>CM077675.1:432429487-434831154 GCA_039707655.1 Elymus sibiricus
GCTATGTGCATTCCTCAATGCAATTTCTCAGAAGGTAACCGATCCAGAAATCCTACCAAGGTTACAGAATGATTTTGTCCAATGTCTTGTCAGCTTCGAGTTGGTGTTCCCACCATCCTTCCTCAATATTATGACGCACGTCCTAGTTCACCTAGTCAACGAGATTGCCATTCTGGGTCCTGTATTTCTACACAATATGTTCCCCTTTGAGAGGTTCATGGGAGTCTTGAAGAAATATGTGTTGGGGAACGTTGCATGGGAAACAAAAAATTTCCAATGCACACGCAAGATCTATCCATGGTGATGAGCATCTACGAGAGGGAGAGTGGATCTACCTACCCTTGTAGATCGCTAAGCGGGTAGCGTTAAAAAACGCGGTTGATGTAGTCGAACGTCTTCGCGATCCAAATCACAAGACATCACGCGATCTAATCATGATCTCTGGCAACACGACGGCGTGGTGGCGGCGGTGATGGTGCTATCCCGGCAGGGCTACGCCTAGCGCTACCGAAACCGCGAACGGAGGAGAAAACGATCTAGGGAGAGAGAGGGGCGCCAAGGGCTTCATGTGTGCTCTTGGGGCGCCCCCTCCCCTTTATATATAGGTGGAGGGGCGTGGAGATCAGCCCCTCCAAGCCCTAGGGCGCAGCCAAGGGGGAGGAGTTGGACTCCTAGTCCAATTCCCTCCCTTTCCATAAACAGATGGACTTTCCACCTCTCCCAAGCCACATGGGCCTTGAGGGACTTGTGCGCCTGGCCCAATAAGGCTAGGGCGCCTCCCCTCATCCCATGCAGACCCTTGGGATGTGGTGGAACCCTTGGTGGACTTCCGGACTCCTCCGAAAGTTTCCGAAACCTTCTAGAAGCTTCCCGGTACAATACCGAAAAAACCCGAAACTTTTCCGGTCGCCAAAATATGACTTCCCATATATAAATCTTTACCTACGGACCATTCCGGAGCTCGTCGTGACATCCGGGATCTCATCCGGGACTCCGAACAACCTTCGGTCACCAACATAAATAACTCAATACTACCGAAACGTCACCGAACGTTAAGTGTGCAGACCCTGCGGGTTCGAGAACTATGTAGACATGACTGAGACACCTCTACGGTCAATAACCAATAGCGGGACCTGGATGCCCATATTGGTTCCTACATATTCTACGAAGATCTTTATCGGTCGAACCTCTATGTCAAGGATTCAGTTAATCCCGTATGATGTTCCCTTTGTTCTTCGGTATGTTACTTGCCCGAGATTCGATCGTCGGTATCTCTATACCTAGTTCAATCTCATTACCGGCAATTCTCTTTACTCGTTCCATAATACAAGATCCCGTGGCTAACTCTTTAGTCACTTTGCTTGCAAGGCTTATTGTGATGTTGTATTACCGAGTGGGCCCTGAGATACCTCTCGGTCACACGGAGTAACAAATCCCAGTCTCGATCCATACCAACTCAACAGACACCCTCGGAGATACCTGTAGAGCATCTTTATAGTTACCCAGTTACGTTGCGATGTTTGATACACACAAGGTATTCCTCCGGTGTCAATGAGTTGCATGATCTCATGGTCATAGGAACAGATACTTGACATGCAGAAAACTATAGCAATAAACTGACACGATCATATGCTATGTTCATAGTTTGGGTCTTGTCCAGCACATCATTCTCCTAATGATGTGATCTCGTTATCAAATGACATCTCATGTCTATAGCTAGGAAACCTTAACCATCTTTGATCAACGAGCTAGTCTAGTAGAGGCTTACTAGGGACACTTTGTTGTCTATGTATCCACACATGTATTTGAGTTTCCAATCAATACAATTATAGCATGGATAATAAACGATTATCATGAACAAGGAAATATAATAATAACCATTTTATTATTGCCTCTAGGGCATATTTCCAACAGTCTCCCACTTGCACTAGAGTCAATAATCTAGCTCACATCGCTATGTGATTTACATTGTTATGAATCTAACACCCAATGAGTTATGGGGTTCGATCATGTTTTGCATGTGAGAGAGGGTTTTAGTCAACGGTCTACAACATTCAGATCCGTGTGTTCTTTGCAAATCTATATGTCATAATGCAGATACTACCACGCTCCACTTGGAGCTATTCCAAATGGCTGCTCCACTATAAGTATCCGGATTGCTACTTAGAGTCATTCGGATTGGTGTCAAAGCTTGCATCGACGTAACCCTTTACGACGAACTCTTTATCACCTCCATAATCGAGAAACATTTCCTTAGTCCTCTAGTTACTAAGGATAATTTTGACCGCTGTCCAGTGATCCACTCCTGGACCACTTTTGTACCCCTTGACAGACTCATGGCAAGGCACACACCAGGTGAGGTACACAGAATGGCATACTATACAGAGCCTATGGATAAGGCATAGGGGACGACCTTCGTCCTTTCTCTTTCTTCTGCCGTGGTCGAGCTTTGAGTCTCACTCAACTCCACACCTTACAAATCAGGCAAGAACTCTTTCTTTGACTGATCCATTTTGAACTCTTTCAAAATCTTGTCAAGGTGTGTACTCATTGAAAGTCTTACCAGACGTCTTGATCTATTTCTATAGATCCTGATGCCCAATATTTAAGTAGCTTCATTCCAAGTCTTCCTTTGAAAAACTCCTTTCAAACAACCCTTATGCTTTCCAGAAATTCCACATCATTTCCGATCAACAATATGTCATCCACATATACTTATCAAAAATTCTATAGTGCTCCCACTCACTTTATTGTAAATACAAGTTTCTCATAAACTTTGTATAGACCCAAAAACTTTGATCACCTCATCAAAGCGCATATTCCAACTCCGAGATGCTTGCTCCAGTCCATAGAAGGATCACTGGAGTTTGCACACTTTTTAGCATCCTTAGGATCGACAAAACCTTCCGGTTGTATCACATACAACCTTTCCTCAAGGAAACCGTTAAGGAAATGATGTTTTGACATCCATCTGTCAGATTTCATAATCGAAAAATGCAGCAACTGCTAACATAATTCCAACAGACTTTTAGCATCGCTACGGGTGAGAAAGTCTCATCGTAGTCAACTACTTGAACTTGTCGGAAACTTCTTTGCGACAAGTCGAGCTTTATCAGCGTCTGTCTTCTTCTTAAAGGTCCATTTGTACTCAACGGCATGCCGTTTAACAGGCAAGTCTACCAAAGTCCATACTTGGTTTTCATACATGGATCCTTTCTCGGATTTCATGGCTCCTAGGCATTTGTTGGAATCCAGGCCCACCATCGCTTCTTCATAGCTCGTAGGTTCACTGTTGTCTAACAACATGACCTCCAAGACAGGATTGACGCACCACTCCGAGGCGGTATGAGTTCTTGTCGGCCTACGAGGTTCGGTAGTAACTTGATCCGAAGTGTTATGATCATCATCATCAACTTCCTCTTCATTTGGTGTAGGTGTCACAGAAACATCTTTCTGCGTCGTGCTACCATCCAATTGAAGTGACGGTTCAATAACTTCATCAAGTTCTACCTTCCTCCCACTCAATTCTTTCGAGAGAAACTCTTTCTCGAGAAAGGACCCGTTTTAAGCAACAAACACTTTGCCCTTGGATCTGAGATAGAAGGTATACCCAACTGTTTACTTAGGGTATCTTATGAAGATGCACTTTTCCGCTTTGGGTTCGAGCTTATCAGTCATAAGCGTCGCATTCCCAAACTCTGAGAAATGACAGCTTAGGTTTCTGCCAAACCAAATTTCATACAGTGTCATCTCAACGAACTTTAGATGGTGACCTTATTTTAAAGTGAATGTATTTGTCTCTAATGCATAACCCCAAAACGATAGTGGCAAAACGATAAGAGACATCATAGTACGCACTATATCCAATAGAGCACGACTACGACGTTCGGACACACCATCACACTATGGTGTTCCAGGTGGCGTGAGTTGTGAAACAATTTCCACATTGTCTTAAGTTGCATACCAAACTCGTAACTCATATATTTACCTCCACGATCATATCGTAGACATTTTATCTTCTTGTCACGATGATCTCAAACTTCACTCTGAATTTGCTTGAACTTTTCAAACGTTTCAGACTTGTGTTTCATTAAGTAAATATACCCATATATACTCAAATCATCAGTGAAGGTAAGAAAATAACAATATCCACCGCACGCTTCAACACTCATTGGACCGCATACATCAACATGTATCATTTCCAATAAGTCACTTGCCCGCTCAATCAAGCCGGATAACGGGGTTTTAGTCATCTTGCCCATGAGGCATGGTCCACATGTCTCAACCGATTCGAAATCGTGTGAGTCAAAAGATCCATCAGCATGGAGTTTCTTCATGCGCTTTACACAAATATGACCTTGGCGGCAGTGCCACAAGTATGTGGTACTATCATTATTAACTTTGCATCTTTTGGCATCAATATTATGAACATGTGTATTACCATGATCGAGATTCAATAAACCATTCACATTGGGTGCATGACCATTGAAGGTATTATTCATGTAAACAGAATAACCATTATTCTCTAACTTAAATGAATAACCGTATTGCAATAAACTCGATCTAATCACGTTCATGCTCAACGCAAACACCAAATAACATTTATTTAGGTTCATCACTAATCCCGAAGGTAGAGAGAGCATGCGATGGTGATCACATCAACCTTGGAAACACTTCCAACACACATCGTCACCTCTCCCTTAGCTAGTCTCCGTTTATGCCGTAGCTTTTATTTCGAGTTACCAACATTTAGCAACTGAACCGGTATCTAATACCCAGGTGCTACTAGGAGTACTCGTAAGGTACACATGAATAAAATGTATATCAAAATATACTTCTGTTGACGTTGCCAGCCTTCTTATCTACCAAGTATCTAGGGCAGTTCCGCTTCAGTGACCGTTCTCCTCATAATAGAAGCACTCAGTCTCGGGTTTGGGTTCAACCTTGGGTTTCTTTACTGGAGCAGCAACTGGCTTGCTATCCATGAAGTTTCCCTCCTTGCCCTTGCCCTTCTCGAAACTAGTGGTTTTACTAACCATCAACACTTGATGCTCCTTCTTGATTTCTACCTTCGCGGTGTCAAACATCACGAATAGCTCAGGGATCATTATTTCCATCCCTGGCATTTCATAGTTCATCACGAAGCTCTAGTAGCTTTGTGGGAGTGACTTGGAGAACTATATCAACCACTATCTTATCTGGAAGATCAATTCCCACTCGATTCAAGCGATTGTAGCACCCAGACAATCTGAGCACATGCTCACTGATTGAGCTATTCTCCTTCATCTTGTAGACAAAGAATCTTGTTGGAGGTCTCATACCTCTCAACACGGGCACGAGCCTGAGATCCCAATTTCAGCTCTTAGAACATCTCATATGTTCCGTGACATTCAAAACATTTTGGAGCCTCAATTCTAAGCCGTAATGCATGACACACTGAACTATCAAGTAGTCATCAGAACGTGCCTGTCAGATGTTCACAACATCTACAGACGACGCTAGAGGGGGTGGCGCACCGAGCGGTGCATTAAGGACATAAGCCTTCTGTGCAGCAATGAGGACAATCCTCAGATCATGGACCCAGTCCGCATTATTGCTACCGTCATCTTTCAATTCTATTTTCTCTAGGAACGTATAAAAACAGGGGAGCTACAGCGCGAGCTATTGATCTACAACATAATTTGCAAAGTCACTTTGACTATGTTCATGCTAATGAGTTCAATTAATCATATTACTTAAGAACTCCCACTCAAATTGACATCCCTCTGGTCATTCGAGTGTCACATGATCCAAATTCACCAACCCAAGTCCGATCATCATGTGAGATGAGGTGGTTTCAATGGTGAACATCTTCATGTTGATCATATCTACTATATGACTCATGTTCGACCTTTCGGTCTCTTGTGTTTCGAGGCCATGTATGTACATGCTAGGCTCATCAAGTTTAACCCGAGTGTTCCGCACGTGCAACACTGGCTTGCACCCGTTGTATGTGAACGTAGAGTCTATCACACCCGATCATCACGTGGTGTCTCAAAACGACGAACTTTCGCAATGGTGCACACTCGAGGAGAACACAATTTTATCTTGAAATTTTAGTGAGAGATCACCTTATAATGCTACCATCGTCCTAAGCAAAATAAGAAGCATAAAAGGATTAACATCACATGCAAATCATAAGTGACATGATATGGCCATGAACTTGTGCTTTTGATCTCCATCTCCAAAGCACCGGCATGATCTCCATCGTCACCGGCATGACACCATGATCTCCATCATCTTGATCTCCATCAACGTGTCACCATGAGGTTCTCGCGCCAACTGTTGCTTCTACGACTATTGCTAACTCATAGCGATAAAGTAAAGCAAAAACAGCAAAAATAAATTAAAGACAACCCTATGGCTCCTGCCGGTTGCCGTACTCATCGACATGCAAGTCGTGATATTCTATACAAAACATGATCATCTCATACATCACATATATCTCATCATGTAATTGGCCATATCACATCACAACATACCCTGCAAAAACAAGTTAGACGTCCTCTAATTGTTGTTGCATGTTTTACATGGCTGATATGGGTATCTAGCAAGAACGATTCTTACCTACGCAAAACCACAACGGTGATACACAAATTGCTATTCAACCTTCTCAAGGACCGCCTTTGTCGAATCCGATCCAACTAAAGTGGGAGAGACAGACACCCACCAGCCATCTTTATGCAACAAAGTCACATGTCAGTTGATGGAACCGGTCTCTCATAAGCGTACGAGTAAGGTTGGTCCGGGCCGCTTCATCCCACAGTACCGCTGAATCAAGAAAAGACCAAGGGAGGAAGCAATCTGAGGATCAACGCCCACAAACTCCTTTGTGTTCTACTCGTGATCTCATCTATGCATAGACCTAGCTCATGATGCCACTGTTGGGGAACGTTGCATGGGAAACAAAAAATTTCCTACGCACACGCAAGATCTATCCATGGTGATGAGCATCTACGAGAGGGAGAGTGGATCTACGTACCCTTGTAGATCGCTAAGCGGGAAGCGTTAAAAAACGCGGTTGATGTAGTCGAACGTCTTCGCGATCCAAATTGCAAGCCATCACGTGATCTAATCATGATCTATCCCGCGATCCAATCACGATCCGTCCCGCGATCC
Source organism: Elymus sibiricus (assembly GCA_039707655.1). Lineage (NCBI taxonomy): Eukaryota > Viridiplantae > Streptophyta > Magnoliopsida > Poales > Poaceae > Elymus > Elymus sibiricus. Next base: position 432,436,646 of record CM077675.1, read on the forward strand.
AATCACGGCCCTTCCGATCTAGCGCCGAACGGACGGCACCTCCGCGTTCAGCACATGTACAGCTCGATGAAGATCTCCACCTCCTTGATCCAGCAAGCGAGGGTGGAGAGGTAGATGAGTTCTCTGGCAACATGACGGCGTGGTGGCGGCGGTGATGGTGCTATCCCGGCAGGGCTACGCCTAGCGCTACCGAAACAGCGAACGGAGGAGAAAACGATCTAGGGAGAGAGAGGGGCGCCAAGGGCTTCATGTGTGCTCTTGGGGTGCCCCTGCCCTTTATATATAGGTGGAGGGGCGTGGAGATCATCCCCTCCAAGCCCTAGGGCGCAGCCAAGGGCGAGGAGTTGGACTCCTAGTCCAATTCCCTCCCTTTCCATAAACAGATGGACTTTCCACCTCTCCCAAGCCACATGGGCCTTGAGGGACTTGTGCGCCTGGCCCAATAAGGCTAGGGCGCCTCCCCTCATCCCATGCAAACCCTTGGGACGTGGTGGAACCCTTGGTGGACTCCCGGACTCCTCCGGAAGTTTCCGGAACCTTCTAGAAGCTTCCCGGTACAATACCAAAAAAACTCGAAACTTTTCCGGTCGCCAAAATATGACTTCCCATATATAAATCTTTACCTCCGGACCATTCCGGAGCTCCTCGTGACGTTCGGGATCTCATCCGGGACTCCGAACAACCTTTGGTCACCAACATACATAACTCAATACTACCGAAACGTCACCGAACGTTAAGTGTGGAAACCCTGCGGGTTCGAGAACTATGTAGACATGACCGAGACACCTCTACGGTCAATAACCAATAGCGGGACCTGGATGCCCATATTGGTTCCTACATATTCTACGAAGATCTTTATCGGTCGAACCTCTATGTCAAGGATTCAGTTAATCCCGTATGATGTTCCCTTTGTTCTTCGGTATGTTACTTGCCCGAGATTCGATCGTCGGTATCTCTATACCTAGTTCAATCTCGTTACCGGCAAGTCTCCTTACTCGTTCCGTAATACAAGATCCCGTGGCTAACTCTTTAGTCACTTTGCTTGCAAGGCTTATTGTGATGTTGTATTACCGAGTGGGCCCTGAGATACCTCTCCATCACACGGAGTACCAAATCCCAGTCTCGATCCATGCCAACTCAACAGACACCCTCGGAGATACCTGTAGAGCATCTTTATAGTCACCCAGTTACGTTGCGACGTTTGATACACACAAGGTATTCCTCCGGTGTCAGTGAGTTGCATGATCTCATGGTCATAGGAACAGATACTTGACATGCACAAATCTATAGGAATAAACTGACACGATCATATGCTATGTTCATAGTTTGGGTCTTGTCCATCACATCATTCTCCTGATGATGTGATCTCATTATCAAATGACATCTCATGTCTATAGCTAGGAAACCTTAACCATCTTTGATCAACGAGCTAGTCTAGTAGAGGCTTACTAGGGACACTTTGTTGTCTATGTATCCACACATGTATTTGAGTTTCCAATCAATACAATTATCTCATGGATAATAAACGATTATCATGAACAAGGAAATATAATAATAACCATTTTATTATTGCCTCTAGGGCATATTTCCAACAATATGTTCGTAATCGTGCTAGGCCAGAAGGAAGCATCTCCATGGGCCATCAAACAGAGGAGGTCATTGGGTTTTGTGTTGACTTTATTCCTGACCTTAAGCCGATTGGTGTCCCTCAATCGCGGTATGAGGGGAGACTGAGTGGGAAAGGCATGCTAGGAGCGGATTCAATAATATGTAGGGACGGGCATTCTTGGGCGCAAGCACACTACACAGTTCTACAGAATTCTACCTTGGTGGCTCCGTATATCAATGAACACAAGAATATTCTACGCTACAAACACCCGGAGCAGTCTGACGACTGGATTACATGTGAACACATCCGGACTTTCAGTGGTTGGTTGCAAGTGCATCTCATGCGTAACAACACTGTTGGAGATGAGCTGTACTTGTTGGCCAGGACACCATCTTCGACTGTATGGACTTACCAAGGGTACGAGATAAATGGGAATACATTTTACATGATCGCCCAAGATAATAAGAGCACCAACCAAAACAGTGGTGTCCGCTTTGATGCAGCAATCACCAATAGGGCAAAGGACACATATTACGGTTACATAGAGGAGATATGGGAACTTGACTATGGACATGAATTTAAGGTCCCTTTGTTTCGGTGCAAATGGGTCAATCTATCAGGAGGCGGGTACAGGTAGACCCGCAGTACGGAATGACAACAGTGGATCTCAACAATCTTGGGTACACAGACGAACCATTCATCCTAGCCAATGATGTGGCGCAGGTTTTCTATGTGAAGGACATGTCTACCAAACTGAGAAAAAAAGATAAATAAGCGAATACATCAAACGATGAGCCAAAGCGCCACATAGTTCTTTAAGGGAAAAGAAATATCGTGGGAGTGGAGGACAAGACAGACATGTCTGAAGATTATGAAAAGTTTCATGAAATTCCTCCCTTCAAAGTGAAGGCTGACCCAAACATCTTGTTAAACGATGAAGATTATCCATGGTTACGGCGCAATAAGCAAGGGACACACGCGAACATAAAGTGAAGACTTTCTCTCCACAACTATTCAGATGATGGCTTTGATCTAGAATATCACTGCAGTTACATGTCAAGAAATGAAATCCCTTTTGTAATAGATGAGTTTTCGTCCGAAACCCTGATACTTCGAAAGAGATTGTCCAGTTTGTACACGAAGTGCATCCAGTTTTTCCCGTAACCCTCTCAACTTTTTAGCACATGCTATGTGGGTGAAATTATGATACCATGCCAAGTTTCAACCTTTTCATAGTTAATTTGTAGTGCTTGTCAATTTCAGGGTCATTTACTCAAAATAAATCATTAAATGCATGAAAAATAGCAAATGAAGTCACAAAAGGGTTGAAAATTTATGATGTGGATTTGAATGGTGCATTTTGAACACACAAAAATTCTGGAGTTAAAATAAGTTAAAAAAATGAAATCCCTTTGTAGTTGATGAGTTTTCGTCCGAAACCCTCATACTTCGAAAGAGATTATCCAGTTTGTACACGAAGTGCATCCAGTTTTTCCCGTAACCCTCTCAATTTTTTTAGCACATGCTATGTGGGTGAAATTATGACACCATGACAAGTTTCAACCTTTTCAGAGTTCATTTGCAGTGCTTGTCAATTTCAGGGTCATTTAGCTCAAATTAAATCATTAAATGCATGAAAAATAGCAAATGAAGTCACAAAAGGGTTGAAAATTGATGATGTGGCTTTGAATGGTGCATTTTGAACACACAAAAATTCTGGAGTTAAAATAAGTTAAAAAAATGAAATCCCTTCGTAGTAGATGAGTTTTCGTCCGAAACCCTGATAATTCGAAAGAGATTGTCCAGTTTGTACACGAAGTGCATCCAGTTTTTCCCGTAACCCTCTAAACTTTTTAGCACATGCTACGTGGGTGAAATTATGACACCTTGCCAAGTTTCAACCTTTTCAGAGTTCATTTGTAGTGCTTGTCAATTTCAGGGTCATTTAGCTCAAAGAATGAACTAATAGCAAAAAGAATGAACTAAAAAGCTTTTATAAAACTCTAATAGCAAAAAGAATGAACTAAAAAGAATCAATTAAATTTTTTTGTTATGATCAACTAAAACAAAACTATAATATTCTTCAATAGCAAAAAGAATCAACTAAAAAGCTTTTATAAACCTCTAGTTATTATCAAAATAATATTAACTTAAAATTATATAAAATTTATGCAACTAAAATTATCAAAGTATTTTTTGTTAAAAACTTTAATAGCAAAAAGAATTTTCATAAAGTATTTTTTGTTAAAAACTTTAATAGCAAACTAAAATAACAAAAAAAAATGTCGCCTACTAGGCCACCATGGCCTGCATACGACTAGAAACCCATCTGTACATGGGCCAGGATGCAGGCCCGCGGGCCTAGCAGGCCCAACGTGGCAGTGACAAAGGTTAGGCATGTACTGCCTGCAATAGAGAGGAGCTCGACAGCTCAGTCATAGCGCGACTTATAAACCAGTGTGGGCGCCTCTCAACTAGCGAGGTGGGACTAAACTTTTGGCTGCGGCAGCACCAGGCCTTTAGTCCCGGTTGGTGGCTCCAACCGGGACTAAAGGCCTGGGCTTCCCGCCGTTTGGGCTGGTGAAATTAACCTTTAGTCCCGGTTGGTGATACCAACCGGGACTAAAGGGAGGGCTATATAAGCGGGACTTAGCAGTTTTTCCAATCCCCCATCCAGTTTCTTCTCCTCCTCTCCCCTGACGGCGGCGACGACCACCTCGACGCCGCCAGGCTGCCGGACCACGCCGTCCCCTGCTCCCCTGCCCCTACGTCGCCATCGCCGTCGCCGCGCCCCTACCCCTACGTCGCCGTCGCCACGCCCTGCCCCGCCGTCGCCGTCGCCTCGCCTTGCCGTCGCCATCGCCTCGCCCCGCCGTCGCCGTAGCCGTTGCCTCGCCCTGCCACGCCGTCGCCGTCACCGTGCCCCTGCCCCGTTGCCGTCGCCGCGCCCCTACCGGCCCCCTGCCCCGTCGCCATCGCCGCGCCCCTGCCGGCCCCGACGTCGCCGCACCGGCCCCTGCCCCCAGTGAGCCCCTCCTGTTCATATGTAAAGTTAGGAATCCGAATATGTAAATAGATTATGTATATAGATTATGTTCATATTTGTAAATAGATTATGTTCATATCGAATGGATGTGGATTATGTTCATATTTGTAAATAGGACTATGCCCTGTTTATGTATATAGGATTATGCCCTGTTTATGTAAATATATTATGTTCATATTTGTAAATAGGATTATGCCCTGTTTATGTATATAGATTATGTTCATATTTATAAATGGGGCCATTTGACTATGTTCATATTTGTATATAGATTATGTATATAGATTATGTTCATATTTGACTATGTTCATATTTGTAAATTATAATGGGGCCATTTGACTATGTATATAGATTATGTTCATATCGAATGGATGTGGCAAACTTTAGGAATATGGCAAAGTTGTGGCAAACTTTAGGAATGTTGTGGCATATACTCTACTCTGCTCAAGATCGATGGATGGATGGATGTATATATATATATATATATATATATATATATATATATATATATATATATATATAGAAAATGTTGATATGATGAATTTTTTTTTGTTCATAGAATTTTTTATGTTCATAGAATTGTTTTGTCCATGTATGTATGTATGTATAGATGGATGGATTGATGTATATAGAAAATGTTCATATGTAGAGTAAAACACTTATATGAAGTGTCTCCATTAGAACTATAGATCAATGGCATTCATCTAACAAAGTTTGTAAATTATAACAGTTTCTGGAATTAATATGACGAATCTGAATATGCCCTCCGTTCGTCTGTCACAAGCAGCTAGCATAGCGAACCTGGAACCGTCCCCCTCCGTTTCATCTGTCCGAAAATGCAGACTTCGGGAAAACATTCCCGGATGTTATCCCCCTTCACCTATATCGTGTAGTGTCGTGTTAGAACACCCCTAACTCTCTCGGGAATTCAACATATCCCCGATAACTTCGACATGAGGGGGGGGGGGGGGGCGCAAGTTTCTATATGGAGGGAATGATTTTTGAAAACAGAGAACTATTTTTTAAATAGAGGAAACTCTGTCAAGTGTTGTATTTTGGTGACAAATATACTTCTTTTTTGCTTTATGTGATAGCTAGTTTGAAGTGTCAATGCTTTATGTGCAGAAACTATGGATCACAGAGACTTAGAAAAAGAAGAGTTGTTGGGGGATATAATTCGCGACGGAGGTGATGATGATATCTTGTCATTTCTCAACGACACCGATGGTGATATAAGAGAGGATGACAGCTCCGGTGATCCAATGGAGGAGGAAGGAGATCATGACGGCTCCGATGATGGAATGGAGGAGGAAGGAGATCATGACGGCTCCGGTGATCGAATGGAGAAGGGAGCCTTAACTGTTTCAAAGTCCGGCGAGGTATATATATATATATTAAGTCTCTGCTTACTAGATGCATTAATTGTTTTGTATGTACATATATTAACGCTTCTTTCTTCTTTTAGCCCTCCGGATCGAGCCAAACTTCGGTAAGGAGACGAGGCCCGAAGAAAAGGTTGGACCCGGATGAAAGGTTCACGATCGAAGAAGTCTCTCCAGAAGGCCAACCGTTTGCTCCCAAGCGGACCAAGGACAAATTTATACATCAGTGCGGAGTTATTGTTAGGGACAGCGTCCCGATCAGCATCCAAGAATGGAATAAGAAGAAGGACCCTAAAGTTCCTTATGTCCACGATAGACTGAAAGATGATCTTTGGAACTCGCTGATGAGAAATTTCAGCCTACCACCAGAGGAGGATCAGAATAACCCAGTTATACAGCGAAAGGTCAAGGCGTTTGCTCTTAAGAAGATGGCAGAACTATTCAAGAACTGGAAGAAACTATTGAACAGAAAGTTTGTCGACAAAGACGAGACTCCAGAATTCACTGGTCAATACTTGAAGATAAAAGATCACTGGCCCGCATTTGTGGCCTACAAGAAATCGGAGAAGGCCAAGCAAAGGTCACATATAAATAAGCAAAATGCGGCAAAGAAGTAGTATCACCATGTTATGGGGTCAGGTGGCTACAGCTAAGCCCGGCCTACGTGGGACAAAGCTGAGCAAGACCTGCTTGCTAAAAATGTCCAACCAGCGACATTGCACTGGCCAGATCGGGCAAGGACTTGGTTCTTCGGGGTTGGGGGAACTTTGGACCCAGAATCAGGAAAGTGTGTTTGGACGAAAGCTCAACTTCAAACACCCGTCACAAGGCTTGAGGAAGCAATCAAGAAAGCACTGGAAGGGAGGTTCCATCCCGACAGAGAGAAGGACGAGCTATCAATGGCCCTCAGGAATCCTGAAGACCCTGGACGAACACGAGGCACATCAGGCTCCGTTCCGTGGGTGCATGGGTTTCCCGACAACACTGGTTATAGAAGCCGATAGAGAACGAAGAAAGAGGAAGCAAGCGAAATGCAGATGATCAATGAAAGATTAGCGAAACTAGAGGCACTTGATAGCCAGCGAGCTACCGGCCCACCATCTCAGCGGCACGAAGATCCTTCATTGGATACTACCCACGATGCTACCCCACCATCTCAGCGGAGAAGCAGCGTGGCTTCCACGGAGCTCGTTCAGCCTGATAGCACGGCTCCTCACTACCCCGTGGATGGTATCACGGATAATGAACATTGTGTGCTAATGGCGAAATGCCATAACCTGACCTTGAAGGTGGCGGTCGGCTATGTCTTACCTCCTCAACTTGATGCAACTTTCCATTTCGCTCCGGTTGCAGCTGGCTTTGCTATTCTCGGGGTGGATGAAATAATGGATGGATTTAAGGGGCTAGAGCTTGAGTACTCTACAGGTGAAGGGGAGATTCTTCTTGAAAATGCCTTAAGGACTACCTGTCTATGGAGAAAGGAAAACATCCTGCTTCCAAACTGGACGCCGCCTCAGCAGACTTAGCCGGAGGAGGCCCCTCAGCAGACTCAGCCAGAGGAGGCCCTCAGTAGACTCCTCACATTCCAGCTCTGCTATCTCCGCTACCTGAGTCGTCTCCGGTGCGTCAGCCATCTCCGCCGCCTCAGCAAACTCCGACGGAGGAGGCCCCTCAGCAGAATCCTCCTCCGCCTCAGCTGTCTCCACCGCGTCAGCGGACTCCGCCTCCTCCGCCGCCTCAGCAACAGCGGAAGAGAGCCGCCGCCGCTCCAGCGGCTAGCAGCAGTACAACAAAGAAATTCAGAGCAGACCCAAGCCTTAAGGTTCCTCCCAAGTTACCCTACGACATGACTAAGGATGAACCAACAAGATCGTGGCTACCGCTGTGAAATGCCAGCTTGCACCGAAACGCGCACCTCCAAAGGAGAAAGTAGATCCGGTAAAAGCAAAGCGAACTCTGGATGCCCTTAGGCGAGCACCACTGCCTCCGCCGCAATCAAACTATGACCGCTGTATTCAAAAGACATGTGATCAAGCGAAGCGGTCGGGAAGCTTAAGTTGGAGTGGTGCAAGAAGTGGGAAAATAATTCCCCAGCTCGGCGAACAAGAAAACCAATCATGCCCCCCGCTCCAGGTGCTTACTGATATCGCTAATGATCCGGAGATAGCGGCCGGTGGTCTTGCTATTACTCTTGGTGATTACTTAGACGAGTCGGTACAGTTCGAAAAGGCCGAGGTAGTAGCATCCTTAAGATACGAGCACGGGAAGCCTCTCGTCAGACGTGAGGAGCTCAAGGGTCTACCAACGAGGATGTGACAATTGCATGAATGGTACTTGAAAGCCTGCATGGACGGGACCGACAATATCTTCGTGGGAATTAAAGATGAGCACTTCTTCAATGGAGTCCAGGAGTTGTTCGTTGAATTTGAAGAACTTTTTCAGTTATACAATCAAAAGGACCCTGGACAAAACTATCGTCAGTTGCTATTGTCTGTAAGTATTTTTACTGTAAAGTCTCTAGCTCAGCTCGTTCATTGCATGTATAATTACCCTCATACTATATTATATGCAGATTGAAGATCATCGATTGCAGAAAACGACAAATCTATGACATTGGGTTCCTTAACCCAAATACCATAAATGAACATACGTTAAAACAAAGCCCCCGTGAAATAGAGCAAAACTTGCTACGGGCGTTACTTGGACAACAAAACAGAAGGGAAATACTATTTCCTTACAACTTCCAGTGAGTGTTACTGTCTTGTACGTGCACATTCTGTTTCGCTTACTCGAGGTTAAGTGTAATTGATGAGTTATGTGTGCGCAGTTTCAACTTTATTCTGCTAGCCATTCGGCCTGACGAGGGAGTAGTACTTGTCTTGGACTCGATATGTAAAGATCCTAAGGAGTGGACGAACATGAGTGAAATGCTTCAGAAGTAAGTTAAATCATTATCGCACCATATCGGCAACTTTCATTCATTTCCTGACATCAAGTAATCATTTTCTTTGCCGTGCAGGGTTTGGAAAAAGTTCACCAACCAGGCTAGGGGTGACTGGAGAAAGGAGCTGCGATTTTCACACCCCAAAGTAAGTACTAGCTACTAGCTAGTACCGCGCATAATCTCTCATTGATTCTAGTTTTAATACCATTATCATGCTTGATTATCATTTTGATTGAACTCTATTCTGTAAAGTGCTTGTGGCAGGCACCCGGCACTAATTTATGTGCATACTACATTTGCGAGTTCATTCGCCACTCGACCTCTGAGCGGGGCATATCTCCAGAACAATTTGAAGTACGTAAACAATATTCACATTTTAATTTTATTACCATCAATTGTGTTGAGTTTCATTCATATATATATATATATATATATTGACCCCCTTCTTTAAATTAGATCTGGCGGAAGCGGGACGAACTCCTACCAACTGATCGCATACGAGCAATTCAAGAGGAATTGGCGGGATTCTTTGTTGAGCATGTCATACCTAAAGACGGAGAATGCTATAGGGATATGAAATGCGATTTTGGTAATTAGATATTAGGATTGTAAGAGATGTTATATTGTATATATGCATGAACGTGTACTATATGTAATAGCGTCGAATAGATTTACGAAAACTTGTTGCATTGTTCAACCAAGCACGGAGAAAGAGAGGTCACTTCTCTCTCTATATTGATCATGACGATGTTGTGTAATGGTTCCTTCATTGCTATATGTAGTATCTAGCGTCGAGTTGAATGAAAAGCACAAAATAAAAATGGTAAACACAAAAAGAAAAGGGGAAACACAATATGAAACCCCTAAACCCTCCAAAACCCCTAAACCCCTCCTTTAAAAAAAAAACCCCAGCGCCTGGCAGGTGCTGACGCGTGGCTGCCTTTTAGTCCCGGTCGGTGTTACCAACCGGGACTAAAGGTCCTCCTGCCTGGGCGCCCCACGGCGGCCACGTGGAGCTCCCTTAGTCCCGGTTTGTAAGCCAACCGGTACTAAAAGTGATGGGCATTAGTCCCGATTGTTTTGTCCCGGTTGCAGAACCGGGACTAAAGGCCCTCTGGAACCGGGACTGATGCCCTGTTTTCTACTAGTGGAGGTGCTGTCTGATTTTTTCGCGGAGAAATGACTGGGGTTTTCTGAGATTGATAAATGCCCTTTCGGACAAGCTTGTGTCAAATTAAATAGCGTATTTGATAGAGATGCATTAGTATCCAACAGTCCACATCCTTTCACTGATGTGCATCTGATCTTTGAAAGACATGATAGAGGTTTGAATTGGCGGAGACTTGTTCTTAACAGAGATGTTTGGGTCTTATTGTGTGGATACCCGTTTGACAGAAGATCAATTCATGAAATTAGCAATGCAGTCAGCAAGTTTGGGAAATTTCTGCTATGGGATCGGGTGAGAAGTACTAAAGCCAATCTGATGGTCAAAGTTAGAGTGGAGGAACTCAGTGATATACCCACCAACATTGTCTTTGGGGATGGAAATGATTTCCAAACTAGATCTCTCACTGTGCCAATAGTTATTATTCAGCAACAAATATTAGGTGCAGAGGCACCTGATGAAGACCCAGTGGAGCAGCATGGCAATCCTCACCCTGCTCCTCTTCAAGATTTCTTTAACCCCAACCAGCACAACCATTTCTTGGGCCCTCTTCAGTAGCATGAGCACAATGAATACCATGGCCACAATGATCCACATCAAGCACCTCAGCTTAACCTCCAACTTGCCCTCAATGTTGATGCTAAGATCAATGAAGTAAATGATGCACCAGATGATGATCAGGAGGACCTACCTGGATGGGGGCATTGGGCAATGCCACATGAGGTTGATATGGAGCTCCAGGCAAGAGAATTCCTGGAACTTAATGATTTAGTGGCCCATATGGAGGAAGAAGTTTTACTGGATATGGTTGACAATAGCATCATTACTAACTCATTGGTCCCATCAGACAACAATATGAATTCAAATGCTTCTGCAAATGGTCCCTTGGCGTCAAATGCAGAGGTTCTACCAGATTTAAATGAAGAGATCCAGCCCAATGGGCCTGTCATCGTTTTCTCACGACAGATGCCATGGGGGTGGCTTATCGAGAGTGGTTGGGGCCGAAGGACGCCGGCGGACTCCGGGAGCGGGATTGGGCACAAGCGGCGAGGGACACGCGATGTACCCAGGTTCGGGGCCCTCCGTGGGAGGTAACAACCCTAGTCCTGCTTATCTAGTTGATGGATGGCTGGTGTTACAATGGTGCTCCTTGAGCTGTTGTCTAGAGGAAGAAGAAGGAGCAGCCGGCTCTTCTTGCCTTGCTATGTGGGAGTGAGAGTGTGAGGTGGGGAGAATGCCTTGCCCGATGCATGGGGGGCTTCGGGGGGTTTTATAGGCCAACCCCCCGGCTTACAATATACATAAGGTACTAAATGGGCCCCCCGAACGGTAGCCTCCCTATCCGGCCAGCGGCCCCACCGGCTGGGCCGTCTTGTCGCTCGTAGGGCCTACCGGCTGCGTGGTCCCATCGCCGACTGGGGCCCGCCAGCCGGCTCTTCTATTGGCCCGCGTCCACCTGCCGCGGCATGGGCCATTCCGCGCGGAGTCGCTTGCACCCGCCGGCCGAAGTCAGCGGTACGGCCGGCAGCGCTGTAGCCACGCCGGGGCAGGAAATGGAGTAGACGGTGGCGTGGGCGCACTGTTGCCCCGCCGGGTCTCAATCGGTCAGGGTTAGTGGTACGACCGCCCGGACTGTAGCCACGCGTGCCCGCGCGTCAGCGGTCGCTGTGGCCACGCCGGAGCCCATCGCGGGGGTCGTGTCCTGTCGGTGTACTTGGTCACACCGGGAGGAGACAAGTGCCTGCCCATCCAGAGGTCAGCGGGAGGCCCGGCCATGGGGCGGCCGGCCGCGGGCTGGCAAGGGGCCAGGCGGCGGGCTCCTGTCCAGCCGGCCAGGGGGCCAGCCGGCCGCTCTCCAGTCGGTCATGGACTGGCCGGCCGTGGGTCAGCCGGCCAGGGGGCCAGCCGGCCGCTTGCCAGCCGGTCATGGACCAGCCGGCTGTATAGTTTTTCAGAAAGGGGTTTAACTCCCTTGTCTTGGCATACCCAGGGGTAATATCCCGGTCAGTAGTCCCCGAAGCCGGCGGGGGCTCACATCCTTCTGACGAGGGGGAGCCGATGGCTTCATTCAGCGGCATCGACCTGGTATGTGGATCCGATTGGTGGGCCGCGCAGGCGGCCACGCCCGTTGCTTCTGGTTCTACCGCGCCGCCTCGGAACCCGCGCTGAGCGGCGTCGTGCCACGTGGGGTGCTGCGACGCGGCGGGCGACGGGACGTTGCCTTGGGGCTAGCCTGGTAGGCCGTGGGCCTAGTCCAGTAGGCCTCGGGCCGCAAGCCAAGATCCTCTGTGCCCGGATCCCAGCGGCCACGGGTCGAGGCGCCCCATGCCCCGTGGGTTTCCCGGGGGAAGTGGGCGCAGTTAATCCCACGTCCCCCGGGCTTCGCCCCCTTATTTATATGGGGGAGGGGGAGAGACGGGGGCAGTTAACGCGCCCCTCTCCCACCGTCTTCTTCCTTTCGCCTCTGTCGCTCCGAGCTCAGACCACCGCAACACTCGTTCGCACCTCCGCTCCGGCCCTCCGCAGAGATGGCCGACGGCCCCTCCGGTAGCTGGGGCGGCTCCACAGTCACCGAGGCGGACATCGCATACCTCCGCCGCGTCCGCATGCTACCGTCGGAGGATCGCATCGTCGCCCGCCCTCCGGGCGGTGAGGTGGTGCCGGAGCCAGCGGAGGGAGTGTGCGTGGTGTTCGCCTCGCACTTCTCGCGCGGCTTTGGGCTGCCGGCGAGCCAGTTCTTCAGGTTATTTCTTGATTCCCTTGATCTGCAGCCGCACCATTTGGGGCCGAACTCGATTCTGCAGCTGTCGAACTACGTGACCCTCTGCGAGGGCTACCTCGGCCTCCTTCCCTTCATGACGCTGTGGAGGAAGCTCTTCTATCTCAAGAGCTTGAAGAACAGCAACGAGCCGTACGCCTGTGGGGGTGCGGTGGTGTGTGTTCGTGGTACACTCTTCCCCCGCCTCACCCTCATCGAATCCTTCAAAAAATGGAACCGGTCATTCTTCTATGTGAAGAACGTCGACCCGGCTCGAGATTACATCCGGCTGCCGCCCTTCGTCAACGTCCCGTTCTCTGGGGCGAACTGGACGGTCGACGTGGCAGCCGGGGAGCTGACCGGGATGCTGGGCTGGCTCCATACCATGAGGAGCGGGGAAGGACTAGTCGCGGCCGATCTGGTGGCCGCCTTTATCGACCGCCGGGTGCTGCCCCTGCAGCTAAGGCTGCACCGGATATGCAACATGGGGGGCCGGCGCGACCCCTACCGGCTATCCACCTTCGAGCTAACAGCGGCCCAGGTGGCAGAGAGGGTGAACTCCGTCACCAACTTCAAGTTGGCACCGCGCACCTGGCACTTCGGGAAGTTGCCCTACAACCGCCTCGACCTGGGGCCCCTGGTACGTTTCGACCCGGCGCCTCTCCTTTGTTTACGTTCCTTCAGCCGGCCTCCGTGCTTACGCGCCTTGCTGACCGCAGCGCTTTGTGCGACAGAACACGGTGGACGGCCCGCATCCTCAGGTGTTCGAGGCAGATCGCGCCGACTCCGACCCGGAGGATTTTGAGCTGGGAGGAGGCGTCGAATCCTCGGGAGAGGTTGAGGCAGACGGGACGATGGGTGACCCGGGAGCCGGCGGGTCTAGAGCAGCTGGTGAGTTCACCTCCGAACCCACGATCAGAGATTTGACTGACGATGATGATGATGATGATGTCTGGATCTTGGAAGCGCCTCCCCCCGCAGCTCGGCGGGAGTCACGCGGACGGAGCGAGGAGCAGCCGGCTCGCAGACGGATGGCCGAGGCCTCCCGTTGGGAGAAGAGGCTGGCCTTAGAGCAGCCGTCGACGCAGCCGCCGGCTCGCAAGAAGGTGCGAGCGGCCGTCGCGAAACCGCCGCCTCGGGCCAGGCGGCCCCTTCCCGTTGTCATCGGGTGAGTGCATTTCTTAACCTTTATAGGTGTTTTCGCGTTTCGAGCCGGCGGGCGCCTGAGGGCCCTTCTTCCATTTTTGCCAGAGATGCCATCGAGCTCCACGACACGGAGTCGACTGTCGACCCGGTGGACGCCACCAGCCGATAGGCCCAGGAGCACACGGCCACAGTGCGGGAGGAGAAGAGGAAGCTCGCCGAATTGCGAGCCGCAAAGGCAGGGGCGAAGGGCGCGCCCTCGCGTTCGGGGGCATCGAGCGACGGGAGGCGGAGGCGGCCCTCGGACCCGGCGCGCGCCACTGACTCAGCGGCGGAATCGACGAGGATGTTGAGGTCGCCATCGAGCGAGCCGCGGGGGCCGGTGTCGGACACGGCCGCGGCCCCGCCCTTGGAGGAGGCGGTCTGGCCAGAGGATACGGCTCCCGAGCCGGCCAGGGAGGCGGACCCGCGAGCGGAGCCGGTTGCGACCCCGTCTTTCGTCGAGCTGGCCACGGCAGAGGAACCCGCCGCTTCGGCCGTGCCGGAGGTGGCACCGGGGATGAAGGTTGGCGGAAGGGGCGAGCCGGTCCGCCCGGCTACCGAGCCGGTCCGGCAGGCGGTGGAGCCGGCCGCACTGGTTGTAGAGGGGCCCAAGGCTGGCTCCCGAGCCCTTGTGGTTACCACCAACCTCCCTCCGGCCGCCGCCGCGGCGGACGCCGGGTCGAGTGGTGGGGCGAGCCGGTCGAGGATGACCATGCTCGATGTGATCCGGGACTGGAAAGCGTTGGTCCTTGCCCAGCCATCCTTGCCCCGCCGGCCAGCAGCCAGGCCCTTGTGCCTGGGGAGCCAGGCCGCATCATGGCGCACTGCCGTGAGGGGCTGGCCAGGTTTGCGGAGGCCGCCGAAAGCAATTTCCGGTGCGTGGAGGAGGCGGTGGAGGTGAGATTCCTCTTGCTTGCATTGAATTTTTAGTGGGGGCGCGCGAGCGCACCCACTGGGTGTAGCCCCCGAGATTCGGGCCGGCTGCTCAACTGCGTGGCAGCCGGGCCGGATCTATCCCTTTTTTGTCTAACTTCTCGTCTCCTGGCGTAGAGCAGGCTGAGAACGCCGAGCGGTAGGCGCTCTTCGACGAGGCGGTTGCCATCCACAATCGCGGCAAGGCCGGCTTTTATCAGGTCCAAGAGGAGCCGCGGAAGGCGCGATGTACGTTTGCTCCAGTGGGGGCGCGCACGCGCACCCACTGGGTGTAGCCCTCGAGAGTCGGGCCGGCTGTTCGGCAGGCGGCTCGAGTCTTCCGCATTTTGAGTAATCTGGGTTGGTCATTTTGCAGAGGAGCTGGCCGTCTTGACCCCGATCCGGCAGAAGAGGGACGAGGTGGCCTCCGAGCGGGACCGGCTGGAGCGGGTCCTCCAGGCGGCCACGTCGGAGCGGGACCGGTTGGGTGGCCTGGTCATGGACGGGCAGGCGGCACAGGAGCGCCTCACCGCGGAGCTGCGGAGGGAAGTGGCGGCCCGGTAGAAGGCCGCCAAGCAGGCGGCCGACGCCAGCCGGCAGGTCACCGCCCTGCAGGACGAAGTGGCATGCCTTGGCGGTGAGCTTGAGAAGCGTGAAGCTGCCCTAGCCCGCGCGGAGGAAGCGCGCGAGAGGGAGCGGGGATTGGGCCTCCAGTTTGCCATCGAGGTGGACGAGGCCTTTCAGCGTAAGTTTCTAGTTTTTAAGTCTTCTTCCTTTGCCGGCTGTTTTGACTTGTTTTTTGATTCTTCGTCCTCCCTTAGACCGGTTCCCGGACACTCAGTGCCGCGCCGAGCGGGTCGTGGCGGAGCATCGGGAGTGCCTATGGCAGCGTGGCCAGGACATTGAGGAGCACGCCGGCTGGGACTTGCCGAAGTTTGCGCTGGCTATCGAGAACCGGCTGATCTTCCTTTAGCGCTGCATGGATCGGCTCCACACGGCCGGCATGGAGGTGATTTCAGCCCTCTGGCCGGGTCGTGGGGCCCCGGCGGGCCGCGTGGCGTTGTGGCTGGAGCACGCGGTGGCCCGGCTCGAGGTTTAGAAGGCATCGGCGGCCCGCTCCGGGGCGCAGATGGCCCTTTGGTTCGTCACATCGTGGTACCCCGGCGTCGACTTGGGCCGGCTGGCCACGATGTGCGAGGTTCCCGAGGCGGAGCGAGTCGCCCGTGAAGGCGCCCTCGTCCGTCGAGCCAACGAGCTGGCTTCGTACGTCGATCCGGACGAGCTCCTGCCGGCACTTGGCGAGGATGGCGAGCCGGATGCCGAGGACTCCTTCGGCATTCCGCAAGGGCCCGAGGACGAGGAGGTTGCCGATGAGAGCACCGCCTCCAGCACCGGCGGCGACACCGAGGCCACGGAGGCCATGGAGGAGGATCCGGCTGCCGCTCCCGGGCAATCTGCCGGGCCGGCTGGCGGGCCGGCTGGCGACGCGCCGGAGGCTTAGGCGGCCCTTCTTTTACCGTATCTTTTTCTTTGTTGCGAGACTTGTTTAAGACGCATTTCCACCCACTGGGGGTGTATTGTAAAGAATCTTCGGCCTGTGGCCTTTTGTTTATGAGTTTGCTTGAAGTCTGAAATGTTTGCGTGCCGGCTCATCCTTTGCTTTTACTTTTCGACTCATATCTCATGCAAGGATTCCTTCTGGCTTCCGCCCTGCCTGTCAGCCAGCCGGGAGCCGGGCTGGGACAGGGACGGGGCATCGTCCTTGGGGAAACCGTGCGGGCCTTAGAGTCGTCTGGCTAGAGCTGGGGCGAGCCGGCAGAGGCCGGTTTCTAGGGGTAACATGGTCCGGTTGGACCTATCCGGCTACTACTCTTCAGGCGGCGTTCGTGTGGTAAGTTCCTTCCTATCCCAGGGTCCCGCCAGCCAGACAGCCGGGGGCTAGACTGTGGCTGGGCAGGGGGGGGGGGAAGATTGCTTGTTCACACTACTTGACCGCCTTGGAGAAGAGCCGCCGAGCCCCCGGGCCCGGGGAGCCGGACCCGGGTGGCCTTGCTTAAGAAAATGACAAGCCTTTGATGGAATTGAAAAGGGGGGTGTGCCCCAAGTGCCGGCTTGGGGCCCCCGTTGCATTCATTAAGTTCCAACAGAAAGGAAGATACATACATACACTGGCTCTTTCTAGCAGTAGAACGGTCGAAGGAGTGCCACATTCCATGGGCGCTCCGTCTCCTCGCCGGAGTCGTCTCTTTTGCGCTTCTACGACTTCTGGGCGTCTATCAGATAGTAGGCGTTGTTGCGCAGCGCCTTGCTGATGATGAACGGGCCTTCCCATGGGGAGGACAGTTTGTGTTGGCCGGCGGTCCGCTGGATCCGTCTGAGCACCAGGTCTCCTTCGCAGAAGGAGAGGGGCCGGATCCGCTTGCTGTGGTAGTGCTGGAGCTTCTGCTGGTAGATGGCCGTCCGGCTCAGGGCCAGCTCGCGTGCTTCTTCGAGTAGATCGACACCGTCTTCTCTTGCCTCCTTTGCGTCTTTTTCCGTATACAGGGTGACTCGAGGCGAGTCGAACTCGATGTCCGTGGGGATGCTCGCCTCGGACCCGTATACGAGGAAGAAGGGGGTGTAGCCGGTCGACCGGTTGGGCATGGTCTTGAGGCTCCAGAGGACAGCCGGCAGCTCATCAATCCAGCAGCCGGTTGACCACACGAGGGGGGCCACGAGCCGAGGCTTGAGGCCGGCCAGGATCAAGCCGTTTGCCGTCTCTGCCTGGCCATTTGACTGTGGGTGGGCCACCGACGCGAGGTCGAGCCAGATGCCCTCCTGGGAGCAGAAACGCGCCATTGCGCCTTTGGCGAAATTCGTGCCGTTGTCGGTGATGATGCTGTGGGGAACGCCGTAGCGGACCAAGATATCCTTGATGAACCGGACGGCTGTGGGGCCGTCCAGCTTCTTGATGGGCCTTGCTTCAATCCACTTGGTGAACTTGTCGACAGCCACCAGTAGATGCGTCATGCCGCCCCACGCGGTCTTGAAAGGGCCTACCATGTCCAGCCCCCAGACGACAAAGGGACACGAGAGTGGGATGGTCTGGAGGGCTGTTGCCGGCAGGTGGCTCTGTGTGCTGAAGCGCTGGCACCCCTCACATTTGTCGACCAGCCGCTTGGCCTCTTCCACGGCCGTCGGCCAGTAGAAGCCGTGGCGGAACGCCTTGGCCACCAGGGTTCTGGAGGCAGCGTGATGCCCGGACTTGCCCTGGTGGATGTCGCGGAGGATTTGTTGACCCTTCTCCGGCTCGACGCAGCGTTGGAACACGCCGGTTGCGCTGCGATGAACCAGCTCGCGGTTGATGATGCTGTAGGCCGGGGCCCGGCGCTGGATTTGCCTTGCTGTGGCTTCGTCAGGGGGGAGCTCGCCGCGCAAGAGGAAAGCCAGAATGGGCTGGGCCCACAAGGGGGCCGAGACGGGAGCCGGCTCGAGCGCAAATGGAGCGCCGAGGGCAGCCGGAGCCCCCGGGCCCGATACTAGGGCCCTCGGATCCAGCCTGTCAGTCCCCGGGGCCGGCTCGCCAGCCCCCGGGACTGGGTCGCCAGTCCCCGAGATTGAGACAGCGGGGGACGCGTCGATCGCCATCATGACGGCCGTGGAGCCGGAGCCGACCTCCGCGGGGGTGTCGGACATTGGAGCCGACGGGATTGGCACGACAGTCGGAGTCGGCGGAGCAGCCGGACCCGGCGAAGAGCCGGCGGCGTCAGCTGGCATGAAGATAGACTCTTATTCAGGGGAGGGCATGATCGAAGGCTTGAGCAGCCGTTCGAGGGAGACGCCTGCTGGGATGGCCTGCCGGGTGGAGCCGATCTTCGCCAATGTATCGGCCGCCTCGTTGTCCGCCCGGGGGACGTGGTGGAACTCGCAGCCCTCGAAGGAGCCGGTGAGCTGCTGGACAAGGAAGCGATAGCTGTCCATGTTGGCGTCCCTGGCGTCCCATTCGCCAGAGACTTGTTGCACCACGAGGTTGGAGTCGCCAAAACAGAGGATGCGCCGGATCCCGATTTCCTTGGCGAGCCGGAGGCCGTGGACGAGCGCCTCGTACTCGGCCACGTTGTTGGAGGCGGCGAAGAGGATTTGGAGTGCGTACTTGAGCTGGTCCCCCTTCGGGGACGACAGGACGATGCCGGCTCCCAGGCCGGTTCGCATCTTCGAGCCGTCGAAGTGCATGCGCCAATGCGTGGAATCCGGGGGAGGCGGCACGAACTGGGTTTCGGCCCAGTCGACGAGGAAATCAGCCATCGTCTGCGACTTGATGGCGGTGCACGGCTTGTACCGAATCTCGTAGTCGGCGAGGGTGATGGCCCATTTGGCGATCCAGCCGGTGGCGTCCCGGCCGCTCATGATCTCGCCGAGCGGCGCCGTGCTCATCACGGTGATGGTGTGTTCCTGGAAGTACTGCTTGACCTTCTTGGCGGCGAAGTATATGCCATAGCACATCTTCTAGTAGTGGGGGTAGTTTTGCTTGGAGGCGGAGAGGACCTCGCTGAGGTAGTAGACGGGGCGCTGGACCGGCAACGCCTTGCCCTCTTCCGGCCGTTCCACCACCAGAACGATGCTGATTACGCGGGTGGTCGCCGTGATGTACGCGAGCATCGGCTCCTTCTCAGCCGGAGCCACCAGGACGGGAGCGCTAGAGAGCGCGCGCTTGAGGTCGCGGAACGCCTCGTCCGCCTGGTCGGTCCACTCGAATGTGGGCATCTTCCTCATGAGCTGGTACAGGGGCAACGCCTTCTCGCCCAGCCGGTTGACGAACCGGCTGAGCGAGGCAAGGCAACCGGCAAACTTCTGGACGTCGTGTATGCGCTCGATGGCTCTGATCTTCTCCGGGTTAGCTTCGATGCTGCGGGCGGACACGAAGAAACCCAGGAGCTGGCCGGCTGGCACGCCGAAAACACACTTCTCCGGATTGAGCTTGATCTTGTATTTACGCAGGTTGGTGAAGGTCTCTCGGAGATCGTCGAGGAGGCTGAATGCTTCTTGGTTTTGACATCGATGTCGTCCACGTAGACGTGGACGTTCCTGCCGATCTGGGGCAGGAGGCATTTCTGCATGCAACGCTGGAAGGTGGCGCCTGCGTTCTTCAGGCCGAAGGACATGGTGATGTAACAGTAGGCCCCAAAAGGGGTGATGAAGGAGGTCTTCAGCCGGTCGGCTGGGTCCAGCTTGATCTGGTGGTAGCTGGAATAGGCGTCCAGGAAGGACAGCAGATCGCAGCCATCCGTGGATTCAATCACTTGATCGATCCGGGGCAGGGTGAACGTGTCCTTGGGACAGGCCTTGTTCAGGCTGGTGTAATCGATACACATGCGCCAGGTCTTGTTTTTCTTCAGCACCAGGACTGGGTTGGCCAGCCAGTCCGGGTGGAATACTTCCATGATGAAGCCGGCTGCGAGTAGCCGGGCGATCTCTTCTCCTATAGTACGCCGCTTCTCCTCGGAGAAACGGCGCAGGGGTTGCTTAACCGGCTTGGCGTCCGGCCGTACTTCCTCGGAACACCCGGCATGTCTCTCGGAGACCATGCGAAAATGTCCCGATTCTCACGGAGGAAGTCGACGAGCTCGCCTTCCTATTTGCTGTCGAGGTGGGCGCCGATGGTGACGCACTGCTTGGGGTTAGCCGGGTCGAGCGGCACCTGCCTGGTGTCCTTGGATGGCTGGAACGACGCCTCGCCGGCCGACTGGGACGGAGGAACCGGCACGGCCGGCTGGTCGGAGGCGTGGGCCACGAGCCGGTCGAGCTGCCGCCTCTCCTCCACTATCTCCAGGGCCTCGGCCAGTCGGCTGCTGTCGCGCGCGCACTCGATCGACTTTTTGTAGTCGCCATCGATGGTGATGATGCCCTTGGGGCCCGGGATCTTGAGCTTGAGGTAGGCGTATTGGAGTACTGCCATGAACTTGACGAGGGCCGGCCTGCCCAGCAGCGCGTGGTAGGGACTGTTGAGGTCCACCACCTCGAACCATATCGGCTCGCGGCGGAAGTGATTCTTGTTGCCGAAGAGGACGTCGAGCTGGATCTTGCCGATGGGGGTGCAGGATTTTCCCGGCACGATGCCGTGGAAAACCGTCCGGCTCGTCTGCAGGTCCTTCTCCTTGAACCCCAGTTTGAGCAGCGTGTCGCGGTAAAGGATGTTGATGCTGCTGCCCCCGCCGACCAGTACTCGTGAGAAGCGGCAGGTGAGCCTCTCGGAGGCAATGGTGGGATCGAGGACGAGGGCATAGCTGCCGGGGTTTGGCATTACAGCCGGGTGGTCCGCCCGGCTCCAGGTGACCGGCTTCTCGGACCAGTGCATATACTGGGGGACCGAGGGGACGGTGGTGTTTACCTCGTGCCGGCGCTGGCGCAAGCTATGCTTGTCGGTTCCCTCGCTGGTGAAGACGACGTAAGCCCCGTCTTGGTAGGCGAACTGGTCATGAAGGCGGCCGTTGTTGGCAGCCGGAGCCGGAGCTGGTGGCTGGGCCTGGGCCTGAGCCGGCGCGCGGAGAGCCAGAGGTGGAGGAACCAGAAGGCCCTTGCCTCGGGCCAGCCGCTGGGAGAAGCTGAACTGCCGCATCGTGTGCGTGGCCGGCTTTGCCCCAGAGTGCATCTTGCACGGGGCGTCGAGCATCTGCTCGAAGGTGAGCTTGGGCTGCCAGGCGGCCTTGCCTATCCGCTGGCGCTGGCTGGAGGCCTGGGCGGCCGGCTGTTCTTCCTCGATAGTGGCAACCTGCCGGCTCCCATAGCGGGGATCTGGCTGGTCGGCCTTGCGCTTGTTGTTCTGCTGCGGCCGGTTGTCGGCGGCCGCTCACGGCACGGCAGGTGGTGGGGTCGGCTTGGCTGGCGTGGCGACCTTCATCTGCATTGCGGAGTCGGCCGTGGCGTACTTGTCCGCCTTGGCCATCAGATCTGCCAGGGTTGCCGGCTCGGAGCACAGGAGCTTGTGCTTGAGTTGAGTGCCGTCGCGGCAGCCCTCGATGAAGTACTGGATGGCTTGCACCTCATGTACCCCCTCGCAGGAGTTGCGGAGCTCGGTCCAGCGCATGAGGTAGTCACGAAGGGACTCGTCCGGCCCCTGGACGCACATGGCCAGCTCGCGGGCCCGGACGGGCCGCTTGTAGGTGCCGGTGAAGTTGCGGACGAACGCCTCCTCGAAGTCTGTCCAAGTGTTGATGCTGCCGGCTGACAGGCTGTTGAGCCAGGTCCGAGCCGAGCCGATCAACATGAGGGGGACGTAGCGCATGACTACGCGCTTGTTTCCCCTGGCTATGCCGACTGCGGTGGTGTAGTCGACTAACCAGTCTTCCGGCTTGGCGGTGCCGTTGTACTTCGGGGTGTCGCGAGGGAGTGTGAAGCTGGTTGGGAACGGCTCGTTGCGGATCCTTGGGCCGAAGCATGCCGGACCGATCGGGCCCTCCTCCTCCAGGAGGGCGGACTATGCCAGCCGGTCGATGCGGGTCCGGGCGTCGTTCTAACTTCGCGGGATGCGCGGGCCGAGCCGAGCGGCGAGCTCGGGACGGACAGCCGGGGCGGGCGAGCGCACATGCTCCTGCCGCGGGGGCGGGATATGGTCCCAGCTGCGCCGGCTGCCGCCAGCCGGGGCGTCGTTGCGCCGGCTGTTGACGTATCGGGAGAGTCCGTTATGGGACCCAGCGCCCCGTCGGCCGGAGCCGCGGGGGATGAGGCTTGCTGGACCGGCCGACGCTGGCCAGCAGTTGGCGGGGCGTCCCCCTCGGAGGCGGGAATTTCGGAGCCGGCGTAGGCGTCATCGAGCCGGGCCTGCTGGGCGTTGGCGGTGGCGATGAGGTCTTGGATGTGCCGCTCCTGCTGCTCTCGTTCCTCGCCCACCAGGTCGGCAAGGTCGGCATAGGCCACCTGGGCGGCCCTCAGGTTGGCAGCTGGCGTGTCGTAGGTGGGGAGCCTGCCACCGAGGATTTCCGCGACCACACGGCCGCGGTTGCGGACGTCGCCGTGCCGGCTGGGCTCGTTGCCGGTGGGGGTGAGGCCATAGGCGAAGTTCTACTCGCGCTGCGCAGACTCCATCCGGCGCTTGGTGGTGGTGAGCGTGGTTGCCTCCGTGAACAGCAGCCGGCGAGCGGCCTCCATCTCGGCCGTAGCCGTGGCTGGGTTCGTTGTAGGCACGATGGGGGTGCTGAGGCCCCGAAGCACGGAGCCGAGGGGGTCGGAGGTGCCGGTGCGGGCGGCCACGGCGGCCGCCTCCACCTCCGCCCTGACGAGGCCGGAGGTCGTGGAGGAGCCGGTGGCCATTACCCTCGCGCGGATGCAGGAGTCATCAGCATTGCCCGGGGCGAGTGCGCCCATGAACGAGGGCGGGTCGAGGCAGTCGAGTACCTCGCTGGGGTACTCATCGGCAGCTGGTTCGCCGGCAAGGCCCAGCCTACCGAAGTGCTCGGTGAGGATGGCAACGTCGGAGAGAGGGTCGCCGCTGCGCCCCTCGTCGGAGAGGTCGGCAGCGACGCCCGCAGGGCCGACGGGAACGGGGTCACGCCCCGCGAGGGAAGCCCCACGAGCGTGCAGTTCTGCCCGGACGCGGGGCGGCCGGGGGAGGTGGTGAAGGGTCCCGCCCGGAGCGTGACTTCGGCCGGCGCCGCGGACGGCCCCACGGTGGGAGCCAACTGTCATCGTTTTCTCACGACAGATGCCGTGGGGTGGCTTATCGAGAGTGGTTGGGGCCAAAGGACGCCGGTGGACTCCGGGAGCGGGATTGGGCACAAGCGGCGAGGGACACGCGATGTACCTAGGTTTGGGGCCCTCCGTGGGAGGTAACACCCCTAGTCCTGCTTATCTAGTTGATGGATGGCTGGTGTTACAATGGTGCTCCTTGAGCTGTTGTCTAGAGGAAGAAGAAGGAGCAGCCGGCTCTTCTTGCCTTGCTACGTGGGAGTGAGAGTGTGAGGTGGGGAGAATGCCTTGCCCGATGCATGGGGGGCTTTGGGGGATTTTATAGGCCAACCCCCCAGCATACAATATACATAAGGTACTAAACGGGGGCCCCGACCGGCAGCCTCCCTATCCGGCCAGCGGCCTCACCGGCTGGGCCGTCTTGTCGCTCGTAGGGCCTACAGGCTGCGTGGTCCCATCGCCGACTGGGGCCCGCCAGCCGGCTCTTCTATTGGACCGCGCCCACCTGCCGCGGCAGGGGCCATTCCGCGCGGCGTCGTCCTGCGCCCGCCGGCCAAAGTCAGCGGTACGGCCGGCAGCGCTGTAGCCACGCCGGGGCAGGTAATGGAGTAGACGGTGGCGTGGCCGCAATGTTGCCCCACCGGGTCTCGATCGGTCAGGGTTAGTGGTACGACCGCCCGGACTATAGCCACGCATGCCCGCGCGTCAGCGGTCGCTGTGGCCACGCCGGAGCCCATCGCGGGGGTCGTGTCCTGTCGGTATACTTGGTCGCAGTGGGAGGAGACAAGTGCCTGCCCATCCAGAGGTTAGCGGGAGGGCCGGCCGTGGGGCGGCCGGCCGCGGGCTGGCTAGGGGCCAGGCGGCCGGCTCCTGTCCAGCCGGCCAGGGGGCCAGCCGGCCGCTCGCCAGTCGGTCATGGACTGGCCGGCCGTGGGTCAGCCGGCCAGGGGGCCAGCCGGCCGCTCGCCAGCCGGTCATGGACCAGCCGGCCGTATAGTTTTTCAGAAAGGGGCTTGAACTCCCTTGTCTTGGCATACCCAGGGGTAATATCCCCGTCAGGGCCTGCTTCACCACTAATCCAACAGGTCGAGCAAGATGTGGTTATCTTTCCTATCCAACAGGCTATTTTCCCAGCACAGACTCTTCCTGATCACAATATGGAGGCCATTCAATCTCAGCCTATCATCCAGCAGCACATGCAGGAAGATCCTATGCATTTTGAGCTTCTGTCTCATCCACACTTGGTGGTTCAGCAAACTATTCAGACAGTACAAGCTGCTATAGTAAATGACAGTAACAAGACTGGCAATGAGGAACAAAATGACATTGATAAGATTTCTCATATCTCAAAGGAGACTGCTCCAGAAGATGCAAACAAGGACACTGATTTGCAGAAAGTAAATATGGATACTGGTGAGTCACTTTCAGACTCGTCTGCGCCACCAGGTTTTCCATTTCCACTTTTCTCTAATTAGTCCCATACCATTTGCACAGAGAGAACTGAGGCTAACATGCAAGGAAAAGATGTTGAGCATGCTAAAAAATATGATAACAACAGGAATTCAGTGGACATGTCCATTGGAAGTGAAGGAGCTATGATTTGGAAACAATATTTTGCTCAAAAAGATGAAGAGAATGACATGACTCAGGTACCTATTGACTGGGTCAATTTTCTTTCAGTAACCCTACTATCACTTGTTCAGTTTGAGTGGGCAAGGAAATTTATTAAAGCTAGTGTTTGGGAGATAATCAAGCAGAACAATCCCAACACTCCATCTTTACCATTTGTCATACCAGATAAGTGTCCAGTGGATAATACTCTTGCTTGTGCTTTTCCACAGGGCACACTGGACAAGGATCAGTCCCCCCCCCCTCAATCAAACATCAACCGAGGAATTGTCAGCATCATCCACTTCAGCACTTCATAAGAACAAAAAGAGGAAGGACACCATACCAATGGTAGAAACAGAGGTAAGGAGAAGTTGTAGATTACAAAAGATCTCTAAATGTTTTAAACAAACTTCATGTAAAGATAAGGACTGCCTTGCTTATATTGCACTTCCTCCTGTATTACCTACTAAAGTCATTAAAAGTCTGAATGCAAGACTTTGTAAGGTTTCTGAGAAAGCCACTTCTGAAGAAATCTTGAGTAGGAGGAACAAGAAGAGCAAGGAGGGATGATCCACTCAGGAGGGAGGGAAAGTAGCTAAGGAGCAGGCCAAGAAATGGAAATAGTCACTTTATGTTGGGAACAAAAAGCATAGCATCTTTTGGGTCATACATGTGTTATGTTAATGTACTGCTTATGACAAATAGTAGCACCATGTATTTTTGCAACTCAGTTCCATTTCCTCTTATCTTTCCTCAAGAAACTATGTCTGGTTCTTGTGGTCAGATTTCGAAACAGTATGTAATGGACAACATCTGTTCTCATAGTATCTTTAAGCAGCACTTTCCTCCATGAATAGAGAGTGGATTATTTTAAATTAGAATATCAGAGGTATTAATGAACCCAAGAAATGGACAGCAATTGCTAATAAAATTGAGGAATCCTATTGCTCTATTGTATGTCTTCAAGAAACCAAGAGAG
Source organism: Elymus sibiricus (assembly GCA_039707655.1). NCBI lineage: Eukaryota > Viridiplantae > Streptophyta > Magnoliopsida > Poales > Poaceae > Elymus > Elymus sibiricus. The sequence continues at coordinate 432,462,895 of CM077675.1, forward strand.
AACAATTTGACAGTTTTTTTATATTAAGAACTTTTGCCCAAGGAGACTTAGTAAATTCAAATATTTGCCATCTATGGATGGCAAATATTCTAATAGAATGAACAGCTATTTACAGGTCAACTTATACAAACAACAACAACAACAAAGCATTTAGTCCCAAACAAGTTGGGGTAGGCTAGAGTGAAACCCATAAGATCTCGTGACCAACTCATGGTTCTCGCACATGGATAGCAAGCTTCCACGCACCCCTATCCATGGCTAGTTCTTTGGTGATGCCCCAATCCTTCAGATCTCTTTTTACGGACTCTTCCCATGTCAAGTTCGGTCTACCCCGGCCTCTTTTGACACTATCAGCATGCTTTAGCCGTCCGCTATGCACTGGGGCTTCTGGAGGCCTGCGCTGAATATGCCCAAACCATCTCAGACGATGTTGGACAAGCTTCTCTTCAATTGGCGCTACCCCAACTCTATCTCGTATATCGTCATTCCGGATTCGGTCCTTCCTTGTGTGACCACACATCCATCGCAACATGCGCATCTCCGCCACACCTAACTGTTGCACATGTCGCCTTTTAGTCGGCCAACACTCAGCACCATACAACATTGCGGGTCGAACCGCCGTCCTATAGAACTTGTCTTTTAGCTTTTGTGGCACCCTCTTGTCACAGAGAATGCCAGAAGCTTGGCGCCAGTTCATCCATCCGGCTTTAATTCGATGGTTCACATCTTCATCGATATCCCCATCCTTCTGCAACATTGACCCCAAATATCGAAAGGTGTCCTTCTGAGGCACCACCTGCCCATCAAGGCTAACATCCTCCTCCTCCTCGTGCCTAGTAGTACATAAAGCGCACCTCATGTACTCGGTTTTAGTCCTACTAAGTCTAAAACCTTTCGATTCCAAGGTTTGCCTCCATAACTCCAACTTCCTGTTGACCCCCGTCCGACTCTCATCGACTAGCACCACATCGTCTGTAAAGAGCATACACCATGGGATATCTCCTTGTATATCCCTTGTGACCTCATCCATCCCCAAGGCAAAAAGATAAGGGCTCAAAGCTGACCCTTGATGCAGTCCTATCTTAATCGGGAAGTCATCAATGTCGCCATCACTTGTTCGTACACTTATCACAACATTATCGTACATGTCCTTGATGAGGGTAATGTACTTTGTTGGGACTTTGTGTTTCTCCAAGACCCACCACATAACATTCCGTGGTATCTTATCATAGGCCTTCTCCAAGTCAATGAACACCATATGCAGGTCCTTCTTTTGCTCCCTATATCTCTCCATAAGTTGTCGTACCAAGAAAATGGCTTCCATGGTCGACCTCCCAGGCATGAAACCAAACTGATTTTTGGTCACGCTTGTCATTCTTCTTAAGCGGTGCTCAATGACTCTCTCCCATAGCTTCATTGTATGGCTTATCAGTTTAAATTCCACGGTAATTAGTACAACTCTGAACATCCCCCTTGTTCTTGAAGATTGGTAATAATATACTCCGTCTCCATTCTTCTGGCATCTTGTTTGCCCGAAAAATGAGGTTGAAAAGTTTGGATAGCCATACTATTGCTATGTCCCTGAGGCCTCTCCACACCTCAATGGGGATACAATCAGGGCCCATCGCCTTGCCTCCTTTCATCCTCTTTAAAGCCTCCTTGACCTCCGACTCTTGGATTTGCTGCACAAAATGCCTGCTAGTATCATCAAAGGAGTCGTCCAGATCAATGGTAGAGCTCTCACTCTCCCCATTGAACAGCTTGTCAAAGTACTCCCGCCATCTATGCTTAATCTCGTCGTTCTTCACCAGGAGTTGATCTGCTTCGTCCTTGATGCACTTGATTTTGTCAACATCCCTCTTCTTCCTCTCTCGGATCTTGGCCATCTTATAGATGTCCCTTTCGCCTTCCTTTGTGTCTAACCGTTGGTAGAGGTCCTCATACGCCCGACCCCTTGCTTCACTCACAGCTCGCTTTGCGGCCTTCTTTGCCATCTTGTACTTTTCTATGTTGTCTACACTCCTATCCAGATATAAGCGTCTAAAACAATCTTTCTTCTCCTTAATTGCCTTCTGGACATCATCGTTCCACCACCAGGTATCTTTAGCTTCTCTTCTACTTCCCCTGGACACTCCAAACTCCTCTGAGGCCACCTTACGAATGCAAGTCACCATCTTCATCCACATGTTGTCTACAACACCTCCTTCCTCCCAAGGGCCCTCCTTAATGACCCTCTCCTTGAACGCCCGAGCTACCTCCCCCTTGAGCTTCCACCACTTCGTTCTAGCGACTTTGGCACGCTTGTCCTGCTGGACACGAATCCGAAAGCGGAGGTCAGCAACCACAAGCTTATGCTGAGGGACAACACTCTCTCCAGGTATCACCTTACAGTCTAGGCATGCACGCCTGTCTTCTCTTCTCGAGAGGATGAAATCAATCTGGCTAGAGTGTTGCCCACTACTGTAAGTCGCTAGATGTGATTCTCTCTTCTTAAAGAGGGTGTTAGCTACGATCATGTCGTAGGCTAGCGAAAAGCTTAAGACATCTTCTCCTTCTTGATTCCTGATGCCATAGCCAAATCCCCCATGCACCCCGTCAAAACCTGTGTTAGATGTGCCCACGTGGCCATTGAGGTCTCCTCCTATGAAGAGCCTCTCACCAATCGGTACACTCCTAACCATGTCCTCTAGGCCTTCGCAGAACTCCCTCTTGGTGTTCTCATTGTGGCCTACTTGCGGGGCATACACGCTGATAACGTTGAGAACTAAGTCCCCAACTACAAGCTTGACCAGGATAATCCGGTCCCCACGTCTCTTGACGTCTACCACTCCATCCTTGAGGCTCTTGCTGATCAAGATGCCTACTCCATTTCTGTTTGCAACCGTCCCCGTGTACCACAGCTTGAAGCCGGTACCCTCCACCTCCTTCGCCTTTTGCCCCCTCCATTTGGTCTCTTGGACGCAAAGGATATCAATGCCTCTCCTCACCGCTGTATCAACTACCTCCCGAAGCTTACCTGTCAGAGACCCTAAGTTCCAGCTACCTAAGCGAATCCTCCTAGGCTCAGCTAGCTTCCTTACCCTTCGCACTTGTCGAGTCAAATGCGAAGACCCTTGCTCAATTTCCACTACACCCGGGCGCCGATGTAGCGCGCCACTAAGGATGTGACGACCCGATCCTCTCTCACTTGCCACCGTATCCAGATCACGATACGGTGCGCCACCTGGGGGGGTGACGGCCCGACCCTTGCCCATTTTCCACCACACCCGGGTTCCGATGTGGCGCGTCGCTGAGAGGGTTACGCCCCAACGGAAATCTTTTGGGTTTCATCTCCATAAGAGTGGCTGAGTTTTGACGTTGGCTCGCCAAGCCTATCACAACCCTCCTCCTTTACCCGGGCTTGGGACCGGCTATGTTGAGACAACATAGGCGGAGTTCAGGTCAACTTGTACATTCAAATGAATTCTCTATCTCAGTACAATTCACCTCCAGGCACAATGGTAATCAATGGGTACTCAACAATGTCTATGGTCCATGCCAATAGTTTGATAGGATGAGTGTCAGGACCGGTTTTCCAGGATATTAATTCCCAGTAAATGGCCCTAGTGCTCATCAGCCCCCGGATTACTTTTAGCTGATGAGGCACAATCTTGATACAGAAATTCCAAGCAAAATACAAAATCTGAAGTACAAGACCATTGTGGTCTATGAGTACAACAAAAGGTTTCTAGTTGGTTGATGGCGGAAGCGGTTTGCGGATCATCAGCATCTATGGGACTCCATTTCCCACAGGAATAGCTGACCTGGTTAATTCCTATCTTCGCGAGGCTGCTATCATCGTTGCCTAGATTCCAGGCTGTCGTCGTTGCTCTCCTCTCCAAGCAAGAAATCTGGCCAAGACAATAGCCAGGGACAAGCCAGTGAGTACTTTGAATGTACTCGCAAACATTATGAACACAAGTATAATATAGCAGATGATAATCATGCACTGAAATATTCCATGATCACTTAGTTAGTCACGAAATAAAATCCGTGACGCACGCAAGCATGTTATTCACATTAAACATGAATAAGCAATCAGAGAATAAAAAATAAAATAAACCGATCGGGTGTCTGAAGCGACGCCTCGAAAGGAGAATAATATAAGGCATGCCTCAGTCGGGCGTCTGAGCGACACCACATAAAGGGCTTATAAGGAAAATAAATAACAAGCATGCCACAATCGGGCGTCTGAGCGACACCACATAAAGGGCTTATAAGGAAAATAAATAACAAGCATGCCACAGTCGGGCGTCTGAGCGACACCACATAAAGGGCTTATAAGGAAAATAAATAACAAGCATGCCACAGTCGGGCGTCTGAGTGACACCACATAAAGGGCTCATAAGGAAAATAAATAACAAGCATGCCACAGTCGGGCGTCTGAGCGGCACCACATAAAGGGCTTATAAGGAAAATAAATAACAAGCATGCCACAGTCGGGCGTCTGAGCGACACCACATAAAGGGCTTATAAGGAAAATAAATAACAAGCATGCCACAGTCGGGCGTCTGAGCGACACCACATAAAGGGCTTATATAAGAATAATCACAACGAGTATCCAGGAGGTAGAACCATCCCAAGGATACTCAATAATACAAATAAAAAAATGGTTAGTCCACAGTAATAATAGTCATAATCATCATTTGTCACACGTCATGATCAATGTTCCGGTTTAGAAGTTTTTCCTCCGAAGACCGACACTAAGACCGACACTTGACCCATCCCAGACTGTAGTCCTTAACCGCGGACACGGCTATTCGAATAGATATAAACTCTGCAGAGGGTGTACTCTTTACCCACAAGTAACGGATTCCTTTAGTCCACCGGGACTAATTCCGATTACAGTCTTTGAATTGAAAACACACCTGACCCGCACACACCAGCTTCACTTACCGGAGTCTGGAATCACCCACGACACCTGTTAAGCAAAACTCTAAGTGGGGAGGCTACAACCTCGACTAGCATGGGATCACAAATTTATACCGCGCGCAAACTAGAGGAGCTACCCCTTCGGCTCCAACCGAACACCCATGCCCCCGGACCAAGTGACATGCCTACCAGGGGCCACTGGTATCTTTCACTATGGCCTCTCTGTATGGTGTGTGCCAAGAAAGGGGTTGACAACTTACTGGACCGTACCCTACCTGCGGCAGGGACAAGTGGTAGTATGGAACAAGTATGGGGGTTACTGGAACAAGACTCGATCTACGGTCGACTCAGGAGGTTTATGTGTTTCCTGCAGGATTAGCATAACAAATATATTTCACTCCAACAGACAGAATCACCACTCATCCTACCTCACCATGCCTTACTGATCATTCTCGTTTTCAACGAAATATCAGTATCACGCTCCTGTCTACCCGGGACAGAGACTTCTTCGGATTCCTTCCGGTAGGCACGAAAGGCATACGAGGGTGAATACTGTCATAAGCATTTAGATTCCAACAGTAAGGAATTTCTATCATGCACTCAAGAGCATAATCACAACGTCACATAAAATAATGCATGCTTTCAATTAACTTGGTGTTGTAGTCACATTAAACAACACACAACAAATATTATACCCGGGTTCAGAATGCTTGCCTTCAAGTTGTGGAGAGGTAGAGTGCATCTTAAAACTTTCGAAAGTTTTCTCCTCTCTTTAATTCCTATTTTGAGAAATATTCAAATTAACACATAAATTTAAAACAGTACAAAAAGTTGTCTTGGAAAATTTTCAAATAAATATGAAAATAAACTATATGAAATTTGAGAGAGGTAGGAAAAAGAATCAAATCAATCGGAGTTTTATTTTAAAAGATATAGCCAGTCAAAGTCTGGTCAAAATTCTGTTTTTAATTAAAACAGAAAAAGGAAAACGGCTCGGGGAGGAATACACTTTTCCAGAACAGAAAACGTATCCCAAAGGAATACGCTTGTGCCAGGAGAAAACGGTTCAGAGATGAAATACGCTAGCGAGAAGGGGAGACGTACTTCTGCGACTACGCTTTCACTTAAGCCAGCGTGGGCCGTCGCTGGGTCACTGACAGTGGGTCCCTCGGGCCCACTGGTCAGGTTTGACCAGTCTTCTCTCCCTCCCTCTCCCTGGGACAGAGACGGACGCGTTTCCGGCGATTGCCGCCGGCGAACGGCGGCTTCTCACGGGTCTCCGATGGCGGGGATGGATCCGCTGCTTCAGGGTGGTCCTCCCAGTGGTCGACATGGCCGGAGGGGAGTGTAGGTTCGTCGGCGGCGAGCTCCGAGGTGGACGGTGGTTCGGGAGCAATTTGGGGCAGTGGCCTACGGTGGCTCCCAGTCGAGGCTGAGAGGTGGGGAGGCTTCGTGGAGGCTAGGTGAAGCTAATGGTGGCGATGGATGGGCTAAGGGATCCTGGTCACGACGAATTTGACCGAAACACGGCGGCGGCCGAAGCTACCGGAGTTGGGGAGGACGACGGCTTCCGGTCGAATTAGAGCTAGGGGCGGCTTGCTACGGCTTCCAGGAGGCTCATGCAGATACGCTGCGGCTACGGGGTCCTATTTATAGCCCAGGAGGACGGTTCCCGCGGCTGCGGATAAGATCGCCGACAAACCGACGTTCTGTTGCTGCAGGGCGATGTGGCGGCGACGGGCGCTAGCTGACGAGCTCGTGGATGAGCTCGGCCTGTTCCAGAGGGCAGCTGGCGAGCGGTTGTGGCTTGGGCGGTGCCGTCCGTGGCAAGCTCTGGCGGCGGCAGTGGCTGCTTGCGGGGGCGGCGACGAGCTGCAGAGGGGAAAGGCTGGTTGGGTCTTGGCGCATTGCGGCAAAACCAGGAGCCAGGGGAGATGAATTGGAACTAGCGGGGGAGGCGGCACTGGTCGCGGCGGCTCGGGCGCGCTCGTGCAAAACGTGCGCTCTGGACGCGCCCAGAGCACGCACGCAAGGTGCTCGATGATATGCCAGTGCTTGCTAGGAGTCTTGGGTGATGCTGCAAATTAACAGGACGGTTAGGGTGCAAGTAATAAGCCTAATGGACATGGTTGTTGGGTCAGGGGATCAAGTGCACAAAGTAATCACAGAACTATGTCAAAATTGGCCAGACACACAAGGTGTTCGGTGAAATGCCATGGCTACCAAGAGCATCTTGCTGGCCACCAAAATCCCCAGATTTAAGTCTCTTTGGATGCTAAGCATGATGGCATGGTTGGTTTGAGAAAAACAGAAAATTGTTAAAGCAAGTTTTGCAAAACTACCGTTCTGTACAGAAACTGTTGGCTAAGATTGCATGAGTCAAAATTATTCCAATGGGTCCAATTTCCTGGACTTAAGGGTTTGATAGGGTGGACTATAAGCAGGAAAAATCCCAAGGGAAATAGGGCAAGATAAAATGGGGTTGCAGTACAAACTACCACTCTGGACCAGAATGAAGATGAGGATGGTTTGCTCAAATTTTTCAAAGAACCCAAATGGATTTTTGCATAAATCTGAGTTATATACCTCTACTGACATCCCCAAATTTTTATGGAATTTTTAAAGAAATATTTAAATAGGTTGCAGTGCAAACTATAAACTGAACCAGATTTGAAAGCTTGAAGTGGAGCTCAAAATTTACAAATGGCCAAGCTGGGTTTTTGCATAAAAGTGATCCAGGGACATCACATGACTTCTACAAATTTTTGTGGAATTTATAGATGAAGTTATAAAATAGTTGTAGTGCAACTGAGGCCCTAAAAAGGGGTAAAATGCTATTAAATGAATTAAAAACTTGGCAAATTTTTATTATAAAAATATTCCACTAGTTTTACTAAATGTAATTAAATGATTTAATAAAACACTCAAGCCACACAACACTATTCAAAAGTTTTCAGATAGGACAGAAGAATTTTTGAAATTCAGACAAAAGGAGTGGCTCTGAGATCACAAGAAAATCCAGAAGAAAAATTTTAATTTCCTGGCAAAATTTTAATTAACAAAACATGGTTAAATTTTTGGGGTGTTACAACACTACCCCCCTTAAGAAAAATCTCGTCCTCGAGATTTGCTAAGGACGGTTTCAAAAATATTACTCCTACTATCATGTAATAATATATGAAAATTAAACATCCTGTTCACGTGATATGACGAGGCTACAGGGAGCGGGCAGATAATTGGTGCAACTATAGTGAGGTATTGGCGTTGCGTGGAAAAAATCTACCGTTGAGAAAAACGAGAGATTTATACTTAAGGCTACGGTAAAATTCAGAAACAACTGCATTCCCATGTTAAAGGATGAGGATGGCAATGAACACTTTGACCATGATGCTAAAGCTGCCATACTACTCAGAGCTTTCAAGAATAGAATGAGCACCACTAACCAAACTCAAAACCCACTACTGCTGCACCAGTTTCTTCAACCATTAGAAGGTCTTGCTGAATTGGAAGTACCTTTCACCAAAGAGGAAATTGACAGGGTTATCAAACATATGCCAGCTGACAAGTCACCAGGACCAGATGGGTTTAATGCGGCCTTTCTCAGACATTGTTGGAGATCATAGCACCTGATTTCTACAATTTAATTGATGATTTTCATGTAGGCAGAGTCAACTTACAAAGCATCAACTACTCTTTCATCACTCTCATCCTAAAGACAAATTCTGCCAACAGACCAACTGAGTTAAGACCTATATCTTTACTGAACTGCAGCATGAAGATAATCACTAAGCTTCTAGCTAATGGACTCCAAAAAATCATTCTCAAGCTGGTCCACAAAAATCAATATGGATTTCTCAATAACAGATGTATCCAATACTGTCTTGCTTGGGCATATGAATATGTTCACCAGTGCAATCAAAGCAAGAAATAACTCATCTTGTTTAAACTGGACTTTGAAAAGGCTTTTGATATGCTTAACCATGACACTGTCATTGAAATTCTTGTAGCTAAAGGCTTTGGAACCAAATGGATCCAATGGATTAAGATGAAATATGGGACCGGTTTCTCTTCTATTCTGCTGAATGGTGTCCCATGCAGGCAATTCCTATGCAAAAGAGGTGTCAGGCAAGGAGATCCCCTATCACCACTGATATTTGTGATTGCTGCTGATATGCTTCAAACTATGCTTAATGATGCCATGAACAATTCTCTTCTGGAGTCACCTCTCATTCATCCTTCATGCCGAGATGATCCTATCAATCAATACGCAGATGATACCATTTTGGTTGCTAAGGCAGATAGCAGACAGCTGACACATATTAAAAATCTCCTGCTTCATTTTGCTGAATACACTGGGCTGAAGGTCAATTACTCCAAGTCAACCATGATTTCACTCAATACCTCTACAGCTAAAATGTCTGCCCTTTCAAACCTGCTGGGATGTAAAATTGGAGAATTCCCACGTTCATATCTGGGTCTGCCTTTGGGACTGTGCAAACCAAGAGTGGAAGATTACTTTTCCATGCTAAAGAAAATAGAAACTAGACTGCTGGGTTGTTCCACTCTCCTATCCACTGGAGACAAACTCATCCTCATCAAGTCTGTCTTCTCCAGCATGCCCACATTTACTATGTGCACCTTGATGATACCATTGATTGTGGTGAAACAAATCAATACCTACCTCATGAACTGATTTTGGAGAAAGTATGACACAATGGACAGAGGGACTACACTCAATTCATGGGAACAAATTAGCAAACCCAAATCTCATGGAGTACTAGGAGTGCTAGATATTCATGATCATAACAGAGCACTACTGATGAAATTTCTCCATAAATTTTTCAACAAGGAAGATATACCATGGTTAAATATTATATGGGAGGCCTATTATCAAGACCAGTTACCAAATGAGAAATCAGTTGGCTCTTTCTCGTGGAAAGCTATACTCAAACTCCTCCCAACTTTCAAGCAGCAAACAATATGTATAGCTAGAATTGGTAGCACTATCTTACTTTGGTCACATAGATGGCAGAATACCACCCTTCAAGATAAATACCCTGAACTGTGCTCCTATGCTATTTCCAAAGAAACCACTCTAGCCCAGGCCAAGACCAAACCGACCAATCTGTTCCACAAGCCACTATCAATCCAAGCTTACCAGCAATTCAATCAACTCCAAGAACTTCTTGACAACAGAAATATCTCCAATGAAAAGGATGTCTAGTCTTACAAATGGAATGGCAAACAATACTCAGCCAGAAAGATGTACAAGTATCATTCCACCCAACAAAGCACGCAACATTTTCAAGCATATTTGGAAGACCGCATGTCGACCAAGACACATTATCTTCTTCTGGCTTTTGTTACATGACAGGATAAATACAAGAAACATTTTTGCAGAGGAGAAATATGTATCTAGAAGACTATAATCGTGTACTTTGTGCTAAAGCTATAGAGGAAACTATCACTCACTTGTTCTGGGACTGCCATTTTTCTTTCACATGCTAGTTCTCTATCACTCCTACCAAGAACAGAGGCAGTTCAGTTTATGATGAAATCTTACTAACCATGGAACAACTTCCATCAGATATTGCAATGGATATTGTGATCATAGGCTGCTGGAGTACTTGGTTAGTCAGAAATGACAAAATCTTCAGAAGATCCCCACAAGCACTGAACATGTGGAAATTTTATATGAAAGAAGGATTACAAATGGCACAGATCAGAACTAAACAAAGTAAAGCAGACAAGATCAGAGACTGGATTCAACAGAACCTTTAACTTAACATTAATGTTTGAGAGAACAGGAATTGGATAACTGAATGTAATAAACTTGTATTTACTTTTGTTTTGATAAATAGAAAATTACCGTAGAATAATTATTCTATTGTTTCGGCTCAAAAATTAATGGGGCCAACCTTTTTTTAAAAGGTCGAAAAGACAGTCCAAAAAATACTGATAATGTCCTCTCTAAAGTTTCTAGGACAAATTTCAAGTATGGATAATGTCATAGTGGAGTTGAGAGGTCAGTCATCATCAGGCAAACTTAAATCTACAAATTCAAATGTTTCCCAGCCTTCTAATCGCAGTAAACATTAATCGTTACTTTTTTGGGAAAGGCCAAAGGCATATATAAAGTAGCATATACCCTTACAAAATCACCCTCACCAAAATTAAAAAATACACCTAAATCCTTAGGGGGCACCGAAGTCTCCTTCCTCTTTCATCCATTGATGACACGACATGAGAAAAGCTCGTTTGCGCCTCTGAGCTTCCGTCTCGCCTGAGAAAACTTGTTGAAATCGAAGATCTTGTAGAAGCAACGGCCGGGAAGTCATTGATGCAGACCAGAAGATGTTGGGGACCAAGAAGTTGTGGAATACCCGAGACCGCATAGCAAATCATCGGCCTCGGAAAATAAAACACTAGAGAGGTCATGTATAACGCCCCAGATCCGTTCATATAAAGTTGTGGAACACAACTCTCACATGCTCTTCGTAGATCGGAACTGGAGCCAGAGGACCAAGACGCACAGTCGCACCATTCGTTCTGCATGACAGTGCCGTCGAGACAAACCTACGGAAGAAAAACCCCAACACAGAAAACAAGATCCGAGGGAACACCACCCTTCACATGCCTCCCAACAATACTAAGAAGCACCATCTGAATAGGGACGAGATGGGGAGGGTTCATTCCATGCCGACAGTGGCGCCAACGCCTCACCGCTGATGACTAGGGAGCCGCATAAACTAAAAACCTCACACTACCACCGCCTGTGTGAAACAGCGGGTTCCCCATGACGGAGGGAGAGGAGGATGTGATCTCGCCAAGGAGGAGGTAGATCGGTAGCGACACCCTAGATCCTAGGGTTTCCTAGGAGGTAGGGAGGATAAAACGTGTCGTGACAACCATTTAAACTGTTACTATAAAACTTGCGTGTCGAATATTGCACGCTTATTTTCTCAATTTCTTGCGCTAACCTTCAATATGATAATGTGACAGAAATCAGTAATCATTGGCAAAACAGAGCATACAACTTCCTGCGATTCATGCATGATTCCATCTCTTCACCGACCCAGAATAGGCCAAGATTAACCTGTCATAGATAGTACAACAAGATCCAGGAACCTTTCTTGGCAATATTTCTGTCCATGTGAAGAAAACTCTGCACAACGTGCATTTTCACGGCACAATGCAAGGCATGTGGATCTTAATGAGGGTAACAAAAATAGAAGCATACTGGACTATATATGAATCCTAAGAAACTAGGTCTGCATCGGTGGAGCTTGGAGTCTAGCACTTCATTCTGATAAGTATTTATTCAACATCAAAATGCCAGCACATGCCGATACAATGTTTGCCAAAAAAATAGAGTGGGTGGTACCATAATGGAATGGTTTATCTATCCATCCAAACCATGATATTTCAAGCATGTAAGTGTGTATCCTACTATCCCTTGGTTAGGTGCCTCGCGAAGACCACCAAGGCACAAATCTACTACCAATAGGGCAGATATATAAATCTAAGATTATGATTATGATTTGACAAACGGTACATAGTGAGATAGTAACAACAGGAATTTAGGTAAACATTGGAAGAATGCAAGGAGCATTGAATGGCCTATTAATCTCTTGGCTATTTCTGACAATTGTGTGTGCACCTTCACTTTCTTGGGAAGAAAATTCAGCCCTTCCTTACATCACAATGGAAATATCTAGCTTTGCTTTAATCAGGGCGAGGAGGTCGTGAGGGAGGGCTAGACCCAACTGGATCTAACCGCGGAGGCTCCTTGGTGGGCTTGTAGATGCGTGGTGTGTGTGGCTTGGGATGTTGATCTAGGCAAAAGTCTTGTCTCCAATCATGGCTAGAGCCGGCGGTGACGACACTTTCGTGCGCCGTTTCCTTCTTGTTGGCATCGCCGAGGCGATACTTCCAGCCACAACCATTGCAGCTTTGGGGTAAACCTTAGATCCGTGGAATCGGATGATAGTGGCGTTGGTACGTCATTTCCCACCTTGGTGGCAACGTCTTTGGAGTTGTGCATCAGCAAGCGGGACTGATGGGAGACGACGGTGTTGGGGATGGGGATCATGTGGCAACGATGACGGCCGTGAGCAATGTTGGATCTCGTCCATGGTTGCGGTAGTCAAGTCTTCTACGGTATGCCCGTGGGATTTCCTCTGGTTGTTTATTGTTGTGAAGTCGGAGCTGCGGCGGTGGACCCCTGGTGGAGACGATGACGGGAAACAGGTGGTCTATTCGATGACTTTGAGTGGTCTTACATAGTTCCCTTTCATGCCCCCCCGTCAAAATCGGAGGTGTGTTGTCCTTGTGCTAGTGACTGGCTGCTTTGCATGAGCCTTCATGAGACTCTGACGTGCTTTGTACAGCATGGGATGAGTCGGCGTTCATCTGCAGTGAAATCGTAGTCACTTGCTCACGGAGAAGGTATGGCAATGAGGCTTTGCTTGAGGAGAAGTGATGACGACGATGCCAATGTGCTTCCTCGATGAGGCTTCTTTGTAGTGTGGTGTGTGGGGTATCTTGTTTGTGCCGCAGTGGATTTTAACCTTTTTTCATTAATAAATGGATGAGGAAAATCTGTTCCCTCTATTTTATTTTGTTTTGTTAATAACACGGGTAGCACATTTGATAAATCTTTGAATACATGATGATATATGTAGCCCGCAGATCTCCAACGTGCAACTTTGAGTCTTACTTTTCATGGCACAATGCAACGCATGTGGATCTTAATGCACTAGTACCGTTACGTGCTATACAAACGGTTTTTAACCCCTTTCCACGACGCAGTTCAAAACCGTCGCCTTGCCTGTGTGGGCGATAGGGAGGGGGCCCATCCCACACGACACTGAAACATCGTCTTTGATGGGGCAAGTGCCTGCTAACGATTCACCTAACATAAGCATATGCGAAGTCGTAGCCTATCCCACATGCAATACTTTGACATTACGTTTGTGATCAACCACACATCCGAGACGATGCCGCAGATATATTCGTGTGCGAAATATGCATATCACAAACATTTAATTCCATGACCTGTTTGTGATAGGTACATTATGACACACAGTACGGAACTTTTAACTGTGTGCGGTGGCTCTACTATCGCCAACGTGCCAATTTAATAATCGTGTGCGATAGTTATTCTGATCGCACACGCGCTTCGTATGTCATCCGTCTTCTTATCATCCTACATTAGACACGCATTCAGGTTTGGAACCGTTTGTGCTATTAACGCCAATCGCACATGGTTACGGCTTGCAAACGCGTGTGTGACATTACGCCCATCCAACACGCGCAAAATAAACGACCGTGTGTTGTAAAGCAGATAATCACATATGCTATTCTTCAAACAATCGTGTGTAATGTATGACACCATTGTACACAGCTTATTCGTTCTAACTGTGTGCGCTGTAATTTATTACCTAATAGCTTATTTTCATGAATTTATTATTAGAATTGGAAATTTCAAGTTTTTTATTATGAAATGTGGATTTCACATCCATCAATACATACTCTATTTACAATGGTTCAACAGCCAATGCATAAATCAAAAGTTCAGTACATGTTCGATGGTTACATAGTTCGGCAGAAGATTAAATACAATGAACCACAATATATAATACTAGAGGCGGTAAAGGTGAAGAGAGAGTAAATCCTTTCGGCTATTGATGGTGTTGAGGAAGCGGAATACCCATAATGCACCCTCCTCCGTGCCGAAGGTGCGCACAACTTTTGTCCAACCCTTTGTGATGATCGCCCGTCCATCCTTCACCGCCTTCAGGAAGACTTCTAGATCATTATCATGGTAGCATGAATTATATACTATAACCTTTGTTTCCTCCAATCCGGTCAGGTAGTTTGCAAGGTAATGTTGAGTAAATTCCTTCTGAAACCACTGAAAAGATACAACTTTCAGGTATTAATGTCTAATAGAGTAACTTGTTCTTGGCAGGAAAAGAAGACAACAGATCACTAACCATCATAAAGTTCACTAATGTCTTGGATAATGTGTAAATAAATAGTTTAATTCCAATCATATGTCTCTTCTGCCTAACATTTTTTCTTAGTTTCCTCACTTGATGCTTGTTCATGTTTATCTCATTGCCCCATATGCAAAGGGGGTCAAAACGTGGATCGGTACCGCTGACATATGTACCTACAAGCAACAAATAAATGTTAGAACCTAAGCTACAATTGCAAAAATGATGTAAAATACTACAATGGGATGTGACTAACCTCGATGGTAAACAACAATATCGCGCATTGTAGCCCTACATAAGCACATAGAAAGGCGTGTTAAATGCAACATGGTTAACATCCACCAAAAATAGCAAATGTTAATTAAACAACAATATATCCGGTGATATTTTCATTGTGAGGAGTAGCACAGTAGCAAAGCTACAAGTATTGGTGAAATTGAACTGGACAGTTCATACTTGGTAATCCCGAGGGGTAGTTGTTGGGGAACTTTGTTGGAAATATGCCCTAGAGGCAATAATAAAATGGTTATTATTATATTTTCTTGTTCATGATAATTGTTTATTATCCATGCTATAATTGTATTGATTGGAAACTCAAATACATGTGTGGGTATATAGACAACACCGTGTCCCTAGTGAGCCTCTATAGGACTAGCTCGTTGATCAAAGATGGTCAAGGTTTCCTGGCCATAGACATGAGTTGTCATTTGATAATGGGATCACATCATTAGGAGAAAGATGTGATGGACAAGACCCAAACTATAAACGTAGCATATGATCGTGTCAGTTTATTGATATTGCTTTCTGCATGTCAAGTATATGTTCCTATGACCATGAGATCATGTAACTCACTTACACCGGAGGAGTACCTTGTGTGTATCAAACGTCACAACGTAACTGGGTGACTATAAAGATGCTCTACAGGTATCTCCGAGGGTGTCTGTTGAGTTGGCATGGGTCAAGACTGGGATTTGTTACTCCGTGTGATGGAGAGGTATCTCAAGGCCTTCTTGGTAATACAACATCACAATGAGCTTGCAAGCAAAGTGACTAAAGAGTTAGCCACGGGATCTTGTATTACGGAACGAGTAAAGAGACTTGCCGGTAACGATATTGAACTAGGTATAGAGATACCGACGATCGAATCTCGGGCAAGTAACATACCGATAAATAAAGGGAACTGCGTACGGGATTAACTGAATCCTTGGCATAGAGGTTCAACCGATAAAGATCTTCGTAGAATATGTAGGAGCCAATATGGGCATCCAGGTCCCGCTATTGGTTATTGATCGTAGATGTGTCTAGGTCATGTCTACATAGTTCTCGAACCCGCAGGGTCTGCACACTTAACGTTCGGTAACGATTTGGTATTGTTGAGTTATGTATGTTCGTGACCGAAGGTTCTTCAGAGTCCCGGACGTCACGAGGAGCTCCGGAATGGTCCGGAGGTAAAGATTTATATATAGGAAAGTGGTATTCGGGTTCCGAAAAGGTTTCGGGTGTTTCTGGTAGTGTACCGGGAGTGCCGAAAGGGTTCCGGGGGTCCACCGGGAGGGGCCCACCCACCCCAGGTCCACATGGGCCCAAGAGGTGGCACACCATCCCCTGGTGGGCTGGGCAGCCGACCTCATAAGGGCCCATGTGCCCAAGAGGAAAAAAGTGGAGGGTGTGAGGAGTCCTGGAGGAGTGGGACTCCTCCCTAGCGCCCCACCTCCTTGTTGGAGGTGGACTCCACCTCTTGGCCGGTGGCCAAGGCCCTACGGGAAACCCTAGGGCGCCTCCACCTACCCCTCCTCCTATATATAGTGGAGGAAAGAGAGGGCAGCCACACCTGAAAAGCCACGTGCTGCCCTCTCTCCCTCTAGATCGTTTTCTCCACGAGATCGGTTCGGTAGAGGTCGGCGAAGCCCTGCCGGATCAGTTCACCACCACCGCCACCACGGCGTTGTGCTGCCGGAGAACTCATCTACCTCTCTGCCCTCACTTGCTGGATCAAGGAGGTGGAGATCATCATCGAGCTGTACGTGTGCTGAACGCGGAGGTGCCGTCCTTCGGCGCTAGATCGTGATTGGATCGCAGGACGGCTTGCGATTTGGATCGCGAAGACGTTCAACTACATCAACCGCGTTTCTTAACGCTTCCCTCTTAGTGATCTACAAGGGTATGTGTATCTGATCTCTCCTCTCGTAGATGCTCATCTCCTAGATTGATCTTGGTGAAGCATAGGAATTTTTTTGTTTCCCATGCAACGTTCCCCATCAGTGGCATCATGAGCTAGGTCTTTGTGTAGATGGCATCACAAGTAGAACACAAAGGAGTTTGTGGGTGTTGATATTCAAATTGCTTCCCTCCATAGTCTTTTCTTGATTCAGCGGTATTGTGGGATGAAGCGGCCCGGACCAATCTTAATCGTCCACGTATGAGAGACTGGTTCCATTGACTGACATGTAACTTTGTTGCATAAGATGGCTGGCGGATGTCTGTCTCTCCCACTTTAGTTGAATCGGATTCGACAAAAGCGGTCCTTGTAGAAGGTGAAATAGCAACTTGTATATCACCGTTGTGGTTTTGCGTAGGTAAGAATCGTTCTTGCTAGATACCCATAGCAGCCACATAAAACACGCAACAACAAATTAGAGGACGTCTAACTTGTTTTTGCAGGGTATGTTGTGATATGATATGGCCAAAGACATGATGTGATATATGAGATGATCATGTTTTGTAATAGTTTATATCGACTTGCATGTCGATGAGTACGGCAACCGGCAGGAGCCATAGGGTTGTCTTTAATTAATTTGTGTCATTTGCTTTACTTTATCGCTATGAGTTAGCAATAGTTGTAGAAGCAATAGTTGGCGCGACAACCTCATGGCGACACGTTGATGGAGATCAAGATGATGGAGATCATGGTGTCGTGCCAGTGACGATGGAGATCATGCCGGTGCTTTGGAGATGGAGATCAAAAGCACAAGTTCATGGCCATATCATGTCACTTATGATTTGCATGTGATGTTAATCCTTTTATGCATCTTATTATGCTTAGGACGACGGTAGCATTATAAGGTGATCCCTCACTAAAATTTCAAGATAAAATTGTGTTCTCCCCGAGTGTGCACCATTGCGAAAGTTTGTCGTTTCGAGACACCACGTGATGATCGGGTGTGATAGACTCTACGTTCGCATACAATGGGTGCAAGCCAGTGTTGCACATGTGGAACACTCAGGTTAAACTTGACGAGCCTAGCATGTACAGACATGGCCTCGGAACACAAGAGACCGAAAGGTCGAACATGAGTCATATAGTACATATGATCAACACGGATATGTTCACCATTGAAACCACCTCATCTCACGTGATGATCGGACTTGGGTTGGTGAATTTGGATCATGTAGCACTCGAATGACCGGAGGGATGTCAATTTGAGTGGGAGTTTTTTAAGTAATATGATTAACTAAAAACTCATTATCTTGAACAATAGTCTAAGTTGTCTTTGCAAATTTATGTTGTAGATCAATGGCTCACGCAGTAGTTCCCCTGAATTTCAATGCGTTCCTAGAGAAAGCCAAGCTGAAAGATGATGCAAGTAACTTTGTAGATTGGGCCCGTAATCTGAGGATTATCCTCATGGCTTCCCAAAAGGCTTATGTCTTTGATGCACCGCTCGGTGAGCCACCGGCTCCAGTGTCGTCTGCAGACGTTGTGAACGTTTGGCAGTCGCGTTCGGATGATTACTCAATAGTTCAGTGTGCTATGTTGTATGGCTTAGAGCCAGGACTTCAAAGGCATTTTGAACGTCATGGAGCATATGAGATGTTCCAGGAGTTGAAGTTTATCTTTGAAAAGAATGTCCGGATCGAGAGGTATGAGACCTCCGATAACTTCTATGCTTGCAAGATGGAGGAGAACGGGTCTGTCAGTGAACACATACTCAAAATGTCTGGGTATTCCAACCGTCTGGCTGAGTTGGGAATTGCTCTCCCGCCGGAGGTGATCACTGACAGAGTTCTTCAATCACTGCTACCTAGCTACAAGAGCTTTGTGTTGAACTATAACATGCAAGGGATGAACAAGTCAGTCGCCGAGTTGTTTGCGATGCTGAAAGTCGCTGAGTCTGAAATCCAGAAGGAGCATCAAGTGTTGATGGTCAATAAAATCACTAGTTTCAAGAAGAATGGCAAGGGCAAGAAGGGCAACTCCAAGAAGAGTGGCAAATCAGTTGCCCCTCCCGTGAAGAAACCCAAGGCTAGACCGAAGCCAGAAACTGAGTGCTTTCATTGCAAGGGTACTGGCCATTAGAAGCGGAATTGCCCCAAGTAGCTGGCCAACAAGAAGGCAGACAACACCAAACAAGGTATATATGATATACATGTTATTGATGTGTACCTTACCAACTCAAGTTGCAGTGCCTGGGTATTTGATACCGGTTCGGTTGCTCACATTTGCAACTCAAAACAGGAACTGCGGAATAGACGGAGGCTGGCAAAGGACGAAGTGACGATGCGTGTGGGAAATGGTTCCAAGGTTGATGTGATCGCCGTCGGCACGCTCCCTGTTCGATTACCATCGGGATTAGTGATGAACCTGAATAATTGTTATTTAGTGCCTGCGTTAAGCATGAACATTATATCTGGATCTTGTTTATTGCGAGACGGTTAGTCATTTAAATCAGAGAATAATGGTTGTTCTATTTATATGAGTAATATCTTTTATGGTCATGCACCCAATGTGAGGGGTTTATTCTTATTGAATCTCGATAGTGATGATACACATGTTCATAACATTGATGCCAAAAGATGTAGAGTTGATAATGATAGTACCACTTTCTTGTGGCACTGCCGCTTAGGTCATATTGGTGTAAAACGCATGAAGAAACTCCATGCTGATGGACTTTTGGAATCACTTGATTTTGAATCACTTGACACATGTGAACCATGCCTCATGGGCAAGATGACTAAGACCCCGTTCCCTAGAACAATGGAATGGGCAAGTGACTTGTTGGAGATCATACATACTGATGTGTGCGGTCCGATGAGCATTCAGGTGCGCGGTGGATATCGTTATTTTCTCACCTTCACCGATGACTTAAGTAGATATGGGTATATTTACTTAATGAAACATAAGTCTGAAACGTTTGAAAAGTTCAAGCAATTTCAGAGTGAAGTTGAGAATCATCGTAACAAGAAGATTAAATTCCTACGATCAGATCGAGGAGGAGTGATAACCCACAAGTATAGGGGATCGCAACAGTTTTCGAGGGTAGAGTATTCAACCCAAATTTATAGATTCGACACAAGAGGAGCCAAAGAATACTTGAGAGTATTAGCAGTTGAGTTGTCAATTCAACCACATCTAGAGATTAAATATCTGTAGTAGAGTGATCAGTAGCACAGTAATATTATAGTTTGATAGCAATAGCAACAGTGACAGTAGCGGTAACAGTAGTAGCAGTAGGTTTGTAGCAGTTGTAACAGTAGCAGCAGCAATAGTAACTTAGCAAGAATAATAAGTGGAAAGCTCATAGGCACTGGAGCGGTAACTCGTTGGATGATATTCGTCATGTAACAGTCATAACCTAGGGCGATATAGAACTAGCTCCAGCATCAATGTAATGTAGGCATGTATTCCATAAATAGTCATACGTGCTTATGGAAGAGAACTTGCATGACATCTTTTGTCCTACCCTCCCGTGGCAGCGGGGTCCATAAGGAAACTAAGGGCTATTAAGGCCTCCTTTTAATATTGAACCGGAACAAAGCATTAACACATGGTGAATACATGAACTCCTCAAACTACGGTCATCACCGCGAAGTATCCCAAATATTGTCACTATGGGGTTGATGGATCATAACACGTAATAGGTGCATATGACTAGGCAAGATCGGATCAAGAACATAGATATGGAGATGATAACATAAACGGTTCAGATGTGAAATCATGGCACTCGAGCCCTAGTGACAAGTATTAGGCATAGCAAAGTCATAGCAACATCAATCTCAGAACATAGTGGATACTAGGGATCAAGCCCTAACAAAACTAACTCGATTACATGATGAATCTCATCCAACTCCTCACCGACCAGCAAGCCTACTAAGGAATTACTCACTCCCAGTGGGGAGCATCATGGAATTGGCGATGGAGAAAGGTTGGTGATGACGAAGACCGAAGATTCCCCTCTCCGGAGCCCCAAACGGGCTCCAGATCTGGCCTCCTGATGAAGAACAGGAGGTGGCGGCGGCTCCGTATCGTAAAACGCGATGAAACTTTCTCTCTGATTTTTTTTCTCCAAAAATAGGAATTTATAGTGGCGGAATTAGGGTCAGTGGGGCCACGAGGTGGGCACAACCCATGAGGGCGCGCCCTGGTGGGTGCTGGCCACCCTGGCCGTCCTCTTCGGTGGATTTTTGCTCCAATAATTCACATATATTGTGAAATAATTCTCCAAAAAGTTTTGTTCCATTCTGAGAAATTTTATTTCTGCACAAAAACAACACCATGGTAGTTCTGCTGAAAACAACGGCAGTCCGGGTTAGTTCCATTCAAATCATGCAAATAAGAGTCGAAAACAAGGGCAAAAGGGTGAGGAAAAGTAGCTACGTTGGAGACGTATCAAGGAGAATATCTGAGTTATGAGTTTGGCAATCACTTAAGACAATGTGGAATTGTTTCACAGTTGACGCCACCTAGACCACCACAGCATAATGGTGTGTCCGAACGTCGTAATCGAACCTTATTAGATACGGTGCGGTCTATGATGTCTCTTGCCGATTTGCCGCTATCGTTTTGGGGTTATGCGTTAGAGACAACTGCATTCACTTTAAATAAGGCACCATCTAAATCTGTTGAGACGACGCCGTATGAACTGTGGTTTGGCAAGAAACCAAAGTTGTCATTTCTTACAGTTTGGGGATGTGATGCTTATGTCAAAAAGTTTCAGCCTGAAAAGCTGGAACCCAAAGCAGAGAAATGCGTCTTCATAGGATACCCAAAAGAGACGGCTGGGTACACCTTCTATCTCAGATCCGAAGGCAAAGTGTTTATTGCTAAGAACGGGTCATTTCTCGAGAAAGAGTTTCTCTTGAAAGAATTGAGTGGGAGGAAGATAGAACTTGATGAGGTTGTTGAACCTTCACTTCAACCAGAGAGTAGCGCAGCGCAGAAAGATGTTTCTGTGGAGCCTACATCAATTGAAGAGGAAGCTAATGATATTGATCATGAAGCTTTGAATCAAGTTACTATCGAACCTCGTAGGTTGACAAGGACACGTACTACTCCTGAATGGTACGGTAACCCTGTCTTAGAGGTCATGTTGTTGGACAACGATGAACCTACGAGCTATGGAGAAGCGATGGTGGGCCCGGATTCCGACAAATGGTTAGAGGCCATGAAATCCGAGATAGGATCCAAGTATGAAAACAAAGTGTGGACTTTGGAAGTATTAACTGAAGGGCGAAAGGCCATTCAGAATAAATGGATCTTTAAGAGGAAGACGGACGGGGACAGTAATGTCACCGTCTATAAAGCTCGACTTGTGGCAAAGGGTTTTTCACAAGTTCAAGGAATTGACTACGACGAGACTTTCTCTCCCGTAGTGATGCTTAAGTCCGTGAGAATCATGTTAGCAATAGCTGCATTCTTCGATTATGAAATTTGGCAGATGGATGTCAAAACAGCGTTCCTTAACGGTTTCCTTGAGGAAGAGTTGTATATGATACAACCAGAAGGTTTTGTCGATCCAGAGAATGCTGACAAAGTTTGCAAGCTCCACCGACCCATTTATGGACTGGTGCAGGCATCTCGGAGTTGGAATAAGCGTTTTGATGAGGTGATCAAAGCGTTTGGGTTTATACAAGTTTACGGAGAAGATTGTATTTACAAGAAAGTGAGTGTGAGCTCTATAGTGTTTCTAATACTATACGTGGATGACATATTGCTGATTGGAAACAATATAGAATTTTTGGAAAGCGTGAAGGAATATTTGAACAAGATTTTTTCAATGAAGGACCTGGGAGAAGCTGCTTTCATATTAGGCATCAAAATCTATAGAGATAGATCAAGACGCTTAATAGGACTTTCAAAGAGCACATACCTTGATAAAGTTTTGAAGAAGTTCAAAATGGATCAGTCCAAGAAAGGGTTCTTGCTTGTGTTGCAATGTGTGAAGTTGAGTAAGACTGAATGCCCAGTGACTGCAGAGGATAGAGAAAAGATGAGTGTCATCCCCTATGCTTCTGCCATAGGCTCTATCTTGTATGCAATGCTGTGCACAAGACCAGACATCAGCCTTGCCATAAGTATGGCCGGAAGGTTTCAAAGTAATCCAGGTGTGGATCACTGGACGGCGGTCAAGAATATCCTAAAGTACCTGAAAAGGACTAAGGAAATGTTTCTCGTTTTTGGAGGTGATCAAAAGCTCGTCGTAAAGGGTTACGTCGATGCAAGCTTTGACATTGATCCGGATGACTCTAAGTCTCAAACCGGATACGTATTTATTCTAAATGGAGGAGCGGTAAGCTGGTGCAGTTCCAAGCAAAGCGTGGTAGCTGATTCTACATGCGAAGAGGAGTACATAGCTGCTTCGGAGGCGGCAAAGGAAGGTGTCTAGATGAAGCAGTTCATGACGGATCTTGGAGTTGTGCCCAGTGCACTGGACCCAATGACTCTGTTCTGTGACAACACTGGTGCCATTGCTCTAGCCAAGGAACCAAGCTTTCACAAGGGGACCAGACACATAAAGCGACGCTTCAATTCCATCCGCGATTACATCGATGAAGGAGACATAAATATTTGCAAAGTACACACGGATCTGAATGTTGCAGATCCGTTGACTAAGCCTCTTCCACGAGGGAAACATGATCAACACCAGAGCTGTATGGGTGTTAGATTCATTACAATGTAAATCACATAGTGATGTGAGACAGATTATTGACTCTAGTGCAAGTGGGAGACTGTTGTAAATATGCCCTAGAGGCAATAATAAAATGGTTATTATTATATTTCCTTGTTCATGATAATTGTTTATTATCCATGCTATAATTGTATTGATTGGCAACTCAAATACATGTGTGGGTATATAGACAACACCGTGTCCCTAGTGAGCCTCTATAGGACTAGCTCGTTGATCAAAGATGGTCAAGGTTTCATGGCCATAGACATGTGTTGTTATTTGATAACGGGATAACATCATTAGGAGAATGATGTGATGGACAAGACCCAAACTATAAACGTAGCATATGATCGTGTCAGTTTATTGCTATTGTTTTCTGCATGTCAAGTATATGTTCCTATGACCATCAGATCATGTAACTCACTGACACCGGAGGAGTACCTTGTGTGTATCAAACATCACAACGTAACTGGGTGACTATAAAGATGCTCTACAGGTATCTCCGAGGGTGTCTGTTGAGTTGGCATGGATCAAGACTGGGATTTGTTACTCCGTGTGATGGAGAGGTATCTCAGGGCCTTCTCGGTAATACAACATCACAATGAGTTTGCAAGCAAAGTGACTAAAGAGTTAGCCATCGGATCTTTTATTACGGAACGAGTAAAGAGACTTGCCGGTAACGAGATTGAACTAGGTATAGAGATACCGACGATCGAATCTCGGGCAAGTAACATACCGATAAACAAAGGGAACTGCGTATGGGATTAACTGAATCCTTGACATAGAGGTTCAACCGATAAAGATCTTCGTAGAATATGTAGGAGACAATATGGGCATCTAGGTCCCGCTATTGGTTATTGACCGTAGAGGTGTCTCGTTCATGTCTACATAGTTCTCGAACCCGCAGGGTCTGCACACTTAACGTTCGGTAACGATTTGGTATTGTTGAGTTATGTATGTTGGTGACTGAAGGTTGTTCGGAGTCCCGGATGAGATCCTAGACGTCACGAGGAGCTCCAGATTGGTCCGGAGGTAAAGATTTATATATAGGAAAGTGGTAATCGGGTTCCGGAAAGGTTTCGGGTGTTTCCGGTAGTGTACCGGGAGTGCCGAAAGGGTTCCGGGGGTCCACCGGGAGGGGCCCACCCACCCCGGGGGGCACATGGGCCCAAGAGGTGGCGCACCAGCCCCAGGTGGGCTGGGAAGCTGATGTCTACTACGCAACTTTATTCTTTTAGACTTTGTTGGGCCTCCAAGCGCAGAGTTTTGTAGGATAGTAGCAATTTTCCCTCAAGTGGATGACCTAAGGTTTATCAATCCGTGGGAGGTGTGGGATGAAGATGGTCTATCTCAAACAACCCTACAATCAAATACAAGAAATCTCTTGTGTCCCCAACTCACCCAATACAATGGCAAAATTATATAGGTGCACTAGTTCGGCAAAGAGATGGTGATACAAGTGCAATATGGATGGTAGATATAGGTTTTTGTAATCTGAAAATATAAAAACAGCAAGGTAGCAAGTAACAAAAGTGAGCACAAACGGTATTGCAATGCTTGAAAACAAGGCCTAGGATCCATACTTTTGCTGGTGCAATCTCTCAACAATGCTAATATAATTGGATCACATAACCATCCCTCAACGTGCAACAAATAATCACTCCAAAGTTCTTATCTAGCGGAAAACATAAGAAGAAATTGTTTGTAGGGTACGAAACCACCTTAAAGTTATCCTTTCCGATTGATCTATATCCAATAGTTCATACTAAAATAACACCAAGTTATCCTTTCGGATTGATCTATCTAAGAGTTCGTACTAGAATAACACCATATGATACGCATCAACCAACTCTAATGTCACCTAGATACTCCAATGTCACCACAAGTATCCACGAGTTAATTATACGATACGCATCAAACAATTTCAGATTCATAATACTCAATCCAACACTAAGAACCTCAAATAGTACCCCAAGATTTCTATCGAAGAAACAAGGACAAGAACGTGTATCAACCCCTATGCATAGATTACCCCAATGTCACCGCGGGAATCCACAAGTTGAGTACCAAAACATATATCAAGTGAATCAATAGAACACCCCATTGTCACCACGGGTATCCACATTCAAGACATATATCATGTGTTCTCAAATCCAATATTCAATCCAACATAACGATATCTCAAAGGGAAAGATTCAATTCATCACAACAAGATAGGAAGGGAAACACACCATATGATCCAACTATATTAACAAAGCCCGTGATACATCAAGATCATGACATCTCAAGAAAACGAGAGAGAGAGATTGAACACATAGCTATTGGTACATACCCTCAGCCCCGAGGGTGGACTACTCCCTCCTCGTCATGGCCTCCGCCGGGATGATGAAGATGGCCACTGGAGATGATCTACCCTCTCCGACAGGGTACTTGAACGTCTCCAAATTGGGTTTTCATCGATACAGAGAGTTGCGGTGGCGGAGCGGAGAGTCTAGGGTTATTTTTGATGGTTTCTATATTTATAGGAATTTTTGGCGTTGGTTTCACGCGAAGGTGGGCCACGAGGTGGGCACAATACACCAGGGCGCGTCAGGGGGCCTGGCGCGCCCTGGTCGGTTGTGCCCACCTCGTGGCTCTTCTGGCCCTCCCACGAAGCGTCTAGTGCCTCTTTTGTTCCAAAAAAATTGTCAAAAAGTTTCAGGCGATTCCGAGAACTTTCATTTTCTGCACAAAAACAACACCACGGTAGTTCTGCGGAAAACAGCGTCAGTCCGGGTTAGTTCTAAATAAATCATATAAATTGCATCAAAACCATATAAAAGTATTGTAAACATAGGTGAATATGGCATGAATACTTCATAAATTATCGATACGTTGGAGACGTATCAGCATCCCCAAGCTTAATTCCTACTCGTCCTCGAGTAGGTAAATGATAAAAGAACTAATTTATGAAGTGTGAATGCTAGCATAATATATAAGTTTGATCATTGATAATTTCAGTCAATTTTCTAGCATCATAACCAGCAACTTTTTCTCATAAAAATCATCATGATAGAGCAATCAATTCACATGTCATGGTTCAAATAATGAATTATGTTGAAACTTAACAACCTATGTTCTTAGTCACCAAACAATTGCAATTCAACTTATTCTCAACAAAGTCTAAGTAAGAGCTCCACATACTCAATCATCATATAGTCTCCTATGATTGCTAGTACTCAAAGCATATTTTTAGAACAAATGGCATCTATCGAACACAGAGAAAGATAGGGGCTTAATGTTTCGCCTCCCAACTCATTTATCATAGAGATAATTGTCAACAATAATAAATCATGATCAAATATATTTGACTGGATATATATGTTTGGATCTGTCCCCACCACATGATGCTTGCCAACTAATAGACTGAGGTTGGAATAAGAAGTTGACTCAACATGAATAGTAAATAACATGAAACTAAATAGATTGTCCCTTCGCAGAGGGAAGCATGAATTTGCAAAGGTGCCAGAGCTCAAAGCTTAAATCAGAGATAAATATAATTTTGGGAGGTGCACCCTTCCTGTCAACGTTACGACCAAGAGTTATAAACACATTAGCGGCGGTTCCCAAGCGGTAAAAGTAAAGGTTTACTCCCCCTCCAGCAACAAACACACTCCACGGCTAGCCGAATCCACGGGTACAGTCCATACCAACAACATTCCTGGGGGGAGTTTTGTTTAATTATTTGCATTTTTTTATTTCAGGACTGGGAATCCCTATTACCGCCCCTCTCGTGCAAGGACGAGTGAATAAACACTCATCATGAGAATAACCCGATAACATGGAAGATACTGACCGCCTCCCATCGCTCCATGAGCGGTCCAGGCACAAAAAACAGATGTTTATTTGAATGTTTAAAGGTGGCACATGCAAATTTACTTGCAATGGCAGTGAAATACCATATATTGGTAGATATGGTGGACTCCTATGGAAGAAACTTGGCTCAAGGATTTGGATGCACAAGTAGTATCTCTACTTAGTACGAAGTGTTGGCTAGCAAAAGGTTCTAAACAAGCACCACATGTTGGAGGATCCATAACAATATAACTTCTATGCAAATATACACAACCATAACTCATTGCGCTGTCTTCCTTGTCCGACTTCAACTAATTTGTTCAAGTTTGAAAATAATTAATGGGTATTCACAATCATAGAAGATGTCCAAGATAATATATTTGTATGTGAAAGTTCTCTTCCTTATACTAATCGTTCACGAATTGCTTGTATGACCAATATTGTGATTGTCAAGCTTCAAAAAAATTCACTTTCTAAACCCAATGTGAAGCTACTACTAGGCATGATATGAGCATATAAGTGAAGATCAATGAGTAGTCAAACAATTAAGTACCTATGTGAAGAATCTCTCTCTCAATAAAGATTTTCAGATCTGAGTATTTTATTCAAACAGCAAACTAAACAAAAATAGAACTCCAAGAATAGCACGCATCATGTGAACGAAAAAAAAATTAGGCTCAACATAGGCTAACCGATAGTTGACGAAGACAGGTGGGATGCGTAGCATCCCCAAGCCTAGATGCTTGAGACTCCTTGAAATATTTACTTGGGGTGCCTTGGGAATCCCCAAGCTTGAGCTTTTGTATCTCGTTCAATCCTCCCATGTCCCGGTTTCAGCTAGGTCTCAAAAACTTCATCCACACAAAACTCAAAAAGACCTCGTGAGATAGGTTAGTACACTTAAAAAGAAATCAAAACTATATGTACTGCCAAGACAAGTTGCACAATAATTTCCAAACATCATCTACTGTTTACTATCGTTTCCACAATTTATATCTACCAATATAGGCTATGGAAACTATAGGATAAGTAGATAGCAAAACTATGACAGCAATCTGTCCAAACAGAACAGTCTGTAGCAATCTATTAAACCAATGTACTTCTCTAACTCAAAAAATTATGAAATTTTAGGAAAGTGTCTAAAGAATTTATATGACAACACTGTGTAAAATTTCAGAAACTTTCTACGTTCCAGTAAAATATGAAAATTCAAACACTACAGAGAAAGTTTCTATTTTTACACAGCACACATCAAACATGCAATGCAAGCATCCTAAGGCAATTCCTGGAACTTTTTATTGAAAAACAAGATTATAAATATAACCTAACAGAGAACAAAAAAATAAAATGATGCTCCAAGTGTCGGTGTCAAAACCGGCCGATCTCGGGTAGGGGGTCCCGAGCTGTCAGACTAGGATCGATGGTAACAGGAGACGAAGGGGCCACGGTTTTACCCAGGTTCGGGCCCTCCTATGGAGGTAATACCCTACGTCCTGCTTGATTATATTGATGATATAAGGGTTACAGAGTTGATCTACCTCGAGATCGTATAGCTAAACCCTAGCTGAGTTCTCCTGGTCTAAAACCTAAAACCCTTCGGCTTATATAGACGCCGAGGGTACCTAGGGTTTACACATGGTCGGTTACACGTCGAAGGGATAAACATTCCTATTTACTACTACAAACATGGAGAACAAGCTACGATTCTCGAAGCTTCCATCCTGGAGACACGGTCTTCGATCCATCCAGTGTCCGGCGAACGACCCATACAGTTCGGCCCATAAGAAATAGGTCGGCCTCCCGAGGACCCCTTAATCCAGGACTCCCTCAGTAGCCCTCGAACTAGCCTCCAATGCCAAGGGTCTAAGCTCCAGCTGCTTCATATAATCAGAGTCTTCGGCTTGTGAGGCGAGTTCCTCTCTCCAAATAGCGATCGGCCGAACTTAGTTCGGCCTCCGACGACGTGTAGTTTTCCCGATCATTGATCATCCGAGCACCATGAATAGTTCGGCCACGAAGGCCAAACGTCAAGGGGTAAATAGTGTCCCCGGACAACCTTTCTGATGAAGGGTCACGACCCACCACGACCGCTAAACCAGTCATAATGACTCGATTCGCGGTTCGGGGCCGTTTTCATCAGCACGATCCATCAATGCACAGATTGTGCTCTGTTTCACACAGGATATGTTTAATCATGCGCGTATAATGGCACGCACGTCTTGGGAAGCGGAGGGATTCACGGCGCAGTGAGGGGAGGCTAATCAGCAACAAGCCCAATAAAAGGGGAAGAAAACCCCAAGGCTTATCCGCACTTCCCATTCGCATCCCTGCTTCCCCAGTCTCCTGAGCCTCCAGAGCCCAGATCTAGGTTTTCCACCCTTTGTCCTCCGAGCTCAGCCCTGGCCAGCGACAAGTGGGAGGCTTCCACGGTCACAGACTAGGACATCCGGGACCTCAAGGACGCCGGCTACCTCCCCGCCAATATCTTCCATCGCGCGGCAGAGGAGGGCCAGGTGATTCCCACCCCCAAACAAGGCGAGAGGGTGGTCTTCATCCCTCATTTCATCCGAGGATTGATCTTCCTGCTCCACCCCTTTGTTAGGGGCCACATGTTTTTCTATGGACTCGACTTCCACGACCTCCCGCCGAACTCTTTCATGCATATATCAGCTTTCATCATCTTCTGCGAGGCGTTCTTGCGTGTCGAACCACACTTCGGACTGTGGCTCAAGATATTAATTTAATATCAAGCCGAAGTGTGTCGCAGGCGAACACGCAGACTGTGGCGGGGCGGTCATCGGCAAACTTCCTCGTGCAGTATGGCCGTCCGGCACCTTCATCGACACCATCAAGACATGGCAAAAAGAGTGGTTCTACATCACCGAGCCAAGGGAGGAGGGCAGAACTGTTCCTGCTGAATCCGGAACTGTTCCTGCTGAATTCAGATCCGCCCCCCCCGGCCAGATTGACCTCATGGGTCCGAAAGGGCCTTGATTGGGGGTCGGACACGGAGGTGGACGACCTTCAGAGGCGCGTCGCCTCCATTATCAAGGACGGGATCGGGCTGACCAATGTGGTCCAGATTATGCTCCGGCGGCGTATCCTCCCCTGCCAGCGCGGGGCTTCTCCCATGTGGACATACCAGACCGACGCTGATCCCACGATCCGTCAGCTTTTCCGCACCACTCGGGAGAAGCTATGGAAGGCGCTATTCAAGGCGCAGGAGAAGTGGCCGGCCAAGAAGGAGGACCAGGGTCTGTGTGCGGACAAACTCCCTTCCGAGGTATGATATAGTTCTTACTTGAACGGCTCTGTTTTCCTAAAGGAAGTCTAACCATTTTCCGATCACTTCCGCAGGAATGGTTAATCAAGGCAGCGGGCATCAAGTGTCCGTCTCCACAGCCCGAAGACCCTAGGTCTCCGCTGCTGTCGGCGATGCTCGTCGTGGTGCCTTACAAGGTGCCAGAGAAGAAGGAAAAGAAGAAGCCAGGCCGAGCAGGCCTGCGCATCAGGGACCAGCCAGGGGATGTGTCCGAAGAAACCCACGCCTCCTCGAATCAAGAGGAGGAGAACGAGGTCGAGGGGGAGGCGATTCCCCCCTCATAGGAAAGAGGGCGGCGTCATCCGACGCTTCAGAGGGTGTACTCCCTCCCGCCCAGAAGAAAGCACGCCGGACACAGGTGAACATGTCCGACGACAGTTCGGACTCGAACACCGAGTCCGAGGACTTTGAGAGGGTTCCACGAAGGAACCTCAGGGTCAAGCCCCCACCTCGAAGGTACAGATCCGAAGACCTCCCGAGTTATTAGTGCTACGTTTTGAATATGATTAACATGCGAGCGCATATTTGACTTGCAGCCAGCCATGTGTTCTCCCCACCGATCAAGCTTCGGACGGGGAGACCCCACCCGCCGAACTAGCGGAGAGCGGGTCCGCGTCGCGCCCCTCTCCTCCGGGCGCCACGAAGGATGCCACGGAGGTGTCATCCCAACAGGCTCCTTTGGAGCCGAACACTGAAGGTGGGGGCGACGACGTCATGGTCGAGGCTAACACCTCGGCCACCGAAGACCGGGGGGAGAAACCCCTCCCGGATACTGAGGAAACCGGACGAGGAGATGTCCAGTCACCTCCAAGGCTGTCTCCGGAGCGCACTATGCCTCCGGAGACTCCGGTTCAATCTCCGGTGGGAGATCAGGTCAACCGATCCCCACCAGCGCCGCCGACCACTGGGTGGCCAGCTATGGGGGAGGCTCTAACAAGCGCCTCCATCTCCGGGAAGCACCGCACCCTTATGAGTGTGGCATTGCAGAGCATTCAGTCCGTGGACAACGGACTGAAGGAGGCCTTCAACGGTCTCTTGATGGGCTTTCAGGTAAGCCATGTAATGCTCTGTCTGTGAAATACTATTTTCTTTGAGTTATGATTATATACATGGCAGCCCCCAAGCCCCAGGTGAGTTTGGGAAAAAACTCACCTGGGGGTTAATGATAGATCATAGTCCGAACTATGTACAAGAAAATATGTATTCGGAATGTTCTAACAGTCCTTAAACGACCGGTCACAGGATCATATTGTTGATAGTTCGGAGACTTTGAGCCCATGTAACTTGATATGATTTTGTTTTTTATAGGCTTCGTCATCGGCGGCGGCTGTTAATGCTGCCGAGCTGGACGAGCTGAATCGGAAGCTCAAGAGTTCCGAAGATGAGCTTGACGCTCTGCATAAGAGATTCGACGAGGCGCAAGGTAATCTGGAATGGAATATCCAAATTCCTCATTGCTGCACTATCAAAGTAGTATGTTTGATATGTTTGTAATGCTTACGCAGCCTCGGCGAAAGAAATTGAGAAGCTCAAGGCCGAGCTTGAGAAAGCAAAGCAGGAGGCCGCGGTTGAAAAGGCGGCGGCCAAGGAAGCGGCTACCGCGCTATCCACCTTGAGGGCCACCAGCGACAAGCATGAGGCTCGGGTGGAGTAAATCCAACAGGAGCTCAAGGATGCTGGCCAAAAGTGCGAGGTCCTTGAGCGCAAAGGCAAGGAGCAGGCCGCCGAACTATCCACCCTAAAAACCAATCTCCAAAAAGAGCGGGTGGATAGGCGGTCCTTTGAAGAGCAAGTCAGCCAGGCCAAGGCTATTATGGATGGTAAGCCGTTTTTAATGCAGTGTGTCTTCGGGGATAGCAAGTTCAAATTGCTCACCCAAGTATGGCGTTCCTCAGGCGCCTGCTCGGACCTTCAGAAGAGTGCCACGGATGCAAACCAATTCTATGCTTCGCGGGGAGAAGGAGATGAAGCTCTGCTATTTTGGGCGCAATTTGAAGCCCCCGAGCGCTCTCCTCTCCTTGTGGAACAACTGAAGCAGCTGATGGAGCTACATCGGCTGGCGGAGCCGGCCATGAAGGATCTCTGTGTCCGGCTATGGCCCAACGAGCCATTGCCAGGCAGCTACTTCGGCCTGGTGCAGAAGCTGAGCGACGCCTCGCCTCGGATCGACGCACTAAGGCGTTCCTCCTACATCGAGGGAGCTCGGATGACCTTTGCGAAGGCCAAGGTGCACTGGCCGGGGCTGGATCCGATGAAGGTAGCCACTGCCCCTCCGCCTCCTGGAAAGGAGCATAGGCGCCCCGAGCTGTATTTCTCCGGGGTAATGGAGGGTGCTCGGGCCATAGAGTCGCAGTGTTCGAGAGAGAACATGTATGAATAAAGTGTTGTAATATGTCCAAAGACCTTTTAACGTGTTTATATTTAAGATGCTTGGCATATCATGTCTTTCGTGTTTTTGCATCCTTTATAACTCCTATGTGGCCGTTTAAAACTGAAAGCTGCGAGTCGTTGGCTTCAGCCCCCATGTAGATACTACGCAGGGTGTCTCTGCCAACGCACTGTGACCCTTAGCCGAGCTATCGGTACCCGAAGGCAGTAGTGTGGGGCGGACAAGGCAATCGGACCATAATGCTTTATTGCTTTCACTTAGCCGTAGGGGTGCGAGAAAGGAGTGCGGGGGGCTGATGACTAGCCCCCAGGTGTTTGTGGTGTTCGGAAGAACCATGGCCAAAGCCTATACCACATGGTTTGTACTAATACCAAACCCATCGTAGGACACGGAATAACCTCTAACGAGGTTTATGTAAGGTCGGATTCGCAGACCGGTTTCTCGCATACTATGAAAGTCAGTTTTCGGCTTTCTCCACTGAGGTGCTTGACCAGACTAGCTTGAAGCACAATCGCAGTGGTGCTCCCTTTGCCCTTTTAGCCGAACGAGCGGAACATAAAGGGGCAAGCACAGGAGCCGGGCAACCCAACTATTGACCCAAGACATAGTTCGGAACCAATGCATATAAAGCAGAATTCCAAGACGCCGAACGCAAAATAAATTGTGCTGAGGGCGATTTTTTTAAGTTTGAGCCCCCGGTCTATTAGCCGGTTGCGTCGTAAGATATACCAAACAGGTTCGCAAGAAGAGGGAGAAAATAGAGGGTGTGTCCAGGAAAGACAGCGAAACGATCATACATAAAGGATCTGTATTTTGCTCAACAACTCTTATATTATGAAAGTGCCGATACAACAGTTTTACAGGTATAAAATAGGAAATATAAACCTTACAGGAGAGGTTGTGACAAGGGTCTTCGATAGGTGACCTGACGTCTTCTCCGTGCCCTGTCGCTTGTTCGCTCCTGCATCTCCTAAAGAGTTGTATACCGCGATAGGTGTACTATTCGACGAGCGGACTTTTGGAGAAAAGTCTTGAGAAGTCGCCGATGAATGAGCTTTACGCTGTAGCAGGTCCTTTATGGTACCTGTAGTGTGTCCAAAGACATGTTGATGGTGATAGTTCGGTTGAGCCGAACACTTACCCTTTGATAGTGTTTCCCCACCGCCGCCCATGGAATTTTAAGCGCGAAGTTGTGCCTCCTCGGCACATACTTTGCTGGTTCTAGGGCCGTGCGATGGGGGGCAAGTCCCTATTTATGGGGAGAAGAAGGTTCTAGGACTTCGGATTGAAACCGAGCTCGCATCCCAGCCTTGGGTGCCTTTACGACAGATGTCGGCGTTTGCCGATCATCAGTGTAATGGAACTCGGCCGCCAGGGCCAACGCATGTTCCTCAGTTCGGAGGGAACGCTCCGTGTTGCCGTTCACAGTAATGACCCCCTTGGGGCCTAGCATTTTGAGCTTGAGGTATGCGTAGTGTGGGACGGCGTTGAAGCGAGCGAACACTGTACGGCCGAGCAGGGCGTGATAGCCGCTGCGGAAAGGTACGATGTCGAAGGTCAAGTCCTCACTTCGAAAGTTATCGGGCGAGCCGAACACTACTTCCATGCTTACAAAGCCTGTGCACCGGGCTTCGACGCCGGGGATCACTCCTTTAAAGGTAGTGTTGCTGGGCTTGATCCTTGACGGATCTATGCCCATCTTTTTCACCGTATCTGAGTAAATCAGATTGAGGCTACTTCCTCTGTCCATTAGGACTTTAGTGAGGTGATACCTGTCTATGATGGGGTTGAGGACGAGGGCGGCCGAACCTCCATGACGGATACTTGTCGGGTGGTCACGGCGATCGAAGGTGATCGGGTATGCCGACCATGGGTTATACTTCGGGGCTACAGGCTCTATGGCGTAGACGTCCCGAAGGGCACGCTTCCTCTCCTTCTTGGGTATATGAGTGGCGTATATCATGTTTACTGTCTTCACCTCTGGAGGGAATTTCTTTTGACCACCACCAATCGGACCACGGGGTTCATCCTCGTCCTCGCTGCGCGGGCTTTTGCCTTGGTCCTCAGAAGCGAGCTTGCCGGCCTGTTTGAAGACCCAACAGTTACGATTGGTGTGGTTGGCGGGATTCTCTTGAGTGCCGTGGATCTGACAAGGCCTCTCCAGGATCTTGTCCAGCGGGGTTGGTCCGTCGTGTTTGCCTTTAGGAGGCTTCTTCCGCTGCCCAGGCCGGGAGTTGCGGAAGCCGGCGTTAACAGCCGTGTCATCGGCATCACTATTATTGTGCCGGCGCTTGTTCTTGTTACGCTTCGGTTTCCCGTTTCCATCCCGAACTTCGGAGGTTCCGGGGTCTTTGGGGTTGTGGCTACGTCTTGCTAGCCAGTTATCCTCACCCGCGCAAAAGCGGGTCATGAGTGATGTGAGGGCGGACATTGTCCTTGGTTTGTCCTGGCCGAGCTGCGGGCCAGCCACTCATCCCGAATATTGTGCCTGAAAGAGGCTATTGCTTCGGCGTCCGGGCAGTCCACGATCTGGTTTTTCTTTGTCAAGAAACGATTCCAGAATAGCCGTGCGGACTCTCCTGGCTTTTGGACGACGTTACTTAGGTCGGAGGAGTCCGGCGGCCGAACATAAGTGCCCTGGAAGTTAGATCGGAATGCATCCTCTAGGTCCTCCCAGCACCCAATAGAGTTTTCGGGGAGGCTATTTAACCAGTGCCGAGCTGGCCCCTTGAGCTTCAGGGGTAAGTACTTTATGGCGTGGAGGTCATCTCCTCGTGCCATGTGGATGTGGAGGAGGAAATCCTCGATCCATACAATTGGGTCAGTTGTCCCATCGTATTGCTCTATGTTTACGGGTTTAAACCCTTCCGGGAACTGATGCTGCATTACCTCATCCGTGAAGCACAGCGGATGGGCAGCGCCTCTGACTCGAGCTATTTCGCGCCGGTGATCGGTGTCTGTCCTAGCTCGGTTTCGTTCCTGACCCTCATTGTTACGGTCGAACCAAGGCCGGTACCCTCCCCGTTTGTCGGGTGAGTATCCTCTGGATCCGTAGATGGATCGTGTACGACCTGCTCTATCGTCCAAGTCATGTCGCAGGTCGAACCTGTCATCGGGCTCTAGTGGCTCCTTTCCCGTCTACGGGGTATCGTCGGCCTATAGCCGGTGTTGTCAGCCGTCCTGTCTCGTCCTCGAGGAGGGCGGTCTGGCTTGTTGTATGGGGTATGTTCGGGAGACGGTGTATCAGTGAGCTCGTCATCGAATTGTGGCAGCAGCCTTCTGCGCGGATAGCTCTTGGGTTGGTCCGATAGACCGGTACCGTATCCTTCCTCAGCTGAGAGGACTCTCGTCCATCGATAGTTGAGGTCGTCTTGTTCGGCTTTAAGCTGCCGTTCTTTTGCTTTCAGGCTGCGGGCCGTGGATATAAGCTGTTGCCTGAACCGCTCCTGATCTTCGGGATTATCAGGGATGGCGAAGTCATCGGCTTCCGTGTTGTCCTCCCCCTCGACAGAGCGGAGGTAATCATCGTCCTCGGGATTATCTAGATCGTCGGGATTGCGCCGGTCTTCCGGCCTCTCCTGACCCTCTAACGGGTGTTCGGGGATTTCGGGATCGCCGAGGTCTTCCAGGGTGTCATCATCCCTGGCGCCATCGGTAGCTTTCCTTCCCTTCTTTCCTTTTGACCGTTTATATGTCTTTCGGCGTCTTGACGGTGCTACATCCGATTTGTCACCATCGTTTTTTGGAGTGTCCACCATGTAGACGTCGTATGTGGAAGTGGCGGTCCATTGCCCGGTGTTAACGGGGGTGAGGGCGCGATCCTCCTCATCCATATAATGTGCTTCCTCAGAAGCATAGTCCAACATGTCGGTTAAATCCTCGACAGTGGCTATCAAGTGGGTGGTGGGTGGGACGAAAAATTCGTCCTGACCCGTCTTAGGTCCGATCCGAGCATAGATCGGGGTTGTGTCGTCGGCAATCTTCATCGACGAGATCCGATCTAGGGCCTCGTTAAGTATCGAGAGCTCGATCGAATCGGCCTGCTCAGAGCCTCCAGAGTTAACCTCCGATGCGTCCGTGCAGGGGGAGTGTTCGGTAAGAACAGGTGTCCGGACGTCTGGCACTACGACCGGATCCGGACTGTGAGTCGAGTCCTCGCCGGGGTAGATCCCGTGGGCGGGGCCGAAAGATGGATCTGAGGTTAAAGCCTCAGAGTCCTCGGGCGTGGCAGGCGAGACTGCGAGCTCGGTTAGTGACAGGTCGCCCCAAGAGTCTACGGAGAACTCTAGGTTCCCGAATCTGATCTCTTGATCAGGTGCGAAACTTCCAACACGGACTAGATGGCCAGTCGGGTCGGCGTGCAGCATAATGCTGCCGAAAGCGAAGATCTGTCCGGGGACGAAAGTGCCCATAGTGCGGACCTCTTCATCGATGACAAGGCAAGCCATTAATTCCTCTAGCGATCACAGCGGAACTCTCAATGAAAGCACCAATGTCGGTGTCAAAACCGGCGGATCTCGGGTAGGGGGTCCCGAGCTGTGAGACTAGGATCGATGGTAACAGGAGACGAAGGGGACACGGTTTTACCCAGGTTCGGGCCCTCCTATGGAGGTAATACCCTACGTCCTGCTTGATTATATTGATGATATAAGGGTTACAGAGTTGATCTACCTCGAGATCGTATAGCTAAACCCTAGATGAGTTCTCCTGGTCTAAAACCTAAAACCCTTTGGCTTATATAGACGCCGAGGGTACCTAGGGTTTACACATGGTCGGTTACACGTCGAAGGGATAAACATTCCTATTTACTACTACAAACGTGGTGAACAAGCCACGATTTTCGAAGCTTCCATCCTGGAGACAGGGTCTTCGATCCATCCAGTGTCCGGCGAACGGCCCATATAGTTCAGCCCATAAGAAATAGGTCGGCCTCCCGAGGGCCCCTTAATCCAGGACTCCCTCACCAAGCAAAACTCATATTATGTGATGAATAAAAATAGAGCTCCAAGTAAGATATACCGATAGTGTTGAAGACGAAAGAGGGGATGCCTTCCGGGGCATCCCCAAGCTTAGGTGCTTGAGTCTTCCTTGGATATTACCTTGGGGGTGCCTTGGGCATACCCAAGCTTAGGTTATTTTCACTCCTTATTCTCCTCATATCGGTGTCTCACCCAAAACTTGAAAACTTCAATCACACAAAACTTAACGGAACTTTGTGAGATGGGTTAGTGTAATAAAGATAAATTATTCACTTAGGTACTGTCAAGACAAGATTAATAATTGTTCCCACATGATACCTACTGTATTCTATCGTTCCCATAATTTATACCTCTAAATATAAGCTATGTAAACACTAAAACAAGCAAACTATGCATGCAAAACAGAATCTGTCAAAAACAGAACAGTCTCAGAAGATCTGTAGTATACCCATACTTCTCTGTCTCTAAAAATTCTGAAACATTAGGAAAACCTGAAGAATTTTCATATCAAGACTCTGTAAAAATTCCAGATCAGTATCACGCTCCAGTAAAAAATAAAAATTCCTGTACTGGAGTCAAAAGTTTCTGTTTTGGTTCAGCATCAATTCTACTCATCTTGTGAGTCATCCCAAAGGCTTTACTTGGCACTTTATTGAAATAAAAGACACAAAAAATGATTACTACAGTAGCTTAATCATGTGAACACACAAAAACAGAAAGGAAAAGTGTTGGGTTGTCTCCCAACATGCGCTTTTCTTTAAAGCCTTTGAGCTAGGCATGATGATTTCAATGATGCTCGCGTAAAAAGTAGTAATTGGAACATGCAAGAGAGTATCATGAATCACATGACAAGAACATTTAAGTCTAACCCACTTCCTATGCATAGGGATTTTGTGAGCAAACAATTTATGGGAGCAAGAATCAACTATCATAGGAAGGCAAAACAAGCACAACTTTAAAACTTTGAACACATAGAGAGGAAACTTGATATTATTGCAATTCCTACAAGCATAAGTTCCTTCCTCATAATAAATTTCAGTAGGATCATGAAGGAATTCAACAATATAACTATCACATAAAGCATCCTTTTCATGATCCACAATCATAGAAAATTTATTACTCTCCACATAAGCATATTTCTTCTCATTCATAATAGTGGGAGCAAACTCAACAAAATAACTATCACGTGACAGTTGATTGACATAACCACATTCAATATTAAAATCATGATGACAAGTTTCATGGTTACTATCACTCTGTATAGCATACATGTCATCATCATAATCATCATAGATAGGAGGCATGTCATCATCATAATAAATTTGCTCATCAAAACTTGGGGGACTAATATCCTCTTCATCAAACATAGCATCCCCAAGCTTGTGGCTTTGCATATCATTTGCATCATGGATATTCAGAGAATTCATACTAGCAACATTGCAATCATGCTCATCAATCAAGGAATTCTCATTAAGTATTTTCATAAATTCTTCCTCTACCAAATGAGCACAATTTTCCGAACCATCATTTTCACGAAAGACATTAAAAAGACGAAACAATTGATGCAACCTAAACTCATTTTTTGTAGTTTTCTTTTATAACCCAAACTAGTGATAAAACAAGAAACTAAAAGATTCAATTGCAATATCTAAAGATATACCTTCAAGCACTCTCCTCCCCAGCAACGGCGCTAGAAAAGAGCTTGATGTCTACTACGCAACTTTATTCTTGTAGCCTTTGTTGGGCCTCCAAGCGCAGAGTTTTGTAGGACAGTAGCAATTTTCCCTCAAGTGGATGACCTAAGGTTTATCAATCCATGGGAGGTGTAGGAGGAAGATGGTCTCTCGCAAACAACCCTCCAATCAAATACAAGAAATCTATTGTGTCCCCAACACACCCAATACAATGGCAAAATTGTATAGGTTCACTAGTTCGGCGAAGAGATAGTGATACAAGTGCAATATGGATGGTAGATATAGGTTTTTGTAATCTGAAAATATAAAAACAGCAAGGTAGCAAGTAACAAAAGTGAGCACAAAAGGTATCGCAATGCTTGAAAACAAGGCCTAGGGTTCGTACTTTCACTGGTGCAATCTCTCAACAATGCTAATATAATTGGATCACATAACCATCCCTCAATGTGCAATGAAGAATCACTCCAAAGTTCTTATCTAGCAGAGAACATAAGAAGAAATTGTTATCCTTTCCGATCGATCTATCCAAGAGTTCGTACTAAAATAACACCAAGTTATCCTTTCCGATCGATCTATCTAAGAGTTCGTACTAGAATAACACCATATGATACGCATCAACCAACTCTAAAGTCACCTAGATACTCCAATGTCACCACAAGTATCCATGAGTTAATTATACGATACGCATCAAACAATTTCATATTCATAATACCCAATCCAACACAAATAACCTCAAAGAGTGCCCCAAGATTTCTATCGGAGAACGTAGGACAAGAACGTGCATCAACCCTTATGCATAGATTACCCCAATGTCACCTCGGGAATCCGCAAGTTGAGTACCAAAACATATATCAAGTGAATCAATAGAACACCCCATTGTCACCACGGGTATCGAGATGCAAGACATATATCAAGTGTTCTCAAATCCAATATTTAATCCAACATAACGAGATCTCAAAGGGAAAGATTCAATTCATCACAACAAGATAGCAAGGGAATAACATCATATGATCCGACTATATTAACAAAGCCCGTGATACATCAAGATCGTGACATCTCAAGAACACGAGAGAGAGAGATTGACCACATAGCTACTGGTACATACCCTCAGCCCCGAGGGTGGACTACTCCCTCCTCGTCCTGGCCTCCGCCGAGATGATGAAGATGGCCACCGGAGATGGATTCCCCTCTCCGGCAGGGTACTGGAACGTCTCCAGATTGGTTTATCGTCGATACAGAGAGTTGCGGCGGCGGAGCGGAGAGTCTAGGGTTATTTTTGATGGTTTCTATATTTATAGGA
The DNA here is from genome assembly GCA_039707655.1 of Elymus sibiricus. Taxonomy (NCBI): domain Eukaryota; kingdom Viridiplantae; phylum Streptophyta; class Magnoliopsida; order Poales; family Poaceae; genus Elymus; species Elymus sibiricus. The sequence continues at coordinate 432,504,210 of CM077675.1, forward strand.
ATTTTTGGCGTTGGTTTCACGCGAAGGTGGGCCACGAGGTGGGCACGATATACCAGGGTGCGCCGAGGGGGGGCCTGGCGCGCCCTGGTGGGTTGTGCCCACCTCGTGGCTCTTCTGGCCCTCCCACGAAGCGTCTAGTGCCTCTTTTGTTCCAAAAAAAATCGTCAAAATTTTTCGGGCGATTCCGAGAAATTTCATTTTCTGCACGAAAACAACACCACGGTAGTTCTGCTGAAAACAGCGTCAGTCCGGGTTAGTTCTAAATAAATCATATAAAGTGCATCAAAACCATATAAAAGTATTGTAAACATAGGTGAATATGTCATGAATACTTCATAAATTATCGATACGTTGGAGACGTATCAGAAGCCGACCCCATAAGGGCCCATGCGCCCAAGAGGAAAAAAAGTGGAGGCTTGGAGGAGTCCTGGAGGAGAGGAACTCCTCCGAGGCGCCGTACCTCCTTATTGGTGGTGGACTCCACCTCTTGGCCGGCGGCCAAGGCCCTAGGGGAAACCCTAGGGCGCTTCCACCTACCCCTCCTCCTATATATAGTGGAGGAAAGAGAGGGTAGCCACACCTAAAAAGCCACGTGCTGCCCTCTCTCCCTCTAGATCGTTTTCTCCACTAGATCGGTTTGGTAGAGTTCGGCGAAGCCCTGCCGGATCAGTTCACCACCACCGCCACCACGCCGTTGTGCTGCCGGAGAACTCATCTACCTCTCCGCCCTCGCTTGCTGGATCAAGGAGGCGGAGATCGTCATCGAGCTGTACATGTGCTGAACGTGGAGGTGCCGTCCGGTCGGCGCTAGATCGTGATTGGATCACGGGACGGCTTGCGATTTGGATCGCGAAGATGTTTGACTACATCAACCGCGTTTCTTAATGCTTCCCGCTTAGCGATCTACAAGGGTATGTGGATCCGATCTCTCCTCTCGTAGATGCTCATCTCCTAGATTGATCTAGGTGAAGCGTAGGAAATTTTTTGTTTCCCATGCAACGTTCCCCAACACACTTCATCTTGACCAGAGCCCGCCCAAAGTCGGTGGTGAGGTGTTCCTGCGGGTCGAAGCGTGGATCAGTACAGCTAACATATGTACCTACAAGCAACAAGTTAATGTTAGAAGCTAAACTGCAATTGCACAAATGATGTAAATTACTATAAGATATTGGGATGTGACTAACCTCGACGGTAAACAACATCATCGTGCATTGTGACACTGCGTAAGTACATGGAAAGGTATGTCAACTACAACAGGGTTAACATCCACCAATAATATCTAATGGTAATTGAAGGAGAGCATCTCCAGTGATATCTTCATTGCGAAGAGTAGCATGGTGTAAGTTCACTACAGCAGGCTTAACAACAACCTAGCATAGGCGTTGTAAGTTTGTAACTGGTATTGGTGAAACTGAACTGGACAGTTCATACTTGAACAACACAGTGCGCATAACTAAAATAAACAGCGGGCGTGTTAACTACAGAGTACAGACAACCTAAAATGGCGATTAAAACTTGTACCGGTGAAACTGAAATTGACACGGTTAAACATTGCAACATGTATTGGTAAAATTGAACTGGATAGTTCATACTTCATAAATCCCGCGGGGTAGTTGTTTGGGCACTTCATCTTGACTAGAGCCCGTCCAAAGTCGAAGGCGAGGTGTTCCTGCGGATCGAAGTGTGGATCAGTATCGCTAATGTATGTACATGTACAAGCAACAAGTAAATGTTAGAAGTGTGGGGCACTTCATCTCGGCCAGAGCCCGCACCAAGTTGGCGACGTCGGCGGCAAGGTGTTCCTCCAGGTCGACACGCACAGCAGCCACCGCACCATCGACCTCCATGAGCTCCTCGACCTCCGCGTGATATGTGGTTGGGCTTACGCAGGGATGCTTGGCGATAGGGGGTGGGGATGTGGAGGCATGAGGGTGGTTCGCAGGCTCCATCTGAGCAATCGGGTTCGGGCAATGATGGAAATTGGTGGTTACCTCGCTAGATCAACAAGCGAGGCTGGGGCAGAACGTAGATTAGGTTGCGGCGGCAGCGGCTTGGCTGCAGGGAGATGGGGGTGGATAGAGGGATAGGGGGAAATGTGATGGGTGGGTATGGGATGGGAGGAATAACTTCTGAAATCGTGCGCTTATTGAAAATTTGGTTGCAAAACTCGAACCTTGCTCGGGGGAAACACGCAATGCAGACGAAGTGCATGAAATACCCGTGTGCGAGAAAAGAGATATTGGTGATCCCGCGTCGGAAAACTAATAGTATCAGATAGTACATGATACTTTGCTTGGTGTTTGATACGTCTCCAACGTATCTACTTTTCTTCACTCTTTTGCCCTTGTGCAGAAATAAAAGTTCTCGGAATGGAACGAAACTTTCTGGAGATTTATTTTGGAAAATATAAGAAACACTGGAGCCAAAACCACCGGAGAGGGGGCCCACGGTGCGCAGCACCCACCAAGGCGCGCCAGCCCCCTCCCGGCGCGCCCTGGTGGGGGCTGGGCACCTCGGGGCCCCACTTGCCCTATCTCCGCCATTATAAATTCCTAAATTTGGAGAAAAAAATAAGAGAGAAAGAATTATCGCGCTTCACGAGACGGAGCCGCCGCCACCTCCTGTTCTTTATCGGGAGGCCAGATCTGGAGCCCGTTTGGGGCTCCGGAGAGGGGAATCTTCGGTCTTCGTCATCATCAACCTTTCTCCATCGCCAATTCCATGATGCTCCCCACCGGGAGTGAGTAATTCCTTCGTAGGCTTGCTGGTCGGTGAGGAGTTGGATGAGATTCATCTTGTAATCGAGTTAGTTTTGTTAGGGCTTGATCCCTAGTATCCATTATGTTCTGAGATTGATGTTGCTATGACTTTGCTATGCCTAATGCTTGTCACTAGGGCCCGAGTGCCATGATTTCAGATCTGAACCGTTTATGTTATCATCTCTATATCTATGTTCTTGATCCAATCTTGCCTAGTCATATGCACCTATTACGTGTTATGATCCGTCAACCCCATAGTGACAATATTTGGGATACTTCGCGGTGATGACCGTAGTTTGAGGAGTTCATGTATTCACCATGTGTTAATGCTTTGTTCCGGTTCTCTTTTAAAAGGAGGCCTTAATATCCCTTAGTTTCCTTATGGACCCCGCTGCCACGAGAGGGTAGGACAAAAGATGTCATGCAAGTTCTTTTCCATAAGCACGTATGACTATTTACGGAATACATGCCTACATTACATTGATGAACTCGAGCTAGTCCTATATCGCCCTAGGTTATGACTGTTATATGATGAATATCATCCAACGAGTTACCGATCCGGTGCCTACGACCTTTCCACTTATCGCTCTTGCTAAGTTACTACTGCTGTTGTTGCTGTTCCAACTGCTACTACTGTTACCGCTACTGTTACTATTGCTACTGCTATCAAAACTATCATATTACTGTGCTACTGATCACTCTGCTGCAGATATTTAATCTCCAGGTGTGGTTGAATTGACAACTCACCTGCTAATACTCTCAAGTATTCATTGGCTCCCCTTGTGTCGAATCTATAAATTTGGGTTGAATACTCTACCCTCGAAAACTGTTGCGATCACCTATACTTGTGGGTTATCAAGATCATTTTCTGGCGCCGTTGACGGGGAGCATAGCAATATTTGTTGAGTCACTTGGGATTTATATCAATTTATCACTATGAAGAATTTGAAGGATCTAAGGACCAAGATTTTTCCCTCTACTACGAGGGGAGGTAAGGAACTGCCATCTAGCTCTGCACTTGATTCACCTTCTGTTATGAGTAAGTTTGCGACACCACCACATGCTAGTAATCCTCATATGTCGCAAGTTATTGATGATGCTACCTCTGCTATGAATGATGCTTATGATAATGCTAGTACCATGCTTGATGATAATGTGCCGCTAGGAGAATTTCTTGATGAACAAATTGCTAGAGCTAAAGAAAATGAAATTGCTGAAACTGATGAATCTTATGAAACTGATTATGATTACGAAACTCCTATTAGTCCTAGTTCTCCTAAGCTTGAAATGCCTAACATACCTGAAGATTATGTTATGGACAAGGAGATATCTAGAGAAATTCTTTCTTGCAAGGATAGAGACGATCTTAAGAAACTGCTATGCAAGTATAAGGAAAAAACTTTGAATGCTAGAATGAAATGTGATCCTAAGTTTGCTACTTCACCTATCTGTGTTACCGATAAGGATTATGAGTTCTCTGTCAACCCAGAGTTAATTACTTTGGTTGAATCTGATCCTTTCCATGGCTATGAAACTGAAACTGTAGTGGCACACCTCACTAAGCTGAATGATATAGCCACCCTCTTTACTCATGATGAGAAGATTCGCTACTATTATATCCTTAAGTTATTTCCGTTCTCATTAAAGGGTGATGCTAAGACATGGTACAATACTCTTACTCCTGGTTGTGTGTGTAGTCCCCAGGATATGATTTACTACTTCTCTGAAAAATATTTTCCCGCTCATAAGAAACAAGCTGCCTTACAGGAAATATTTAACTTTGTGCAAATTGAAGAAGAGTGTCTCCCACAAGCTTGGGGGAGGCTTCTCCGGCTGCTTAATGCTTTGCCTGATCATCCTCTCAAGAAAAATGAAATACTTGATATCTTTTATAATGGACTAACCGATGCTTCTAGGGACTTCCTAGATAGTTGTGCTGGTTGTGTTTTCAGGGAACTAACTGTTGAACAAGCTGAAGAATTATTGAAGAATATATTGAAGAATTATGATGATTGGACTCTTCCTGAACCACCGCCTAAACCCACTCCGAAGAAGAGGGGTATCTTATTTCTCAGTCCTGAAGATATGCAAGAGGCAAAGAAATCTATGAAGGAAAAAGGTATTAAAGCTGAGGATGTTAAGAACTTGCCACCTATTGAAGAAAAACATGGCCTTGACACACCACCACCTCCACAGGTGGTAGAGGTAAATTCTTTATTAAAGTTTAATGAAGGTGACATCCCTCACAATAAACATCCTAGTCAATGCTTATATGATTTTGACAACTATATTATGAAGCAAGATCATTTCAATGCCCATGTGCTGAAACAATTGAAATACAATTCTGATATGATTGCTCGCTTGAGTGACTTGCTATTTAGAATCAGTAATGCTGTTAGAGGTATAGGAAAGCATGCCTCTATGGTTCAAACTCAGTTAGAACAAGTTGCTAAGTCTAAAAAAGAATTGCTTGATGAAATGAATAGTAATATGTATGATTTTGCTGCTAGAGTAGTAACTAGAGGAGGTAGAATGACCCAAGAACCACTTTATCCCGAGGGTCATCCTAAAAGAATTGAACAAGACTCTCAGAAAATTAATTGTGATGCACCTAGTCCTTCTAAGAAGAAAAAGAAAAAGAAAAATGATAGGACTCTGCATACCTCTACTGAACCTGAGACACAAAAACCTCCTGATAATAATGATGTCTCTATTTCCGATGCTGAAACTCAGTATGGTAATGAACATTCACCTAGTGATAATGAAAATGATAATGATGATGCTCATAATGATGCTCAACCTAGTAACGATAGAGAACCAGATAATGATGTTGAAATAGAGCCTGCTCCTGATCTTGATATCCCACAACATAAAAATAAATGTTATGACAAAAGAGTCTTTCTGGCTAGGAAACATGGTAAGGAAAGAGAGCCATGGGTTCAAAAACCCATGCCATTCCCACCTAAGCCATCTAAGAAAAAGGATGATGAAGAGTTTGAGCGCTTTCCTGAAATGATTAGGCCAGTCTTTTTGCGTACCCGCTTAACTGATATATTAAAGATGGCCCCGTATGCAAAGTATATGAAAGACATCATCACCAATAAAAGAAAATACCTGAAATTGAAATCTCCACCATGCTTGCTAATTATTCTTTTAAGGATGGAGTACCTAAAAAACTTGGAGATCCTGGAATACCAATTATACCTTGCTCCATCAAAAGAAACTATGTTAAAACTGCTTTGTGTGATTTGGGAGCCGGTGTTAGTGTTATGCCTTTCTCCTTATATAAGATACTTGATTTGAATAAACTCACACCTACTGAGATATCATTGCAAATGGCTGACAAATCAACAGCCATACCTATTGGTATTTGTGAGGATGTGCCCTTTGTTGTTGCAAATATTACTATCTTAACGAACTTTGTTATTCTTGAGATGCCCGAGGATGACAACATGTCAATTATCCTTGGTAGACCCTTTTTGAATACTGCAGGGGCTGTTATTGATTGCAATAAAAGCAAAGTCACTTTTCATATCAATGGTAATGAGCATATGCTGCACTTTCCGAAGAAACAATTTCAAGTGAATGGTATAAATGTTATGTAAGAATCTCCGACCATTACTATTGGAAGTTTTCAATTACCTCTTCCTACTACCAAGAAGAAATATGATATACTTATTGTAGGGGACATGCACATCCCCATTGAGGTAACTTAGTGTTTTACGAAAGTTCTTCGGTTTCATGCTAATCGGAAGTGGTTGTTAATAAGACTTGATCAACCTTATTAATGGATCATTTTTGAGAGGTAAGAGGTCGATGAATCTAGTAAGCACAACTCTCTGTTCCCACCTTTTATTTTCTGTTTTAGTTAGTCAAATAAATTAAAATGCCATGTTTATCCTGTTTTCTGTTTTCTCCGTGCAATAAAAAATGACCCAAAAATAAAAATTCTCAGAATGCCCTGAAAATTTAACACGAATTTTTTACGAATATTTATGAATTTTTGGTGCAAATAACACCTACGGGGGGTGCCCAGGGTGAGCAGCACCCACCAAGGCGCGCCAGCACCCCCCAGGCGTGCCCTGGTGGGTGGTGGCCCCCACGTAGGCCCCCTCACTTATCTCTTTAGCCCACATTGTCACCTACCTCCAGCAAAAAATCACCACAGCCACCATTTTCGTGTTCTTGCTCTCAAACCCGCAGATTTCGATCTCTTTGCTCGAAGCTCCGTTTCCAAAACTGTTTGGAGGGATTGCTACTTGGTATGTGACTCCTCCATTGCTCCAATTAGTTTTTGTTTTAGTGGGTTGTTTTTAGAGTAATTAGCTACTTTTGGTGCTATTGTAGATGATCTTGCATGTTGAATTCTTAGAGTTCTAAGTAGTTTGAATGCTCAATATGGCCTCTATACATGCTTGGGAGTAGTTGCTAACAATCTTACAAAGTTTTGTTGACAAAATTTTCGTGGACTAAATTTTTTCAGAATTTTTATAGGATTAAAATGAATATATTTAGGAAGTTCTCCAAGAAAAATGCCAAGGGAGTCATTGGGGAATCATCGGACAATGACCTTCATACTCCAAGAAAGGTGGAGGTGCGGCCGTGCGAATGGCCGCATGATGCCTTCCTGGAGGAGGCCGGGATCCACCAAGAGTTCGCTTAGTTTGTCGCAAACGCTGGGTTAACTGAGTTCCTCGCAGATAAGTGTGACCAATATCACATCCTTAATAATTCCTTCGCGCAAATTTTTATTTATCTAGGGAGGAACAACCCTCCTGAAGTGCAGATTAATCTTTATGCTGAACCTCACACATTATTGCTAGCTGACTTCTATAACATATGCTTGATCCCTTCTGATGGGGACTTGAGGGAACCTAGGCCATCTGAATTTGAGGATTTTCTCCTCACATTAACCTTGGGTGAGGATAGAGGCGTGTCGAGCGCCACAGCTATTAGCTTACAGTTTCCCTTAGTACATTATTTCGCCTTAGTCATCACTAAGTGTTTAACCGCTAGGGAGAAGGTTAGCTCACTCAGTGCTCCTGTCCTCGCTATTTTACGTCGTGCACTTTATGATGATCACACCTTTAGTATGGGGGCTATTATTGCCCATCGTTTACATCTCAATAAAACCAAGGGAAAGATACATGGTGGTATTTATGCTACTCGCTTAGCGAACCACTTTAGAATCCCCTTTCGCCCACATGATTACCTCTTACCCCGAGTTTACCTCGATCGTAAGACACTGCAGGCTCACCATTTTCTTGATGTAACTGACTCTCCATGTGATATTCACTATAAAATAGTATTTATCAAGGAAACACGTGATATTATCCCGTTGCCTACACCTTCTTTGTTTGATCCTATTGCCAGGAACGGATACAGGATTATGCCAGATGACATTACAGCTTACCGGAACAACCTAGCAGCTGCTGAGGAGGAGCACCAGGGGTGGGATGCTCAGGTGCCGCCTCCGCCTCACTACGACTTGGGACCGGACGACTACTACGGATGGTGATTACCAAGCTAGGCCAAAAGCCTAAGCTTGGGGGAGTACGTATTTCCACCGACATTACATTCATGTTCGCTTGGATGGTGATGGTCATTACATCCAGTTGTCGGTGTACATACTTTTTCATTGTAATATCCATGTTAGATTTGTTTTCTCGCTTTCTTCTTGTGTGTTTGAAAAACTTTGAGACAACCCAAAAACATTTCCTACTTCTTTTTAGTTTTTTTTTCTTTCTACCTTAGTTTTATTGTTGTATCAAAAGAAAACCCAAAAAGATTTCTCGCTTCTTCATTTAATTGTTGGTAGCTTTCCCGTGTAAATAATTTTTCTTGTTTTTGTTTTTCTTCTTTAATTTGCTTCCTTCAAGAAAAACCAAAAATTCCATAAATATTTCAGTGTGTTTCTCTGAAATTCTTTTCTTTTTATTTGGGTCGTACCTAGGAGAAGACCACGATGAAATTGTTGAGTGGTTCTCATCTGCATTATCGTTTACCTAACAAAGAACCCATATTACCTTGTCTTCTCCTTTTGGAATAAAATGTTTGCAGATTCCAACTTAGTCCATGGCATTCTTGCACTATTATTATTCTCTTATCGTTCGGTCATGCAAGTGAAAGGCAATAATGACGACATTTCATGAATTCACTGTGGCAGAGAAAGGCGGGTATGAACTCCACTTGTTTTTGTTTTTGTAAATATGTTTAACCTAGTATCCCTTGATTCAGCTCATTATGAGCAAACATGTTTGCAATGACCATTAGCGATTATAGTTGTTCATGCCATGCTTAAGTAGCTAGGAGTGGATAATGATTTATCTTGGGTGTCAACATGCATTAAAATGGTTGTGATGCGGTATGATGATATGGTATCCTCCTTTGAATGTTTCAAGTGGCTTGACTTGGCACATGTTCACGCATGTAGTTGAATCAAAACCAACATAGCCTTCATGATATTTATGTTCATGGTGTCCATATCCTACTCATGCTAGTATTCAATGTTGATTATATGTAATGCATGTTCATGACCGTCTTTGCTCTCTAGCTGGCTGCTTCTCAATCTAATTGCTAGCCTTTGCCTGTACTAAGCAGGAATACTGCTTGCGCATCAAAAGCCTTAAACCAAGTTACGCCAAATGAGTCCACTATATCTACCTATATGCGGTATTACCCTGCCGTTCCAAAGTAAATTTGCATGTGCCACCTCTAAAATTCAAATGAACATCTGTTTTGTGTGCCTGGACCGCTCATGGAGCGACAGGGGGCGGTCAGTATCTTCCATGCTAAGCGGGTTATTCTCATGATGAGTGTTTATTCACTTGTCCTTACACGAGAATGGCGGTAATAGGGATTCCCGGTCCCGAAATCAAAAATCAAAAATAATTAAACAAAACTCCCCCAGGAATGTTGTTGGTTTGGACGGTACCCGTGGATGCGGCTCGCCGTGGAGTGTGATTGTTGGTGGAGGGGGAGTAAACCTTTACTTTTACCGCTTGGGAATCGCCGCTAATTTGTTTAGCATGGAAGATATTGATAACTCTTGGTCGTGACGTTGACAGGAAGGGTGTACCTCGCAAAATTATATCTATCTCTGTTCTAAACTTTGAGCTCTGGCACCACTGCAAATCCATGCTTCCCTCTGCGAAGGGACTATCTATTTACTTTTAAGTTGAGTCATCACCTTCTCAAATAAGCGCCAGACCTGAGAGCACTATTGTCATCCTCATGCATTGTGTATAGTTGTTGTTGGGTGCAGCATGACTGGATCTTTTCTACCATGAATGACAATGTTTATTCGCTGCTTGAACTTTGGAGGTGATCTGCATTTATGTTTTGCGGTCTCAGAAAGGAGTAGCGAGATACCACTATTGTCATATTGTATCACGATTGTTTTGACAAAATGTTGGCACTTGAGATATCTTATTATTGCTCACTAGTTGCTTATGTTATTGATATGAGTAAATATAATTCCTAAGAGTTATTGTTGACACGGTTAATCATAATATTTGCTCAAAACCTAGGTGCCACTTAAGCATATATATGTAAACAAGAACAAAAGAGTTCATAAAAGTTTTTCTTTATCACTTTCAGTTTATCAACTGATTTGCTTGAGGACAAGCAAAGGTTTAAGCTTGGGGGAGTTGATACATCTCCAACGTATCTACTTTTCCTCACTCTTTTGCCCTTGTTTTGGACTCTAATTTGCATGATTTGAATGGAACTAACCCGGACTGACGCTGTTTTTAGCAGAATTGCAATGGTGTTGTTTTTGTGCAGAAATAAAAGTTCTCGGAATGGAACGAAACTTTCTAGAGATTTATTTTGGAAAATATAAAAAATACTTGAGCCAGAAACCACCGGAGAGGAGGGCCCAGGGTGCGCAGCACCCACCAGGGCGCGCCAGCCCCCTCCCGGCACGCCCTGGTGGGGGCTGGGCACCTTGGGGCCCCACTTGCCCTATCTCCACCACTATAAATTCCTAAATTTGGAGAAAAAAATAAGAGAGAAATAATTATCGTGCTTCACGAGACGGAGCCGCCGCCACCTCCTGTTCTTCATCGGGAGGCCAGATCTGGAGCCCATTTGGGGCTCCGGAGAGGGGAATCTTCGGTCTTCGTCATCATCAACCTTTCTCCATCTCCAATTCCATGATGCTCCCCACCGGGAGTGAGTAATTCCTTCGTAGGCTTGCTGGTCGGTGAGGAGTTGGATGATATTCATCATGTAATCGAGTTAGTTTTGTTAGGGCTTGATCACTAGTACCCATTATGTTCTGAGATTGATGTTGCTATGACTTTGCTATGCCTAATGCTTGTCACTAGGGCATGAGTGCCATGATTTCATATCTGAACCGTTTATGTTATCATCTCTATATCTATGTTCTTGATCCAATCTTGCCTAGTCATATGCACCTATTATGTGTTATGATCCGTCAACCCCATAGTGACAATATTTGGGATACTTCGCGGTGATGACCGTAGTTTGAGGAGTTCATGTATTCACCATGTGTTAATGCTTTGTTCCGGTTCTCTATTAAAAGGAGGCCTTAATATCCCTTAGTTTCCTTATGGACCCCTCTGCCACGGGAGGGTAGGACAAAATATGTCATGCAAGTTCTTTTCCATAAGCATGTATGACTATTTATGGAATACATGCCTACATTACATTGATGAACTGGAGCTAGTCCTGTATCGCCCTAGGTTATGACTGTTATATGATGAATATCATCCAACGAGTTACCGATCCGGTGCCTACGACCTTTCCACTTATTGCTCTTGCTAAGTTACTACTGCTGTTGCTGCTGTTCCAATTGCTACAAAACTACTGCTACTACTGTTACCGCTACTTTTACTAATGCTACTGCTATCAAAACTATCATATTACTGTGCTACTAATCACTCTGCTGCAGATATTTAATCTTCAGGTGTGGTTGAATTGACAACTCAACTGCTAATACTCTCAAGTATTCTTTGGCTCCCCTTGTGTCGAATCTATAAATTTTGGTTGAATACTCTACCCACGAAAACTGTTGCGATCCCCTATACTTGTGGGTTATCTGTGTTCAAATATTTACCACAACATATTGGTGTCGTATAATGGCACCACATGAGGTATCATGTTTTTGAGGCATGTTTTCCATTTTTCTAGAGTTAAAAAACCAATAAACGACACATATGTGGCTGTTTCTTCCCACACATATCCTTTAAATTTGTATTAATTTCCTTTATAATACATGAAAAGTTATTCAATGACACAATTATGATTTTCCAAACCGTTTTTTGAACACGTTTTGATGTGCAGAATGTTCGAAATTGAATTATAAGCAGTAAATGCCTAGAAAGTGCACGTAAAAGACTAAATATAGTATACGAGCCCGGAAAAATGTCACATTTGATCACGGTGCATTGTAGTAGGTATGTTGGTCGTAGAAAATAAATCAAGGAGAAACGACAAACAAAATATGGGTTCTCCTTCAAAACATGGCGATTTCTCTCCCAAAACCACGAAACTACGTAGGTGATGGCTCGATATATGAAGAGTGTGTATGACAACATTAGCCAAACCTTCTCAAATGTTTGACACATCATATTTAGGTCATGCCGAAGGCACCACACAAGGTATCAAGTTTTTCCGGCATGTTTTCCATTTTTCTAGAGTTAAAACCCCAATAAGGGACCATATATATATATGTCTGCCTCTTCCCACACAAATCCTTTAAATTTATATTAATTTTCCCGTGTAATACATGAAAAGTTGTTCAATGTCACGGTTATGACTTTGCAAACCGTTTTTTCACATTTGCATATACATAATGTCCGAACTTGAATTATGAGCAGTAAATGCCTAGATAGTGCACATAAAAGCCTAGATATAGTAAACGAGCCAGGACAAATTTCAAATTTGAACACGGTGAATTGTAGTGGGTATGTTGATCGTAGAAAATAAATCAAGGACAAAGGACAAAGGAAATATAGGTTCCCCTTCAAAACATGTCGATCTCCCTTCCTAAACCATGAAACTTCATAGGTGATGGTCCGAGATATGAAGGGTGTGTATGAAGGCATTAGCCAAACCTTCTCCAATGTTTGACACACCATATTGAGGTCGTGACAGGGCACCACATAAGGTATCATGTTTTTCAGGCATGTTTTCCATTTTTCTATAGTTAAAAACCCAATAAACGACACATATATGGTTGCCTCTGATCACACATTTCCTTTAAAATTATATTAATTTCCTGTTAAATACATGAAAAGTTATTCAATAACACAATTATGATTTTTTAAACCATTTTTTCATGTACAGAACGTTTGAACTTGAATTATAAGCACAAAAGGCCTAGAAAAATGCACCTAAAAGCCTAAATATAGTAAATTAGCCCGGAAAAATGTCAAATTTGAACACGGTGCATTGTAGTCAATATGTTGATCGTAGAAAATAAATCAAGTTGAAAGGACCAAGGAAATATGGGCTCCCCTTTCAAAATATGGTGATTTCGCTCCCCGAACCATGAAACTTCATAGGTGATGGTCCGAGATATGAAGAGTGTGTATGACGACATTAGCCAAATCTTCTCCAATGTTTGACACACCATATTGAGGTCGTGACAGGGCACCACACGAGGTATCATGTTTTTCAGGCATGTTTTCCATTTTTCTAGAGTTAAAAAACCAATAAACGACACATATATGGTTGCCTCTGCCCACACATATCCTTTAAAATTCTATTAATTTCTTGTAAAATACATGAAAAGTTATTCAATGACACAATTATTATTTTCTATACCATTTTTTACATTTTTTCATGTACAGAACGTTCGAATTTGAATTATAAGCACAAAAGGCCAAGAAAATGCACCTAAAAGCCAAAATACAGTACACAAGCTCAAAAAAATGTCAAATTTGAACACGGTGCATTCTAGTGGGCATGGTGATCAAAGAAAAAAATCATGGAGAAATGAATAAGGAAATATGGGTGTCCCTTGAAACTTTGCGATTTGTTTGGGCACATGGTTACTTTGTGAAGGCCGTGTGCCTTCTGGAAACGTGTGCGTTCACCCTGTTTTGCTCTGTATTCTAATTGACCAGAACACCAGCCACACGGATCGCGCATGCACACTGTAGGATGCACCCCAATCGAACGGCAATCCACACCTCTCCCATCACACCCATAGACTGTATTGGTTGAGATTTTAGTTCGTACATGCACTGAATTAAGGTGCTTCCTATGCAGACATTAATCACACACGATTCCTGTTTACGAACCGTTTCCTACGCTGTCCCTCGACCCCTGTGCTTCATAAAATGCGTTTGTTGTTACTATCTTAAGTATGTAGTTATTGATCATATGGTTGTCAACATTGTTAAGTTCGGATTTGTTAAGTACCGTGTTAACCTGCGTACACTAAATGATGTTTGTTAAGTTCTTAAATTTTCAAGGAAAATATTAGTATAGCACACAGTTATTCAGTTTAAGCACGTGTCGGTTAGAGTATATGATATCCATGTGTTTCCAAGTGGTGATCACCGCCGATTTCTAGAAGGCATTTCTCATATTAATTGTTCACATTACAAAATGAGATAATATATATAGATAGACCGACACATATAATTGACACATTTGCATGGTCAAATTGGTATAGTGCATATTTGACAGAGTAATTTACAAAACATTAGCTCGCTATTTTACATCAATATAGTATATATGAACTTCGCACGCACAAAAGTGCTACTGCCCCAAACGCCGACTCAGCACGCACAACTGCCATTGTCCATCGATATTGTGTTGTTCCTTGGCTCAAGAGGACAGGAGGTCGCCAAGTCGATGACATACACCTTGATCAACCGAGGCAGGGTCAGCCTTGACAATGGTGATCGCCCGTACTGCCTCGGGCGCAGCTCTCGCCAAGACTGCCGCATCCATCGGGTCATCGTACATATGAGACCGTGGCTATCGCCAGTGCTGCACCTACGGCCGCCAGGCCTCCCCCGGAGTCTGGATCTGCGTCCTGCTCCATCTGGGACAAAAGCTTGCACATGATGTGGCGGCCACTGCCGCAGTTGTCCTTGCGACGTCGCGGTTCTTGCTCCGCCGCCCGCACCATTCGGCGCACTCTGCGCCAAGATCAAAATATCGCCCACTGGCGATCCCTAGCTGCTTTCAAGATGACCCTGGCTAACCTACTGGCTTGCTCGTGTCGTGATTCCTGCCTCCTCTGGTTGTCGTCGGGAGAGGTGGCAGCATGGCCGTCGGCCCTCAAGCCGACCATCGCGCCGGCAGCCTCGATTCCGCCGTCGCCCAACTCTATCTTTTCGTCGGCCATTGGGGGTTTGACGGTATGTGTGGCAACTAGCCAGGGGATCATTGACTCGCCGCTGCCGGCCATCGTTGTGGTTATTTGTCGTTAGATGCTGCCAAGGGGATTGGGGATTTTACAATTTACCGTTGTGGCTGGCGCCTGTGCTTGCGCGGGAAGCATTGGCTCGAGGGCGGGAAGACTAAATGGAGCCCATGAGTGACGACTGGTGATGACGGGTGGCGAGTCGTGGCACACAGTTGTTACTTTACACCCATGTGTGGTTGCGTGACTCATCGGAGGCGCTTCATATTTTACACCGGGGTGTGATAAATATATTTTGCATGGCACACGGTTTGCGGGGTGTACAATGTCATTAATTTATGCACCGGGGCATGGGGGCAGTTTCTGGATAGCACATGTCTTGTTTCATCAATCGTGCGTGCTCTTTTATTACTATCGCCCACACTTCTTTTGCTTACACTGTGTGCCCATTACTAGTCCATCACAGAATATCCAACATTTTCACAGTTTTTGAATTCTTTTCGGTGCACACATTTTCACATGTAGCAACTGTCTGCAATCGTGTATAGGGTCATAAATATCACCACTCTTCGCTCTCCATCATCTCTTTCCCCTCTCACATCCCCCAAATCTGGCCTTCTTCACCCACTGTCGTCGCCTCCACAAAATCCTCAACATTACACATGTCATCAGAATTTTCGCGCCTCCTCTCCATCGTAGAAAGTGCGCGGTTGAGGCAGATCTTATGCGCGGAGGAGCCCGCGGCGGTGGCGGCGGTGGTACGCGTTGATGAGGGCCCGGATGCCTCGGCGGCAAGAGCGGAAAAACTGGAGGTTGCATCATATCTGTTGCGGGCAAGCATGGTTCAGTACACCGGACGCGCGGCTTTGTCCTTCAAAATGGCAGCACTGGCCGATGGGGTCGCCGTTGCCTTGGCGGCTCGCGAGGATTTGGCCACGGTAAGGGCAGCAACCTCCTTAGATTCTGCTACCGCTCTAGCTGAGCGCGTAGCTTATGGCTTTCTTGTTTACGGCCGCATTGAAAATCTCCGTCATGAGAGCGTCGCATGCCGGCCTTTGGCCGTGGACGGGATTTTACATGAGACCGGCGCTACTGTGATGGAGCAGGAGCAGAGGAATGGCCGGGCCTATGAAGCGTTCAAGAACATGATCCTCGCCGACATAGATGTGGATCCTTCTTCCATAGAGAGGATGTTGCGTGAGTGGAGACAATACTTCAACATCGTCGAACCAACAGGCCAGCCCCGCAACAACGCCGACAAGTAGTTGTTTCCATTATGTTGTTTTCTGAACCTTGCAGATATGTAATGTCGCTATTATGTTGTTTAGTTGATTATGTAGGAGTACGAACGATAATTTGTGCAATCATTTTCTGACTCAGGTGCTTATTACCAGGAATCGTTTGTGTTATTATCTTTGTGTGTTATTTTTAGTCTTTCCACACAATTTAGATTACTGACCTATTTGCTGGGCATCGCACACATCTTGTTACATGGAATTGTTTGTGTTATTTTGGCTCATCGCGCATAGTTCATCCGAGCGCACGGTTTGCCGTTTGTCGCACACATCTTGATCTGTGCAATAGTTTGTGTTATTTTGGCTCATCGCAAATAGTTCACCCAAGTGACCTGTATGCAGCATAGATGTTGTGCAGACAGAGCAAATCACATTACACATGGACTAAACTATGAAACCCGTGGGTGATGATTTCATCAATCGCTGACAATTGTATACCAGCAAGCGTTACCCCACAACACACATAGATTATTAGCACCAATCGCCTGTGTTATTTCTGGTGTTCGCACACGATTCTGATTACTCACCGGTTTGCTGTATATCGCACACATCTTGTTATGCCGAATCATTTGTGTTCTGCTATATCATCGCACATGGTTTATGCTAGTGAACTATGTGCCCTCTATCGCACACATCTGGATCTCTGTAACCGTTTTTGTTATTTTAGCTAATTGCAGACAGTTCATATGGAAGAACTATATGGCTCCAATCGCACATGTAAGTCTTTTCTAAATCGTATTTGATGGGCCCGCCATCGCACATTGTTCATGTTATTGGCGACGGATCTTGAACTATACCATTTGCGATTTATGCATCGCACATAGTTTCGTCGAAGGGTCTTTGATTGATGTGTCGTATTTGGACCATCCTGCTGTAGTGATGAGAGGAACCAAAATAGAAGCATAATGGACTATATATGAATCTTGGAAAACTAGTTCTACATCAGTGGAGCTTGGAGTCTAGCAGGTAAGAATATATCCTAGTATCTCCTGGTTAGGTGCTTCGTGGTTACCACGGAGGTACACATCTACTACCAATAGGGCAGATATGAATCTAAAATTATGATAATGATTTGACAAACGGTACACCGTGAGATAGTAACAACAGGAAGTTAGGTAAAAAATGAAAGAATGTAAGGAGCAATTAATGGCATATTTCTCTCTTGGCTTTTGCTAACAATTGTGTGTGAATCTTCTCTTTGTATGGAAGAAAATTCAGCCCTTCCTAACATCACAATGAAAACATCTAGCTTGCATTTAATCAGGGCGAGGAGGTCATGGGGGAGGGCTAGATCTAGCAGGATCTAACCGTAGATCTTGTTGGTGGGCTTGCAGATGAATGGTGTGTGTGGCTTGGAATGTTGATTCACGCAAAATTCTTCTCTCCGGTCAAGGCTGGAGCAGGCGGTGATGACGCTTTTGAGCGTCGTTTCGTTCTTGTTGGCATTGTCCAGGCGATACTTCCAGCCACAATCATTGTAGCTCCGGGGGAAACCCTTGATCAACGTAATCAGATGATAGTGGCGTTGATATGCCGTTTCCCACCTTGGGGACATCGTCTTTGGAGTTGTGCAGCGTCAAGCGGGACCGGTGGAAACGACAGTGTTGTTGATAAGGCTCGTGTAGCAACGACGATGACAATGAGTCATGTCGGGGTCCCTGCAATAGTTGCGGTAGTCGGCTCTTCTCCGGCGTGCCAAAGGGATTTCCTCGGGTTGATTGTTTCTACGAAACCAGAGCTGTGATGGTAGGGCCCCAGTGGCGACAATGACGAGCGGTAGGTGGTCCAATGATCTTCAGTGGCGCCAACCTTGCATGGTTTCCCTTCATGGCTCTCCGTCAGAATCGGAGTTGCATTGTCCTCGTCGCAGGTGGTTGAGTGATTTGCATGGGCCTTCATGTGACTTCGCGTGTCATCTACGGCATGCGCTAGTGCAGAAAACCCTAGCTATGGCGTGGCAAAAAGGGCTTTGCTGGCATGGTAGCCTGACGCCACCAATATGGTGCCATTGTTAAAAAATAATGGTGGCGTTGGGTCCCATGTTAGCGCTATTCTACGTGCTGATGGCATGCCACGTGGACAACGCCACCACTATAATTGCTCATCTAGCGACGTGCAATGTACATTGCACGCCAGGAACGTTTCGTGCAGCGAAAAAAAATCACACCACATAACATTTAGCATTTGACTTTAGGCACTAGAACTAGACTAACCGAACAGTTCATTCCAGTTAATAATAAGTGACAATCCCACAAGCAGTACTAGAGCTAGGTAGCAATTTAATAAACGACAATCCTCACAAACACGAGCAAGCTGACATAGTTAATAAGGACTTCATTTCACATCGATGGCCTGGCCACAAACATACTTTTAAAGGAGGTTGATGACGATCATCGTCCTCAAGTCATGGTGTGGGGTGTTCTTGATAGTGACTAAGACGGCATGTCCAACCCGGAGATTCTTGCCCGGAAGGAAGTTGCTCCATCCAGCCGCACTGAAGATAGTGCGACCATTCGTGTCCACTGCGTAAGCATAGATGGTGATGGAGCCCCTTGTGGTAAGGCGTAGCCCAGCAATGCCTGCTTCATCCGGCTCGATGCCACAGCTCACACATAGCCTCGTAGATAATTTCTGGAGAAAAACAAATATGATGATCATGTCACATTACTACAGTATAAGCATATCATCACATTAATATACTAAGCATATCACATTACAATACTATAAGCATATTATCACACTAAGCATATCATCCAATTCTACACACTAAGCATATATATCATAAAATTACTACACAAAGCATATCATCATATTACTACACTATAAATGAATATATCACATTACTAAAGCAAATCACGTCACTATACTATAATCATATCATCACATTAATATACTAAGCATATCACATTACTATACCGTAAGCATATTAGCACACTAAGCATATCATCAAATTCTACACACTAAGCATATCATCAAATTACTACACCAATAAGTAACATACCCCGACAAATGGCATCCCGACGACGGCATCACGTGGCGGAAGTTTTTAACAGAGCTTGTTAGTTTCATCCTCGCTGAGCCTGATCATTCTTTGGGCATAGAGTGCTTCATCAAGTGGGTCCTCATCTTCTTCCTCAGAGTTGAGATAGATAACAGCCAGCCTTGGAGTTTGTCTTCCGAAGGAGAAGCTGATCAATTAACCCCCAGTGAGATGCATGTGGGTGATGAAACGATCCCATTCATCTCCTCCAATCTGGGTTATCTTCCGTCCCTTATTGACCTCCATAGTGTAGGGCCCCCCAGGAGCGTCGAAGATGATAGTGTCTCCAGTAATGAGCTCATTGAAATCCAATCTAACATTGCAAGGGATGATCTGTGTAAGAAAAAACAAAAACACACACACAATGCATTAGTGGAAATAGCAACAAAAATAAAAGAACAAACTATTAGAAGGTTCATATAATTTATTATCGCTGCAGGAACAAAACCCGGCTGTAAGTAAATGTCGAACAACGTGCCAGTTGCAAGGCCAGTTGTGCACCTTGACTTGCACACTCGACATGGTGGTGGTTGCGCTATTCTACACAAAACATATTGAATACTAAGTATATAATCGGATTCTAGACTACAGAACTGTCACTAAGTATAATTGAATACTACGGTGCTAAATATAATTCTACACTAGCAATTGTATACACAAATAAACAAAATGCACGATGGGAGACACAAATAAAAAAATTCTACTCAAAATGCTACACTAGGAGTTCATTTTATTTATTCGTCTAGCATTTCAGACTACACTACCAAATTAAGTTGAACTTGAATCATTAATATTCTAAACACTCAAAAAATTGCTACTCAAAATGCACTATTAAAATCGGATTTTACATCAGATTATCACTAAAATTTCTACACAAAGCAATCCATGGAATCAAATTTCTATTCTACATCACACAAAGCTATCCATTATATATATGTACTAAAATTACTACACAAAGCAATCCTAAATCAACTTATAGATGAATCCCACACATGAATTATGCTTGGACGGAGGAGGTGCGAGTGGAGAGGAAGGAGATGCAATGGTAGGGGAAGGAGAGGATTGAACCTTGCTAGGCGGTGATGGGGCGGCGACGGGTGGCGGCTGGTCGAGGGGGAGTTGAAATGAAAGTGCGGCGACTTAGGTCTTTTACTAAGGCGTGGGAGTTGACTCAGGTGGGCCGTTGCTAGCGTGGGCCTAAAATGCAATGCCATAGCTAATAACAACCCAAATAAAAAAGACTAATTAAGATTAATGAAAGACTTAACATAATTAAATACTCAAAATTAGAATTGGTAGCAATAATGATGTCAAAATTTTAATATAAAATGTTTGTTATTTTCTGACTAGTATAATCTTTAAATACTTAAAATACTTGTTTAAGTGGAAATATTATTTCTTGCGTAAAATAACTTGGCATGCCAACACTAATTAATTAGCTTCGACGTGCACAGAAATTCAACGCCACCACTATTTTCCAAACAGAGTTGTGACGTGTCCAAAAATAGCCACGCCAGCACTGACCGTTTACAGCCCGCGTACAAAATTAGCCGACGCCAGCACTATTTCAAAAAAAATGTGATGGCGCTGTGTGAAAATGGTGCGCCGCCAACAAGAGTTGTGGCTAGCCATTTCTCCACTAGTGATGGGTTGAGTTGGCAGTCGTATGGGGTGAAATTGTAGTCACTTGCTCATGGAGAAGAGATGGCGATGAGGCTTGTTTGGGGGTGATACGTCTCCAACGTATCTATAATTTTTGATTGTTCCATGCGGTTATATTATCATTTTGGATGTTCTTCAATCATTTTATAGCAACTTTATATCATTTTTTGGGACTAACCTATCGACATAGTGCCCAGTGTCAGTTGCTTTTTTTGGAGATTTTTTTGGACCAGAAGACAACTTGGGAGCCAAGGAAGCACCTGGGGGGAGGCCTGTGGGGCCCACAAGACACCAGGGCGTGCCAGAGGCCCCTGGCGCGCCCTTATGGGTTGTGTGGCCCACGGGGGTCTCCTCCACCGCCTCTTAGCTATATAAATACCCAAATATTCCAAAAACCCTAGGGGAGTCGACAAAACACAATTCCAGCCACCGCAAGTTCCAGAACCACGAGATCCAATCTAGAGCCGTATTCCAACACTCCGCCGGAGGGGAACATGATCACGGATGGGTTCATCATCCTGATTGGTGCTCCTCTGATGATGCGTGAGTAGTTCACCATAGACCTACGGGTCCGTAGGCAGTAGCTATATGGCTTCTTCTCTATTTTTGATTCTCAATACAATGGTCTCTTGGAGGTCTATTTCATGTAATGACTTTTTGCGGTGTGTTTGTTGGGATCCGATGAAGTTCGAGTTTATGATCAGATCTATATCCATGAATATTATTTGATTCTTCTTTGATCTCTTATATGCATGATTATTTATAGCCTCGTATTTCTTCTCCGAATCTTTGGTTTAGTTAGGCCAACTAGATTGATTTTTCTTGCAATGGGAAGAGGTGCTTTGTGATGGGTTCGATCTTACGGTGTCCTCACCCAGTGACAGAAGGGGTAGCGAGGCACGTATGTATCGTTGCTATTAAGGATAAAAAGATGGGGTCTATTCCTACATGAATAGATCTTATCTACATCATGTCATCGTTCTTACTACATTACTCCGTTTCTCCATGAACTTAATACATTAGATGCATGCTGGATAGCGGTCGATGTGTGGAGTAATAGTAGTAGATGCAGAATCATTTCGGTCTACTAATCTTGGACGTGATGCCTATATATTGATCATTGCCTTGGATATCGTCATAATTATTTGTTCTTCTATCAATTGCCCAACAGTAATTTGTTTACCCACCGTATGCTATTTTCTCGAGAGAAGCCACTAGTGAAATCTACGGTCCCGGGGTCTATCTTTTATCATATTGCTTTCCGATCTATCTTTTATTGTATTTTCTTTCATATCTATTATTCCAAAAAACCCAAAATACCTTGCTGCACTTTTTCTTTACTTATTTTATTTCGTGTTTTTGCAAGATCTATTTATCCAATCTCATACAAACCAATCTATCTTTTTACCGAGGAGGGATTGGCAACCCCTCTTACGCGTTGGGTTGCGAGGTTTTCTTCTTTGTGTGCAGGTACCGTTTACATAGTGTTGCTTGGTTCTCCTACTAGATTGATAACCTTGGTTTCATAACTGAGGGAAATACTTGTCGTCACTGTGCTACATCATCCCTTCCTCTTTGGGGAAATACCAACACAGTTCAAACACGTCAGGGGGAGAAATGATGACAATGACACCAATGTGCTACCTCAACGAGGCTTATTTGTAGTATGGCGTGTGGGTATATTTTTGGGAAACATAGTAGAAAACAAAAAAAATCGCCCTACGATCAACCAGGAACACTATGAAGATACGATAATGGTTGGGATCACGATCGTTACCATAACCGAGTTGCGGTGAAAGAAGAAGGTGACGATGTATATCATACTTGGAGTCCCTCGAACGGTAGATGAATGATCCCACGAACCGCTCATGAACAATCCCTCGAACTGAAGACCAAAAGCAAGGCCTCTCTACTTGGTTGCAAGCATACAATCTTCATGATCCGGCAGCACTTCGCCGTCCAGAGCTAATCGTCACCGGAGAATTAGACGGAGGAAATTAGAACCATTCTAGGCTTCTAATTACGAGGATTGATGTCTACTACACAACTCTATTCTTGTAGACTATGTTGGGCCTCCAAGAGCAGATCGAGTTTTGTAGGACAGTAGCAATTTCCCCTCGAGTGGATGACCTAAGGTTTATCAATCCGTGGGAGGTGTAGGATGAATATGGTCTCTCTCAAGGAACCCTGCAATCAAAGACAAGAAATCACTTGTGTCCCCAACACACCCAATACAATGGCAAATTGTATAGGTGCACTAGTTCGGCGAAGAGATGGTGATAGAAGTGCAATATGGATGGTAGATATAGGTTTTTGTAATCTGAAAATATAAAAACAGCAAGGTAACAAATAGTAAACAGCAAGCAAAACGGTATATTAATGCTTGATAATAGGACCTAGGGTCCGTACTTTCGCTAGTACAATCTCTCAACAATGCTAATATAATTAGATCACATAACCATCCCTCAACGTGCAACGAAGAATCACTCCAAAGTTCTTATCTAGCGGAGAACATAAGAAGAAATTGTTTCTAGGGTACAAAACCACCTTAAAGTTATCCTTTACGATCGATCTATTCAAGAGTTCGTACTAAGATAACATCAAGTTATCCTTTTCGTTCGATCTATCTAAGAGTTCGTACTAGAATAACACCATATGATACGCATCAACCAACTCTAATGTCACCTAGATTCTCCAATGTCACCACACGTATCCATGAGTTAATTATACGATATGCATCAAACAATTTCAGATTCATAATACTCAATCCAACACAAAGAACCTCAAAGATTACCCCAGTGTCACCTCGGGCATCCGCAAATTGAGTACCAAAACATATATCAAGTGAATCAATAGAATACCCCATTTTCACCACGGGTATCCACATGCAAGACATATATCAAGTGTTCTCAAATCCAATATTCAATCCAACATAGCGATATCTCAAAGGAAAAGATTCAATTCATCACAACATGATAGCAAGGGAATAACATCATATGATCCGACTATATTAACAAAGCCCATGATACATCAAGATCGTGACATCTCAAGAACACGAGAGAGAGAGATTGAACACATAGCTACTGGTACATACCCTCAGCCCCGAGGGTGGACTACTCCCTCCTCGTCATGGCCTCCGCCGGGATGATGAAGATGGCCACCGGAGATGATCTACCCTCTCCGGTAGGGTACTGGAACGCCTCCAGATTGGTTTTTTGTCGATACAGAGAGTTGCAGTGGTGGAACTTCTCGTGTAGGGTTATTTCTAGAAGTTTCACAATATATAGGATTTTTGGGCATCGGTTTCACGCGAAGTTGGGCCACGAGTGGAGCACAAGACACCAGGGCGCGCCAGAGGGGCCTGGCATGCCCTGGTGGGTTGTGCCCACCTCGTAGCTCTTCTGGCCCTTTAATCAAGCTTCTAGTGCCTCTTTTGTTCCAAAAAAAATCATCAAAAAGTTTCGTTGCATTCGGAGAACTTTGATTTCTGCACAAAAAACAACACCACGGTAGTTCTACTGAAAACAGCGTCAGTCTGGGTTAGTTCTAAATAAATCATGTAAAGTGCATCAAAACCATATAAAAGTATTGTAAACATAGGCAATCATGGCATGAATACTTCATAAATTATAGATACGTTGGAGATATATCAAGGATTAGAGGAACTAGACCTAGCTCTAATTAGTCAAGTAGGACCAATTAGAACTAGAACTAGAAGAACTATAGGAGGCTCCAAAACTTGTGTTTCAAAAGGGCGGAAAACCTCTAGTATATATATATAGGTGGCGGGGAGGAGGAGGGGTGCCACAAGGGAGAGAAATTCCCCTCCCCTTGGCTGGCCAAGAGGGGGAGGGGTCCCGTGATACGTCTCCAACATATCTATAATTTTTAATTGTTCCATGCAATTATATTATCATTCTAGGATACTTTTTAAACATTTACTTGTTGTTTTATATTATTTTTGAGCACTAACCTATTAACCCAGTGCCAAGTGCCAGTTGTTGTTTTCTGCGTGTTTTTGGCTTTTCAGGAATACTGTACCAAACCAAGTCCAAATACCCCAAAACTTTTTGATGATTTTTTCTGGACCAAAATAAGACCTGGAAGCTTCGGAGGAAGACCAAAGGGCACAAGATATGCCCCCAAGCCAATAGGGCACGCCCAGGGGGTGGCCGCGCCCTGATGGCTGATAACCCACAAGTATAGGGGATCGCAACAGTTTTCGAGGGTAGAGTATTCAACCCAAATTTATAGATTCGACACAAGGGGAGCCAAAGAATACTTGAGAGTATTAGCAGTTGAGTTGTCAATTCAACCACACCTGGAGATTAAATATCTGCAGCAGAGTGATCAGTAGCACAGTAATATGATAGTTTGATAGCAGTAGTGACAGTAACAGTAGCGGTAACAGTAGTAGCAACAGTTTTGTAGCAGTTGGAACAGCAGCAATAGTAGTAGTAACTTAGCAAGAGCAATAAGTGAAAGGGTCGTAGGCACTGGATCGGTAACTCGTTGGATGATATTCATCATGTAACAGTCATAACATAGGGCGATACAAAACTAGCTCAGTTCATCAATGTAATGTAGGCATGTATTCCGTAAATAGTCATACGTGCTTATGGAAAAGAACTTGCATGACATCTTTTGTCCTACCCTCCCGTGGCAGTGGGGTCCATAAGGAAACTAAGGGATATTAAGGCCTCCTTTTAATAGAGAACCTGCACAAAGCATTAACACATGGTGAATACATGAACTCCTCAAACTACGGTCATCACCGCGAAGTATCCCAAATATTGTCACTATGGGGATGACGGATCATAACACGTAATAGGTGCATATGACTAGGCAAGATCGGATGAAGAACATGGATATAGAGATGATAACATAAACGGTTCAGATCTGAAATCATGGCACTCGGGCCCTAGTGACAAGCATTAGGCATAGCAAAGTCATAGCAACATCAATCTCAGAACATAATGGGTACTAGTGATCAAGCCCTAACAAAACTAACTCGATTACATGATGAATCTCATCCTACTCCTCACCGACCACCAAGCCTACGAAGGAATTACTCACTGCCGGTGGGGAGCATCATGAAATTGGCGATGGAGAAAGGTTGGTGATGACGAAGACCAAAGATTCCCCTCTCCGGAGCCCCAAACGGGCTCCAGATCTACCCTCCCGATGAAGAATAGGAGGTGGCGGTGGCTCCGTCTCGTGAAACGCGATAATTCTTTCTCCCTGATTTTTTTCTCCAAAAATAGGAATTTATAGTGGAGGAGTTAGGTCAAGTGGGGCCACGAGGTGGGCACAACCCACCAGGGCGGTGTTTTTGGCTCCAGTGTTTTTGGCTCCAGTGTTTTTTATATTTTCCAAAATAAATCTACAAAAAGTTTCGTTCCATTCCCAGAACTTTTATTTCTGCACAAAAACAACACCATGGTAGTTCTGCTGCAAACAACGTCAGTCCGGGTTAGTTCCATTGAAATCATGCAAATTAGAGTCCAAAACAAGGGCAAAAGAGTGAGGAAAAGTAGATACGTTGGAGACGTATCAACTCCCCAAGCTTAAACATTTGCTTGTCCTCAAGCAATTCAGTTGACAAACTGATAGTGATAAAGAAAAACTTTTATGAGCTCTTTTGTTCTTGTTTACATATATATGCTTAATGAGCACCCAGGTTTTCAGCAAAGATTATGACTAACCATGTCAACAATAACTCTTAGAAATTATATTTACTCATAACAATAATATAAGCAACTAGCGAGCAATAATAATATATCTCAAGCGCCAACACTTTGTCAAAACAATCATGATACAAATATGACAATAGTGGTATCTCGCTAGCCCTTTCTGAGACCGCAAAACATAAATGCAGAGCACCTCCAAAGTTCAAGCAGCGACTAACAATTGTAATTCATGGTAGAAAAGATCCAGTCATGCTGCACCCAACATAAACTATACACAATGCATGAGGATGACAATAGTGCTCTCAGGTCTGGCGCTTATTTGAGAAGGTGATGACTCAACATAAAAGTAAATAGATAGTCCCTTCGCTGAGGGAAGCATGGATTTGCGGCGGTGCCAGAGATCAAAGTTTAAAACAGAGATAGATATAATTTTTAGAGGCACACCCTTCCTGTCAATGTCAGGACCAAGAGTTATCAATATCTTCCATGCTAAACAAATTAGCGGCGGTTCCCAAGCGATAAAAGTAAAGGTTTACTCCCCTCCACCAACAATCACACTCCACGGCGAGCCGCATTCACGGGTACCATCCAAACCAACAACATTCCTGGGGGAGTTTTGTTTAATTATTTTTGATTTTTGATTTCGGGACTGGGAATCCCTATTACCGCCCCTCTCGTGTAAGGACAAGTGAATAAACACTCGTCATGAGAATAACCCGCTTAGCATGGAAGATACTGACCGCCCCCTGTCGCTTCATGAGTGGTCCAGGCACACAAAACAGATGTTCATTTGAATTTTTAGAGGTGGCACATGCAAATTTACTTTGGAATGGCAGGGTAATACCGCATATAGGTAGATATGGTGGACTCATCTGGCATAACTTGGTTTTAAGGGTTTTGATGCACAAGCAGTATTTCCGCTTAGTACAGGTGAAGGCTAGCAATTAGATTGAGAAGCGGCCAGCTAGAGAGCGAAGACGGTCATGAACATGCATTACATATAATCAACATTGAATACTAGCACGAGTAGGATATGGACACCATGAACATAAATATCATGAAGGCTATGTTGGTTTTGATTCAACTACATGCGTGAACATGTGCCAAGTCAAGCCACTTGAAACATTCAGAGGAGGATACCATATCATCATACCACATCACAACCATTTTAATGCATATTGACACCCAAGATAAATCATTATCCACTCCTAGCTACTTAAGCATGGCATGGACAACTATAATCTCTAATGGTCATTGCAAACATGTTTGATCATAAGGAGCTGAATCAAGGGATACTAGGTTAAACATATTTACAAAAACAAAAAACAAGTTGCGTTCATACCCGCTTTTCCCTGCCACAGTCAATTCATCGAATGTCGTCATTATTGCCTTTCACTTGCACGACCGAACGATAAGAAGATAATAATAGTGGAGATGTGAGCCACTCAACATTTTCAAACATTTTATTCATGAGGAGAAGACAAAGTAACATGGGCTCCTTGTTAGATAAACGATAATGCAGATGTGAGCACTCAACATTTTCATTGTGGTCTTCTCCTTGGTACGACTCAAGTAAACAGAAAAACAATTTCAGAGAAACACACTGAAATATTTTTGGAGTTTTTGATTTTCCTTGAAGAAAGCAAATTAAAGAAGAAAAAACAAAATCGAGAAAAACTATTTACACGGGAAAGCTCCCAACAAGTAAAAGAAGAAGCGAGAAATTTTTTTGGGTTCTCTTTTGATGCTACAATTAAACTAAGCTAGAATGAAAAACTAAAAAGAAGTAGGAAATATTTTAGGGTTTTCTCAAAGTTTTTCAAACACACAAGAAGAAAGCGAGAAAACAAATCGAGCATGGATTATACAATGAAAAAGTATGAACACCGACAACTGGAATGAAATGTGTGAACATGATTGTAATTTCGGTGGAAATACGTACTCCCCCAAGCTTAGGCTTTTGGCCTAACTTCGTAATCACCATCCGTATGAATAATAGTCTGGGCGATGGCTCATTGTGAACCTCGGAGCAGACTCCGCGGCACTCCTGACAGCTTCAACCTCCGCGTTGTAATCATAGGCTTCGCTCTCAAGAACATAATATCTTCCCCTAGTGTGAAAATCAAAGACAACAGGAGCAGGCAATGCAACAGGCACAACGGGTTTCTTATTAAATCTCAAGTTATAGGTGTAGTTAGTGGCCGTACCCATAAGGAACTAATGATGCTTCCTAGCATCAAAGTCTAAATACTAAGTGGGTAGGATGGGGTCATTAGGCCATGGTGACACATTTAATCTCTCAGCTAAATGGGAGGCATAAATTCCTCCATAAAAATTACCACTAGCAGCATTGAGCTGCAACCTCCATGCAACAATTGCACCAAGATTATAATCCTTATTCCCAGTTATGGCAGTGTGTAGGAGACTCAAATCATGAGCACACAGTGTACTACAATCTTGTTTGCCTACAACACATTTACCGTTAAAGAGCGCAAAATATTGCAGTGATGGAAAATGGATGCTGTTGATTCTCCCTTGTGTAACCCCCCTATCTTTGCCGAAGCAAAGATTAACTAAAAATGACTCAAACTCAGATTTTGTTGGTTCATCGAGGGAACCCTCATATGGAAGTTTGCATGCATTGCTAAACATTTCTAACGGCATGGTAAAGGAATGATCATACAGGTTGAACGAAACTCTAGACTCACGGGGAAAATATTTAAATTTCTTTGTGAAGGTTTTTGTGAGTTCGAGGTGTTGGGGACACTTATCTGCGACGAAGGAGACAAGCTCTGTGTTGCGAATGAATTGATCAAATTCCTCCTTAATACCTGCACCTTCCATGAACTCGTCGCAAGGCCACAA
This sequence comes from Elymus sibiricus, assembly GCA_039707655.1. NCBI lineage: Eukaryota > Viridiplantae > Streptophyta > Magnoliopsida > Poales > Poaceae > Elymus > Elymus sibiricus. The sequence continues at coordinate 432,533,870 of CM077675.1, forward strand.
GCATGATTTGGTGGCGGCATCTCGCATCGAGCTTTTGCTTGGTTCAACATAAGACTGTCGAACTGAGCTTCCACTCGATGAGGCTCCCGAAGATCTCCTCCTCGAAGAACTCCTAAAGAATTTCATTTATTCCTATAAAAATTCTGAAAAAATTTAGTCAACAAAACTTTGTAAGATTGTTAGCAACTACTCCCAAGCATACATAGAGGCCATATTGAGTATTCAAACTACTTAGAACTCTAAGAATTCAACATGCAAGCTCATCTACAGCAGCACCAAGAGTAGCTAATTACTCTAAAAATAACCCACTAAAACAAAAACTAATCGGAGCAATGGATGAGTCACATACCAAGAAGCAATCCCGCCAAACAGTTTCAGAAACGGAGCTTCGAGCAAAGACATCGAAATCCGCGGGTTTGAGAGCAAGAACACGAAAATGGTGGTTGTGGTGATTTTTTGCTGGAGGTAGGTGATGATGTCGGCTAAAGAGATAAGTGAGGGGGCCCACGTGGAGGCCACAACCCACCAGGGCGCGCCTGGAGGTGCTGGCGCGCCCTGGTGTCTTGTGGGCACCAGGTGGACCCCCCTCTGGTGTTATTTGCATCAGAAATTCATAAATATTTGGAAAAAATCGTGTTAAATTTTCAGGGCATTCTGAGAATTTTTATTTTTGGGTCATTTTTTATTGCACGGAGAAAACAGTAAACAGGATAATCATGGAATTTTCTTTTATTCAACTAATTAAAACAAAAAAATAAAAGGTGGGAGGAGAGAGTTGTGCTTACTAGATTCCTCGACTTCATACCTCTCAAAAATGATTCATTAATAAGGTTGATCAAGTCTTATTAACAACCACTTCCGATTAGCATGAACCCGAAGAAGTTTCGTAAAACACTAAGTTACCTCAATGGGGATGTGCATATCCCCAACAATAAGTATATCATATTTATTTTTGGCAGAAGGTAGAGGTAATTGAAAACTTCCAATAGTGATGGTTGGAGATTCTTCAATAACATTTATACCATTCACTTGGAATTATTTCTTCAGAAAGTGCACCGTGTGCTCATTAGCATTAATATGAAAAGTGACTTTGCTTTCATTGCAATCAATAACAGCCCCTGCAGTATTCAAAAAGGGTCTACCAAGGAAAATCGACATGTTGTCGTCCTCGGGCATCTCAAGAATAACAAAGTCCGTTAAGATAGTAACATTTGCAACAACAACGGGCACATCCTCACAAATACCGATAGGTATGGCCGTTGATTTGTCAGCCTTTTGCAATGATATTTCAGTAGGTGTGAGTTTATTCAAATCAAGTCTTTTGTATAAGGAGAAAGGCATAACACTAACACCGGCTCCCAAATCACACAAAGCAGTTTTGACATAGTTTCTTTTAATGGAGCAAGGTATAGTTCGTATTCCAGGATCTCCAAGTTTTTTAGGTACTCCATCCTTAAAAGAATAATTAGCAAGCATGGTGGAGATTTCAGCTTCAGGTATTTTTCTTTTATTTGTGATGATGTCTTACATATACTTTGCATAAGGGGCCATTTTCAAGATATCGGTTAAGCGGGTACGCAAAAAGACTCGCCTAATCATTTCCTAAACCCATGGCTCTCTTTCTTTACCATGTTTCCTAGCCACAAAGACTCTTTTGTCATAACGTTTATTTTTATGTTGTGGGTTATCAAGATTAGGAGCAGGCTCTATTTCAACATCATTATCTGGTTCTCTATCGTTACTAGGTTGAGCATCATTATGAGCATCATCATTACCATTTTCATTACCACTAGGTGAAAGTTCATTACCATACTGAGTTTCAGCATCGGAAATAGAGACATCATTATTATCAGGAGGTTTTTGTGTCTCAGGTTCACTAGAGGTATGCAGAGTCCTATCATTTTTCTTTTTCTTTTTCTTCTTAGAAGGACTAGGTGCATCACTATTAATTTTCTGAGAGTCTTGTTCAATTCTTTTAGGATGACCCTCAGGATAAAGTGGTTCTTGGGTCATTCTACCTCCTCTAGTTACTACTCTAGCAGCAAAATCATACATATTACTATTCATTTCATCAAGCAATTCTTTTTTAGACTTAGCAACTTGTTCTAACCGAGTTTGAACCATAGAGGCATGCTTTCCTACACCTCTATCAGCATTACTGATTCTAAATAGCAAGTCACTCAAGCGAGCAATCATATCAGAATTGTATTTCAATTGTTTCAGCACATGGGCATTGAAATGATCTTGCTTCATAATATAGTTGTCAAAATCATATAAGCATTGACTAGGATGTTTATTGTGAGGGATGTCACCTTCATTAAACTTTAATAAAGAATTTACCTCTACCACCTGTGGAGGTGGTGGTGTGTCAAGGCCATGTATTTCTTCAATAGGTGGCAAGTTCTTAACATCCTCAGCTTTAATACCTTTTTCCTTCATAGATTTCTTTGCCTCTTGCATATCTTCAGGACTAAGAAATAAGATACCCCTCTTCTTTGGAGTGGGTTTAAGCGGTGGTTCAGGGAGAGTCCAATCATCATAATTCTTCAATATGTTATTCAATAATTCTTCAGCTTGTTCAATAGTTCGTTCCCTGAAAACACAACAAGCACAGCTATCTAGGAAGTCCCTAGAAGCATCGGTTAGTCCATTATAAAAGATATCACCTATTTCATTTTTCTTGAGAGGATGATCAGGCAAAGCATTAAGCAAATGGAGAAGCCTCCCCAAAGCTTGTGGGAGACTCTCTTCTTCAATTTGCACAAAGTTAAATATTTCCTGTAAGGCAGCTTGTTTCTTATGAGCAGGAAAACATTTTTCAGAGAAGTAGTAGATCATATCCTAGGGACTACGCACACAACCAGGAGCAAGAGTATTGTACCATGTCTTAGCATCACCCTTTAATGAGAATGGAAATAACTTAAGGATATAATAGTAGCGAATCTTCTCATCATGAGCAAAGAGGGTGGCTATATCATTCAGCTTAGTAAGGTGTGCCACTACAGTTTCAGTTTCATAGCCATGGAAAGGATCAGATTCAACCAAAGTAATTAACTCTAGGTCGACAGAGAATTCATAATCCTTATTGGTAACAAAGATAGATGAAGTAGCAAACTTAGGATCACATTTAATTCTAGCATTCAAAGTCTTTTCCTTATACTTGCATAGTAATTTCTTAAGATCGTCTCTATCATTGCAAGAAAGAATTTCTCTAGTTATCTCCTCGTCCATAACATAACCTTCAGGTATCTTAGGCATTTCAAACTTAGGAGAGCTAGGACTAACAGGAGTTTCATAGTCATTATCAGTTTCATAAGCTTCATCAGTTTCAGTAATTTCATTCTCTTTAGCTCTAGCAATTTGTTCATCAAGAAATTCTCCTAGTGGAACATTATCATCAAGCATGGTACTAGCATCATCAATAGCATAATTCATAGCAGAGGTAGCATCATCAATAACTTGTGACATATTAGGATTACTAGGATGTGGTGGTGTTGCAAGCTTACTCATAACAGAAGGTGAATCAAGTGCAGAGTGTGATGGCAGTTCCTTACCTCCCCTCGTTTTAGAGGGAAAAATCTTGGTCTTAGTATCCTTCAGATTCTTCATAGTGATAAATTGATATAAATCCCAAGTGACTCAACAAATATTGCTATGTTCCCCGGCAACGGTGCCAGAAAAAGGTCTTAATAACCCACAAGTATAGGGGATCGCAACAGTTTTCGAGGGTAGAGTATTCAACCCAAATTTATAGATTCGACACAAGGGGAGCCAAAGAATACTTGAGAGAATTAGCAGTTGAGTTGTCAATTCAACCACACCTGGAGATTAAATATCTGTAGCAGAGTGATCAGTAGCACAGTAATATGATAGTTTGATAGCAGTAGTGATAGTAACAGTAGTGGTAACAGTAGTATCAATAGTTTTATAGCAGTTGGAACAGCAGCAACAGTAGTAGTAACTTAGCAAGAGCAATAAGTGAAAGGGTCGTAGGCACTGGATCGGTAACTCGTTGGATGATATTCGTCATGTAACAGTCATAACCTAGGGCGATACAAAACTAGCTCAGTTCATCAATGTAATGTAGGCATGTATTCCGTAAATAGTCATACGTGCTTATGGAAAAGAACTTGCATGACATCTTTTGTCCTACTCTCCCGTGGCAGCGGGGTCCATAAAGAAACTAAGGGATATTATGGCCTCCTTTTAATATAGAACCGGAACAAAGCATTAACACATGGTGAATACATGAACTCCTCAAACTACGGTCATCACCGCGAAGTATCCCAAATATTGTCACTATGGGGTTGACGGATCATAACACGTGATAGGTGCATATGACTAGGCAAGATCGGATCAAGAACATGGATATAGAGATGATAACATAAACGGTTCAGATCTGAAATCATGGCACTCGGGCCCTAGTGACAAGCATTAGGCCTAGCAAAGTCATAGCAACATCAATCTCAGAACATAATGGGTACTAGTGATCAAGCCCTAACAAAACTAACTCGATTACATGATGAATCTCATCCAACTCCTCACCGACCAGCAAGCCTACGAAGGAATTACTCACTCCCGGTGGGGAGCATCATGGAATTGGCGATGGAGAAAGGTTGGTGATGACGAAGACCGAAGATTCTCCTCTCCGGATCCCCAAACAGGCTCCAGATCTAGCCTCCCGATGAAGAACAGGAGGTGGCGGCGGCTCCGTCTCATGAAACGCGATAATTCTTCCTCCCTGATTTTTTTCTCCAAAAATAGGAATTTATAGTGGAGGAGTTAGGTCAAGTGGGGACACGAGGTGGGCACAACCCACCAGGGCGCGCCGGGAGGGGGCTGGCGCGCCCTGGTGTATTGTGCCCAGCCAGGGCCCCCTCTCCGGTGGTTTTTGGCTCCAGTATTTTTTATATTTTCCAAAATAAATCTCCAAAAAATTTCGGTCCATTCCCAGAACTTTTATTTCTGCAAAAAAACAACACCATGGTAGTTCTGTTGAAAACAACGTCTGTCCGGGTTAGTTCCATTCAAATCATCCAAATTAGAGTCCAAAACAAGGGCAAAAGAGTGAGGAAAAGTAGATACGTTAGAGACATATCAATGGCTTGGGGCCACCTCCCCGGACCTCTAGTGTTATTCTCTAGCATATAAATTCACAATAAACCCTAGAGAGCCTCCCGAAACACTTTTACCGCTGTCGCAAATATCTGTTCCGCCGTGTGCCCATGTGGAGCCCTGTTTCGGTGCCTTGCCGGAGGGGGGATCGATCACGGATGGCCTCTACATCACCTTGCTGCTCCCATGGTGATGTGTGAGTAGTTCACCCCAGACTTACGGGTCCGTAGTTAGTACCTAGATGGCTATCTCTCTCTATGTTCTTCATTGCCAAGATCACCACGATCCCCCTGGTGATCTATCTTATGTAATCAATCTTTGCGATGTGTTTGTTTGGATTCGATGAATTGTGTGTTTATGTTCAGATTATTCATGAAAAAATATTGAATACTTGTTGGTATTTTATTTGCATGATTGTTATAGCTTCGTAATGCGCTCCGATCTATCGGTTTGGTTAGGCCAACTAGATTGACTTATCTTCAAGTGGTAGTGGTGCGTTGTAGTGGGTTTAATCTTGCGGTGCTCAATCCCAATGACAGAAAGGAACATGACACGTATTATATTTCTGCCACTAAGGGGGTTTATTCATATTGATTGGATTTACTTTGTTTACATCATGTCATCATCCTCCAAGCATTACTCCGTTTTTACTTAATACTCTAGTTGCATGTTGGATAGTGGTCGATGGGTGGAGTAATAGTAGTAGATGCACGCATGAGTCGGTCTACTTGTTTATGGACGTGATGCCTATATACATGATCATTGTCGTGAATAAATATTGCATAACTATGCGCTTTTCTATCAATTACCCCGCAATAATTTGTTTACCCACCGTATGCCTTCTTCCAGAGAGAAGCCCCTAGCGAACACTATGGCCCACGGGTCTCCTCACATTTATATTTACAAAAACTCTAAATACCTTGGTGACATTATTTACTTTTTATTTACTAGTTATATTTATAAAATTATCTATCTATCACTACTTACCACTTGCAAGTAACGAGTTCAAGGGGATTGACAACCCTCTTACCCGTGTTGGGTGCAAGTGTTTGCTCTTTTGTGCATAGGCGCTGAAGACGGGAATTTGCGTGGTTCTCACTGAGGGAAATACTTACTTACACTTTGTTGGATCGTCCCCTCCTCTTCGGGGAAAAACCCAATGCAGTTTACAAGGATCACCCCATCCAATTGGTCCTCCCCTCCCTTCCCAAGTGGGAAAGGGGGGCGCCACCTCCATTTGGGCCTTGGGCCCTTGTGGCCCAAGTTGCCTTCCACCTCCTCGCCTCAAGCCTCCTAACTATTTTATAAGCCTTTGATTAGTAATTTATCATCTCCGAAAACATTTTTCACCTATGTATTATTTATCGACAATACGCGGTATTGTCTGATAGTCTCTGAAACCCTTCCGGTGACCCCGAAATGATTTCGGATCCTCACAAAAATATTTTTAATATTAATGAAACAATTTCACAAATATGTTCTCATTACTCCCGTCCTACTAACACTCAGCATATCATGATTACCTTAAGCTTGTGACCCCGTAGGTTCGGTAACTCATTGATATGAATGAAACTCCTTCGTTCAATGACCGATAGAGGAACCGTGGACATCCATATCGATCTCTATGAGTACATGAATGATATTCGAGTGAACCATTGGTTATCATGTGATATTCCCTTTGCTTCGCGATACTTTACAAAACCAGAGAGGTATCAGTATCCTCTTGAGTCATACACATGCTCACTGTACTATTATCCTCGTTGCCGGTTTTGTTCTTCTTTCCCGTTAATGTGTTTTAGCATCCTTGTGACATAGTCACATGTATCTGGCCAAACAATGATGGATGCCATCACACCGAGAGGGACCTAAGAATATATCTCCATCATTGGAGGAGCAAATTCCACTCTCGAGCTATCTAGTCCCTTGTCAAACTTTTGACGATCCTGTAAGTTGTCGTTATTATCACCTAGTTACAGATTATGTTTGAGCAACCCAAAGCTCATCGTACGGTAAGAAGTGACTACGATATTCTCATGGTCTAAGGAACATAAAACACATGTTAAAACTCCGTGTTAACAATTGATTTAGGACGATGTTATATCAAAGTACAACAAACAAGTTTGGGTCGATTCAATGTGACCATTCTTCTAACGTCATACTCTCAATGTTGTTTTAGGATCTTTGTTACAGTTAGCGATATCCTAAGATCCGGAAAACGTGATCACCAAAAACACTTGAGCTAGTCCTGGAGGCGAGACTAGGACTCTTATTTTACCGTTTATCATTCCACACATGCATATGAGTGTTCCACTGAATCACATATTCCACGATCATAGCAGTTATATCATAGAATATAAACTCCTAATTATGAAAATGGAAATATAATAATACAATATTATTGCCTCTAGGGCATATTTCCAACATATCTTGTGTGTGTCGCTCAGTGGATTGTGACAAGTTCACCCCGGTTTTTCGCTAATTGATTGGGCATTCTCTTTTTAATTATTGGACGAGGAAAATCTTTTGCTTCTGCTTTATTTATTTATTTTTGTTAATAATAGTGCTAGTAAACTTGTTAACTTTTCCAATACATGATAACATCACTAGTCTTCCAACATGCAACTTTAAGGGTATCTCCAACGACAACCCACAAATTTCCTCTCGCACCGTCTGCAGATAGGGGTGGATTAGTCCGCGGACATGGATGCGAGAGGTCGTCATCCAACGTTGCCAGCATACATCCGACCTCCCTTGTTTAATTTTACAGTCTGCAAGTTCAAATAGCCGCATACATAGAGTTTAGACATTCAAATAGCCGCGTGCATTGAGTACAGACGTTCAAATAGCCGCATGCAACAATAGCTAGTTCAGATTTAAAAAGGTGCAAATTTTACATTCCAACATTGTTGTCCCCTTTGAGCACTCACTAATGCTCAACTAGGCCTTCCTTCAACCGCTCGTGAGTTGGTCGATGCCGAATTTGTTGATGCATTTCAATAAACTCTTCAAATGTGGCCGGATTCTGGTCTGGAAGTTCGATAGGTTCACCCATGTTCTCAAATTCTAGAGCTGCGGCAGCATCCTCACCCTCATCCTCGACGATCATGTTGTGCATGATCACACAACATGTCATCACCTCCCAGAAGGTCTTGAGATCCCATTGTTTAGCAGGTCCATGAGCAACTGCAAAACGGGCCTACATGACTCCAAATACCCTCTCGACATCCTTTCTAGTTGCTTCTTCTCTTTGGGCAAAGTGAGGGTTTATTCTGGCCTTGTGGGTTAAAGATGGTGCTGATAAAGTTAGCCCGCTGAGGATGGATAGCGTCAACCAAATAAAAGCCGATGGTGTACTCATGTCCATTGACAGTATAGTGGCAAGGATGAGCTTTTCCTTCAGTCAGCCTCGCAAACAACAATGATCATTGCAGCACATTGATGTTATTGTGAGACCCGGGCAAGCCAAAGAAAGGGTGCCCAATCCAAAGATCATGTGATGCAACTGCTTCAAGAACGATGGTGGGCTTCTCAACATGACCATGATATTGCCCTTGTAATACCTTCGGATAGTTCTTCCATTTCCAATGCATGCACTCAAGAGATCAAAGCAAACCTGGCCACCCTCTTGCTTTTGAGATTGCCAAGAGCCTCTCGGTGTATGCCACAGTTGGTTCTCTTAGGTATTGAGGTTGGAACACCTCGACCACGGCAGTTGCAAACCTGACCATGGCATCTCCCCATGTGCTCTCAGACATTCGTAGGTACTTGTCCCACGATTCAGCGGTCGTGCCATATGCAAGCATCCGGAGAGCGGTCATGCACTTCTGGTAACCAGAGAAGCCAATCATTCCCATGGCATCTTTCTTCAAGATGAAATAGTCATCATAGGACCGGACGCCATGGTACAAATGATCGAAGACAGTCTTGCGCATCCAAAATCGTCGGCAAAAATGGTCAGCGAAGAGTGCATCTAGGGCAAAGTAGTCGGCCATCAGTGTCAAATGGCCGTGCGCCCTATTGCGGTTGAGCAGTCGACATTGTTGCAGCGACGTGCTATACAAACTGTTTTTAACCCCTTTCTGCGGCGTGTTGTAAACCGTCGCCTTGCATGTGTGGGCGATAGGGGGGTCCATCCCACATGACACGGAAAACCCGTCGGCGATGGTGACCAACGAACGCAAAAGATCTACCAAACGTAATCGTGTGCGGTGCATGATATAATCGCACACATTTCCCGAAAATTTTACGCGTGGGGTCATCTTTGGATCGGGCACGGTTTCCTGTCGGCTCACGTGTCAGATAAGGTGCTATCGCAAATGTTTGAGGAGCTCCTACGCACACGTACAAGTGATGCAAATCATTTGCGATTTCTTATGTATCACCAACGTTTCAGTTTATATCTCGCGTTCTTTTCCTGTAGATCACACGCGGTTGCGCTATGAGTTGCGTGTGCTTTTAGTGTTGATCACAGGCGGTTGCGCTATGAGTTACGTGTGCTTTTCCTGTGGATCAGAGGTGGTTGCGCTATGAGTTGTGCGTGCTTTCCGTTTTGAATCGCAGACGCTTAGTTGCTTGAACCGTGTGCGCTGAAAAAGCTAGCTTATTGTAAAAGATCACATTTGAATCACCCTGCAAATAGCAAATTCGCCACAATATGCAATCGATAAATAGTATCCACATGAAGAACATTCATCATAATTCCGCACAATATGCAATTGAACGAATAGTGTCCACGGGAAGAAGATTCATCACAATTCGCGACAATATGCAATTGAGCAAATTCTAGCTAAATTCCACATATGTATGACCACTGTTCAAAAAATCGTCCGATTCAGCGATTTATCCTCCGATTTATCGCTACTCGTGGGGTGACCGATAAGATTATGCCTTATCTTTGCCGTTTATCTTCTGGGCCGATTTATCGCTCTGACAAGTGATTTATCGGGAATCTACCGATAAATCAGGCCTATTCCTAGCACTATGTTTGCAAAAACTATGTTTATTTGTGTTGTTGTGGACCTTGCTATGCAATATGTACCATTGACCTATTTTGTTTGTAATTATATGAGGATTCGAAGGCTAGAAATCAAGTTAACACTTCTGTCTGATATATTTTTGGTGTTGAATATAGCATATTTCAGTGTTGGGAACATGGGATTTACAAAAAATGGCCGATTAATAGTCCACCGATAAAATCGATTAATCGACCGATTTTCGATTAATCTCTAATCCCCAGCTGACCGAGACGCTAACGATAAGCGATATCCTTAATATTGTGTAAGACAGACATATGCAGTACATAATCATAGTGTACAAAATATGAAGACATGATCACATGGAAAACAATGCATCCATGCGTATATGTTTAGCTGATAACACTATATGAATACGTACTTAATATCAGGGTATACTAATCCTGAAATCTTCAACGTCTTTAGAGGGCTTTATACAGTGTTTCACAAAGAAGGTGCTGATAAATTTCCTAACAGACAACAATTTATCTGCGGCGAGCTGTTCAGAGGTCATCGGTCCGAAGATCAACTGCAGGATTAAGAATGTGACATACGTGTGGAGTAGAAGATAGTAATTAAGAAACAGACTTACTGGTTCTATTTTGTTAGCATCGGCACCACATTCAAGATGTTTGCATAGGTTCATCATGTGTGCGCAAACGTAGTATCCACATAGGTTGGTCCCTTTTTGTTGTTGAGGACACTGCAATTTTTTGTACAATATTAGTCATGTATTTGCCCTGTTAGGAACAACCTAACCGGTGTAAGTTGTTTCTTTTTTTTCTTTGGAGAGAAATCGAAAGAGGTTTACTTAGAAACTTGAACATCTGACTAGGATTTTCTGAAAATAACGGATTTCGTTGTCTCACCGGAGAGACGATCACGTGCTGCAAATGTAGTTGGGGGTAGAATCGTATCCCTCCTAAATTTATGGTCTTACACAATACACTGCGAATGAAGATGAATTTTCACATACTCAATTCTTGAACCAGATATGAACACAACATATTAACATCAAAGAATTCTACCTATCCATGAAATCCTGAAGATGACTCAGATCCTGAGGCGCATTTGACTCTCCGAGAGAATCCAGGTAGTACTGTGTTGCATTTTGGAACAATGACCACAAAAATCTAGTGATCTCTATAGTTTAAGAAAACCTTGAACTTACGAACTATGTCGAAAACTGAAAGACGATAAATGTATGCGTGGTTGTATATTTTACTTACCCTTCATGATATGGACACATGAAGAATTCTCCTATCTGTAACTCCCACGAGATCATTGCGACATGCAAGATGGAAGCCTCGCGTGTGTCATTTCTACTTAACAAAATGCCGTTTGCTAAATTAGGAACTATGAAATGCGCATGCACCCTTATCGATCTCTACGCCGTCAATCCCCTGAGAGGAATACAATGCAGTTAGCTTTTTTTCATTTACAGCCTTGTATGGAGAAGTTCATTAGGGTTTGCGAAGTGCTTACAATATCAAGCATTTGACAAGAGTGGCAGCAAGCTTATCGAAGTTGAAGAAGAGATGAAAGTCCTCGAATTCCACATTTATGGTACCTGCATCGTGAGAGAAATGATGACGGTTGTAGTGCAATTCCACAATGTTATGAGCTTATCCTTTTGACATTATGTCCATGCAATATTTATGTAACTTGCGACAAGTGGAACTACACTCCTCAAAGTATTCGCCAACAAGAAATGGCTGGCCATGCTTATACTTGCGTGCTTCAAATGGGTCTACTTTCTGTGTAGAAAGTAGCTTTTCAACTTCTGCTTCAGACATTTCGTTAGAACCGGGATTCCATGGGTCTTCATTGGCCATGCCATGGTTCTGCTTGAAGAGTCTTTGTAGTAGGATGCTTTGGTACTCATCCCTCCTCTATTTCTGTCATGTGTAATAACAAATTGCCAATTTTACCTGGAAGCTAAATATAAATGCAACAGTCTTTGTAGTACAGGATGTACATCGGCAGTGTTTGAATGAAATCAAATTAATAGTGACAGGTATGTACATTCTGTGGTCAAACATTCCAATCTATTAAAAACTACTGTCTTGCACCCTGTTTTTTTCACTAAGTCGGAGAATCTGTTTATTTCAGATTGGCATGTTGTGTTGATGATAGCCATGTTTTTGTGCATAATTAGACCTTGCTCATGCTGAATGAAATGAAGTGCATCATGTGTACTACCTTGCTATAAATTTTCATGCAATGATAACTCATGTAGCATATAGTTTTCTTGCTGTCAATATGCCTTCAGGTTAAAACTATGACAGTGTCTTAATCACATCTAGAATCAAATAGCACACGGGAAGTGTCTAAATCACACCCAATATAACAAATGATTTCTAACAACGAGAGTTAGGCTTACCTTCTTTGCACGTCCCAGAAACTTCTTCCCACTGTACCCAGATTCAAAAGCTCATAACTTCACGGATGGAAATTGATGTTGACCATGAACAGGCAGGTCTTCAGCTACCCCTCTCCATTCCTTGGAAGTGATTGTCTTAGGGAGCTACAAGAAAAAGAAATGGCGCAAATCGGTCTACCGCTTTAAAATCCCCAATTCCAAAACAAAAAACCCTAAGCCTAGTTGAGCCAGAGAGAAGAGAGACGAATACCTGGCTGGTGAGAGAGTCGTCGTCGTCGGATATACCGCTTGAGGGGTCACTCGAGGAGACCATGGCGTGTCCACGGCGGTCGGATGCTAGAGGGAGAGACGTGGGCGGCGACGCGAGGGGGGGTTGCAGGGGAAATGTGCCCCTTGGGGGGCAGATATTTCGGCGGTCAGCAAATTTTTTCGCTCATTGCAGGGAAACTTGGCGCGCAAACATTCATCAGACACGGTGTTTCTGCTTTTATCATGTGCGATGATACAGAACATACAAAATTTCGCCCCTCCCCGCGTATTCCCTGGTTATAGTGCACATCCACGTCATTGCATAATTTAACATCAACTGCTAACTTGGGTATACAAATTAGCGGACACACATAGCTCACAGTTACTAAACCGAGCAAGTTCACTAAATAATCAAGCTGCTTGAACTAGACATATCTCTTACCAAATACCAGCTCTCTGAACAAAGGCTATTAGTAATATGCATAATTTTAACAAAGACACCGACGAGCTGCCGCCCTATGCCTCACCGCTGTTCGATGAGATATCGACGACTTGTCCGGGCAACATTCCGCCGGTGCTAGACTCTACGTCCCCCAGGCTGACTTCGACCGCGGCGACGTGGTCATCCTCGGCGTTGCCGTCGTCATCGGTGTCGCCCTCATCTTTGTAGTACTCGTAGTAGTGGCGCCGCCATAGCTCGCGTTGGTACTCCATCGCCGATTCCTCGATGGACAGACGCTTCTCGACCTCCTCCTGAGCCACGTGCAACTCCTCCCAGCACTAGGCGCTCTCGGACGGCTCTTGCATCTCCAGCTCTCACTCAGAGATCTAGTGCATAAGGGGTTCCATGGCCTCCGCCGCCGCATCGTCGGCATGCATCTCGGCATCCGCAGCAGCCGCCTCTTCGGACGTGTGGTGCATGCTGGATTCTGGCGAAGCGTGGAGTATCTTGGCGTTAGCGTTCTCGATTATATAGGCCTGGATGGCCTCGACCCGGGCCAGAGCGGCCTCCACGGCATGGCACGCTGCTCGAGCGCTCTTGGCGTTTGCAGCCGCCGTCGCAGCAGCTGTAGCTGCCGTCTCCGCGGCTACAGACGCCCTTTCACGGATGCGGCAACGCTTAAGGCGGATGCAGCTGTGCTCTCGGCCGAGGCGGACGCGTTCTTGCCAAAGGCGGAAGCGCTCGGGGCCGAGGGGACGGTCGTACGCACCCTTACGAAGCATTCCCACGGCGTCATTCTTTGTAGAAAGGGTTTCTTGGGGAATGGGGATCGAGGGTCAACGGAATCCGAGCTAGACGAAGCCGACGAAGCTTCCCTCGTAAGACATAAATAGATCCGTGAATTTTTCTTCGCAAACGGTTCCTATATGGAACCATGTGTACGCGGTTCTCTTTTTGTATTGAATTGTAAAACTATTTTGGGGTACAGCGGTAACGGATATTGTTTTAATTGTAAGAAAAAGATCCCTACCGTCAAAATCCACTAGCGGCCTCCTAAAATTAGGAAATATTCGGGGTTCAATTGGCATTTTTATACATTAAGTTAGTTTCTACAAATTTTATGGCCATAATTCAAAACTGTAACACACGAACATGCAAGATGAAGCAAAAACTCCTGGAAAAATCATATTTATGTACTACTTGCTTCCCTATATATGTCGCTTGCAATAAATTTTAAGGAGTTCCAAACATCTTGGGGTAATAGTTTGGACACACGTGCACGCATTGGGAATCTAGGTTTTAAAATTCAAAAAATGAAAAAATGCTCTAAAGTACATGATAGTAATCGGCATGATTTCCCGACATGTGGCCAAGATGTGATGGTGAAAGTAACGGCTTGTTCGAGATAAGCCTTGACACATGCCTCTCACAAAACGGAGCATCACACGAAGGGTCGTGTGGTTTCGAGAGGGAACATGAGCCTTGTTTGATGACGAACCGCTAGTCGTTGTCTCATTTGGCCTAGCTTTTTTTTCATCGTTACAATGCACGAATACGTCCGACATCCTGAAATTTGGAAATTTTCGGGGTTCAATGAGCATTTTTATACATGAAGTTAGTTTCTATATATCTAATGGCCATAATTCAAAACTAAAACACATGTACATGTGCAAGATGAAGCAAAAACTGCAGGAAAAATCATATTTATGTACTAGTGCGTCCGTTTATATGCCACGTGCAATAAATTTGAAGGAGTTCCAAACATCTTGAGTAACGGTTTGGACACAAGCATTGAGAATCTAGGTTTGTAAATTCAAAAAAAAATGCTCTAAAGTACATGAAAATCTGCATGATTTCCCGCCATGGGGCCAAGATGTCGTGCTCAAAGTAACGGTTTGTTCGAGATAAGCTTTGACACATGCCTCTCACAAACCGGAGCATCACACGCAGGCTCGTATAGTTCCGAGAGGGAACGTGGGGCGTTGTGTGATGACGAACCGCCAATCGATGCCTCATTGGACCTAGTTTTCTTTTTATTGTTACAATATACAAATACGACCATCATCCTAAAATTTGAAAAAATTTGGCGTTCAATTGGCATTTTTATACATTAAGTTCGTTTCCAGTAATTTAATGGCCATATATATATATATATATATATATATATATATATATATATATATATATATATATACATATATACATATATATATATATGCCACGTGCAATAAATTTGAAGGAGTTCCAAACATCTTATGTGACAGTTTGGACACAAAAGCATTGGGAATCTATGTTTTTAAAATCAAAAATGAAAAAAATGCGCCGAAGTACATTAAAATATGCATAATTTCGCTACATGGGGCCAAGATGTCGTGATCAAAGTAATGGCTTGTTCGAGATAAGTTTTGACACATGTCAAGCCGGCAATGGTTAATTGTTACCCGTGTCCGCATGGGTAATTACTATATTAGGGCACAGGTGCTAGCTTGAATGCCCATCGGGAAGTTGGTGGGTCAAATACCTTACTGAGCATGCAGGACGGGGATGGGGATGGGATAGCATTACCCACCTTACCCATGAATTGAAGTACTTACATGTGAGCTCTGAAATTAGTAAACCCCACGTAATTTGTGGCCTCGGTCACCCAAATTTACACACATCCCACCCCTTTGGCCCAAAATTCCCTAAGAAATCCCAAACCTAGCCACAACATATTGTTTATTGCCTTGAAATACTCTTTTTTCTACTGAAATACGCGAAGGTTTGTTCTTAAATGCATGTGCGGGTTTCCCCACGGTGATAAAGAACCCGGTGGGGACGTGGATGGAAAACTTTTTATCCCCGCGCACTGGTACGTAGACGGGGAAGGGGATGGGAGGGCGGTGATGGGGACGGAGATGGGACTCCAATACCCACCTGAGTAATCCCCAGCTTGAGACACATGCATATCACAAACCGGAGCATCACACGAAGTCGCGTGGCTCCGAGAGGGAACGTGGGGCCATGTGTGATGACTAACCGCCAATCGTTGTCTCATTCAACCTAGTTTTTTTTCATCGTTACAATGCACGAATACGACCGGCATCCTAATTTTTTTTAAAAAAATTGGCATTCTATTGGCATTTTTATACATTAAGTTAGTTTCTAGAAATTTAATGGCCATTGTTCAAAATTAAAACACATGAACAAGCCAGATGAAGCAAAAACCGCTGGAAAAGTGATACGTCTCCAACGTATCGATAATTTATGAAGTAGTCATGCCATATTCACATGTGTTTACAATACTTTTATATGGTTTTGATGCACTTTATATGATTTATTTAGAACTAACCCTGACTGCCGCTGTTTTCAGCAGAACTACCGTGATGTTGTTTTTGTGCAGAAAATGAAAGTTCTCGGAATCGCCCGAAACTTTTTGACGATTTTTTTTGCAACAAAAGAGGCACTAGACGCTTCGTGGGAGGGCCAGACGAGCCACGAGGTGGGCACAACCCACCAGGGCGCGCCCTAGTGTATCGTGCCCACCTCGTGGCCCATCTTCGCGTGAAACCGACGCTCAAAAATCCTATAAATAGATAAACAATCAGAAATAACCCTAGACTCTCCGTTCCGCCGCCGCAACTCTCCGTATCAACGAAAAACCAATCTGGAGGCATTCTAGTACCATGCCGGAGAGGGTAGATCATCACCGGTGGCCATCTTCATCATCCCGGCGGAGGCCATGACGAGGAGGGAGTAGTCCACCCTCGGGGCTGAGGGTATGTACCAGTAGCTATGTGTTCAATCTCTCTCTCTCGTTTTCTTGAGATGTCATGATCTTGATGTATCATGGGCTTTGTTAATATAGTTGGATCATATGGTGTGTTTCCCTTACTATCTTGTTGTGATGAATTGAATCTTTCTCTTTGAGATATCGTTATGTTGGATTGAATATTGGATTTGAGAACACTTGATATATGTCTTGCATGTCGATACCCGTGGTGACAATGGGGTGTTCTATTGATTCACTTGATATATGTTTTTGTACTAAACTTGCGGATTCCCGTGGTGACATTTAGGTAATCTATGCATAGGGGTTGATACACGTTCTTGTCCTACTTTCTCCGATAGAAATCTTGGGGTACTCTTTGAGGTTCTTTGTGTTGGATTGAGTATTATCAATCTGAAATTGTTTGATGTGTATCGTATAATTAACTCATGGATACTTGTGGTGACATTGGAGTATCTAGGTGACATTAGAGTTGGTTGATGCGTATCATATGGTGTTATTCTAGTACGAACTCTTAGATAGATCAAACGGAAAGGATAACTTGATGTTATCGTAGTACGAACTCTTGAATAGATCAATCAAAAAGGATAACTTTAAAGTGGTTTCGTACCATACAAACAATTTCTTCTTATGCTCTCCGCTAGATAAGAACTTTGGAGTGATTCTTCGTTGCACGTTGAGGGATGGTTATGTGATCCAATTATATTAGCATTGTTGAGAGATTGCACTAGCGAAAGTACGTACCCTAGGCCTTGTTTTCAAGCATTGCAATACCATTTGTGCTCACTTTTGTTACTTGCTACCTTGCTGTTTTTATATTTTCAGATTACAAAAACCTATATCTACCATCCATATTCACTTGTATCACCATCTCTTCGCCGAACTAGTGCACCTATACAATTTGCCATTGTATTGGGTGTGTTGGGGACACAAGAGATTTCTTTTATTTGATTGCAGGGTTGTTTGAGAGAGACCATCTTCATCCTACACCTCCCACGGATTGATAAACCTTAGGTCATCCACTTGAGGGAAAATTGCTATTGTCCTACAAAACTCTGCGCTTGGAGGCCCAACAAAGTCTACAAGAATAAAGTTGCGTAGTAGACATCAAGCTGTTTTCAGGTGCCGTTGCCGGGGAGGTGAGTGCTTGAAGGTATATCTTTAGATCTTGCAATCAAATCTTTTAGGTTTCTTGTTTTTCACTAGTTTGGTTTGTATAAAATAAAACTACAAAAAAATGGAGTTTAGGTTGCATCATTTGTATCGTCTTTATAATGTCTTTCGTGAAAATAAGGATTAAGAAAATTGTGCTAAATTGGTAGAGAAAGAAATTATGAAAATACTTAATGAGAATTACTTGAATGATGAGCACGATTGCAATGTTTCTAGTATGAATTCTCTGAATATCCATAATGCTAATGATACGCAAAGCCACAAGCTTGGGGATGCTATGTTTGATGAAGATAATATTTTTAATCCCCCAAGTTTTGATGAGCAAATTTATTATGATGATGGCATGCCTCCTATCTATGATGATTATGATGATGACATGCATGCTATAAAGAGTGATAGTAACCATGAAACTTGTAATCATGATTTTAATATTGAATGTGGTTATGTCAATCAAGTATCTCATGAGAGTTATTTTGTTGATTTTGCTCCCACTACAATTAATGAGAAGAGAATTAATTATGTGGGGAGTAATAAATTTTCTATGCTTGTAGATCATGAAAAGAATGCTTTATATGATAGTTATATTGTGAAATTCCTTCATTATGCTACTGAAAATTATTATGAGGGAGGAACATATGCTTGTAGGAATTGCAATAATATCAAGTTTCCTCTCTATGTCTTCAAAGTTTTGAAGTTATGCTTGTTTTGCCTTCCTATGCTAGTTGATTCTTGCTCCCATAAATTGTTTGCTCACAAAATCCCTATGAATAGGAAGTGGGTTAGACTTAAATGTTCTTGTCATGAGATTCGTGATGCTCTCTTGCATGTTTCAATTATTATTCTTACGTGAGCATCATTGAAATCATCATGCCTAGCTAAAAGGCTTTAAAGAAAAGCGCTTGTTGGGAGACAACCCAACACTTTTATTTTCTGGTTTTTTAGTGTTCACATGATTACGCTACTGTAGTAATCATGTTTTGTGTCTTTTATTTCAATAAAGTGCCAAGTAAAGCCTTTGGGATGACTCACAAGATGAGTAGAATTGATGCTGAACCAAAACAGAAACTTTTGACTCCAGTACAGGAATTTTACTGGAGCGTGATAATGATCTGAAATTTTTACACAGTCTTTATATACAAATTATTCAGGTTGTCCTAATTTTTCAGAAGTTTTGGAGACAGGGAAGTATGGCTATACAACAGATCTTCACAGACTGTTCTGTTTTTGACAGATTCTGTTTTGCATGCATAGTTGCTTGTTTTAGTGTTCCCATAGATTATATTCAGAGATATAAATTATGTGAATGGTAGAATACAGTAGGTATTGTGTTAGAACAATTATGAATCTTGTCTTGACAATACCTAAGTGAATGATCTATCTTTATTATACTAACCCATCTCACGAAGTTCCGTTATGTTTTGTGTGATTGAAGTTTTCAAGTTTTGGGGGAGACACCGATATGAGGAGAATAAGGAGTGACAAGAACCTAAGATTGGGGATTAACATGGCACCCCCAAGGTAATATTCAAGTAAGACTCAAGCGTCTAAGCTTGGGGATGCCCCGGAAGGCATCCCCTCTTTCGTCTTCAACATTATCGGTATATCTTACTTAGAGCTATATTTTTATTCGTCACATAATATGTTCTTTGCTTGGATCATCATTATATTTTGTTATTTTCTGTTATTTGTTATTTATAATCTTGTTTTTCAATAAAAAGTTCCAAGAATTGCCTTAGGATGCCTGCATTGCATGTTTGATGTGTGCTGTGTAAAAACAGAAACTTTCTCTGTAGTGTTTGAATTTTCATATTTTACTGGAATGTGGAAAGTTTCTGAAATTTTTTCACAGTGTTGTCATATAAATTATTTATCACGTCCTAAATTTTCATTCTTTTTTGAGTTACATAAGTACACTGGTTTAATAGATTGCTATAGACTGTTCTGTTTGGACAAATTGCTGTCATAGTTTTGTTATCTACTTATCCTATAGTTTCCATAGCCTATATTGGTAGATATAAATTGTGGAAATGATAGTATACAGTATATAATGTTTGGAAATTATTATGCAACTTGTCTTGGCAGTACATGAAGTGTTGATTTGTTCTTATGTGTACTAACCTATCTCACGAGTTCTTTTTTAGTTTTGTGTGGATGAAGTTTTTGAGACTTAGGTGAAACCGGGATATCAGAGGATTGAACGAGATACAAAAGCTCAAGATTGGGGATGTCCAAGGCACCCCAAGTAAATACAAGAAGTCTCAAGCATCTAAGCTTGGGGATGCTACGCATCCCACCTCTCTTCATTAAACAAATATCGGTTAGCCTATGTTGAGCCTAAATTTTTATTTGTCCACATGATATGTGCTATTCTTGGAATGAATTTTTATTTAGTTTTATGTTTGAATAAAATACTCAGATCTGAAAATCTTTATTTAGAGAGAGTGCTCACATAGCTAATTAATGTTTTGACTACTCATTGATCTTCACTTATATCTTTTGAGAGTAGCTTGTCATTTACTCTTGTGCTTCACTTATAGCCTATGAGTAAATTGTTGAATGAATTGAATACCATGAAGTTGAAATTATATGTTCATATCATGCCTAGTAGTAGCTTCACATTGGGTTTAGAAAGTGAAATCTTTTGAATCTTGACAATCACAATATTGGTCATACAAGCAATTCGTGAATGATTAGTATAAGGAAGAGAACTTTCACATACAAATATATTATCTTGGACATCATGTATGATTGTGAATACCCATTAATTATTTTCAAACTTGAGCAAATTAGTTGAAGTTGGACAAGGAAGACAACGTAATGAGTTATGGTTGTGTATATTTGCATAGAATTTATATTGTTATGGATCCTCCAACATGTGGTGCTTGTTTAGAACCTTTTGCTAGCCAACACTTCGTACTAAGTAGAGATACTACTTGTGCATCCAAATCCTTGAGCCAAGTTTCTTCCATAAGAGTCCACCATACCTACCAATATATGGTATTTCACTGCCATTCCATGTAAATTTGCATGTGCCACCTCTAAACATTCAAATAAACATCTGGTTTGCGTGCTTGGACCGCTGATGGAGCGACGGAGGGCGGTCAGTATCTTCCATGTTAAGAGGGTTATTCTCATGATGAGTGTTTATTCACTCGTCCTTGCACGAGAGGGGCGGTAATAGGGATTCCCAGTCCCGAAATAAAAAAAATGCAAATAATTAAACAAAACTCCCCCTAGGAATGTTGTTGGTATGGACGGTACCCGTTGATTCGGCTAGTCGTGGAGTGTGTTTGTTGGTGGAGGGGGAGTAAACCTTTACTTTTACCGCTTGGGAACCGCCGCTAATGTCTTTAACATGGAAGATATTGATAACTCTTGGTAGTAACGTTGACAGGAAGGGTGCACCTCCAAAAATTATATTTATCTCTGATTTAAGCTTTGAGCTCTGGCACCTGTGCATATCCCTGCTTCCCTCTGCGAAGGGCCTATATTTTACCTTTCGGTATTTACTTTTATGCAAGAGTCAATAGTATGCATTCTCATTTCAACCTCAATTATTCTATAGTTGGCAAGCATCATGTGGTGGGGAAAGATCTAGCCACATATGGCCAGTCAAATATATTTGATCATGACTTATTATTGTTGACAATTATCTCTATGATAAATGAGTTGGGAGGAGAAACATTAAGCCCGTATCTTTCTCTGTGTTCGATGGATGCCATTTGATCTAAAAATATGCTTTGAGTACTAGCAATCATAGAAGAATATATGATGATTGAGTATGTGGGGCTGTTACTTAGACTTTGTTAAGAATAAGTTGAATTGCAATTGTTTGGTAACTAAGAACATAGGTTGTTAAGTTTTAAGAGAATTCATTGTTTGAACCATAACATGTGAATTGGTTGCTACTTTATCATGATAATTTTTATGATAAAAAGTTGTTGTTATGATGCTAGGAAAAGTGGTTGAAATTATCATTGATCAAACTTATATATTGTGCTAGCATTCACACTTCATAAATTTGTTCTTTTATCATTTACCTACTCAAGGACGAGCAGGAATTAAGCTTGGGGATGCTGATACGTCTCCAACGTATCAATAATTTATAAAGTATTCATGCCATATTCACCTATGTTTACAATACTTTTATATGGTTTTGATGCCCTTTATATGATTTATTTAGAACTAACCCGGACTGACGTTGTTTTCGGCAGAACTACCGTGGTGTTGTTTTTGTGCAGAAAATGAAAGTTCTCGGAATCGCCCGAAACTTTTTGATGATTTTTTTTGGAACAAAAGAGGCACTAGACGCTTCGTGGGAGGTCCAGACGAGCCACGAGGTGGGCACAACCCACCAGGGCGCGCCAGGCCCCTCCGGCGCGCCCTGGTGTATCGTGCCCACCTCGTGGCCCATCTTCGCGTGAAACCGACGCTCAAAAATCCTATAAATAGAGAAACCATCAGAAATAACCCTAGACTCTCCGTTCCACCGCCGCAACTCTTTGTATCGATGAAAAACCAATCTGGAGGCGTTCAAGCACCCTGCCGGAGAGGGTAGATCATCTCCGGTGGCCATCTTCATCATCCCGGCGGAGGCCATGACGAGGACGGAGTAGTCCACCCTCGGGGCTGAGGGTTTGTACCAGTAGCTATGTGTTCAATCTCTCTCTCTCGTTTTCTTGAGATGTCATGATCTTGATGTATCACGGGCTTTGTTAATATAGTTGGATCATATGGTGTGTTTCCCTTACTATCTTGTTGTGATGAATTGAATCTTTCCCTTTGAGATATCGTTATGTTGGATTGAATATTGGATTTGAGAACACTTGATATATGTCTTGAATGTGGATACCCGTGGTGACAATGGGGTGTTCTATTGATTCACTTGATATATGTTTTGGTACTCAACTTGTGGATTCCCGCGGTGACATTGGGGTAATCTATGCATAGGGGTTGATACACGTTCTTGTCCTAGTTTCTTCGATAGAAATCTTGGGGTACTATTTGAGGTTCTTAGTGTTGGATTGAGTATTATGAATCTGAAATTGTTTGATGCGTATCGTATAATTAACTCGTGGATACTTGTGGTGACATTGGAGTATCTATGTGACATTAGAGTTGGTTGATGCGTATCATATGGTGTTATTCTAGTACGAACTCTTAGATAGATCGAACGGAAAGGATAACTTGATGTTATCTTAGTACGAACTCTTGAACAGATCGATCGGAAAGGATAAATTTAAGGTGGTTTCGTACCCTACAAACAATTTCTTCTTATGCTCTCCGCTAGATAAGAACTTTGGAGTGATTCTTCGTTGCACGTTGAGGGATGGTTATGTGATCCAATTATATTAGCATTTTTGAGAGATTGCAGTAGCGAAAGTACGAACCCTAGGCCTTGTTTTCAAGCATTGCAATACCGTTTGTGCTCACTTTTGTTACTTGCTACCTTGTTGTTTTTATATTTTCAGGTTACAAAAACCTATATCTACCATCCATATTGCACTTGTATCACCATCTCTTCGCTGAACTAGTGCACCTATACAATTTGCCATTGTATTGGGTGTGTTGGGGACACAAGAGATTTCTTGTATTTGATTGCAGGGTTGTTTGAGAGAGACCATCTTCATCCTACACCTCCCACGGATTGATAAACCTTAGGTCATCCACTTGAGGGAAAATTGCTACTGTCCTACAAAACTCTGCGCTTGGAGGCCCAACAAAGTCTACAAGAATAAAGTTGCGTAGTAGACATCAAAAAGCATATGTATGTACTACTTTCTTACGTGTATATGCCACGTGCAATAAATTTGAAGGAGTTACAAACATATTAAGTGACGGTTTGGACACAAAAGCATTGAGAATCTAGGTTTCTAAATTCAAAAAAATGAGAAAAAAGCTCTGAAGTACATGAAAATCTGCATGATTTCCCGCCATGGGGCCAAGATGTCGTGGTTACTACTCTCAGACTTGCTTCCGTAACAAAAATGGCACGCATGCATTACATTTGGATAGAAAATGTAAATATTTGGCAAGACAAACGGGTCCCACATGATTCCCTCCTCTGTTTCGCATTTCGAGTTTTGGAAGCCAATTTTCGCGGGCTAGTAATCACACGCGGTCATGCATTGGGAACCGTCGGTGATGTTACGTCACACACGGCTGTTGACTAGGAAATCGTGTGCAATTGAATTCCAGCAACCGGCGCGTCCGTTACAGTCTCCCACCCCCCTGTTTTATGCTGGCGTCGATCAAGTTTCCAGCCACCAATAAATGCTCCTCCTCGAGACGTCATCCTGCCTGCATTCTCTCATATCTCTATCCCACCCCTCACACAAAACTCTGCCATGGCGCGGCCGGTCTGTGCACAAGCATAGGAGGAGGCGCCACCCCGCGGGGACAGGGCGAAATGCAGCGACGAGGAGGACCCCTTCGTGCCCCCAGACGAGGTCGCGCAGGACCCCCCAACTGAAGATTGGTTTTGGGGCCAGTACAATATGGGTTTGTCGAAGGTGTTGCCGCCGGCTGAGAGAGCCAGGCAGGTGGCGTTCAAGAAGGAGCGGGCTCAGGAGCGTGCCAGGGACCTCGCGGCCTGGAATGCCCTTAGTGTCGCATCGAAAAAGGAGGAGCTGAAGCTTTGGCGGCGGGCGCGTCGACGAGAGGTGGAGGCGTACGAAGACGGCCGGTACCACGCAATGAAAGCAAGAGGTGCTAGGCGCCTCACCGCTGCGTGGGCGTGGGCCGATAAGCTCGAGCGTGCCACCGCCAAAGAGCTCCGGTGTGCGCCAGTGAAATGTCCTTCATGGTCACGCGCCTCCGCTAGCAAGAGGCTAATCGGCACGTCAAGCGTTGCGAGGCGGAGGAGGCGGCGAACTCCCTCCGCGTTGGGAAGCCACTGTGCACCAGGGATCTCCTAGCGAGAGGCTGCCGCTTTACTGCTCCCCGCTCAAGGAGGGGTTATTATTAGTTAAGTTTTTATTCATTGTACGTATTAGTTAAATGCTATCATCACATATATGTATCTTGTCTGCAATGAGCTATTGAACAATTAATATATATTATTAGTTTCGCATTTCTATCTGTTTTCGTACTAATTTTCTATCTCTAGACTCTAGCTGTTACACATATTGAAACATAACAATAGAACATAAATCATTCACACATCGAAACATATCAATATTACGATTGTTGTCCAGACATTGCGATCGACATCGAAACGATTCAACAAAATAAAATGCGTCCATGACTACCACACTAACCTATGGAAGCTCTTGGCTCTACCTGAACTCGGTCAGGCGTTCGTCCATGCGGTTTAAACGCTCGCGGTACAGCTGGAGCGCGATCTCGAGCTCCAAGCTGGCTATTTCGTCGGAGATAACCATCTCGAGGATGCGACGGACATTTTCTTCTACTGCTCGCCGCTGGACACCTGGGCCAACGAGTCGCTGGAGCCTACCGACCAGCGTGTCGACAGCGAGGGGGCCGCGGACAAGGCGAACGGCGCGACCCATGCGAACAACGCGACAGGCGTCCGGTGCAAGTACGGTGCGGCTGAGCTCTGGTGCAAGTATCGAACAGACGGCCGCTGCCCATTCTTAGCGAGAAATCGGGCTACTGATGTGCTGTGGACACACCTACAACGTCCTCATGTCGGGTGGGATAGCAGACAAGCGGGGATAGAACCGCTCTTGCTCTCTCGCGCGCTGCGCCTCTCGCTCTGCGCCCCTCCATCGGTCCTCCTATGTTGCGCGCCTTGACCTCTCGGCGCGGACGCGCATGTTTTGCTCTACTGAGCACCACTGATGATCTTCTTGTGCGGTGCGCTGCAACCTCTCGACGGTGAGGCGGCTATGTTGCTCGGTTGTGTTGCCGCGCCCCGCGCCAAGGGTCTACTCAACCCTTGCGATGACGCGCAGCACAGCGTTGTCCGGCGCGTGGTCGGGCACGCCATCGGTCTCGACATGGCGTTCCTCCTTAACCACACCAGGGCCCCACAAGCCAATAGGGCGCGCCCTGATGGCTTGTGGGCCCCTGGCGGCTCCCCCGACCTCGTTCTCTGGCCTATAAATTCCCTAATATCGTGAAAATGCTAGAGGCAGTCCCGAAACCCTTTTTACGCCGCCGCAAGTCTCTGTTCCGTCGCGAGGCCATCTGGATCTCCGTTTTGACACCCTCCCGGAGGGGGGATCGATCATGGAGGGCCTCTTCATCAACCTTGCTGTCCTCATGATGGTGTGTGAGTAGTTCACCACAGACCTACGGGTCCATAGCTAGTACCTAGATGGCAATCTCTCTATCTCTAGATCTTCAATACAATGATCATCGCATCTTCGCTTTGATCTATCTGATGTAATCCTTTTGTGCGGTGTGTTTGTTGGGATCCGATGAATTGTGGGTTTATGTTTTAGATTATTCATGAAAAGTATTTGAGCCACCTCTGATATATATTATGTTTCTTATTTGCATGATCATTATAGCTTCGTAATTCTCTCCGAATTATTGATTTGCTTTGGCCAAGTAGATTGATCTTTCTTCAGTGAGAGAGGTGTGTTGTAGTAGGTTCAACCTGACTAGTTTCTATATCCCAGTGACAGAAAGGGACAAGTTGCGTCTTGGTGTTGTTGCTACTAAGGATAACACGATGGGTTTTATTCATATTGCTTGAGTTTTCTTTGTCTACATCGTGTCATCGTTCTCCATGCATTACTCTGTTTTACTTAATACTCTAGATGCATGCTGGATAGCGGTCGATGAGTGGAGTAATAGTAATAGGTGCAGGCAGGAGTCAGCCTATTTGTTTATGGACATGATGCCTATATACACATGATCATTGCCATGAAAATTGCATAACTATCCGCTTTTCTATCAATTGCCAACAGTAATTTGTTACCCACTGTATGTTGCCTACGTGAGAGATGCCGCTAGGGAAAACTATGGCCCCCGAGTCTATTCACTTATAAATTTACAAACGCTACTATTACCTTGCTGACTTTATTTGTCTTTTATTTTATTTGCAATTTACAATTATCTACAATTATCTACACAACTCATTTGCTTGCAAATAACGATATCAAGGGGATTGACAACCCTCTTCCCCGCGTTGGGTGCAAGTTGTCTGCTCTTTTGTGTGCAGCCGCTGAAGACGGTTGAGGATTGATATTCCTATTGGTGCGATAAACCTTGGTTTCATAACTAAGGGAAATACTTACCCACTTTGTGCTGCAATTACCCGTTCCTCTTCACGGAAAACCCAACGCAGATCACAAGTATCAGAGCCGGCTAGAATCCTAGAGGTGATGGAGACATAGAGTTCCGGTAGGGATGTGGCAAGACGGCCAGGGTGGTGGTGCCGCGTCGAAGGCAAGAGAGAAATAATGAAGGAGAGAAAATGGGGAGGATGAAAATGGAATAGGGAGTGATGGGTTCCTCCTCTCCCCTTCCCTGCTTGAAGCGGATCTCGCCGCTTCCTCCCCCCTCCCCCCCCTCACCAAGCCTGCTCCCTGCCTTTCCTCCCCGACGCGATGCTAGTGCCGCCCCCCTCCTCCCCCTCCCTCCCTCCCTCCCTGCTCGCCCCCTATTTCCGCTCCCTCCGGGTGTGACGCCTGCGTCGTCGAATCACTTCTAGGCCTTTGGCGATGACTTTGGGGATTCGGATCTGGAGGCCCCGGGCTTGCTGCGGTCGTCCCCTGCCCCTCTCCCCCGTCTGTGTGGTGACTGGAAACGTCGCAACTTTTCCCTCGGTGGGCGTGCGATTCCCATGGTCGATGAGGGGTGGTTGATGGTGCTCCCGGTGGGCAGGTAAGTTTTCGTTCCCCTCCTCCTCCCATGGCATTTTTGGCGCGTGTGGTGCCACTCCTCCACCCCTTTCCCCTCTGTCCTTGCTCTCTCTGCCGCCCTCAGCCTCGCCCCATCACCGCCGTGGGGTGCTAGGCGGTGCTAGGGTTTCCCGCAGTTGTGGAGGCCCTAGCGGTCATTGGGGCTCTGGCTGGTGGGTCGTCCCTGGGTTTGGGGCTGACCATGCCTGCTCATGGGTTGGTGCTCTCTGGGCCCACCTTGACCTATCGTCTAGATTGAATTTCCCTCTATTGGTCGGTCGGATCGTTGGCCCATGGCCAGGACGTGTCAGTTGGTTGGGAATCCCGCTCCTGGGCTGCCCCGAGTGGCCTTTTCTAGGTCTTTAAGAACCACCCCCATCCACGGCTAGGGTTTATTGCTACTCTCACAGACCTGAGGCAATCTAGGGTTCCTCCTCACTCTCTGGTTCCCATAACCCCTCCTCTCATGCTCTCATTCATGGCGGCGATGTCCATGGATGGCTCATGCGGCTCGTCCAACGACTGCAACAGCAACAGCTGGAGGAGGCCGGTGACGCGGTCTCGGATCCATGGCTTACGAGGCTGCTCTCGGGGTCAAGCTCTAGGAGGAGCAGGCAGCCCGGGCGCGCGTCGGCTGACTGTAATGCTTGGGAATCTCTCCCTCTGTGGCGCCGTGAGGAGGAGTGCCGCAAGGAGGAGGTGGTGCTTGCTCAGATCTTGCAGGATTGGCATTCCCCCTCAGGTGGGCCTGATGGTGGCGGTGTGGCAGTCGATCCCTGGGAAGCGTCGGCGTCGGGTTCCAGTATGGGTGCCACGGTCCCTGAGCGTGGGACGGCTGGGGGCTCGCGGCCTCCTTTAGCTACTCCTGCCCATGGGGGTCGGGGTAACCCTGGTTATTCTGGTGGCAGGCAGAACCCACGGTTTCCTTGTGATGGTATTGGTGGTTTCCCGAACAAGAATTGCAGGTTTGTGGCTCGTGATCTACTTGCGTCCTCTGGTGATGGCATTCTTCCCCCTCCTCCTCGGGCACTCTGTTTTGGTGCAGTCTGCATCCCCCTCCTCTGGCAATCTGTCATGTTTTGCTTGCCATCACCCGAGCCATTTTCATTTTCACTACAAATTCCCTCCTTTCTACTTTATCTGCCGCCTCGGTGGTCATCTTACTATGGACTACCCAATCGCTCCCCACCCCTGTCCTTAAGCATTTTGGTATGGAGCTCCCTGGCTATGATTTCTTCGCTCCTTGTTTGTGGTCTTGATGCGGTGGTCGCTGCTCCTTCCTTCCACAATGCAACGGTTATCTCTGTGCAGTCGCAGGGGGCCTCGCTGCAGTCGCTTTCACATGCATTGAAGGGATTGCAACGCGAAGGGTGGGACTGGCAGATCCAGTAGCTCTCGGCGTCGGAGTTTGGGGTGGTTTTCCCTTGCAATGAGAGTCTTGAGATGGTCTCCTCCTGCACTAGCGTCACCTTGCCTGTCAACAAGCTCGTAGTTTCGGTGAAGGCGGCCAAGGATGGTGGCATTTCCTCTTTCGTCCTGGTCGATTCATGGGTTCTTCTTGATGATGTTCCTCCCCTCATGCGCAACTCTCCTACTCTCATGGTTTTTGCTGAACTGATAGGCAAGCCCATCTCGGTGGATTCCCTCTCGCTTGGCCACCTTGGCCCAATTCGCCTACTGATCAGCTGCCTCGATCCTTGTCGCATGTGTGGATTTGTCCAGATCTTCCCTAGGAACACTACTTTTCGCATTGTTGTTCGCCTCAATGGTCAACCTCCTCTGTCGGATACCATTTCTCCTCTAGCACCCCGGCCCCATCCACAGATGATCGCCCCAATGATGATAGTGCTATAGACTCGTTCGACACCAGGCCTCCATTCTCTCAGGAGGAGTGGGATGTGATAACCCACAAGTATAGGGGATCGCAACAGTTTTCGAGGGTAGAGTATTCAACCCAAATTTATAGATTCGACACAAGGGGAGCCAAAGAATACTTGAGAGTATTAGCAGTTGAGTTGTCAATTCAACCACACCTGGAGATTAAATATCTACAGCAGGGTGATCAGTAGCACAGTAATATGATAGTTTGATAGCAATAGTGACAATAACAGTAGTAGCAATAGTTTTGTAGCAGTTGGCACAGCAGCAAAAGTAATAGTAACTTAGCAAGAACAATAAGTGAAAAGGTCGTAGGCACTGGATCGGTAACTCGTTGGATGATATTTGTCATGTAACAGTCATAACCAAGGGTGGTATAGAACTAGCTCCAGTTCATCAATGTAATGTAGGCATGTATTCCGTAAATAGTCATATGTGCTTATGGAAAAGAACTTGCATGTCCTACCCTCCCGTGGCAGCGAGGTCCATAAGTAAACTAAGGGATATTAAGTCCTCCTTTTAATAGAGAACTGGAACAAAGCATTAACACATGGTGAATACATGAACTCCTCAAACTTCGGTCATCACCGCGAAGTATCCCAAATATTGTCACTATGGGGTTGACGGATAATAACATGTAATAGGTGCATATGACTAGGCAAGATCGGATCAAGAACATGGATATGGAGATGATAACATAAACGGTTCAGATCTGAAATCATGGCACTCGGGTCCTATTGACAAGCATTAGGCATAACATATCAGATCTGGCCTCCCGATGAAGAACAGGAGGTGGCGGCGGCTCCATATCGTGAAACGCGATAATTCTTTATCTCTGATTTTTTTTTTCTCCAAAAATAGGAATTTATAGTTGCGGAGTTAGGGCAAGTGGGGCCACGAGGTGGGCACAACCCACCAGGGCGCGCCCAGGGAGCCTGGCGCGCCCTGGTGGGTGATGCTCACCCTGGCCCCCCTCTTCGGTGGATTTTGGCTCCAATAATTCTCATTTATTCTAAAATAATTCTCCAAGAAGTTTTGTTCCATTCCAAGAACTTTTATTTCTGCACAAAAACAACACCATGGTAGTTCTGCTAAAAACAGCGTTAGTCCGGGTTAGTTCCATTCAAATCATGCAAATTAGAGTCCAAAACAAGGGCAAAGGGTGAGGAAAAGTAGATACGTTGGAGACCTATCAACTCCCCCAAGCTTAAACTTTTGCTTGTCTTCAAGCAATTCAGTTGACAAACTGAAAGTGATAAACTAAAACTTTTATGAACTCTTTTGTTCTTGTTTACATATATATGCTTTAGTAGTACCCAGGTTTTCAGCAAAGATTATGACTAACCATGTCAACAATAACTCTTAGAAATTACATTTACTCATAACAATAACATAAGCAACTAGCGAGCAATAATAAGATATCTCAAGCGCCAACACTTTGTCAAAACAATCATGATACAATATGACAATAGTGGTATCTCTCTAGCCCTTTCTGAGACCTCAAAACATAAATGCAGAGCACCTCCAAAGTTCAAGCAGCGACTAAACATTGTAATTCATGGTAGAAGAGATCCAGTCATGCTGCACCCAACATCAACTATACACAATGCATGAGGATGACAATAGTTCTCTCAGGTCTGGCGCTTATTCGAGAAGATGATGACTCAACATAAAAGTAAATAGATAGTCCCTTCGTAGAGGGAAGCATGGATTTGCAGCGGTGCCAGAGCTCAAAGTTTAAAACAGAGATAGATATAATTTTGGGAGGTACACCCTTCCTGTCAACGTCACGACCAAGATTTATCGATATCTTCCATGCTAAACAAATTAGCGGCGGTTCCCAAACGATAAAAGTAAAGGTTTACTCCCGCTCCACCAACAATCACACTCCACGGAGAGCCGCATCCACGGGTACCGTCCAAACCAACAACATTCCTGGGGGAGTTTTGTTTAATTATTTTTTATTTTTTATTTCGGGACTGGGAATCCCTATTACCGCCCCTCTGGTGTAAGGACAAGTGAATAAACACTCATCATGAGAATAACCCGCTTCGCATGGAAGATATTGACCGCCCCCTGTCGCTCCATGAGCGGTCCAGGCACACAAAACAGATGTTCATTTGAATTTTTAGAGGTGGCACATACAAATTTACTTTGGAACGGCAGGGTAATACCGCATATAGGTAGGTATAGTGGACTCATCTCGCATAACTTGGTTTAAGGGTTTTGATGCACAAGCAGTATTCCCGCTTAGTACAGGCGAAGGCTAGCAAGTAGATTGAGAAGTGGCCAGCTAGAGAGCGAAAACGGTCATGAACATGCATTCCATATAATCAACATTGAATACTAGCATGAGTAGGATATGGACACCATGAACATAAATATCATGAAGGCTATGTTGGTTTTGATTCAACTACATGCGTGAACATGTGCCAAGTCAAGCCACTTGAAACATTCAGAGGAGGATACCATATCATCATACCGCATCACAACCATTTTAATGCATGTTGACACCCAAGATAAATCATTATCCACTCCTAACTACTTAAGCATGGCATGAACAACTATAATCTCTAATGGTCATTGCAAACATGTTTGATCATAATGAGCTGAATCAAGGGATACTAGGTTAAACATATTTACAAAAACAAAAATGAGTTGAGTTCATACCTGCCTTTCTCTGCCACAGTCAATTCATCAAATGTCATCATTATTGCCTTTCACTTGCACGATCGAATGATAAGAAGATAATAATAGTGCAAGAGTGCCGTGGACTAAGCTGGAATCTGCAAACATTTTATTCAAGAGGAGAAGACAAGGTAATATGGGCTCTTTGTTAGATAAACGATAATGCAGATGAGGGCTACTCAACAGTTTCATCGTGGTCTTCTCCTAGGTACGACTCAAATAAAAAGAAAAGAATTTCAGAGAAACACACTGAAATATTTTTGGAGTTTTTTGGTTTTTCTTGAAGAAAGCAAATTAAAGCGGAAAAACAAAAACGAGAAAAACTATTTACACGGGAAAGCTCCCAACAAGTAAAAGAAGAAGCGAGAAATATTTTTGGGTTTTCTTTTGATGCAACAATTAAACTAAGCTAGAAATAAAAACTAAAAAGAAGTAGGAAATATTTTTGGATTTTCTCGAAGTTTTTAAAACACACAAGAAGAAAGCGAGAAAACAATTTTAGCATGGATATACAATGAAAAAGTATGAACATCGACAACTAGAATGAAATGTGTGAACATGAATGTAATGTCGGTGGAAATACGTACTCCCCCAAGCTTAGGCTTTTGGCCTGGCTCGGTAATCACCATCCGTAGTAGCCGTCCGGTCCCCAGTCGTAGTGAGGTGGGGGAAGCACCTGAGCATCCCACCCCTGGGGTTCCTCCTTAGCATCTGCTAGGTTGTTTCGGTAGGCTGTAATGTCATCTGGCATGATCCTGTATCCGTTCCTGGCAATAGAATCAAACAGAGCAGGTGCAGGCAAAGGAATAATATCACGTGTTTCCTTGCTAAATACTAGGTTATAATGAATATCACATGGAGAGTCAGTTACATCAAGGAATTGGTGAGCCTGCAGTGACTTATGATCAAGGTAAACTCGGGATAAGAGATAATCATGTGGGCGAAATGGAATTCTAAAGTGTCTCGCTAAGCGAGTAGCATAAATACCACCATGTATCTTTCCCTTAGTCTTGTTAAGATGTAAGCGTCGAGCAATAATAACTCCCATACTAAAGGTGTGATCATCATAAAGTGCACGACGTAAAATAGCAAGGTCAGGAGCACTGAGTGCACCGACCTTCTCCCTAGCGGTTAAACACTTAGTGATGACCAAAGCAGAATAATGTACTGAGGGAAACTGCAAGCTAGTAGCAGTGGCGCTCGACACGCCTATATCCTCACTCACGGTTAATGCGAGGAGAAAATCCTCAAACTCAGATGGCCTAGGTTATCTCAAGTCCCCATCAGAAGGAATCAAGCATATGTTGCAGAAGTCAGTTAGCGACAACGTGTATGTTTCAGCATAAAGATTAAACTGCACTTCAGGAGGATTGTTTTTCCCTAGATAATGAAAACTTTGCTGAAAGGAATTTGTAAGGATGTGATATTGGTCACACTTAGCTGCGAGGAACTCGGTCAACCTGGCATTGGAAACAAACTGAGCGAACTCTTAACGGAACCTGGACTACTCCATGAAGGCATCATGCGGCCATTCGCACGGCCGCACCTCCACCTTTCTTGGGGTGCAAAGGTCATTGTCCGATGATTCCCCAATGACTCCTTTAGCATTTTTCTTGGAAGAGAACTTCCTAAAGATATTCATATTTATTCCTATAAAAATTCTGAAAAAATTTAGTCCACAAAAATTTGTTAACAAAACTTTGCAAGATTGTTAGCAACTACTCCTAAGCATGCATAGAGGCCATATTGAGCATTCAAACTACTTAGAACTCTAAGAATTCAACATGCAAGCTCATCTACAGCAGCACCAAGAGTAGCTAATTACTTTAAAAATAACCCACTAAATCAAAAACAAATTTTAGCAATGGAGGAGTCACATACCAAGTAGCAATCCCTCCAAAAAGTTTCAGAAACGGAGCTTCGTGCAAAGAGATCGAAATCCGCGGGTTTGAGAGCAAGAATACGAAAATGGTGGCTGTGGTGTTTTTTTGCTGGAGGTAGGTGATGATGTGGGCTAAAGAGATAAGAGAGGGGGCCCACGTGGGGGCCACAACCCACCAGGGCGCGCCCTGGTGTCTTGTGGGCACCAGGTGCACCCTCCCTCTGGTGTTATTTGCACCAAAAAATCATAAATATACGGAAAAAAATCGTGTCAAATTTTCAGGGCATTCTGAGAATTTTTATTTTTGGGTCATTTTTTATTGCATGGAGAAAATAGAAAACAGGATAATCATGGCATTTTATTTTATTTAACTAATCTAAAACAGAAAATAAAAGGTGGGAGCAGAGAGTTGTGCTTACTAGATTCATCGACGTCATACCTCTCAAAAATGATTCATTAATAAGGTTGATCAAGTCTTATTAACAACCACTTTCGATTAGCATGAAACCGAAGAACTTTCGTAAAACACTAAGTTACCTTAATGGGGATGTGCATATCCCCTCCAATAAGAATATCATATTTCTTTTTGGCAGTAGGTAGAGGTAATTGGAAACTCCCAATAGTGATGGTTGGAGATTCTTCAATAACATTTATACCATTCACTTGGAATTGTTTCTTCGGAAAGTGCACCGTGTGCTCATTACCATTAATATGAAAAGTGACCTTGCTTTTATTGCAATCAATAACAGCCCCTGCAGTATTCAGAAGGGTCTACCAAGGATAATCGACATGTTGTCGTCCTCGGGCATCTCAAGAATAACAAAGTCTGTTAAGATAGTAACATTTGCAACAACAACGGGCACATCCTCACAAATACCGATAGGTATGGCCATTGATTTGTCAGCCATTTGCAATGATATCTCAGTAGGTGTGAGTTTATTCAAATCAAGTCTTTTATATAAGGATAAAGGCATAACACTAACACCGGCTCCCAAATCACACAAAGCAGTTTTGACATAGTTTCTTTTGATGGAGCAAGGTATAGTTGGTATTCCAGGATCTCCAAGTTTTTTAGGTACTCCGTCCTTAAAAGAATAATTAGCAAGCATGGTGGAGATTTCAGCTTCAGGTATCTTTCTTTTATTTGTGATGATGTCTTTCATATACTTTGCATAAGGGGCCATCTTCAAGATATCGGTTAAACGGGTACGCAAAAAGACTGGCCTAATCATTTCTACAAAGCGCTCAAATTCTTCATCATCCTTTTTCTTAGATGGCTTAGGTGGAAATGGCATGGGTTTCTGAACCCATGTCTCTCTTTCTTTACCATGTTTTCTAGCCACAAAGTCTCTTTTATCATACCGTTTATTTTTAGGTTGTGGGTTATCAAGATCAGGAGCAGGTTCTATTTCAACATCATTATCTAGTTCTTTATCATTACTAGGTTAAGCATCATCATGAACATCATCATTTTCATTTTCATTATCACTGGGTGAATGTTCACTACCAGATTGTGTTTCAGCATCGGAAATAGAGACATCATTATTATCAGGAGGTTTTTGTGTCTCAGGTTCACTAGAGGTATGCAAGGTCCTATCATCTTTCTTTTTCTTTTTCCTCTTAGAAGGACTAGGTGCATCAGTATTAATTCTGTGAGAAGCTTGTTCAATTCTTTTAGGATGACCCTCAGGATAAAGTGGTTCTTGGGTCATTCTACCTCCTCTAGTTACTACTCTAGCAGCAAAATCATGCATATTATTATTCATTTCATCAAGCAATTCTTTTTGAGACTTAGCAACTTGTTCTAACTGAGTTTGAACCATAGAGGCATGTTTTCCTACACCTCTAACATCATTACTGATTCTAAATAGCAAGTCACTCAAGCGAGCAATCATATCAGAATTATATTTCAATTGTTTCAAAACATGGGCATTGAAATGATCTTGCTTCATAATATAGTTGTCAAACTCATATAAGCATTGACTAGGATGTTTATTGTGAGGGATGTCACCTATATTAAACTTTAATAAAGAATTTACCTCTACCACATGTGGAGGTGGTGGTGTGTCAAGGCCATGTATTTCTTTAATAGGTGGCAAATTCTTAACATCTTCAGCTTTAATACCTTTTTCCTTCATAGATTTCTTTGCCTCTTGCATATCTTCAGGACTGAGAAATAAGATACCCCTCTTCTTCGGAGTGGGTTTAGGCGGTGGTTCAGGGAGAGTCCAATCATCATAATTCTTCAAAATATTATTCAATAATTCCTCAGCTTGTTCAACAGTTCGTTCCCTGAAAACACAACCAGCACAACTATCTAGGAAGTCCCTAGAGGCATCGGTTAGTCCATTATAAAAGATATCAAGTATTTCATTTTTCTTGAGAGGATGATCAGGCAAAGCATTAAGCAACTGGATAATCCTCCTGCAAGCTTGTGGGAGACTCTCTTCTTCAATTTGCACAAAGTTAAATATTTCCTGTAAGGCAGCTTGTTTCTTATGAGCAGGAAAATATTTTTCAGAGAAGTAGTAAATCATATCCTGGGGACTACGCACACAACCAGGAGCAAGAGTATCGTACCATGTCTTAGCATCACCCTTTAATGAGAACGGAAATCACTTAAGGATGTAATAGTAGCGAATCTTCTCATCAT
Organism: Elymus sibiricus; assembly: GCA_039707655.1. Lineage (NCBI taxonomy): Eukaryota > Viridiplantae > Streptophyta > Magnoliopsida > Poales > Poaceae > Elymus > Elymus sibiricus. The sequence continues at coordinate 432,570,929 of CM077675.1, forward strand.
GAGCAAAGAGGGTGGTTATATCATTCAGCTTAGTAAGGTGTGCCACTACAGTTTTAGTTTCATAACCATGGAAAGGATCAGATTCAACCAGAGTAATTAACTCTGGGTCGATAGAGAACTCATAATCCTTATCGGTAACAAAGATAGGTGAAGTAGCAAACTTAGGATCACATTTCATTCTAGCATTCAAAGTCTTTTCCTTATACTTGCGTAGCAAAATCTTAAGATCGTTTCTATCCTTGCAAGAAATAATTTCTCTAGTTATCTCTCCATCCATAACATAACCTTCAGGTATCTTAGGCATTTCAAACTGAGGAGAGCTAGAACTAATAGGAGTTTCATAATCATTATCAGTTTCATAAGCTTCTTCAGTTTCAGCAATCTCATCAGTTTCAGTGGTTTCATTCTCTTTAGCTCTAGCAATTTGTTCATCAAGAAATTCTCCTAGTGGCACATTATCATCAAGCATGGTACTAGCATCATCATAATCATCATTCATAGCAGAAGTAGCATCCTCAATAACTTGCAACATATCAGGATTACTAGCATGTGGTGGTGTTGCAAGCTTACTCATAACAGAATGTGAATCAAGTGCAGAGCTACATGGCAGTTCCTTACCTCCCCTCGTCTTAGAGGGAAAAATCTTGGTCTTTGGATCCTTCAAATTCTTCATAGTGATAAATTGATATAAATCCCAAGTAACTCAACAAATATTTCTATGCTCCCCGGCAACGGCGCCAGAAAAAGGTCTTGATAACCAACAAGTATAGGGGATCGCAACAGTTTTCGAGGGTAGAGTATTCAACCCAAATTTATAGATTCGACACAAGGGGAGCCAAAGAATACTTGAGAGTATTAGCAGTTGAGTTGTCAATTCAACCACACCTGGAGATTAAATATCTGCAGTAGGGTGATCAGTAGCACAGTAATATGATAGTTTGATAGCAGTAGTTACAGTAATAGTAGCGGTAACAGTAGTAGCAATAGTTTTGTAGCAGTTGGCACAACAACAAAAGTAATTGTAACTTAGCAAGAACAATAAGTAAAAAGGTCGTAGGCACTGGATCGGTAACTCGTTGGATGATATTCGTCATGTAACAGTCATAACCTAGGGCGATATAGAACTAGCTCCAGTTCATCAATGTAATGTAGGCATGTATTCCGTAAATAGTCATACATGCTTATGGAAAAGAACTTGCATGACATCTTTTGTCCTACCCTCCCGTGGCAGCGGGGTCCATAAGGAAACTAAGGGATATTAAGGCCTCCTTTTAATAGAGAACCGGAACAAAGCATTAACACATGGTGAATACATGAACTCCTCAAACTACGGTCATCACCGCGAAGTATCCCAAATATTGTCATTATGGGGTTGACGGATCAAAACACGTAATAGGTGCATATGACTAGGCAAGATCGGATCAAGAACATGGATATAGAGATGATAACATAAACGGTTCATATCTGAAATCATGGCACTCGGGCCCTAGTGACAAGCATTAGGCATAGCAAAGTCATAGCAACATCAATCTCAGAACATAATGGATACTAGTGATGAAGCCCTAACAAAACTAACTCTATTACATGATGAATCTCATCCAACTCCTCACCGACCAGCAAGCCTACGAAGGAATTACTCACTCCCGGTGGGGAGCATCATGGAATTGGCGATGGAGAAAGGTTGGTGATGATGAAGACCGAAGATTCCCCTCTCCGGAGCCCCAAACGGGCTCCAGATCTGGCCTCCCGATGAAGAACAGGAGGTGGCGACGGCTCTGTATCGTGAAACGCGATAATTCTTTATCTCTGATTTTTTTCTCCAAAAATAGGAATTTATAGTGGCGGAGTTAGGGCAAGTGGGGCCACGAGGTGGGCACAACCCACCAGGGCGCGCCCAGGGGGCCTGGCGCGCCCTGGTGGGTGATGTTCACCCTGGCCCCCCTCTTCGGTGGATTTTGGCTCCAATAATTCTCATTTATTCTGAAATAATTCTCCAAAAAGTTTCGTTCCATTCCGAGAACTTTTATTTCTGCACAAAAACAACACCATGGTAGTTCTGCTGAAAACAACGTTAGTCCGGGTTAGTTCCATTCAAATCATGCAAATTAGAGTCCAAAACAAGGGCAAAAGGGTGAGCAAAAGTAGATACGTTGGAGACGTATCAGGATGCCCTGAGTCCTCGTATGCAGGATATCTACAAGGGCAGGGCGCCCCGTGGTGGTTCGGGTGGTGTTGCTAATGCTCCTACTGCCTCTTTGGTTCCATCCTCGATGAAGCAGGTGATGCTCAGTCCTACCTCTGCTATGTGCTCCAATCGCCCTACTCGTCCGGCTTCGCCCTCTCTCTCTAGTGTGGAGGATGGGTTGAACCTTTTTGGGAAGGCTCGTCGGCCCCAAGGCCCACGCCCAAGAGCAAATCGACGATGAAGAAGTTCTCAGCATGTAGCTAAGGGTCTGGCACCTACAAGCACTCCACTACTAGGTTGTGCAGGCAGCTGGATTAGGATTGGGGCAAGGTGGCGACCGACGCAGTGGTTTGGGGGTAGCTCGCCAGTCTCCGGGCGGTCTGTGTCGGTCCATAGCCCCTATCCACGGCCTGCAATAGCCGTCGTGCGCGCAACTCAGGGGAGTCTGTCCTGGAGTGTGCTGTTAGGAGGGCAGACAAGTTGGATCGTCCTGTCACACGTACTCCCCCCTTCTCACCGAAATGTACTATTCTTGCTGATATTCCCGATTTGCATTTCCTAAAAGTTGCCTCAGAGTCTGGTTTGGTATTTGACCCTGCCGGTGGTTCTCCTTTGTCCTAGATTTCGATCATTCGTGCCAACGAATTATCTCAAGCTGCTTTGGCCAAGGCCAGAGACGCGGCCCAGGTGTGTGGCCCTGTCGCTACCCCTGTTGTGGCTGGTGGTGGTGCTCCCGGGTATTATGTGCCCTTATCTTCGCACCTTTGTATGCTTCCATAGCTCCATTTTGGCAGATGAGGAGACGCAGGCCGGCCTCGGATACGTCCATTTTGCATCATGTTTTCCTATTGATGTTTATTATGTTTTGGGTCATTATTTCACTTTATGATGCAATCCTAATGCCTTTTCTCTCTCATTTTACAAGATTCATACAAAGAGGGAGATTGCCGACGGTTGGAACTCCTCACCGGAAAATGCTACGGAGCAGTTGGATATTCTCCAGAACTCCAAATGACCTAAAAATTGATGGAGAATTATTTTTGAATATATTAAAAATGGTAGCAAGAGAAATACCAGAAGGGGACCCACCAGGGGGCCACGAGCCTGGGGGGCATGCCGTACCCCCCAGGGTGCACCCCTTGAGCTCGTGGGCCCCCCAGCAGGCCTCCTGTGGCCATCTTCTCCTATATTAGTCTATTTGACCTAGAAAAAAAATCAAGAGATTACTTTCGGGACAAAGCTTCACCGTCTCGAGGTGGAACTTGGGCAGGAGCACTTTTGCTCTCTGGCGGAGCGATTCCGTCGGGGAAACCTCCCTCCTGGAGGGGGAAATTGACCATCGTCATCACTAACGCTTCCTCCATCGTGGGAGGACCAATCTTCATCGACATCTTCACCAGCACCATCTCATCTCAAAACCTAGTTCATCTCTTGTATTCAATCTTTATCTCCAAATCTCAGATTGGTACATGTGGGTTACTAGTAGTGTTGATTACATCTCGTAGTTGATGCTAGTTGGTTTAATTGGTGGAAGGTTATATGTTCAGATCCCTAAGCATATTCATTACACCTCTGATCTTGAATATGATGATGATTTGTGAGTAGTTACTTTCTTTCTTGAGGAGATGGGAGAAGTCTTGTTATAAGTAATCATGTGAAGTTGGTATTCGTTCGATATTTTGATGATGTGTATGTTGCTCTTCCTTTAGTGGTGCCATATGAACGTCGACTACATGACACTTCACCATATTTGGGCCTAAGGGAAAACATTGGGGAGTAATAAGTATATGATGGGTTGCGAGACTGACGGAAGCTTAAACCCTAGTTTATGCGTTATTCCGTAAGGGGCTGATTTTGATCCATATGTTTCATGTTATGGTTAGATTTATCTTAATTCTTTTTTTGTAGTTGCGGATGCTTGCGGGAGGTGGTAATCATAAGAGGGTTGGTTGTTCAAGCAAGAAGAGCACCCTAGCAGCGGTCCACCCACATATGAAATTATCAAAGTACCGAACGTGAATAAACTAAACATGATGAACGTGATTAGACGACAATTCCCATGTGTCCTCGAGAGCACTTTACTTCCGATAACAGAACTTTCCGTCTTGTACTTTGTTGTAAAAAGTATTGGACCACCTTTCTGCACCTCTGTTACAATTGTGTTACTTGTTACGAATTGCCTTACTACAAAACTATCTGTTACCGCTACTTTCAGTGCTTGTAGAGACTACCTTGCTAAAAACCGCTTGTCATTTCCTTTTGTTCCTCGTTGGGTTCGACACTCTTACTTATCAAAAGGACTACGATTGATCCCCTACACTTTTGGGTCATCAAGACTCTTCTTTGGCACCGTTACCGGGGAGTGAAGCGCCTTTGGTAAGTGGAATTTGGTAAGGAAACACTTTTGCTACGTGCTGAAGTTTATTGTCACTTGTTACTATGGCGGATAATCCTTTGAGGGGCTTGTTCGGGGTATCTTCACCTCGGCCTAAACTGGAAAAATCCGCTCCTCAACCTAATGGACCTACTAAAAATATTTATTATGAAATCCCTTCGGGTATGTTAGAGAAACTGCTAGCTAATCCTTATGGAGGAGTTGGAACAGTACATCCTGATATGCACTTGATCTATATAGATGTAATTTTTGGATTATTTAATCTTGCAGATTTATGTCAGGATGGAGTTAAGAGGAAGGTATTCCATTTATCTTTGGAGTGAAAGGCATTGATATGGTATAGGCTATTGGATGACGTTGAAACACAGGATTGTATTCGATTGAAGTTGGAGTTTCACCATAAATTTTATCCTATGCATCTGGTTCATCATGATCGGAATTATATATATAATTTTTGGCCTCGTGAAGGAGAACGTATCGCTCAAGCTTGGTGGAGGCTTAAATCTATGATGCACTCATGCCCCAATCATGAGCTCTTGATACGTCTCCGTCATATCTATAATTTTTGATTGTTTCATGCCAATATTATACAACTTTCACATATTTTTGGCAACATTTTTTATGATTTATTGGACTAACCTATTGATCCAGTGCCCAGTGCCAGTTCATGTTTGTTGCATGTTTTTTGTTTCGCAGAATTACCATATCAAACGAAGTCCAAACATGATAAAAATCTACGGAGATTTTTTTTTGGAATATTTGTGAATTTTGAGAAGTGGAATCAACGCAAACGGAGGCCCACAGCCCCCACGATACATCAGGGCGCGGCTAGGGGGGCCAACCGCGGCCTGGTGGGTGCTGCCCACCTCGTACGTCGGTTGGAGCTCTCCTTCGGGCGCAAGGAAGCTAATTTTTGGATAAAAATCCCCTCAAAATTTCAGCCCAATCGGAGTTACGGATCTTCGGGAATATAAGAAACGGTTTTCGGCCAGAAAACAGGAACGTGAAACAGAAGAGAACAGAGAGGGAGATCCAATCTAGGAGGGGCTCCTGCCCCTCTGCCGCCATGGAGGCCATGGACCAGAGGGGGTACTCTCCTCCCATCTAGGGGGGAGGCCAAGGAAGAAGAAGAAGGAGGGGGGGCTCTCTCCCCCTCTCTCCCGGTGGCGCCGGAACGCCGCCGGGGCAAGGATCGTGACGGCGATCTACATCAACAATCTTGCTACCGTCAACACCAACTCTCTCTCCCCCTCTATGCAGCGGTGTAACTCCCCTTCTCCCCGCTGTAATCTCTACTTAAACATGGTGCTCAACTCCATATACTATTTCCCAATGATATATGGCTATCCTATGATGTTTGATTAGATCCGCTTTGTCCTATGGGATAATTGATGATCGTTGTTGGTATGATTGTATATTTTATTATGGTGTTGTCCTACGGTGCCCTCCGTCTCGTGCAAACGTGAGGGATCCTCGATGTAGGGTGTTGCAATGTGTTCATGATTTGCCTATGGTGGGTTGCTTGAGTGACAGAAGCATAAACCCGAGTAGGTGGGTTGTTGCATATGGCACTACAACAGGAACCTCCCTTTAGCAACACATCAATGTGTTGTCGTATGTCCATATATGTGTTGCTAGGGTCAACACCAACGAATTAGTATGCGTTGCCATTGGTGGCGTTGGAAGGATCTACACCAACGTATATACATGCGTTGGTAAACAACATGTAGAAGCGTTGTTAGATAGCAACATATAAAGCTAGGGCCCAACAACACTTCACATGCGTTGGTGCTGACACTACACAAAAGGATTCTAGAAGCTTCTCTAGATAGCATGAACAACTAATGATTTTCATATATTACATCCAAAATTATTAGGTCAACGCCGATACTGCATAGGAGCCACAATATAATAAAAAAACAAGTATCATATATTAAATCAAATATGTGGCATTACAAAGAACATGGTCCAAAGATAACAAGAGGTGAAACTATCTAGTAGTAAGCCAATTCTTGACCTTGCAATTAACTATAATGTTTGAAACATTGATACTAAAAATGATATTCTAATTGTCTTGTAGTAGCCCAACTGTTTGCCTTGGAATCAAAATCTTCTTAGCCTTTCAATCAAAATATGAGTCATGCATCCTCAATTTATCTTGGTAATCTACAAAATAACAATATGAGATGGGCAATTACAGTAAAGAAAATCAGGTTAGTAGATAAGTAAAATTTAAAGGAGCACCGTACAAATGTTTTTTACCAAGACTTAGATTTGTACACACAGGTGGGCTAATTAATAATCTGATTATAAAAACATCTAAAGCAATTATTAAACAACATTGTAGATTATGCGACCTATATTCGTGTACTAATTGTTTGTTTGCATCTCGCGTCAATTCAAAACTATATGAGCTATCATTATACAGTTTTAGTGTCCCGGTTTATTTTCTATAAAAAAGACCAAAATGCAGAAGTCGAAAGTGCCGATACTGGCAACATCAGTAGCATCGCTCTGTAAAGAAATAACAAAAATACGCACTAGTGAAAGGGTCATTGCCATGCTATGTAGTACAAACACAGAGACTTCGAGTCTTCACCCTTATTTTGTAAACTGGGGACATTATATTTCTCTTAATTGCCATGCACATGTTCTGAATACCCATGGCTCGTTCAGATAAAAAACTACGTATTAAAACACCGAGTACCTTTGACCAATCAGATGTGGCTATTCATTGTGAACAACCACCAGCTTGTATTTACTACAAAAAATTGTACAAAAAATATATTATAGTAATAGTGAGCTGAATTCAACAACCGACTAAATGATAAGTATTCTAGGTAACCAGTTACACCAACTATACATAATTGAATATTTCCATTTTCCAATGGTCTCTGCAGTAGTTAGTTTTGGGTCACATCACTCCCGTACTACCCAATTCTTGGGATGATTTATTAGTCATGCTTGCCATGGTGTATTAGGAGAAATATTAGTGCCAGCAAATCAAAAATCTTTAAATAATCTACATTAAACAAAACATCGTTGTTACCTGGGTACTACAAAGTCACACATTAGAATTTCCTGATCCATGAAAAAAATTCTCACAACCTGCAGAAGCAACAACATGAAAAAAGCATCATCAGATTGGAACAGCTGGAGTTATCAACACATGCATAGAAAGAAGACGTGCATAATGAACTAACAAACGGAAAGGGGAAAGAGCAAGAAAACTATGAACTGTCTACCCTGAGCCCCTGACTTGACCTTGAAGGAATGCATGATCTAATTAGTATAGACAAGAGCATGCCATAATTAGTATACAAGACAGGACATGACAGAATAATTGATTAGCTGCGGGGAAAAAGAACATATGAGACTGAGCCTACCATAAGCAGTCTGGTTTCCGTCCGATCTTGCAGCTCCACCCCAAGCAGAGATAAGGACTCAGACCACAAGCGGCAAGAAAATCAGTAGCGATTGATGCACACACACATAGCTGCAAGAAAATTAAAACCTAATGCATCACAAGAAATGAGTGTTGAGTAAAAAGTGTTAAACTAAACTACAAGTAGCTAGCTCTCTCTTGTACAATCTAGCAAAGGAAAACTATAACCAACGACTACACACTAGCTACGCCCACAGACTAGTGCAACACACATACGCACTAGATACTAGAGTTGGAGTACTACTTGAGCAGAATACTTGTATTTAAAGTGGACTGGTCTGATTACAACCAGTGGGGTGGAGCTCCTTTTATGGCTAACTGAAGCGACCTAGTAGCTACTTGACATAAGCACACACGTCATATTTGCTGACCACTTTATACAGTACATCATTTACTATACTACTTTTCCACTTCTACTTCTACCTTGGCTGGCAAGGTAATGCAGACGCTGCTGCTGCCGACCTGCCTTTGTTTCCCTTGCTAGTTAAGTGATCGCTTCTGCTGCTATTGTTGCCATCCGAAGACAAGGTTTGACTCAACAAAAAGGTACATTCTTCCTGAAAATTGCACGATTGTTAACTTCCGCCTCGAACCACGCCTCCAATCCCTATGCATTGTCATCACTTGAAATATAAATCGTCATGTTCCCGTCTTTACTACAATTACATACCATATGTACATGCATCAGCCCTTCAGGTATAAGCTTGGTGAAAGAAGTTGAAATTGCTTTTCTACATGGTTTTTGTCTTATAATTAACTGATTGGTATGAGGCTTAAAAGTAGCATTACGTATAATATCAAACAACTTCCATGTTCCAAGTTCATCTGCTTACATCATGACACATGTTCTTAACTATACTGGAACCCATAACAGATCAAGGTTCAATGTAAGTGAATTAGAACCATCATGAAGTAACAACTAAGAATTGGTTACCCCAACTCTAGCTGGGAGATCAAGGGATGAAGAATAGATGCCTTTTTGGTTGATCACGGAATTATGGTCATTTCCTTTGCAAACCTGCATGATATACAAATACATGAGCACAATATTTACAAACAAAGAGAGACAGACAGAGCAGTGGGACACACTAAGGAAAATACCTTACACGTTCTCAACTAGTTGTCTCTCTGCATAAATCATCTCTTGTTCAACGTTTGGGTAGAAGAATACCACATTTATTTCAACAAGAAACTTATGTATCAGTTTAACTGTTCCCTTCAGTGATGCGCGTAAAATAGGAAATCTTAGTAGGTTTGAAATCAGCATATGTAGCTGCGTATTCAGGGACAAGCCTCAATGAGGATGTGGTCCATTGGTGTTGTAGCTTGTAAGATGCGGCCGGCAAGGAAAAAACAAGGATGGACGAGGACAGCGGGGAATATTACTTTTACAGGATACAAACATAGATGCGGGAGAGGCAGAATTGGACCTGCTGAACTACTGCAGTTGGAAGATGGGAGCATCCATGCTTGCCTCGTTCCTGGCTGTGTGGACTACGGAGAAACAACGCCGGCTTCTGCATCTCCAGTTATGCACATGAAACGGCGGAGGCGACGCGTTCCCCAACGCGAGGAGGATGGGCGACGACGTCCAGTGTGTCCCCGATGCGCGGAGAAAGTGGTGAGGGAGGAGGGCTTGGTGGAGGCTCTTCAACGAACCAAGGGAACAGGTGAGGCAGTCGAGGGCAAAGGACGGCGGTGGTTGAAACCCTAGCTGATGTGGGTGCGTCTCTCGCTTAGGATGAAGGCCAAAACGACAGAGGAATAGGAAAACGCTTCGTGCCCAAGAGGTGGAGGTGTGGGCACGGAGAGGTTAGCGCTAAAGTGGGGAAGGTGGGAAACAACGCATCATATTTTTTTTTCCGGGTGAAACAACACATTCTATTATATCGTTGCTTGACATCCGTTGGTAAAGGGGGGTTCTTGTTGTAGTGTGGGAGTAAAGTGGACTTGATACTTAATGCTATGATTGGGTTTTACCTTAATGATCTTTAGTAGTTGCGGATGCTTGCTAGAGTTCCAATCATAAGTGCATATGATCCAAGTAGAGAAAGTATGTTAGCTCATGTCTCTCCCTCATGTAAAATTGCAAGAATGATTACCGGTCTAGTTATCAATTGCCTAAGGACAAATAACATTCTTGTTTGACAAAAGCTCTCTACTAAACAACTAACTGTTATTATCTTGCCTTTTACTCATAGTTTTATTCCCGCTAAGTACTTCTAGTTTTATTCGTGCAAACTATCCTATCACCTACAAAGTAGTTTCATACTTGTTCTAGGTAAAGCAAGCATTAGCGTGCGTAGAGTTGTATCGGTGGTCGATAGAACTTGAGGGAATATTTGTTCTACCTTTAGCTCCTCGTTGGGTTCGACACTCTTACTTATCGAAAAAGGCTACAAACGATCCCCTACACTTGTGGGTTATCAAGACCTTTTTCTGGCACCGTTGCCAGGGAGCAATAGCGTGGGGTGAATATTCTCGTGTGTGCTTGTTTGCTTTATCACTAAGTAATTTTTATTTTCTGTTATTAGTTGTTTTATATCTTTAGTTATGGATATGGAACACGAAACACCAAAAAAAATGGTACTTGCTACTCATGGAGATGGGGAACCTCCTAAAACCCTCGATGCTCGTTATGTGGAACACGTTAATTACTCCTTCGATAATCCCAAGAAATCCTCAAGGAACTTTATAATGGGATACACATTGGATCAACGTGAGTACTTTAGGGATTATCGCTTATCTCAAAAAGGAAAACACTTATGGGATCAAATTAGAATACTGGAATGGTTTGCTTGGGATGCATGCTCGAGATGTGACTTTACTAGTTGCTCTAATATAGAAGCTCGACACCTTCCCGTTCAATGCAAATTTAATGTTAATGAAACCTTAGCTTCTTATGCTAAATGTATTTATGATTACTATGATGTGGAACGAATAGAAGATTTTGTTGTTTTTAAAGGTGCTTATGAAATTGCTTCTTTGCTTGAAAAGTATGATGATGATGTTCCTTAGAAATCTGAAATTTTATCCATACTTAAATATTGCTATGAGAATTATGATTGCAATGATGATATTATTGAATTTATTGAAAGAATGACCGCTGCCTTGGAAGAGACTAATATTTTGCAGAAATCTATGGAAGAAGAAATTGCTGAAACTGTGAGCTCATTAGATGAAAAAGATGAGGAAGAGAGCGAAGAACAAAAGGAGGAAGAGCGGATTAGCTACCCGTTCTCACCTTCTAATGAGAGTAACTCTTCAACACATACATTGTTTAATTTCCCTTCGCACATACCGAAGGATGAATGCCATGATGAATGCTATGATGATTGCTATGATCCCTTGGATTCATTTGAAATATCCATTTTTGATGAACTTGATGCTTGCTATGCTTGTGGCCATGATGCCAATATAAATTATGCTTATGAAGATGAACTTGATATAGTTCCTTATGTTAAGCATGAAATTGTTGCTATTGCACCCACACATGATAGTCCTATTGTCTTTTTGAATTCTCCCAACTACACTATATTGGAGAAGTTTGCTCTTGTTAAGGATTATATTGATGGGTTGCGTTTTACCACTACACATGATGATTTTGATGAACATAATATGCATGTGCTTGCTGCTCCTACTTGCAATTATTATGAGAGAGGAACTACATCTTCACCTCTCTATGTTTCCAATACTATGAAATTGCAAGAAACCGTTTATACTATGCATTGGCCTTTACTTAATGTGCATGAATTGTTCTTGTATGACATGCCGATGCATAGGAAGAGAGTTAGACTTCGTTGTCACATGATATATATCACTTTGTTCTCACTACTAAATTACAAATCATTGTTGATTAAAATTGGCTTTGATATACCTTGGGATCCGGGTGGATCCATTACTTGAGCACTTTATGCCTAGCTTAATGGCTTTAAAGAAAGCGCTGCCAGGGAGACAACCCGGAAGTTTTAGAGAATCATTTTATTCTGTTCTGTGCTTTTATAAAGTTTAAAAACAAAAAAAATATAGGGGGGAACCTAAAACTTCACAAGAGGAAAGGTGAAAGTGAGAGAGATGATTAGCATCGTTGAAATGGGGGACGTCCTTGAACTTTTGTTCATGCCCATGGAAACTTTGTGAATCTTGAATCACGGAAACTTTTCCAATAAAAATAATTATCCCTTTGTACAAATCCATTGTATTATAAAAATAATGTGCCAAGATTTGCCTTTAGGATGATTAGATTGCTTGTTGGTATGTGCGGTGTAAAAACAGAAACTTTGGCTGTAGTGCGTGAATTTTCATTTTTTTTACTGGAACGTCAAAAGTTTCTGAATTTTTTACACAGTATTTCTATACAAAACGTTTAATTTTTCCTAATTTTTCAGAATTTTTGGAGTTACAGAAGTATGGTCAAAGTTCAGATTACTACAGACTGTCCTGTTTAAGACAGATTCTGTTTTTGATGCATTGTTTTGCTTGTTTTGATGAAACTATCGATTTTATCGGTGGTGTAAGCCATAGAAAAGTTATAATACAGCAGGGATAATGCAAATATAAAATATGAATTGGTTTGCAACAGTACTTAGAGTAGTATTTTGCTTTATTATACTAACGGATCTTACCAGTCTTCTGTTAAGTTTTGTGTGGATGAAGTGTTCGAAGATCGAGGAGGTCTGGATATGAGGAGAAGAAGGATAGGCAAGAGTTCAAGCTTGGGGATGCCCAAGGCACCCCAAGTAAATATCCAAGGAGACTCAAGCGTCTAAGCTTGGGGATGCCCCGGAAGGCATCCCATCTTTCTTCAACAAGTATCGGTATGTTTTCGGATTCGTTTCATTCATGTGATATGTGCAAATCTTGGAGCGTATTTTGCGTTTAGTTTTCACTTTTCTTTTATGCACCATGCTGGTATGAGATATTCCATGGTTGATTTATAGAATGCTCATTGCACTTCACTTATATCTTTTGAGTATGGCTTTACAGAATGCTTTATGTGCTTCACTTATATCATTTGAAGTTTGGATTGCCTGTTTCTCTTCACATAGAAAACCGTTATTCCTAGAATGCTCTTTTGCTTCACTTATATTTATTAGAGCATGGTATTTTGTAGAAAGAATTAAACTCTCTTGCTTCACTTATATCTATTTAGAGAGTCAACAGGAATTGGTCATTTGCATGGTTAGTCATAAAATCCTACATAAAACTTAGGGATCACTGAATATGACATGTTTGATTCCTTGCAATAGTTTTTTCGATATAGAGATGATAATATGTGGGAGGTACTAGTGGATGATCGTGTTTAGTAAGATATTGGTGTTAAGGTTTGTGATTCCCGAAGCATGCACGTATAGTCTCCCGTTATGCTAGGAAGTTGGAGCACAATTTATCCTTGATTGTCTATCTTTGTGTGAAGGTCAGGGGCGCGCGATGGTTAACTCCTACCAACCTCCCCCCTAGGATCAGGCATATTAATACTTTGCTTCGAGAGAGCGAATAAAACTTTTGCAAAAAGTATGTGAGTTTTTATGACTAATGTGAGTCCATGGATTATACGCACTCTTACCTTTCCACAATTTGCTAGCCTCTACGGTACCATGCATTGCCCTTTCTCACCTTGAGAGTCGGTGCAAACTTTGCCGGTGCATCCAAACCCCGTGATATGATACGCTCTATCACACATAAGCCTTATTATATCTTCCTCAAAACAGCCACCATACCTACCTATTATGGCATTTCCATAGCCATTCCGACATATATTGCCATGCAACTTCCACCGCCTCCGTTTTGATGACTTGAGCATTCATTGTCATATTGCATTACATGATCGTAAGATAGCTAGCATGATGCTTTCATGGCTTGTCCGTTTTTTTATATCTTTGCTACGCTAGATCATTGCATTCATATAGAGTCATACTTTGTTCTACTATAGTTTTAGTATTGAGTTGTAAGTAAATAGAAGTGTGATGATCATCATTATTCATTATTAGAGCATGCCCCAGTGATGAAAGGATGATGGAAACTATGATTCCCCCACAAGTTGGGATGAGGCTCCGGACAAAGAAAGAAAAAAATAGAAAAAAATAGGAAAAGAAAAAAAATGAAAAAAAATGAAAAGAAAAAAAAATGAAAGAAGTAGAAGGGGCATGCTAATTCCACACTTGTGCTCAAAGTAGCACCATGTTTTTCATATAGAGAGTCTCCTGTGTTGTCACTTTCATATACTAGTGGGAATTAGATGCATACCCATTTAGTTTTCATATTGAGCTTTCATACACTTATAGCTCTTAGTGCATCCGTTGCATGGCAATCCCTACTCCTTGCATTGATATCTATTGATGGGCATCTCCATAGCCCGTTGATACGCTGAGTTGATGCGAGACCTTCTTCTCCACTTTTACCCCTTTGAAACCTACCACCATATTCTATTCCACCTATAGTGCTATATCCATGGCCTGCGCTCATGTATCGCGTGAGAGTTGAAAATGCTGAAGCGCGTTAAAAAGTATGAACCAATTGCTTGGCTGACACCGGGGTAGTACATGATTTATACTTTGTGTTAAGAAGACAAAGCATGACAAGGCTATATGATTTTGTAGGGATAGCGTTCTTTAGCCTTGATATTTTGAAAGACATGATTGTTTGTTGGGATGCCTGAGTATTAATGTCTTTATGTCAAAACTAGACTATTGCTTTGAATCACTTGTGTCTTAATATTCATGCCATGATTAGATATATGATCAAGATTATGCTAGGTAGCATTCCACATCAAAAATTATCTTTTTCATCATTTACCTACTCGAGGACGAGCAGGAATTAAGCTTGGGGATGCTGATACATCTCTGTCGTATCTATAATTTTTGATTGTTTCATGCCAATATTATACAGCTTTCACATATTTTTGGCAACATTTTTTATGATTTATTGGACTAACCTATTGATCCAGTGCCCAGTGCCAGTTCCTGTTTATTGCATGTTTTTTGTTTCGCAGAATTACCATAACAAACGAAGTCCAAACGCGATAAAAATTTACGGAGATTTTTTTTGGAATATTTGTGAATTTTCAGAAGTGGAATCAATGAAAACGGAGGCCCACAGCCCCCACGATACATCAGGGCGTGGCTAGGGGGGCCAACCACGGCCTGGTGGGTCCTGCCCACCTCGTACGTCGGTTGTAGCTCTCCATCGGGCGCAAGGAAGCTAATTTTTGGATAAAAATCCCCTCAAAGTTTCAGCCCAATCGGAGCTACGGATCTTCGGGAATATAAGAAACAGCTTTCGGCCAGAAAACAGGAACGTGAAACAGAAGAGAACAGAGAGGGAGATCCAATCTAGGAGGGGCTCCTGCCCCTCTGCTTCCATGGAGGCCATGGACCATAGGGGGAAATCTCCTCCCATCTAGGGGGGAGGCCAAGGAAGAAGAATAAGGAGGGGGGCTCTCTCCCCCTCTCTCCCGGTGGCGCCGGAACGCCGCCGGGGCAAGGATCGTGACGGCGATCTACATAAACAATCTTGCTACCGTCAACACCAACTCTCTCCCCCTCTATGCAGCGGTGTAACTCCCCTTCTCGCCGCTGTAATCTCTACTTAAACATGGTGCTCAACTCCATATACTATTTCCCAATGATATATGGATATCCTATGATGTTTGAGTAGATCCGCTTTGTCCTATGGGCTAATTGATGATCGTGGTTGGTATGATTGTATATTTTATTATGGTGTTGTCCTACGGTGCCCTCTGTCTTGCGAAAACGTGAGGGATCCTCGCTGTAGGGTGTTGCAATGTGTTCATGATTTGCCTATGGTGGGTTGCTTGTGTGACAGAAGCATAAACCCGAGTAGGTGGGTTGTTGCATATGGGAGTAAAGAGGACTTGATACTTAATGCTATGATTGGGTTTTACCTTAATTATCTTTAGTAGTTGCGGATGCTTGCTAGAGTTCCAATCATAAGTGCATATGATCCAAGTAGAGAAAGTATGTTAGCTCATGTCTCTCCCTCATGTAAAATTGCAAGAATGATTACCGGTCTAGTTATCAATTGCCTAGGGACAAATAACCTTCTTGTTTGACAAAAGCTCCCTACTAAACAACTAACTATTATTATCTTGACTTTTACTCGTAGTTTTATTCCCTCTAAGTACATCTAGTTTTATTCATGCAAACTATCCTATCACCTACAAAGTAGTTTCATACTTGTTCTAGGTAAAGCAAGCATTAGCGTGCGTAGAGTTGTATCGGTGGTCGATAGAACTTGAGGGAATATTTGTTCTACCTTTAGCTCCTCGTTGGGTTTATCACTCTTACTTATCGAAAAAGGCTACAAACGATCCCCTACACTTGTGGGTTATCAAGACCTTTTTCTGGCGCCGTTGCCGGGGAGCAATAGCGTGGGGTGAATATTCTCGTGTGTGCTTGTTTGCTTTATCACTAAGTAATTTTTATTTTCTGTTATTAGTTGTTTTATATCTTTAGTTATGGATATGGAACACGAAACACCAAAAAAAAGTGGTACTTGCTACTCATGGAGATGGGGAACCTCCTAAAACCCTCGATGCTCGTTATGTGGAACACGTTAATTACTCCTTCGATAATCCCGAGAAATCCTCAAGGAACTTTATAATGGGATACACATTGGATCAACGTGAGTACTTTAGGGATTATCGCTTATCTCAAAAAGGGAAACACTTATGGGATCAAATTAGAATACTGGAATGGTTTGCTTGGGATGCATGCTCGAGATGTGACTTTACTTGTTGCTCTAATATAGAAGCTCGACACCTTCCCGTTCAATGCAAATTTAATGTTAATGAAACCTTAGCTTCTTATGCTAAATGTATTTATGATTACTATGATGTGGAATGAATAGAAGAACTTGTTGTTTTTAAAGGTGCTTATGAAATTGCTTCTTTGCTTGAAAAGTATGATGATGATGTTCCTTACGAATCTGAAATTTTATCCATACTTAAATATTGCTATGAGAATTATGATTGCAATGCTGATATTCTTGAATTTATTGAAAGAATGACCGCTACCTTGGAAGAGACTAATATTTTGCAGGAATCTATGGAAGAAGAAATTGCTGAAACTGTGAGCTCATTAGATGAAAATGATGAGGAGGAGAGCGAAGAACAAAAGGAGGAAGAGCGGATTAGCTACCCGTGCCCACCTTCTAATGAGAGTAAATCTTCAACACATACATTGTTTAATTTCACTTCGCACATACCGAAGGATGAATGCCATGATGAATGCTATGATGATTGCTATGATCCCTTGGATTCATTTAAAATATCCATTTTTGATGAACTTGGTGCTTGCTATGCTTGTGGCCATGATGCCAATATAAATTATGCTTATGAAGATGAACTTGCTATAGTTCCTTATGTTAAGCATGAAATTGTTGCTATTGCACCCACACATGATAGTCCTATTGTCTTTTTGAATTCTCCCAAGTACACTATATTGGAGAAGTTTGCTCTTGTTAAGGATTATATTGATGGGTTGTGTTTTACCACTACACATGATGATTTTGATGAAGATAATATGCATGTGCTTGCTGCTCCTACTTGCAATTATTATGAGACAGGAACTACATCTTCACCTCTCTATGTTTCCAATACTATGAAATTGCAAGAAACCGTTTATACTATGCATTGGCCTTTACTTAATGTGCATGAATTGTTCTTGTATGACATGCCGATGCATAGGAAGAGAGTTAGACTTCGTTGTCACATGATATATATCACTTTGTGCTCACTACTAAATTACAAATCATTGTTGATTAAAATTGGCTTTGATATACCTTGGGATCCGGGTGGATCCATTACTTGAGCACTTTATGCCTAGCTTAATAGCTTTAAAGAAAGCGCTGCCAGGGAGACAACCCGGAAGTTTTGGAGAATCATTTTATTCTTTTCTGTGCTTTTATAAAGTTTAAAAACCAAAAAAAATATAGGGGGGAACCTAAAACTTCACAAGAGGAAAGGTGAAAGTGAGAGAGATGATGAGCATCGTTGAAGTGGGGGACGTCCTTGAACTTTTGTTCATGCCCATGGAAACCTTTTGAATCTTGAATCACGGAAACTTTTCCAATAAAAATAATTATCCCTTTGTACAAATCCATTGTATTATAAAAATAATGTGCCAAGATTTGCCTTTAGGATGATTAGATTGCTTGTTGGTATGTGCGGTGTAAAAACAGAAACTTTGGCTGTAGTGCGTGAATTTTCATTTTTTTACTGGAACGTCAAAAGTTTCTGAATTTTTTACACAGTATTGATATACAAAAGGTTTAATTTTTCATAATTTTTTAGAATTTTTGGAGTTACAGAAGTATGGTCAAAGTTCAGATTACTACAGACTGTCCTGTTTGAGACAGATTCTGTTTTTGATGCATTGTTTTGCTTGTTTTGATGAAACTATCGATTTTATCAGTGGTGTAAGCCATAGAAAAGTTATAATACAGCAGGTATAATTCAAATATAAAATATGAATTTGTTTGCAACAGTACTTAGAGTAGTATTTTGCTTTATTATACTAACGGATCTTACCAGTCTTCTGTTAAGTTTTGTGTGGATGAAGTGTTCGAAGATCAAGGAGGTCTCGATATGAGGAGAAGAAGGATAGGCAAGAGTTCAAGCTTGGGGATGCCCAAGGCACCCCAAGTAAATATCCAAGGAGACTCAAGCGTCTAAGCTTGGGGATGCCCCGGAAGGCATCCCATCTTTCTTCAACAAGTATCGGTATGTTTTCAGATTCGTTTCATTCATGTGATATGTGCAAATCTTGGAGCGTCTTTTGCGTTTAGTTTTCACTTTTCTTTTATGCACCATGATGGTATGAGATAGTCCATGGTTGATTTATAGAATGCTCATTGCACTTCACTTATATCTTTTGAGTATGGCTTTACAGAATGATTTATGTGCTTCACTTATATCATTTGAAGTTTGGATTGCCTGTTTCTCTTCACATAGAAAACCGTTATTCCTAGAATGCTCTTTTGCTTCACTTATATTTATTAGAGCATGGTCTTTTGTAGAAAGAATTATACTCTCTTGCTTCACTTATATCTATTTAGAGAGTCAACAGGAATTGGTCATTTGCATGGTTAGTCATAAAATCCTACATAAAACTTAGGGATCACTGAATATGACATGTTTGATTCCTTGCAATAGTTTTTTTGATATAGAGATGATAATATGTGGGAGGTAATAGTGGATGATCGTGTTTAGTAAGATATTGGTGTTAAGGTTTGTGATTCCCGAAGCATGCACGTATAGTCTCCCGTTATGCTAGGAAGTTGGAGCACAATTTATCCTTGATTGTCTATCTTTGTGTGAAGGTCAGGGGCGCGCGATGGTTAACTCCTACCAACCTCCCCCCTAGGAGCAGGCGTATTAATACTTTGCTTCGAGAGAGCGAATAAAACTTTTGCAAAAAGTATGTGAGTTTTTATGACTAATGTGAGTCCATGGATTATACGCACTCTTACCTTTCCACAATTTGCTAGCCTCTACGGTACCATGCATTGCCCTTTCTCACCTTGAGAGTCGGTGCAAACTTCGCCGGTGCATCCAAACCCCGTGATATGATACGTTCTATCACACATAAGCCTTATTATATCTTCCTCAAAACAGCCACCATACCTACCTATTATGGCATTTCCATAGCCATTCCGACATATATTGCCATGCAACTTCCACCGCCTCCGTTTTGATGACTTGAGCATTCATTGTCATATTGCATTACATGATCGTAAGATAGCTAGCATGATGCTTTCATGGCTTGTATTAGCGTGCGTAGAGTTGTATCGGTGGTCGATAGAACTTGAGGGAATATTTGTTCTACCTTTAGCTCCTCATTGGGTTCGACACTCTTACTTATCGAAAAAGGCTACAAACGATCCCCTACACTTGTGGGTTATCAGCTCTCAAGAGAAATAATTATACAAAACTTTTATGTTCGACTTTCTCATGATGATCAATCAATGCTCGACACTTCTTCTACGGGTTCCGTTATGAAGAGAACTATTGAATTCAAATGGGATCTTCTGGAAAGAATTAAACGCAACTCTGAAGATTGGGAAATTGATAAAGGTAAAGGGTCAGGTATAAATCTTGAGTTTGATTGTGTTAAATCTTTGATGGAAACTCAAGCTTTTCATAAGTTTAGTGCAAAATATGGACTTGACTCTGAGATAGTAGCTACTTTCTATGAGTCATTTGCTACTCATGTTGATCTCCCTAAGGAGAAGTGGTTTAAATTCCATCCACCTATTGAATAAAATTGTGAGGAACCTATTATAGCTAAAGAGAAAACAATCATTTATAATGTTGATCCAGTTGTGCCTACTGCTTATACTGAGAAACCACCTTTTCCTGATAGGATTAGGGAACATGCTAAAGTTACAACTCTAGTCAATAAGAGTAATATCAAAACACCTAGACCCTCTGAACAAATAAAAGTGGAACCT
Organism: Elymus sibiricus; assembly: GCA_039707655.1. Classification (NCBI taxonomy): domain Eukaryota; kingdom Viridiplantae; phylum Streptophyta; class Magnoliopsida; order Poales; family Poaceae; genus Elymus; species Elymus sibiricus. The sequence continues at coordinate 432,591,425 of CM077675.1, forward strand.
AAAATTGCAATGGTTAAATATTTACTAGTTGATAATATTTATGATCATGTTATATATTTCTGGGATGAAGCAACTCATATTGCTAAACAGGATTCTAAAGATAAACATAAACCTGTTGTTGGCATGCATGTTGTTTCTGTTAAAATTGGAGATCGTTTTTATCATGGTTTATGTGATATGGGTGCTACTGTTAGTGCCATTCTCTTTACTCTTTATCAAGAAATTATGCATGATATTGCACCTGTTGAGCTAGAAGATATTGATGCTACTATTAAGCTTGCAAACAAAGAGACTATTTCACCGCTTGGGATTGTCAGAGATGTTGAAGTCTTGTGTGGTAAGATAAAGTACCCTACTAATTTCCTACTTCTTAGATCATTACAAGATAACTTTTGTCCCATTATTTTTGGTAGACCTTTCATGAATACTGTTAATGCTAAAATTGATTGCAATAGGGAAACAGTCGGTATTAAATTTGGTGATGTATCTCATGAATTCAATTTCTCCAAGTTTAGTAGACAACCTCATGATAAAGAATTACCTGGTAAAGAAGAAATTATTGGTCTTGCTTCTATTGACGTGCCTCATACTAATCCATTAGAACAATATTTGCTAGACCATGAAAATGATATGCATATGAATGAAAGGAATGAAATAGATGATGTATTCTTTAATCAAGAACCTATCCTTAAGCATATCTTGCCTGTTGAAACTTTGGAAGATCCTATCCCTCCTAAGAGTGATCTAGTTTTTGAATTAAAGAAGCTACCTGATACTTTGAAATATGCTTATCTTGATGAAAAGAAGATATAACCTGTTATTATTAGTGCTAACATTTCAAAGCATGAAGAAAAGAGACTACTTAAAGTTCTGAAGAAGCATCGTGCTGGAATTGGCTATACTCTCAATGATCTTAAGAGCATTAGTCTCACTTTATGCCGGCACAAGATTAATATGGAACCAGATGCTAAACTAGACGTTGATCATCAATGTCGTTTGAATCCTAAGATGAAGGATCTGGTAAGAACTGAAATACTAAAGCTTTTGGAGGCAGGTTTAATTTATCCTATTTTTGATAGTAGATGGGTAACTCATGTTCATTATGTCCCTAAGAAAGGAGGCATTATTGTTGTTCCTAATGATAAAAATGAACTTGTCCCTCAAGGAATTGTAACCGGTTATAGGATGGTAATTGATTTTAGAAAACTAAATAAAGCTACTAGAAAAGTTCATTACCCCTTGCCTTTTGTTGATCAAATGTTAGAAAGATTATCTAAGCATACACACTTTTGTTTCCTAGATGGATATTCTGGTTTTTCTCAAATACCTGTAGCAAAAGAAGATCAAGATAAAACCACCTTTACTTGTCCTTTTGGAACCTATGCTTATAGATGTATGCCTTTTGGTTTATGCAATGCACCTGCTATTTTTCAAAGATGTATGACTTCTATATTGTCTGATTTTTGTGAAAAGATTGTTGAGGTATTCATGGATGATTTTCCGTTTACGCAACCTCTTTTGATGATTGATTAAACAATCTTGATCGAATTATGCAGTGATGCAAGGAAACTAATCTTGTCTTGAATTGGGTGAAGTGCCACTTTATCATGAATGAAGGTATAGTCCTTGGGCATAAAATATCCGAAAGATCTATTGAGTTAGATAAAGCTAAAGTTATTAGAGGTATTAAAGGTATTAGAAGTTTTCTAGGTCATGCTGGTTTTTATAGAAGGTTCATAAAAGACTTCACTAAAATTTCTGGGCCTCTTACCACTATCCTACAAAAAGACGTTCCTTTTGTTTTTGACAATGATTATGTAGAAGCTTTTGAAATACTTAAGGAAGCCTTAATTTCTACACCAATTGTTCAACCACCGGACTAGAACCTACCCTTCAAAATAATGCGTCATGCTAGTGATTATCCTATTGGTGCCGTTCTAGGAAAAAGAGTTGATAAGAAATTGAATGTTATTCATGTTGGAAATATGCCCTAGAGGCAATTAATAAAGTGTTTATTATCATATTTCCCCGTTCATGATAATGGTTTATTATTCATGCTAGAATTGTATTGACCGGAAACTTAATACATGTGTGAATAGATAAACAAATACTGAGTCCCTAGTAAGCCTCTACTAGACTAGCTCGTTGATCAAAAGATGGTCAAGATTTCCTGACCATGGACATGAGTTGTCATTTGATAACGGGATCACATCATTAGGAGAATGATGTGATGGACTTGACCCAACCGTCAGCATAGCATATGATCGTTCAGTTTAATGCTATTCCTTTCACTATGTCAAATACACGTTCCTCTGACCATGAGATCATGCAACTCCCGGATACCGTAGGAATACTTTGGGTGTATCAAACGTCACAACGTAACTGGGTGATTATAAAGGTGCACTACAGGTATCCCCGAAAGTGTTTGTTGAGTTGGCATGGATCAAGATTGGGATTTGTCACTCCGACTATCGGAGAGGTATCTCTGGGCCCTCTCGGTAATACAGCATCATAGAAGCCTTGCAAGCACCGTGACTAAAGAGTTAGTTGCAAGATGATGTATTACGGAACGAGTAAAGAGACTTGCCGGTAACGAGATTGAACTAGGTATTGGATACCGACGATCGAATCTCGGGCAAGTAACATACCGCCGGATAAAGGGAACAACGTATGTTGTCATATGAGGTTCACCGATAAAGATCTTCGTGGAATATGTAGGAACCAATATGAGCATCCAGGTCCCGCTGTTGGTTATTGACCAGAGAGTTGTCTCGGTCATGTCTACATCATTCCCGAACCCGTAGGGTCCGCACACTTAAGGTTCGATGACGATATAGTATTATATGAGTTATGTGATTGGTGACCGAATGTTGTTCGGAGTCCCGAATGAGATCACGGACATGACGAGGAGTCTCGGAATGTCCGAGTGGTAAAGATTCATATATTGGAAGGCTATATTCGGACGTCGGAAAGGTTCCGAGTGATTCGGGTATTTTTCGGAGTACCGGGGAGTTACGGGAATTCACCGGGAGAAGTAATGGGCCTTATTGGGCCATACGGGAAAAGGAGAGGCAGGCCACGTGAGGAGGCGCGCGCCCCCTCTTGCCCAAACCGAATTGGACTAGGGGAGGGGGCGCAGCCCCCTCTTTCCTTTCCCTCTCCCTTCCCCCTTTCCTACTCCGTATGGGAGGTGGAATCCTACTAGGACTAAGGAGTCCTAGTAGGACTCCCCACACTTGGCTCACCCCTAGGGGGCCGGCCTCCTCCCTCTCATCCTTTATATACGGGGGCAAGGGGGCACCCCAAAGTACACAATTGTCCCAAAGCCGTGTGCGGTGCCCCGATCTCCGTTTTCCACCTCGGTCATATTTTCAGAGAGCTTAGGCGAAGCCCTGCCGGAATCACTTCACCGTCACCGTCGCCACGCCGTCGTGCTGACGGAACTCATCTACTACCTCGACGTCTTGCTGGATCAAGAAGGCGAGGAACGTCACCGAGCTGCACGTGTGTAGAACTCGGAGGTGCCGTGCGTTCGGTACTCAATCGGTGGAGCTCGAAGGCTTGTTCGACTACATCAACCGCGTTGTGAGACGCTTCCGCTAACGGTCTACAAGGGTACGTAGACACACTCTCCCCTCTCATAGCGATGCATCTCCATGGATAGATCTTGCGTGAGCTTAGGAATTTTTTTTGAAATTCATGCTCCGTTACCCAACAATTCATTATGCTAGTAATACTCTAGACAGTGCTCAAAAGAATTATGCTACTACTGAGAAAGAATTTTTAGCAGTTGTGTTTGCATGTGATAAATTCAAGTCTTTTATTGTTTATTTTAAAGTAATAATTCACACTGATCATGCTATTATTAAATATCTTATCGAAAAGAAAGATGCTAAACCTAGATTGATTAGGTGGGTTCTTTTATTACAAGAGTTTGATTTGCATATTGTTGATAGGAAGGGAGCTGAAAAATCATGTAGCAAATAATTTGTCTAGGATGGAAAATGTTCTTGATGACCCACTGCCTATTGATGATAGTTTTCCTCATGAGCAATTAGCTTTTATAAATCCTTCTACTTCTTGTAATTGTCCTTGGTATGCATATTATGCTAATTACATTGTTGCTAAATATATACCACCTAATTTCACATATCAACAAAATAAAAAAGTTCTTCTTTGACCTGAGGCATTACTTTTGGGATGACCCACATTTATATAAAGGAGTAGATGGTATTATTAGACGATGTGTGCGTGAGCATGAACAGGAACAAATCATACGGAAGTGTCATTTCGAAGCATATGGAGGACACCATACTGGAGACAGAACTGCACATAAGGTATTACAGTCTGGTTTTATTGGCCTACTCTCCTCAAGGATGCGCGTAAGTTTGTCCTTTCTTGTGATGAATGTCAAAGAATTGGTAATATTGGTAGACATCACGAAATGACTATGAACTATTCACTTGTTATTGAACCATTTGATGTTTGGGGCTTTGATTATATGGGACATTTTCCTTCCTCTAGTGGGTTCACTCATATTTTAGTTGATGTTGATTATGTCACTAATTGGGTAGAAGCTATTCCAACTAGTAGTGCTAATCATAACACATCTATTAAAATGCTGAAGAAAGTTATCTTTCCGAGGTTTGGAGTCCCTAAATATTTAATCACTAATGGTGGTTCACATTTTATTCACGGTGCATTTCGTAAACTCTTAGCTAAATATGATGTTAACCATAGAATTGTCTCTCCATATCTTCCTCAATCTAGTAGTCAAGTTGACTTGAGCAATAGAGAGATAAAATTAATTTTGCAAAAGATAGTTAATAGATCCAGGAAGAATTGATCTAAGAAACTTCATGATGCATTGTGGGCATATAGTACTGCTTATAAAAATCCTATGGGTAAGTCCCCATATAAAATGCTTTATGCAAAAGCTTCTCATTTACCTCTAGAATTGGAACATAAGGCTTATTGGGCAATTAAGGAACTTATTTATGATTTTAAACTTGCCGGTGAAAAGAGGTTATTTGACATGAGCTCTCTAGATGAATGGAGAATGCAAGCTTATGAAAATGCCAAGTTATTTAAAGAAAAGGTAAAAAGATGGCATGACAAAAGAATACAAAAACGAGAATTTAAAGTCGGTGATCAAGTTCTATTATACAATTCTCGTTTTAGATTCTCTGTAGGAAAACTCCTCTCCACATGGGAAGGACCCTATATTATCGAGGAGGTTTATTGTTGCGGAGCCATCAAAATCAACAATGCCGAAGGTACTAATCCTAAGGTGGTTAATGGGCAAAGAATTAAACATTATATTTTAGGTACACCCATTAACAAGGAGACCAATATTATCCAAACGATGACACTGGAAGAGCACATAAAAGAGACCTTCCAGTAGGATCCTGAAAAAGGAGTAGGTATGTGATACGGTAAGGAAACCGACTCCAAAAATTCCATAAAACAATTTTATATGGGGAAAGTGCACGAGGGAGCCACGAGCCTGGGGCCGCGCCCCTTGAGCTCGTGGGCCCCTCGTGGACTTTCCTGACTCTGTTTTCCTTTCGTAAACTTGTCCTGCACGGGAAAAACTCATTATATATACTCCCAGATGAGTTGACCAACATATCGCAAGTTTTCCCTCTGTTCTTGTTTCGGGCTATTTTCCCGGCAGATATAGATTATCATGGCATCGCCAGGGTCGTCCAAGGACAAGTTCTTCGAGAAGGTCATCAACCCTTACCTTCTGGAGGTGATGAAACACCCTCAAAGCATAGATATGCGTGAGGGGGTGCTTCATATCCGGGATGTTCAAGGACCCAAGAAGGAGGGGAGAGAGAAGGTCAGGCTTGCAGCGGTGGAGCAAGACATCTTCAAGTGTCAAGGGATGGTTGAGCATGGGCTAAGTGCTAATCACTCAATGATCAAGGATTTTATCCGTCAACATAAGATGGACAAGAAGGAGATTGCGGAGGCGATCTTTAAGCTCCACACCCTGCTTCAAGGTCTTCAATCTCAAATCTATGATCTACCAAACAAAAATTGTGAGTATGAATTCCGGTTCAAAAGGATGAGCATAGCTGCAGATTTCAGGATCTCGGAGTCTCGCTCTTCCTTTTTCGATGGAGAACCTATGCCTTGGAAGATGGAGGACAAGCCTACCACTTCATCACCATCATCGCCCAAGAAGGAAACTTGAGTACACGGGTATGGGCACCACCCTTAGCTTGTTCCAAGCTTGGGGGAGGTGCATGTGTATCGTATCACCATCACTTTTACCATCATTACATATTCCAGTTTGATCCTTGGTTATCTTATGATTTAGAATAATAAAGGTTTAGTGTGATTTAGTTATGAGTGTTTGCTTCGTGATCTATCTATCTATCTAATCGGTGTGAGAGTTATATAATAAAGAGTAGTTTGAGTTTGGTTACTTCACCCTCTTGCATCAATCTTATCAATGAAAAGAATGAATAAAAAGAGAATATGCTAATCCCATGGGGAGTGATTACTTCACATAAAAAGAGTATAATTGATAAAATTTGTTGGAAGTTGACAAACATAGTATTAGTCATTGATGCAATTCATGAAAAAGTAATAACGACGGAGAGGTCTTACATATAAATATACTATCTTGGGCATATTTTATGATTGTGAGCCCCCATTAAATATTCTATGCATGATCAACTAGTTGACGTTGGACAAGGAAGACAACGTATTATGTTATGTTTGCTTATATTCATATAGAAGTTATATTGTAATGGATCCTCTAACATGTGGTGCTTGCTCGTAATCTTTTGTTAGCCAAAACCTCGCACCAAGTAGAGATACTACTTGTACATCCAAAATCCTTGAACCCAATTTCTTGCCATGAGAGTCCACCATATCTACCTATGGATTGAATAAGATCCTTCAAGTAAGTTGCCATTGGTGCAAAAGCAATAAAAAATTGCTCCTAAATATGTATGATCTTTTATTGTAAGGGAAAATAAGCTTTGTACGAACTTGTGATGGCAAAGAAATAAAAGCGACAGACTGCATAATAAAGGTTGCTATCATAAGGGGCAATATAAAGTGACATTCCTTTCCATTAAGAGATTGCACATCCAAATAAAAGCGCATGACAACCTCTGCTTCCCTCTGCGAAAGGCCTATCTTTTACTTTCATGTATTCACTTTTATGTAAGAGTCATTAATGTTCATCCCTATCCCATGTTTATTTATTCTCTACTTGGCAAGCATCATGTGGTGGGGAAAGATCCAGACATATATATCCAGTTGGATGCAGGTGATCATGAGTTATTATTGTTGACATTATCCTCGAGATAAATAGTTGATCGGTGAAAACTATAAACCCCTATCTTCCTATGTGTCCGATTGAAACTTTTTGCTTCACAAATATGCTCTGAGTGTCAGCAATCATAGAAGGCTAAATGATAATTGAGTATGTGAACCTGCTAAACAAAGCTCTGACATAGACTCCTGCTGGAAATATGATGGATTGCAATTGTTTCAATGACTAAGAACATAGTTTGTTAGTTTTTAGTAAGGTTTATGGTTCATAGTTCAGCTTTTGAATGGATTACCACTTGCTCATGAGAAGTTTTATGATGATATATTGTTGTTGTGATAATGATCATGATTCCTGCATGTCCGTATTTTATTTTACCAACACCTCTCTTTCTAAGAATGTGGTCATGATTATCGAGTTCGGCTTTTCGCTTGAGGACAAGCGAGGCCTAAGCTTGGGGGAGTTGATACGTCCATTTTGCATCATGTTTTCCTATTGATATTTATTATGGTTTGAGTCATTATTTCACTTTATGATGCAATCATAATGTCTTTTCTCTCTTATTTTACAAGATTCATACAAAGAGGGAGATTGCCGGGAGCTGGAATTCTAGATCGAAAAAGGCTAGGGAAGAGTTGGTTATTTCTGGAACTCCAAATGACCTGAAAATTAAAGGAGAATTATTTTTTGAATATATTCAAAATATTGGCGAAATAAATACCAGGAGGGGACCCATCAGGGGGCCACGAGCCTGGGGGCGCCCTACCCCCCAGGGCGCGCCCCTTGAGCTCGTGGGCCCCCCAACAGGCCTTCGATGCCCATCTTCTCCTATATTAGTCTATTTTCGATATAAAAAATCAAGAGATTACTTCAGGACAAAGCGTCGTCGTCTCGACCCGGAACTTGGGCAGGAGCACTTTTGCTCTCCGGCAAAGCGATTTCGCTAGGGAAACTTCCCTCCGGGAGGGGGAAATCGAAGCCATCGTCAGCACCAATTCTTCCTCCATCGTTGGAGGACCAATCTTCACTAGCACCATCTCATCTCAAACCCTAGTTCATCTCTTGTATTCAATCTTTGTCTCCAAACCTCAGATTGGTACCTGTGGGTTACTAGTGGTGTTGATTACATCTCGTAGTTGATGCTAGTTGGTTTAATTGGTGGAGGATTATATGTTCAGATCCTTAAGCATATTCATTACACCTTCGATCTTGAAGATGATGATGATTTGTGAGTAATTACTTTCGTTCTTGAGGACAAGGGAGAAGTCTTGTTATAAGCAATCATGTGAAGTTGGTATTCATTCAATATTTTGATGATGTGTATGTTGCTCTTCTTTTAGTGGTGTCATGTGAACGTCGACTACATGACACTTCACCATATTCGGGCATAAGGGAAAGGATTGGGAGTAATAAGTAGATGATGGATTGCGAGAGTGACCGAATCTTAAACCCTAGTTTGTGCGTTATTCGGTAAGGGGCTGATTTCGATCCACATGTTTCATGCTATGGTTAGATTTATCTTAATTCTTCTTTCATAGTTGCGGATGCTTGCGAGAGGGGATAATCATAAGAGGGTTGTTTGTTCAAGTAAGAACAATAGCCTAGCACAGGTCCACCCACATATCAAATTATCAAAGTACCGAACGTGAATCAAATAAACATGGTGAACGTGATTAGATGACAGTTCCCATGTGTCCTCGAGAGCGCTTTATCCTATATGAGAACTTTCCGGCTTTTCCTTTGCTGGAAAAAGGATTGGGCCACCTTGTTGCACCTTTGTTACAATTGTTACTTGTTACTTGTTATGAATTGCCTTACTACAAAATTATATGTTACCGCTACTTTCAATGCTTGCAGAGACTACCTTGCTAAAAACTACTTGTCATTTCCTTCTGCTCCTCGTTGGGTTCGACACTCTTACTTATCGAAAGGACTATGATCCCCTATACTTGTGAATCATCAACCTCTGTTGCGGTGCCTTCCAGGTCTAGTCTTCGTATTAAAAATCTGTCATTTAGGTGAGAGCTCTTTTCTGCAATATGCGCGGTTTCAGCGTTAGGGGGCGACGAAACCATCTTAAAGACTATATTCGTGAAAACCGCATCGATTTTGTATGTTTACAGGAAACTATCAAAGAGGATTTTACCACCGCTGATCTCTCTTCTTTAGCGGGCCCGGATGTCTTTTCTTAGAGTTGGTTACCGGCTTCTGGCCACTCTGGTGGCATTCTTCTAGGTGCGCGTATTGATGTTTTTTACTTGACCTCTTTCGATTCGGGCAATTTCTATGTCGGCATGGTTTTGCATCATCGTAGTCTTGACATTTCATGGGAAGCGATTGGTGTCTATCGTCCCGTTGATCATTCCTTTTCTCATGCTTTCCTTGATGAGTTGTCTGCCAAGGTTGCCCTCTCTCCCTCTTCTCATTGGTGGAGAGTTTAACTTGTTGAGGTTCCCGTGGGATAAAAAATAACGATAAATTTGTCAGGTCTAGGGCGGAGGGTTTCAACGATTTCATTATCAATTTTTCCTTTCGTGAGCTTCAAAGGGTTGGGGCTAGGTTCACCTGGTCCAACCACCAGATAGATTTGGTGTGTTCGGTCCTTGCTAGGGTGCTTGTTTCCCTTGCATGGGATTCCTTGTTTCCTAGATATTCTCTCGTTGTTAAATATCATATAGGTAGTGACCACACACCCCCTCTGCTTCTTGATTTTGGAGATGGCTTGGGCACCATCATTCATAACTTTAGATTCTATTCCTCCAGGCTCCTGATTGACGGATTCATTCCTCTGGTGTCCGAAAATATTTTGGCTATCCTTCTATCCCCTCATCGCTCTTTGGGCCTATTGATGGCTCGAAGTTTTGTTCCCCTACTCTTCGTAAATTTGTAAAAGGATGGGGTCGGAATCAGGTTGCGGAAAACCATAGGGCGAAAGCCCATTTGATGAGACTGATCAAGTGGCTCGACGACCAGGCTGATGCCTCGGGTGGTCATACTACTATTAATGTGAATGGAGTTTTTGGCCCGTACTTTAGGAATGGTCAGGAACTCCGCCCAGGGGACCCCATTCCACCTTTGTTATTCAATTTTGTGGTTGATGCTTTCTCATGTATCTTAAACTGGGCTGCTGAGGCTGGTCATACGAAATCATGATTTCCCACCTTATTCCTTCTGGGGCGTCGCATCTTCAATACGCTGACAACATGATCATCCTGGTGGAAAATAATGATGCCTGTATAGCCAATTTCAAATTCCTTCTTCTTTGCTTCAAGGCTTTATCGGGTCTTAAGATTAATTTCCTGAAGAGCGGGGTTTATGTGATGGGTGCCTCAGATGTTGAGGCTGAGCTGGTGGCTCACCTTCTGAACTCCAAATTGGGCTCCTTCCCTTTTAAATACCTGGGCCTCCCTATTTCACCTTTTAAGATGCACTCCAAGGATTTTGCTTATTCAGTTATTAAGGTGGGAAACAGAGTTCTGCCTTGGAGGGGTCGGTACAACTCTTCTGCTGGTAGGGTGTGCCTCATTAATTCTTGTTTGTCCTCCCTTCCTACCTACCTGATGGGCTTTTATAGATTGCTGAAGCTTACCCATGTTGGATATGAGAAAAATAGGAGTGGTTTTTTCTGGAACACGGCTGACAATAAGAAAAGGTACATGTTGGTTAAATGCAAATCATGTGCAGAACTAAACTTTGTGGTGACCTGGGCATTATCAACACATCTGTCATGAACAAATGCCTGATTTTGAAATGGTGGTGGTGTATCATCTCGGCTGAGCAGAACCCTCTTTGGTTGCAGATTCTAAAATTCAAATATTTTCCTAACTCCAACCCCTTGTTTGCCCCCGGCCTCTGGTGGGTCCAAGTTCTGTCGTCAGTTGGTGGTTGTGCGATTCTTTTAGATCCTTGGCAAAATTCTTTGTTGGTAACAACTCTTCTGTTCGGTTTTGGTTAGATTGGTGGGTAGGGGACGGTCCTCTGGACTTGCGTTTCCCTGTCCTTTTTTCCTATGTCTCATCACCTTAGATCTCCATCGTGGATGATGAGGATGTCTACCCTGGGTAGGGTCATAGACCTGACATCTGGGGCCCACCAATGGTCCCACATGTGCATCGAAGCACATGAGCAGGAGTGCACTCGGTCAGACCTGAAGAGTCACTCGGCCGCACCTGAAGACACATTCGGATGGTTACATCCACACTCGGTCAACGAGAACTCAACAGTCCAGGAGACGTAGCGTTGAGTAATATGAAGAGACGTCCTCTGGGATTGATCAGTCATGCATTACCGGTAACGCTCTAGTTAAAGCGGCAGTTTCTGTAACGTAGCTTTAACTAGCATTCAATGCGGCGCTCGGCTGGTGGTGGCGCACTCTATATAAGCCACCAGCTGATGTCGTAGCAAGGTTCCGACACTTGTATTCTCATACTCCCACATAAGCAAAATAAACCAGCCCCCGGGCTCGACGTAGGGCTTTTACCACTTCCGAGTGGGGCCTAAACTCGTACACATCCGAGTGAAACACCTGAGCCGTAGCTAGACTTCGCCCCTCCATTCATACCCCCAGTACTATTGTCAGGATCATTCCCACGACAGTTGGCGCGCACCGTGGGGCCGCGCATCTAGCGAATTCCGGTGCAGGTGGAATTTCCACATTTTCGTTCATCATGAACGCTTTCAGCGGCGAGATCCTCTTCGGGTCCCTCAGCTTCGCCGTCGACGATTCGGCGTGGCTGCAGGAGGCACCGCTGGACGCTGAGGCACTGCCCGCCCGCGACGCAGTGCACTTTAGCACGACGACGTTCGGAGTCCTCCTCCGGCAACCGTCAACAACGTATCGACCTACTTCTCCGACTCGTCTTGCGGCTTTTCGTCGGCGCTCCGGGCGCTCTCGGTTGCAGCGCTAGATTAAGCACGCCATGGCGGCCCAGGCTGCAGGACAGCAAGTGGCTACACTCGAAGCAGACAAGTCAGTCCACTGCCTTTTCCCATCTTCGGATGACGACTCCTCCGACGCTGCTGGTTTTGAGAGCAGCGGCGAAGTGGCGGAGGTCTTGATGGCCGGCCCGGCCCGGGACACTGCTCCTTCGGGACACTCGGCGGGAAACACCCGCGATCGGGACGGCGACCGCCGCAACGCCAGCTCCGACGGCTACGTTCCCCGACCGCTCACTCGGGAGCAGCGGGAAGAGATCAGGCGCAGGAACGACCAAGTCCTCCAGACGCCCATTGCGGGGAACACCCCCGAAGAGATAGCCTTGGAGGCCGCTCGCCAAGCCACTCTGGCTGAGCTTGAGCTCCTCGAGCGGTTACAGCACTCACTCGACGAACGCGCGGCAAGGGAGCTTCCCAGTTCCAGCCGTAGCCACCGCCAGTTGACGTTCACGAAGGATCGCCCGTACACCATCCCGACGATGCGTACGCCTTTGATGAACCTGGCCGCGGCCACTCGGATCGCTGATTCGATCCAGCCGTCCAATTCGGCGGCAGGCAAGGGCATTCGGCAGATCCAAGCTTTGCTGAAGACTACCCTACAACAGAACTCCGAGGTATCACAATCTCATCATCGGATTCATAATGAATCCACTCAGGCAGATACTGTGCAATCAGCTCACAGCCCGCTTGCGCCGAGGAAAGATCCGCGGACTCCTCCTCATCCGAGAGGCCGGTACGGAGGACGCGGACGCGACGACCGCGATTTCAGTCGGACTCCCCCTCCGAGGGGCGGTCCGCGTGGCCAACGTCCATATGACGGAGGCTACCCACTCGGGAGAAACCGCAAGCGGAGTCCTGAACGGCACAGGGGCTACAACGCCCGATCTGACATCACTCAACGAGTGGTTGATCGGAACAGGTACGACAGAGACCGGGCAAGCGGCTGGGGCATTACCGGCCTTGGGTGTTTCAGCCGATACATCCGAGAGGCAGAAATACCCCCCAATTACCGACTGGCTACCGGGATAGGAAAGTTCAATGGCGAGTCCAAGCCAGAGACGTGGCTCGAAGACTATCGAGTCGCTGTCCAGATCGGCGGCGGCGATGATTTCGTTGCCATGAAGCACCTTCCACTTATGTTGGAAGGGTCCGCACGGGCGTGGCTCAATCAGATGCCCGCCAACTGCATTTATTGTTGGGATGACTTAGCCCGAGTGTTCGTTAAAACATTCAAAGGCACCTACAAGCGTCCGGGTGGACTAACGGAACTCCAACACTATGTTCAGAAGAACAATGAAACTCTCCGAGAGTACATTCAGCGCTGGACCACGTTGCATAACACCGTGGAAAATGTCACCGAGCATCAGGCCGTGTGCGCCTTCAAGGCAGGCACTCGGTATCGGGAGTTAGTCCTGAAGTTTGGCCGATCTGGGGATCTGTCCCTCAGTCGGGCCATGGAGATTGCGAACAAGTACGCTAATGGTGAAGAAGAAGACCGCCTCCGTAGCGGCAAAGCGAGAGCCGGCAACGCCCCTCAATTGGGAGGCAACGCCGGGAAGAATCAGAAGCGGAAAGCTGACACCTCCGGCAAGGCAGAGGTCGCAGCCGTCCAGGGGCAAGGGCAAGGCAAGCCGAAGCCCAAGAAGAAGAAGAAAGAATGGATTCCCAAGAAGAAGTCCGAGTACAAATCCGACATTCTTGACCAACCGTGCCAGATTCATACCAAGACGGATGAAGAAGGCAATGTTGTGCTTCCGAAGCACACCACTCGGGAATGTCGCCCGCTCAAGCAGGAGATGGGCGCTGAGCCCTCGAGTGAGAAGGTCGATGTCGAGGATGAGGAAGATGCTTCCGAGTATCCGAAAATCAACAAGGTCATCAACGTGATCTTCGCTGACGTTGAAAGTAAGAGGCAGTTGAAGGTTATCAATCGGGAGGTTAATATGGCAGTTCCGACTGCTCCCAAGTTCCTCAACTGGACGAAGACGCCTGTCACCTTCGACCAGTCCAATCACCCGCCCCACATTGCCACCCCAGGGAGGCAAGCGTTGGTCGTTGACCCAGCGGTGGGCGGTGTCCGATTGCGCAAGGTCCTAATGGACGGTGGCAGTGGGCTTAACATCATATACGCCGACACGCTCAAAGCTATGGGCATCCTGATGTCCCAATTGAGCAAGAGCAACATGCATTTCCATGGGATCGTCCCTGGAAAGAAGGCGGAATCACTCGGCCAGATCGCTCTGGACGTAGTATTCGGCGGCGAGAAGAATTTCCGAAAGGAAAAGCTAACCTTTGAGGTAGTTGACTTCCGCAGTGCTTACCACGCCATCCTGGGTAGGCCCGCCTACGCACGTTTCATGGCCAGACCATGTTACATGTATCTTAAGCTCAAGATGCCAGGACCCAAGGGTGTGATCACAGTCACTGGTGATCGGAAGGTCGCCGAAGAGTGTCTTCAGCAGGGCACAAAGATAGCCAATGAACAAGTACTTGCAGTCGAGCTTGAAGGGTACAAGAAGGAAGTGGATATAGCTGATCTGCTCAGATCAAAGCGGCTGGCTTCAGAATCAGCTTTCCAGTCAGCTGGCGAGACTAAGCAAGTTCATGTCCATCCGAATGACCCGAGTGCAGCTCCGACGAACATCTCCACCTCACTCGGAAATAAATAGGAAGCCGAGCTCATCCAGTTCCACCGTGAGAACTGGGACATCTTTGCATGGAAGCCGTCTGACATGCCTGGTGTTCCCAGGGGACTGGCTGAGCACCGACTCCGAACCGATCCCAAGATCAAGCCAGTCAAGGAGTACTTGCGCCGATCCTCTGTCGAGAAGCGCATGGCGATTGATCAAGAGATAGCTCGGCTCCTCGCCGCCGAGTTCATTCGCGAGATTTACCACTCCGAGTAGCTCGCGAATGTAGTCTTCGTGCCGAAGAAGGACAAGTCGCTCCGTATGTGCATTGATTTTAAACATCTCAATCAGGCTTGCCCGAAGGATCATTTATCTTTACGTCGGATAGATCAGATAGTAGACTCTACGGCCGGATGCGAACGTCTGTCGTTCCTGGATGCGTATTTCGGGTACCACCAGATCCGAATGTATGGTCCTGATGAAATAAAAACAGCCTTCATCACCCCATTCGGGTGTTTTTGCTACGTCACGATGCCATTCGGCCTGAAGAATGCTGGAGCCACTTTTCAGCGCATGATCCAGAAGTGTTTGCAGAAGCAAATCAGTCGGAACATGGAGGCCTATATGGATGATATCATAGTCAAGTCTAGGAAAGGTTCCGACCTCCTGACTGACCTCGCCGAAACCTTCGCAAACCTACGGCGCTTCGGGATCAAGCTGAATCCAGCTAAGTGCACATTCGGAGTGCCTGCCGGAAAGTTACTCGGTTTTCTCATTTCTGAACGAGGGATCGATGCTAACCCAGACAAAATCGGCGCTATAGTCCGAATGAAGCAGCCAGAGTGCTTACACGATGTGCAAAGGTTGACAGGATGCCTTGCGGCCCTGAGCCAATTCATTTCAAGACTCAGAGAGAAGGCACTTCCTCTCTACCGATTGATGAAGAAATCCGACAAATTCGAGTGGACCAATGAAGCGCAAGCCGCATTCGCAGAACTCAAGGCATTGCTTTCCACCCAGCCGGTGTTAGCTGCTCCAGGCAGCCAGGAACCTCTACTCCTGTACATCGCGGCGACCAGCCAGGTGGTGAGCACAGTCCTTGCGGTAGAGCGCGAAGAGCCAGGAAAAGCATTCAAAGTTCAAAGACCTATATATTACATCTCAGAGGTGCTAACTCCTTCCAAGCAAAGGTACCCGCACTACCAAAAGTTGGTTTATGGCATTTACCTGACCGCCAAAAAGGTAGTTCATTATTTCCAAGATCACTCAGTCACGGTCGTCAGCAACGCTCCCCTGTCGGAGATCTTGCATAACAGGGACGCCGCTGGCCGAGTGGCGAAGTGGGCAATCGAGCTCCTTCCACTGGAAATCAAATTTGAAGCTAAGAAAGCAATCAAATCCCAAGCATTGGTTGATTTTATGGCCGAGTGGATCGAGCAGGAGCAACCGATTCCGAGTGTTCCCGAACACTGGACCATGTTCTTCGATGGTTCCAAGATGCTCAATGGCTCGGGGGCTGGTGTGGTTCTTGTCTCTCCCAAAGGAGACCAATTGAACTATGTCTTCCAAATCCATTTCGACTCATCAAACAATGAGGCCGAATATGAAGCCCTCCTGTACGGGCTCCGCATGGCCATCTCACTCGGCATCCGTCGGTTGATGGTCTACGGCGACTCGTACCTCGTTGTCAATCAAATGATGAAGGAGTGGGACATTCGGATTCCAACAATGACCGGATACTGCAACGCGGTCAGGAAGCTGGAGAAGAATTTTGAAGGCCTAGAACTACATCACATTCCTCGTGCAAAGAATCAAGCAGCAGACGATCTGGCGAAGATCGAATCCACTCGACGAGCAGTCTCGAAAGACATATTCCTTGAACATCTGCGTGCTCCGACAATTGCAGAAGATCCTTTCACAGAGGAGCCCCCGCAAGCAGTCGGTCCATCTGATCCCACTGAGGTTGAAGTTCCAGCCATAGTGGATCTGGTCCACGAAATGCTGGTAATCACTCCCGAGTGGACTCAACCTTACTTGGCATACTTGCTAAGACAAGAACTCTCCGAAGACGAAGAAGAAGCCAGTCGGATCGTCCGTCGATCCAAGTCATTTGAAGTTATGGGAGACTAGTTGTACAAGAAAAGCACCACAGGAGTCATCCAAAAATGCATTTCCCCAGAGGAAGGGCTACAAATCTTACATGAAGTCCACTCGGGAACTTGTGGCCACCACGCGTCCTCTCGGACTTTGGTCGCTAAAGCTTTCCGAGCAGGTTTTTATTGGCCCCAAGCCAATGAAGCAGCAAGGGACCTGGTGGACCTATGTGTTGGATGTCAGTTCTACAAGAATAAGTCCCACAAGCCAGCGTCCGTGCTCAAGACGATCCCAATCACCTGGCCGTTCGCTGTATGGGGCCTCGATATGGTCGGTCCCTTACGGATTGGGTCGAGTGGATTCACACACTTGCTTGTAGCAGTCGACAAGTTCACCAAGTGGGTTGAAGCAAACCCCATCAAGAGTTTGGATGCAGGCACGGCCGTCAGTTTCATTCGGTAGATCATCTTCAGATTCCGCGTGTCCCATGATATCATCACGGATAATGGGAAGAACTTTGACTCAAACAAATTTCGTGAGTTCTGTTTCTCTCAAGGCACTCGGGTTAATTACGCCTCAGTGGCTCACCCGTAGTCGAATGGCCAGGCAGAGCGCGCAAACGGAATGATTCTGCAAGGTCTGAAGCCCCGATTGATGAGGGACCTGAAGTATGCTGCTGGGGCTTGGGTTGAAGAATTGCCTTCTATCTTATGGGGCATTCGGACAACCCCGAACCGCTCTACGAAGCACACGCCTTTCTTCATGGTGTACGGATCAGAAGCTGTGTTGCCGAGTGACCTTCAGCACAATTCCCCCCGAGTGGAACTCTATGATGAAGCTGAAGCCGAAGTAGCACGGCAAGACGGTCTCGATCTTCTAGAGGAAGAGAGGGAGCTGGCCCTCATCAGATCGACGCTCTACCAGCAAGATCTGAAGCATTACCATGACAGACACGTCCAGGGCCGAGCCTTTCAGGAAGGAGACCTGGTCCTCCGACTGGATCAACAGAAACCCCACAAACTAGCGCCTCCGTGGCAGGGGCCGTATGCAATCTCCAAAGTCTTGCACAATGGAGCTTACAGGCTTTACAACATCGAAGATGGAGTAGAAGAGCCTCGAACTTGGAACGCGGACCTGCTTCACAAGTTCTACACCTAGATCATAACTACTTTAGTTTGTCATTCCAGTAATGAATCCGAGTGATCTCGATGAATAAAGTTCTATTTCATTATATCTTGTTGAAATTTGACTGCCACCCCCTGTGGGTGTAAAACACAAAACACTTAGCCGCAAACCTGATTTGCCTAAGTACAAACTACTCCGAGTGAGGGTCTCGCCCACACTCGGGGGCTTAGCCGCGGCTCCGCGTCGCCTAAGTTAAAAAAAACATTCGAGTGGACATCCTCCACACTCGGTTGTCAAGATGAATAGGACCATCATTGTTCGTCTAAGGAAAAACTACTCCGAGTGAGGGTCTCGCCCGCACTCGGGGGCTTAGCCGTGACTCCGCGTCGCCTAAGTTAGAAACCTTTCGAGTGGGACATCCTCCACACTCGGTTGTCAAGATGAACAGGACAATCATTGTTCGTCTAAGGACAAACTACTCCGAGTGAGGGCCTCGCCTGCACTCGGGGGCTTAGCCGTGACTCCGCGTCGCCTAAGTTAGAAACCTTTCGAGTGGGACATCCTCCACACTCGGTTGTCAAGATGAACAGGACCATCATTGTTCGTCTAAGGACAAACTACTCCGAGTGAGGGCCTCGCCCGCACTCGGGGGCTTAGCCGTGACTCTGCGTCGCCTAAGTTAGAAACCTTTCGAGTGGGACATCCTCCACACTCGGTTGTCAAGATGAACAGGACCATCATTGTTCGTCTAAGGACAAACTACTCCGAGTGAGGGCCTAGCCCGCACTCGGGGGCTTAGCCGTGACTCCGCGTCGCCTAAGTTAGAAACCTTTCGAGTGGGACATCCTCCACACTCGGTTGTCAAGATGAACAGGACCGTCATTGTTCATCTAAGGACGAACTACCCCGAGTGAGGGTCTCGCCCATACTCGGGGACTTAGCCGCGGCTCCGCGTCGCCTAAGTTAGAAAACCTTTCAAGCGGGACATCCTCCACACTTGGTTGTCAAGATGAACATGACTATCATTGTTCATCCAAGGAAAAACTACTCCGGGTGAGAGTCTCGCCCATGCTCGGGGACTTAGCTGCGATACCTCATCACCTAGGTGTAAAACATCCGGAAACCAAAGATCGAATAAAGCCAAGACAAATAAGAACTGCGTCATTCGAATCTAAAGTACGGATAAAGGTTCGGGCGGTGGGAGCCTCAGGCTCACTTAAAGTTTTACGGTTACAGCAACCACTCGGCATTCCGAGGCAAATACTTTAAAAGTTTGAACTTGATGATCACTCGGGCGGGGACACTGCTTCCACGAAGGTGTCCAAGTCAATGTTGTCCGCTATCCGAGTGGCAGCCTCCATGAACATCTCCATGAAATCGTCGATCTTGGCGTGCTTCCGGTTAGCCACCTCGAGAGACTTCAACTTTTTCTCGTCCACCCCCTTGCAGTGGATACGGACCAAGGAGAGGGCTATATCAGCACCAGCCCGGGCTGCGGATTTCTTCCACTCTTTCACTCGGCTTGGCACTGCCTTCACTCGAGCTAGCACAGTCTCCAGATCCTTCGAAGGCTCGTCGTCGGAAAAGACGTCGCGATCAATCGCAGAGATGGCAGTGTTAAGCTCCCTGATATACAGGGCCACTTGCTCAACACGCTCTTCCAAGCGGAGCACGCTCATGGCAGCACTGTCCTTGAGACCCTGGGTTGGATCCAACTCCTTCTCAATTTTGTCCGTTTCCTCCGCCACATCGTCACAAAATGCTGGATTCGGCCAAATGAAGAAAAAAAGTCAGGGACAGACAAATGTCATTCGGTTTGACAAGGCTCCAAGAAAGTCACTCGGAAACGTTACCTTTGAGCTTTTCGTTGGCCTCACCACTGAATTCCTCAACATACTCCTCCAGCTCTGCTTTCTTGGCAGCAATGTGCTTAAGCTTGGTCTCCCACTCGGCTTGCGACCTCTTCAATTCCACGAGTTCTTCCTTGGACTTCTGAACAGCGGCTTCCAAAGCTTTTTTCTCCTCCTCCAGCTTTCCGACTGACTTCAGTTTCTCCTCGGCCTCCTTGGCCTTTCGACTGGCTTCCTTCTGAGCGGCCGCCAGTTCGATGTCCTTCTTTTCAAGAGCAGTCTTCACAGTTTCTAAAGAAATAGAATTCTTCAGCCTCTGGACAAGTTCACGATTTTCTCTACGAAGATCTGATGAAGCATATTCAGTCGGATGGGGAAGGGGAGAAACTACTATTACAGTCGGGCAAGAAGAACTTACCTTCAATCGCCTTTTTCTCCTCTTCCAGTCGGGTGTTCTTGGTTTTCTCGGCCTCAAGGTTAACGCGCAGGTCCAGCATCTCCTTCTCCAGAGTTTTGTAGTGGCTTCCGAGCTCACAAACAGACTGCAAACGAGACGGATTGAACATTATATTCATTCAGATATTGGTCAAAATTTTGACTCGGACTCTAAGACTCCCGCCGGCTGCTTCAGTCAACGGTAGCCTCGAGGACTACACCCAGTGGGTGCGCTCAGCGCGCCCCCACTGGAAAATCAAAAATAAAACGGATGTATTGAACATTGTATTCATTCGGACTCTAAGACTCCCGCCGACTCCTCCAGTCGACGGCAGTCTCGGGGACTACACCCAGTGGGTGCGCTCAGCGCGCCACCACTGGAACTCAAACACACCCAGCCGGTGTACTCTAACTCGGATACGAATCCTCACAAGACAGAAACATAAAAATTTTGACTAAAGAGGGTACTTACAAGAGTACTTACTCGGACATCCTTCTTCAGAGCCTCACTCGCGTCGTATGCCGTCTTCAGTCGGTCGCTCATTATCTCCAGCTGGATTAACGCTTCTTTGCTTGCTCCCACTTGGTCCTTCGGGACATAGTGTAGCGCAAAGATGTTGGGCGCAGAATGACTCAACGAGTGAGATGAAGTACCGGTACCGAGTGCGGCCCCGGCCCCCGAGCCGACCTCTTGTGTGGGCACCAAAGTATCGGCAAGCGATGACTCCTGCATCACAACGTCTGCGTTGGCCGGAGGATTCGCCGGGTCAACCTTGTCGTTTGCATCAAGGTCGATCACTTCATGCGGAGCTGCAAATATTCAAGACATTCGAAGATGAATAAACATTCGGAAATTACCCAGCACTACCGAGTGAGTCTGGAGCTTACCTTTCGAAGACGCAACATCAGCGTCGGCCCGTTCTTTCTCCAGAGTCTGAGGGTCGGGTGACGCAGTCGAAGTATCAGCTCTGCAAAGGAAACATTCGGATCATTTCGTCACTCGGACAGATGTAAACAACGACTGTTAGATTGGAAACACTTACGATGAAGCCACCGGGATGGCCATCTTGATCTTCGGGATGAAGACCGACTTCCGAGGTTTGGTTGTAGCAATTTTGGGCTGCTTCGTCGCCTTCTTAGGAGAAGAGACAAGCTCTACACGCCCACGTTTCGAACTGCGGGTTGGAAGGGCAGACCCAGTCGACTTGGCAGCTTTCGATCCTTTGGCACCACCACCGCGGACTCCCGAGTCATGGCGCGCTTTGGAACGGCCTTCAGGCACTCGGTCTTCCGAGCGCGATGACTCCACTTCGTCGCCATCTTCCGAGCCTTCCTCATCATCTTCCTCGTCGTCCTCGTCGTCATCAGGCTCTTCATACTCTCCTGCTTCGGCCGAGTCATCCGGATGGTCGGTGTCGCTGGCAACGTCGACCGGACCTCTATCCACGAGTGGCACCTGGCTGCTCATTTGTGTGAAGGCCTACCGAATGAAGGACAGGATCAGTCAGATCAAGTACAACAAATACACAAATATCACTCGGATGATAAACCTTCGGAATTTACCTCATTCGCTGGGTTCTCTAATGAGAGTGGGGCCACCTGCCTGCTACCCATGGGGTTGTCGCGCGCTGGGGTGATCGCCTTGATCTTAGCCTCCACCTCATCCTCCTTGAGCTCCTCCAGATGAGTTCGAGTAGGATCACTCGGTCCTGAGTATTCCCACATAGGGTGACCTCTGGCCTGCAACGGCTGGATCCTCCTCTGAAGGAAAACTTCTAGCAGATCAAGGCCGTTGACGCCTTTCTGCACTAGAGCCACCAACGCTATCACTAAGATGTCTACTTCGGTCTTCTCCTCCTTGGTCACTGTCAACCGGGGAACTGGCCGAATGCGCTCGGAGGTATACGGGGGAAGTCCCGACTGACCCTCGCCGACTGGGATGTCGTGACAGTAGAACCAGTTCTCCTGCCACCCCTTCACCGAATCAGGAAATGTCATCTGTGGGAAGCAAACCTTGCCCCGCAGTTGAATTCCAAGTCCCCCGCACAGCTGGGCTACATTGGTTTTGTCTTTCGACCGAGTGGGTTTTTTCACGGTCATCACTCGGCAAGTGAAGAGGTGTTTAAACAGACCCCAATGAGGATGACAACCCAAGAAGTTTTCGCACAAAGAGATGAAAGCAGCTAAATAGACGACAGCATTGGGAGGAAGGTGATGGAGTTGAGCGCCAAAGAAACCCAGGAATCTTTGGAAGAAAGGGTAGGGCGGCAGAGAGAAACCTCGCTCGAGGTGGGTCACCAAGAGCACACGCTCGTCTCCCTTCGGTGATGGCTCCTCCTCGCCCGCTCCCGGCAGCCGCCAGCTCCCCTCGGACACGAATCCTTGACCCTCCAGCTCGAGCATCCGGGCCTTGGTCACCCGCGACGGCAGCCACTCGCCATGCGTCCATCCGGCCGGCGCTTCGGCGCTGGAAGAGGAGGCACGCGAGTTCTTCTTCGCCCGCTCGGCCTTCGCGGTCGCGAACGCCGTGCGCATCTTCGCCGACGAGCTCAGGACGGCCTTCGACGAAGGAAAGGAGGAAGGTGCGCAGGTGGGCGTCGGAGAAGACGAGGGATTGGGGAAAAATGAGATCCGTTCTCATCCCAACAGTGTTTCCCGTTTTTATATCGAGGATCCGGCGCGATCTCTGGCCGTCAATCCGCAAACGGAGCGAGATCCGCGGATCTACTGTTCAGGACCTGGAGGACGCGTGGCGTAATTCCCGGCGCGGTTATCGAGGCGTCGTGTCCATTACCCCAAATTCTCGGGACACAACCATTCCGCCGCGCGCCCACACGCGGTTTTGGCGATTTCGAACGCGCGGAAATTTCTCCGTGTTCAAATGAGCTGAGCTCCGCACCGCGAGAACCCTGGTGACACCCTCCTATGAACCAAGTGAATGGCTCACACCAGCTGACCACTCGGATTAAACAGCAAGATTGTTTTCACCAAAGTCATTGATCCTGAATCCATCTTGGTTTGAGGCCGAGTGAGGAACGACATGATCGTCTCTCGAACTTTTCTGAAAGATCATCGATGCTTCCGAGTGTCGATCACTCGACTAATAAAACCTCATGGATTCGGGGGCTACTGATGAGGATGTCTACCCTGGGTAGGGTCATAGACCTGACATCTGGGGCCCACCAATAGTCCCACATGTGCATCGAAGCACATGAGCAAGAGTGCACTCGGTCAGACCTGAAGAGTCACTCGGACGCACCTGAACACACATTCGGATGGTTACATCCACACTCGGTCAACGAGAACTCAACAGTCCAGGAGACGTAGCGTTGAGTAATATGAAGAGACGTCCTCTGGGATTGATCAGTCATGCATTATCGGTAACGCTCTAGTTAAAGCGGCATTTTCTGTAACGTAGCTTTAACTAGTATTCAATGCGGCGCTCGGCTGGTGGTGGCGCATTCTATATAAGCCACCACCTGACGCCGTAGCAAGGTTCCGACACTTGTATTCTCATACTCCCACATAAGCATAATAAACCAGCCCCCGGGCTCGAGACGTAGGGCTTTTACCACTTCCGAGTGGGGCCTGAACTCGTACACATCCGAGTGAAACACCTGAGCCGTAGCTAGACTTCGCCCCTCTATTCGTACCCCCAATACTATTGTCAGGATCATTCCCACGACAGCGGAGCTCGGTGTTCATGGTTGGGGCTTGAGGTTTCGCCGAGTTCTGTCGCCTGTAGAGTTGGAAGACTGGCATCGGCTTGCTGCTCTCTTCCCGCAGCTCTCGGAGTCCTCGGACATCGTCTCCTGGCCGCACTCTTCGCCCGGTTGTTTTTCGGTTAAGTCGTGATATCGTATTTTGGTGTCTACCCCTCGCCCTCTGAGATTCAAGGGGATCTGGTCGGCTCGTATCCCACTAAAAATCAAGATTTTCCTCTGGCAGGCGATGAGGGGCAGGCTGCCCTCGGCGGACCACATCCTCAAATGCAACAGGCCAGGGACATGCTATTGTGCGCTGTGTGGCCTGCTTGAAAATTCGGACCACTTTATTTCACTTGTTCTCTGGCTCAGCTGTTTTGGAGTTGCTTGAGAGAGTGGCCTGGTGTTTCTTGGGCGCCGTCCAGCTTTTGGGGAGCTGTGGCCTCTTGTTCTTACTCTCTCTAGGCAGTTGCGTAGGCTGTTCTGGTTTGGTTTCGCGGGCATGCTGGACCCTTTGGACCAGGACGAACAAGTTTACTATCGATCATATCTTCCCCCTTCGGCCGATTAACTGTATTTTCAAACTGGCTTGTTTGCAGCAGTGGACACATCTGATTAAGGAGGGCGATAAAGCAGCTGCGGAGCTTCTGCTTTCTCGTATTCATTCTACGGCGAACTCGATCGTGATCCAAACTCGGCAGTCTTAGTTGGTGCTAGCGTCGCCCTTTGCTTTTGGTCTGGCCTGCGTGCCTATCTTTGTCGCCGGTTGTGGCCTTCTCTGTTTTGGCTATGCCGCTTTTGTGTCGAAGGTCGACTGTGGTGGCTCTTGTAAACTTTGTCACTTGTGGTGGCTTTATTAATTTAAAGTCGGGCAGAGGCCTTTTATCTAAAAAATTGGGGAGGATGGAGGCGCGGGTCTGGGAAGGGTTTTGGGTGGGCCGGGGGTGTCGGAATCCTACGTGTCTGTTGTCCGGACTCCCGCAAAGACCCCACACCCCCGCGCGCGCGTCTCCGGTTTGCAGCAGA
Source organism: Elymus sibiricus (assembly GCA_039707655.1). Lineage (NCBI taxonomy): Eukaryota > Viridiplantae > Streptophyta > Magnoliopsida > Poales > Poaceae > Elymus > Elymus sibiricus. Next base: position 432,616,518 of record CM077675.1, read on the forward strand.
AAGTATGTCCGAACCGCCGTTCGGACCGATACAGGCCTGCGTTGGATGGCTTCCGCGGTCCGGATGTATGCGGGCGGTTTGAGGGTTCGCTTTGGAGATGCCCCAAGTGTGTTACTCTTTTATAAGGAGATCTTATTCAAAAATATTTAATCTGTAAGTTATATTGTGAGCATACTTTCCATGAAAAATCAAATAATTTTATATCCACATGAGTAATATAAACAGTTTTAGTATATATCTGGTCAAATTAAGAAGTTTGACTGCAACTGGCAATGCATAATTTGAATTGTCATGTTTTTTGTTGAAATTGCTCATTTTTTGAAATCTTCTTGGATGTCAAGTGTGCAAATTTTGGCGAAAGTGCATGAGAACAAAGTTGACATACCTGCCATGATAAGTCATGTCCAAGGACCTAATTATTAACAACAAAAAATAGTTTGTTATCGTAGTTCTTTTCATGTCAGTGAAAGGTAGCGTCACTCACTTTTTCTAAGTCGCTAGAAATATAGTTTAACTAAAGAGCTCGATTAGAAAAGGAGTACCCAATAAAAGTACCGTTGCACGTGTGCAGGAGTAGCTAACCACACGCTGTTAAAGTGCTCTCTTATTTATATTCATATTGTTTAGGGTTGATCTTTCAACTAATGTAAGTTAAGGAGAGTTGAACATTCTTAGGAGCTACACCAACATGTTTAAACTTTGGTATGCAGATTGTAGTGCAGCCAGTTAGCCTTTTTGCACATCAATTTTATTTTGAGGATGTGGATTCCTGGATAAATTTGAAGTACAAAACACTTTTATCGTAAAGGCCAACATGTTTACACAAACCCTAAATGTATCGGTTGATGGATGGGCAGTTAACTCACACTAAAGTGCAGGTGCAAGATCCACAGCTTGCCACCACATGCATGACCCAGAAACCATCATGTAAAATGTTACTCTCCATTGTCAGCATCAGAGAGAAAGTAAGGCACTTACGCTAAACAAGTCTATTTACCAGTTAATCACGTTCATATTTGATCTAGCACCAAGTACCAGATTAGCCCATCAAAACCGCTGGCCCTAACCTTGTTTTTCAAGCTAGATAGAAAGGTAGCTATCTCTATGTATTATCTGAAGATAATGAATTCATCGACAAGACAAATATTCCTCAGATAACTCCACACCAGAGCCACATCAGCAGCTTATAGCTTTGTTAGGGCATCTCTAACAGTTTGTTGGTTAGCTTGTTGGTAAAATATGCCATGTCATCAACCAACACTTTAACATACAACTACTTCAATATGTTGTATCTAGTTGCCCAATAGGATGTGAGATAATAAATAAGGTGCTCTCTCATTTTACATTTGGTTAATTTACATACAACCTTGCTCTCTTTCCTCATTTATTGTATGACACATCATCAAAAATCCTATGTGTTAAAGACTACCAACAACTATCTTACAACTATTGAAGATGCCCTTAATGTTTGCATGCTGGGACAAAGCTAAGGTCAACTCTTTGATCTACGTCAGAACCAAATTTCAGTTTCTCCTCAAAACCTGATTTCTTAATGGAAGATTCCACGGACATGAACAGGATACAGGTTCCAAGGAGCTCTTTCAACCTTAGACTGGTTCCAATGCATCGGTGCTAAGGATGCCACATAGCCAAAAAGGTGATGTGGCAAAGCAATTAAAGAGGAGAGAGAGCATTATGGTGACCCCAGGAAGAACCGGTTCTAAGCACGTGAACCTATGTAAAATGACTAGCAACCAATGCATGAAGAAGTTTAACTATTAAACAATTCCATGAGGAAAGCTTAGCAACAAAAGCTAAGCACCTATGCATTGAGGAGACTAGTTGCTAAGGTTTTTAATACACTTAGCATCCCCTCTAAGCACCAGTCCATTGGAACCAGCCTTATGCACACTGTTTCTTATTAACTTTAAGTACAGGGTGTCTTAAATTAAAATAATAAGTACATGTGCACATGTTGAGGCAAAGTGGTTGTGGTTTGTGACTGATCAAGTATTATCTCCGTCCTGGTTTATTAGCCCCCTCTATTTAGGCTCTAGCTACCCTCAAGAAGAGAGGATAGGATTAGGAGTATTATCAGCCACGCAAAGCCACAACTATCTTGTGCTAGCTAGCATATCTTTTCCTTTCAGTTTTGCTAAAACACATCTAGATGTGACATAAGTATTGCACATCTAAGTCCTATATCATTGATCTTACATGAAGATTCGTGTAGGTATTTCCTTTTCCTTTTTCTTTTTCTTTTTATATTTGATTTAGTCATTTAGATATGCAATAACTATGTCACATCTAAATGTGCCCTAGACACACCCCTTTTCCTTTTAGCCTTCCCCTGATCCTGTCGATAATCTCGCATTGTGCCAGGCCGAGGAAATTCTTGTTAGGCCATGACAGTGATGCACTGACTCTCTCCGCTTCTCCATCGTGGATGCCCCGTCCGTCTGTCTATATTTGAAGTTGTAATTATCCTCACGATATTCTTTTGTGTGGTATTATGCAGAATGGAGATTTTTGAATTGAAAAGAGATGGAGTCGCATTGGGTTCATTGACCCAAATACCATTAATGAAGAGGTGTTAAATATGTTCAAACAAGACACGGAGAATAGCTTGCTAATGTTTTTGGAGGAACTAAATACCAAACCAGAAATACTTCTTCCTTACAACTTCAGGTGAGTGTTACTGTCTTGTACTACAAATTCTATTTTTGCTTACTCGATGTGAAGTGTAGTTGATGAGTTATGCATGCCCGCTTATACAAACATGTGCGCAGATACCACTGGATCCTACTAATCATTATAGTTGACGAGGGAATTGTTGAAGTACTGGACTCACTAGGTAAAGACCCTGGAGAATACAAAAGCCTGGTTTTGATGAAAAGCCTGGTTTTGATGCTCGACGGGTAATTTTAATCATTATCGTACTATGTCGGCCTCTTTAGTTCATTTCCTGATATCAAGTAATTAATAACTCCTTTATTCATTTTCTTTGCCGGGCAGGGTTTGGAAAAAGTTCACCAAAGAGGTTGTCGGTGCATGAAAAAATAGCTGAAATGGCGACGGACCAAGGTAATTAAGTAGTACTAGCTACGTCCGCGCATCTCTTTAATTCTAGTTTCAATACCATTATCATGCTTGATTATTATCTGATTGAATTCTATTCTCGTAAAGTGTATGAGGCAGGAGCAGGGGACTAATTTATGTGCATACTACGTTTGCGAGGACATTCGCTTTATGACCGAAAGGAGCGGAGATGCAAGACATCTTTGGGTACGTAAACACTATTCACAATTTTTTTATCATGATCTAATATATATACACACAACTAATATATTCATATTGATCTCCTTCTTTAAAGATGGTGGAGATGCGGGATAGGCTCCTACCAAAGGACCGCATACGAGCACTTCAAGAGGAAATAGCGGGATTTTTGCTTGAGCAGGTCATATCTCCCGACGGAGAATACCATTTCACCCAATGCCTGCATGTAATGATCTGCAAATTATAGAAGAAATTGTATATACCAAATTGCGTGTGTATATGTGTGTGTGTGTGTGTGTGTGTGTGTGCATGGCCGTATCAGAAATTCTATGATATATGATCGGTTCTACGAGAAATTCTATTGTATATGCATAACGTGTACAGTATGTAGCGTAAAATATGTTTGAAATGAAAAAGAATTAAATAGAAAACACAAAATGAAAAGGAAAAATAAACAATAAACCCTAAACCCTAAACCTTTAGTCCCGGTTGGTGTCACCAACCAGGACTAAAGGTCCCCAGCCCCCAGCGCGCGTTGCCGGCCACGTGGCAGGGATTTTGTCCCGGTTGGTGTCACCAACCGGGACTAAAGGTCCCCAGCCCCCGACGCGCGCTGCCGGCCACGTGGCAGAGATTTAGTCCCGGGTTGTGGTCAACCGGGACTAAAGGGTGGGGGCCTTTAGTCCCGGTAAATCGGGACTAAAGGCCCTTCCCAACCGGGACTAAAGGTCGTTTCTTCACTAGTGTAAGTATGCGATCAGCTTATGTTAGGCAGATAAGCTTTATAGGAACAGTCATATCTTCCACAAAGGGTGCAATGATGAACGTAGCTTACTGCTTCTGGACGAGGCAGCAATTTAACCTGGTCCCGTCGCTCCTCAAGTAGCGAGGTGGGACTAAACACAAGTCCAGGGCCATAACTTCGCCGAGTTCTTTCTATCGGGAACTCGGCAAATATATTACACCTGGTATTCCAATTAAGAAAATGAAAATAGGAAAATGTTTGCCGAGTTGCCGTTAGGCAAAACCCGGCAAACGAAGGCCGCCGTCACGGCTTCGTCCATTGCTGCCTGACGTGGCCCACATGTCAGTGTTCGCCGAGTTGTTTCCGTCAGGAACTCGGCGAACTATTTTCGTCGCTGGCTTTTTTTTTTTCGTCGAGTCTGTTTTCGTCAGAACCCGGCAAACAACACTGCTCTGCCGAGTTACAAATTACCGCCGAGTTCTGTTACGGATAAAACTCGGCAGACAGAATGTCGCCGAGTGCCCGATGAAATGCACTCGGCGAAGAATTGAAACTCGGGACAGAACGCGATTCTAGTAGTGCATCATGTATAAATGTTACTCTCCATTGTCAGCATCAGAGAGAAAGTAAGGCACTTACGCTAAACAAGTCTATTTACCAGTTAATCACGTTCATATTTGATCTAGCACCAAGTACCAGATTAGCCCATCAAAACCGCTTGCCCTAACCTTGTTTTTCAAGCTAGATAGAAAGGTAGCTATCTCTCTGTATTATCTGAAGATAATGAATTCATGGACAAAGACAAATATTCCTCAGATAACTCCACACCAGAGCCACATCAGCAGCTTATAGCTTTGTTAATGTTTCTCCAGAGACAATCATGCATGCATGCGGGGACAAAGCTAAGGTCAACTCTTTGATCTACGTCAGAAGCAAACTTCAGTTTTTAATGCTCCTCAAAACCTGATTTCTTAATGGAAGATTCCGCGGACATGAACAGGATGCAGGTTTCAAGGAGCTCTTTCAACCTTATGCACACTGTTTCTTGTTAACTGTATGTACTGGGTGTCTTAAATTAAAATAATAAGTACATGTGCACATGCTGAGGCAGAGTGGTTGTGGTTTGTGACTGATCAAGTATTATCTCCGTCCTGGTTTATTAGCCCCCTCGTATTTACGTTCATATTTTAATCATAATTTACTAATAAATAATAAAATATACATAGCAATAATAGTGTTATGGGAAACTACTTTCAAATACGAATTTAACGATACAGTTTTTGTGACATGCATTAACATTTTACTAGTTAGATTCATGATCGGAATTTGACACAAAATACGGAGGTGACCGATGATCCATGGTAGTAGTTGATAGTAGGTTCAGAATAATATTTGTCGTGTTCTGGAGGGTGAGGCCACATGGTCATAACTCATACTGTACTGTAGTAGTAATAGTGAAAATATTTTGCCAGCAGGTTTAATTTGTTGCCGTTACTAAACAGCCGTTGGCCTGCTGCCTCCACAAATTAATTGCAGTTTGCAGTTACATGCACGATGCTTAAACTGGCAGCTATGCTTCAGAATGTTGGTTAATTTTGTCCCTTGGTCAAGTGTCAATCGATCCTATTAGAAATAAGCTTTTCTACAGAAAAGAAAAGTAATGACTTGTGAGATACAAAAGGTGAAAAGGGCCACTGCTGGAAACTACAGTTTCACAATGATTAGCATTTGTTGAAAAGCTTCATAATTATTACTTTTTTTTGCGGAAAGAAAAGCTTCATGATTTGCAGTGGTTTCCGTTGTGTTCTCACTTCTCAGGCAGTTATACTACATATTTAGCCAGAGCTGAGTTTTTTTTTTTTTGCACGCACATACAATTACAAACAGCAGTTTTTTGTTGGAAAAATATACAAACGTTGCTGCCTTTCCACCTTAATTAAATCCAGTAAAAAAGACCAACTTAAAACACTTGATGAAAACATAGAACAGGATTTCTTAATTGATTAGAGGAAGCCGGTTGGCTCCTCTTCCCTCAGCCAGACGGACAGCTAGCTAGCTAGAGCTGGACTCTGGCACTCACTGGCCTTGCAGTGCCATGCCAGTGAATATAAATGAGCCCCAGAGCACATGTCATGCATAATAGTTCTGGCAATATCAATTTCATGTCATTGTCTTTTGTTAACTTTTTTTCCACGGTGGTAGTCGAACTTGGGAATATTTGGCCAACATACAAGTCCTAAAACGACTTAGTACGAGAACTAATCTAATCAGAGGCTGAGAAAATTCTTGTTAGGCCATGACAGTGATGCACTGACTCTCTCCGCTTCTCCATCGTGGATGCCCCGTCCTTCTGTCTATATAGCCGTCCTCTATCTCCCAGTTCCAGTACCTTCTCTATCTCAAAAAAAAAGTTCCAGTACCTTCTGACACCTTCTCCTCCTCAAATCCCGCCCTCCCTCGCTCGACAGTGGCTGGGGCTGGACGTACCGAGCGGGCTTTTCGGCCCGCTCGTGGACCGATCTGGACCGGACCGGATAAATATGGCCGGTCCGAGCCGTGAATTTCGGCCCGAAAATCGACCGGTCCGATCCGGTCTTAGCTCGGTTAACTCGGGTGGACCGAAACAAACACGGCAGTTTCTCTATCCGGCAGCCTTCTGGCGACGTGAACCAGCGATGGGATCTGAATCCAGCGTGGGCAGCGCGAGGCAGTTCACACACGAGCAGTTGGACGTGGGGATGAGGCGGTTCGACGACGGCGGCGAGAAGCACGTCGTCGTGGCCCACGGCAATGGCGGGAGTCCCTTTCCTTTCATTCAGCGTAAATTTAGCCTGAAAGTATGGAGTTTTTCTGCCGTTCCCTTTTCTTTCATTCATCGTAGCAGAAACAGAAAGAACTAGAAAGACGGGCTCGATCCGATACAGCCGTTTCCCTTTCCTTTCACGTCCAACTAACGAAGTGCGTCCACTACGCCCACGACGAGTACTCAGCTCCACGTCATGTCTGATCCACTAATCACGGAGAAGTAGCACACACAGATTTTGTTGGCTCGTGCACGTCCTACCTTATTTGCATGCGGCTAAGAATAAAACGCTAAGGAAAAATAACAAAGACGTGCACAGGATATGCTAGCAAGGTCTGGCATATGGCCACCGGACACGTAGCCCCCGTCGTTGGCTTCTTCCTCCTGGAGGACCACGGCACGTGCAGTTGCTGTTAGTGCACCAGCACTTCGCCGGCGACACGCTGAAGGACCCCGACGTGTGCGTTGCTGCTGACGCCGGTGTGCTGCTCGTGGCCGCGACGGGTCGACGGCTCGCTCTCGTGCCTTCCGGCGTCCATGGTCGCCGCGCAGAAGCTGATGACCACCACCTCCACCTCCCGACGCAGCCGCCATGGTCAGCACATCCGTCTCTTGCCGTCGTTGCCGATGCCATGCTCACCACGACCTCTCCATGGCCGGTCCGGTCCCTGAAAACAGCATAATCACCCCCTCTCATCTGTTTTTTGTGTTAATTAGTTTCAGTGCATTTGAGTGGGTGACCAGAAAAGCTTGCTTACTTACTAAGGAGGCTCTAATGGTTGGTGCAGATGGAGTCCTCACAGCAGTGCAGACACTGGCATCCACAGCCCTGTGTGGCATAATCCACTCCATTGTGGGAGGGCAGCCCCTGCTGATTCTCGGCGTCGCCGAGCCGACGGTGATCATGTACACATTCATGTTCAGCTTTGCCAAGGACAGGGCCGACCTCGGTCCCAACCTCTTCCTCGCCTGGGCCGGTTGGTAAGTCATCCCTGTTGCACTGATGCAGATGGTTACTGTTGTGGGTTTGTCCAATTGCAGGGTTTTTTTTGTTTAATTTAGTTTTGAAACCATGGATGTGTGTATGCAGGGTCTGTGTATGGACTGCCATCTTGCTGTTCCTGCTGGCGGTGCTAGGCGCGTGCTCTATCATAAACCGGTTCACCCGCATCGCCGGCGAGCTATTCGGGCTTCTCATCGCAATGCTCTTCATGCAGCAAGCTATCAAGGTTGGTACACCACCAGGGCCTTTTTTGGTGTCCTTGCTTATTTGGTCTTGACATCATCTGATCGATGATGCAGAAAGTTATCAAGACATTTTGTCGATGTTAGTTCGGTTTCTTTGAGGTGAATGTGGTATGAACCTGGTGCAAAACACAAAGTACCCTTCTAAGAGTTGTGCACTACTGTAGTGCCAACTAGTGGGAGAGCCTACTAGATTAGTCCAATGACATGTGCAGAAGCTGAAAAGCACATGGAGGCTAATAGGGATGTCCTCAAATTGCACAATCAGTGATTATGCTGTTTGGCCATTGCTCCAACTAAATGTTTCCTTGTCCTAAATCTCTAATTATGCTTTAATTTTGCCTGAATTCTAAACACTGGAAGTATTCAAATTAAAAATGTTTATTTCAGATAAATGGTCGGTAACAGAAGCATTGTGCAAACTGAACTGTCTGTCTTTAATAGACGGTTGCAAGTGTGGTGTGGGTGGCTCACATACCTGGGTTGGACGCAGGGACTTGTTGACGAGTTCCGCATTCCTGAGAGGGAGAACATAAAAGCACTACAGTTTGTTCCATCATGGAGGTTTGCCAACGGAATGTTCGCTATCGTGTTGTCATTCGGCCTTTTGCTCACCGCGCTGCGGAGCAGGAAAGCGCGATCCTGGCGCTATGGAGCAGGTATATCTATATATCTGTAAGCTGTAACTGGTCCTGAAGATGCTATGAGAATTCTATTGCCTCAAATCTCCTCCACTTTCTTTGCTTCCTACGACTGTTATGCGCTTCGGTTAACAGAACTCTGTATTCCTCCACTTTCTTTGCTTTGTCGTCATACCTTAGGTTGGCTGCGTGGCTTCATCGCCGACTACGGCGTTCCCCTGATGGTGCTGGTGTGGACTGGAGTTTCCTACATACCACATGACAGTGTGCCGAAAGGAATCCCGCGCCGCCTCTTCAGTCCTAATCCATGGTCCCCTGGTGCATATGACAACTGGACAGTCATCAAGGTACTACTACATAAACTCAACCAGACTTGTGAAGCATTCAAGTTTCTTCATGTGAGTGAACCATCAGACAGAGCTCATCAAATGTTTCCAATACCATTGAGCAGGATATGCCCCATGTGCCACTCATGTACATCATTGGTGCCTTCATGCCTGCAACAATGATTGCTGTCCTCTACTACTTTGATCACAGTGTAGCATCCCAGCTTGCTCAGCAGGCGGAGTTCAACTTGAGGAAGCCTCCATCTTTCCACTATGATTTGCTTCTCCTAGGCTTCCTGGTATGTCCATATGAGTACAACTCTAGGTAATGACTTCAATATTTGGTTTATGTTTATCTTATTTCAGTGTAATTTCTTATGGAACAGACATTGCTATGTGGCCTAATTGGTATCCCTCCATCCAATGGCGTCATTCCACAGTCGCCGATGCATACAAAGAGCTTGGCTACTCTAAAGCATCAGGTAGGATATGAGGAATGTTCTGAACTTCTGATACTTGATCAATACTTGACGCTTCCATTCAAATGACAAAAAAGTTCTTTACAGATACTCCGTGACCGACTAGTGGCGACGGCACGGCAAAGCATGCGCCAGAACGCTAGCTTGAGCCAACTGTACAACAACATGCAGGATGCTTATCATCAGATTCAAACACCGCTGATCCACCAGCAGCAGTCCGTCAAAGTACGCACAGATCTGATTGAAATTAATTTATCACAGTATCGTATGTAAAAATAGTCTGGTACATGTATCTGATATTTGCAGTGCCATTTTCACAAAATGTAGGGCTTAAACGAGCTTAAGGACTCCACTGTCCAGTTAGCATCAAGCATGGGCAACTTTGATGCGCCGGTTGACGAGACGATCTTCGACATAGAAAAGGAGATCGATGATCTGCTGCCTATGGAGGTCAAGGAGCAAAGGTTGAGCAACTTTCTACAGGCTGTGATGGTCGGGGGCTGTGTCGCCGCCATGCCGTTGCTCAAGAAGATCCCCACGGCTGTCCTGTGGGGCTACTTTGCCTTCATGGCCATTGAGAGCTTGCCTGGTAACCAGTTCTGGGAAAGGATATTGCTGCTCTTCACTGCTCCCAGCAGAAGATACAAGTAAGTTTCACTCGTTTCCTTACTGTAAAGTCAGGAAATCTGAACATGCTACTGCACATACGTACACAGATGCGTAATCTGATGGAAACAATAAATCATATCATTATGCAAAAATGTCTGTAGTAAATGCTTGCTGTTTACCAATATATCTTTGCAGGGTGCTAGAAGAGTACCATACAACATTTGTCGAGACGGTGCCATTCAAGACGATAGCCATGTTCACACTTTTCCAGACAACATATCTGCTTGTTTGCTTTGGGATCACATGGATCCCAATAGCTGGGGTTCTTTTCCCCCTCATGATCATGCTCCTGGTTCCAGTCAGGCAGTATATCCTCCCAAAGCTCTTCAAAGGTGCACATCTCAATGACCTGGACGCAGCGGAGTATGAGGAATCACCGGCTATACCGTTCAACCTTGCTGCGGTGAGTCCATAAACTCTTGATCTGTCCTGACAAGCAGCCTTGTTTGTCACCATGCCATTTTCTAAGGTTTAGCTTATGACGGCTGAACAATTTTAATCCTGTTACACTAGCTTGACCCTCACTTATGTAAATTTCAGCAAGATATTGATGTCGCACTGGGGCGCACCCAAAGCGCAGAGATCCTTGACGACATGGTCACCAGAAGTCGCGGCGAGATCAAGCGCCTGAATAGTCCGAAGATCACCAGCTCAGGTGGCACTCCTGTCACAGAACTGAAAGGCATCCGCAGTCCTTGTATTTCTGAGAAGGCCTACAGCCCTCGCGTGACCGAGCTGAGGCATGAACGCAGCCCTCTAGGGGGAAGAGACAGTCCACGGACGGGTGAGGCCGGACCATCCAAGCTCGGTCAAGGCTCAACACCAAAGTGAAGCAATGATGCTGCATTGCACGTATAAGCTATGGAGCTGCTGGAAATAAATTATATCGATAACTCGAGCATCGGTCTAATATAAGATGTCTACTGATGCGGTATGATGCCACTATATGATGGCCAGTGATGAAGTATGAGGCCCCTATAGGATTCCTACCGATGAAGTATGAAAATAGGCTACTGTGTATCTATTTGTAGCCTCCTGATCCAGGGGAGCACTGTATGTGTAATCTCTGAATGAGTAGAATATGATAGCGTCTACTTTGAAGCTTTTTTTAGTCTCACTTTTCTACATTACTGCAAATTGTTCATATTATTCTTTGATTTTTACACCAGATTGGTGAGTGATGAGCATCATTTCTGTTTGCGTATTTGTTGAATTTAAGTATGAGTGATGTGCATGCCTACTATTTTGCTACCACTTGCCAGTTGAATATCACTTAACTGATCCTATTACCTTCTGAGTACTGCGCATTTTTTGCTGGTTAAAATGGTGAACAGTGACAAGTTCAAGTTTTTACGAACAATATATATTCGTAATCTAACAGCTCAAGCTATTGGATGATATCCACTTGATGGATGGAAATATTACTTAAACTGCGATAACGATGCTTCAAATGGGTGCTGAAAACCCGCTTAATTCAGAATGCAAAGTTCTTCCGAAGTGTCCTGTGCGAAAAGCAAATCACGTCAAATTCAATGAACTGAAAGTTGAGAGAGTTGAGGCAATTGTGCAATATTTATAGGAAAAATTGTAGCCTAGCCAATACCCTTGCTGACTCGCTCACGTACCGCATTAATGGGCGAACAGCCCAACCCTTGGAACCACCTACAGCTCCAGGTGGCGAAGAGCCGACATCGAGGTGCCAAACCTTCCCGTCGATGTGGACTCTTGGGGAAGATCAGCCTGTTATCCCTAGAGTAACTTTTATCCATTGAGCGACGGCCCTTCCACTCGGCACCGTCGGATCACTAAGGCCGACTTTCGTCTTTGCTCGACGGGTGAGTCTTGCAGTCAAGCTCCCTTCTGCCTTTGCACTCGAGGACCAATGTCCGTCTGGCCCGAGGAAACCTTTGCACGCCTCCGTTACCTTTTGGGAGGCCTATGCCCCATAGAAACTGTCTACCTGAGACTGTCCCTTGGCCCGCGGGTCTGACACAAGGTTAGAATCCAAGCTCTTCCAGAGTGGTATCTCACTGATGGCTCGGGCCCCCCCGGAAGGGGGCCTTCTTCGCCTTCCACCTAAGAACTCCGTCTGACACGCATGCGGAAAACAAGATAAGTTGAGGCATGACTGATTTGGACAGAAAGAACATTGCACAGGGAGATACCAATTGCCTGACAATCTGAGCCTATTGGTAGATAGGTAGAGTATGATCTGTGGTGTGGTGGTGGTGTTGCCAAGCCAACTACCGAGTACAGCTGCTGAGCAGTGCCTTAATTGTACTTGTCCATGTTTGCTATAGAGGGAAAGATGCCAAGATCAGGAGGGAATTCAAGCAGCAGCTCTTTCAACTGCAACACATGCCTGCACGCTGCAGTAGGCAGAAAGCTACTGGGCTGGCATCCCTCTTTCAACTGCAGCCATGATTCCAGCTTTAGAAGACATTGCATTGCACTGGTCATGGAGCATTGACCTACTGAAACCAGGGGTACCATAGCCACCAGAGAGTTCATCTGTATGCAGTCCAGGTCATAGGCTCATAGGAGCTGCAGCTGCTGCCTTGTCATTCCCCTGGGCAAGACGGCGCCCCCAAATTGTCGACAATCATGGTCGCCGTCGCCCTTTTCCTCAACCGATGATTCCCTCGACAACCGGTGAGCTAGGGCTAGTGATCAGATGGACCTTACGGGTGATGAGCCCGTGCCGGAAAGGAGTGGCTGGAGTTCGTCGTCATGGCGGAAGAGGAAGGCTCAAGGATGTGCATCCTTGAGGTCCTTTGGGTGATGTCTGGATGACAATCTTTTGTCAGGCATGGGTGTTTCTTCACCATCATTTGATCTGCAAAGGCCGAATTCACTGTTTTGACCCTTTTTCTAAACTTTAGCACGATCTAAAACCCTTTTTTTTTTAAATGGATCTGACCCTTTTCTTACCGTCATTGTCTGTGACGGTAGGGTTTAACTACCTACCGCCATAGTCAACGGCGGTAGGAATTGGTCAACATCCAGACGGTGTTTGTAAATGGCAGAAGCCTACCGCCAGAGGTGATGGCGGTAGCTTTCAATACCATCCGCCATAGAATCTGGCGGTAGCTACTTTTTCGTTGCACATGGCTGGCCGCCGGCGCTAATGCATTTGCTAATCACCCTAGCATATGGATCAGCATGTGCACTAGTCATGAGAGAGTAGACTGAAGGCAATGGCAATCTTCGGGGTTATAATCTGGCATTTCATAGGCATGACCTTTCTAGTTGTGTATCCTGTCAAAAACAAAAAAAAACCTTTTTAGTTGTGTAGACTGTTTGATACACCATCCAGTGAGATCCTCAAAAAGCCTTGGAAGCTTCAAGTGATTGCAAAGTTCGCACTTCAACCGTCTAAAAACAGAGAAAAAGCACTGTCACTAATATTTCCGGTTTTGCCAACTTGTGACCGATTCAGCTCCATGGAAATGGAACCAGTGAAAATGTTGAAATTGAAACTGCCTCGATACATCATGAGAAGAAAATTTAAGCAACACATCTGTTTTCACACAGATTGGAGCATTTAAAATTGCTGAAGATTTACACCTCAACCAAATAGCTAGCGCTTAGCATGTATGGGTCAATTACATCCAGAAGCACAGTAAAATGCAACTGATGAAAAATCACTGCTTTATTAAGTCAACAACGAAGAAAAGCATTAGATGGTCCTTGTGTCGGAGGAGAAAAATAATTTAACAACCATAGGATCAAGTGCTGTTCAATTCATACAGGATATGCCGAGAGTCTACTTTCAACTTTCTTAACCTGAGAATTTACGCCCCGTCATCTTCTCAGACTCATATATTATGTGATTGATCAGGCCCCGTGCTGCACTGCATAGCGAGATATAATTTCAGAATGTATGTTGCAAAGAGAATAAAAAGGTAAGACGGCCAAAAATTGAAGGTGCCCATGGAGCAGTAACTTACTCATCCTTCATTTTCTGTATCTTCTCTGGATCAGTTTCATGCATGTTTTTCTTGAACTGTTCCCTCACCATGGAAACAAGAAGCCCTGTATTATGTTGCTGGGTCATAAAAATACAACTGAGTCAAACATGCACCTTCATAAAGTTACACAAATATGCCATAATATCAAGGGTAAACAGGACTTATTAGTTCTAATTTGTGATGGCCTTTTATTCTACTGTGGAGCTGGTTCTCCATCTTGTAAATGAAAAAACACAACTTGCATATTCCAGGTGCAACATATTTTAATAACATCAGTACAAAGTGCCTGAAAAGAATAAACCCTCTTATACATGTTTTGCTGCCAAAGAACGTTGATTCCTTGGAGTAGTTTTCATTAGAAGAAAACAATGTTAAGTAATTCAAAATCTATGTACAGATGCTTAGGTGGCACAGGAACTGACGATGGAGCGACCAGACTGTTAGTTCTCCTGGAATCAGGGACGAATCCAGGGGGGACGAGAACCCCCCCCCCCCCCCCCCCCCCCCCCGCCCCCAAACGAAATTTTTCCACTCGACAGCGATTAGGTGACCACGTGTATGCAGCTTCGAACGATCAGCTTTGACCCCCCTGACCACCCCCAAATAACGTGAAAATGAAGCCCGGATGTCTACCCCCTAAGGCCCAAGCCCACGCATACCAAGCCGAAATTCAGCAACAGTAGCCCACGTCCCCACGATCATCAAAAGACAAATCGATCGGTCTAGGTCATCCACGTTGTTTTCCTCTGCCCTTGTTCGACGCTGTCGCCACAGGTTAGGGTAGTTTTGCTCTAGTCTAGAGTGCATACGTTCTGTTTCCAGTCAATGCAAAATTTGAAAGGATTGGCGATCCATGTTGCTGTTGCATAGACGCACGGCCGGCCGGTCGTTCTCACGACCAACATGAGCTGCAGGCAGCATATGGCAAAGATGGGTTAGTTTACTTCCATTTCTCCCTCTCTCTTGGAGTATTCTTTTTGTGGGGAACTCTTTGGAGTAAGTCTACATTCATCTCTAATTCTCAATATATCTCGTTAGTTTGTCGAATCTCATTTTCCAACGTGAAAAATTGTAGAAACTACAAACATTGAAATTAATTAGGGGCTATCTGATTGACCAGTCGTGCTTGTGTTGATAACTTGACATCAAGAGGAAGCTAACAATATCCACAGTATGTAATGATGATATGTTTTCCTATGGTTCGAAACTTTTGATATCCCCCCCCCCCCCCCCCCCCCCCCCTATCGTCGATTTCTGGCTCCGTCCCTGCCTGGAACACTCCCGGGTTAAAGATACTTGAGGAGAACAGAGCAAGCTGAGTGTGTGTTAAGAAATACTATGTACAAGGTAAAGATAGTTCAAACAAAAGTACACTTACCTGACTACCGATGAACTTAGCCCTCCTTAAGCATTCGCGGTATAACTACATCATAACAAAAGGAGCTTATAAGCACCGATAACATTTTCTCCTCATGCCATCATTTATTTATTATTTTGTGTGACCAGTTCTGATGATGATGAAGAGATAGGTGCACGACAGTACCAGACATGATTTGCAAAAGCTGAAGCTAAAAGGGTAAACTAACTGACAGAGCTACTCCGACTACAGAAATGAAATTTCAGAACTTACTACTCATTACCATCACCATGTACAGGTCATGATGGGGGTAATTTGTCTATTAAAAAGGTGTGATAGGAGCCTTACTCTAAGCGCATTATCGGCAAGTTCTGGAGGTAAAGCTTTCTGAAGTGAAGGCATCTTCCTTTAACCTGAAATAGTCAGTAAACAAGAAAGTCGGTTACTTAAACATGTAAATCTCAAAGCTTTATTATTCGCCTACAGCAATTAAGGAAAAACAATCCAGACAAGGCACACACACCAGTACAACATACTACCACAGAAAGGAGTATAGATTAGAAAAATACCAATATGCACACAAAAGCTGCATATCAACAACTTACAAGAAACAAGGGAACACAACCATATCCAAAAATGTGATACAACCTTACAGTCACACCAAGGACCATGGTCCAAGCAGTAAGAGACCGCATGGAAGTACCAGCTTCCCAAAGCAAAGACCATCCAAATAGTAAAGAGGCCTGAATTGCTCCTTCATTGACCAACACAAACATTAGAGACCAACATATCAGAACATCTATAAAATCATCTGGGCCTTGGGCTGCTACCCAAGAGACAAAGAGCAAACTACAAGGCCTTGTGAACACCCGTTAAAGAAGATGCCTTTCTTCCACAAGCAATTTCTACTAAACTGTGGACACCGCAAATTCACAGTAATTATGAACTATTGATCCAGGCATTTCATGGAGAAGGAAAGGAGAGGGTGGGTTATTTGGGGCTTCTTTGGTTACCAGGGAGGAAAACCCTCTCCCACCATGGGGGAGATCTCCTCAACTGGGGGAAATCCCTGCCGCTTATTTGGCCAACATGTGGTTAGGGGGGAAATTCCAAGCAAAAACAGATCAGAAATATTGTGAAAAAGATCAAAAGAAATCATAATGTTTGGACAACTAATTGCAGTAGAGTATGTTGAATTCTTCGATATATCCAGAAGAGGAAGAAAAATAAAGTCACACAAGCAAGACAGTGTTAGGAAAATAAACTCATACAAGTAAATAAAACAAAAAAGAGACCTAATTGGCGAGAACTTCTATTTGGCAAGAACAAATGCTGGGAAACAAAACAGGAACCGGTATAACCTCTACTCAGTGAGAAAGCCGCGATCAGACTTCACGGATTATTATATATCCATGATACAACGCATAGTACTCATGTTAAATCCTAAGGAACTGGGAGTATTTGCTCAGTGGCTCCAGGGGCTAAGTTACAGACAGACTGCAGTGCCCACACACACAAAGCAAGTGGCAACTGAATCATAGATATGCATTAGAGTTTAGATCGTTGTGGCTATGTATAAATAACTCTAGGATCAAACCAGAATATATAGTAATTCGATGCACATAGTTGAAGCAATTGGCTCTAGCTATTTGAGGAAAGCAATTCAGTGCACATAGATGAAGCAATTGGCTCTAGCCGTTTCAGGAACCAGTAAAATAGGACAAGGGTTTGGATGCAACCAGGTTGTGCCATGATTACCGATGGTTTTTGCTCAGAAGTCAAAGTTGCAGATCAATTGCCATCGAGAAAAAGGGTTTGGAAACTAGACCCACAACATCTACAACAAGATCTGTGGACAGCTCGGTTGCCTTCTGAATATAATTAGTTGAAGCAGACTCCGGTGTCATCCAAGCTTGCTAAATGGGCTGTAATGATATATGGTGGCCTACCTATCATGCCAGTGTTTGGCAACAATATATCTATGCACAAAGTTCATCCACGGGGAAATGGTGGGACTCCTCACTCGTGGCTGCTTAACAAGGTGATGGTCAACTAAACATTCGCATTGCTGAGAAAAAACTACAGTCAGTGGGGACAAGATGCTCCCCATCCCCAACACCCAACAGCGGGGTGGGCATCGAAAAAACAGGCAAAGAGGAGGAGACTCGGCTAGGCTTCGCAGGTCTAGGGACATCTAGCACCTTGGTGAGAGACGGCGGTGAGCGCGTCGGAGTGGAGAGTAGCCAGAGGAGAAGGGAGACGAGGCTATCGCTGTCGCCGGAGGGAGGTGTAGTTGCTCGGAGGAGGCATGGAGCTCGGTCATCGGATCAAACCTGGCGATATCAGTCGGATCAACCTCTAGGTTTCCAACCATTCCGGTGGGATCACTCCACGGCAATCCAATAGATGGAGGGCGAGGGAAGAGGAGAGAGGGACTAGAGGTGGAGAGTAACCGCGGGATTCAGCGAGAGGGGGCGGTGACACAATGCTTAAGGGTGGCAGTGTACCTGGGATTCGTGTAGCGGTCGAAGACAGCGGCAGCGACCTCTGGACCGGTGTGGGAGCGACTGCCACGTCATGGCAAGGGATATCTCGTTGGTACTTGCCCATGGGCCTGTTCGCTATTGGGTTGGGCTTATTCCGTCGGGAGAGGAGAGAGGGACTAGAGGTGGAGAGTAACAAGGATTCAGGGAGAGGGGGCGGTGACACAATGCTTAATGACGGCAGTGTACCTGGGATTCGCGTAGCGGCCGACATGGGGGAAGCGGCGGCGGCGACCTCTAGACTGGTGTGGGAGCGACTGTTACGTCGTGGCAAGGGATATCTCGCTGTTACTTGCCCATGGGCCTGTTCGCTATTGGGTTGGGCTTATTCCTTCGGGAGAGGAGAGAGGGGCTAGAGGTGGAGAGTAACCGCGAGATTCAGGGAGAGGGGCGGTGACATAATGTTTAAGGACGTAGCAGTCACTCCACACCGGTCCAGAGGACGCCGCCACCGCCGCTTCCCCGTCGTCGACCGCTATGCGAATCCCAGGTACACTGCCGCCATTAAGCATTGTGTCATCGCCCCCTCTCCCTGAATCCCACGGTTACTCTCCACCTCTAGTCCTCTCTCCTCTCCCGACGGAATAAGCTCAACCCAATAGCGAACAGGCCCATGGGCAAGTACCAGCGAGATATCCCTTGCCATGACGTAGTAGTTGCTCCCACACCGGTCCAAAGGTCGCCGCCTTCGGCCGCTCCGCGAATCCCAGGTACACTGCCCCCCTTAAGCATTGTGTCACCACCCCCTCTACCTGAATCCCGCGGTTACTCTTCACCTCTAGTCCCTCTCTCCTCTCCCGACAGAATAAGCCCGACCCAATAGCGAACAGGCCCATGGGCAAGTACCAACGAGATATCCTTTGCCACGACGTAGCAGTCGCTCCCACACCGATCCAGAGGTCGCCGCCGCCGCCTTCGGCCGCTACGCGAACCCCAGGTACACTGTTGCCCTTCAGCATTGTGTCACTGCCCCCTCTCCCTAAATCTCGTGGTTACTCTCCACCTCTAGTACCTCTCTCCTCTCCCCTCGCCCTCCATCTACTAGATCGCTGTGGAGTGATCCTATCAGAATGGTTGGAAACTTAGAGGTTGATCCGACTGATATTGCCAGGTTTGATCGGACAACCGAGCTCCATGCCTCCTCCGAGCAACTACACCTACCTCCGGCGACGACGACAGCTTCGTCTCCCTTCTCCTCCTCCGGTTACTCTCCACTCCAACGCGCTCACCGCCGTCTCTCACCAATGTGCTAAATGTCAACAGACCTACGAAGGCTAGCCAAGTCTCCTCCTCTTTGCCTGTTTTTTCGATGCCCACCCCGCTGTTGGGTGCTGGGGATGGGAAGCATCTTGTCCCCACTGACTGCAGTTCCTCCTCAGCAATGCGAATGTTTAGTTGACCATCACCTTGTTAATCAGCCACGAGTGCAGCGTCCCACCATTTCCCCGTGGGTGAACTTTGTGCATAGATGTATCTTTGCTAAACACTGGCAGGATAGGTATGCCACCATATATCATTACAACCCATTTAGCAAGCTTGGATGGCACCGGAGTCTGCTTCAACTAATTATATTCAAAAGGCAACCGAGCTGTCCACAGATCTGTTGCGGATGTTGTGGGTTTAGTTTCCAAACCCTCTTTCTCGGTGGCAGTTGATCTGCAGCTTTGCATCTTGGGAGACAACTTTTGAGAAAAAACCATCGCTAATAATGGCACAAACGGGTTGCATCCAAACCCTTGTCCTATTTTACTGGTTTCTGAAACAGATAGAGCCAATTGCTTCATGTATGTGCACTGACAGGCGTGGAAGTCGAAGCGGCGGCTCCGGAACTCGTCGTCATGGAGGGGTGCCGGCACTGGTCATGCGGATGACAGTGTCGTCGGCCAGTCTGGTGCGCGGCCTCGGGGTCGACGTGGAGGTCGGAGCGGCGGCTCCGGATATGGTTGCTGGGTGTTGGCTTTGGTTGCTCGGGTGACGAAGCCGGCGGCTCGTCTGGTGCGTGGCCTTGGGGTCGGCGTGGAGGTCGGAGTAGCGGCTCCGGATATGCTGGGTGTCGGCTCTGGTTGCTCGGGTGACGAAGCTGGCGGCTCGTCTGGTGAGCGGCCTCGGGGTCGGTGTGTGTGGTTTCCGTCTGTATGTCGGAGCGGCGGCTCCGAAGATAGTTGTAGGGTGTCAGCTTTGGTTGCTCGGGCGGCAGAGCGGGCGGCTCGCATGGTGCACGGCCTCGGAGTCGGCGTGGATGCCGGAGCGGCGGCTTCGGTTTTGGATGTAGGGTGTCGGCTACGGGTTGCTTGGGTGACGGAGCCGGCGGCTCGCCGGATGCGCGGCCCCGAGGGTCGGTGTGTTGATGGTGCCCTGTTGAGGGCGTGTTGTAACAGTTTTCGCCCGGATTTCCGTTAATTAACCAGGCAACTCTCTTCTACCTTTTTTAATGGATCGGGCCCTAAGGGACCGCGTTTCAAAAAATTGCTTTCCTCACCTAGAGCCAATTGCTTCATCTATGTGCATCGAATTGCTATATATTATAGTTTGATCCTAGAGTTATTTATACATAGCCACAACAATCTAAACTCTAATGCATTTCTATGATTCAGTTGTCGCTTGCTTTGTGTGTGTGGGCATTGCAGTCCTTCTATAACTTAGCCCCTGGAACCACTAAGCAAGTATTCCCGGTTCTTTAGGATTTAACATGAGTAGTATGTCTCGTATCATGGATATATAATAATCCGTGAAGTCTGATCACAGCTTTCTCACATAGTAGAGGTTATACCAGTTCCTATTTTTTTTCAGCATTAGTTCTTGCCAAATAGAAGTTCCCGACAATTAGGCCTCTTTCTTGTTTTATTTACGTGTATGAATTTATTTTCCTGACACTGTCTTCTTGTGTGACTTTATTTTTCTTCCTCTTCTAGATATAGTGAAGAATTCAACATACTATACTGCAATTAGTTCTCCAAACATTATGATTTGTTTTGATCTTTTTCACAATATTTCTAATAATTTTTCGCCTGGAATTTTCCCCCTACCACATGTTGCCCAAATAAGGTCATCTCGAAGCTCACCAATGGCATGGAGTACCCTTTTGAAGTAACAGCTCACAACTTCACCGGATCTACCAAAATTGGCGCCAATTACCCTATTTCTAATGTTGTGCCCAACGGTGTGCAAGAACATCGCTACTTGTTGCTCAACAGTCAAGTGTATTGTGTCCTTAGCAAGTTGCGATTCCTAAAGAGTTGAGAAAACCTAAAGAAAGGTTCTCTCCCAAGCCTAAGCATGTTCACACAAGTTGTGTCATTCTTCCACATTTTGTTGTCAAAATACTCTCTTCTCATCCTATCTCTCTCATCAATTGGGGCATACGTAATTGCTTTTCTTCTTTTTCTTATTCTGGATTGAACAACCAATGTTATCATGTTGATAAACCATTGCGCCGCAGCCGCAGAAATTAACATCTTTGTTTTTCTGTCCATCTACTATGCAATTACAAATGATACTTTAACATGTGAACAAGGATAATTCAGTAGCACACAATCTGTTTACAAGAAACCAAATATTCAGAGGTAAATCAACGTTCTCTTCTAGTGTCAAATATTTCAGAAAAAGAAACAGGGGGGTAGGCAGTGGGGTGTATGTTTTACCTCAGGTTGAGGGAGTTGTGCTGCTGGATGTGCTCACGGTGACTTCAAATATCCTGCAACAGTCGATAATATAAAATCAGTTCCAGCAAAAAAAAAAAAACAGATAATGTACATCAGTCTAGCACACGCACATATGAGCAGACCCTAGCACACGCACGCATGAACACTATGCATCAGCGTACAACAGCAAAGCATCAGGCGCACACACATCAGAACACACACACGCCGGCGCAGCCGAGCGGATGCAGCCGTTCGCGGCTCCACCGGATGCACTTGCGCAGGTTCACCGGATGCATTTGCCCTCGCCGTAGAGAACCTCCCGTGGGCAGTTGCGCCGCTCGCCGGGGAATCCTTCTCCACCTCCGCCTGCAGGCCCTGCCTGGTGGTGAGCTCCTCCCATGGCCAGGCTCCACATGGTGGGCAGGGGTGGCCTTCTGGTGCCGCTCGCGCCTCCTCAGGCCCCCAGCCGCCGCCCTCGTTCAGATCGACTCGCGCCGCCGCCTCAAATCTAGCCCGCGTCGCCCCCGTGCACACCCTCCGCAACATCCGCCCGGCACACGCGATTGATGGAGGTGGGGAGATAGAAGGAAAGGAGGAGAGAGGAAAAGAATAGAGAAGTACTCACCTCTCGCCGGCCTCTCTGCTAGATACGTCGCCGTCGCCGCCGCCGCCGCCCACGGAAGAGAGAGGCGAGAAATGGGGAAAGTGAGGGTTTCGCGGGGGTGAGCGGGCGTCCTTTGTCTCGCTTCAGCATAGGGGCAAGCCTCGCGTCGGGGGAGCCCAGATGGACCGGCCCAGCCGCGCGGGAGGCCGCGGCCTTTTTCTTTTTCCATTTTCTGTTCTTGTTTATTGCTTTGCTTTTGTTTTTTTCTTTATATTTTAAAGGAAATTGTTATTTTTCGAATGGTCGGGCGTTTGCAACAGGCACGAACGACCCCGATGCCGTCCACTACGCATCCAACGTCGCGCGCGTGTCCTGCTCTTAAGTTGCAACCAACCCATTCGCCGGGCGATAGCCGTTCGCGTTCTCTGGCCAGTGTGCCCGTGCCGATTTCTTCTCCAATCGTCACTCGAACGCCTCCCCACTTTCTTCCCCGATTCACTCGCCGCATTAAATCAGGAGATCGTTTGTTCGATTTCGTTGCCAACCGCAGTCCACTCGCACTCATCTGGTTCCCCTCCTCCCCAACTCTCCATTCGATTGTTTTGGAGGCGAATCGAGGTGCGAACTGCTGCTTCCATGGTGAATCGAGGCGGGGATCGATGGGCGGTGGTTCTACGGCGGTCGGCGGGCATTTTGGCTAGTGAGTTCTCCGGCTCCCCCTCTCGCCATCCCTTCCTCATTCGGTCAGCCGTTGGTGGTCGAATCCCAAGTAGTTGATTCGCTCGATTTGGTTGGTCCGCTTGCTGTTAGTCAGCGGTTGGTTCGATTTGTTGAGGGTTCGTGGAATCTCCGATTGTTTTGATAGGTATTTGGTCGGGGTTGATGGTGTTGTAGTTCGAGCCGCCCCAAACCTCATTCTCGATTTGGTCAGAAGGCATGCTGTTAGTCAACGGGGTGGATTGGGCTTGTTTAAATTTGTGTTTGTAAATGATGTGGTGTTTTGGGTTAGGTTGTAGTGTAGCATTGGGTTGCAGATGCCCTAAACCTCATTCTCGATTTGGTCAGAAGGCATGAAGTCCTTATCTAGAGCATCTCTGATGTGGTGTTATGGGTTGCAGATGCAACATTATAGTTTGGGTAGGGTTGTAGTGTAGTATTGAACATTAGAGTTTGGGTAGGGTTGTAGTGTAGCATTGGGTTGCAGATGCAACATTACAATTGGGGACACACACACATATTGATACAAAATGCATGCTGTAAAAATCAAGAATGTAGTTCATCTGATTCACATTGTTATCACAATGCTATCTATCTTGCATACTGGTTGGTAATTACCAGGTATGATTGATTGAACTTAGGACTGTATTTTGCAAGAAGTTACCAGTGTTTGCATAGTGATTTTACCAGGGTATAGTATTTAAGGTTACCATGTTTCATAGTGCTTGTAATTACCAATGCATGTAGGCTCGAAATTGACATGTTTATGCTAGGTTTTTTGGGGGTGGGGAGGTTACGGCCTTTCCCACAATGTTGCAAGTTATGACGTCATTCATGTTGTTTGGTTAGTTTGACATGTTTGCTCTATGCCTAACTTCCTATGTGTGACGCCCCCGTCTTAATCGTGCACTAATCATACACGCAAATGTGCACGATCAAGCTCAGAGACTCGCGGAAAGATATCACAACACAACTCTAGACACAAATTCAAACATAAAGCTTTATATTACAAACAGGGTCACGAAGGCTCGAATACATAAGTCAGCGGAAGCAACAATATCTGAGTACATACATAATTAAACAAGTTTGCCTTAAGAAGGTTGAGCAAAACAACGACATCTAGATCGAAAAGGCACAGGCCTCCTGCCTGGGAGCCTCCTGTCTACTCCTGGTCGGCGGCGGCCTCCACGTAGTCGTAGGCTCTATCGGGGTAGTAGTAGTCGTCGGCGGGATCAGCTGGCTCCTAGGTTCCGTCATCTGATCGCAGCAATCGTATCAACGGGAAAAGGGGAGCAAAGCAACTGTGAGTAGTCATCCAAAGTACTCGCAAGACTTACATCAGATCTATGCTAAATATGCATCAGTATCAAGGGGGAGGCGCTGTATCTGTGGACTATACTACAGAAATGCCAGAATAGAAGGGAAGGCCTAGCCTATCGAAAACTAGCATCTTGCAGCGTCTTGCAGCATTAGAAGAGTACAGATTAGTATAACATATGTAATAAGTATGTAGTAGCTATGCCGAGAGATCCTTCCTCGACTCCCTGTGAGAAGCGATCCCAGAGCCATCATTTCAGTTTAGTGTCACAAGTATCCAGTTCTAGTTGTAGTAGATCGGGATACTCTCCGAGCGTCCGTTACCGTGGACACGACTATTCGAATAGATATACTTCCTTGCACGGGTGAACAAACTTACCCAACACGTTCGGTTAACTCTGGCCGAACATAGTTTTCTGGGTCATGCCCGGCCTCGGCTGATCAACACACCATAGTCCTACCTAGGCTCAACAGAGAGGCCAGTACACCGGTCTAAATCCTAAGCGCTCAGGGGTCTTGTACCCATCGCCCTTTGCACTCCTGTGCATTGCGAGGACGGCCGGGATCAGTCCTAGATGCCTCTTTATACAAAGCAGGTGCTTACGCGGGCCACCCAAGCGTGTGCCGCTCACTGTGACGTCTGAAGAGCTTTCGGGAGAATCGTACGACGCAGAGTGCCCATACTTATTCCCGCGTGGTGGTTAGTACGAAAAAGCCAAATGCCTACTCAGATCACATATCCAAACCCGTTAGTGTCTTGGGAGCGCGCGGAGATGATCAATGATCGACGATCTGTGGTCCCGTCGCCCCGTCTCGCGGACTTACCACTAGTGCAGGCGTCTGCTATACAAACGGTTTTTAACCCCTTTCCATGACGTAGTCTCAAACCGTCGCCTTGCATGTGTGGGCGATAGGGGGGCCTATCCCACACGACACGAAAAACCCGTCGGCGATGGTGAAAGGATCGAGATGGACCTAGAGGGGGTGAATAGGTACAGTTACAAATTTTAATTGTTACTTAGCAATTTTAGGCAATATTGCGGAATATGAAAGTGAGCCTAACAATTGCAAAGATGATAGTTGTGCTATGTGTACTAAGCAAAGCAACAAGTAAGTAGATAGGCAAGCACAAGTAATACAAGTAATACCACAAAGACAAATAACCACAAGTAGGGAGTTAGGGTTAGGGATAACAGCAACTCCGAGAGACGAGGATGTATGCCGATGTTCACTTCCTTGGAGGGAAGCTACATCACCGTTTAGAGAGGTGGATGTTACCACGAAGGCACACCAACGCCACGAAGGCTCACCCTATTCTCTCCTTGAGACAACACCACGGAGGCGTTTCTCAACCACTAGTGGTAGACCTTGGGGTGGTCTCCAAACCCTCCCAAACTTTTCGGGGGTAATCACAATGAACGATTCCTCGTCGGAGTACTCCTACCGCCTAGGAGTGTCCAACCTCCAAGAGTAACAAGATGCACCGCGAAAACAAGGGGGAATCAACTTTTGCTTTGGTAAATGTGTAGATCAAGCACTCCTCCTTCACTCCTCAAAAGATCGGGAGCTTTAGTTGGCTAAGGAGGGAGAACTCCAAGAAATCGAGGTCTGAAAATGGTTGAGAGAGAAATGGAGTCGTCACCTTCTTCGTGGGAAAGAAGAAGACTATTTATAGGTGGGGACCGAATCCAGCCGTTGGGCCAGATTCCTGCGAACCCCGGAAGTTCCGGGCATGCACGGAAGTTCCGGACCCCGGAAGTTCCGGTCAAGTTACGGGCAGGTTCCGAGCTACACAGAGAGTTTGCATCCTCTCTGGAGTATCCTTGAAGCTGCCAGAACAGGGGACGGAAGTTCCGACGCCCGGAAGTTCCGGCCAGCCCGGACGTTCCGTGGGCCGGACGTTCCGGTCAGGGTCCGGCAAGGTTCCGGGCAACACAGAGAGATTGCACAAAAGAGCAGTTTCTATGGGTGGCCCGGAAGCTTCCCGGACCTTGTGGTCCCTGGAGGTTCCGGCCGTCCCGGAAGCTTCGGCCTAGGCAGAATCATTTCACAGTGTGTTTTGTTCAGACCATTATGAGAATTGGTTGTGCTAGATTATATGTGTATGTCAAGTTGATTCCCAGATGTTTTCATGATGCACCCCCTCTTAATAGTGCGGCTGCCCTAGGGACTCAAGAAAGAAAGAAAACAATATGACACTCCGCCTTTTTCCTTTTTCCAAGTAGAGGGGAAATAACCATCCATGCTTCACTTCAATTTTGACGGTGCTGTTTACACTAGAGCATGTGGTTAGAAACACAAATGAAATTATCATAGATGTCAAAAACTATTAAGGGCAACAATGCACTTTCAATCTCCCCCTTTTTGACATAGATGACAATAATGCTTGAGAGGGTAGACACACAAAGTATGTATGTTATAAAGCAGTTTTAATGAAAGGAAATAACTCCCCACAACCTATGCCTTATTTTAGATTTGTATTTGAATATCAAAGACATGATTGGAAGTAGCTCCCCCTCACACTGTGCTACCCACACAAGAAAGACATAGAGACATAGAATGATTTACTAACCTTGATTTTCGTATGTGACGAGACATATATGGATATATCACTCACGATAGATGTCGCTCACAGTATGAGATGAGAATATGGAATATGCCATGCAACACATTGTAACCCATAAAGTGCCCACACATGGATAGATAGTTAACGAACATACAATGGTAAGGTTCAACAACGAGCTAAGGTTCAAATCGAAGCAAATAGAAGCAAATAAGAGCAAAGGTTCAATGGAAATAGGCAAATGATAAAACGATAAGTCAACGCCCCGGCCTATCAAGCAATACAACGTCTCCCCCTTTGTCATCAAGATGGCAAAAAGGAAAAATGAAGGATGCACTACTCCCGTCCCTAGCTGAGGGAAGAAGATGAGTCGTCGGACGACTCTCCAGAAGACACTTGGCCGCGAGAGCGATGAGACGAGGCTTCATCTCCAGCTTCGACATCCAACCGAGCAAATTTGGACTGGTATTTAATATTTATCAAACGGAGTCACATTAGACTCAGAATCGTGAGCAAGGGTCATACCAGATGCACGCATGCCATCCTTAAGGGCCTTCATGCCCTCCTTCCTAGGCTTGTGCTCCTCCCACTGCTTTTGGTGCATATCTTGCTGCAGACAGAACATGTTCTTCAGAAGACGCCAAAGTTTGTCGCTCTTCCTTGACCCGGAATCACTAGGTTCCCCACAACGATAAGCATGAGAGCGAGAGCGAAGTTCAAAGTGGTGTGGACCTCCAGCATGAAGATCCTCTTCCTCATCATCATCACCCTCATTAATGGTAGCCTTGCCTTTCTTAACCAACAAGTTAACACTGGAGTGAACAGTCAGACGCCGGCCAGCAGATGCGTTAGGATCAATCTCGGCAATCAAGGTAGTGATGTAGGGAGCATAGATCGGAACCTTGCGGTTCATCACCACACTGTACATTTCATGCCATATGAAATCCATCACATCAATGGGGCCCTGATCAGAGTTGTGAGAAGTGTAGTGAAGAAGGTTGATGAGGTGACCATGAATCTTGTTTTTGTCACCCACTTTGACTGCAAGAACTTCACGAAAGATCCGGTGCATGATATCATAAAATGGCAGAAGGTCACCAACAGAGCCAACCTGTCCGCCAGAGGGGTATAAAGCAGCCAAGTGATGAACCTGAAATACCCCTTTGTCATGAATCTTGTACCCACGATCAACAGTAGTGTTAGTGTACGCATAGCCCAAAAGACGAGCCAGCACAGAGAGCGGGGCAGAGAACATCTCATCACCAGACATCCAAGTAAGAGTGCGGTTCATATCAGTCCCAAAATGCACTATGGCATAGAACTGAGCCACAAGAGGTGGGACACATCATGCTGAAATTTCATGAGAGGAAGAAGGTTGAGCTTGACACACATACTCTGGATCCCCTCAAAGTATGAAGTGTTGGTGGAAGTCTTGTCAAAGTGAGCGGTGTTGATACTCTTCTGAATGACACACTTGTTAACAAACTTAGTGAAAATCTCATCATAAGTGCGTTGCTGAAATAGAGTCCAGAACTTGGAGTCAGCCACATGTTCACGGTCTTGATGATAAGGATTGACCCTGCGCAGAGCAACCCACTCCGGTGCAGGCAACTCTTTCATAGAGATATATAGGCACAGGAGGAGGAGGATGAACGTGAACTGGCTTGGCCTTTTTGGAAGTAGTCTTCCACTTCTTTGAGAAAGTGGGAGCAGTGGTAGGGGAGCCATGGTCTTCGGACTCAGGATCAGGCTCATGATGGCAGTCAAACATGTTCTCATGTCCTAACACAACATCCCGTGTCTTCTTGACCCGCTCTTTGGATTTCCGTTCATACACCTTTGATGGGCGAGCACGCGAGCCAGAACCGCCTATAGAAGGAGATGAGAGAAATAGCAAGAGGATAGAAATAAGTGCACAACCTTCAAAAAAGAAATCAGAGAATCGCATCATGCGAAGAATATGCCAGGAATCTGCTTAGGCTGGAAGTTTCGGGTGTGGGCCGGAAGGTCCGGCGGGCGGAAGTTTCGGGAGACCAGAAGTTCCGGCTGACGGGCGTACCGGGCCCGACCCGGACGTGGAAACCCTAGCGAGGCCGGAAGTTCTGGGCACCAGCATGGTCGCAGGGCGCCATCCGGATCCAAGGAGAGAACATGCATATTCGTACAATGGATGTGAAGGGAAGGAGTATCGCATATCTATTGTGGATACAGTACTGAAGAGTAGTGTTTGTGTTCATCCTAATACCATAAGTTGGACTATAATCCCTAGGAGTGAATCCAGAGAGAAAGCAGAGAAGTCGCTTAGGTTACCTTCCTCCATGGAGACGGTGAAGAACACACGAGATGCCCTTCACACACGATGAACGGGAGGAAGGCCGGAGGTTCCGAGGGCCGACAGCTCGCCCGGAAGTCGTCGATGGGAGAGGGGGGCCGCAGCAAGAGGGGAGCAGGGGCAAAGGAACAAATGGCGGAATACCCCTTTGGTATCCCCTGCCCACTGCTAAGTGCCCCAATCCCGCGACGCCTGGAAGTTCCGGCCCAAAACCCGGAAGTTCCGGGTTATCCAGAGAGAATACGGTTTCTCTGAAATCCCGAGAACTTTGAGGGAGAAAGGCTGAAAGCTGCTAGGACCACCACAAATCCAACAACATTTAAGTGGATAGATGAAGCTTGTGAACCAAGAGAAATATCAGAGGGTTTTGAGATGAGAGAGGCTTAGGTAGAACCTGAACAACGGTCATATAGATCGACTACACTCACTTTGCAAAAGGAAAAAATCAAATAGAGAGAGAGGCCCCAAAGATGAGTGTAGAAGATCAGGGAAAACATATATATGGGTCAAAGATAAACATGAGAGATGAAGATAGTCCAACCTCTCAGAGAGAGAGGGCGATGGACGGATCCACCATGTTTGAGTATATGTGACGTGGCACTACGAAGATTTTAACCTTGAGCCCACCATCAGAACTCCATCATTTAAAGTACTAAGTCATAAAAGTGAAACATAGTAACTTTGAGAGTGTTTGGTTTGTTTATGCATCATATAGGGTGAGAGAACTCATCAGTTGAGGGTCTCCCCCTAAACACATGCGTATATATAGAAAAGACATGAAGTAATTGTATGCATGTGGACAAGATTTCACATAATGCTATCAAGCTCCAAGATACCAAGTTCACGCCTAAGTTCACAGAACCTAGCTTCATCCAGCGGTTTGGTGAAGATGTCAACAAGTTGTATGTCCGTACCAACATGAGCAAGAGCAATGTCCCCCTTTTGCACATGGTCTCTTAAGAAGTGATACCGAATGTCAATGTGCTTGGTGCGAGGGTGATCAATAGAGTTTTCAGCAAGCTTGATGGCACTTTTCATTGTCGCATCGCAGGGGCACATGTCTGTAAGTTATACCATAGTCCTTCAAAGTTTGCCTCATCCATAGCAATTGTGTTGCACAACTTGCAGTTGCAATATATTCGGCTTCAACGGTGGATAGGGAGACACAATTTTGCTTCTTCGAGGAGCAACTTACCAAGGAGCGTCCAAGAAACTGACATGCTCCGGAGGTGGATTTTCTTCCCACCTTGTCTCCGGCCCAATCCGCATCCGTGTACCCAATGAGATCAAACTTGGCATCCTTGGGGTACCATAGACCCAACTTTGGGGTGTGAACAAGGTATCTAAGAATATGCTTAACCGCCTTATGATGACTTTCCCTAGGGGAAGCTTGAAATATTGCACAAATGCCTACACTTAACATGATGTTTGGTCTAGATGCACAAGATAAAGCAATGAACCAATCATAGAGCGGTAAAGAGATGGGTCAAACGGGATACCGTTTGTGTCTTCGTTAAGAAAAAAATTGGTTGGCATGGGCGTCTTGCATGCGCTGGCGTCTGTCATTCCGAACTTCGCAAGAATGTCCTTGAGATACTTGGTTTGAGATAAGAAAATTCCTTCTTGAAATTGTTGAATTTGAAAACCGAGAAAGAACTTCAAGTCCGCATTGAGTGACATCTCAAAGGTCTTGGTCATGGATTCTGCAAACTTCTTGCATAAATGAATGTTAGGAGAACCAAAATGATATCATCTACCTAAATTTGGCATAAGATCAAATCACCCTTTTCCCTTTTAGTAAAAAGAGTAGGGTCAATCACCCCTCTCACAAAATCATCATCGAGTAAAAACTTCTTAAGATGATCATACCAAGCACGAGGTGCTTCTTTGAGGCCATACAGAGCCTTGTGAAGTTTGTACACATAGTGTTTGTGATCAGGGTCAACGAAACCTGGTGGTTGTGATACATAGGCCTCTTCTTGTAGAGGACCATTAAGAAATGCACTTTTCACATGCATTTGATGTAAAGTAAAACCATTGAAAGCAACATAAGCAAGTAAGATGCGAATTGATTCAAGACGGGCAACGGGAGCAAAGGTCTCATCAAAGTCCAAACCTTCAACTTGTGAGTACCCTTGTGCCACTAACCTTGCCTTGTTTCTGATGATTACAACATGCTCATCTTGCTTGTTCTTGAAGATCCATTTTGTTCCAATAACATTGTGTTCCTTAGTTGGCCTTTTGACTAAAGACCATACTTTGTTGCGCTCGAAGTTGTTCAACTCTTCTTGCATTGCAACAAGCCAGTCGTTGCCCGTCAACGCATCTTGTGCCTTGAGTGGCACAACACTAGAGACAAACGAAAAGTGAGCACAAAAGTTTGTTAATTGTTTACAAGTGACTCTACCTTCCGATATGCCAGTATGGATTTGCTTAACATCAACACGACGGGCCACACAAGGCATGGTGGAGGTTAAGGTTTCACGAGGCATGATGGAGGTTAAGGTTTCACGAGGTTCAATTTGCTTAACATCCAGCATGCATGCATCTAGTGTATTAAGTTCATGGAGAAATGGAGTAATGCAATAAGAATGATGACATGATGTAGACAAGATCTATTCATGTAGGAATAGACCCCATCTTGTTATCCTTAATAGCAATGATACATGCGTGCCTCGCTGCCCCTTCTGTCACTGGGAGAGGACACCGCAAGATCGAACCCATCACAAAGCACCTCTTCCCATGGCAAGAAAAAACGATCTTGTTGGCCTATCTAAACCAAAGATTCGAAGAAGAAATACGAGGCTATAAACAATCATGCATATAAGAGATCAAAAGAAGACTCAAATAATATTCATGGATAGAAACTGATCATGAACTCAAACTTCATCGGATCCCAACAAACACGCCGCAAAAAGTCATTACATCAAATAGATCTCCAAGAGATCATTGTATTGAGAATCAAAAGAGAGAGAGAAAGCCATCTAGCTACTGGCTATAGAACTGTAGGTCTATGGTGGACTACTCACGGATCATCGAAGAGGCACCAATGAGGATGATGAACCCCTCCGTGATGGTGTTAGATTGGATCTCGTGGTTCTGGAACTTGCGGCGGCTGGAATTGTGTTTCGTCGACTCCTCTAGGGTTTCTGGAATTTCTGAGGATTTATAGAGCTGGGAGGCGGTGGAAAAGACCTCCGTGGGCCCCACGATACATCAGGGCGCGCCGGAGCCTCTGGCGCGCCCTGATGTATCGTGGGCTCCATGGGCCTCCTCCCTGGTGCTTTGGCTCCCAAATTGTCTTCTGGTCCAAAAAAATCTCCAAAAATTTTAATGGCAATTGGACTCCATTTGGTACTCGTATTCCGCGAAGTAAAAAACAAGCAAAAAACAGCAACTAGCACTGGGCACTATGTCAATAGGTTAGTCCCAAAAAATGATATAAAGTTGCTATAAAATGATTATAAAACATCCAAGAATGATAATATAACATCATGGAACAATCAAAAATTATAGATACGTTGGAGACGTATCAGCATCCCCAAGCTTAATTCCTGCTCGTCCTCGAGTAGGTAAATGATAAAAACAGAATTTTTGATGTGGAATGTTGCCTAACATGTTCATCACATATTCTTTTCTTTTGCAGCATGGACATTTGGACTTTTAGATGGTTCAAAGCAATAGTCTAGTTTTGACATGAAGACTTTAATACTCAAGCATACCAACAAGCAACCATGTCTTTCAAAATATCAACACTAAAGAAAGCTATCCCTAGCCCATCATGCTTAATCATTGATCCATTCATGAAACACACTCGAATATTAGCTACACCCAATGCACAAGTATGATCATAGTGCCCCCTAGTTGGTGCTTTATAAGAGAAAATGGAGACTCAGATAAAAGTAAAAATTGCATAAAGTAAATAGATAGGCCCTTCGCAGAGGGAAGTAGGGATTTGTAGAGGTGTGAGAGCTCAAAGCTTAAATTGAGAGATAATTTTTTTTAAGAGGCATGCTTTTCCTGTCAACGAAAACGACCGAGTAGTTCTCAATACTTTCCATGCTCCATATATCATAGGCGGTTCCCAAACAGAAAATAAAGTTTATTCCCTTTTCCACCATTCTTTCACAATCCATGGCTAGCCGTATCCACGGTTGCCTTCCATACCAACACTTTCCAAGGAATTTATTATTTCACAACATAAAGTAAATTTCTTTTTCATTTCGGGACTGGGCATCCCTATTACCGCCGTACTCTCATGCAATGACAAGTGAATAAACACTCATCTTGAGAATAACACATATAGCATGGAAAAATATTGGCCACCCCCTGCCACTTCATGAGCGGTACGGGCACACAAAAAGGAAATTCATTTTGAAAATTAGAGATGACACATACAAATTTGCTTAGAACGGCATGGAAATACCACATATAGGTAGGTATGTGAGACGTCTCCAACGTATCTATAAATTTTGCTTGTTCCATGCTGTTATATTATCATTCTTGGATGTTTTACAATCATTTTATAACAAGTTTATATCATTTTTTGGGACTAACCTATTGACATAGTGCCAAAGTGCCAGTTGCTGTTTTTGCTTGTTTGTTACTTCGCAGAAAATCAATACCAAACGGAGTCCAATCGCGACGAAACTTTTTGGAGATTTTTTCTTGACCAGAAGACACCCAGTGGGCCAAAGAAGTACCAGAGAAGTGGGCCGAGGAGACCACAACCCACCAGGGCACGCTAGGGGGGGGGGGCCCGGCACACCCTGATGGGTTATGCCCTCCTCGGGGCCCCTCTTCACCGCCTCTGATGCCTATAAATTCCCAAATATTCCAAAAACCCTAGGGGAGTCAACGAAACACAATTCCAGCTGCCGCAAGTTCCAGAACCTCGAGATCCAATCTAAACACCATCACGGAGGGGGTCATCTTCCTCATAGGTGCCTCTCCGATGATGCGTGAGTAGTCCACCATAGACCTACGGGTCCGTAGGCAGTAGTTAGATGGCTTCCTCTCTCTCTCTCTCTTATGATTTTCAATACAATGGTCTCTTGGAGATCTATTTGGTGTAAACTTTTGCGGTGTGTTTGTTGGGATCCGATGAATTTTGAGTTCATGATCAGTTTCTATCCATGAATATTATTTGAGTCTTCTTTGATCTCTTATATGCATGATTACTTATAGCCTCGTATTTCTTCTCTGAATCTTTGATTTAGTTAGGCCGACTAGATCGATTTTTCTTGCCTTGGGGTGCTTTGTGATGGGTTCGATCTTGCGGTGTTCTTTCCCAGTGACAGAAGGGGCAGCAAGACACACATGTATTGTTGCTATTAAGGATAACAAGATGGGGTCTATTCCTACATGAATAGATCTTGTCTACATCATGTCATCGTTCTTATTGCATTACTCCGTTTTTCCATGAACTTAATACACTAGATGCATGCTGGATAGCGGTCGATGTGTGGAGTAATGGTGGTAGATGCAGGCAGGAGTCGGTCTACTTATCTTGGACGTGATGCCTATATAATGATCATCGCCTTGGATATCGTCATGACTATTCGATTTTCTATCAATTGCCCAATAGTAATTTGTTCACCCACCGTGCGCTATACTCATGAGAGAAGCCACTAGTGAACCCTACGGCCCCCGGGTCTACTTTTCCAACATATTGCTTTCCGATCTATCTTTTTACAATCTTTGTTTTTAGATTTACAAAACCAAAAACCCAAAAACATATTGCTGCATATTTTATTTGCTCTTTTTATTTTGTGCTCTTGAGAGATCTATCTCTCCTATCTATCACTACCTAATCTATCTTTTTACCGTAGAGAGATTGACAACCTCTCTTTCGCGTCAGGTTGCAAGTATTCGTTGTTTGTGTGCAGGTGCTGCTTATTGGGTGGTGGTGATCCTCCTACTGGTTCGATAACCTTGGTTACGTAACTGAGGGAAATACTTATCGTCGCTGTGCTGCATCATCCCTTCCTCTTTGGGGAAATACCGACGCAGTCTCAAGCCACGTCAAAGGAATTTCTAGCGCTGTTGCCGGGGAGGAAGCAGTCTCTTCTACGTGCCAATCGTAGGCGCCGAGGGGACTCCACCATCATCTACCAAGTTCCTAATCACAAATCCCATCTCCTTGCAATTACATTATTTGCCATTTGCCTCTCGTTTTCCTCTCCCCCACTTCACCAATTTGTCATTTTTATTCGCCCTCTTTTTCGTTTGCCCCTTTTCTTGCCGGATCTCTTTCTTGCTTGCAATCTTGCTTGCGTAGTCACGATGACTCAAGAAAACACCAAGTTGTGTGATTTTTCCAATACTAATAACAATGATTTTATTAGTACGCCTATTGCTCCTCCCGCCACTAGTGCGGAGTCTTGTGATATTAATGCCGCTTTGTTGAATCTTGTCATGAAAGATCAATTTGCCGGTACTCCTAATGAGGATGCTGTTGGGGAACGTTGCATGGGAAACAAAAAATTTCCTACGCACATACAAGATCTATCCATGGTGATGAGCATCTACGAGAAGAGAGATCGGATCCACATACCCTTGTAGATCGCTAAGCGGGAAGCGTTAAGAAACGCGGTTGATGTAGTCGAACGTCTTCGCGATCCAAATCGCAAGCCGTCCCGCGATCCAATCACGATCTAGCGCCGAACGGACGGCACCTCCGCGTTCAGCACACGTGCAACTCGATGACGATCTCCGCCTCCTTGATCCAGCAAGTGAGGGCGGAGAGGTAGATGAGTTCTCCGCCAGCACAACGGCGTGGTGGCGGTGGTGATGGAGCTGTCCTGGCAGGGCTTCGCCAAGCACGGCCAAGACGATCTAGTGGAGAACAGATCTAGAGGGAGAGAGAGGCAGCCCGTGGCTTTTCAGGTTGGCTGCCCTCTCAATCCCTCCACTATATATAGGAGGAGAGGAGGAGGTGGGGCGGCCTAGGGTTCCCCCATAGGGGCCGGCGACCAAGGGGTAATGCGACCAGGGTTTGGGTGCCCCCCTAGTCGCCTTGCCTCCCAAGGCAGGGGTGGCCGGCGACGCTAGGGGGTGGAGTCCACCTCCCAGCCGAGTGGGCTTAGGTGGGGCGCAGCGCCCAGCCCCTCTCCTTTGGCCCACGAGGCCCCCAACACTTGCCAAGACCCCCGAAACTCCTTTCGGCACTCCGTCGGCTCCCCGGTACGCCCCGGAACACATCCGGACTCCGATTCCCTTCATCCTATATATCGATCTTCACCTCCGAACCATTCTGGAACTCCTTGTGACATCTGGGATCTCATCCGGGACTCCGAACAACCTTCGGTCACCAACATACGTAACTCAATAATACCGAAACATCACCGAACGTTAAGTGTGCAGACCCTGCGGGTTCGAGAACTATGTAGACATGACCGAGACACCTCTACGGTCAATAACCAATAGCGGGACCTGGATGCTCATATTGGTTCCTACATATTCTACGAAGATCTTTATCGGTTGAACCTCTATGTCAAGGATTCAGTTAATCCCGTACGTTATTCCCTTTGTTTATCGGTATGTTACTTGCCCGAGATTCGATCGTCAGTATCTCCATACCTAGTTCAATCTCGTTACCGACAAGTCTCTTTACTCGTTCCGTAATACAAGATCCCGTGGCTAACACTTTAGTCACTTTGCTTGCAAGGCTCATTGTGATGTTGTATTACCAAGTGGGCCCTGAGATACCTCTCCGTCACACGGAGTAACAAATCCCAGTCTTGATCCATGTTAACTCAACAGACACCTTCGGAGATACCTGTAGAGCATCGTTATAGTCACCCAGTTACGTTGTGACGTTGTATACACACAAGGTACTCCTCCGGTGTCAGTGAGTTACATGATCTCATGGTCATAGGAACATATACTTGACATGCAGAAAACAATAGCAATAAACTGACACGATCATATGCTGCGTTCATAGTTTGGGTCTTTTCCATCACATCATTCTCCTAATGATGTGATCCCATTATCAAATGACAACTCTTGTCCATGGTTAGGAAACCTTGACCATCTTTGATCAACGAGCTAGTCCTATAGAGGCTCACTAGGGACATGGTGTTGTCTATATACCCACACATGTATTTGAGTTTCCAATCAATACAATTATAGCATGGATAATAAACATTTATCATGAACAAGGAAATATAATAATAACCATTTTATTATTGCCTCTAGGGCATATTTCCAACAGATGCTGCGACCCATCTAAACACGTTCGTAGAATTGTGTGATATGCAAAAGAAAAAAGATGTGGACAATGATATTGTGAAGTTGAAATTATTTTCTTTTTCCTTGCGGGATCGTGCAAAAAATTGGTTTTCCTCTTTGCCTCGCAATAGTATCGATTCTTGGAATAAGTGCAAGGATGCTTTTATCACTAAGTATTTTCCACCCACGAAAATTATTTCCCTTGGGACGCAAATCATGAATTTTAAGCAACTTGAGCATGAACATGTTGCACAATCTTGGGAAAGAATGAAGTTGATGCTAAGAAATTGTCCTACTCATGGTTTAAATCTTTGTATGATCATACAAAAAATTTATGCGGGGTTGAATTTTGTCTCTAGAAATCTTTTAGATTCTGCCGCGGGTGGTACTTTTATGGAGATTACTTTGGGTGAAGCTACTAAATTGCTAGATAATATCATGGCTAATTATTCTCAATGGCATACCGAAAGAGCACCCACTAGTAAGAAAGTTAATTCGGTTGAGGAAATTAGTACTTTGAGTGATAAGGTTGAGGCTTTGATGAAATTGGTTGCTAGTAAAAATGCTCCTATTGATCTTAATGATGTGCCTTTGTCTACCTTGATTGAGAAAAATAGTGATTCCGTAGATGTGAATTTTGTCTTGCGAAACAATTTCAATAACAATACTTATAGAGGTAATTTTAATCCTAGGCCTTTTCCTAGAAATTCCTCTAATAATTATGGTAATTCCGATGGTAATTCTTCTTAAAATAATAATAGGAACACCTCTGATCTTGAGAGTAATATTAAAAAATTTATCAATGCGCAAAAGGCTTTCAATACTACGATAGAGGAAAAGTTTAATAAGATTGATGATATGTCTACAAGCATTGATAGAATTTCTCGTGATGTTGAAAATCTCAAGTTGAAAGCTTTTGTGCCTAAGATTGATGAATCTATTAAAGCTTTATATGTCTTTATGGATGAAAGTAATAAAATAACCGCTATGCTTAGAGCTAAAAGAGAAATCTTAGAAAAATCGTTTTCTAGTGATTGCCTTCATAAAAAAGATGAAGATCTTAAAGTGATTGGTGTTTCTTCTATTGAGTCCTTGTTTAGTAATATTAAGATTGATAATGAAGGGACTGAAGTATAGTCAACTTTAGCTAGAAGGCGTCCCAATAATTTGGAGGGTGAAAATCTTGATGAAATTTTTGATAAAAGTGGGTTTGAAGAGGTCAAAACTTTAACTAGTGATGTGCCCACTATTTTGGATTGCAAATACTATAATTATGATAGTTGCTCTTTGATTGAATGCATTTCTTTGCTGCAATCCAT
Organism: Elymus sibiricus; assembly: GCA_039707655.1. Classification (NCBI taxonomy): domain Eukaryota; kingdom Viridiplantae; phylum Streptophyta; class Magnoliopsida; order Poales; family Poaceae; genus Elymus; species Elymus sibiricus. Next base: position 432,655,298 of record CM077675.1, read on the forward strand.
GTTGAATTCTCCCCATGCTTATGAACAAAATAAAGTTTTCACTAAACATATCGTTGATGCCATGATGAAATATTTTGAAGAAAAGTTGGAGTTGGAGATTTCTATTCCTAGAAAATTACATGATGAGTGGGAACCTACCATTAAGGTCAAGATTAAAAATTATGAATGCTTTGCTTTGTGTGATTTGGGTGCTAGTGTTTCCACGATTCCGAAATCTCTATGTGATGTGCTTGGTCTTACCAATATCGAAGAATGTTCTCTTAATTTGCACTTGGCGGATTCTACTATTAAAAAGCCTTTGGGAAGAATTAATGATGTTCTTATTCTTGCAAATAGGAATTATGTGCCCATTGATTTTATTGTGCTTGATATTGATTGCAACCCGTCTTGTCCCATTATACTTGGTAGACCGTTTTTACGCACTATAGGTGCCGTGATTGATATGAAAGAAGGCAATATTCGTTTTCAATTTCCCTTGAGAAAGGGTATGGAACACTTTCCTAGAACAAGAATTAATCCACCATATGAATCAATCATGAGGGCATCCTATGGAACCAAAACCAAAGATGACAATACTTGAATCTATGCGTTATGCCTAGCTAGGGGCGTAAAACGATAGGGCTTGTTGGGAGGCAACCAAATGAATAAATAAATTTTTGCTTTTTTCCTTTATGTTTTTGAGTGTTTACACAATTATTCCTCTATTATGATTGTGTTTTTATGGTTTATTTAGTGTTTGTGCCAAGTAAGGCCTTTAGGATGATTCATGGGATGAGTAGAAGCGATGCTGAATCTCAAACAGAAACTTTGCGTCCAGTATATGAATTTTAATTTTTTTATGGAACGTGATCTTTAGCTGATATTTTAACAGCATGTTGCTATACAAATTACTTACGTTGTCCTAATTTGTCAGAATTTTTAGAGTTACAGAAGTATGGTTAGAGTACAGATTATTACAGACTGTTCTGTTTAAGACAGATTCTGTTTTCGTTGCATTGTGTGCTTGTTTTGATGAATCTATGGGTTATATTGAAGGGTATGAACCATGTTAAAGTTAAAATACAGTAGGTATAATGCAATAATAAAATATTAATGGGTTTTCAACAGTACGTAAAGTAGTGATTTGCTTTATTATACTAACGGATCTCACGAAGATTTTGTTGAGTTTTGTGTGATTGAAGTTTTCAAGTTTTGGGTGAGATCACGATGGATGAAGGAATAAGGAGTGATAAAAGCCTAAGCTTGGGGATGCTACCGCACCCCCAAGATATATCCAAATAGAAACAAGCAACTAAGCTTGGGGATGCCCCCGAGTGGCATCCCCTGTTTCTTCTAACGACCATCGGTATTTTACTTGGAGCTATATTTTTATTCGTCACATGTCATGAGTTTTGCTTGGAGCGTCTTGTATCTTTGCTTGCTTTGTTAGTTATTTTTTCACTTGTATCCTTGCTGGACACACCTATTTGAGAGATCCAAAATTATGCTATTATTTGTTAGAATTGCTCTATGTGCTTCACTTAAACTTTTTGAGCTATAAAATTGCTCTAGTGCTTCACTTATATCTTTTTGAGCACGGTGTGCTTGGAAATTTTTGAAGAAATACTCTCATGCTTCACTTAGATTAAGTTGAGAGATAGTAAATTTTGAAGAAACCCTCTCATGCTTCACTTATACCTTTTTGAAAGATGAAATCTTTATGCTCATGTGCTTCACTTAAATTTGTTTGAGCTTGCCAAAAAGCAATGGCAATATATGAAACTAGTCCCAAAGTGATAGACATCCAAGGAGGATATAATAAAAACTTTCATGAAGATCATTGGGCAAATTAAGCTTGATTCTTTGTAATAGTTTTGAGACATGATGATAGTAATATGTGAGTCATGCTAGTGAGTAATTATGCTTAGTAAGAATATTGGTGTTAAGGTTTGTGATTCCCTATGCATGCACGAAAGTCAATAGTTATGAAATGAAGTTATATCCTACTTATGGTGCATTATTCGGTGTTAGTTATGCTCAATGCTCACTTATGTGAATTTTAGTTTCTTGGTTTGGTTGCTTCTCAATCTATTTGCTAGCCTCCATTTGTACTAAGTAGAAATACTACTTGTGCATCCAAAATCCTTAAACCAAGTTTTGCCTTATGAGTCCACTATACCTACCTATCTGCGGTATTTCCATGCTGTTCCAAGCAAATTTGTATGTGCCATCTCTCAATTTTCAAAATAAATTTTCTCTTTTGTGTGCACGTACCGCTCATGAAACGGTGGGGAGTGTCCAATATTTTTCCATGCTAGATGTGTTATTCTCAAGATGAGTGTTTATTCACTTTTCATTGCATGAGAGTGCGACGGTAATAGGGATGCCCATTCCCGAAATGAAAAAGAAAAATATATTTACTTTATGTTGTCAAATAATAAATTCCTTGGAAAGTGTTGGTATGGAAGGCAACCGTGGATACGGCCCGCCATGCAAAGTGAAAGTTTGGTGGAAAAAGGAATAAACTTTATTTTCTGTTTGGGAACCGCCTATGATATATCTAGCACGGAAAGTATTGTGAGCTACTTTGTCGTTTTCGTTGATAGGAAAAGCATGCCACCCAAAATATTTCTCTCTCTCAATTTAAACCTTGAGCTCTGGCACCTCTACAAATCCCTACTTCCCTCTGTGAAGGGCCTATCTTTTACTTTATGCAATTTTTATTTTTGTTTTGAGTCTCCATCTTCCCTTATAAAGCACCAACTAGGGGGCACTATGATCGTACTTGAGCATTGGACATAGTTAATATTTGAGTGTGTTTCATGAATGGATCAATGATTGAGCATGATGGGCTAGGGATAACTTTCTTTAGTGTTTATATTTTGAAAGACATAGTTGCTTGTTGACATGCTTGAGTATTGAAGTCATTATGTTAAAACTAGACTATTGCTTTGAATCATTTACAAGTCCAAATGTCCATGCTATACAAAGAAAAGAATATGATGAACATGTTAGGCAGCATTCCACATCAAAAATTCTGTTTTTATCATTTACCTACTCGAGGACGAGCAGGAATTAAGCTTGGGGATGCTGATACGTCTCCAACATATCTATAATTGTTTCTTGTTCCATGCTGTTATATTATCATTCTTGGATGTTTTACAATCATTTTATACCAACTTTATATCATTTTTTGGGACTAAACTATTGACATAGTGCCAAAGTGACAGTTGCTGTTTTTGCTTGTTTTTTAATTCGCAGAAAATCAATGCCAAACGGAGTCCAATCGCGACGGAACTTTTTGGAGATTTTTTCTGGACCAGAAGACACCCAGTGGGCCAAAGAAGTACCGGAGAAGTGGGCCGAGGCCACAACCCACCAGGGCGCGCCAGGGGGGCCCCGGCGCGCCCTGATGGGTTGTGCCCTCCTCGGGGCCCCTCTCCCCCGCCTCTGATTCCTATAAATTCCCAAATATTCCAAAAACCCTAGGGGAGTCGACGAAACACAATTCTAGCTGCCGCAAGTTCCAGAACCTCGAGATCCAATCTAAACACCATCACGGAGGGGTTCATCTTCCTCTTAGGTGCCTCTCAGATGATGCGTGAGTAGTCCACCATAGACCTACGGGTCCGTAGGCAGTAGCTAGATGGCTTCCTCTCTCTCTCTCTCTCTCTTATGATTCTCAATACAATGGTCTCTTGGAGATCTATTTGATGTAAACTTTTGTGTGTGCTTGTTGGGATCCGATGAATTTTGCGTTCATGATCAGTTTCTATCCATGAATATTATTTGAGTCTTCTTTGATCTCTTATATGCATGATTACTTATAGCCTCGTATTTCTTCTCTGAATCTTTGGTTTAGTTAGGCCGACTAGATCGATTTTTCGGAAGAGGTGCTTTGTGATGGGTTCGATCTTGCGGTGTTCTTTCCTAGTGACAGAAGGGGCAGCAAGACACGCATGTATCGTTGCTATTAAGGATAACAAGATGGGTTCTATTCCTACATGAACAGATCTTGTCTACAGCATGTCATCGTTCTTATTGCATTACTCCATTTTTCCATGAACTTAATACACTAGATGCATCACTGGTGCAGCGACGTGCTATGCAAACGGTTTTTAACCCCTTTCCGCGACGTACTTTGAAACCATCGCCTTGCATCTGTGGGCGATAGGGGGGGGGGGGGTCCATCCCACACGACACGGAAAAATCGTCGGCGATGGAGGCCAACGAACGCAAACGTTTAGCAAAACGAAGCGTATGGGATTTCCGTATCTATCACAAACGAGAGTCACCTGTCAACCGTTTGAGATATGACACCCTTCCCATACGACCCATCCTTGCAACTCGTGTGAGATCACACTAACATCGCACGCGCAATTTTGTAGTGCACCGTTTACGATGTGTGCCGAATCGCAAATAGTTCATAATAGTAAAGCGTGTAATAAGGAGACAATCACACACATTTTGTCCTACAGCGTCGTTTGTGATATACGAAGATTCGCAAACGCTCCAACTGTCATACTCGTGTCGGATGCATACGACATAACAAACAGTTAAACATCATAAATCGTGTATGATAAGGAGACTGTCACAAAATATTTAGGCAATTGCATGCATTGTCGCACACAGTTTCTCTCTTTGAAACGTGTCGAATCATGAGGTATATCACACACGTTCTGCTTTACAAACCGTGTGCGGTGTAATGACCTGCAGAGCTTATTTTTCTGCTATTTTAATCGCCACAATTTAAAATTCTACAGGATTTGAATTTGATAGTAGGCTATTGCATTTTTCATATCAATCTTATATAGACATAGGTTCAACAACCAATGCATTATTCCATTCACAGGTACATATGTTCAAGAATTACATCAAGAAATAATAATTACAGTAGGACCAGATAAATAATGATGAACCACGGTTGCATACTTGTATTAAATACGGTAAAGTAATAGGCGAAAGACACTCTGGCAGTTGTATAAGGTGAAGCGGAATGCCCATATTGTGTCCTCCTCCATGCAAAATGCACGGACGACTCTAGGCCAGCCCCTTGTGATGGCGGACCGCCCATCCTTCTCTGTGTTGATGAGGACATCTAGGTAGTCATCGTGGCCTGGTAGATATACTTTAATGTTTGCACGTCCACCAATCATGTAGTTTGAGAGGTAATCCTGAGTAAACTGCTTTCAGAACCACTGCAAACAAAATAGATTCAGACATTGTAAATTTGTAAGCTAACAACTCATTATGGACAGTAAAAAGAAGGGTACATAGTTCGTAGTTACCATCCTGGAGTTCACCGTTGTCTTGGATAAGGTGTAAAGAAATAGTTTAATTGCCATATTTTGTCCCATTTTATTAACAACCTTTATAAGTTTCCTCACTTGATGCTGGTTCATGAATATCTCATTGCCCCATACGCAAAAAGGGTCGACACGCGGATCTTTACCAGTGACATATGTACCTACAAGCAACAAGTTAGTATTAGAAGGTAAACAAAAATTGCACAATGACGTATTACAGTATTCCCTGTCCTATTATTTAAGATCTTATTACATCCAAAATACTCACATATTTGATTTATTAAGATCTTAATACTTTGGGGCGGATGGAGTATATATATAAGCCATGTGATGAAACTAACCTCGATGAAAATCAACAGCTGTTCCCAATATTGTCCTAGGTAAGTACACCGAAAGGCATGTTAAGTACTGACAGGCTAAACATCAACCAAATATATGCATGGTAAACAACATGATCACAGAATGATAGCTTCAGTGTGCAGGTTTAAGCACTATAACTAAGCTAATAATAAGTGGAGATGCGTGTTAACTGCAATAGGCTTAGCATTTAACAACAACAAAATATAGTCATTCTAATTGGTATTGTGCACGTTTAAGCACACTAGTTATAGTTACATAAAAATGGAAAGGCTTGTGCTCACTACAACAAGCTTAACAACAACCAAATATAGGCATTCATAGTGGTACTGTTGAAATTGCATAGTATGTAGCTCGTGTTTACACATCAAATTGTATAACTGAACATCACATTGTGAAAAAACAGCAATAAACAGTGGGCGTGTTAACTACACCAGGCTTAACAGGAACCACATATGGCCGTTGAAACTGGTATGATGATATTGAACTGGAAAGTACATACTTGCAGATATAGAACTTCACAACGTGAATAACTGAAATAAACAAGGCATACTATATAGCAATTGAACCAGGACACATATGCCCAGTACAAACAACCGATCTAGCTAGAAAAAAACAGTTAAACAAGGCATATGCTCACTACAACAGGCTTGATAGCAACCAAAAATAGTCATTCGAACTGTACTGTTGAAATTGCATAGAACGTAGTCGGTGCTTAAACATGAAATTGTATAACTGAATATCACATGCGAAAGAACTGAAATAAACAGTGAACATGTTAACTGCGCCAGGTTTAACATGAACCATATATGGCTCTTGAGACAGGTATTGATGAAATTCAACTGCAGAGTCCATACATTTAGCATGAGTGAAGTAATTTAACATGAGATGGGTTTCCTCACCTGTCACAGATGGGCTCATTCCCATTAGAAGAGCGCGGATTATGGGTGTCCTCCCTGTTGTCACAGATGGGCTCCTTCCCCTTGGAAGAGCAAGGATGCAGGGTGCCCTCCCTGATGTCACGGATGGGCTCTTTCCCCTTGGAAGAGACGGATAGGGTGCCGTTGTCGGCGTCGGCGTCGTCAATGAGGTCTGACTTGGCAGCTGACGATGCCGAGCCACCGCCATAGAACGTGTCCTTCATAAATGACAAAAGCGGCTCCATGGAGATGAAGGAAGCCAAATTCTTGAGAGCGAAGCAGAGTAGATCAGCGTCTGGGCCTTGCATGAGGTCGACGGGGGTCGAACCCGAGAGGTCGGGGTAGGGCCACTTAACCTGTGACATAGCCCGCGACATGCCGTCACTGTCGACGAGCTTGACGTCGTATCCGGCTGCGTCGATATGCATCCATACAGGAACCCGCTATCTTACAACCTCGTACTTGTTAGATTTCCCGGCGGCCTCGGAGGCCACGTCGTCATCGTAGTCAGCTTCCCCGGCGGCCTCGGCTGCCACCTCGTCATTGTGGACAGCTTCCCCGACGGCCTCGGCGGCCACCTCGTCATCGTGGACAGCTTCCCCGGCGGCCTCGGCGGCTTGGGCGGCCACCTCGTCATCGTAGTCAGCTTCCCCGGCGGCCTCTGCGGCCTCGGCGGCCACCTCGTCATCGTAGTTAGCTTCCCCGGTGATCCCGGCAGACACCTCGTCATCGTAGTCAGCTTCCCCGTCAGCCTCGACGGCCACCTCGACATCGTCCATCGGAAAGGCCGTGATATACCTCCTTTTGGCCATTCACTCCTCGATCTCCCCTGCAAGTGTAGCTGGGATTAGGCTGCGACGGTCTACGGTGGGGATCAGTGCGGATCTGTGAGGAAGGGGGTGTTTAGCAGGCGCCATCTAAGAAATTCAGGGCGGCGAGGGTACGGAGATGGGTTCGTAACCTGGACGGGGAGAGCAGGAGAGGTTGACTGTGGAATGCGGAGCGGGATCGGGGGCGGCGGCGGCAACGGCGAGGTAGCTAGGGTTCGAGTGAGGGAGTTGTGTGGGGTTGGGGTGGGAGGGGCCTAGGTGGTGTTTGAGGAAATGTCGCGGCTACTTTAAATTTTACTTGGAGGGAATGAAAAGCCGGGACAAACTGAAATTTCTATGTAGGGTTTGAAGTGGCGCCAGAGGAACAAACATCGCACACGGCCCAAACATAATACCTGTGTCCAATTCAAATAGATAAACCCGCGGAACCATCAATTTTTAATTGATCAAGGCGGGTAACTATTTTTAAGATTTCTCTATGCGGGTTGGTGCAAGGTGGTCTGTAGTTACGTGACAACCACGGGCCGGGCATGGCACACAGTTAGCAAGCGGGAACCGTGTCTACTACTCTACCGCGTACACAATCGCACACAGTTGTCTGCTTCGACTCGTCTGCTATTTAAGTTTCAAAAAAAGACTACCCTGCCATTTATATAACAATATTGGAAATTAAACACGATAAATCTAGGGTCATCGCACAAACAGACCTGCTTGTGGACCAAATGTATGTATGGAAAGGTTGTTGTGGTGTTCAAATACGGAATGCACAACTTTCATGTGACACACAATCCCCCCCCCCCCCACACACACGCCTTCGAGTCGGCGAGGGGATGGTAGCTCAGTATATATACGAACTTACAAACTTATACTACAACTGCAAATTCACCCTACCGTAACACAAAACCAATAGAAATCCATCATGATCACCCCCTCCCCCGTGTTTTAGTTCTGAGGGTAGATTGCATGGGCCCACTGATGGGCGCGTCTCGAAAACTTCACATGATGGGTGATACCGCAACCACATATGTGTGTCTCAACTAATTACTTAAGGTGGTGTGATATTTCGTACTTGCAAAACTTTTTGATGTGGCTCAAAAGTTGAACGGTATGTAGTACCTGACCTCAAAAATAGGTTTCGTGTATCCGTAGTACTATTGTGATGCCCCTCCCCTGCCCCCGCCCTGCCCCACGCACACATGCTTCCACAACTGCATGCTTCGAACAAACGCCACAACCTATATATATGTATGCGCTCAAACTTCTGTCTCGTATCTCACCATGAACTATATCGTAAGAAATAATGAGTACTATATCTACATTGGTCAAATTAACATGTAGTGTATATATATGGGCCGGTTTAAGTGATAGACCACGTGGGTCCACAAATTTGGCATGTCGTCCATAACCACGCAAGGGAGTGTGTGTAGACAACACCAACGCACATGCATGGCCCGAGGCACATATGTATATATGAAAGCGTTGTGCGATGTTTTCAAATACTAATAACGCATAACTTTCGCCGCCACATGTGTGGCTCTCGAACCAGATTGGGCACGTACTGAGGTTAACGACCCATGCATGCATATATAGCCCCAAGCGCGCCCACAGTTCGATCCGATAGGAGGGATTCAATATGTACGATGCGTTTGATTTTTTGTTAGATTTGAAATGTCGATGCATATATATGAACTACGTATAATATATACACATATACGAACAAGAAGAATACACCTTGGTCAAATAAACATCTCTACAGACACCTGTCAAAGTGACGACCCACGTGGACATGGTTATGTCGGTGTGACGATGCCGATGACCACGTGAGAGAGTGTTTGACAAAAAAAATGCCCACTGCATGAGGCCCACACATATATGTATATATGTAATTAAGTGTTTATTTAGTTAGTAACCAATGGAACTTTAATGTCACTTGCCTTAGAAACTGTAAGTCGACTTACGAAGAGGATCGATCACAACGCACATAGGCCTTGTTTGGAGCCATGGGTTAGAGTTAGTTTGAGCTAGTTTGGGCTCAAATAATAGCCCTAAAGTATTCAAACATGAGGGTTAGATTGTAGCTAGTTGCATATAACCCACACCAAAAAAAACTATCCCACCCAAGAGGTGCTAATTGAAGCTAGTTCTCATGGGGCCCTCTCTATCCCACCAGCCAAAAGGTGCTAATTGGAGCTAGTTCTCGTGGGGCTCACTGAAAAATCACTTTTGTCTCTCCATCAAGTGCATCTATTGTCAATCTAACCCTGTCGTCCAAACACCTCTTTGGCTAGAGTTAGTTTAGGGTTAGTCATGAGCTAGAAACTAACACCAAGCTCTAGCTAAGTTAGAGTATCCAAAACAGGGCCACACGCACGCATACCAAAAAGGATCCACATTGGTCAAAACAATATATAATATAGGTGCCACACATGGGCCCCATAGATTATATTGACGCGTCACCGATTACCATGTGAGGGAGCCACACTTAGGACCACCATAGATTATATGTGACACAAGCATATGCATGGGTATGTTTTTTTGATTCAAAATGCCAACTGCACGACTTTGATACAATGCGTGCTTCACAAATTGGGAAGTCCCCACGCTAAAGAAAATTGTGTGCAATAGGTATGTCTCCTCCCACGCACCCCCTCAACTTTGAGCGGTAGGAGGTACTCATGAGTACGTCACATCAATCTTTGGTGTGGAATCTCATCATGATCTACCGCAACACAGAGCAGATTAACTTAACCCACCTTGGTCAAACCCCTACCGATGCGGCTCAAAAGTGATAGACCACATGGACCCACGAATGTGCGGATCACTAATTAATAACGCACGGAGGATTATTGTCCGAGGGACCACCACCATCGTGTGCATGTCTCCTAAACACATGCATGATGTGCCTTGTTTTAAACATTTCAATGCACAATTTTGATAATTTGGGATGGCAACTGCCTCACAAAATGGACAATCCCACACATAGAGGCTAGTGCAAACAAGTGAAAGGGAAAGAGCCCCCCCCCCCCGTGGCCACCACCGGAAACACCACTTCGAGGCGCGTCAAACTATTTTTATGCAGAAAACATGTGACACATCAGTCCGTGTTATAATTATAAAATGTCCATATATCATTCGAAAAATATGCAATAATTGAGTTTCTAGGAATTCATTGGGGGAAATCATATGTCCCCTTGGGTTCATGTGTTTTGTCGCCATGCAATAAATGGTAAGGAACATCAAACATCTCGGCGTCGTGGAAAATATTGAAAATCTTGGTTTTTAGACAGCTCGGCATCAAACATCGAAACATCATTTTAAATTGAAGTGAATCCATAAATCAACTGAAAATCATGAAACTTGGGATTCCGTTTATATATATATATATATATATATATATATATATATATATATATATATATATATATATATATATATATATATATATATATATTGTGCTAATTTCTGGCCTAATTAGGGACAAAGTTTTGATACACTTTTCTTACAAACGGGAGCTTATTAAAGGTTGGTGCTTTACAAACACTTGTCACGTTACCATCACGAACGATTACAGTATTCAACCGTGTGCGTTGGTCCCAACAAAATATTACGTACCGCCACGAGCCCCGTGTGCCGTCCGAGCGGATGTGAGTCGACGGGACGCATGATGAGAGCAGTCCGCGGCTCAGGCTGACCGTGAGGCGTGCGAGCAGGTGTGTAAATTGACGGGACACGTGCGAGCAGGCCGCTCTGGCTCACCGGGAGACGTGCGAGCTGGTGTATGAATTGACGGGACGCGTGTGAGCAGTCCTCTGCACAGGCTAACCGGGAGACGTGCGAGCAGTCCCCTGCGTGGGCTAGATGGGAGACGTGCGAGCAGGGGTGAGGCATGCGAGAAGACCGCTGCGCAGGCTCACCGGGAGGCGAGCCGTTTACCCGCCTCCCGCCTAGCTCCCAACCACTCTATATTAATCGCGCCTATGCCGCCTGGTTATAGCAGGCGGCCGCACTCCCCTCTCTCCACACACCGTGCCTGCATCCTCGCCGCCGTTCCCAATCGTAAACGCTCTCGGAAGTGTATCAGATGGCGACCAAGCGCACCATCGGAGGGATTGGTGACGCGGGGGTCGAAGATGGGGACGGTGAAGCAACTAAGCATCTCTTGATGCTGGGTGACGAGGTTGCACTCCCGGACGATGAGGTCTCGCGCGGACAGAAGCACGACAATGACGTCGTAAGCCCCGTCATGCCTCCCCAGCAAGAGGCGGTGCTGCACAGAGACTACTACGACCTCTCTGATGACCACTCCACCGATTCCGACGACTCCGACGGCAACGGCGACAACTCCAACGACGACGGAGAAAAGGTTAGACCCCCCACCCCCACCCCCAGCCCCTTCCTATTTTGGTAACTATTTTTTTGAAAGAAAGGCAACTATATCATAGGGTATCTCTGATTAGTTCTGTTTTCCGCCTTCTTTTGGAATTCGTCCGGGGTTCATGTTATTTCAATCCATGTAATCAGAGTAAGATTCGGTAGATCCGTGTTAGTGTGTACGTATTGATTGTTTGGTAGGTAATGAAAAGTGACTTGGATAAGTGACTTGGATAAGTGACAATCGTACATACGATTATGCTAGTATTATGTCTAAGGTTTTACAGTGATTTAATGGTTGAGCTGTACAAATGATCATTTTGCTAATAATCTGTCTACATAGATGATTGTACATGTACCCATTTGTAAATAAACACTGTATAAGAGCATGTAGATCACTACTTTAGTGATAATGTGGAGTAGTACTTACTTCATAGTTCCTTGTTTGTTTGAAAATAATCGGCTCATGCATTTAAAGTCATTAGTTAATAATTTTGTTGCACTAAGTTGTTTGTGATATCATTTTATGCATATTATAAATCAATGTCATGATTTTTTGCTATATGTATAGGTACTATCTGACGACGTTGGCAGCGATAAGTACGACCATAGAAGGTACAAGAAACAAAAGCTCAGGGAGCTCTATGCAGGAACGCATAATCGTCGTATCAGGACCCGGAATGGGGGCTTCAGATGCCCGTTCTGCGCCCAAAGGCTTAACCCCGTGTTTGCAAGTGTTCTGGCGCATGCTAGAGGATGAGCCATTGGCTCTTTCAAGCAGAAGTATTCTCGGAGGGTGGCGCACGCCGCGTACGCGGGGTACCTGGAGAAAGTTTACGTTGTTGGTGGGTACGATTAGGATTGAGTTATATATACATGTCCTGATGCCAACACTACCCTAGCTATCTATAGTTTGTGCGTCTTATATCTCTGCTTGAGTATGTTTATTATGTGTTGATCTAGATGTCGGTGAGACTCTGTTTTATGAACCAATACGTAGAGCAATGTAATTGCAGTCTTGAGATGCAATCAGTTTGGTTGATGGAATATTTATGCTTATCTTAGAGTCCCCACACAATTTACTACTACTAACAACTGTTTGCCCACAGCACGCATAACCACGTTTTAGTGTTGGCAGTTTTTTACACTATGCATATTACGGTAAAAAATGCTTGACTTCCCTGCAAACTTGTTGAATGCGGTAAAAAATTCAGGTGTCACACGAAAAGATGAAATTTGGAACCCAAAAACTTGGTTATTTTCCCGGACTGTAACCGGGTGTGAGGACTAACATTGTGCCGCGACATGCGTGTGTCCTGATTGTCCAGAACACATTCCCGCGCATCGAGCGTCTGCGGCAGTAGGATTTACACGGACCACGGCAGTCCATTTACACCGTAGTGACACTTATCGCAAACGGCTGTGTCTACTGAACCGTCGCCTCCGAAGCACATTATTATTCTGGCCGAGAAAACCCTCACCATCGTCCCCGCTTAACAAAACCCACACCGTCCTTCCCAGTCGCACCCGCACAGCACATTCCACACCGCTGCATAGTGCTGAAGTTGTACGCTGCTTTAAGTCATTGCACAAGCATCGTTTTTGCTAACCGTTTGCCATTTAACGCCCCCAATAATGGGAGCTTCTTCCAGCCGATGCGTGGCCAACCGAGCTGGGCGGGAGGCTGTGCGCGTTTGCGCGCGGGAACGGGCTCACCAACGATACGTTGGTGGCACATCGAGCCGCCACGTGACCAAACGAACCGCCGGGAACGCTTGTTCGTGCGCTGGTCAAGCTTGCACAACAATCCTCCGCCGGGAACGCTGTGACAAGACGTGCCAATTACAGCCCGTCCAGCCCCCATTTACACCACCGCTCATTTAACCTTGTCTCTCTTCAACCTTTCCCCACAACGCAAGAAGCACACCCACACTCCAAATACAGAGAGGATATCCTGCTCGGCTCCAATGGCGGAGCTCCCAGCGGCTGCCGCCGACGAGCGGCAGTTCACCATTCATGCCGGCGTGGACACCCACGTAAGGTTCAAGAACCTCACGGTGGTGTACACCAACGACCCGATCTAGGTGGAGAACTCCATCCACACCATGGAGCAGTTACTTGTCTATGACAATTACAAAGTGGTCGGCTTCGACCTCGAGTACACCGGCGGTCGTGCCGGGCATGATCAGAAGGTTGCCATCGCCCAGCTATGCGTGGGCCATTACGTCCTTGTCTACCACTACTGCTTGGCCACAAGGCCTTGCGATCGATTTGCCAGGTTTGTCAACAGCCCCGACTACATATTCGGTATGGTGGACACCACCAACGATGAAATGGTGCTCAAGACGACTGGCTTGGCCTATCGGAATCTTGTGGACATCCAATGCCTGTACAAGATCTTTGGCGGCGAGGAGAAGCATAAGGACTCCCTGGTTGTCCTCGTCATGGCCATCATCGACCCCTACTACAGAGGTATGTAGAATGTCTGCAAGAAGAAGAAGGTTGCTTGGCACCGCGCCTGGGTCCGAAGACTGGATGAAGATCACGTCAAATAGGTGGCCAAGGACGCGTACGTAAGCTACGAGATGTGCATGCGGATCGTTGACATGAGGAAGTGCCTCCATCGTGCGCCGATCGGCACCCCTCGTCACAAGATGTATATATGAATGACTTGATGATCGTCACTACTAGTTTAGTATGCATGCACTTGTTAATTGATGTGTGCAAATGTTATCTGTAGTCAGTAATGTAATTGGATGTTTATTTAGGTTATGCAATCATGATGTTGTTCGTAGTTTTAGAGGTATAAGTTTATTATGCATGTAATAGTTTATTAAGGTGTGCGCCAATGTTATGTGTGTATTGGATGCTTAATTTGGTCATGCAATCATGTTCTTCTAAACAGAGCATAGATGTTTCACTAGTAGAAAACAGACCTTTTGTCCGCAGCTTTAGTCCCGGTTTGGATTTGAACCGGCACTAATGTGACCATTAGTCCCGGTTCGGGACGGGCATCATTAGTCGCGGTTCGTTCCGGACCTTTAGTCCCGGTTCGTAACACGAACCGGGACTAAAGGGGTTGTGCCAGGCTGGGGCCCCCACGAGCCCCTTTAGTCCCGGTTTGTATCACCAACCGGGACTAAAGGCCCCCCTTTAGTCCCGGTTGGTAACACCAACCGGGACTAAAGGGTTGAGGATTTAGTCCCGGTTGGTGTCTCCAACCGGGACTAAAGGTTGGACCTTTAGTCCCGGTTGGAAACACCAACCGGGACTAAAGGGGTTCTGAATTTTTTTATTTTTCTGTTTTTAGTTTCTGTTTTAAAATGCTTATATCTTTTAAGATATTTGATGTTTTTGAGTGATTCTTTTTGCATTAGATTCAAAATTTTGTCTAGTTTCTGTTTGTGCCATTAGTTTTCAAATTTGAATGGTTTAAATTTTAATTTGTTCAAATTTGCTTCAAACCCTAGATTGTGAATAACTTGAGTTTACAAATAGTTTTTAATTTAATTCTTTTTGCTCCTAGTCACGTGTTAGATTGTTGTCACAGTAAGATTTATTTGGTTATTTTTGGAATAATTTAAAAAAAATGAAATGCCTTTGTAACAGACGATTTTCGTCCGAAACCTTGATACTTCGAAGGAGATGGTCCAGTTTGTGCACGAAGTGCATCCAGTTTTTGCCGTAACCCTCTCAACTTTTTAGCACATGCTATGTGGGTGAAATGATGATACCATGCCAACTTTCAACCTTTTCAGAGTTCATTTGTAGGGCTTTTCAATTTCAGGGTCATTTAGCTCAAAAAAAATCATTAAATGCATGAAAAATAGCAAATGGAGTCAGAAAGGGTTGAAAATTGATGGCGTGGCTTCGAATGGTGCATACTGAACACACAAAAAGTCTGGAGTTGAAATAAGTTTAAAAAAATGAAATGCCTTTGTAACAGACGAGTTTTCGCCTAAAACCCTGATACTTCGAAAGAGATTGTCCATTTTGTACACGAAGTGCATCCAGTTTTTGCCGTAACCCTCTCAACTTTTTAGCACATGCTATGCGGGTGAAATGATGATACCATGCCAAGTTTCAACCTTTTCAGAGTTCATTTGTAGTGCTTTTCCATTTCAGGGTCATTTAGCTCAAACTGTACCCCCCGTGGACCGCCTTTTTTAGCTTTGTAGAAAATAAACGAAAATGATTAAATCTTCAAAAAATAAAATCCTTTGAGATGTAGTTAGGTTTTAGTGTCTAGTTGGTATAGAAATTTTGAAATATGAATTTTGACCTTTTTTGCAAAAAAACGCAAAAAAAATGTAAAACGGCCATAACTTTTGCATACGATGTCGAAAAAAAAAGTTTAATACATCAAAAAAAACTAGAGAAAAATTCGGACTCGATTTCACCGGGGTTTGCCCGGTGAAGTTTTCTCAGATTCTCAAAATTCCAAAAGGAAAAAAAGTTATTTCAAATCCAAAAAAAAAATTAAAAAATTAAAAAATTAATTTTCGAATTTAAAAATAAATAAATGATGTCATATTTGGATTCCTCACATTTTTCTGATAATAATGGATATATTATTTGTCGAATTTCGATTTACAGATTTAAAGATATTAATTATGTCATATTAAATGAATAAATGGCAAAAAAATGAATAAAATAATATTATTACTTATTTTATTTTCATTGAAATTCAATATTATTAGTACTTATTTTGTTTATTTTAATAATTGTTTAGAATTCAAAAAATTAAATCATGTGACATCAAGACCTAAGGGTTAACAGGATTGATAGCTTAAGATTGTCAGGAAAACAACATGTGCAGACTTGGAAACTAGGGGAGATAGAACCTGAAAGTTAAGCGTGCTGGGGCTGGAGTAGTGAGAGGATGGGTGACCGGTCGGGAAGTTAGACGATTTGGAATGAGTGTGGAGCAGTGAGGAGGGGTGATTAGAGAATAAATTATCAATTAATTCAAAGATTTGAAAATCAGAAAAAAAAATAAAAACAAATAAAAAAATTTCAAAAAAAAAATATCAAAAAAAAAATTCCAAAAAAAAATATCAAATTTTTTTCCTTTAGTCCCGGTTGGTGTTACCAACCGGGACTAAAGGGGAGCCTTTAGTCCCGGTTCGTGTTACCAACCGGGACTAAAGTCTCCCCTTTAGTCCCGGTTGGTAACACCAACCGGGACTAAAGGTCCTGCACCCCCCGCCGCAGACAGCGCCACGTGGTGGGCCTTTAGTGCCGGGCCGTGTTGAACCGGCACTAAAGGGGGGGGCCTTTAGTCCCCACCCTTTAGTGCCGGTTAGAGAACCGGCACTAAAGGCCCTCCCCAACCGGCACTACAGGTCATTTTTCTACTAGTGTTTGTGGGCAGATTGAGCAAATCACATCGCATACGTAATAAACAACCAAATCCGTCGGCGATGATTTCATCAGCCCCTAACAGTTCTTTATCCGGAACCATTTGCCCACAACACATCTGAGTGGCCTGTGTACATCACACACATCTTGATCTGAGAGACCGTTTGTGTTATTTTTTTATTATCGCACATAGTTCATCCCAGCGGCCTGTATGCTGTCTATCACACACATTTTGATCTATGTAACCATTTATGTTATTTTACCTCATCACAAACAGTTCATCCGAGTGACATGTATGCCATCTATCGCACGCGTGATCATCTGGACAATCGTTTGTGTTCTGCTTGATCAGCGCAAACAGGTTATCGGGGTGAACTGTATGCCGTACATCGCACACACTTTTATTTTTATGAGCGTTTGTGTTATATTATCCAATCGCAAACAGTTTATCTAGGCCAACTGTTTGCCAAACATCGCACACGCAACTGTTTTTTAGATCGTATTCGATGGATACGCCACCGCACACAGTTTACGTCATTAGCGACGGAGCTATAACTATACCGTTTGCGATTTGGTCATCGCACACAGTTTTGTCGAAGGGTCTCTGATTGATGTGTCGCATTAGCAGCATCCTGCAGTAGTGCATGCTAGATAGCGGTCGATGTGTGGAGTAATAGTGGTAGATGCAGGCATGAGTCGGTCTACTTATCTTGGACGTGATGCCTATATAATCATCATCGCCTTGGATATCGTCATGACTATTCGATTTTCGATCAATTGCCCAACAGTAATTTGTTCACCCACCGTGCGCTATACTCATGAGAGAAGCCGCTAGTGAACCCTACGGCCCCGGGTCTACTTGTCCAACATATTGCTTTCCGATCTATCTTTTTGCAATCTTTGTTTTCAGATCTACAAAACTAAAAACCCAAAAACATATTGTTGCATATTTTATTTGCTCTTTTTATTTTGTGCTCTTGAGAGATCTATCTCTCCTATGTATTACTACCTAATCTATCTTTTTACCGTAGAGAGATTGACAACCTCTCTTTCGCGTCGGGTTGCAAGTATTCGTTGTTTGTGTGCAGGTGCTGCTTATTGGGTGGTGGTGATCCTCCTACTGGTCCGATAACCTTGGTTTCGTAATTGAAGGAAATACTCACCGTCGCTGTGCTGCATCATCCCTTCCTCTTTGGGGAAATACTGACGCAGTCTCAAGCCACGTCGGTATGGTGGACTCATATGGTAAAACTGGGTTTAAGGATTTTGGATGCACAAGTAGTATTTGTACTTAGTACAAGTGGAGGCTTGCAAATAGATTGAGAAGCAACCAACCAAGAAACGGAAATTCACATAAACGGGTATTAAGCATAACTAACACCGAATAATGCACCACAAGTAAGATGTAATTTCATTGCACAACTATTGACTTTCGTGCTTGCATAGGGAATCACAAACCTTAACACCAATATTCTTACAAAAACATAATTACTTACCAACATGACTCACATATTACTATCATCTTGTCTCAAAACCATTACAAGTAATCCAGTTTAATTTGTCCAATGATCTTGATGAAAGTTTTTATTATATCCCTCTTGAATATCTATCACTTTGGGACTAGTTTCATATATTGCCATTGCTTTTGACAAGCTCAAATAAATTTAAGTGAAGAACATGAGCATAAAAATTTCATCTCTCAAAATAATATATGTGAAGCATGAGAGAATTTCTTCAAAATTTACTGACTCTCAAATTAATCTAAGTGAAGTATGAGAGTATTTCTTCAAAAATTTAAAGCACACCGTGCTCAAAAAGATATAAGTGAAGCACTAGAGAAATTCCATAGCTCAATTTTTTTTTAAGTGAAGCATATAGAGCAATTCTAACAAATCATAGCATAATTTTGGCTCTCTCAAAT
This sequence comes from Elymus sibiricus, assembly GCA_039707655.1. Lineage (NCBI taxonomy): Eukaryota > Viridiplantae > Streptophyta > Magnoliopsida > Poales > Poaceae > Elymus > Elymus sibiricus. The sequence goes on from CM077675.1 coordinate 432,674,343, forward strand.
AGGTGTGTCCATCAAGGCTACTTGTGACAAAATAAAAATAAAATCAAGCAAAGACTCATATAATACAAGACGCTCCAAGCAAAACTCATGATATGTGACGAATAAAAATATGGTTCCAAGTAAAATACCGATGGTCGTTAGAAGAAAGAGGGGATGCCACTCGGGGCATCCCCAAGCTTAGTTGCTTGTTTCTCCTTGTATATTATCTTAGGGGTGCCATAACATCCCCAAGCTTAGGCTCTTTTCACTCGTTATTCCTTCATCTATCGTGATCTCTTGAAAACTTCAATCACCCAAACCTCAACAAAACCTTCGTGAGATCCCTTAGTATAATAAAGTAAATCACCACTCTAAGTACTGTTGCAAACCCATTAATATTTTATTATTGCATTATATCTATTGTATTCTAACTTTACCATGGCTTATACCCTCCAATACAAACCATAGATTCATCAAAACAAGCACACAATGCAACGAAAACAGAATCTGTCAAAAATAGAACAGTCTGCAGTAATATGTACTCTAACCATACTTCTGTAACTCAACAAATTCTGAAAAATTAGGAAAACTTCAGAAATTTGTATATCAATCTTGTGTAAAAAATTCAGAATTTTTCTTCACTTCTGTGATTTTTAAAAATTCTGCTACTGGACGCAAAAGTTTCTCTTTTTCAACAAGATCAAATCAACTATCACCCAACATGATCCCAAAGGTTTTACTTGGCACAAACACTAATTAAAACATAAAAAACACAATCATAAAAGTATAATAATTGTGCAAACACTCAAGAACAGAAAGAGAAAAGGTAAGAATAAATTTTATTCATTGGGTTGCCTCCCAACAAGCGCTATCGTTTTATGCCCCTAGCTAGGCATAATGCATAGATTCAAGTATTGTCATCGTTAGTTTTTGCTCCATAGGATGCTCTCATGATTGATTCATATGGTGGCTTAATTCTTGTTCTAGGGAAGTGTTCCATACCCTTTCTTAGTGGAAAATGAAATTTAATATTGCCTTCTTTCATATCAATCACGACACCTATAGTGCGTAAAAACGGTCTACCAAGTATAATGGGACAAGACGGATTGCAATCAATATCAAGAACATTAAAATCTATGGGCACATAATTACTATTTGCAAGAATAAGAACATCATTAATTCTTCCGAAAGGCTTTTTAATAGTAGAATCCGTCAAGTGAAAATTAAGAGAACATTCTTCAATATTGGTAAGACCAAGCACATCACATAGAGATTTTGGAATTGTGGAAACACTAGCACCCAAATCACATAAAGCAAAGCACTCATAATTTTTAATGTTGTCTTTAATGGTTGGTTTCCACTCATCATGTAATTTTCTAGGAATTGAAATCTCTAACTCCAACTTTTCTTCAAAAGGTTTCATTATGGCATCAACAATATGTTTAGAAAAGCTATATTTTGTTCATAACCATGGGGTGAATTTATCATGGATTGTAACAAAGAAATACATTCAATCAAAGAGCAACTATCATAATTAAAATCTTTGTAATCCAAAATAGTGGGCACATCACTAGTTAAAGTTTTGACCTCTTCAAACCCACTTTCATCAAAAAAAAATCATCAAAATTTTCACCCTCCAAATCATTGGGACGCCTCCTAGCTAAAGTTGACTCTTCTTCAGTACCTTTATCATCAATTTTAATATTACTAAACAAGGAATCAATATAAGAAACACCAATCACTTTAAGATCTTCATCATTTTTCTGAAAGCAATCACTAGAAAACGCTTTTTTCTAAAAATTCTCTTTTAGCTCTAAGCATAGCGGTTCTTTTCTTACTTTCATCCATACAAACATCTAAAGCTTTAATTGATTCATCAATCTTTGTTGGAAAAGCTTTCAATTTGAGATTTTCTACATCATGGGAAATTCTATCAATGCTTCTAGACATATCATCAATCTTATTCAACTTTTATTCTATTGTAGTATTGAAAACCTTTGTAGCATTGATAGATTATTTAATATTACTCTCAAGATCAGAGGGGTTCCTATTATTATTGTAAAAAAATTACCATAGGAATTACCATAATTATTAGAGGAATTTCCAGGAAAAGGCCTAGGATTAAAATTGCCTTATAAGCATTGTTATTAAAATTGTTTCGCGAGATGAAATTCACATCTACGGAATCACTATTTTTCTCAATAAAAGTAGACAAAGGAACATCATTAAGATCAATAGGAGCATTTTTACTAGAAAGCAACTTCATAAGAGCATCAACTTTTTCACTCAAAGTACTAATTTCTTCAACCGAATTAACCTTTTTACTAGTAGGTGCTCTTTCAGTATGCCATTGTGAATAATATGCTATAACATTATCTAGCAATTTAGTAGCTTCACCCAAAGTAATTTCCATAAAAGTACCACCCGCAGCGGAATCTAAAAGATTTCTAGAGACAAAATTCAATCCCGCATAAATTTTTTGTATGATCATCCAAAGATTTAAACCATGAGTAGGACAATTTCTTAGCATCAATTTCATCCTTTCCCAAGATTGTGCAACATGTTGATACGTCCATTTTGCATCATGATTTCCTACTGTTATTTATTATGTTTTGTTGAATAATAATGCTTTGTGGAGTGATTCTAATGCCTTTTCTTTCATAATATGCAAGGTTTACACAAAGAGGGAGAATACCGGCAGCTGGAATTCTGGACCTAAGAAAAGCACATCAGAGATACCTATTCTGCACAATGACGTGGCTTGAGACTGCGTCGGTAGTTCCCCAAAGAGGAAGGGATGATGCAGCACATCGACGGTAAGTATTTCCCTCAGTTATGAACCAAGGTATCAATCCGTAGAGGAAGATCATGCACCCACGTAAACAACACCTACACACAAACAACAAACACTTGCAACCCGACGCAAAAGAGAGGTTGTCACGCTCTCTACGGCAATAAGATAGCTTAGGTAATGATAGTTTTGGCAAATAGATCTCACAAGAACACAAAATAAAACTAGTAAACAACAATTGCAGCAAGGTATTTTTGGGTTTTTTGGATTAATAGATCTGAAAACAAAAGTTGCAAATAGTAGAACGGAAAGCAATATGATAGAAAAGTAGACTCGGGGGCCGTAGGTTTCACTAGTGGCTTCTCTCATGAGTATAGCGCATGGTGGGTGAACAAATTACTGTTGGGCAATTGATAGAAAATCGAATAATCATGATGATATCCAAGGCGATGATCATTATATAGGCATCACGTCCAAGATAAGTAGACCTACTCCTGCCTGCATCTACCACTATTACTCCACACATCGACCGCTATCCAGCATGCATCTAGTGTATTAAGTTCATGGAAAAATGGAGTAATGCAATAAGAATGATGACATGATGTAGACAAGATCTATTCATGTAGGAATATACCCCATCTTGTTATCCTTAATAGCAATGATACATGCGTGTCTTGCTACCCCTTCTGTCACTGGGAAAGAACACTGCAAGATCGAACCCATCACAAAGCACCTCTTCCCATGGCAAGAAAAAATGATCTAGTTGGCCTAACTAAACCAAAGATTCGAAGAAGAAAGACGAGGCTATAAGTAATCATGCAAATAAGAGATCAAAGAATACTCAAATCATATTCATGAATAGAAACTGATCATGAACTCAAAATTCATCGGATCCCAACAAACACACCACAAAAGTCATTACATCAAATAGATCTCCAAGAGACCATTGTATTGAGAAACATAGAGAGAGAGGAAGCCATCTAGCTACTGCCTACAGACCCGTAGGTCTATGGTGGACTACTCACGCATCATCGGAGAGGCACCTATGAGGAAGATGAACCCCTCCGTGATGGTGTTTAGATTGGATCTCAAGGTTCTTGAACTTGCGGCGGCTGGAATTGTGTTTCGTCGACTCCTCTAGGGTTTTTGGATTTTCTGGGAATTTATAGGCTCGATAGTCGGTTGAGGGGGTGCCCGAGGTTCCCACCCTCTACCTGGCCGCGCCAGGGGCCTATGGCGCTCCCTGGTGGAGGGTGGCCACCCTGGGCCCCCTCTTCTGGTGATCTTTTGCCCATCTTCTTTCTTCTGGTCCATAAAAAATCCACAAAAATCTCCGCAACGTTTGGGCTCCGTTTGGTACTGATTTTCTGCGAAGTAAAAACAAGCAAAATCAGCAACTGGCACTTTGGCACTAAGTCAATAGGTTAGTCCCAAAAAATGATATAAAGTTGTTATAAAATGAGTGTAAAACATCCAAGATTTATAATATAACAGCATGGAACAAGCAAAAATTATAGATACCTTGGAGACTTATCAACATCCCCAAGCTTAATTCCTACTCGTCCTCGAGTAGGTAAATGATAAAAACAGAATTTTTGATGTGGAATGCTGCCTATCATGTTCATCATATATTCTTTTCTTTTGTATAGCATGGACATTTGGACTTGTAAATGATTCAAAGCGATAGTCTAGTTTTAACATAATGACTTCAATACTCAAGCATGCCAACAAGCAACCATGTCTTTCAAAATATCAACACTAAAGAAGGTTATCCCTAGCCCGTCATGCTCAATCATTGATCAATTCATGAAACACACTCAAATATTAGCTATGCCCAATGCTCAAGTACGATCATAGTGCCCCCTAGTTGGTGCTTATAAGAGAAGGTGGAGACTCAAAGCAAAAATAAAAAATTGCATAAAGTAAATTGATAGGCCCTTCACCGAGGGAAGTTGGGATTTGTAGAGGTGCCAGAGCTCAAGGTTTAAATTGACAGAGAAATATATTTTGGGTGGCATGCTTTTCCTGTCAAAGTAGCTCACAATACTTTCCATGCTAGATATATCATAGGCGGTTCCCAAACAGAAAATAAAGTTTATTCCTTTTTCCACCAAACTTTCACTTTCCATGGCGGGCCGTATCCATGGTTGCCTTCCATACCAACACTTTCCAAGGAATTTATTATTTGACAACATAAAGTAAATATTTTTTCTTTTTCATTTCGGGAATGGGCATCCCTATTACCGCCGCACTCTCGTGCAATGACTAGTGAATAAACACTCATCTTGAGAATAACACAGCTAGCATGGAAAAATATTGGACACTCCCCACCGTTTCATGAGCGGTACGGGCACACAAAAGAGAAAATTTATTTTGAAAATTTAGAGATGGCACATACAAATTTCTTGGAATGGCATGGAAATACCGCATATAGGTAGGTATGGTGGACTGATACGTCCATTTTGCATCATGCTTTTATATTGATATTTATTGCTTTATGGGCCGTTATTACACATTATGGTACAATACTTATGCCTTTTCTCTCTTATTTTACAAGGTTTACATGAAGAGGGAGAATGCCGACAGTTGGAATTCTGGACTGGAAAAGGAGCAAATATGAGAGACATATTCTGCATAACTCCAAAAGTCCTGAAAAGTTACGGAGAATTGTTTTGGAATATATTAAAAATATTGGGCGAAAGAAATACCAGAGGGGACCCACCAGGAGGTCACAAGCCTGGGGGGGGCGCCCTACCCCCTGGGCGCGCCCCTGTGGCTTGTGGCCCCCCCTGGCAGGCCTCCGGTGCCCATCTTCTGCTATATGGAGGGTTTTGACCTGGAAAAAATCATAAGAGAGCTTTCGGGACGAAGCGCCGCCGTCTCGAGGCGGAACTTGGGCAGAACTAATCTAGGGCTCCGGCGGAGCTGTTCTGCCGGGGAAACTTCCCTCCCGGAGGGGGAAATCGAAGCCATCGTCATCACCAACGATCCTCTCATCGAGAGGGGGTCAATCTCCATCAACATCTTCACCAGCACCATCTCCTCTCCAAACCCTAGTTCATCTCTTGTATCCGATCTTTGTCTCAAAACCTCAGATTGGTACCTGTGGGTTGCTAGTAGTGTTGATTACTCCTTGTAGTTGATGCTAGTTGGTTTACTTGGTGGAAGATCATATGTTCAGATCCTTAATGATAATTAATACTCCTCTGATTATGAACATTAATATGCTTTGTGAGTAGTTACATTTGTTCCTGAGGACATGTGATAAGTCTTGTTATAAGTAATCATGTGAATTTGGTATTCGTTCGATATTTTGATGAGATGTAATATTGTCTCTCCTCTAGTGGTGTTATGTGAACGTCGACTACATGACACTTCACCATTATTTGGGCCTAGGGGAAGGCATTGGGAAGTAATAAGTAGATGATGGGTTGCTAGAGTGACAGAAGCTTAAACCCTAGTTTATGCGTTGCTTCGTAAGGGGCTGATTTGGATCCATATATTTCATGCTATGGTTAGATTTATCTTAATTCATTTTTCGTAGTTGCGGATGCTTACGAGAGAGGTTAATCATAAGTGGGAGGCTTGTCCAAGTAAGGGCAGCACCCAAGCACCGGTCCACCCACATATCAAATTATCAAAGTAACGAACGCGAATCATATGAGCATGATGAAAACTAGCTTGACAGAAATTCCCATGTGTCCTCGGGAGCGCTTTGCTTTATATAAGAGTTTGTCCAGGCTTGTCCTTTGCTACAAAAAGGATTGGGCCACCTTGCTGCACCTTTGCTACATTTGTTACTTTCTATTCGTTACGAATTATCTTATCACAAAACTATCTGTTACCGATAATTTCAGTGCTTGCAGAGAATACCTTACTGAAAACCGCTTGTCATTTCCTTCTGCTCCTCGTTGGGTTCGACACTCTTACTTATCTAAAGGACTACGATAGATCCCCTATACTTGTGGGTCATCAAGACTCTTTTCTGGTGCCGTTGCTGGGGAGTGAAGCGCCTTTGGTGAGTGGAATTTGGTAAGGAAAAATTTATATAGTGTGCTGAAATTTACTGTCACTTGTTACTATGGAAAATAATCCTTTGAGGGGCTTGTTCAGGGTGTCTTCACCTCGACCGGAAGCACAAAGAGTTGCTCCTCAACCTACTGAACCTACTGAAAATATTTATTATGAAATTCCTTCGGGTATGATAGAGAAACTGCTAGCAAATACTTATGCAGGAGATGGAACACTACATCCTGATTTGCATCTAATCTATGTAGATGAAGTTTGTGGATTATTTAAGCTTGCAGGTTTGCCCGAGGATGATGTCAAGAAGAAGGTCTTTCCTTTATCTTTGAAGGAGAAGGCATTGACATGGTATAGGCTATGTGATGATATTGGATCATGGAACTACAACCGATTGAAATTGGAATTTCATCAGAAGTTTTATCCTATGCATCTGGTTCATCGTGATCGGAATTATATTTTTAATTTTTGGCCTCGTGAAGGAGAAAGTATCGCTCAAGCTTGGGGGAGGCTTAAGTTAATGTTATATTCATGCCCCAATCATGAGCTCTCAAGAGAAATTATTATACAGAATTTTTATGCTCGGCTTTCTCGTAATGATCAATCCATGCTCGATACTTCTAGTACTGGTTCCTTTATGAAGAAAGATATTGCATTCAAATGGGACTTATTGGAAATAATTAAACGCAACTCTGAAGATTGGGAACTCGACGAAGGTAAGGAGTCAGGTATAAACCTTAAGTTTGATTGTGTTAAATCCTTTATAGACACCGATGCTTTTCGTGAATTTAGCACTAAATATGGACTTGACTCTGAGATAGTAGCTTCTTTCTATGAATCTTTTGCTGCTCATGTTGATCTCCCTAAGGAGAAGTGGTTTAAATATCATCCTCCCATTGAAGTGAAAGTAGTTGAACCTATTAAAGTTGAAGAAGAAACTATTATTTATAATGTTGATCCTGTTATTCCTGCTGCTTATATCGAGAAACCACCTTTCCTTGTTAGAATAAAGGAACATGCTAAAGCTTCAACTGTGGTTCGTAAGAGCTATGTTAGAACACCTACACCCCCTGAACAAATCAAAGTTGAACCTAGTATTTCTATGGTTAAAAATCTCTTGGTTGATAATCACTAGTGCAGAATCGGCCTATAGTGCCGGTTCGTAAGGGCCTTTAGTACCGGTTCTCCAACCGGCACTAAAGGGTGGGGACTAAAGGCCCCCCCTTTAGTCCCGGTTCAACACGGCCCGGCACTAAAGGCCCACCACGTGGCACCTGCCGGCACCGTGGGCTGGGGGACCTTTAGTCCCGGTTGGTAACACCAACCGGGACTAAAAGTATTTAATTCTTTTAATTTTGGTTTATTTTTCCTTTTAATCCTTTAGGGGTTTATGAATTAATTATGGTTTATTTTTCCTTTTAATTTTGTGTTTTCCATTTAATTATTTTTCATTTCAAACATATATTACGCTACTACATACTGTACACGTTGTGCATATATATATAAATAGAATTTCTCGTAGAACCGATCATATATATATATATATATATATATATATATATATATATGTATATGTATATATATATATATATATCATCGAATTTCTCGTATGACGACCATTGACATACATATATATATACAATTTGGTATATACAATTTCTCCTACAATTTGCGGATCATTACATATGCAGGCATTACTGCTTGATCTTGTAATGGTATTCTCCTTTGGGATCTATGACCTGGTCGAGCAGAAATCCAGCTATTTCCTCTTGAATTGCTCGTACGCGAGCCGTTGGTAGGAGCTGGCCCCGCATCTCCGTCAGCTATAAGAAGGAGATCAAGATGAATATATTAGTTGTGTGTATATATATTAGCTAGATCATGATAAAAAAATTTATGGATAGTGTTCTGGCAAACGTACCCAAAGATTTCTTTCATCTCTGCTCCTTTCAGACGTGATCATGCGAATGTTCTCGCAAACGTAGTATGCGCATAAACTATTCCCCTGCTCCTGCCTCATGCACTTTACGAGAATAAAATTCAATCAGGTAATAATTAATCAAGCATGATAATGTTATTGAAACTAGAATTAAAGAGATGCACGGACGTAGCTAGCTAGTACTACTTAATTACCTTGGGTCGCACCCATGTCAGCTTTTGTGCCCAGTCGCCTGGGACCAGTTTGATGAACTTGGCCCAAGCCCTGCCCGCCGGCAAAGAAAATGAATAAAGGAGTTATTAACTAGTTGATATCAGGAAATGAAGTAAAGAGGCCGACATAGTGCGATAATGATTGAAATTACTTGTCGACCATCCCCCTCATGGTTGCGTATTCGGATGGATTCTTATATAGTGAGTCCAGTACTTCAACTTTTCCCTTGTCAACTTCAATGATTAACAAGATCCAGTGGTAACTGCTTGCGCACACGTTTTGTATAATTAAGCGGGCATGTGCATAACTCATCAACTACACTTATTAACATCTAGTAAGCAAAAAATAGAATTTGTAGTACAAGATATAGTAACACTCACCCGAAGTTGTAAGGAAGTAGTATTTCTGGTTGGGTGTTTAGTCGCTTCAAAAACTCTAGCAGGAATCTCTCTGTGTCTTTTCTCGAATATTCAGTTTCCCATACCTTTTGATTAATCGTATTTGAGTCAATGAACCCAATGCCATAGCGCCCAGCTTTTTTCATTTCATACATCTTCATTCTGCATAATACCATAGAAAATAATATAGTGAGGATAATTACAGGTAATGAACAAGAGCACAGCTAGCTAGAGACTTAAATTATAGAAAGAAATCACTTACAGACAATAGCAACTGACGATAGATTTGTCGAGTGCGTCTAGAATGTATAACTGAAACAACTCTGGATACTCAACCCACAAATCTTTTCCATGGAAGTAATGCTTTTTCTTGACTTTCACCATGAGGGACTCTTGATTGGTATTTGCTGTTTCTTGCATGTACCACGTATGCAAATTGTACATTCTCGTTGGTAGAAGCTTGACATCGTCAGGCTTTGTTGGGGAACGGAGCATGAATTTCAAAAAATTTCCTACGCTCATGCAAGATCTATCCATGGAGATGCATCGCTACGAGAGGGGAGAGTGTGTCTACGTACCCTCGTAGACCGTTAGCGGAAGCGTCTCACAACGCGGTCGATGTAGTCGAACAATCCTTCGAGCTCCACCGATCGAGTACCGAACGTACGGCACCTCCGAGTTCTACACACGTGAAGCTCGGTGACGTTCCTCGCCTTCTTGATCCAGCAAGACGTCGAGGTAGTAGATGAGTTCTGTCAGGACGACGGCGTGGCGACGGTGACGGTGAAGTGATTCCGGCAGGGCTTCGCCTAAGCTCTCCGAAAATATGACCGAGGTGGAAAACGGAGATCGGGACACCGCACACGGCTTTGGGACAATTGTGTACTTTGGGGTGCCCCCTTGCCCCCGTATATAAAGGATGAGAGGGAGGAGGCCGGCCCCCTAGGGGTGCGCCAAGTGTGGGGAGTCCTACTAGGACTCCTTAGTCCTAGTAGGATTCCACCTCCCATACGGAGTAGGAAAGGGGGAAGGGAGAGGGAAAGGAAAGAGGGGGCTGCGCCCCCTCCCCTAGTCCAATTCGGTTTAGGCAAGGGGGGGGGGGGGGGGGGGGCGCCTCCTCACGTGGCCTGCCTCTCCTTTTCCCGTATGGCCCAATAAGGCCCATTACTTCTCCCGATGAATTCCCGTAACTCCCCGGTACTCCGAAAAATACCCGAATCACTCGGAACCTTTCCGACGTCCGAATATAGCCTTCCAATATATGAATCTTTACCTATCGACCATTTCGAGACTCCTCGTCATGTCCGTGATCTCATCCGGGACTCCAAACAAACTTCGGCCACCAATCACATAACTCATATAATACTAAATCGTCATCGAACCTTAAGTGTGCGGACCCTACGGGTTCGGGAATGATGTAGACATGACCGAGACGACTCTCTGGTCAATAACCAACAGCGGAACCTGGATGCTCATATTGGTTCCTACATATTCCACGAAGATCTTTATCGGTGAACCTCATATGACAACATACGTTGTTCCCTTTGTCCGGCGGTATGTTACTTGCCCGAGATTCGATCGTCGGTATCCAATACCTAGTTCAATCTCGTTACCGGCAAGTCTCTTTACTCGTTCCGTAATACATCATCTTGCAACTAACTCTTTAGTCACGGTGCTTGCAAGGCTTCTGTGATGCTGTATTACCGAGAGGGCCCAGAGATACCTCTCCGATAGTCGGAGTGACAAATCCCCATCTTGATCCATGCCAACTCAACAAACACTTTCGGAGATACCTGTAGTGCACCTTTATAATCACCCAGTTACGTTGTGACGTTTGATACACCCAAAGTATTCCTACGGTATCCGGGAGTTGCATGATCTCATGGTCAGAGGAACGTGTATTTGACATAGTGAAAGCAATAGCATTAAACTGAACGATCATATGCTATGCTGACGGTTCGGTCAAGTCCATCACATCATTCTCCTAATGATGTGATCCCATTATCAAATGACAACTCATGTCCATGGTCAAGAAATCTTGACCATCTTTTGATCAACGAGCTAGTCTAGTAGAGGCTTACTAGGGACTCAGTATTTGTTTATCTATTCACACATGTATTAAGTTTCCGGTCAATACAATTCTAGCATGAATAATAAACCATTATCATGAACTGGGAAATATGATAATAATAAACACATTATTAATTGCCTCTAGGGCATATTTCCAACAGTTTCCCACTTGCACTAGAGTCAATTACATTTTAGTGAATCTAACACCCATCGCATTCTGGTGCTGATCATGTTTTGCTCGTGGAAGAGGTTTAGTCAACGGGTCTGCCACATTCAGATCCGTGTGTACTTTGCAAATCTCTATGTCTCCATCCTTAATCAACTTCCGAATGGAGTTGAAGCGACACTTTATATGCTTGGTTCTCTTGTGAAACCTGGGCTCCTTTGCTATAGCAATTGCTCCAGTGTTGTCACATAAGACAGTCATTGGACCCGATGCACTAGGTATGACACCTAGATCGGATATGAACTCCTTCATCCAGACTCCTTCATGTGCTGCTTCGGAAGCAGCTATGTATTCCGCCTCACATGTAGATCCCGCCACGACGCTCTGCTTGGAACTGCACCAACTGACCGCTCCACCATTAAGAATAAATACGTATCCAGATTGTGACTTAGAGTCATCTGGATCTGTGTCAAAGCTAGCATCGACGTAACCCTTTACGACGAGCTCTTTGTCACCTCCATAAATGAGAAACATGTCCTTGGTCCTTTTCAGGTACTTCAGGATATTCTTGACCGCTGTCCAGTGATCTACTCCTGGATCACTTTGGTACCTCCCCACCAAGCTTATAGCGAGGCACACATCAGGTCTGGTACACAGCATGGCATACATAATAGAGCCTATGGCTGAAGCATAGGGGATGACACTCATCTTCTCTTTATCTTCTGCCGTGGTCGGGCATTGAGTCTTACTCAATCTCATACCTTGCAATACAGGCAAGAACCCTTTCTTTGACTGATCCATTTTGAACTTCTTCAAAATCTTGTCAAGGTATGTGCTTTGTGAAAGTCCAATGAGGCGTCTTGATCTATCCCTATAGATCTTGATGCCTAATATGTAAGCAGCTTCTCCGAGATCCTTCATCGAAAAACTTTTTTTCAAATAACCCTTTATGCTTTCCAGAAATTCTGTCATTTCCCATCAACAATATGTCATCTACATATAATATGAGAAATGCCACAGAGCTCCCACTCACTTTCTTGTAAATACAAGCTTCTCCATAAGTTTGTATAAACCCAAACTCTTTGATCACTTCATCAAAGCGAGTATTCCAGCTCCGAGATGCTTGCACCAGTCCATAGATGGATCGCCGGAGCTTGCATATTTTGTTAGCACCTTTAGGATCGACAAAACCTTCTGGCTGCATCATATACAATTCTTCCTTAAGGAATCCATTAAGGAATGCTGTTTTGACGTCCATTTGCCAGATTTCATAATCATAAAATGCGGCAATTGCTAACATAATTCTGACAGACTTTAGCATCGCTACGGGTGAGAAAGTCTCATCATAGTCAACTCCTTGAACTTGTCGATAACCTTTAGCAACAAGTCGAGCTTTATAGACGGTGATATTACCATCAGCGTCCGTCTTCTTCTTAAAGATCGATTTATTTTCAATAGCTCGCCGTTCATCGGGCAAGTCCTCCAAAGTCCACACTTTGTTCTCATACATGGATCCTATCTCGGATTTCATGGCCTCAAGCCATTTCTCGGAATCCGGGCTCGCCATAGCTTCTTCATAATTCGAAGGTTCACCGTTGTCTAACAACATAACCTCCAAGACTGGATTTCCGTACCACTTTGGTGCGGAACGTGTCCTGGTTGACCTTCGAGGTTCAGTAGCAACTTGCTCCGAAGTTTCATGATTATCATCATTATCTTCTTCTCTGGTCTGTGTTGGTGTCACAGAAATTTCTTTCTGTGGCGTACTACTATCCAGAGGAGGTACAATTACCTCATCAAGTTCTACTTTCCTCCCACTCACTTCTTTCGAGAGAAACTCCTTCTCTAGAAAGGATCCATTCTTAGCAACGAAAACTTTGCCTTCGGATCTGTGGTAGAAGGTGTACCCAACAGTTTCTTTTGGGTATCCTATGAAGACGCACTTATCCGCTTTGGGTTCAAGCTTATCAGGCTGAAGCCTTTTGACATAAGCATCGCAGCCCCAAACTTTCAGAAACGACAGCTTAGGTTTCTTTCCAAACCACAGTTCATACGGTGTCGTCTCAACGGATTTAGACGGTGCCCTATTTAAAGTGAATGCAGTTGTCTCTAATGCATAACCCCAAAATGATAGTGGCAAATCGGTAAGAGACATCATAGAACGTACCATATCTAATAGAGTACGATTACGACGTTCGGACACACCATTACGCTGTGGTGTTCCAGGTGGCATGAGCTGTGAAACAATTCCACATTGTCTTAAGTGATTGCCAAATTCGTAACTCAAATATTCTCCTCCACGATCAGATCGTAAGAACTTTATTTTCTTTTTACGATGTTTCTCTACTTCACTCTGAAATTCTTTGAACTTTTCAAATGTTTCAGATTTATGCTTCATCAAGTAGATATAGCCATATCTACTCAAATCATCTGTGAATGTGAGAACATAACGATATCCACCGCGCGCCTCAACACTCATCGGAACGCATACATCGGTATGTATTATTTCCAACAAGTCTGTTGCTCGCTCCATTGTTCCGGAGAACGGAGTCTTAGTCATCTTACCCATGAGGCATGGTTCGCACGTCTCAAATGATTCATAATCAAGTGATTCCAAAAGTCCATCTGCATGGAGTTTCTTCATGCGTTTTACACCAATATGACCTAAGCGGCAGTGCCACAAATATGTGGTACTATCATTATCAATTTTGCATCTTTTGGCATCAATATTATGGATGTGTGTATCACCACGATCGAGATTCAACAAGAATAAACCATTCACAAGTGGTGCATGACCATAAAAGATATTATTCATCAAAATAGAACAACCTTTATTCTCTGATTTAAATGAATAACCGTCTCGCAATAAACAAGATCCAGATATAATGTTCATGCTCAACACAGGCACCAAATAAAAATTATTTAGGTTCATCACTAATCCCGAGGGTAGATGTAGAGGTAGCGTGCCGACGGCGATAACTTCAACTCTTGAATCGTTCCCGACGAGCATCGTCACCTCGTCCTTAGCCAATCTTCGTTTATTCCGTAGCTCCTGTTTCGAGTTACAAATATGAGCAACCGAACCAGTATCAAATACCCAGGTGCTACTACGAGCATTGGTAAGGTACACATCAATAACATGTATATCAAATATACCTTTGTTGACGTTGCCAGCCTTCTTATCTGCCAAATACTTGGGGCAGTTCCGCTTCCAGTGACCAGTCCCCTTGCAGTAGAAACACTCAGTCTCGGGTTTGGGTCCAGACTTGGGTTTCTTCCCGGGAGCAGCAACTATTTTGCCGTTCTTCTTGAAGTTCCCCTTCTTTCCCTTGCCCTTCTTGAAACTGGTGCCCTTCTTTACCATCAACACTTGATGTTCTTTCTTGACTTCAACCTCCGCAGCCTTAAGCATAGCGAAGAGCTCGGAAATCGTCTTGTTCATTCCTTGCATATTATAGTTCATCACGAAGCCCTTATAGCTTGGTGGTAGTGATTGGACAATTCTGTCAATAACCGAATCATCTGGAAGATTAACTCCCAACTAAGTCAAGCGGTTATGCAACCCAGACATTTTGAGTATATGCTCACTGACAGAACTATTCTCCTCCATCTTACAGCTAAAGAACTTATCGGAGACATCATATCTCTTGATCCGGGCATTGGCTTGAAAAACAAGTTTCAGCTCTTGGAACATCTCATATGTTCCGTGGTGCTCAAAACGTCTTTGGAGCCCCGGTTCTAAGCCGTAAAGTATGGCACACTAAACTATCGAGTAGTCATCTTTCCTCGACTGCCAGACGTTCATAACATCTGCTGTCGAGCCTACAGGGGGCATGGCACCCAGCGGTGCATCAAGGACATAAGCCTTCTGTGCAACAATGAGGATGATCCTCAGATTACGGACCCAGTCCGCATAGTTGCTTCCATCATCTTTCAACTTAGCTTTCTCTAGGAACGCATTAAAATTCAGTGGAACTACAGCGCGGGCCATTGATCTACAACATACAATTTGCAAAGATTATTTAGACTATGTTCATGATAATTGAAGTTCAATTAATCAAATTACTTAAGAACTCCCACTTAGATTAACATCCCTCAAGTTGTCTAAGTGTGACATGATCCACATCAACTAAACCACGTCCGATCATCACGTGAGGTGGATTAGTTATCAATGGTGAACATCTTTCATGTTGATCATATCTACTATATGACACATGTTCGACCTTTCGGTCTCTTGTGTTCTGAGGCCATATCTGTATATGCTAGGCTCGTCAAGTTTAACCCAAGTATTCTGCGTGTGTAAAACTGGCTTACACCCGTTGTATGCGAACGAAAGAATCCATCACACCCGATCATCACGTGGTGCTTAGAAGCGTCAAACCTTCGCAACGGTGCATACTAGGGGAGAACACTTATCTTGAAATTTAGTGAAGGGATCATCTTATAATGCTACCGTCGTCCTAAGCAAAATAAGATGCATAAAAGGATTAACATCACATGCAATTCAATATATATGTGACATGATATGGCCATCATCGTCTTGTGCTTTTGATCTCCATCAGCAAAGCACCGTCATGATCTCCATCGTCACCGGGTTGACACCTTGATCACCATCGTAGCATTGTGACACCTTGATCTCCATCGTAGCATCGTGACACCTTGATCTCCATCATAGCGTCGTGGTCGTCTCGCCAATTATTGCTATTACTACTACTACTGCTAACTCATAGCGGTAAAGTAAAGCAATTACATAGCGTTGGCATTGCATACAATAAAGAGACAACCATAAGGCTCCTGCCGGTTGCCTGATAATTTACAAAACACGATCATCTCATACAACAACTTATATCACATCATGTCTTGGCCATATCACATCACCAGCATACCCTGCAAAAACAAGTTAGACGTCCTCTACTTTGTTGTTGCAAGTTTTACGTGGCTGCTACGGGTTTGCAAGAACCGTTCTTACCTACGCAAAACCACAACGTAGTGTAGTGATTGCTTTTTGATCTTCTAAAAGAACCCTCTTCATTGAAACCGATTCAACTAAAGTGAGAGAGACAGACACCCGCCAGTCACCTTTATGCAACGAGTGCACGTAGCGGTGAAACCTGTCTCGCGTAAGCGTACGCGTAATGTCGGTCCGGGCCGCTTCATCTCACAATACCGCCGAATCAAGTAACAACTAGTAACGGCAAGCAATATGTATACACCCACACCCACAACTCACTTGTGTTCTACTCGTGCAAATCACATCTACGCATAGACCTGGCTCGGATGCCACTGTTGGGGAACGGAGCATGAATTTCAAAAAAATTCCTACGCTCACGCAAGATCTATCCATGGAGATGCATCGCTACGAGAGGGGAGAGTGTGTCTACGTACCCTCGTAGACCATTAGTGGAAGCGTCTCACAACGCGGTTGATGTAGTCGAACAATCCTTCGATCTCCACCGATCGAGTACCGAACGTACGGCACCTCCGAGTTCTACACACGTGCAGCTCGGTGACGTTCCTCGCCTTCTTGATCCAGCAAGACATCGAGGTAGTAGATGAGTTCCGTCAGGACGACGGCATGGCGACGGTGACGGTGAAGTGATTCCGGCAGGGCTTCGCCTAAGCTCTCCGAAAAT
This sequence comes from Elymus sibiricus, assembly GCA_039707655.1. Taxonomy (NCBI): domain Eukaryota; kingdom Viridiplantae; phylum Streptophyta; class Magnoliopsida; order Poales; family Poaceae; genus Elymus; species Elymus sibiricus. Next base: position 432,691,555 of record CM077675.1, read on the forward strand.
ATGACCGAGGTGGAAAATGGAGATCGGGGCACCGCACACGGCTTTGGGACAATTGTGTACTTTGGGGTGCCCCCTTGCCCCCGTATATAAAGGATGAGAGGGACGAGGCCGGCCCCCTAGGGGTGAGCCAAGTGTGGGGAGTCCTACTAGGACTCCTTAGTCCTAGTAGGATTCCACCTCCCATACGGAGTAGGAAAGGGGGAAGGGAGAGGGAAAGGAAAGAGGGGGGTGCGCCCCTTCCCCTAGTCCAATTCGGTTTGGGCAAGGGGGGGGGGGCGCGCGCCTCCTCACGTGGCCTGCCTCTCCTTTTCCCGTATGGCCCAATAAGGCCCATTACTTCTCCCGGTGAATTCCCGTAACTCCCCGGTACTCCGAAAAATACCCGAATCACTCGGAACCTTTCCGATGTCCGAATATAGCCTTCTAATATATGAATCTTTACCTCTCGACCATTTTGAGACTCCTCGTCATGTCCGTGATCTCATCCGGGACTCCGAACAAACTTCGGCCACCAATCACATAACTCATATAATACTAAATCGTCATCGAACCTTAAGTGTGCGGACCCTACGGGTTCGGGAATGATGTAGACATGACCGAGACGACTCTCTGGTCAATAACCAACAGCGAAACCTGGATGCTCATATTGGTTCCTACATATTCCACGAAGATCTTTATCGGTGAACCTCATATGACAACATACGTTGTTCCCTTTGTCCGGCGGTATGTTACTTGCCCGAGATTCGATCGTCGGTATCCAATACCTAGTTCAATCTCGTTACCGGCAAGTCTCTTTACTCGTTCCATAATACATCATCTTGCAACTAACTCTTTAGTCACGGTGCTTGCAAGGCTTCTGTGATGCTGTATTACCGAGAGGGCCCAGAGATACCTCTCCGATAGTCGGAGTGACAAATCCCCATCTTGATCCATGCCAACTCAACAAACACTTTCGGAGATACCTGTAGTGCACCTTTATAATCACCCAGTTACGTTGTGACGTTTGATACACCCAAAGTATTCCTACGGTATCCGGGAGTTGCATGATCTCATGGTCAGAGGAACGTGTATTTGACATAGTGAAAGCAATAGCATTAAACTGAACGATCATATGCTATGCTGATGGTTCGGTCAAGTCCATCACATCATTCTCCTAATGATGTGATCCTGTTATCAAATGACAACTCATGTCCATGGTCAGGAAATCTTGACCATCTTTTGATCAACGAGCTAGTCTAGTAGAGGCTTACTAGGGACTCAGTATTTGTTTATCTATTCACACATGTATTAAGTTTCCGGTCAATACAATTCTAGCATGAATAATAAACCATTATCATGAACGGGGAAATATGATAATAATAAACACTTTATTAATTGCCTCTAGGGCATATTTCCAACAGGCTTGACCAGAGGTTTGCCGCGGACATATTGCCATTTTACTTCCTCCTCTTTAAGCCCGGGGATTTCCTCAAGGCCTAGGAGTTGTTCAACAGTGACACCGGCCTCTTTAGCCTGCCTTTTATGATCGTCGGTTATTACCAGCCGATCGACCAAGTACTCACAGGTGTTTGTACTCACAGGTGTCATATGTTGTACAATGAGCGGGGGGATCGATTGCACTGCCTGTTCTCCCAGCTGGGGAACAGTTTTCCCGCTTTTTTGCCAACTGCTTGGCTCGAGCTCGAGCTCGACACCTTTTGTTGTGCAACATATGACTTCTTGATAGACCGCACATAGTCTCAGTCCTTATGCTTGACAGCCGGTCGAGCCATATCAATAAAGTGTTGTGAGACATGCTCAGGTACTTTCTCCTTTGGCGGCGGGGGCGGTTTCGGTCCAAAATGGGCCTTCAATTGGGCATTCACTACGGTGTTGAGTTCCTCCTCAGTCACGTGGTAAGACAACTTCGGAAGAGGCTTGAGGCTTGGACCATATTTGAATTTCTTGCATGTTGTACCGCTAGCCGTCATAGCTGCGGCCTCTCTCTTCCGCAGTTGCTTAGGCGACGGAGCACGCTGAGTCGGCGGAGACGGCAGACGCGGTGCCGGACTTGGAGGAGGAGGAGTCGGCTGACGCTGTGCCGGACTTGGAGGAGGAGTCGGCTGACGCGGTGCCGGACTTGGAGGAGGAGGAGTTGGCTGATGCCGTGCCGGACTTGGAGGAGGAGTCGGCTGACGCGGTGCCGGACTTGGAGGAGGAGGAGTCGACTGACGCGGCGGCGGACTTGGAGGAGGAGGAGTCGGTGGCCTTGGAAAGACGATGCAATCCTTTTTCCATAGAATGATACGATGTATGGCCTCTCCCAGTGTTCTCTCCTCGTCACCTCCAAGAATGTCAAGTTGTAGCTCGTGATATCCTGACATCACTTCATCAACCCCGACATGAGCATAGCCAGCTGGAATGGGATTGCAATGGAAGGTTGCTTCAGGGGGATTTGCTAAAGCATAGCCGTCCGCCACCTTCATGGATAAGTTCTTCACTTTCATGTGTAGCTCACAGTTAGTCCTGTCTTTGATATCATCCACAGGGTAGCTAGCTAGCAGTGCATCATCGATATCGGCCGGGGCGGAACCTACGCTGCTTCTCGGCATAGATGGGACGGTGCTATCCAATGCTGGATCGATCTGCTCATGCTGCCGCTGAGACGCCCTTTCCTGGCTGAGTGAGTCGATCTGCTCCTGCTGCCGCCTGAAAGCGCGTTCCAACTCCAGGTGCTTTGATTCTAGGCCTTCAAGGCGGAGTGCTTCCTCCTTCTTCTTCTGCTCCTCCTGCTTCTTCTTTCTCGCACGGCTTCTGTAGTCGTCGTTCCAATCCGCAAACCCCTCAAACCACGGAACAACGCCTTTGCCTCGTGTTCTTCCCGGGTGTTCAGGATTCTTCAGGGCGCGCGTAAGCTCGTCGTTCTCTCTGTTGGGCGTGAACACCCCCGTTCGAGCTTCTTCTATTGCAAGAAGTATTTCGTCTGTCGCTTCTTTAAGACTTGCCTTCACCTTAATCAGCCCTGTCTCTGGGTCCAACTTCCCCCCATGCGCATAAAACCATGTCCTACACCTGCTCAGATTGATCCCAATTAGGTAGGGCCACCTGGTAGCTACCTGGCCCCAGAGTATGGTGCCACTTCTTTTTCGCAGCATTAATCTTGTTTTTTCTCGACCGTTCCTTAGCGTGTTTTGATTCCTTGAACTTCACGAAAGCGTCCCAGTGATCTTTTGCCTTCACCAGTGCTCACTTGAATTCTGGAGTCTTCTTTTTTGCTTTGACGTACGCAGTCCATGTATTTTTCTTGAAGGTGTTGAATGCGATCGCCATCTTTTTAAGAGCATAGTTTCTGACTTTCTTCAGATCTGCATCTGTCAAATTATCTGGTAGGGTGAAATGTGACATGAGCGATGTCCAAAGCACATCTTTTGCTCTTTCGTTGACAAAAGTAACTCCTGCTCGATCTCCCTTTGCTGGCTTTTTCCATTCTTGAACGGAGATCGGGATTTGGTCCCTGACAATAACTCCGCATTGATTCTTGAACTTGGTCGCATTTTTCCTAGGTTCAAGCGGTTCGCCATTTGATGTTTTGATGGAATCGATGTTGAACTTTACGCCAGGCTCCAACTTTCTGGCCGGGCCTCGAACTACCCTGTCGCTTGTAGAAGATTTGCTCGATCCGGAGGCCTAAAAGAAGAAAGATCGATTCGTTAATACATACAAATCAATTAAGACATGTAATGATCACCGGATGGCTTATATAATAAATATACCTCGCCGGTCTTTGTTATTTGAAGAACATTTTCTTCGTCAACATCGTTGTCGCCTTCATCTATTCATTCGTCTTCATCAAATATCATACAACCCTCATCGGAATTGTTCAGATATTGCGAGTCGTCATCTTCAGGTTCATGCTCTGGGCTCGGGGAGGAGCGTATGATGTCGAACAGAGCCTCTTCTCCTTCTCTGCCGATATTTTCCATAGATTTTATTTAACTAATCCAGAAGAAAGATAAAACAATTTAGTATTCAAATTAGAATGCATGCAATCAATAAGGAAAAACAGAATCATAGTACATAATATGCATCTCGAATAATTCATATAATATGCATCATCGAATATAATCTCGAATAAATCGTCTCGAATATTATCGAATATAATCTCGAATACATCTCGAGTATTATCACTAGCTAATACAGATCGAATATTATCGAAGAATCTAGTTCACTCGCGGTTCCTGAGGCGCGGGCGGTGGACACCGAAAGAGAAGGAACCATCACAGGATCATAGCTCGGGTGAGATCCCTGAAGAACCTGCCAGGTATTGGAGAACCTGACGTCCAACGCATTCATGTAGCGATGGACGTGCTCGTCCTCCTCCCTGACACGACGACGTACCACCTTCGGCGGGGCCGGCTGCCTCCGCACTGAAAGTGGCCCACGCGAACGCCACCAAACAAGCTCCGGGTCGATGACGGGACCCGGGGCCGGGTTCCTCACCAAGCTGCGCGCCCCTGAAGGTAGCACCTCCCAGTGCCAGCCCGGCGGAGCCCAGTCCCGAACGTTGCCCCTCTGAAGCATGACGTCATCGCGAACGAGTCGACGACGAGGATGCGGGCCGGGCATCGTTGACTCTGAGAAGAAATTCTACGCAAATTTAACATTTTTAAAATGCTTGATTGTGATTTCTTATATACGAGGAACCTGCAGAATCATAACGGATTCTCTTAACCTTTAAGGGATTTACCAAAATGGCGCCATTGTGGATGTGCAGAAAATGGTCCATATTTTTCCTGATCTCATCTACCCTTCTATATGTCACGTTCTCTAGCTAGTGTCAAAGGAAGAAAACCATGGCTTCATCATTAGCCGGAAGTAACAGGCGCATGATGGTACGAAGCTGTCCAAAATTGTTTTGGACCGGAGTCCCGGATAGGATAATTAGCTTTTTGGTACGAAGTTCAACAAGAGCCTTCCGAATATCGCTATTTGGAAGGCCTTTGCTCAACTTCGTACCAAAAAAACTAATTATTCTATCAAGAACTCCATTCCAAAACAACTTTGAAAAGCTTCGTACTATCATGCGCCTGTTACTTCCGGCTAATGATGAAGCCATGGTTTTCTTGAATCCTTTGACACTAGCTAGACAAAACGTGACATATAAAAGGGTAGATGCATGAGATCAGAAAAAAATTGGATCAACTTGTGCACATCCATAATGGGGGCATTCCTGATAAATCCCTTAAAGGACTAAGAGAATCTATTGTATACATACATATACTAATTGCAAATCTAACATTCATCTAACATTTCTATAACTAAAAGTATAAAAAACTAAAAAACATTTCTATATCTTTTTTACATCTAACATTTATCTAGCTATAACTAAAAGTATAAAAAACTAAAAAACATTCATCTAACATTTATATATCTAACATTTATATATCTAACATTTCTATAACTAAAAGTATAAAAAAAACAAAAAAACAGAAAAACAGAAAATAAAAATGTGTGTGTGTGTGTGTGTGTGTGTGTGTTCATGCATGTGTGTGTGTGTGTGTGTGCGGGCTCGATGGGAGGGGCGGCCATGGCGGCAGGGGCTCACAGCGGGGCGACGGCCGGCGAGGCGAGGCGAGTCGTCGGTGACGGCGACTGCGATGGCGACGGCGACGGCGCACGAGGTCGAGGAGAGGGGCGGCGTCGGGGAGGAGGCGCGGGCGGCGTCGGGGAGGATGCGCGGGCGGCGTCATGGAGGAGGCGCGGACGGCCGGCGTCGGGGGCGGCGGCGACGATCTCCGGCGTCGGGGGAGGCAATGGCGTTGCGCAGCAGCCTGGCGGTGTCCTCGCGCGTTCGGCTGAAATTTTCGCGTTGAGAATGGAGAATCGATCGATCTGAAATTTTGCGCTTATATAGAACGACCTTTAGTCGCGGTTGGTGGCTCCAACCGCGACTAAAGGCACCTTTAGTCGCGGTTGGAGCGACCAACCGCGACTAAAGGCTGGTGCTCGCGCAGGTGCCAGCACCGCACAAGTTTTGTCCCACCTCGCCCACCGAGGGGCGCCCGCACCAGCTTATAAGCCCCGCCGCGGCATCTCCCTCGAGCTCCTCTCTAAGTAGGCCTTTGTGGGCCTATTGAACCTGTGCTGCCCTGTTGGGCCTACTTGGCTTTGCGGGCCTGCCGTGGGGGCCCAGTAGGCGGGATTTTTTTTTAACTTTTCAGTTTTTTTAATTTCTATTTTATTTATTTTCTTTTGTTTCTGATTTTTTTTTGCTTTATTTAGAGTTAATGAGTGAATTTTTTTGCGTTAGGTCAAAAAAATTATAAACTTTCTGTTAGTGGCAGTAGTTTTCAAATTTGAATAGTTTAAATTCGAATTATTTGAAATTTGTGTGAATCACTAGTTTGTGAATAACTTTACTTTAAAAATAGATTTTGCAGTGATTCTTTTTTCTGCTGTTTAATATTAGTGTGTTTTATTATTATATTCAATTTGGTAATTCTTAGGTTATTTAAAAAATGAAATGCCTTTGTAACAGACGAGTTTTCGTTTGAAACCCTGATACTTCGAAATAGATTGTCCATTTTGTACACGAAGTGCATCCAGTTTTTGCCGTAACCCTCTTAACTTTTGAGCACATGCTATGTGGGTGAAATGATGGTACCATGCCAACTTTCAACCTTTTCAGAGTTCATTTGTAGTGCTTTTCAATTTCAGTGCCATTTAGCTCAAAAAAATCAGTAAATGCATGAAAAATAGCAAATGAAGTCAGAAAGATTTGAAAATTGATGACGTGACTTCGAATGGTGCATACTGAACGCACAAAAAATCTGGAGTTGAAATAAGTTTAAAAAAATGAAATGCCTTTGTAACAGACAAGTTTTCGTCTGAAACCCTGATACTTCGAAAGAGATTGTCCATTTTGTACACGAAGGGCATCCAATTTTTGCCGTAACCCTCTCAACTTTTTAGCACATGCTATGTGGGTGAAATGATTATACCATGCCAACTTTCAACCTTTTCAGAGTTCATTTGTAGTGCTTTTCAATTTCAGGGCCATTTAGCTCAAAAAATCAGTAAATGCATGAAAAATAGCAAATGAAGTCAGAAAGGGTTGAAAATTGATGACGTGGCTTCGAATGGTGCATACTGAACGCACAAAAAGTCTGGAGTTGAAATAAATTTTAAAAAATGAAATGCCTTTGTAACAGACGAGTTTTCGTCTGAAACCCTGATACTTCGAAAGAGATTGTCCATTTTGTACACGAAGTGCCTCCAGTTTTGCCGAAAGAAATTGATGACGTGGCTTTGGACATAATATTTCTTCGCGTTTCAAATGCCAAAACACATAAGTACACTACTATTACAAAGATTCCCTCCGGTTTGTCCGAAGTGGGACTTTCTAGATATATAAGTCCGGAAACTAACTAGAGAAGCCGGTCACATCCCAGAGTGGGATCTTTGGGTATAAAACTTTTTCTTCGCGCGTGTCCCTTTGCGCCATAACCATGGACAATCTTCATCGTTTAACTTGATGCTCGGGTCAACATTCACTGTGAAGGGAGCAATTTCATGAAACTTTTCATAATCTTCTGACATGTCTTGTCCTCCACTCCCACGATGTTTCTTTTCCCTGAAAGAACTATGTGGCTCTTTGGCTCATCGTATGATGTATTCGCTTCCTTATCTTTTGTTTTTCTCGGCTTGGTAGACATGTCCTTCACATAGAAAACCTGCGCCACATCATTGGCTAGGACGAATGGTTCGTCTGCGTACCCAAGATTGTTGAGATCCACTGTTGTCATTCCGTACTGCGGGTCTTTCTTTACCCCGCCTCCTGTCAGATTGACCCATTTGCATCGAAACAAAGGGACCTTCAAACCAAGTCCATAGTCAAGTTCCCATATCTCCTCTATGTAACCATAATATGTGTCCTTTGGCCTATTGGTGTTTGCTGCATCAAAGCGGACACCACTGTTTTGGTTGGCGCTCTTTTTATCTTGGGCGATCGTGTAAAATGTATTCCCATTTATCTCGTACCCTTTGAAAGTCAATATAGTCGAAGATGGTAACTTGGACAGCAAGTACAGGTCATCTGCAATAGTGTTGTCATGCATGAGACGTGTCTGCAACCAACCAGCGAAAGTCACCGTTTGTTCATGTGTAATCCAGTCGTCAGACTGCTCCGGGTGTTTGGAGCATAGAATATTCTTGTGTTGCTCGATATACGGAGCCACCAAGGCGAAACTTTCTAGAACTGTGTAGTGTGCTTGCGCCAAAGAATGCCCGTCCTGGCATATTACTGAATTCTTTCCTAGCGTGCCTTTTCCACCCAGTCTGCCCTTATGCCGCGATTCAGGAACACCAGTCGGCTTAATGTCAGGAATAAAGTCAACACAAAACTCAATGACCTCCTCTGTTTCATGGCCCTTGGAGATGCTTCCTTCTGGCCTAGCACGATTATGAACATATTTCTTTAAGACTCCCATGAACCTCTCAAAGGGGAACATATTGTGTAGAAATACAGGACCCAGAATGGCAATCTCCTCCACTAGGTGAACTAGGACGTGCGTCATGATATTGAAGAAGGATGGTGGGAACACCAACTCGAAACTGACAAGACATCGCACCAAATCATTCTCTAACCTTGGTAGGATTTTTGGATCGATTACCTTCTGAGAGATTGCATTGAGGAATGCGCATAGCTTCACAATGGCTAATCAAACGTTTTCCGGTAGAAGCCCCCTCAATGCAACCGGAAGCAGTTGCGTCATAATCACGTGGCAGTCATGAGACTTTAGGTTCTGGAACTTTCTCTCTGCCATATTTATGATTCCCTTTATATTCAACGAGAAGCCAGACGGGACCTTCATACTGAGCAGGCATTCGAAGAAGATTTCCTTCTCTTCTTTGGTAAGAGCGTAGCTGGCATGACCCTGAAACTGCTTTGGATCCATGCCGTCTTCTCCGTGCATACGTTGCTGGTCCTCCCGTGCCTCCGGTGTATCTTTTGTCTTCCCATACACGCCCAAGAAGCCTAGCAGGTTCACACAAAGATTCTTCGTCATGTGCATCACGTCGATTGCAGAGCGGACCTCTAGGTCTTTCCAATAGGGTAGGTCCCAAAATATAGATTTCTTCTTCCACATGGGTGCGCGTCCGTCAGCGTCATTCGGAACAGATTGTCCGCCAGGACCCTTTCCAAAGATTACTTTTAAATCCTTGACCATATCAAGTATATCATCACCAGTACGGTGGCGAGGCTTCTTCCGGTGATCTGCCTCACCTTTGAAATGCTTGCCTTTCTTTCTTACGGGATGCCTGCTCTGAAGAAATCGACGATGCCCCAGGTACACATTCTTCTTACATTTATCCAAATATATACTGTCGGTATCATCTAAACAGTGCGTGCATGCATGGTATCCCTTGTTTGTCTGTCCTGAAAGGTTACTGAGAGCAGGCCAATCATTGATGGTTACAAACATCAACGCTCGCAGGTCAAATTCCTGTTGTTTGTGCTCATCCCACGCACGTACACCTTTTCCATTCCACAGCTCTAAAAGTTCTTCGACTAATGGACTTAGGTACACATCAATGTCGTTGCCGGGTTGCTTGGGGCCTTTGATGAGCACTGGCATCATAATGAACTTCCGCCTCATGCACAACCAAGGAGGAAGGTTATAGATACATAGAGTCACAGGCCATGTGCTATGATTGCTGTTCTGCTCCCCAAAAGGATTAATGCCATCTGCACTTAAACCAAACCATATGTTCCTTGCGTCCTTTGCAAAGTCCTTCCACTTTCTCTCGATTTTTCTCCACTGCGATCCGTCAGCGGGTACTCTCAACTTCCCGTCTTTCTTACGGTCTTTTTTGTGCCATCGCATCAACTTGGCATGCTCTTTGTTTTGGAACAAACGTTTCAACCGTGGTATTATAGGAGCATACCACATCACCTTGGCAGGAATCTTCTTCCTGGGGCGCTCGCCCTCAACATCACCATGGTCATCGTGGCCGATCTTATAGCGCAATGCACAGCATACCGGGCATGCATTCAAATCCTCGTACTCACCGCGGTAGAGGATGCAGTCATTAGGGCATGCATGTATCTTCTGCACCTCTAATCCTAGAGGGCAGACAGCCTTCTTTGCTTCGTACGTACTGTCGGGCAATTCGTTGTCCTTTGGTAGCTTCTTCTTTAACATTATCATCAACTTTTCAAATGCCTTGTTAGATACACCATTCTCTGCCTTCCATTGCAGCAATTCCAGTGTGGTACCCAGCTTTTTCTTGTCATCTTCGCAATTTGGGTACAACAATTTCTTGTGATCCTCTAACATGCACTGCAACTTCAGCTTCTCCTTTTCACTTGCGCAGTTTCTCTTTGCATCGGCAATGGCCCAACAAGATCATCAGCGGGCTCATCTGATGCCTCTTCTTCAGCTCCTTCCCGCATTGCCGGCTCAGCTTCTTCCCCCATTGTTGTACCATCGTATTCATGGAACCCATGGCCAGGATAGCTGTCGTCATCCTCTTCTTCTTCATTCTCTTCCATTAGGACCCCTCTTTCTCCGTGCTTGGTCCAACAGTTATAGCCGGACATGAAACCGGACTCAAACAGGTGGACGTGAATGGTTCTTGAGTTAGAGTAATTTCGATCATTCTTACAGCCAGCACATGGACAATACATAAAACCATCCGCCCGCTTGTTTGCCTCAGCCGCAACCAGAAAAGTATGCATGCCATTAATGAACTGGGGAGAGCATCGGTCATCGTACATCCATTTCCGGCTCATCTTCATTACACAACACCGAAAAGACCAAATTAATACAAGTTCATACATAAAGTTCATACACACTTGTTCTCATAAAACAACATACAAACTCTCTAGCTAAAGCATTTAAATGCAACAACAAATGCGATCAAGATCGCAACTAAGGTAACAATTGATCCAACAGCATAGTGATACCAAGCCTCACTATCAATGGCATATTTTTTAAATTTTCTAATCTTCAAGCGCATTGCATCCATCTTGATCTTGTGATCATCGACGACATCGGCAACATACAACTCCAGTTTCATCTTCTCTTCTTCAACTCTTTTCAATTTGTCTTTCAAATACTCGTTTTCTTTTTCAACTAAATTTAACTTCTTGACAAGAATATCTATGTCGGTTGCAATTTCCGGTTCACATACCTCCTAGATAAAAATATCTATGTCAACTTGATGGGCATAATTGTCATAAACACGAAATGCAACAAATAGTTATAAAAGAGAGTATATACCACATCCGAATCATAAACCGGACGAGGGCCGACGGGGACGGATATCAAAACCATGCCACTATGTATAACAAACAACCATATAGGTAAGAAAACAATACAAGTAACTATCTAAATCTTACAAACATGATTTTTTTTTATAAAAAGGATAAGAACAAGAGGCTCACCAAGGTGGTGCCGGCGACGGGACGGTGCGGGCGATCGACGGTGGTTAGGACGGGGACGGGAAGGCACTAAGTAAACCACACCTACACATGCAAAGTAAGAAGTTAATTTGAGCTCAAATTGCATATAAATCAAATAAACTACCACATATAAATACTCCCAAACTAAAACCCACAAATCACTATACTTATAGAGCATTGCAAGAGCTAATCTAGCAATGAGAGATGAAAGGACAAAGTTGCTAACCTTTGTGAACACTTGGATGTATGGGGTGCCTCCAAATCTTGACAAATTTTGGCAAAAATGGAGGTGAGCTTGAGCAAGGGGAAGAACAAAGGAGAGGAAGAAGGGGAAAAACAGGGAGGAGTGTGCTCGGGCTGGCCAAAGGGTTCATGTAGGGGATCTTTAGTCCCGGTTCGTGACACAAACCGGGACTAAAGGTGAGCCTATAATCCCGGTTCGTGCCACGAACCGGGACTAAAGGTGATCGTGGGGCCCCAGGCTGACACCAGCCTGCCACCACCCCTTTAGTCCCGGTTCGTGTTACGAACCGGGACTAATGTTGCCCGTCCCGAACCGGGACTAATGGTCACATTAGTGCCGGTTCAAAACCAGACCGGGACTAATGCTTTGGACAAAAGGTTTGTTTTCTACTAGTGAATATTGATGGGCATGTTATTCATTTCTGTGATGAAGCTGCTAGAATTGCTAGACCCGATACTAAAGATAAACATAGACCTAGTGTTGGCATGCCTGTTGTTTCTGTTAAAATAGGAGATCATTTTTATCATGGCTTATGTGATGTGGGTGCTAGTGTGAGTGTGATTCCCTTTACCTTATATCAAGAAATTATGAATGATATTGCACCAGCTGAATTAGAGGAAATTGATGTCACCATTAAGCTTGCTAATAGAGATACTATAGCACCAGTTGGGATTGTTAGAGATGTTGAGGTCTTGTGTGGGAAAATAAAATATCCTACTGATTTTCTTGTCCTTGGTTCCCCACAAGATGATTTTTGTCCCATTATATTTGGTAGACCTTTCTTGAATACTGTTAATGCTAAGATAGATTGTGAGAAAGAAACTGTTACTGTAAGTTTTGGGGATGTGTCTCATGAGTTTAATTTCTCTAAATTTCGTAGACAGCCCCATGATAAAGAATTGCCTAGTAAGGATGAAATTATTGGTCTTGCTTCTATTGCTGTGCCTCCTACTGATCCCTTAGAACAATATTTGCTAGACCATGAAAACGATATGCATATGAATGAAAGGAATGAAATAGATAAGATTTTCTTTGATCAGCATCCTATTTTGAAACACAACTTGCCTGTTGAAATACTTGGGGATCCTCCTCCACCCAAGGGTGATCCCGTGTTTGAGCTTAAACAATTACCGGATACTTTGAAATATGCCTATCTTGATGAAAAGAAGATATATCCTGTTATTATTAGTGCTAACCTTTCAGAGCATGAAGAAAAGAGATTATTGAAAACTCTGAAGAAGCACCGTGCTGCTATTGGATATACTCTTGATGATCTTAAGGGCATTAGTCCCACTCTATGTCAGCATAAAATTAATATGGAGCCTGATGCTAAACCAGTTGTTGATCACCAACGACGGTTAAATCCTAAAATGAAAGAAGTGGTAAGAAATGAAATATTAAAGCTTCTGGAGGCAGGTATAATTTATCCTATTGCTGATAGTAGATGGGTTAGTCCCGTTCATTGTGTCCCTAAGAAGGGAGGTATTACCGTTGTTCCTAATGATAAAAATGAATTGATCCCGCAAAGAATTGTTACAGGATATAGAATGGTAATTGATTTTAGGAAATTAAATAAAGCTACTAGGAAAGATCATTACCCTCTACCTTTTATTGATCAAATGCTAGAAAGACTATCCAAACACACACACTTTTGCTTTCTAGATGGTTATTCTGGTTTCTCCCAAATACCTGTGTCAAAAGAGGACCAAGAGAAGACCACTTTTACTTGTCCTTTCGGTACCTTTGCTTATAGACGTATGCCTTTTGGTTTATGCAATGCACCTGCTACCTTTCAAAGATGTATGAATGCTATATTCTCTGACTTTTGTGAAAAGATTGTTGAGGTTTTCATGGATGATTTCTCCGTTTACGGAACTTCTTTTGATGATTGCTTGAGCAACCTTGATCGAGTTTTGCAGAGATGTGAAGAAACTAATCTTGTCTTGAATTGGGAGAAGTGCCACTTTATGGTTAATGAGAGCATTGTCTTGGGACACAAAATCTCCGAAAGAGGTATTGAGGTGGATAAAGCTAAAATTGATGCTATTGAAAAAATGCCGTGTCCTACGGATATCAAAGGTATAAGAAGTTTCCTTGGTCATGCTGGTTTCTATAGGAGGTTTATTAAAGACTTCTCTAAGATTTCAAGGCCTCTCACTAATCTTTTGCAAAAAGATGTTCCATTCGTTTTTGATGATGATTGTGTAGAAGCATTTGAAATTCTTAAGAGAGCCTTGATCACCGCACCTGTTGTTCAACCACCTAATTGGAACCTACCCTTTGAAATTATGTGTGATGCTAGTGACTATGCCGTTGGTGCTGTTCTAGGGCAAAGAGTTGATAAGAAATTAAATGTTATCCATTATGCTAGTAAAACTCTAGACATTGCTCAAAGAAACTATGCTACCACTGAAAAGGAATTTTTAGCAGTTGTGTTTGCTTGTGATAAGTTAAGACCTTATATTGTTGATTCCAAAGTAACTGTTCACACTTATCATGCTACTATTAAATATCTTATGGAAAAGAAAGATGCTAAACCTAGACTTATTAGATGGGTTCTTCTACTACAAGAATTTGATTTGCATATTATTGATAGAAAGGGAGTTGAGAACCCCGTAGCAGACAACTTGTCTAGGTTAGAAAATGTTCTTGATGACCCACTACCTATTGATGATAGCTTTCCTGATGAACAATTAGCTGTCATAAATGCTTCACGTAATGCTCCATGGTATGCTGATTATGGTAATTACATTGTTGCTAAATTTATACCACCTTGTTTCACATACCAACAAAAGAAAAAGTTCTTCTATGATTTAAGACATTACTTTTGGGATGATCCACACCTTTATAAAGAAGGAGTAGATGGTGTTATTAGACGTTGTGTACCTGAGCATGAACAGGAACAGATCCTACTCAAGTGTCACTCCGAGGCCTACGGAGGACACCACGCTGGAGATAGAACTGCACACAAGGTATTACAATCAGGTTTTTATTGGCCTACTCTCTTCAAGGATGCTCGTAAGTTTGTCTTGTCTTGTGATGAATGTCAAAGAATTGGTAATATTAGTAGACATCATGAAATGCCTATGAATTACTCACTTGTTATTGAACCATTTGATGTTTGGGGTTTTGATTATATGGGACCTTTTCCAAAGTCCAACGGGTATACTCATATTCTAGTTGCTGTTGATTATGTTACTAAGTGAGTAGAAGCTATTCCAACTAGTAGTGCTGATCATAACACTTCTATTATGTTACTAAGTGAGTAGAAGTTATTTTCCCTAGTTTGGAGTCCCCAGATATTTAATGACTGATGGTGGTTCACACTTTATTCATGGTGCTTTCCGTAAATTGCTTGCTAAGTATGATGTTAATCATAGAATTGCATCTCCTTTTCATCCTCAGTCTTGTGGTCAAGTAGAATTAAGCAATATAGAAATTAAATTGATCTTGCAAAAGACTGTTAATAGATCTAGAAAGAATTGGTCTAAGAAACTTGATGACGCATTATGGGCTTATAGAACTGCTTACAAAAACCCTATGGGTATGTCTCCGTATAAAATGGTTTATGGTAAAGCATGTCACTTACCTCTAGAACTAGAACATAAAGCTTATTCGGCAATCAAAGAGCTCAACTATGATTTCAAACTTGTTGGTGAGAAGAGGTTATTTGACATTAGCTCACTTGATGAATGGAGAACCCAGGCATATGAGAATGCCAAGTTGTTTAAAGAAAAAGTTAAGAGATGGCATGATAAGAGGATACAAAAGTGTGAATTCAATGTAGGTGACCATGTCTTGCTATACAATTCTCGTTTAAGATTTTTTGCAGGAAAACTTCTCTCTAAATGGGAAGGGCCTTACATTATCGAGGAAGTATATCGTTCCGGTGCCATCAAGATCAACAACGCCGAAGGCACAAATCCGAAGGTGGTAAACGGGCAAAGAATCAAACATTATATCTCAAGTACTCCCATAAATGTTGAAACCAATATTATCAATACCATAACTTCGGAGGAGTACATTAGGGAGACCTACCAGAACGTTTCAGACTCCGAAAAGGAATAGGTATGTGGTACAGTAAGCAAACTGACTCCAAACCTTTTTCAACAGCAATTTTTCTCTGTTTTGGAATATTTAAAAAATTAGGAAAATTTAAAGTAGTCCGAAAAGTGCTCGAGGAGGCGACAAGCCAGGGGGGCGCGCCCTATCCCCCTGGGCGCGCCCCTGTGGCTTGTGGCCACCCCGTCCACCCTCCGGACTCCGTTTTCTTGTGGTATACTCCTTTAGGTCGGTAAAAATTCATTATATAATCTCCCGAAGGTTTTGACCACCGTCACACGGAAAAAATCCTCTGTTCTTGTTTTTTGTTGTTTTTCCGGACAGATTTAGATCGCCATGACGTCCCCAAGTGCTTCGAAGGACAAGTTCTTCGAGAAGGTCATCAACCCCTACCTTGCGGAGGTGCTGCGACACCCCCAAACCATTGAGATGCGTGAGGGGGTGCTGCACATCCGTGATGTTGAGGGGCCAAAGAAGACCGGAAGCGTGGAAACAAGGTTCGAAGCAATGGAGCAGCAAGTCTTCAAGTGCCAAGGGATGGTGGAACGCGGACTCAATGCCAATCACATGATGATCGTGGAGTTTACCCATAAGCACAAGCTGGACGCCAAGGACATCGGGGAGCACATCTTTAAGCTTTACGAGAAAATCGAGCATCTCCAAGCCCAGATCTATGACCTGCAAAACCAAAACTGTGAGTATGAATACAGATTTAAGAGAATGAGTTTGGCTGCAGATTTGAGGATCCCGAAGACCCGTTCATCTTTTTACGATGGTGAGCCTATGCCTTGGAAGACGGAGGACAAGCTTCCAACCTCATCAACAACTCCAACATCACCACCTCCGAAGGAAGACAACTAAACACATGGGTATGGGCACTCCCCTTGGCTTGTGCCAAGCTTGGGGGAGGTGCCCCGGTATCGTATCACCATCACATCTTTTACTTTCTTCATTTTTCTCAGTTCGATCCTTTTGGTTATATCTTGATCTAGTAGAATAAAGTTTTTAGGGTGATCTAGTTTTAAGTTTTGCTTTATGTTCCCCCTATGTAAGCGAGTCCGAGAGTTATATAATAAAAAGTAGTTTTGAGTTGAGGGCTTTGCTTGCTTGCTATGATCTTGAGAAAAATAAAAAGAAAGAAGTATAGAATAAAAGCAAAGAGTATATATGATGATCCTATGGGGAGTGATGACTTCACATATAAGAAGTATGTCGATTGAAATTTGTTGTGAGTTGACAAACATAGAGATTGGTCATTGCTGCAATTAAAAGAAAGTAATAAAGAAAGAGAGGTTCACATATAAATATATTATCTTGGACATCTTTTATGATTGTGAGCACTCATTAAAATATTATATGCTAAGAAGTTGATGTTGGAGAAGGAAGACAACATAATGAGTTATGTTTGCCTATTTCCGAATAGAAGTTGTATTGTCATGGATCCTCTAACATGTGATGCTTGCTTCCACCCCATATCAGCCAAAACTTCCGCACCAAGTAGAGATACTACTTGTGCATCCAAACACCCTTAACCCAGTTTTGCCATGAGAGTCCACCATACCTACCTATGGATTGAGTAAGATCCTTCAAGTAAGTTGTCATCGGTGCAAGCAATAAAAATTGCTCTCTAAATATGTATGATCTATAAGTGTGAGGAAAATAAACTTTATACGAACTTGTGATATGGAAGAAATAAAAGCGATAGACTACATAATAAAGTTCTCTATCACAAGCGGCAATATAAAGTGACGTTCTTTTGCATTAAGAGATTTCCCATCCAACTATAAAAGCGCATGACAACCTCTGCTTCCCTCTGCGAAGGGCCTATCTGTTACTTTTACTTTCTAGTACTTACCTTTATGCAAGAGTCGTGGTGATCCTCACCACTCCCTTTATTTCGCCTTTCTCTCTTGGCAAGCGTCATGTGTTGGGGAATGATCTAGACACATATATCCACTCGGATGTGGGTGATCATGAGTTATTTCTGTTGACATTACCCTTGAGGTAAATATTTGGGAGGCAAAACTATAAGCCCCTATCTTTCTCTGTGTCCAATTGAAGCTTTAACCTCATAAGTACCGCGTGAGTGTTAGCAATTATGAAAGACTAAAAGATGATTGAGTATGTGGATTTCTTTATAAGCTCTTATATTGACTCTTTCCGATGTTATGATAAATTGCAATTGCTTCAATGACTGAGATCATAGTTTGTTGGTTCTCAATAGAGTTCTTGATTCATACTTTACCTTGTGAATGAATTGTTACTCTAGTATAAGAAATTATATATCAATAAGTATTGCTGTTCTAAAGATGATCAAGATGCTCTCATGTCCGTATTTTGTTTTATCGACACCTCTATCTCTAAACATGTGGACATATTTATCCATTTCGGCTTTCGCTTGAGGACAAGCGAGGTCTAAGCTTGGGGGAGTTGATACGTCCATTTTGCATCATGCTTTTATATTGATATTTATTGCATTATGGGCTGTTATTACACATTATGGTACAATACTTATGCCTTTTCTCTCTTATTTTACAAGGTTTACATGAAGAGGGAGAATGCCGGCAGCTGGAATTCTGGACTGGAAAAGGAGCAAATATGTGAGACCTATTCTGCATAACTCCAAAAGTCCTGAAAAGTTACGGAGAATTATTTTGGAATATATAAAAAATATTGGGCGAAAGAAATACCAGAGGGGACCCACCAGGAGGTCACAAGCCTGGGGGCGCGCCCTACCCCCTGGGCGCGCCCCTGTGGCTTGTGGGCCCCCTGGCAGGCCTCCGGTGCCCATCTTCTGCTATATGGAGGGTTTTGACCTGGAAAAAATCACAAGAGAGCTTTCGGGACGAAGCGCCGCCGTCTCGAGACGGAACTTGGGCAGAACCAATCTAGGGCTCTGGCGGAGTTGTTCTGCCGGGGAAACTTCCCTCCCGGAGGGGGAAATCGAAGCCATCGTCATCACCAACGATCCTCTCATCGAGAGGGGGTCAATGTCCAAGTGGATGCTTGCGAGAGAGGTTAATCATAAGTGGGAGGCTTGTCCAAGTAAGGGTAGTACCCAAGCACCGGTCCACCCACATATCAAATTATCAAAGTAACGAACGTGAATCATATGAGCATGATGAAAACTAGCTTGACAGAAATTCCCATGTGTCCTCGGGAGCGCTTTGCTTTATATAAGTGTTTGTCCAGGCTTGTCCTTTGCTACAAAAAGGATTGGGCCACCTTGCTGCACCTTTGCTACATTTGTTACTTGCTATCCGTTACGAATTATCTTATCACAAAACTATCTGTTACCGATAATTTCAGTGCTTGCAGAGAATACCTTACTGAAAACCGCTTGTCATTTCCTTCTGCTCCTCGTTGGGTTCGACACTCTTACTTATCAAAAGGACTACGATAGATCCCCTATACTTGTGGGTCATCATGGACTCATAATGCAAAACTTGGTTTAAGGAATTTGGATGCACAAGTAGTATTTCTACTTAGTACAAATGAAGGCTAGCAAATAGATTGGGAAGCAACCAAACCCAGAAACGAAAATTCACATAAGCGAGCATTGAGCATAACTAACACTGAATAATGCACCACAAGTAGGATGTAACTTCATTGCATAACTATTGACTTTCGTGCATGCATAGGGAATCACAAACCTTAACACCAATATTCCTACTAAGCATAATTACTCACTAGCATAACTCACATATTACTACCATCATGTTTCAAAACTATTACAAGCAATCAAGTTTAATTTGTCCAATGATCTTCATGAAAGTTTTTATTATATACTCATTGGATATCTATCACATTGGGACTAGTTTCATATATTGCCATTGCTTTTTGGCAAGCTCAAACAAATTTAAGTGAAGCACATGAGGATAAAGATTTCATATCTCAAAATAGTATAAGTGAAGCATGAGAGGATTTATTCAAAATTTACCCACTCTCAAATTAATCTAAGTGAAGCATGAGAGTATTTCTTCAAACATGTAAAAGCATGCCGTGCTCAAAAAGATATAAGTGAAGCACTAGAGCAATTCCGTTGCTCAAAAGTTTTAAGTGAAGCATAAAGAGCAATCATAGAATATTTTTTAAGCTCTCTAAAATAGATGTGTGCATCAAGGATAAAAGCAAACAAAGCAAAGATACAAGACGCTCCAAGCAAAACTCATGATATGTGACGAATAAAAATATAGTTCCAAGTAAAATACCGATGGTTGTTAGAAGAAAGAGGGGATGCCACCCGGGGCATCCCCAAGCTTAGTTGTTTGTTACTCTTTGGATATTACCTTGGGGTTCTGTAGCATCCCCAAGCTTTGGCTCTTCTTACTCTTTATTCCTTCCTCCATCGTGATCTCACCCAAAACTTGAAAACTTCAATCACACAAAACTTGACAAAATTCTCGTGAGATCCGTTTGTATAATAAAGCAAATTACCACTTTTAGGTACTGTTGTAAACCCATTCATATTTTATTATTGCATTATACCTACTGTATTTTAACTCTACCATGACTCATAACCCCCAATACAAGCCATAGATTCATCAAAACAAGCACACAATGCAACGAAAACAGAATCTGTTTCAGACAGAACAATCTGTGGTAATCTGGACTCTACCTATACTTATGGAACTCTAAAAATTCTGAAAAATTAGGAAAACGTGAGGAATTTGTATAGAAACACTGTGTTAATATTTCAGCTCAATATCACGTTCCAGAAAAAAATGAAAATTCATATACTGGATGCAAAGTTTATGTTTCAGATTCAGCATTGTTTCTACTCATATTATGGATCATCCTAAAGGCATTACTTGTCACAAACACCAAATAAAACATAAAAACACAATCATAACAGAGGCATAATTGTGTCAACACTCAAAAACAGAAAGGGAAAAGCAAAAAATTTATTTATTCATTGGGTTGCCTCCCAACAAGCTCTATCGTTTTACGCCCCTAGCTAGACATGATGATTTCAATGATGCTCACATAAAAAGTAGTAGTTGAAATATGCAAAAGAGCATCATGAATCTCATGACAAACACATTTAAGTCTAACTCAATTCCTATGCATAGGAATTTTGTGAGCAAACAATTTATGGGAACAAGAATCAACTAGCATAGGACGGCAAAACAAGAATAACTTAAGAACTTTGAACACATAGAGAGGAAACTTTATATTATTGAAATTCCTACAAGCATATGTTCCTCCCTCATAATAAATTTCAGTTGCATCATGAAGGAATTCAACAATATAACTATCACATAAATCATTCTTTTCATGATGCACGAGCATGCAATCATCATAATGAATTTGCTCATCAAAACTTGGGGGACAAAAAATATCATCTTCATCAAACATAGCATCCCCAAGCTTGTGGCTTTGCATATCATTAGCATCATGGATATTTAGAGAATTAATACTAGCAACATTGCAATCATGCTCTTCAATCAAGGAGCTATCATGAATCACCTTATAAATTTCTTCTTTCAACACTTCATCAAAATTTTCAGATTCATGATTTTCAAGCAAAACTTCATAGAGATAATCAAGTGCACTCAACTCACTAGCAATTGGTTCATCATAATATGTTCTTTTGAAAATATTAGCAAGTGGATGAGGATCCATATCAATACATTTTTAGCAAGCAAAGATGCAAGAAAATAGAAGGCACATGGCATCACAAGCAAAGATAGCAAACAAGAGATCTGACGAAAAAAATGGCAAATTTTTGAAGTGGGGGAGAGGAAAATGAGAGGCAAATGGCAAATAATGTAAATTGCAAGGAGATGAGATTTGTGATTAGGAACCTGGTAGATGAGATCGCTTCCTCGCCGGCAACGGCGCCAGAAATTCCTTTGACGTGGCCTGAGACTGCGTCGGTAGTTCCCCAAAGAGGAAGGGATGATGCAGCACAGCGACGGTAAGTATTTCCCTCAGTTATGAAACCAAGGTATCAATCCGTAGAGGAAGATCACGCACCCACGTAAACAACACCTGCACACAAACAACAAATACTTGCAACCCGACGCGAAAGAGAGGTTGTCACGCTCTCTAAGGTAATAAGATAGATTAGGTAATGATAGTTTTGGCAAATAGATCTCACAAGAACACAAAATAAAACTAGTAAACAAAAATTGCAGCAAGGTATTTTTGATTTTTTGGATTAATAGATCTGAAAACAAAAGTTGCAAATAGTAGACCGGAAAGCAATATGATGGAAAAGTAGACCCGGGGGCCGAAGGTTTCACAAGTGGCTTCTCTCATGAGTATAGCTCACGATGGGTGAACAAACTACTGTTGGGCAATTGATAGAAAATTGAATAATCATGACGATATCCAAGGCGATGATCATTATATCGGCATCACGTCCAAGATAAGTAGACCGACTCCTGCCTGCATCTACCACTATTACTCCACACATCGACCGCTATCCAGCATGCATCTAGTGTATTAAGTTCATGGAAAAACGGAGTAATGCAATAAGAACGATGACATGATGTAGACAAGATCTATTCATGTAGGAATAGACCCCATCTTGTTATCCTTAATAGCAATGATACATGCGTGTCTTGCTGCCCCTTCTGTCACTGGGAAAGAACACCGCAAGATCGAACCCATCACAAAGCACCTCTTCCCATGGCAAGAAAAATCGATCTAGTTGGCCTAAATAAACCAAAGATTCGAAGAAGAAATACGAGGCCATAAGTAATCATGCAAATAAGAGATCAAAGAAGACTCAAATCATATTCATGGATAGAAACTGATCATGAACTCAAAATTCATCGGATCCCAACAAACACACCGCAAAAGTCAATACATCAAATAGATCTCCAAGAGACCATTGTATTGAGAAACATAGAGAGAGAGAAAGCCATCTAGCTACTGCCTACAGACCCGTAGGTCTATGGTGGACTACTCATGCATCATCGGAGAGGCACCTATGAGGAAGATGAACCCCTCCGTGATGGTGTTTAGATTGGATCTGGAGGTTCTAGAACTTGCGGCGGCTGGAATTGTGTTTCGTCGACTCCTCTAGGGTTTTTTTATTTTCTAGGAATTTATAGGCTCGATAGTCGGTTGAGGGGGTGCCCGAGGTGCCCAACCTCTACCAGGCTGCGCCAGGGGCCTCTGGCACGCCCTGGTGGCGGGTGGCCACCCTGGGCCCCCTCTTCTGGTGATCTTTGGCCAATCTTCTTTCTTCTGCAAAGTAAAAAACAAGCAAAAACAACAACCGGCACTTTGGAACTAAGTCAATAGGTTAGACCCAAAAAATAATATAAAGTTGTTATAAAATGATTGTAAAACATCCAAGATTGATAATATAACAACATGGAACAAAGCAAAAATTATAGATACGTTGGAGATGTATCACACAACTCCAATGAAGCTGAAATTTTACACAGATTATTTTTGGATTAAATAAGAAATACTGGAGCAGAAAAGTCCCAGAGGGGGCCTACTTGGTGGGCACAACCCACCAGGAGCGCGCTAGACCCCCCTGGGCACGCCTGATGGGTTGTAACCACCTCGGCCCACCTCCGGTGCCCATCTTCTGGTATATAGTCACAATTGACCTAGAAAAAATCAGAGGGGGACTTTCGGGACGAAGCGCCACGGCCTCAAGGCAGAACTTGGGCAGGAGCACTTTTGCCCTCCGGCGGAGCGATTCCGCCGGGGGAACTTCCCTCCCGGAGGGGGAAATCGAAGCTATCATCATCACCAACACCCCTCTCATATTTGGGAGGCCAATCTTCATCAACATATTCAACAGCACCATCTCCTCTCAAACCCTATTTCATCTCTTGTGTTCAATCTTTGTACCGGAACCTCAGATTGGTACCTGTGGGTGACTAGTAGTGTTGATTACCTTGCGTAGTTGATTACTATATGGTTCATTTGGTGGAAGATTATTGATACGTCTCCAACGTATCTATAATTTTTGATTGTTCCATGCTGATATATTATCATTCTAGGATACTTTTTGGGCATTTGTTTACCAATTTATAATATTTTTGAGCACTAACCTATTGACCTAGTGCCAAGTGCCAGTTGTTGTTTTCTGCGTGTTTTTTGCTTTGCAGGTTTGCCTTATCAAACGGAGTCCAAATACAACAAAACTTTAATATATTTTTTGCTGGACAATATGAAGCACGGCAAGCATCGGAGGAGTGCCAGGAGGTGTGCCAGGGCCCCACAAGCCATCTGGCCGTGCCCTAGGGTGGGGGGGGGGGCGGCCAGATAGCTTGTGGCCCCCTGGCGCCCCTCCCGACGTCGTTCTCTGGCCTATAAATCCTCATATATTCCAAAAACCCTAGAAGCGCTCCCGAAACACTATTTCCGCCGCCGCAAGTCTCTGTTCCGACGGGAGGCCATCTATACCTCCGTTTCGGCGATCTGCCGGAGGGGAGATCAATCACGGAGGGCCTCTACATCAACCTTGCTGCCCTCACCATGATGTGTGAGTAGTTCACCACAGACCTACGGGTCCGTAGGCAGTACCTAGATGGCAATCTCTCTCTCTTATGATCTTCAATACAATGTTCATCGCATCTTCGCTTTGATCTATCCGATGTAATCCCTTTGTATGGTGTGTTTGTTGGGATCCGATGAATTGTGGGTTTACGTTCAGATTATTCATGAAAGTTATTTGAGTCACCTCTGATTATTATGATTCTTAATTGCATGATCATCATAGCTTCGTAATGCTCTCCGATCTATTGAGATAGTTTGGCCAACTAGATTAATATTTCTTCAGTGGGAGTGGTGCGTTGTAGTAGGTTCAACCTGGCGAATTTCTATATCCCAGTGACAGAAAGGGACAAGATGCGTCTTTGTGTTGCTGCTACTAAGGATAAAATGATGGGGTTTATTCATATTAATTGAGTTGACTTTGTCTACATCATGTCATTGTTCTCCAAGCATTACTCTGTTTTTACTTAATATGTAGAGAGGCAAGCATAGAAGCGCTCTTGAAGTGGAGTAATAGTAATAGGTGCAGGCAGGAGTCGGCCTATTTGCTTATGGACGTGATGCCTATATACACATGATCATTGCCGTGAACATCGCATAATTATTCGCTTTTCTATCAATTGTCCAACAGTAATTTGTTTACCCACCATATGCCTTTGCCATGAGAGATGCCACTAGGGAACACTACGGCCCCCGGGTCTATTCACTTATATATTTACAAACGCTACTACTACCTTGCTGCCATTATTTGTGTTTTATTTTATTTTGCAATTTACAATTATCTACAATTATCTACACACCTCATTTGCTTGCAAATAACGAGATCAAGGGGATTGACAACCCTCTTGCCCACGTTGGGTGCAAGTTGTTTGTTCCTTTGTGTGCAGTCGCTGAAGACAGTTGAGGATTGGTATTCCTATTGGTTCGATAAACCTTGGTTTCATAACCGAGGGAAATACTTACCCGCATTGTGCTGCGATAACCCGTTCCTCTTCACGGAAAACCCAATGCAGATCACAGTCATCAATTATATGTTAAGATCCATTATGCTATTCAATACCTCTCTGATCTTGAGCATGTTTATTATTTGTGAGTAGTTACCTTTGTTCTTGAGGTCACGAGAGAAGTCATGTTGCAAGTAATCATGTGAATTTGATATGTGTTCGATATTTTGATGATATGTATGTTGTGATTCCCTTAGTGGTGTCATGTGAACGTCGACTACATGACACTTCACCATCTTTGGGCCTAAGGGAATGCATTGTGGAGTACCTTACGAAATTCCTTCGGGTATGTTAGAACAACTGCTTGCTAAACCTGATGCAGGAGATGGAATTGAACATCCTGATATGCATCTATTATATGTGAACGAAATTTGTGGATTATTTAAGATTGCAGGTTTACCCGAAGATGAAGTTAAGAAGAAGGGTTTCCCTTTATCTTTGGAGGGAAAGCATTGACATGGTATAGGCTATGTGATGATCTTGGATCGTGGAATTGGAATCCTTTGCAATTGGAGTTCCACCAAAAGTTTTATCCTATGCATCTAGTTCATCGTGATCGGAAATATATATATATATATATAATTTTTGGCCTCGTGAAGGAGAAAGTATCACTCTAGCTTGGGGGAGGCTTAAGTCAATGTTATATTCATGCCCCAATCATGACATTCAGAGAGAAGTTATCACTCAGAATTTTTCTGCTCGGCTTTCTCATAATGATCAATCCATGCTCGATACTTCTTGCGCTGGTTCTTATATGAAGAAAACTATTAAATTCAAGTGGGATCTCTTAGAAAGAATTAAATGCAACTCTGAAGATTGGGAACTCGACGAAGGTACTGAGTCAGGTATAAAGTTTGAATTTGATTGTGTTCAATCTTTTATGAATACCGATACTTTTCACAAGTTTAGCACTAAATATGGACTTGACTCTGAGATAGTAGCCTCTTTCTGAGAAGCATTTGCTACTCACGTTGATCTCCCTAAGGAGAAGTGGTTTAAATATCATCCCCCTATTAAAGAAGAAATTAAAGAACCGGTCATAGCTAAAGAAGAAACTATCATTTACAATGTTGATCCAGTTGTGCCTACCGCTTATATCGAAAAACCACCTTTCCCTGTTAGGATAAACGAACATGCTAAGGTATCAACTGTGGTTCGTAAGAGTAATCTAAAAACATCTAAGCCCCCTGAGCAAATTAAAGTAGAACCTAGTGTTGCTATGGTCAAAGATCTCTTCGTAGAAAATATTTATGGGCATGTTATTTACTTCTGTTATGAAGCCGCTAGAATTGCTAAACCCGATGAAAAAGATAAACATAGACCCATAGAAGGCATGCCTATTGTCTCAGTCAAAATAGGAGATCATTTCTATCATGGTTTATGTGATTTGGGTGCTAGTGTGAGTGCTCTTCCTTTTACCCTATACCAAAAATTATGGATGAAATAGCACCTGCTAAAATAGAAGACATTGATGTTACTATTAAACCTGCTAATAGAGACACCATCACACCACTTGGGATTGTTAGATATGTTGAAGTCTTGTGTGGGAAAGTGAAATACCCTACTGATTTTCTAGTCCTTGGTTCCCCACAAGATGACTTTTGTCCCATTATCTTGGGTAGACCTTTCTTGAGCACCGTCAAAGCTAAGATAGATTGTGAAAAACAAACTGTCGGTGTCAGTTTTGGTAATGTGTCTCATGAGTTTAATTTTTCCAAGTTTAGTAGGAGAACCCGTGATAAAGCGTTATCTAGTAAGGATGAAATAATTGGTCTTGCTTCTATTGCCGTGCCTCCCACTGATCCATTGGAACAATATTTGCTTGACCATGAAAATGATATGCATCTGCGTGAAAGAAATGAAACAGATCAAATTTTCTTTGAACAACAACCTCTCTTGAAACACAATTTTCCTATTGAATCTCTTGGAGGTCCTCCTCCACCTAAATGTGATCCTTTGTTTGAATTGAAACAATTGCCTGACACTCTGAAGTATGCTTATCTTGATGAGAAAAAGATATATCCTGTTATTATTAGTGCTAACCTTTCAGAACATGAAGAAGAAAGATTATTGAAGGTTCCGAGGAAGCACCGGGCTGCTATTGGATATACTCTTGATGATCTTAAGGGCATTAGTCCCACTCTATGTCAACACAAGATTAATATGGAACCTGATGCTAAACCCGTTGGTGATCACCAACGACGATTGAATCCTAAGATGAAGGAAGTGGTAAGGACTGAAATATTAAAACTTCTGGAAGCAGGTATAATCTATCCTATTGTTGATAGTAGATGGGTAAGTCATGTTCATTGTGTTCCTAAGAAAGGAGGTATTACCGTTGTTCCTAATGATAAGAATGAACTCATTCCACAAAGAATTGTTACTGGCTATAAAATGGTAATTGACTTTAGAAAATTAAATAAAGCTACCAGGAAGGATCATTACCCTCTGCCTTTCATTGATCAAATGCTAGAAAGATTATCTAAGCACACACACTTTGGCTTCCTAGACGGATATTCTGGTTTCTCTCAAATACCTGTGTCACAATCCGATCAAGAGAAAACCACCTTTACTTGCCCTTTTGGAATCTATGCTTATAGACGTATGCCTTTTGGTTTATGCAATGCACCTGCTACCTTTCAAAGATGCATGAATGCTATATGCTCTGATTTTTGTGAAAAGATTGTGGAGGTTTTCATGGATGATTTTTCCGTTTACGGAACTTCTTTTGATGATTGCTTAAGCAACCTTGATCGAGTTTTGCAGAGATGTGAACAAACTAATCTTGTCTTGAATTGGGAGAAGTGCCACTTTATGGTTAATGAAGGCATTATCTTGGAGCATAAAATATCCGAACGAGGTATTGAGGTGGATAAAGCTAAAGTTGATGCAATTGAGAAAATGCCATGTCCTAAAGATATTAAAGGTATTCGCAGTTTCCTTGGTCATGCTGGTTTTTATAGGAGGTTCATTAAAGACTTCTCTAAAATTTCTAGGCCTCTTACTAATCTTTTGCAAAAGGATATTCCTTTTGTTTTTGATGATGATTGTGTGGAAGCCTTTGAAACACTCAAGAAAGCCTTAACCTTTGCACCTATCGTTCAACCACCTGATTGGAACTTGCCTTTTGAAATTATGTGTGATGCTAGTGATTATGCTGTTGGTGCTGTTCTAGGACAAAGAGTAGATAAGAAATTGAATATTATCTATTATGTTAGCAAAACTCTAGACAGTGCTCAACGGAACTATGCTACTACCACTAGTAGAAAACAGGGCTTTCGTCCCAGCTCATTCTACACATTAGTCCCGGTTGCATTACGAACCGGGACTAATGTGAGCATTAGTCCCAGTTCGAGCGGCTAGGGCGCCGGTCGGGCATCAGTCCCGGTTCAAATGGGACACCAACCGGGACTAAAGGGGCCGAGACTAAAGGTGGAGTCTTTAGTCCCGGTTGGTAACACCAACCGGGACTAAAGGGGTTGAGGCTTTAGTCCCGATTGGTATCTCCAACCGGGACTAAAGGTTGGACCTTTAGTCCCGGTTGGAGACACCAACCGGGACTAAAGGGGTTCTGAAAGTTTTTTCTTTTCTGTTTTTAGTTTCTGTTTTAAATTGCTTATATCTTTTAAGATATTTGATGTTTTTGAGTCATTCTTTTTGCATTAGATTCAAAATTCTGTCTAGTTTCTGTTTGTGCCATTAGTTTTCAAATTTGAATGGTTTAAATTTGAATTTGTTCAAACTTGCTTCAAACCCTAGATTGTGAATAACTTGAGTTTACAAATAGTTTTTAATTTAATTCTTTTTGCTCTTAGTTACGTGTTAGATTGTTGTCACAGTAAGATTTATTTGGTTATTTTTAGAATAATTTAAATTAGGATTTTAATTAAAACAATACTGTTTTGCTTATATAGTTGTTTTAGTCATTTAATTGTTGTTTTTTATTATTTTTAGTTAGTTCTTTCTGTAGATTTTAACATGTTGTAGTATGGTGCATATTGAATGCACAAAAATTCTGGAGTTGAAATAAGTTTAAAAAAATGAAATGCCTTTGTAACAGACGAGTTTTCGTCCGAAACCTTGATACTTCGAATGAGATGGTCCAGTTTGTACACGAAGTGCATCCAGTTTTTGCCGTAACCCTCTCAACTTTTTAGCACAAGCTATGTGGGTGAAATGATGATACCATGCCAAGTTTCAACCTTTTTAGAGTTCATTTGTAGTGATTTTCAATTTCAGGGTCATTTAGCTCAAAAAAATCATTAAATGCATGAAAAATAGCAAATGAAGTTAGAAAGGGTTGAAATTTGAGGATGTGGCTTTGAATGGTGCATATTGAATGCACAAAAAGTCTGGAGTTGAAATAAGTTAAAAAAATGAAATGCCTTTGTAACACATGGGTTTTCGTCCGAAACCTTGATACTTCGAAGGAGATGGTCCAGTTTGTACATGAAGTGCATCCAGTTTTTGCCGTAACCCTCTCAACTTTTTAGCACAAGCTATGTGGGTGAAGTGATTATACCATGCCAAGTTTCAACCTTTTCAGAGTTCATTTGTAGTGCTTTTCCATTTCAGGGTCATTTAGCTCAAAAAAATCATTAAATTCATGAAAAATAGCAAATGAAGTTAGAAAGGGTTGACTCTGGCTTGGTTAACCTTAGTTGTGACTCTTGCTGGGACGGTGCTAGCAGATGTAGTCGACGGTATGATTGGATGGACACCAACCCGGACTAAAGGGGTTCTGAAATTTCAAACTCTACCCCCCCCCCCCCGTGGACCGCCTTCTTTAGTTTTGTAGAAAATAAACAAAAATGATAAAATCTTCAAAAAATAAAATCCTTTGAGATGTAGTTAGGTTTTAGTGTCTAGTTGGTATAGAAATTTTGAAATATGAATTTTGACCGTTTTTGCAAAAAAATGTAAAACGGCCATAACTTTAGCATACGACGTCGAAAAAAAAGTTTAATATATCAAAAAAAACTAGAGAAAAATTGGGACTCGATTTCACCCGGGTTTACCCGGTGAAGTTTTCTCAGATTGTCAAAATTCCAAAAGTAAAAAAAGTTATTTCAAAAAGAAGATTTTTTCCTACAAAATCAAAAAAAAAATTAAAATTAATTTTATTTAAAAATAAATAAATGATGTCATATTTGGATTCCTCACATTTTTCTGTTAATAATGGATATATTATTTGTTGAATTTCGATTTACAGATTTAAAGATATTAATTATGCCATATTAAATGAATAAATGGAAAAAATGAATAAAATAATATTATTACTTATTTTATTTTCATTGAAATTCAATATTATTATTACTTATTTTGTTTATTTTAATAATTGTTTGGAATTCAAAAAATTAAATCATGTGACATCAAGACCTAAGGGTTAATAGGATTGATAGCTTACTATTGTCAGGAAAACAACAAGTGCAGACTTGGAAATTAGGGGCGATAGAACCAGGAGGTTAAGCGTGCTGGGGCTGGAGCAGTGAGAGGATGGGTGACTGGCCGGGAAGTTAGACGATTTGGAATGAGTGCTCCACGCTGGAGCAGTGAGGACGGGTGATTAGAGATTAAATTGTCAAATAATTCAAAGATTTGAAAATCGGAATAAAACTTAAAAAAAATCAAAAAAAAATTCAATTTTTTTCTTCTAAAAATTCCTTCAGTCCCGGTTGGTGTTACCAACCGGGACTAAAGGTGGAGTCTTTAGTCCCGGTTGGTAACACCAACCGGGACTAAAGGTCCTCCAGCCCTGCTCCAGACAGTGGCCACGTGGAGCCCCTTTAGTCCCGGGTCGTAGCCAACCGGGACTAAAGGCTTGGACCCTTTAGTCTCTATACTTTAGTCCCGGTTGGGGAACCGGGACTAAAGGCCCTTCCCAACTGGGGCTAAAGGCCTGTTTTCTACTAGTGTACTAAAAAAGAATTTTTAGCGGTCGTGTTTGCTTGTGATAAATTTAGATCCTATATTGTCGACTCAAAATTTAGAACCCCGTAGATGAGAACTTGTCTAGGTTAGAAAATGTTCTTGATGACCCACTACCTATTGATGATAGTTTCCCCGACGAACAGTTAGCTACAATAAATGCTAATTACATTGTCGCTAAATATATACCACCTAGTTTCACATACCAACAAAAGGAAAAATTCTTCTATGACTTAAGACATTACTTTTGGGATGACTCACATCTTTATAAAGAAGGAGTAGATGGTATTATTAGGCGTTGTGTACCTGAGCATGAACAGGAACAAATCCTACGGAAATGTCATTCGAAGCTTATGGAAGACATCATGCGGGAGATAGAACTGCTCATAAGGTACTGCAATCTAGTTTTTATTGGCCTACTATTTTCAAAGATGCTCGTAAGTTTGTCTTGTCTTGTGATGAATGTCAAAGAATCGGTAATATCGATAAGAGTCAGGAAATGCCTATGAATTATTCGCTTGTTGTTGAACCATTTGATGTTTGGGGTTTTGATTATATGGGACCTTTTCCTTCCTCTAATGGGTACACTCATATTTTGGTTGTTGTTGATTATGTCACTAAGTGGGTAGAAGCTATTCCAACTAGTAGTGCTGATCACCACACCTCCATTAAAATGCTTAAAGAGGCTATCTTCCCGAGGTTTGGAAGCTATAGATATTTAATGACCGATGCGGTTCACACTTCATTCATGGTGCTTTCCATAAGATGCTCGCTAAATATGATGTTTGATGACCCACAAGTATAGGGGATCAATCGTAGTCCTTTCGATAAGTAAGAGTGTCGAACCCAACGAGGAGCAGAAGGATATGATAAGCGGTTTTCAGCAAGGTAATTTCTGCAAGCACTGAAATTGTAAGTAGCAAGTAGTTTGATAGCAAGGCAATTTGTAACGAGCAAGTAATGGTAACAATAGGTAAGGTGCAGCAAGGTAGCCCAATCCTTTTGTGGCAAAGGACGGGCCAAAACTATCGCTTATGATGAGAAAAGTGTTCTTGAGGGTACACGGGAATTTCATCTAGTCACTTTCATCATGTTGGTTTGATTCGTGTTAGCTACTTTGATAATTTGATACGTGGGTGGACCGGTGCTAAGGTGTTGTTCTTACTTGAACTAACAACCTACTTATGATTAACCCCCTCGCAAGAATCTACAACTACGAGAAAAGTATTAAGACAAAGTCTAACCATAGCATTAAACATGTGGACCCAAATCAGCCCCTTACGAAGTAGCGCATAAACTAGGGTTTAAGCTTCGGTCACTCTAGCAACCCATCATCTAATAACTACTCCACAATGCATTCCCTTAGGCCCAAAGATGGTGAAGTGTCATGTAGTCGACGTTCACATCACACCACTAAGGGAATCACAACATACATATCATCAAAATATCGAACACATATCAAATTCACATGATTGCTTGCAACATGATTTCTCCCGTGACCTCAAGAACAAAGGTAACTACTCACAAATAATATGCATGCTCAAGATCAGAGGTGTATTGAATAGCATAATGGATCTGAACATATAATCTTCCACCAAATAAACCATATTGTAATCAACTACACAAGGCAATCAACACTACTAGTCAC
Organism: Elymus sibiricus; assembly: GCA_039707655.1. Lineage (NCBI taxonomy): Eukaryota > Viridiplantae > Streptophyta > Magnoliopsida > Poales > Poaceae > Elymus > Elymus sibiricus. The sequence goes on from CM077675.1 coordinate 432,724,356, forward strand.
CCACAGGTACCAATCTGAGGTTCCGGTACAAAGATTGAACACAAGGGATGAACTAGGGTTTGAGAGGAGATGGCGCTGTTGAAGATGTTGATGAAGAATGGCCTCCCCAAGATGAGAGGGTTCTTGGTGATGACGATTGCTTCGATTTCCCCCTCCGGGAGGGAAGTTTTTTTGGTTTTTTTTTTAGGTTTTTTGGGATTTTATACCAGAAGATGGGCTCCGGAGGTGGGCCTGGGTGCCCACCCTCCACCAGGGCGCGGTTAGGGGGCCTGGCGCGCCCTGGTGGAGGGTGGCCACCTGGTTGCCCCCCCTCCGATAGTTCTCAGCTCCAGTAATTCTTATTTACTGCATAAAAATTCTCCGTAAATTTTCAGCCTCATTGGAGTTGTGCAGAATAGGGCTAATTTTTTTTAAATATTATCTTTTTTTTATTAATTTAGTCACATATGACGCTGGTCCGAAATTTTTCAAATATGTCATCCTATCAGCCTCGAGGGAACCGACTGGATCCAGTCGGCCACGGGGAAGCCGACAGCAGCCTGTCGGCCACTGGGCGGCCGATAAGTGGGCTCTCGGCCTTGTGGCGGCCGACTAGTGGGCCGAGCACGTCACTCGGCCTGATGCCATCCAGTCGGCTGCGCCAAGGCCGACTGGGCCCAATTGGCTACGCCGAAGCCGATAGGACCCGGTCACCCTTCGGCCACGACTCCTTCTTCCTTTCTTCCTCCTCTCTTCCTCTCTTCTCTGTTCTTTCTCCTCTCTCTGTCAACCGAAGCCCCCGATTTCTTACCGCATATTTAGCCGATTTCTTCCTAGTTTTTCACCGTAGATTACTTCTAGAGTGCCAGGGGATGCTAGGGTAACCTCGATCTCGTGATGGGGTAGCTCGTAGTGGTGGTGGTGACCATTGTGGAGGTGGTGGAGGTGGAGATGGAGGTGGTGGAGGTGGAGGTGGAGGTGGAGGTAGTGGAGGTGGAGATTCTGGTGTTCGTCGTCCGTTCGCATGTTTGAAGGCCGCCGTTCGTCATTTCTTCACACGCTTCAAGGGTAATATATCCAATGTCCATTCCCGTAGTGTTAAGTTGTGTGGATATTTATGTGTGTAGAATATTTTAGTTGTTCTGGTAAAATTTGGGTAGCTGTGGTAATTTTTAGTTGGTTCGGTAAAATTGGTTTAGGGTTCGATAGAATATGTAGTTGTCAAATATTCAGTTGTGTGGATATTTTTAGTTGATCCGGTAGTTTTGGGTAATATTTCGGTAGATGTGGTCATTTTAGTTGGTTCGGTAAAATTATTAGTTTGCCTTTTGCTTAATATTTATCTCTGTTGATTTTTTTAGGTCAACAGATATGTCTGATTTAGTGACGTTAATTTTTTACTACGGCCCTGGTAATGTGCAAAAAACTGAGACATGAGCTGATCTGAGTGAATTTGAGCACATTGAAGTGCCAATGACTGCCCCTGAAACATGGTATGTTAGTCAGTTGACAGAATGGATTGTCTGGTGTTTAGGGTTAAATACGGAAACACACACCATGGATGTTCATGCATTATGGACTCGGTCCAGTTCGAATATTTTCTTTTATTTGAAGGAAATAGAGCGGGACGATCAGTGGGTGCGCTGGTTACAAGCTTGCTCGAGCAGGGGAGAGAACCCTATAGAGAACCCACTGCCAGCAGTAGTCCACAGGTATTGTATACTTATTCAATGTTTCATTGTCATTCACATTTGTTCATAGTGAATCATTAGTTAATTTTTAAACGCACACCTCAATTGCAGCAACACAAGGAAGGGGATAAGCAGGACACAGGAGCAGTGGCTCCAAAGGCTTCAGCAGTACATGATAGACTGGGATACTGCGACGACACATCTCTGGGAGGAGGATGGCATGTTTGATCTCGGTGAATTCAATGCCTATTTGCATCGGTACATGGGGGGGCAAGGTTACGCATCGTTCAACACCCTCATCCAGAGGAGATACCGGACCCCGTTACGTCTGATACATACCCGAGCTATGATACTTCGGGCTCTAGGCAGTACGCGCTAACATCTATTGTATTTATCTAATTCATCTTCTGGTTACATACTTTGCCGTCCATAATTAATAGTCATCGTGACAATTTCAGGTTGAGCTAGCATACGATCTTCATAGTGAGGTCAGGGACTATACACGATCGCTATCGTCTGCACCTCTTATGGTACCCACATCTCAGCTCCGGCCATGGTTCGCGCGCCTGGAGCAGAAGCTACGATCTGTCTACACGGCTATCACGTGCACCCGCACTTCAGACGTTGTTCCCCACCTCCACCAGCAGCACCACCACCACCACCAGCACCAGCAGCAGCAGAGCAGCACCACCACCACCAGCACCAGCACCAGCAACAGCCGCGACCATCCACACAGTGACAACAACCACGTCCTCGCGTAACACAGCAGCTGACGCCCCTCCACCACCTCCTGACCAGGCTGGCAGTTCGGCATGGCAGCACCCAGAGCAGCATGCTCCCTCGTCCAGCTTCGCGTTTGAACCTTCACCACAACAGCAAAGTCCCACATCGGGTTTCATGTTTCAGCCACATCCATATCAGCAGGGGTCGGCGTCCGGATTTGGGTGGGGGAGTGAGGGTGAGCCACTATCGCAGCTAAACACGTGGATGGACATATTTTCGACTCCTCCACCAGGACCCACCCAGGATACACAGGATGACCAGGACGGGTCCGAGGTTCCTCTTCGTCCCATTAGGGCACCCAACAGGTTTGGCTGGAGTACGCCTAGCACACCGCCTGAGCGCCGAGGCAGGCGTCGTCGTTGACGGTTCCATCGTTCGGTAGAGACACCACTATCTAATTATGTATGAGACATATGCCTATTTTATGTATGGGACAAATTACTATCTACTTATGTATGAGACATATTCATGTTCTATTTCAGTGGTCAATTGGTTTAGAGGGGATAACACTTATAATATAAAATATAGCTGAATTAAACAATAGAACTGAAATTACAAAATATAATTAAAAAACTACATGAATGCATCATCGTCCTCCTCCGTCCATGCAGAGCTCTTGCCCTTTGTAGATGCAGAGCTCTTGCCCTTCGTCGATGCAGAGCTCTTGCCCTTCAACGGTGCGGTAGTCTTGACCTTGGTGCTCGGCATGAAGAGGTCGTCTTCGTCCTCCTCCGTCGATGCAGATCTCTTGCCCTTCGTCGATGCAGAGCTCTTGCCCTTCGACGATGCGATAGTCTTGACCTTGGTGCTCGGCATGAAGAGGTCGTCTTCGTCCTCCTCCGTCGATGTAGATCTCTTGCCCTTCGTCGATCCAAAGCTCTTGCCCTTCGACGATGCGGTAGTCTTAACCTTGCTGCTCGGCATGAAGAGGTCGTCTTCATCCTCACTGTCTGCTGACCATAAATCTGTATTTTCTACAGCAATCCTGAGGTACGATTCACCCTTATGCATTTGCTTCTGCTATCTGCCATGCAACCTGAGAAGTTCTTTCCGTATCTCCTCAAATGTCCTTGGGGGCCACCCACTCCTAGCTAATGCGTGAGCCAACTCATTCATTATGGTGTCACTACTGATGAGTTCCTCCCATGGAACTACTCTATCGTCGATCTTGAAATTAGCGGCTAGACGGAGAAGACGATGGGACATACCAGAGTGAAAACTATGATCAAAAGGATAATGGGACATCTCCACGAAACTATGATACTATACTGGACAACCCAACTTAGTGTGGAAGGGGTTTTATAGGTTCAGAAGAGAAGAAAAGGCGGGAACTCAGAAGAGGGAGACAATGGCGGGAGATATTGGCGTGAACTAAGAAGCGGGAAACGATGGTTGGAGATATTGGCGGGAACTCAGAAGCGGGAAAAGATGGCGGGAGATATTGGCGGGAACTCAGAAGCGGGAAAAGATGGCGGGAACTAAGAAGCGGGAAACGATGTCGGGAGGGGTTATTATGTCATTTTGTTCATCACAAAATGTTAGTTCTGTACCAAAATATGAGGAACATGCACCTATTGGTTTTGCCACGACCGATTAGTACTAATTGGTCACGGTTAAGCCAATTAGTACTAATCGGTCACGGCTAGGCCGATTAGACCTAATCGGTCTCTACAAAGCCGACTGGAGCTGCTTCAGCGTGGCCGACTGCCCTATCGGCCTAGTAGAAGCCGACTGGGACTAATTGGCTTTGCCAAAGCCGACTGGAGCCAGTCGGCTTCCTCCGGGCCGACTAAATGACATTTTCATAAATTTCTGAAACGACGTAATATGCGACGAATTTAATAAAAATAAGATAATATTTAAAAAAAATTAGCCAGAATAGGTATCTCTGACGTGCTTTTTCGGGGTGCAGAATTCCAGTTGCCGGCATTCTCCCTCTTGATGTAAACCTTGCAAATTGTGAGAGAGAAAGCATTAGAATTACTCCCCGAGGCATTATTATGCATAAAAACATTATAAATAACAGTAGTAAAAAATGATGCAAAATGGACGTATCAACTCCCCCAAGCTTAGACCTCGCTTGTCCTCAAGCGAAAGCCGATATCGAAGAACATGTCCACATGGTTTGAGAGAGAGGTGTCAATAAAAACAAAATACGGACATAGTAGCATCATGCTTATTATTATAAGAGCAACAAAAACTAACATAAAACTTTCTCTTAAAACTTTTATTTCATAGAAGCATCATATAACTTCTGATGAGCAAGTAACAATTCATCACAACGAAGAAGTATAAGGCATAAACCTTATTGGAAACCAACAAACTATGTTCTCAGTCAACTTTGCAACTACAATTCATCATATTTTCAGGAAGGGTCTCATGTAGGAGCCTTTTGGCAAGTCCACATACTCAACCATCATTTAGTCTTCTATGATTGCTGATGCTCACGGCATACCCATGGACAAAACGTTTCAACCGGACACATAGAAAGATAGGGGCTTATAGTTTGCCTCCCAACATATTCACCTCAAGGGTTATGTTAACAATAATATTCATGCTCACTCATATCCAACTGGTCATATGTGCCTAGATCTTTCCTCACCACAAGATGCTTGCCAAAGGAGAAAAATAAAAAGGAATAGGGGAGAATACTTTGACTCTTGCATAAAAGTAAGCACATAAAAGTAAAAGATAGACCCTTCACAGAGGGAAGCAGAGGTTGTCATGCGCTTTTTAGTTTGTATGCCAAATCCCTTAGCGCAAAAGAACGTCACGTTGCATTGCCTCTTGTGATAGCAACCTTTATTATGCAGTCTGTCGCTTTTATTACTTTGCCATCACAAGTTCGTGCAACGCTCAATTTTCTCTTACACTAATTGATCCAACACTTTTTAGAAGCAATTTTTATTGCCTTGATGCACCGATGACAACTTACTTGAAGGATCTTGTTCAATCCATAGGTAGGTATGGTGGACTCTCAAACATGAGTTTGGGTTTTGGGTTTTTGGATGCACAAGTAGTATCTCTACTTAGTGCAGAGTTTTTGGCTAGCAAAGATATTGGGCAAACACCACATGTTAAAGGATCTATGACAATATAACTTCTATGTGAATATGAACAAGCATAAATCATTACGTTGTCTTCCTTGTCCAACGTCAACAATTTTGGCATATAATATTTAATGGGGACTCACAATCATAAAAGATGTCCATGATAGTATATTTGCATGTGAATCTTCTCTTCCCTAATTAATTCTTTCATGAATTGCATCATTGACTAATACTGTGTTTGCCAATCTCCAATAAATTTTACCACTTACACTTTTCTTTATTGTGATGTCATTACTCACCATAGGATTAGCATATGATCCTTTTCATTTATTTTATTTTATCATGATTGCAACAAGAAAGTAAAAGGGGCAAAAGCTCAAACTAAACTTTATTATATAACTCTCACTCGATTACATAGATAGATAGATCACGAAACTAGCACTCGAAAATAGATCAGACTAAACTTTTATTCAACTTGATCATGAAAAAGGCTAAGGATCGAAAATATAAAGAAAAGCAAAGATCAAAAGTGATGGTGATACGATACCGGGGCACCTCCCCCAAGCTTGGTTCAAGCCAAGGGGAGTGCCCATACCCGTGTACTCAGATCTCCATTGGTGGTGGTGGTGAGGCGTCACACTTCAGCTCCAATAAGTACTTCAATTTGCGGATAACGCTCCCGAGGGAGGTGATATGTTCCTCTAGCAAAAGATTTTCATGAGTGAGGAATTTATTCTGAACATGAACCTCCTCGAAAGCCCTGAAAGCTTCCAAGAGGGGTGAGATGAGGATAGTAAGGCCGAAGGATATCTTCTTCTTCCTCTTCCACCATGCTCGTGGGTTGCCCTCCTTCTTGAGCTTGATCCTGCATAGCTTCCTTGACCTTGTCCTCCTTATTGGATTCTTTTGGCTCTTCTCTTTTCATCTCCATCTTCATCAACCAAGCATCCTCTTCTAAGTTATTGGGAGAGGAGGAAGACATGATGCTTGGCTTGATAGATCTGCTAAGAAAAACAGCACGAAACAAGAACAGAGGAAAATCTCGCGATGCGGTTGTCAAAACAGTCGGGGGTATATATAGAGAATTTTTATTCATGGAAACCAAGCAAACGAAAGGAAAATGGAGTCGGGAAGGTTCCCAAGGTGGGCACGCTCCACCAGGGCGCGCCAGGGATGGCAACCGCGCCCTGGTGTGCCGTGCCCTCCTCGGTTACCTTCCGGTTTATTTTTTATTTCCTAAAATTCATAAATATTCCAAAATTGATAAAAAATATTTTTGTGGATTTTTTGGAGGCTGTTTACTTACCGTATCACGTACCTCTTTATTTTCACGATTCTGGAGTGTTTCTGAAGGTTTCTTTTATGTGCTCCTCCGGTGTCATGGTTTGAATAACATTGCTTTCAACATTAATAGGCGTGCCTGAGATATAGTGTTTAATTCTTTGTCCATTGACCACCTTCGGGTTAGTACCTTCGGCATTATTAATCTGGATAGCTCCAGAATGATAAACCTCTTCGATAATATATGGGCCTTCCCATTTGGAGAGAAGCTTACCTGCAAAAAATCTTAAACGAGAGTTGAACAAAAGAACATAGTCTCCTATTTTGAATTCCCGCTTTTGGATTCTTTTGTCATGCCATCTTTTTACTTTTTTCTTTAAATAGCTTGGCATTTTCATACGCTTGGGTTCTCCATTCATCTAGTGAGCTAATATCAAATAACCTCTTTTCACCAGCAAGTTTGAAGTCATAGTTTAGTTCTTTGATTGCCCAAAATGCTTTATGTTCTAATTCTAGAGGCAAATGACAAGCTTTCCCATAGACCATCTTATATGGAGCATACCCATAGGATTTTTATACGCTGTTCTATAGGCCCAAAGTGCATCATCTAGTTTCTTAGACCAATTCTTTCGGGACCTATTGGCAGTCTTTTGTAATATCAATTTTATTTCTCTATTGCTAAGTTCAACTTGACCAGTAGATTGAGGATGATAGGGTGATGCAATTCTATGGTTAACATCATATTTAGCAAGCATCTTACGAAAAGCACCATGAATAAAGTGTGAACCACCATCAATCATTAGATATCTAGGGACTCCAAACCTTGGGAAAATAACTTCTTTAAGCATTTTAATGGAAGTATGATGATTATCACTACTAGTTGGAATAGCTTCTACCCACTTAGTGACATAATCAACAGCAACCAAAATATGAGTGTACCCATTAGAGGTAGGAAAAGGTCCCATATAATCAAAACCCCAAACATCAAATGGTTCAACAACAAGTGAATAGTTCATAGGCATTTCCTGACGCTTACCGATATTACCAATTCTTTGACATTCATCACAAGACAAGACAAACTTACGGGCATCCTTGAAGAGAGTAGGACAATAAAAACCAGATTGTAATACCTTATGAGCAGTTCTATCTCCAGCATGATGTCCTCCATAAGCTTCGGAATGACATTTCCGTAAGATTTGTTCCTGTTCATGCTCAGGTACACAACGTCTAAAAATACCATCTACTCCTTCTTTATAAAGATGTGGGTCATCCCAAAAGTAATGTCTTCACTAGTAGAAAACGCGCCTTTAGTCCCGGTTCCAGAGGGCCTTTAGTCCCGGTTCTGCAATCGGGACAAAACAATCGGGACTAAAGGCCCTCCCCTTTAGTCCCGGTTGTGTTACGAACCGGGACTAAAGGCCCTCCACGTGGCCGCTGTCTGGGCGGGGGCTGGAGGACCTTTAGTCCCGGTTGGTGTTACCAACCGGGACTAAAGGCTCCACCTTTAGTCCCCTGTTGGTGTTACCAACCGGGACTAAAGGCTCCACCTTTAGTCCCGGTCGGGTCACCCATCTTCTCACTACTCCAGCCCCAGCACGCTTAACTTTCAGGCTCTATCTCCCCTAGTTTCCAAGTCTGCACTTGTTGTTTTCCTGACAATAGTAAGTTATCAATCCTATTAACCCTTAGGTCTTGATGTCACATGATTTAATTTTTTGAATTCCAAACAATTATTAAAATAAACAACAATGATTAACAAACAACAATGATTAATTTAAAAACTCAAAAATACTTCAAAAAAAGGAAAAAAAATCAAAAAAATCAAAAAATCTCAAAAAAAAAATCCAAAAATCCAAAATAATACAAAAAGTTCAAAATAAAATAAGTAATAATAATATTATTATTATTTTGCCATTTATTCATTTAATATGGCATAATTAATATCTTTAAGTCAATCTGTAAATCGAAATTCGACAAATAATATATCCATTATTATCAGAAAAATGTGGCCGTGATGTCACACGCTTCACCATTTGAGTTTGAAACTATTATTCTAAAAAACAATAATTATTTAGTAACACTAATATTTATTGAATAAGTAGTTTGACCACAGTTTGACCACTGTTTGACCAGAGTTTGACCACATTTCATTTTTTAAACTTATTTTAACTGAAGAATTTTTGTGTGTTCAATATGAACCATTCAAAGCACTACAAATTTCAACCCTTTCTGACTTCATTTGCTATTTTTCATGCATTTAATGATTTTTTGAGCTAAATTAGCCCAAAATTAGAAAGCACTACAAATGAACTCTGAAAATGTTGAAACTTGGAATGGTATCATCATTTCACCCAAATAGCATGTGCTAAAAAGTTGAGAGGGTTATGGCAAAAACTGGATGCACTTTGTGTACAAATTGGACCATCTCTTTCGATGTAACAGGGTTTCGGACGAAAACTCAGCTGTTACAAAGACATTTCATATTTTTAAACTTAATTCAACTCCAGAATTTTTGTGTGTTCAATATGAACCATTCAAAGCCACATCCTCAAATTTCAACCCTTTTTGACTTCATTTGCTATTTTTCATGCATTTACTGATTTTTTGAGCTAAATTAGCCTGAAATTGAAAAGCACTACAAATGAACTCTGAAAATGTTGAAACTTGGCATGGTATCATCATTTCACGCACATAGCATGTGCTAAAAAGTTGAGAGGATTATGGCAAAAATTGGATGCACTTCGTGTACAAACTGGACCATCTCTTTCGAAGTATCAGGGTTTCGGACGAAAACTCAGCTATTACAAAGACATATCATTTTTTTAAACTTATTTCAACTCCAGACTTTTTGTGTGTTCAATATGAACCATTCAAAGCCACATCCTCAAATTTCAACCCTTTCTGACTTCATTTGCTATTTTTCATGCATAAATTTGAAAAAACTAAAATTTGAGGATAACTTTTTTTCCTTTCGGAATTTGAGGATTCTAAAAATTTGCAAAACGGACGAAGGCAGTCGGCATCGGAACTGGCTTCTCGTGCTGAACATTTTGATATATTATACGTTTTTTTTCCGACATCGCATGCACAAATGGCGGCCATTTGAATTTTTCATGACCGTTTTTTGCAAAATAAGTCGAAATTTATGTTTGTTAATTTTCAACACAACTATATCACTTAATATAAGTACAGTTGAAAGGATTTTATTTTTTGAAGTTTTTATAATTTTCTGTGATTTTTTGAACACTGAAAAAGGCGATCCACAAGGGGGGGTGGACGGCCGCAGAAAAGAAAAATTTGAAAAAAAATGTTCAGTCCCGGTTGGTATCTGCAACCGGGACTAAAGATAGACCTTTAGTCCCGGTTGGAGATACCAACCGGGACTAAAGGGGCTGGCACCGTTCGAAGCCGGTCGCAAACCCTTTAGTCCCGGTTGTTGTCTCCAACCGGGACTAAAGGTCCCGTTCGAACCGGGACTGATGCCTGCGCCGCTCGAACCGGGACTAATGCTCACATTAGTCCCGGTTCGTAACGCGACTGGGACTATTGCTCCGATCCGGCTGGTACGAAAGCCCTGTTTTCTACTAGTGCTTAAGTCATAGAAGAATTTTTTTCTTTTGTTGGTATGTGAAACTAGGTGGAATATATTTAGCAACAATGTAGTTAGCGTAATCAGCATACCATGGAGTGTTTTGAGAAACATTTATTGTAGCTAGTTGCTCATCAGGGAAACTATCATCAATAGGTAGTGGGTCATCAAGAATATTTTCTAACCTAGACAAGTTATCAGCTACGGGATTCTTAGGTCCCTTCCTATCAATGATATGTAAATCAAATTCCTGAAGCAAGAGAACCCACCTAATGAGTCTAGGTTTAGCATCTTCCCTTTCCATAAGATATTTTATAGCAGCATGATCAGTGTGAACAATAACTTTGGAATCAACAATGTAAGGTCTGAATTTATCACAAGCAAACACGACTGCTAAAAATTATTTTTCAGTAGTGGCATAATTTCTTTGGGCACTGTCTAGAGTTTTGCTAGCATAATGGATAACATTTAATTTCTGATCAACTCTTTGTCCTAGAACAGCACCAACAGCATAATCACTAGCATCACACATAATTTCAAAAGGTAAGTTCCAATCAGGTGGTTGAACAATAGGTGCAGTGGTTAAGGCTTTCTTTAGTGTTTCAAAGGCTTCCATGCAATCATCATAAAAAACAAAGGGAATATCCTTTTGCAAAATATTAGTAAGAGGCCTAGAAATCTTTGAGAAGTCTTTAATAAACCTCCTATAGAAACCAGCGTGACCAAGGAAACTTCGAATACCTTTGATATCTTTAGGACATGGCATTTTCTCAATTGCATCAACTTTAGCTTTATCCACCTCAATACCTCGTTCGGAGATCTTATGCCCCAAGACAATACCTTCATTAACCATAAAGTGTCACTTCTCCCAATTCAAGACGAGATTAGTTTGTTCACATCTCTGCAAAACTCGATCAAGGTTGCTTAAGCAATCATCAAAAGAAGTTCCATAAACGGAAAATCATCCATGAAAACCTCCACAATCTTTTCATAAAAATCAAAGAATATAGCAGTCATACATCTTTGAAAGGTAGCAGGTGCATTGCATAAACCAAAAGGCATACGTCTATAAGCATAGGTTCCAAAAGGACAAGTAAAGGTGGTTTTCTTTTGATCAGATTGTGACACGGGTATTTGAGAGAAACCAGAATATCCATCCAGGAAACAAAAATGTGTGTGCTTAGATAATCTTTCAATCATTTGATCAATAAAAGGCAAGGGGTAATGATCTTTTCTAGTTGCTTTATTTAATTTTCTAAAATCAATTACCATCCTATAGCCAGTAACAATTCTTTGCGGAATAAGCTCATTTATATCATTGGGAACAACAGTAATACCTCCTTTCTTAGGGACACAATAAACGGGACTCACCCATGTACTCTCAGCTATAGGATAGATTATACCTGCTTCCAAAAGCTTTAATATTTCATTTCTTACCACTTCTTTCATATTGGGATTCAATCATCGTTGATGATCAACAACGGGTTTAGCATCAGGTTCCATATTAATCTTGTGCTGACATAGAGTGGGACTAATGCCCTTAAGATCATCAAGAGTATATCCAATAGCATCCCGGTGCTACCTCAGAATTTTTAATAATCTTTCTTCTTCATGTTCTGTAAGGTTAGCACTAATAATAACAGGATATATCTTTTTCTCATCAAGGTAAGCATATTTTAGAGTGTCGGGCAATTGTTTTAGTTCAAACACAGGATCACCTTTAGGTGGAGGAGGACCTCCAAGAGTTTCAATAGGCAAATTGTGTTTCAGTAGAGGTTGTTGTTCAAAGAAATTTTTATCTATTTCATTTCTTTCACGAAAGTGCAAATCATTTTCATGGTCTAGCAAATATTGTTCTAGTGGATCAGTAGGAGGAACGGCAATAGAATCAAGACCAATTATTTCATCCTTACTAGGTAATTCTCTATCACGAGGTTGTCTACTAAACTTGGAAAAATTAAACTCATGAGACACATCACCAAACTCAACACTGACAGTTTCTTTTTGACAATCTATCTTAGCATTAACAGTGTTCAAGAAAGGTCTATCAAAGATAATGGGACAAAAGTCATCTTGTGGGGAACCAAGAACTAGAAAATCAGTAGGATATTTTATTTTCCCACACAAGACTTCAACATCTCTAACAATCCCAAGTGGTGTGATGGTGTCTCTATTAGCAAGTTTAATAGTAACATCAATATCTTATATTTCAGCAGGTGCTATGTCATTCATAAATTCTTGATATAAGGTAAAAGGAATAGCACTCACACTAGCACCCAAATCACATAAGCCATGATAACAATGATCTCCTATTTTAACTGAGACAACAGGCAAGCCAACTACGGGTCTATGTTTGTCTTTTTCATCGGATTTAGCGATTCTAGCAGCTTCATCACAGAAGTAAATGACATGCCCATCAATATTTTCTACCAAGAGATATTTAACCATAGAAACACTAGGTTGTACTTTAATTTGTTCAGAGGCTTAGGTGCTCTAATATTACTTTTGCGAACCACAGTTGATACCTTAGCATGTTCTTTTATCCTAACAGGAAAAGGTAGTTTCTCAATATAAGCAGTAGGCACAACCAATGTTGAGGATATCGCTTATCGTTAGCGTCTCGGTCAGCTGGGGATTAGAGATTAATCGGAAATCGGACGATTAATTGATTTTATTGGTCGACTATTAATTGAACATTTTTTGCAAATCCAAGGTTCCCAACACTAAAATATGTTATATTCAACACCAAAATAATATGAGACAGAAGTGTTACCTTGATTCCTAGCCTTTGAATCCTCATATAATGACAAACAGAATAGGGCAATAGTACATATTGCATAATAAGGTCGACAAAAATACAAATAAACATAGGTTTTGCAAAAATAGTGTTAGGAATAGGCCTGGTATATCGGCAGATTCCCTATAAATCACTTGTCAGAGCGATAAATCGGCCCAAAAGATAAACGGTGAAGATAAGGCATAATCTTATCTGTCACCCCAAGAGTAGCGATAAATCGGACGATAACTCGCTGAATCGGAATATTTTTTGAACAGTGGGCACAACTGGATCAACATTGTAAATGATAGTTTCTTCTTTAGCAATGACCAGTTATTTAGTTTCCTTCTTAATAGGGTATGATATTTAAACCACTTCTCTTTAGGGAGATCAACATGAGCAGCAAAAGATTCACAAAAGAGGCCACTATCTCAAAGTCAAGTCCATATTTAGTGCTAAACTTATGAAAAGCATTGGTATTCATAAAAGATTTAACACAATCAAATTCAAGCTTCATACCTGACTCATTACCTTCGTCGAGTTCCCAATCTTCAGAGTTGCGTTTAATTCGTTCCAAGAGATCCCACTTGAATTCAATAGTCTTCTTCATAAAAGAACCAGTACGAGAAGTATCGAGCATGGTTTGATCATTATGAGAAAGCCGAGCATAAAAATTCTGAATGATAACTTCTCTAGGCATATCATGATTGGGGCATGAATATAACATTGATTTAAGCCTCTCCCAAGCTATAGCGATACTTTCTCCTTCACGAGGCCAAAAATTATATATATAATTCCGATCACGATGAACTAGATGCATAGGATAAAACTTTTGGCGGGATTTCAATTTCAAACGATTCCAGTTCCATGATCCAATATCATCACATAGACTATACCATGTCAATGCTTTTCCCTTCAAAGATAACGGGAAAACCTTCTTATTAACGTCATCTCCGGATAAACCTACAAGCTTAAATAGTCCACAAATTTCTTCCACGTGTATTAGGTGCATATCAGGATGTTCAGTTCCATCTCCTGCATAAGGACTAGCTAGCAGTAGTTCTAACATACCCTGAAGGAATTTCATAACCAATATTTTCAGTAGGTGTTGTAGATTGAGGGGCAACTAATTGTGGTTCCGGTCGAGGTGAAGATACCCCGAACAAAGCCCTCAAAGGATTACTTTCCATAGTAACAAGTAAAAGTAAATTTCAGCACGTGGTATAAGTTTTTCCTTACCGATTTCCACTTACCAAGAGCGCTTCACTCCCCGGAAATGGCGCCAGAAAAGAGTCTTGATGACCCACAAGTATAGGGGATCAATCATAGTCCTTTCGATAAGTAAGAGTGTCGAACCCAACGAGGAGCAGAAGGATATGATAAGCGGTTTTCAGCAAGGTAATTTCTGCAAGCACTGAAATTGTAAGTAGCAAGTAGTTTGATAGCAAGGCAATTTGTAACGAGCAAGTAACGGTAACAATAGGTAAGGTGCAGGACGGTAGCCCAATCCTTTTGTGGCAAAGGACAGGCCAAAACTATCGCTTATGATGAGAAAAGTGTTCTTGAGGGTACACGGGAATTTCATCTAGTCACTTTCATCATGTTGGTTTGATTCGTGTTCGCTACTATGATAATTTGATATGTGGGTGGACCGGTGCTAAGGTGTTGTTCTTACTTGAACTAACCACCTACTTATGATTAACCCCCTCGCAAGCATCCGCAACTACGAGAAAAGTATTAAAACAAAGTCTAACCATAGCATTAAACATGTGGACCCAAATCAGCCCCTTACGAAGTAGCGCATAAACTAGGGTTTAAGCTTCTGTCACTCTAGCAACCCATCATCTAATAACTACTCCACAATGCATTCCCTTAGGCCCAAAGATGGTGAAGTGTCATGTAGTCGACGTTCACATGACACCACTAAGGGAATCACAACATACATATCATCAAAATATCGAACACATATCAAATTTACATGATTGCTTGCAACATGACTTCTCTCGTGACCTAAAGAACAAAGGTAACTACTCACAAATAATATGCATGCTCAAGATCAGAGGTGTATTGAATAGCATAATGAATCTAAACTTATAATCTTCCACCAAATAAACCATATAGTAATCAACTACACAAGGTAATCAACACTACTAGTCACCAACAGGTACCAATCTGAGGTTCCGGTACAAAGATTGAACACAACAGATGAACTAGGGTTTGAGAGGAGATGGTGATGTTGATGAAGAATGGCCTCCCCAAGATGAGAGGGTTGTTGGTGATGACGATGGCTTCGATTTCCCCCTCCGGGAGGGAAGTTCCCCCGGCGGAATCGCTCCGCCGAAGGGCAAAAGTGCTCCTGCCCTTGTTCCGCCTCGAGGCGGCGGTGCTTCGTCCCGAAAGTCCTCCTTTTATTCTTTTTAGGTTTTTTAGGATTTTATACCAGAAGATGGGATCCGGAGGTGGGCCTGGGTGCCCACCCTCCACCAGGGCGCGGTTAGGGGGCCTGGCGCGCCCTGGTGGAGGGTGGCCACCTGGTGCCCCCCTCCGTTAGTTCTTAGCTCCAGTAATTATTATTTATTGCATAAAAATTCTCCGTAAATTTTCAGCCTCAATGGAGTTGTGCAAGAATAGGTATCTCTGACGTGCTTTTTCAGGGTGCTGATTTCCAATTGCCGGCATTCTCCCTCTTGATGTAAACCTTGCAAATTGTGAGAGAAAAGGCATTAGAATTACTCCCCGAGGCATTATTATGCATAAAACATTATAAATAACAGTAGTAAAAAATGATGCAAAATGGACGTATCAATGTTAACCTTAGAATTGCATCACCCTATCATCCTCAATCTAGTGGTCAAGTTGAACTTAGAAATAGAGAAATAAATTTGATATTACAAAAAACTGTCAATAGGTCTCGTAAGAATTAGTCTAAGAAATTAGATGATGCACTTTGGACCTATAGAACAGCTTATAAAAATCCTATGGGTATGTCTCCATCAAAATGGTATATGGTAAAGCTTGTCATTTGCCTTTAGAATTAGAACATAAAGCAGTTTGGGCAATTAAAGAACTTAATTATGATTTCAAACTTGCCGGTGAGAAGAGGTTATTTGATATTAGCTCACTTGATGAATGGAGAACCCAAGCCTATGAGAATGCCAAGTTATTTAAAGAAAAGGTAAAAAGATGACATGACAAAAGAATCCAAAAGCGGGAATTTAAAATAGGAGACTATGTTCTTTTGTTCAACTCTCGTTTAAGATTTTTTGCAGGTAAGCTTCTCTCCAAATGGGAAGGACCTTATATTATCAAAGAGGTTTATCGCTCTGGAGCTATCAAGATTAATAACGCCGAAGGTACTAACCCGAAGTTGGTCAATGGACAAAGAATTAAGCATTATATCTCAGGTACGCCTATTAACGTTGAAAGCAATGTTATCCAAACCATGACACCGGAGGAACACATAAAAGAAACCTTCCGGAACACTCCAGAATTCTTAAAAATAGGAGGTACGTGATACGGTAAGTAAACGGACTCCGAAACATCCGCAAAATTATTTTTTGTCAGTTTTGGAATATTTTAGAATTTTGGAAATAAAGAAATAAAGCGGAAGGTGATCGAGGTGAGCACGATACACCAGGGCGCGCCAGGCACCCCTGGGCGCGCCCTGGTGGGTTGTGCCCACCTTGGATGCCTTCCCGACTCCGTTTTCTTTCCATATGCTTGTTTCCCAAGAATAAAAAAATTCTATATATACCCCCGACTGTTTTGACGACTGCATCGCAGAAAAATCCTCTGTTCTTGTTTCTTCCTGTTTTCCTGTCAGATCTGTCAAGTCAGGCATCATGTCTTCCCCCTCTTCTAACAACGTGGAAGAAGATGCCTGGCTAATGAAGATAGAGCTGAAGAGGGAGGAGCCGGAGGAAGTCAACAAAGAAGACAAAGGCAAGGAGGCTATGGTGGATCAGCTCCCTGAAGGAGATCAACCGATGCCAACAAAGGAGGGAGAGGAAGAAGATATCCTTCAACCTTGTTATAGTCATCTCACACCTATTGAAATCGAAGCTTTCAGAGCCTTCGAAGCGGTCCGCGTTCAGAATAAATTTCTCATCCGTGAAAATATTTTGCTAGAGGAACACATCAATAACCTTAGGAGGTCATCCGCAAACTGTAGCATCTTTTGAGGCTGAAGTGTGACACCACATCACCACCACCTTCTTCTTCACCACCACCAAAGGAGACGTGAGCACGCGAGTATGGGCACTCCCCTTGGCTTGAGCCAAGCTTGGGGGAGGTGCCCCGGTATCGTATCACCATCACTTATATTCATCTTTACCTATTTTAGTTCGATCTTTAGTTTCCCTTTGCTTTAGTTGAATAAAAGTTTAGCATGATCTATTTTGGTGTGTTAGTTTCGTGGACTATCTATCTATGTATTCGAGTGGAAGTTATATAATAAAGTTAGTTTGAATTTTTGTTTTTCTACTTTATTGTTGCAATCAAAATAAAAGGAAAGAAAAATAAATGAAAAGAATCATATGCTGATCTTATGATGAGTAATGACATCACATAAGGAAAAGTATAAGTAGTAAAATTTATTGGAGATTGACAAACATAGCATTGGTCAATGATGCAATTCATGAAATAATTAATAAGGGAAGAGAATATTCATATGCAAACACACTATCTTGGACATCTTTTATGATTGTGAGCCCGCATCAAATATTATATGTCAAAATTGTTGACGTTGGACAAGGAAGACAACGTAATGATTTATGCTCGTTCTTATCCGCATAGAAGTTATATTGTCATAGATCCTTCAACATGTGGTGCTTGCCCAATATCTTTGCTAGCCAAAAATTCCGCACTAAGTAGAGATACTACTTGTGCATCCAAAAACCCAAAACCCAACTCATTCTTTGAGAGTCCACCATACCTACCTATGGATCGAGAAAGATCTTTTAAGTAAGTTGTCATAGGTGCAAAAAGGAAATAAAAATTGCTTCTAAAAGTGTTTGATAAATTAGTATAAGAGAAAATTGAGCGTTATACGAACTTATGATGGCAAAGTAATAAAAGCGACGGACTGCATAATAAAGGTTTCTATCATAGGGGGCAATATAGCATGATGTTGTTTTACATTAAGGGATTGGGCATACAAACCAAAAAGCGCATGACAACCTCTGCTTCCCACTGCGAAGGGACTATCTTTTACTTTTATGTATTTACTTTTATGCAAGAGTCAAAGTATTCTTCCCTATTCCTTTTTACGTTTTCCCTTTTGCAAGCATCATGTGGTGAGGAAAGATCTAGACACATATATCCAGCTGGATATGGGTGGGCATGAGTTATTATTGTTGACATCACCCTTGAGGTGAATACGTTGGGAGGTGAAACTGTAAGCCCCTGTCTTCCTATGTGTCCGGTTGAAACTTTTTGTTCATGGGTACGCCGTGAGTGTTAGCAATCATAGAAGACTAAATGATGGTTGAGTATGTGGACTTGCCAAAAGGCTCCGACATGAGACCCTTCCTAAAAATATGATGAATTGTAGTTGTAAAGTTGACTGAGAACATAGTTTGTTGGTTTTCAATAAGGTTTATGCTTCATACTTCTATGTTGTGATGAATTGTTACTTGTTCATGAGAAGTTATATGATAAAAGTGTATTGAATAAGTTTTATGATAGAGTTTGTTGCTGTTATGATAATAAGCATGATGCTACTATGTCTGTATTTTGTTTTTATCGAAACCTCTCTCTCAAATCATGTGGACATGCTTTTCAATATCGGTTTTCGCTTGAGGACAAGCGAGGTCTAAGCTTGGGGGAGTTGATACGTCCATTTTGCATCATGATTTCCTACTGTTATTTATTATGTTTTGTTGAATAATAATGCTTTGGGGAGTGATTCTAATGCCTTTTCTCTCATAATATGCAAGGTTTACACAAAGAGGGAGAATACCGACAGCTGGAATTCTAGACCTAAGACAAGCACATCCGAGATACCTATTCTGCACAACTCCAATGAAGCTGAAATTTTATGGAGATTATTTTTGGATTAAATAAGAAATACTGGAGTAGAAAAGTACCAGAGGGGGCCTACCTGGTGGGCACAACCCACCAGGCCGCGCCAGACCCCCCTGGGCACGCCCTAATGGGTTGTGGCCACCTCGGCCCACCTCCGGTGCCCATCTTCTGCTATATAGTCACAATTGACCTAGAAAAAAATCAGAGGGGGACTTTCGGGACGAAGCGCCGCCGCCTCGAGGCGGAACTTGGGCAGGAGGAAATCGAAGCTATCGTCATCACCAACACCCCTCTCAACTTTGGGAGGCCAATCTTCATCAACATCTTCAACAGCACCATCTCCTCTCAAACCCCAGTTCATCTCTTGTGTTCAATCTTTGTACCGGAACCTCAGATTTGTACCTGTGGGTGATTAGTAGTGTTGATTACCTTGCGTAGTTGATTACTATATGGTTTATTTGGTGGAAGATTATATGTTCAGATCCATTAAGCTATTCAATACCTCTCTGATCTTGAGCATGTTTATTATTTGTGAGTAGTTACCTTTGTTCTTGAGGTCACGGGAGAAGTCATGTTGCAAGTAATAATGTGAATTTGATATGTGCTCGATATTTTGATGATACGTATGTTGTGATTCCCTTAGTGGTGTCATGTGAACGTCAACTACATGACACTTCACCATTCATGGGCCTAAGGGAATGCATTGTGGAGTAGTTATTAGATGATGGGTTGCTAGAGTGACAGAAGCTTAAACCCTAGTTTATGCGCTACTTCGTAAGGGGCTGATTTGGATCCAAAAGTTTAATGCTATGGTTAGATTTTATCTTAATACTTTTCTCGTAGTTGCGGATGCTTGCGAGGGGGTTAATCATAAGTGGGAGGTTGTTCAGGTAAGAACAGCAGCCAAGCACCGGTCCACCCACATATCAAATTTTCAAAGTAGCGAACACGAATCAAACCAACATGATAAAAGTGATTAGACAAAATTCCCGTGCACCCTCAAGAACACTTTGCCTATTACTAGTGATTGTTCTGGCCTATCCTTTGCCTCAAAAGGATTGGGCTACCTTGCTGCACCTTATTTACCGCTACTGTTACTTGCTCGTTACAAATTACCTTGCTATCAAACTATCTGTTACCTACAATTTCAGTGCTTGTAGAGATTACCTTGCTGAAAACCGCTTGTCATTTCCTTCTGCTCCTCGTTGGGTTCTACACTCTTACTTATCGAAAGGACTACGATTGATCCCCTATACTTGTGGTTCATCACATGTTCATGCTCAAGTTGCTTCAAATTCATGATTTGAGTTCTAAGGGAAATAATTTTCGTGGGCGGAAAATACTTAGTAATAAAAGCATCCTTGCACTTATCCCAAGAATCGATACTATTGCGAGGCAAAGAAGAAAACCAAATTTTTGCACGATCCCGCAAGGAGAAAGGAAATAATTTCAACTTCACTATATCATTGTCCACAACTTTTTTCTTTTGCATATCACACAATTCTACGAATGTGTTTAGATGGGACACGGCATCCTCATTAGGGGTACCGGAAAATTGATCTTTCATGACAAGATTCAACAAAGCGGCATTAATATCACAAGACTCTACACTAGTGGCGGGAGGAGCAATTGGAGTACTAATAAAATCATTATTATTGGAATTGGAAAAATCACAAGATTTGGTATTTTCTTGAGTCATCGTGACTACGCAAACAAGATTGCAAGCAAACAAGAGCTCTGACGAGAAAAAGGCAAACGAAAAAGGGGGCGAATAAAACAGCAAATTTTTGTGAAGTGGGGGAGATGAAAACGAGAGGCAAATGGCAAATAATGTAAATTGCAAGGAGATGAGATTTGTTATTAGGAACCTGATAGATGTTGATGATGTCTCCCCGGTGCCAGAAATTGGCAAGTTGACGGGAGACTACCTTCGTACCTCCTCCCCGGCAATGGCGCCATAAATTCCTTTGACGTGTCTTGAGACTGCGTCGGTATTTCCCCAAAGAGGAAGGGATGATGCAGCATAGCTACAGTAAGTATTTCCCTCGGTTATGAAACCAAGGTTATCGAACCAGGAGGAGGACCATGCAATGCTATGTAAACGGTACCTGCACACGAAGAACAAATACTTGCAACCCGACGCGTAAGAGAGGTTGTCAATCTCTCCAAGGTAAAAGGATAGATTGGTTTGTATTAGATTGGATAAATAGACCGCACAAGAACACAAAATAAAAGATGCAAATAAAAAGTGCAGCAAGGTATTTTTGGGTTTTTGGAATAATAGATCTGAAAGCAAATGCGGAAAAAGATTGATCGAAAAGCAATATGTTAAAATAATAGACCCGGGGGCCGTAGATTTCACTAGTGGCTTCTCTCAATGAAATAGCACACGGTGGGTAAACAAATTACTGTTGGGCAATTGATAGAAGATCAAATAATCATGACGATATCCAAGGCAATGATCAATATATAGGCATCACGTCCAAGATTAGTAGACCGAAATGATTCTGCATCTACTACTATTACTCCACACATCGACCACTATCCAGCATGCATCTCGTGTATTAAGTTCATGGAGAAATGGAGTAATGCAATAAGAATAATGACATGATGTAGACAAGATATATTCATGTAGGAATAGACCCCATCTTGTTATCCATAATAGCAATGATACATGCGTGCCTCGCTGCCCCTTCTGTCACTGGGAGAGGACACCGCAAGATCGAACCCATCACAAAGCACCTCTTCCCATGGCAAGAAAAATCGATCTAGTTGGCCTAACTAAACCAAACATTCGAAGAATAAATACGGGGCTATAAATAATCATGCATATAAGAGATCACAAGAAGACTCAAATAATATTCATGGATAGAAACTGATCATGAACTCAAACTTCATAGGATCCCAACAAACACACCGCAAAAAGTCATTACATCAAATAGATCTCCAAGAGACCATTGTATTGAGAATCAAAAGAGAGAGAGAAAGCCATCTAGCTACTGCCTACGGACCCATAGGTCCATGGTGGACTACTCACGCATCATCGGAGAGGCACCAATGAGAATGATGAACCCCTCCGTGATGGTGTTAGATTGGATCTCGTGGTTCTGAAACTTACGGCGGTTGGAATTGTATTTCATTGACTCCTCTAGGATTTTTGGAATTTCTGAGGATTTATAGAGCTGAGAGGCGGTGGAAAAGACCTTCGTGGGCCCCACGATACATCAGGGCGTGCTGGGGGCCTCTGGCGCGCCCTGGTGTATCGTGGGCTCCACAGGCCTCCTCCCAGGTGCTTCCTTGGCTCCCAAGTTGTCTTCTGGTCCAAAAAAATCTCCAAAAAGTTTCGTGGCAATTTGACTCTGTTTGGTACTGATATTCTGCGAAGTAAAAAACAAGCAAAAAACAACAACTGGCACAGGGCACTATGTCAATAGGTTAGGTCCAAAAAATGATATAAAGTTGCTATAAAATGATTATAAAACATCCAAGAATGATAATATAATAGCATGGAACAATAAAAAATTATAGATAGGTTGGAGACGTATCACGCAGTTCCCCGCCTTGCTCCGATGCTCAGAAAGGATGCGGTCGAGCGCGACGAACCTCCAGGACGTGCTCCCGCACGCCGAAGAGGCCGTTGGACAGGTCAATGACGATGAGGCAGCGGGGATCATGTGAGTTTGCGAGCTCAAATCCGAGCCAGAGAGGAGGGGGGCGATGGGGGTTCGAGGGAGAACTGGGCGAGCTCGATCTAGGGTTTCAGATGGACGCCTTTATAGGCCGAGGGAGGCGACATGGTGGCCATCTAGCGATGGCGCCGTGGGATGGTCGCCATGGCATGGTCTCTGTCTTTTGTATAGAGAGGAAGGGGATGATTTCTCCCATTGGGCTGGGTCCAATGTACTGTTGCACTAGAGCCCACTAGCACAGTACTAAGTTAGGCCTTTTATTATTATTATTATTTACTGTTTTGTATTTTCTCCATTGTTTCGCCTTTTAAATAAATACCAATTGAATTTTCTTGATAACCAAACTTGTCACATAAATACTAGGTAATATTCTACATTATCTCACAACGTTTGAGGCCACTTTGAATTATTTTGAATTTAGTTTTGAGTTTAATTGGATTAAAAAGGTGTTGTTGGTCCACAAAAATGTTGCTAGGGACTAATTTGTAGTTCAAAAAATATTGGTGTCAACATGACAATGCTCAGGAGAATTTATAGAATAATGTGAACATTTTAGTTTTACCGTTTGAAGAAATAATAATTTGACTTGCAATTCGGATTTGAATTTGACTTGATTTTTATTAAGTGGAAATTTAGCTTGGTAAAACATGATGAGGTGGCATCATTAGCATGGGTTCACTGTAGCTAACCATCAGGGGTGTTACACTGTTTGCTCTTTTCCTGCCTTCATATGCTAGTTTTAACACATGCTCACAATGTGTTGATACGTCTCTAACGTATCGATAATTTTTAATTGTTCCATGCTATTATATTATAAATCTTGGATACTTTATATGTAATAATATGCTAGTTTATATCATTTTCTGGGACTAACCTATTAACCCAGTGCCTAGTGTCAATTGTTGTTTTCTGCTTGTTTTTTGTTTTCCGGGAAATCGGTTCCAAACGGAATCCAAGCGCTACGAAACTTTTTGACGATTTTTTTCTGGAAAAGAGAGACCCTAGGAGCTTCGGGAGGAGACCAGACGAGAAGCAAGGAGATGGCAAGGCAACAGGGCGAGCCCTGATGCCTTGTGGGCCCCACGTGGCTCCGTCTGACATAATTCCACTTCCGTCTGAATAATAAGAAACTCTCCGGTACCGTGCATTGCTCATTCTCACCTCGAGAGTCGATGCAACCTTCGCCGGTGCATCCAAACCCGTGATATGATACGCTCTTTCGCACATAAGCCACCCTATATCTTCCTCAAAACAACCATCATACCTATCTATCATGACATTTCCATAGCCATTCTAAGATATATTGCCATGCAACTTCCACCGCTTCGTCGCATTACTTGTGTGTTCATCATTATATTGCTTTGCATGATCATCTAGCCGAAATTCCATTTGTGGCACAACCACCTTTCATCATTATTTACATGTTACGTTGGGTCATTGCACATCCTGGTACACTGCTGATAACCCACAAGTGTAGGGGATCGCAATAGTCTTCGAGGGTAGTATTTCATCCAAATTTATTGATTCAACAAAAGGGGAGCCAAAGAATATTTATTGGTCTTAGCAATTGAGTTGTCAATTCAACAACACCTGGAATTTTAGTTGCACAGTAACAAAAGCAATAGCAACAGTAACAAAAGCAGATTTGTATTGATTGTAATAGCAATAGTAACAAAAGCAACTTAACGGAAACCAATAAGTGAAAATCATAGGACATGGATCAGTGTTGGATTGATTTAGATGGCATTCATCATGTAACAGTTACACACTAGAGCGACACAGAACCAGCTCCAATTCATCAATGTAATGTAGGCATGTATTCCGTATATAGTCATACGTGCTTATAATAAGAACTTGCATAACATCTTTTGTCCTACCCTCCCGTGGCAGCGGGGTCCATATGGAAACCAAGGGATATTAAGGCCTCCTTTTAATAGAGAACCGGAACAAAGCATTAACACATGGTGAATACATGAACTCCTCAAACTACAATCATCACCAGAAAGAATCTCAATTATTGTCACCTTGGGGGGTGTGGATTATAACACATAG
This sequence comes from Elymus sibiricus, assembly GCA_039707655.1. NCBI lineage: Eukaryota > Viridiplantae > Streptophyta > Magnoliopsida > Poales > Poaceae > Elymus > Elymus sibiricus. Next base: position 432,749,270 of record CM077675.1, read on the forward strand.
TAGGTGCATACAACTTGCAAGATAGGATCTAAAACATAATAGGTTCATATCTGAAATCATAGCACTCGGGCCCTAGTGACAAGCATTAAGCATAGCAAAGTCATAGCAACATCAATCTCAAAAAATAGTGGATACTAGGGATCAAGCCCTATCAAAATAACTCGATTATATGATAAATCTCATCCAATCCCATCACCATCCAGCGGGCCTACAAAGGAATTACCCACTCCCGATGGTGAGCATCATGGAATTGTTGACAGAGAAGGGTTGGTGATGACGATGGCGACGAATTCCACTCTCCAAAGCCCCAAACGGACTCCAAATCAGCCCATCCGAGGAAGAATAGGATGTGGCAGCGGCTCCATCTCGTAGAACGCGATGAAAACTTCTCTCTTATTTTTTTCTCAGAGAATATGAATTTATAGGCTTGGAATTAGGGTCGGCGGAGCCACATGGGCCTCGCAAGGCATCAGGGCGTGACCAAGGAGGGTGGGCGCGCCCTGTTGCCTTGTGGGCAACCAGTGGCCTGATACGTCTCCAACGTATCGATGATTTATGAAGTATTCACACCATATTTACCTATGTTTACAATACTTTTATATAGTTTTGATGCGCTTTATATGATTTAATTAGAACTAACCCGAACTGATGCAATTTTTGGCAGAATTACCGTGGTGTTGTTTTTTTGTGCAGAAAATAAAAGTTCTTGGAATCGCCCAAAACTTTATGACGATTTTTTCTGGAGCAAATAAGAAATACCGGAGCGAAGAACCACCGGAGGGGGGCCACCTGTTGGTGCCAAGCTAACAGAGCGCGCCAAGGTTCATGTGTAAGATTGATGTAGAAACTCATGGATTTCGTTGTCTTCTTTTCTTGATTAGATGTAGTAGCACTGCATTTCTTCAGGTTTTGTTCTATTGCAGATATTCCTTTGAGATTAGTTGGCAGGCACAGAGCTTTGTATATGCCTTTATCTCAGTATCCTTTGTGTGTCCACCTGTGGAAGGATTGATGTGGATGCCTTATGTTGAACAATCTCCATATGTCGATAGGCAAAGAGTTGATGAAGATGCCTTTGCAGAGAGAGGTATTTATAAATTGTGTGTTGCTTGTCAGTGAGTGATAATTAAACTTTTTCCCTTTGCGCGGACAGGTTTTAAGTTTGGAATGGCCTTGGTTGTTGAGTTCCTGAGGATCCCTTCTCATTGGGGCTCCTTGTGCCTTAATCGGGGTGCGCTAACGTGATGGACCGATGATTATTGTGAGTGGTGATGTCAAGAGGCCTAGTCTTGAGATGCACTTGATATGACGAGTCATTATGACTTTCTCTTCTAGTGAGATTATTTAGTCTCTTGGTCGTGTTTGCGTATTCATTTAGAGGCATCAATTCCACCTAGATATTTTTACCCATGTTCTTTAGATCTCTTCCAAATTCTTCCATCTCCCAGATCTAGTGCACCTTGATAGTCGATTGGCCTTCTTGTTCTTTGGTGGGCCGCTCTCTACCTTGCATCCCCGGGAACAACCAGTGTGGGTGTTCTGTCTATGTACTTTCTTCCTAATGTGATGGCCATGTCGTGGCCTTCTTCTTCCATTACACCTCCGTTGACCTGAAGCATCTCTTTGAGCGTGACATTCTTCCTGGAGACATATGTGCTTCTGTATTCCTTCTCTGAGGGGACAATCTTCGACTCCTCATCTCACTGAGACGGTGATTTTGGTAGATGTATTTAGGTATGGCTTCAACCTTCCTCTTTCCTCCTTTGTGAAGGAGGTGCCTCATTTTTACACAGTGCTCCATACCATATTTCCCCTTTTTGTTTCCTACACTTCTCTACTTTTGTGAGGTGTATATGGGTGTTGGTCCCAACTTTCCTCTATTTCGACACTTCTTCTACCTTGCCGCTTCTAATTCTTCCTCAAGGGAGCCCATAAGCGGGTCCTTCTCTCCTTGCCAACCACATGTTTTCCTCTTTTGGTGCCTAAGACCAACCTCCCAAGGTTTTCATCGAGATGGGTTTATGCTGAGCGGGGATGCATAGATCCGCCGTTTCTGATTTTGTCCGCAATACTCCCACTAGTGGATGCAAAATCTTCTTTCCGGTTTCCTGGAATTTTTGGGCGGTAGCTTAACCGGTGCCCATGTCATCATGAATTTCCTTTGTCACCATCTTCGACCTCTAAAGAAGGAGTTCGCGGTGACCTGGGAGTTTGTCGTGGGTTATCACCCTGACTAGGACGGAAATGCACATGCCAGAGGCTAGCGCCGACAAGGGATGCAGAAGCAGAAGGTCGGGTGGGAAAGGTTGGGGCTAGAGGATGTCGATCTCACGAAACGGTACGCACCGCAGCCAGTCGTCGATGACGGCAAAAAGGTAGGGTAGGCGCGAGGTTGTCTTAGCCATTTGAGTCGCTGTCATGGGAGCAAGAGGACGTCGCTTGTGTGCCGCCGTCCGGAATTTGCATCGTCGGGGGATGTGTGAGCCTCGTCCCACTACTAGCACGCACCGCCAGGCACCAGGTCACCAGGGGACACACCACCAGCCGTCCGGTCCCAAAAGCGTTGGGCCTCCCCCCGCAGGGCCCTAAATGTGATTAGGGATGGTAATGGGTACCCATTACCCGCATACCCGGCGGGTAAAAACCCTATTAGGGTAAGGGTATGGGTCAAATAAATACCCATGAGTACATAAATAGGAAATTTTGAAACCCATCGGGTATAGTGGGTACGGGTATGGTTTAGTATAACCCATTCCCGTGTACCCATGTACCCGCATATAATATTAAAAATAGGCCTTAAATACTTTTTAGCCACATATTAAACATATTATATGTACATAAATCCCATAGCTAGCCCACGTCCAGAATGTGTTGCTTTTTACGAGTATGTATTGTTGTCACGAAGTGTTGTTGTTTATACATTATTATAACTAGCAAACATACCCGTGCGTTGCACCGGGAAAGATAATTAGCGTGTCTACCAAATCGTCCATTAATGCAACATACATCATCCGGACAGTGCCACCCAGAGACAGGGAGGTGTCCAACAAAACGTCCATCAGCATGGCACGCTAACATCCGAATGGTGCCACCTGATTGTAGCAGGAAGTCGTACACCGAGGACGCATTAAGAACCATTCAAACCTTTGGCATGCCTTTTGTATGACACTTCTGATCACACCAAACATAAATAAATCAAAGCGCATCAAATTCACTAAGTTCACCATCGACCTAAATCGTACTCCCTCCATCTATTTTCACGGAGCATAATTTCCAACGCAACTGCGATAGCATTGGACCATTTTTGAAGCCCAGTTTTGGATACATTTTTTTTCCTAATTGTATGTAGCCCACGGAAACCTTCACACATTCCCCTTTTATTTAACCGGTTTTTCTTCTATTATTGACCAACAATAGTATCCACAATCGGTTTAATTTTATTGGGTCATTTTTATCTAATTGAATGTAGCCCACCGAAGCCTTCCCGTCCTTTTATTTTATTTTATCGAGTTTTTAATTTTTATTGACCTACCATGCAACCCACAACCAATTTAATTTTATCGGGTCTTTCTTTATTTTATTGGGAGCGCGTCACACTTTATGTCTATTTATTGGCATATGAATTCATATGTCCGCATCACATGTTAAGTAGGTATAGATATAATAGGCATTTCCAAAATACGACATATAAAGAAGACTATTAATTAAGAATGAATCCTAAACATAATTTTAGAAATAATTAACATGCCAGATAATAGCATATTTGGAATCAACACATTTTTTTGAGGGATTTCCATATATGATATGTTTAATTTGAAGTTAGGGTTTAAAAAATATATTTTTAAAGCATTTGAATCTTTTTTTTAAGATGAAAGCAACAACAGCTATACCACGCTTGAGCGAGACAACATTATCCTACACCAGCGGAGGGTCAAGGCTGAAACCACCGTGCTGCTTGCTTGTTTGTGATAGAAAAAGGGCTCGCGCTAGATAACATAGAGCCTACGGCGAAGAGAAAAAAAATGAATCGTTTTTATCCACTTACCGATGGTGTGGTGGGTAATTATTGACAACTTCAAGGGCAATTTTCATGACGTACGACCAGAAGTAGTCCATGCTTTATTATTAGGTAGAGATAAGTTATTGTTTATGACTATGTAATACTTTAATTGATGTGTTGCGAATATGGGTAATTTTACGCGCGGGTACTCATTTACCCTGATCGGTGACGGGTATGGGAAAGAATTGAACCCGTCGACGGGTATGGATATGGGTGATGGGTAAGGTTTGGGGCGACAGGTAAGGGTATGGGGTGGCTCCACCCATACCCAAACCCGACGGGTGCCATCCCTACACGTGATGGGTCGTGCCACGGGGGAGAGAGCATGCTACCGCCGCCGCTACACAGGCTTCGACCGGGTGATGGCCTATGGCGACTGTGAGGGAAGGTGTAGGAGAGGGTGGACGAGTGGTGGCGCGATAAGGGACGTCGCTAGGGTTAGACGACACGGGGGCCGGTCATAGTTTCGAATATTTGATCAATCACAAGTTAAACTTGTTTAAATTATGGTAATTTCTGCTTATCACCGGTAAGGAGAGCTTGGGCGCCTGTGGTATCTTAATGAAATGAGCCGGTCATGAATTTGGGATCATTAAGCTTAACGAGCTTTTGCGATCATCTTCTATCTTCTATCTTCTATCTTCTATCTTTCAGGTATTCTCATTAATCCACATCATTCATATTAATTACACCGTTGGATTGTAAAATATACGTTCAGGATAAAAAGAAAACTTGCGTAACATAGATGGCCCCGTTCCACACAAAAAGGCATCTGACACGTTTATTGTTTCTAGTATACAAATCAAATAAAGCCACGATCTGTTTCCTGAAAATAGAAAGGAAAGCCTCACGTCAAAATAAAAGGAAACCTCAATCCGTTTCCTCAAAAAAAAAGGAAAGCCTCACCTAGAAAAAAAAAGGAACGACTAAATGAAAAATGGAACGCCTATAAATAAAAAAAGGAAAGACTCGCGTAGAAAAAAAAGAGGAACGCCTAAAAAAGCCTCCATCCATAAAAACTACAACGAAAAAAAAAGAATGATATCCAGGACCATTAAATATCATGCCAATTAAAATCACCGTGGACTCCAGGGTCGTTGCGTTTTACTCCCCTTCAATCATCTCTCCTATATATGGCCGGCGGTTGTGATTTTTTACTGTACACAATAGGCATTGAAATTTAATTCTACGATCAGGAATAAATTATATATGAAATAATATACGCTCATACTTAGCTGTCTATACACGTTTAGAAATCTTGATCGGATTGGCCCTACAGAGTCCATGCATGTTACGTGTGGAATCGTGTAAACTAAAACCACCTAACAAGTTACATTTTTTTACTTGAGACGTACCAATACAATTACCATGCATGCATGGTAAACGCAGCTTGCAATATACTCCGTATCACAAATAAATGTATGTTTGTTTCATTTGTTATAAAAACCAGCGTGCAAAGCTTTGTTGTATGTACATCTAGGTACGGCAAACTAGCTGTTCGCTTACCCGGGAAAAAACTAATTGCTCTCTTCCAGAAAAAATCATGTACACTTTCTCTTCCAAAAGCCACCACCTACACAATAACAATGCATGTACGCATGCTTTCAATACCAGTCCTGTCTATGAATCACTTTTACAAATATTATGTGTTTTCTCAAATTTGTATGTGCTATGCACTTACTGTTTTATGAAAATATAAAGAAATTAGTGAAACATAATATTCTAAATCTAAGTGGAAAATATATGTAATAACCAACTCTAAGATTATAAAATCATTATAAATTGCTAACCGGATGCAAGTGCGCCGGAAAACATCCGACTTTAAAATTTAAGGTATGTGCCCTTTAAGTTCAATAATTAAGATATTTAATTAGTATGCACATAACAATACGAAAGCGCGTAATCACGAAAGAATGTAAGTTCATAGTAACCAGTAGAAGGGATGTCTCTAGATAAACCTATAGATCATAGGCTAGAGTGTGAGCTAGCTTTCACAAGCCAAACGAAGGCATGCCATTATTTTTCTGGATGGATCTTTTGAGATGCCGGAAGCATATTGTAAAATAAAATCAGTTTTAAACAATAATAGCCAGTGTGACACCTCCAAAAAAATTAAGAGGTTTCAGTAATCATGGAATTTTCTCTGCAAAATATGCATCTGTGCTTGACAAAACATACAACCCGTCTTACGACAGCGGGGTCAGTTTCCAGAAACATACAAACTAACTTCCAAAATCTAAAAGCTGGGATTCCAATAATGTAGTGGAACTTTGAGGAAAGACAAGGTTGTGATTCCGGAAATCAGTAGAAACTAACTTCTAAAAATTCAATTGAACTTCCAAAATTTAAAATATAAGGATGGCATCCAAAAGTTTGTTCTCTAAGTAAAAAAAGATTCGGTCAAAAACCAAAAATATAGATAATTAGGAAATATACAATGAATTTGTAGGGCCGTCAGGGCTTATCCATACTGACCAGGGTTCAAAGCCTTTTGGAGCTAATTTTTGATATGTCCCCCGGTGGGCTCTATATTCTTTAAATTCCATGGGACGCCAACCTATTGAATTTTATATTTTGTCCGAAGACAGAGAATGTTCCACAAGGTAAAAAAAACTTCAAAAAGTTCAAGGATCTTATAAACATTCTAGAAATACAAGGATAAGCTTGAATGCAGTTGTCGGTCGCTGCCTATTGTGGGGCGCAGAACTTACTCACAGTTAGTAGTGACTAACACGTGACCTATAGGGAGGTGATGAGTTGGAGATAGCCATAGGTGAGTGAGTGTGAAATATACAAACATACCCATAACATGAGCGAGATGTAGAGAGTGAGAACGAAACTGTGACTCCATAGAGAGCGTGACAGAGAACATGTTGATTAAGATGAGAGTGACCGACTTTTGTTGTACAACGTTCAATACAATAGTGTCACCAAAAAAAATTGTGGCACAAAGGCTAATACAATTTTTTATTAATATCAAAACTGACCATGACCTACTATTTCCTGGTCCATATCAAGCTAGAATTGCACTCGCATGTATTCATATATATGTACTATGCACTAGACCGTGCGGATGCACGGGTTGATGACTAGTGAGCTTAACCAGCCAAGCGGATCATTGATTCACCCCTACTGTCCTAGTACTGTCTTTTTTGGGGGTTGCGTGCACAAAGCATGCCATTTAGTGTTAGTCTGCGTTTGACTTCGTGGTACACCACGAATAATGTAGGCACAATTTCATGTTCCGTTGTGCCAGCGGTAGCAAAGCTTGGCCAAACGACAATCCCTTAGAGCATGGTTAATAGAGGAGCCCGTTGCCGGCTCTATACTAATACACGTCATATAAAAGCTTGCTAAAATAACTACTTATACAATGGGCTGGCTGTACACTAGCTATAATATTATTTAATGCCCACATGAAGAAAGGCAAAGAAATTACACTGTGATTGGCGGGTAGGAATAAACGCATGCCTTTAGACGGAAAAAAATTCTATGAGACCGGGTCTCATTTTGCAGCCCGTGAGACCCCCTCCGATGTATGCCACGTTGCCTCCACAATCTCAAAGCAGGAATCCCATTTGCCTATTCCCAACTACCGATTCTTGCCGTACCCTGTACCTATCCTGAGTTGTTGTTTTACATACGTACACACTACACAACTCGCACGACCAAGTTAGGGTTCGCTTGTCCTCGTTTGGTTCTCGACCATGGCGGCGCCAAATGACCTCGGCGCTGGCACCCACACGGCATCACGGTACCGAGACATCTCGTCCATGACCGCGCCGAACGACATCGTCGCCGGCGGCAAGTTGGACTGCTCGACCACGGCGGCCGCTCGCCATGTTGCTGGCCGGGCGGAACACGTACGTCCTTGCGGGCAGCGGGGCCAACCCCTCGTCGACCAACGGACGCGAACCAAGAAGCTTCGAAGTGTTCCATGCTGCTCTACCTGAAGCGTCATGAACTTGTTCGTGCCCCTGCTGCAACTGCTGCGGGCACCGGATAGCTAAGCGAACCTGAGCCTCCTAGGCTTTGGCTTGATTTGAGTCCTTTATCTTGTGTACGTAGCTTGCATGAGTACTGCTTACTTGCTTGCGTGCATACGTGACTTTGCTGTGATGTAGCCGAGTGATTGTATGTATGAAATTCATGTACATACGTGAGTTAGTGCAGGCTGAATTTCTAACTGCTCCATGTACATTTGGTTGCTCTCTTCTTCAGCGCGATTTGACTCTGATTTGTTAGGATTTAATTAAGACACTTAATTAAAGGGAAATCTCCCCTTGTCCTAACCGCCCCTCCGCAACAACCGCATCCCTCGATGCGCTGTTCGGGAACGTACGCGTCCCTCTGTTGCGTCCTCTCACATTGTATATAAGCCTAATCATTAATGAAAGAGATCAATAGTTTTGCTTTACTATTCATTCATCTCTCGTTCGATCTTTCAACACGTTATCAGCGCGTTTGCTCTCCGCTGAGAGAGAACGGCGGTTCCAGCGACTCCCTTGCACGGCATCTCCGCACCACAGGAAGAGAACACGGCGGGCGGAGTTCATCTTGGCAACAACAGCAGCGACTCCACTGCTCTCCGACGAGAAGGAACATGCAAAGGTGAGAATAGATCTTGCCTGGAGGTCTCATGTCCTCTCTTCGCACGTGGTCGCCCGCTACCAGGCCCTCCCGTGTAGCGTCGTGCCTCCCCGCGACGAAGTCTTCAAGGGGGATGACGCGGCGGCTACGCGCATGATCTTCACGACCGGTGGCGGCATGACGTCGCCCGCTCGGAGCCTCGTTGCGCTTCTCGCGCGACGGCCATTGGCCCCGGTGAGGTCCTGGCCCCGTGGTGGCCTCCATCCGTGTCTGTCGAAGACCCTGGCCCCACAGCGCTCTTGGCGCATCAGCGACTATCGGCCGCAGGACGTCTCATGGCGGCTGCGCACGGCCTGCCCCCTGCGCGCCCACAGTGCTGCTTCCTCCTGGTTGTTGTTCTTGACGACGAAGAACCCGAGGCCGCGCTGCTCTCATCTCCGACCCCCACGGTCGTCGATGTCACCGCCTCTTGGCTCTCGGCCTCCTGCTGGCGAGCTCGCCGTCGAGCGGCCGCTCCGGCACACGGAGCCCCGCGACGCTCGGGCTCACGAACGGTGCCTCTAGCGGCGCCGCATCTAGCACCCACCGACCCGGCGGCTCGTCCGACGAGGAAGGGCGCGGTGGGAACTCCTCCTGTCGCCTGTGATGCTGCCGTGGTGGTCTTCGTCTCGGCCGTATCGAGATGTTGGGGATGAGCTGCTGGGGATTTCTTTCCTGGCCGCTCTCCTTATCCGCTCGGGCTGACCAGATTAGATTAGCGATGGCTGCCTTTGTTGGCCCATTTGCATACCCGACTCAATCGTATTGGGAAATCGCGAGCAGTCACCATGGGTAACGACATTTCCATCAACTATATATTGATATATAGATTCTGGAGAAACATATAACCGAAAGTCTACAATTGTCGACATACATTTCTCTATTAGATTGCAAAACCTTTCACATGATTCAGGTCCAAAGACCATGGCCATGGCAAAGTGTGAACAACACTCGGACTGAACTCAAGCAAAGGGAATAATCTAGGTAGAAATGATCTTGCTCAATAATGAGAAGGTGTTCATAAGCAATACCCACACCAGTTTTCTTCTGAAAACAGAATTGAGAACAACGAGGTGGTGAAACAAAGAGCAAGTATTGTAGCACAAGGGTTCACGCAGATATCCAACTATTCTCCAGAGGTGGAATCTTTTTTCGATAAATTATATCATTGGCAGTACAAAATCATCTATCTATGCAGTTGATAGATGTAGTGATCACATATCCATGTGGATCACTAGATTCAGACACATATGATTAATTCTCGATGGAATCCCACTTCTGAATCGAAATGCAAAACGCAACATACATTGTGTAAAATCAGTAAGTCACCATACGACTTATTGTTGTCGGTACATATGGTACAACCGACGTAGTGAGTTCCTTATGCACAAGGATTACTCCTGCAAAGATGATTATCCATGTTTGTGTGTCTGCAATGACGACACATGTAATCATCTAAATGACGGAGTTTAAAATGAAGGATTTGGGTAAACCAAAATACCGCTCGTTACTACAACTTGAGCACCTTCATTCATACATTATGGTATACTATGTTGTCTATATCCAAAATATATTGGAGAAATTCATTGTGGACAAATCTTATCCATCCATAACTCTCATGGTAGTCCATTCTCTGGACATAGAGAAAGATCTATATAGACCAAGAGAGGATAGAAATGAGATATTGGGACTCAACGTTCCATAATGCCATTGGATCCACCAAACACAATTGGTTGGTACTCAAGAATATCTTTCGACATCTCCAAGGCATCAAACATCTTGTCCTGGTTTTTCAGTTTCGCAGAAATGTGAACACCGATATCATTGGATACATCGATCAGATCCCCACTATGTCAGATCGTAGACAAGTTTAGTGTTCCTACTAGGTGTGGTAGTCCTCTCATGAAGAGTCTTCAACTATTGATCTCTTTCATTAATGATTAGGCTGGAGAAGTGGGGTGGCACTAAACATCATCACCAGTGGCGTGACGGCAGTAGCCGCTGGAGGAGATGGGTGTATGTGCAGTTCTGAAGATGTTGAATGAAAGCAACATGTAAGTGACAGTTTGTTGTAATCTTTACTTGATGTTGGATTGCAATTTGACAATTACATAAAAAATAGCATGTCATGTTTAGTTTTACGGTCAGAATCAACTGAGCAATAATACGTCAAAATAATAATGCCGCAAAATTCAGTCCATAAGCTACTTGCTGCAATCTCTTCCTTTGCACTTACTGTAGCTTATTCAAGGGAGAGGCATATAGAAACTTCAACCATGATTGATAGATGAATATTAAATGAGTTCATGTCTCACGAAATAAAGTGTCGAGTTCACATAATAAGTTCACAGCTCAAAAAATATATGAGCTCATAGCTCAGAGAAATTGGGAAATTGAGTTCACATGGCAGAAAACTACTTGTGGAGTTCACATCTCACATTACTGTGACATCAAATTCATAGAGATTATTCATCCAGTTTGTAGCTTCCTTTTTGGAGTCAGCTTCTTTGCTGGAGCTGCAGTGGGCATCCTCTCTGGAGTCGGCTTCTTTGTTGGAGCTGCAGTGGGCATCTTCTCTGAATCTCTGGAGTGGTTGTGATTTCTGAAGTACCCTCTCCCAGCAAGAAAGCAAGGTGGCTGCACGAATATATGTTATCACATTGAGGTGAATATTTTCCTTCACATTTTTCCATTGTAGAACGAATAGATATTTATCATTGATGATTACCTTCTAGTGACCATGCCTGGGCTGTCTTGTAGTATTTGTTCTCTAGTTGGCCTTTGTGGGGTGCTAGGTTCAGCTGGCCTAGCTTTCGTAACATTCTTTCTAGGCTTCCTCTTCCTGCAATTAAACAAAAAAGTTTATTTTCGGCATGAGTTAATAATTTGAGATTTGATTGAAAGAACAACACTTGCCTCTTTTTGGTTCCATTTAGTGGACACTTATAACTAGCTTGCCTATGGCCTTTTTCATCACATTTCTTGCAAGTCATTGGGCCTCTAATCATTTTCTTAGTTAATGTTTGCATTATGAACACTCTTCTGTTGTAAATTGACAGCCTATCAGGATAACAATGACAAAACTACCTCTGTTTGATTAATGCTTAGATTATGAGCGCTACTTCTGTTGTAAATTCCTTCTCAATAAGCTAGTATATCATCGTTCGGATTTATATATCAATATGTATCAACAGGGAGCAGGTCAGGGATGATGATCGTGCTTCCCATGGATTCATACGTCACATGAGGAGCTTTGTTGAACTACAATCAAAGGACCAAACCAAGGGAAAAGTAAAACATGATACCGTCCAGAAAGATTGGGTTCCATGGCGCCACTGCGGTGCTGGCCGACCGGCGGCACGCGATGCCGAGGAGATCGACGGCAGGCGACGCCGAGGTGATCGGCGGCACGCGAAGTCGAGGAAAACGACGGCGGCACGACGTCCAGGAGATGGCGGCTGCGGCCAGCGGTTGACCCAAGAAGTCTAGGCGAGCAGGGATGTGGCAAGCGTATTCTCGGGCGTGCATCACGCGCTCGTCCTCTTCAAGTATTGATCTGGTTCCCAAGTACGTGAATATAGCATGAGGGGTACTTTGGTCCTTTTAGGTCCCAGAAAATGGATAAGAAAAAGAAAAGCAATGGAAAAAGAAAAAATGGCATGTTAATCAAAGTGCGCATGTATTGAATGGCATTTTTACGAAGTCAATCTTGAGAGTGGCAGTTTTGCGAAGCCCGGTATTGAAAGTGGCAAATAGCCGATTTTCTCCCCTTTCCACACTGGATGCCTCTTTTCCCTTGTGCATTGTCTCTCATAGTAACGACTTTGGTGGCAGCGATGTACAGGCAGCAGCCATGCTACGTGACAGCGGGGGCGGCGACACAGGCCGGCGCGAATGCACCCTACTACTTGCAGGCGCAGACGCGGACACCGATGTTGTACCCGAGAGTGGAGACGTTGGCGCATGACAAAGCACCGGCCACCGTGCACTACCAGGCAGCACCTCTGAACAACGCCGACACACAACAACCGCGCGCGCTCCAGTTCCCTCCCGCCGCCGGCACCCACGGGCCGTCCGACGCCCGCCCCCGCCGTCCCAAGATTCTGAACCTGTTCCCGCTGCACCCCACCTTCGCGATTCCGGAGAAGACGCGCCCTGCCGGGATCGCCGGCTCCGCGACGCCGACGCCGACGGCACCGTCCGCCTCGGGCTCGGGGTAGCCGGAGAGCGCCGGCGGGGACGCCTCGCTGCCGCTGTATGACTTCTTCGGCGTAGGCCGCTGAAGATGATGATGCATATAATTGCTGATTTGCTCAACTTGTCGCATGCATTCCTATGGACCGTAGCCCGTAGGCCAACAATGTTCACTAAGCTGAACACCGACTCAAGCAGCTAGCTAGATGCTACTCTCAATTGGAACAGCAAGTAGGCAGACAAGCTGTTTTTGGTTTTGGTAGAACTCAACTGTGTGCAGATTAATTCGAGCGCTGCATCTTCTAAAATCTTCTAAGAGTAGTGTTCCATGGAGAACAGGGCGAGTCCCGAAAGATTTGTAATCTAGTATCACCGATGGCTGGCGCTGTTTCTTGTTTTCGTATGCATGCTCTAGTTTTCATGCACCGATATGGCTGTGGAGTTATTTTTTTTTTAAACTTTCGTTGGAGTAGTAAAAGAATTTCTTTGTCCATCTGGCAACGGGCTGTATGCATTCATGCGAATGCTAAGAGCAAGTATAATAGGTCCTAGTCAACTGCCTATAAGATGTTTCACATAAACAAAATCGGAATGGCTAATTCACATCCAGATGTTTTTTAAGGATGTCACATCTAACTGTTCAACCGTCCGATGTGTTTGTGCTTTATTTTTCGCGCAGGAAGTGATCCGCCCGCATCGCGTTCCATCCGCGCGTCACGTTGTCACGTCTGTCAGGTCGGTAGGGCCACAGCGGAGCGGGTTGAATTCCCATTTTTTGTTTGGGCCGGCCTCTGCATATTTTGTTTGTTTTGGGCTTGTTTGGAATCTCTAAGGAGTCTAACCCTAGGATAAGATCGAGCCGCCAGCCTCAGTCCACTGGGCACTCTCCTTCGCATCTTCTCCTCCCCATCCCCTGTTCTTCCATCACTGTGTCGTTTTGATTCGAATCCAAAGAGGAGGCGACCTGGTCTGGTCTCTGGTGGGCTTGTGGCAACAGAGATGGCAGGGGAGGCCGACAGAGTGAGTGTCCATCCCCCTTTTTTCTCGCATTTTTTGTTTTCGGTTGTCATGGCATCTAGGGATGTTTGTTTGTTGGGTCTGTCTAGGACACATCTAGATGTGACATAATTATGTCACATTTAAGATGACATCATCATATTTTGTGGCCTTCATGATCGCTTTGCTACGACCTGTTTGTTCTTCCGTTCGCTTGTTTGTCACACGTGCCTAATCCTTTTTTGTTTGTCACTTCCAATGCTGGGTCGCACCCCGCACCCTCACTCCCAGGAGCTTTCCTGGGCCTGGGCCTTGTGTTTGTTTGCTTAATTGTTTGTTTCTTTAAAAAAAATGGATTGGGAAAACAGATGCAGGCCTTGTGTAAGTCTAGGTCTGGGCACATACATATTTAGACAGCATTTGTACAAAAATCTGAAGCATGTCTTGTAGGTGGATAAGCAACGGAATAAATTTGCTAGTTGCTACAAAACAAACAGAAAAAGAATACAGAAGCACCTAGAATCAGAATAGTGCGGCTGCCGGTTTTGCACGTTTGAATCAAAACAATTTCAGCCTGAATACATGCATGTAACTGGGCATTGAGAATTTTTGTCTGACTCAAACAGTTCCTCAAACCAGCCATTTCAGTCCATGGGGTGGCGGGAGAGGGTGTGTGTTTATGGAGTGGCATACATGGGAGGGGTAGGTGTTTTCCTGATCTAATAGATTCGTTTGCATCACACATTTTTTTAGAGAGCAGATGAAATGCCTAAGTGGGAATGTCTGAATACATGGGAGGAGATGTCTGAATCTTTTTTGTGTTTCAGTTTTGTAGGGAGGATGTGAAGTTTTTTCAGGCAAGATAGGTGGTTCCGGCAGTGAGCAGGTCCTGGTAGTCTTTGATATGCTTTCTATCGTCTGAAACTTTGCTAGGTGGGAATGTCTAAAAGCTTTTTTTTTGTTTGAGGAGGAACCATATTTTGAATAAGACCCCTGGTGAATGAATACTTCAAACTTTCAGATTAAACAAGTTTTTTTATTTCTTAAAAGCTGTGGCATATGGCACAACTGCGGAAATTGACAGTATATTAGTAGCAGGCCTGAATGTATAGCTTTTATGAAGATACATGTGCGATTACAGATTTGTGAAATCTCATGAAGATACGTGATTGAAAATCTATTGAAGAGTATTCTGAGCTATGAGTATTTTCTCCCACTAGGAAATTATGTGATGTGGCAAGTGACCTGGTATGTACTTATACTGGTAGAGAAATTCACTGTTTGAACGTTGAATACACTCTGTTTCAGTTATATTGTCCTAACCAGAACTTTCAGAACAGTCAACTCTACATACTACTTATTTTTTCAGTTTTTGGGCTATAACAGTTTTAGGTGTCCACTCTTTTCTTTAATGCTTTCTATAAGTACGCATATACTGTTTGATAGATTTTGTTTTCAGTTTTCTTGCTGAAACCCTTATGAATCATTACCATGTTCAATTTTTTTGTATGGAATCAAGATAATGATTACTGAATGCATCACTGGCAGTGGTATGTTGATTTTTATCTCTGCAACCCAATGTAAATATATTTTTTGCTCATCAGCCGTCGACGCCAATGATAAATCATCATTATCTCGAAATCCTTTTTGTTTCGGAAGCATGCAAGATTCCCACTAAAATAATTAGCTGAATATGTATGTCTTTCACTAGCACAAATTTATGTTTGGCGCCTTTTTTTATGTGCACGGGAGATGGTTTGCAGAGTTTGTCTGAGCCCTTGCAACCGCGAGGATCAGGGGAAGCGGCATCAGCATGTATGTTTGGAAGGACTTCAAAAACGAAGGGGTAACTCCGCAGCCTCTGTTTCTTTTTCTTATTTGTGTGTTTTCATTTTCTGATGCTTGTTTATTTTTTAGTTTACACTCGTCATCACAGAATATACTGCTGAAGGTTGACCCTTCCTTTTTTTTCACCCTGAGTTTTGAAGCAGAGGGGAACCCCTAGCTAACTAGTTGTTTAGTGAATCATTGAATCTTACTTATCCAGCGTGTTAAGCTCTTCCTGTGTGGTTAGAGAGGAGAAAGACACTTGCTGTCATAGTGGGGATTTTATAAGTCTAAAAAAATAGGGATCATTTATTAGTGTTTGTAGCTTGGCTTACTTCCAGAAACCATTGCTATCATTTTACTAGCAGCAACAGTCTTTTTATTAGCAGCAGTCTTCTTTGTGTTTTTATTAGTGTTTTACTAGTAGCAGTCTTTTTGTTAGTGTTTGTAGCTTGGCTTACTTCCAGAAAGTATGGCTGGTACAATTCATGGGTTACTTTTTGCTTGATATTTTTGTTTTTTGTTATTCAGCTTCAAGAACAATACTACAGCTGGGATAAATGTTATGTGCATCGTCAATGTCCTCAGCCGGGGGCACAAGCGCAATTGCGTTCAATACTTCAGGAACCAGCGCTTCATTTTTTACGTGTAATTTTCTATGTGTTTTGAATCCTATTTTTTGCACTATGTTGAACTATTTTTTTCACTGTGTCATGTTATGTTGTGTTCTTATATATGTGTATTTGTGTTTTGTACTTTTTTAAAAATGCCTTAATTTTTTAATTTTCTTTATGCATGGGGTGATGGCATGATGAAAAATACACGCATGTGTGAGCTTTTTTCCAGTGTCCTCTATGATTCAAACGATTTTTCCTAAGTAATTTTGGAGGGTTTTGACCCTTTTTCAAATTTTTATTTTCCTACATCATTTGTTTTGATTCATAGGATTACAAAACGTTTTATTTTTTTGTTTTGTTTGCACTATTGTTTTCTCAAAGAAATTTTGTGCATCCAATAATCTTATTTTTGTGAAGGACCATACGTTCTACCGAGTGTAATCAAAACGCCCATGTAATTGGAGTATGTTTGTAGAGGAGTCTAGTTGCAAGTCAACCATTGAAGCGAAACTAGGGGCGTGTTTGATAGAACTTTCTGTAGTTGCACCAGTTGCAACTCAATTATTGACTTGTGACTGAGCCCGGTTGCAAGTTAACCCTCGCCTTGCAACTAGGAGAAATCGTTCTTTTTTGTAGTGGCCCTAGTTGCATATCAACCATCGACTCGCATCTAGGGGGCATGTGTTTCCATAGGGGGGCAGTTGCATGTCAACCATTGACTCCCAACTAGGGGAGGGGCCGTGTGTTGTTGGGGCCCCAGTTGCAAGTCAGTCGTGGACTCGTAACTAGGGGGGAGTGTGTTTGTAGAGGGGTCTGGTTGCAAGTCAACCATCAAAACAAAACTAGGGGCGTGTTTTGATAGAACCTTTTGTAGTTGAACCAGTTTCCAACTCAACCATTGACTTGCGATCGAGCCCAGTTGCAAGTCAACCCTCGACTTTCAACAGGGACGCATCATTCTTTTTTGTAGTGGCCCAAGTTGCATGTCAACCATCGAAACGAAACTAGGGGACACACCGTTCGTTGTTTTAGTGGCATCGCTTGCATGTCAAGCATTGAATTGCAACTAGGGGGAGTGTGTTTTCTTTGGGGGGGGGGGGGGGGGGCAGTTGCATGTCAACCATTGACTCGCAACTAGGGGGCGTTTATTGTTTGTAGGGGCCCTAGTTGCATGTCAACCATCAACACGCAATTAGGGCGTGTTTGATAGATTTTTTGTAGTTCAGCGGTCACAACTCAAACCATTGACTTGCAACAGTGCCTAGTCGCAAGTCAACCCTTGACTTGCAACTCGGACACATCATTCTTTTTTCTAGTGACACCAGTTGCATGTCAAGCATCGAATCACAACTAGGGGGAGTGTGTTTTCTTTGGGGGGGAGCTGCATGTCAACCATCGACTCGCAACTAGGGGGTGTCTATTGTTTGTAGGGCCCCCAGTTGCATGCCAACCATCAACTCGCAACTAGGGCGTGTTTGATAGATTTTTTAGTTCAACCAATCGCAACTCAAACCATTGACTAGCAACAGTGCCAAGTTGCAAGTCAACCTTCGACTTGCAACTGGAACGCATCGTTCTTTTTTGTAGTGGCACAAGTTGCATGTCAAGCATCAAATCAAAACTAGGGGGACTGTGTTTTCTTTGGGGAGGGGGGGGGGGGGAGTTGCATGTCAACCATCGACTCGCAACTAGGGGCGTCTATTGTTTGTAGGGGCCCGAGTTGCATGTCAACCATCAACTAGCAACTAGGGTAGAGGGCGTGTGTTTGTAGGGGCCCATAGTTGCAAGTCAACCATTGACTCCCAACTAGGGGGAGTGTGTTTGTAGAGGGGCCAAGTTGCAAGTCAAACCATCGAAACGAAACTAGGGGCGTGTTGGATAGATTTTTTGTAGTTGAACCGGTTTCAACTCAAAGATTGACTTACGACTGAGCCCAGTTGCAAATCAACGCTCGACTTGCAACTATGACATATAGTTCTTTTTTATAGTGGCCTAGTTGCATGTCAAGCATTAAATCACAACTAGGGTGTGTGTGTTTTCATAGGGGGGCTAGTTGCATGTCAACCATTGACTCACAACTAGGGGATGGGGTGTTTGTAGGAGCCGCATTTGCAAGTAAACCTTCGACTCACAACTAGGTGGAGTGTGTTTGTAGGAGGGCCAAATTGCAAGTCAACCATCGAAACGAAACTAGGGGCATGTTTGATAGAACTTTTTGTAGTTGAACCATTTTGCAACTCAGCCGTTGACTTGCGACCGAGACCAGTTGCAAGTCAACCCTCCACTTGCAACTGGGGCACATCGTTCTTTTTTGTAGTGGTCCAAGTTGCATGTCAATCATCGAAACAAAACTAGGGGCGTGTGTTTTCATAGGGGGGGGGATGTTGCATGTCAAACATCGACTCACAACTAGGGGGCAGCGTTTTTCATAGGTGGGACTCAGTTGTGTGCCAACCATCAACTCGCAACTAGGGTCATGTTTGATAGATTTTTTGTAGTTCAACCAGTTGTAACTCAACCATTGACTTGCCACTGTATCCACTTGCAAGTCAACCCTCGACTCACAACTGCGAGGCATCGTTCTATTTTTGTAGTGCCCCTAGTTTCATGTCAACCATCGACTCACAACTACGAGGGCATGTATTTTCATAAGGGGGGGGGGGCAGTTTCATGTTAACCATCGACTCGCAACCGTGCCCAATTGTAAGTCAACCCTCGACTTGCAATTAGGACGCAACATTTTTTGTAGTGGCCCTAGTTGCATGTCAAGCATCAAATCACAACCAGTGGGAGTGTGTTTTCTTTAGAGGAGGGGGGCGAGTTGCATGTAAACCATCGACTTGCAACTAGGGGTCGTCTATTTTTGTAGGGGCCCGAGTTGCATGTCAACCATCAACTCGCAACTAGGGGAGGGGGCGTGTGTTTGTAGGGGGGCATAGTTGCAAGTCAACCTTTGACTCGCAACTAGGGGGTGTTTGTAGAGGGGCCCATTTGCAAGGCAAACCATCGAAATGAAACTATGGCTTGTTTGATAGATTTTTTTTGTAGATGAACGAGTTGCAACTCGACCATTGACTTGTGATCGAGCCCAGTTCCAAATCAACCCTTGACTTGCAACTGGGATGCATCATTCTTTTTTCTAGTGCTCCCAGTTGCATGTCAACCATGAACTTGCAACTAGGGGGTGCATGTTTTCTTAGGGGGTGGCTAGTTGCATGTCAATCATCGACTCGCAACTAGGGGCGTGTGTTTGGTAGGGGCCACAGTTGCAAGTCAGCAATCGAAACAAAACTACGAGGTGTGTTTATAGAACCTTTTGTAGTTGAACCAGTTTGCAACTCAACCATTGACTTGCGACCGAGTCCAGCTGCAAGTCGACCCTCGACTGGCAACTGGGACGCATCGTTCTTTTTTGTAGTGGCCCTAGTTGCATGTCAAGCATCGAATCACAACTGGGGCGTGTGTTTTCTTAGGGAAGGGGGGAAGTTGAATGTCAACCATCGACTCACATCTAGGGGGCGTCTATTTTTTGTAGGGTCCCAAGTTGCAAGTAAATCATCAAAACGAAACTAGGAGCGTGTTTTGTTAGTTTTTTTCTAGTTCAACCAGTTGTAACTCAACCACTGACTTGCCACCGTGTCCAGTTACAAGTCAACCCTCGGCTTGCAACTGCGACGCATCGTACTTTATTGTAGCGCCCCTAGTTGCATGTCAACCATCAACTCGCAACTAGGGGTGTGTGTTTTCACAGGAGGGCATGTTTCGTGTCAACCATCGACTCGTAACTAGGGGGGGGGCTGTTTTTCTAGGGGCCCTAGTTGCATGTTAACCATTGACTCGCAACTAGGGGCTATTATGATAAATTTTGTGTAGTTCAACCAAATACAACCCAACCATTGACTTGCAACCGTGCCCAATTGCAAGTCAACCCTCGACTTGCAACTGGTACACATCATTCTTTTTTGTAGTGGCCTCAGTTGCATGTCAAGCATCGAATCACGACTAGGGTGTGTGTTTTCTTAGGGGGGGGGCAAGTTCATGTCAACCATCGACTCGCAACTAGGGGGTGTCAATTTTTTTTGCTGGGGCCCCAATTGCATTACAAACCATCGACTCACAACTAGGGGAGGGGTGTGTGTGTTTGTAGGGGCCCGAGTTGCATGTCACCATCGACTCACAACTAGGGAAGGGGGCATGTGTTTGCAGCAGCCCCAGTTGCATGTCAACCATTGACTCGCAACTAGGCGAGAGGGGCATGTGTTTGTAGCAGCCTCAGTTGCAAGTCAACAGTCGACTCGCAACCAGGGGGGATTGTGTTTGTAGAGGGGCCTAGTTGCAAGTCAAACCATTGAAACGAAACTAGGGCGTTTTTGATAGATTTTTTCGTAGTTGAACCAGTTACAACTCAACCATTGACTTGCGACCGAGCCAAGTTGCAAGTCAACCCTCGACTTGCAACTGGGACGTGTAGTTATTTTTTGTAGTGTCCAAATTGCATGGCAAGCATCGGATCGCGACTAGGGGGCGTGTATTTTCAGGGGGGGGGGGGGGGGGGGTAATTGCATGTCAACCATCGACTCTCAACTACGGAAGTTGGGCATGTGTTTGTAGGCGCCAGCATTGCAAGTCTACTGTCGCAACTAGGGGGGAGTGTGTTTGTAAAAGGGCCCACTTGCGAGTCAATCATCAAAACGAAACTAGGGGCATGTTTGATATAAACTTTTGTAGTTGAACCAGTTTGCAACTCAACCATTGACTTGTGGCCATGCCTAGGTGCAAGTCAACCCTTGACTTGCAATTGTGACGCGTCGTTCTTTTTTGTAGTGGCCCAAGTTACATATCAAGCATCAAATCGTTACTAGGGGCGTCTGTTTTCTTCGGAGGCTTGTTGCATGTCAACCATCAACTCACAACTAGATGGGGGTGTATGTTTGTGGGAGTCGACGGTTGACTTGCAACCCTAAACATAAAACTAGGAGTTTTTCTTAGTTTGTGGATGCCCCAATTTTGCAAGTAAACACCGATGCATAATTGGGGCCTTTTTTCAAATTGGTTTTTAACCACTGACACATTTTTGTACAACATTGTTTTCTACAAAACAACTTAACACTATTTTGTAGGAACATAAAGTGTAGTTTTTGCACTCAACTGTATTTTTTTTTAATTTTTTGAAGGGGTTTAACGCAAGATCTCCACAACAGTAACAGATGCTTTTGTCCCTTTTTTTCCATCATATATCCACCTAAAAACTTCTGTGGCTCAGTATTTTCGCCCACACTGTTTCAAAGGGTGGAAGACAGAGGTGGGCAAGACGGGGGCGAGTAGCTCGAAGACGATGGCCTCCGATGTCACCGCCGACAAGCCCCCGCCATCGGCAACATACACGAGGTATGCACGACCGATGATCAGCCCACTGTTGCCACCGTTCAGGAGCTCTGCGCAGCCGACAAGCCCCTCGCCATCTGCACCGTCCACAATCTCTGCCCCTGACGACCCCTTCCATCGGCAGCGTCCCCGATCTCTATGTTGTCGACGCGCTGCACGAGCAGGTAAGTAAACTGCACCTTGTCTCCCTCACGCTCTTTGATTTTGTTTGTCTATGGAGTTCCAATTCACTTCCGCTCAGTTCAATTCGGCGCCGCGCTTACAAGGTAGAATTCGTCGGCTGGCTCGAGGAATGGTGTTTGTTAGCTTGGGGACGATGGGTTGGGGCAACGGGGGCTGAGGATGGATTTTGTTTTGATATACGCTGAATTTGTTTGTTATACAGACTGAATTTGTTCATTCAGATTGATTTTTTTTGTTAAGAATGAAGTTGTTTGATTCAGACTGAAATTCTACCCCATGGACTGAAATGGCTGGTTTGAGGAACTGTTTGAGTCAGACAAAAATTCTCAATGCCCAGTTACATGCATGTATTCAGGCTGAAATTGTTTTGATTCAAACGTGCAAAACCGGCAGCCGCACTATTCTGATTCTAGGTGCTTCTGTATTCTTTTTCTGTTTGTTTTGTAGCAACTAGCAAATTTATTCCGTTGCTTATCCACCTACAAGACATGCTTCAGATTTTTGTACAAATGCTGTCTAAATATGTATGTGCCCAGACCTAGACTTACACAAGGCCTGCATCTGTTTTCCCAATCCATTTTTTTTAAAGAAACAAACAATTAAGCAAACAAACACAAGGCCCAGGCCCAGGAAAGCTCCTGGGAGTGAGGGTGCGGGGTGCGACCCAGCATTGGAAGTGACAAACAAAAAAGGATTAGGCACGTGTGACAAACAAGCGAACGGAAGAACAAACAGGTCGTAGCAAAGCGATCATGAAGGCCACAAAATATGATGATGTCATCTTAAATGTGACATAATTATGTCACATCTAGATGTGTCCTAGACAGACCCAACAAACAAACATCCCTAGATGCCATGACAACCGAAAACAAAAAATGCGAGAAAAAAGGGGGATGGACACTCACTCTGTCGGCCTCCCCTGCCATCTCTGTTGCCACAAGCCCACCAGAGACCAGACCAGGTCGCCTCCTCTTTGGATTCGAATCAAAACGACACAGTGATGGAAGAACAGGGGATGGGGAGGAGAAGATGCGAAGGAGAGTGCCCAGTGGACTGAGGCTGGCGGCTCGATCTTATCCTAGGGTTAGACTCCTTAGAGATTCCAAACAAGCCCAAAACAAACAAAATATGCAGAGGCCGGCCCAAACAAAAAATGGGAATTCAACCCGCTCCGCTGTGGCCCTACCGACCTGACAGACGTGACAACGTGACGCGCGGATGGAACGCGATGCGGGCGGATCACTTCCTGCGCGAAAAATAAAGCACAAACACATCGGACGGTTGAACAGTTAGATGTGACATCCTTAAAAAACATCTGGATGTGAATTAGCCATTCCGATTTTGTTTATGTGAAACATCTTATAGGCAGTTGACTAGGACCTATTATACTTGCTCTTAGCATTCGCATGAATGCATACAGCCCGTTGCCAGATGGACAAAGAAATTCTTTTACTACTCCAACGAAAGTTTAAAAAAAAAATAACTCCACAGCCATATCGGTGCATGAAAACTAGAGCATGCATACGAAAACAAGAAACAGCGCCAGCCATCGGTGATACTAGATTACAAATCTTTCGGGACTCGCCCTGTTCTCCATGGAACACTACTCTTAGAAGATTTTAGAAGATGCAGCGCTCGAATTAATCTGCACACAGTTGAGTTCTACCAAAACCAAAAACAGCTTGTCTGCCTACTTGCTGTTCCAATTGAGAGTAGCATCTAGCTAGCTGCTTGAGTCGGTGTTCAGCTTAGTGAACATTGTTGGCCTACGGGCTACGGTCCATAGGAATGCATGCGACAAGTTGAGCAAATCAGCAATTATATGCATCATCATCTTCAGCGGCCTACGCCGAAGAAGTCATACAGCGGCAGCGAGGCGTCCCCGCCGGCGCTCTCCGGCTACCCCGAGCCCGAGGCGGACGGTGCCGTCGGCGTCGGCGTCGCGGAGCCGGCGATCCCGGCAGGGCGCGTCTTCTCCGGAATCGCGAAGGTGGGGTGCAGCGGGAACAGGTTCAGAATCTTGGGACGGCGGGGGCGGGCGTCGGACGGCCCGTGGGTGCCGGCGGCGGGAGGGAACTGGAGCGCGCGCGGTTGTTGTGTGTCGGCGTTGTTCAGAGGTGCTGCCTGGTAGTGCACGGTGGCCGGTGCTTTGTCATGCGCCAACGTCTCCACTCTCGGGTACAACATCGGTGTCCGCGTCTGCGCCTGCAAGTAGTAGGGTGCATTCGCGCCGGCCTGTGTCGCCGCCCCCGCTGTCACGTAGCATGGCTGCTGCCTGTACATCGCTGCCACCAAAGTCGTTACTATGAGAGACAATGCACAAGGGAAAAGAGGCATCCAGTGTGGAAAGGGGAGAAAATCGGCTATTTGCCACTTTCAATACCGGGCTTCGCAAAACTGCCACTCTCAAGATTGACTTCGTAAAAATGCCATTCAATACATGCGCACTTTGATTAACATGCCATTTTTTCTTTTTCCATTGCTTTTCTTTTTCTTATCCATTTTCTGGGACCTAAAAGGACCAAAGTACCCCTCATGCTATATTCACGTACTTGGGAACCAGATCAATACTTGAAGAGGACGAGCGCGTGATGCACGCCCGAGAATACGCTTGCCACATCCCTGCTCGCCTAGACTTCTTGGGTCAACCGCTGGCCGCAGCCGCCATCTCCTGGACGTCGTGCCGCCGTCGTTTTCCTCGACTTCGCGTGCCGCCGATCACCTCGGCGTCGCCTGCCGTCGATCTCCTCGGCATCGCGTGCCGCCGGTCGGCCAGCACCGCAGTGGCGCCATGGAACCCAATCTTTCTGGACGGTATCATGTTTTACTTTTCCCTTGGTTTGGTCCTTTGATTGTAGTTCAACAAAGCTCCTCATGTGACGTATGAATCCATGGGAAGCACGATCATCATCCCTGACCTGCTCCCTGTTGATACATATTGATATATAAATCCGAACGATGATATACTAGCTTATTGAGAAGGAATTTACAGCAGAAGTAGCGCTCATAATCTAAGCATTAATCAAACAGAGGTAGTTTTGTCATTGTTATCCTGATAGGCTGTCAATTTACAACAGAAGAGTGTTCATAATGCAAACATTAACTAAGAAAATGATTAGAGGCCCAGTGACTTGCAAGAAATGTGGTGAAAAAGGCCATAGGCAAGCTAGTTATAAGTGTCCACTAAATGGAACCAAAAAGAGGCAAGTGTTGTTCTTTCAATCAAATCTCAAATTATTAACTCATGCCGAAAATAAACTTTTTTGTTTAATTGCAGGAAGAGGAAGCCTAGAAAAAATGTTACGAAAGCTAGGCCAGCTGAACCTAGCACCCCACAAAGGCCAACTAGAGAACAAATACTACAAGACAGCCCAGGCATGGTCACTAGAAGGTAATCATCAATGATAAATATCTATTCGTTCTACAATGGAAAAATGTGAAGGAAAATATTCACCTCAATGTGATAACATATATTCGTGCAGCCACCTTGCTTTCTTGCTGGGAGAGGGTACTTCAGAAATCACAACCACTCCAGAGATTCAGAGAAGATGCCCACTGCAGCTCCAACAAAGAAGCCGACTCCAGAGAGGATGCCCACTGCAGCTCCAGCAAAGAAGCTGACTCCAAAAAGGAAGCTACAAACTGGATGAATAATCTCTATGAATTTGATGTCACAGTAATGTGAGATGTGAACTCCACAAGTAGTTTTCTGCCATGTGAACTCAATTTCCCAATTTCTCTGAGCTATGAGCTCATATATTTTTTGAGCTGTGAACTTATTATGTGAACTCGACACTTTATTTCGTGAGACATGAACTCATTTAATATTCATCTATCAATCATGGTTGAAGTTTCTATATGCCTCTCCCTTGAATAAGCTACAGTAAGTGCAGAGGAAGAGATTGCAGCAAGTAGCTTATGGACTGAATTTTGCGGCATTATTATTTTGACGTATTGTTGCTCAGTTGATTCTGACCGTAAAACTAAACATGACATGCTATTTTTTATGTAATTGTCAAATTGCAATCCAACATCAAGTAAAGATTACAGCAAACTGTCACTTACATGTTGCTTTCATTCAACATCTTCAGAACTGCACATACACCCATCTCCTCCAGCGGCTACTGCCGTCACGCCACTGGTGATGATGTTTAGTGCCACCCCACTTCTCCAGCCTAATCATTAATGAAAGAGATCAATAGTTGAAGACTCTTCATGAGAGGACTACCACACCTAGTAGGAACACTAAACTTGTCTACGATCCGACATAGTGGGGATCTGATCGATGTATCCAATGATATCGGTGTTCACATTTCTGCGAAACTGAAAAAACCAGGACAAGATGTTTGATGCCTTGGAGATGTCGAAAGATATTCTTGAGTACCAACCAATTGTGTTTGGTGGATCCAATGGCATTATGGAACGTTGAGTCCCAATATCTCATTTATATCCTCTCTTGGTCTATATAGATCTTTCTCTATGTCCAGAGAATGGACTACCATGAGAGTTATGGATGGATAAGATTTGTCCACAATGAATTTCTCCAATATATTTTGGATATAGACAACATAGTATACCATAATGTATGAATGAAGGTGCTCAAGTTGTAGTAACGAGCGGTATTTTGGTTTACCCAAATCCTTCATTTTAAACTCCGTCATTTAGATGATTACATGTGTCGTCATTGCAGACACACAAACATGGATAATCATCTTTGCAGGAGTAATCCTTGTGCATAAGGAACTCACTACGTCGGTTGTACCATATGTACCGACAACAATAAGTCGTATGGTGACTTACTGATTTTACACAATGTATGTTGCGTTTTGCATTTCGATTCAGAAGTGGGATTCCATCGAGAATTAATCATATGTGTCTGAATCTAGTGATCCACATGGATATGTGATCACTACATCTATCAACTGCATAGATAGATGATTTTGTACTGCCAATGATATAATTTATCGGAAAAAGATTCCACCTCTGGAGAATAGTTGGGTATCTGCGTGAACCCTTGTGCTACAATACTTGCTCTTTGTTTCACCACCTCGTTGTTCTCAATTCTGTTTCCAGAAGAAAACTGGTGTGGGTATTGCTTATGAACACCTTCTCATTATTGAGCAAGATCATTTCTACCTAGATTATTCCCTTTGCTTGAGTTCAGTCCGAGTGTTGTTCACACTTTGCCATGGCCATGGTCTTTGGACCTGAATCATGTGAAAGGTTTTGCAATCTAGTAGAGAAATGTATGTCGACAATTGTAGACTTTCGGTTATATGTTTCTCCAGAATCTATATATCAATATATAGTTGATGGAAATGTCGTTACCCATGGTGACTGCTCGCGATTTTCCAATGCGATTGAGTCGGGTATTCCGATTTTCCGGTCATTATGTGCACTATGACTCATTGTGGACGAAGGCACGCATCGGTGTTGCCAGCACCGCGCATGCGTAGACGGACGAAGTCGATGTTGACGATGCGTCGCTCCAGGCTTGCCAGGCATGGGAACACACCGGGGACGAAGGCACACGGCGATGTTGCCAGCACCGAGCATGCATAGACGGGGACCTGCACACAACTTGTACGCCATGTCGAGGAGGCTAGTAGAGAAGGACTCGACGACGGTTACGGCGCAAATCGGCGGGGGGCCGATGTCGCCCGCGGTGATCGGAGTAGATGAAGTGGTCGGGTTAGACGACGGCGACGCTGGCGATGAGCTGGTGCTGGACGAAGAAGAAGGGGGTGGACTGGCGGCGCGGCTCGGGTGAGCGAGCTGCAGCGGCACCGAAGAAGAGCGGCGGCGGCGGCTGGTTAGGATCGCGGCGGCGATGCTCGAAGTAGGCGAGGAAGAACCCGACAGCGTGACGGAAGACCGGCGCGGACGGTGGCATTCCCGCGCCAAGGGAGGCGGCGCGGCGCATGCCACGTAGAAGTCGACGCGCGGGGACGGCGGAGTGGACCGCGCGTCGCGGCGCTACGACTCGAAGGGGCGACGAAGTGACAGCGCGCGGGTCGGGGCGACGGCGGGAAGTCCTCGGGGTGGCAGCGTGGACCGCGTGCTGTGGCGCTACGGCCCGAAGGGGCGACGCAACGACGGTGCGCGGGTCGGTGCAGCCACGGGGACGGCCTCGGGCGGCGACGGGGACCGCGTGCCGCGGCGCTACAACCCGAAGGGGCGGTGTACCAGCGGCTCGCGGGTCGCGGCAACCGCGGGGAGAACCACGGGGCGGCGGCGCTGCGGCCCGATGGGGCGCCGCAGCGACAGCCCGTTGCTCGATCGGTTGAGGCGCACCATACACCAGGTGCGCCATTAGTAATATGGCCATTAATGGCGCACCCATATCTGGTGCGCCACTGCTATATAGCAGTGGCGCACCATACACCATACACCAGGTGTATGGCGCACCATACACCAGGTGCGCCATTAGTAATATGGCCATTAATGGCGCACCCATATCTGGTGCGCCACTGCTATATAGCAGTGGCGCACCACATACATGGTGCGCCATTAATGTCCATATTAGCTATAGCCGTTTTCCTAGTAGTGAGGGGCGCTGTACTTGGGGACAACCTTCACAGGACCTGCGGAGGCGCATGCAACCGACTGATCAGGTCAGTCGCACGACGCGAATTGAGTCGATCGCGGCGCGCGGGTGATCAATCCGATCGCACACGAGGTCGGGGGCGCTGCTCGGTGATGATTACGGCGTCGTGGACGGTGAAGTGGGGTGGTCGAGCAGACCAAGGCGATGTCGGCCGACGGGGAGCGGCATGCCGGAGGAGGCCGGCAATGGGCCGGTGAGCCCGAGGCAGCCGGCAGGCCCGGCGCAGCCGGCGAGCCCGGCAACCGGCGACTCGGGGCAGCCGGCAACCGGCAAGCCCAACGCAGCCGGCAGGCCTGGCGCAGCCGGTAGGCCCGGCAACCGGCAAGCCCAAGGCAGCCGTCGAGGGGGCCGACAAGCGGCGGCAGCCGACGATCCCGAGGCGGCCGGCGAGTGGCGATGGAGACGGTAGGTGGGTGACGCAGGCGTCTTGTTCGGCGCGGGGCGGCGACAGGCGGCATAGAGCGACGGGCGGGCAGATGCGCGGACGACGGCCGTGACGGGCTGTCGCGGCGCGCGAGGCCGCCGGGTCGGAGTAGAGGCTGGCCGGTCGCGCCGGTGTCGGAGTAGAGGCTCGGGGTCGACGGCGGCGGCGGGCGACGCAAACCGATCTTAGATCGGAAAACCAAAAACAAAACGTCGATCAAAGCGACCGGCGGAAGAGAGAAAAAACCCGGATCAAGAGATCGAGAAAAAGACTCTCTAGGGCAGCCGGTCAACACGACCGGCGGACGAACCCTAGGTACGGGCGGCGCGGCCCCCGGCGGCGGTCATGGAGACCGACCGCCCCGGGGGCGGCGCGCGGTGCGGAAGCGACGGGCGGCGGCTAGGTCTAGGAACTTGCGGCAGATACCATGTTGCAAGGGAGAGGGGGATTTGGTGCGAAATATGATGGATGTTGTATTGAGCCTCATGGACGAGTATATATAGAGTACAAGACTTGAAGGGCAAGACACCTCATATAGATAAGATGGAAACAATTCGTATCTAATCCTGAACAATCTCTAACTACCAAATATATCTCTAACAATCAGCATACACACCCAGGGGCCAGGGCTATGCATGCATGCGCATCGGAAACTGAAGAACGGCCAAGCAAAGCAAAGCAAAGCAACCGTGCAGGCGCATGCATGAACAACACAAAACAGACGACGAATAGTACAGCCAGCACAGTGTTACATCATGCATGCATGCATGGATGGGTCAACACCGAAGCGTCCATGCGTTGGGGGCATGTACAATGGTGATATCTTAGGAGTGCCACGTATGATAAATGATGAGGTGGAGGAGAGAGAACTCATAAGAAAAGGTTTGTCTTCTCTTATTTAAGAGAAGACAAGAGGTGATCTCTTAGCACAATATGTCTCACCATGTTTTTAGGAATAACTAGTTATTTAAGATAAGGCTAAGAGATGACCCATTGTAGACCTTTTTTTTTGTCATCTTTAAATTATATGCAAGTCTTAAGATAAGACTATCTTATCAACCATTGTACATGCCCTTACCGTCGTGTCCTACTCCTACCACATCGATCAGCTTTGACCACGACATGCATGGCGTGGACGCCGTGGGTTACAACAAATGGAAAGTCGTAGATGCATATATATCCTTTCCAGCTAGATCCCGAGTGTAAAGCTAATCAAGTGAAGCAACGCACATGCCAAAGGAAGGCAGCGATGGATGATGGATGGATGGAGGGTTCGATCGTTCATGCGCGTACGTAACGTAACGTAACGTACCTTGTCTGTTGCATGCAGGAGGGGCGGGACCCGGCGTCGTCGTCGATGACACGTGCGGCGGCGGCGCGTGCAGCGGGACCGGGGGCAAGGAGGGGTGGGCGGCGGCCCTGTGGAGCACGGGCAGCGGCTGGGGGCGGCGGAACTGCCTGGAGAAGTAGTCGAAGGCCTGCTGCTGCTTCTGGCGCTGGCGCTGCCGGGCCTTGTGGTTCTGGAACCAGTAGAAGACGTTCTTGCCCTCGACGGGGCCGTGCTTCTGCAGCCGCGCCGTCATCTGCTGTATCTGCTCCGCGGTGGGGGTGCGCAGCCCCTGCCGGTACAGCCCCTCCAGCACGCCGATCTGCTCCTCGGTCGGCGTCCAGCGCGCGTTCGCCGCCGCCGCCGAGTTGGGCGACAGCGGCGGCTTGGTCGGCGCCGTCGGATGGGGTGGGGAACGGGAGAGGCGGGCGGCGGCTTGGTCGGCGCTCTCCATGGCTAAGGAGGTCCGATCTTCTCTGCGCCTGGCTAGGTTGGAGATTGTGTGCATGCGGCTGGGTGGGGGTTTTAAAAGGTGCATGGGAGAGGGGCGCGGAGCGCGTGCATGCCCACGCCGCGACGCCCAGCGGCCCCGGGCTTGCGGCGTCGCCGCGCGATTTTTTTTTTTTTTTTTTTTTTGAACACACAGAGGGGTCCCGAAGGACCCCGAAGCGCTGCATTAATTTATCCAAAGCAAATTACAGCGAGCACCAGGACCCCATACTATCAAAGAAACACAACTAGGTCCTGGATTTTTACAGAAAGGACCCCAGATTACAAAGCTGAAAAGCAATCCAGTCCCATGAAATCTCCGCCTAGAACCAGTTTCGCCGCCGCCGGGGACTACGCCACTTGGGGCAGGGAAACTGCCGCTGCTCCCACGCCAGCTGCACGCCAGAGATAGAGGCTGCGAACGCCTAGGAGAAGATCGACCGCCTCCCACATGGCTTCTGTGCCAGGAGGAATAAAAGACGTCGGCGATGACGAACGCCTTGACGCCAGTCGGTCGCCATTCGACCAGAAGATACGACGGCGAGGAAGTGGAGGCCGGCTGCCACCGTGGAGGGCGCCGTATCGTCAATCCAACCACCGTCGGGACTGAGCTCAAGGGTCGAACTGCCTCAACAGCTCGAAGGAGAGCCGACACCAGCACATGCTGTTTTTCTCTTCCACCTCCATGGTAGCCGAAGAAGAACAGCAGGAGCAGCGCCATGACCCTCAGATCTGGACGGCCCGCGAGCTTATTTAAGGGTGGGTCGACGGAGATAGCTCCTCCTGCCACTGGCTCCAACCACCGGAGCACCACAAGAGGAAGAAATGCCCTCGAAATCCACCGGAAGCAGCTCGCATGCTCCGGCAGCATCCCACCCATCGGCATAGCGCCATTCACCGGCATGAAGCCAAACTCCTATAAGGAAACCACTAATCTACAGCTAATATCTACAACGGCGCACCGGGCGCCTCCCCCATATCCTCTCCTACCGGCGCCGCCGGCGGCAGAGGTCCGGGATCGGGCCGGGGCCAAGAACTCGAACTGCCTGGGCGCCTCCCTTTTCCCCTCTCTCAAACAGTACCCGGGAGCTGCTTCGCCGCGCGATTGAGAGCTGTGGACAGGGCAAGCGGCAGGGTGGCGAGCCTCGTGTGCCATGCCAGCTCTTTGCCGTGTACCGCACTCGTGTGGGTGTGACCACGATAAGCGATAAGGCACTATGGAATACAGATAGTAACGTACGTACGTATGTGTCCTTGCCGATCAGGTGTAGCCGTGTAGATACAATTGTACATGGAGTCATGGACCACGGTACACCGGTGACGCTGTGGTACCATGTAACATGTGACTTGAATATATAACCTTGTGCCAAGTATAGCAATATTTGATCTGTCGGTGTTATGGTGCCAGCATGTAACCGTCTAGCATAGTGCGTGCGTCGTATCCTTAAAAAAAAGTGTGTGCGCCGTGTGCACAGCCATATGCAGGGCCGGGCCCATAGTGCCGCCAAATGTGCGGCCCGCACATGGCCTATAATTTTTGGGGCCTCGAATTTTGTTTATAGTCCTAGTAGTATTTCTCAAAATAAAAAAATTCTACGCGCTGGAGCTGGGCCTGAGTCGAGGCCATCAAGCACAGGAGCGTGTGTGCTCCATCGATATTTCTCAAAAAAAGAGGAAATCACTCGATCGATAATATGTAAACGCTGCCGTCGGTCTAAAAAAAAAAAGGGGTCACTACAGAAGTCTATCAGGATCGTCTCGTCTCTCGATCTGGAGACCGCAACAATAGTCGCGTCAGCTACGCTATAGGAAACGTGATCGTCTCGTCTAGTGGCGGAGCTTAGTGTGGGCCAACCTGGGCCATGGCCCCCCAGCTCAAAAAAAAATCAAGCCTATATACCTTTGTATTAGGCTTATTTTTCACTAAAAATAGTTCAAATAATTATGTTTGCCCCCCCCCCCCCCCCCTCAAGCCCATTGCCCCCCCCCCCCCATGTTTTTGTCTCAAGCTCCGCCACTGGTCTCGTCGATAAGGCACTATGGAATACAGATAGTAACGTACGTACGTATGTGTCCTTGCCGATCAGGTGTAGCCGTGTAGATACAATTGTACATGGAGTCATGGACCACGGTACACCGGTGACGCTGTGGTACCATGTAACATGTGACTTGAATATATAACCTTGTGCCAAGTATAGCAATATTTGATCTGTCGGTGTTATGGTGCCAGCATGTAACCGTCTAGCATAGTGCGTGCGTCGTATCCTTAAAAAAAAGTGTGTGCGCCGTGTGCACAGCCATATGCAGGGCCGGGCCCATAGTGCCGCCAAATGTGCGGCCCGCACATGGCCTATAATTTTTGGGGCCTCGAATTTTGTTTATAGTCCTAGTAGTATTTCTCAAAATAAAAAAATTCTACGCGCTGGAGCTGGGCCTGAGTCGAGGCCATCAAGCACAGGAGCGTGTGTGCTCCATCGATATTTCTCAAAAAGAGGAAATCACTCGATCGATAATATGTAAACGCTGCCGTCGGTCTAAAAAAAAGGGGTCACTACAGAAGTCTATCAGGATCGTCTCGTCTCTCGATCTGGAGACCGCAACAATAGTCGCGTCAGCTTCGCTATAGGAAACGTGATCGTCTCGTCTAGTGGCGGAGCTTAGTGTGGGCCAACCTGGGCCATGGCCCCCCAGCTCAAAAGAAATCAAGCCTATATACCTTTGTATTAGGCTTATTTTTCACTAAAAATAGTTCAAATAATTATGTTTGCCCCCCCCCCCCCCCCCTCAAGCCCATTGCCCCCCCATGTTTTTGTCCTAAGCTCCGCCACTGGTCTCGTCGCCTTCGCCTCATCAGATCGATTGGATTCAGGCCGCTACTTCAAGGGCCTCGTAAGGCTCCACGACGGTGGTGGTCACTGAAAGATCTTCGGGAGTCTTCATCTCAAGATCGGTCGTTGACTTTGGCAATGAGATACAGATTATGGATGACGACTTGACACAGAGGGATGGTTGTGTAGCGGCGGCGGGCATCGCGCATGTAGCTGCTGGGACCGTGGGAAATTGATGGCGACAACACTTGATGGCTTCGATGGTGCAACTCGAGCATCAGGTCGCAAGCTCCGGGTGAAAGCCTAGGTCTGACCAGAGCTGGTTATACTTGGCAATGGCGATGTTTTTACGTCGTTGATACGTCTCCAACGTATCGATAATTTATGAAGTACTCATGCCATATTTACCCATGTTTCCAATATTTTTATGGCTTTTGATGCACTTTATATGATTTAATTGGACCTAACCCGAACTGACGTTGTTTTCAACAGAATTACCGTGGTGTTGTTTTTGTGCAGAAAATGAAAGTTCTTAGAATTGAACGAAAGTTTTTGACGATTTTTTCTGAAAGGAAAGGAACCCAGGAAGTTTCGAGGGAGTACCAGAAGACCCACATGGGCCCCACAAGGCAGGTGGGTGTGCCCAGAGGGTGGTCGCGCCGACCTACCTTGTGGGCCCCCTGTGGCACCTCTTCGCGTGATTCCAACGCCAAAAATTCCTATATATTCATAAACCCCCAAAAGTTAACCTAGAACTTCCGCTCTGCCGCCACAACTCGTTGTATCGAAGAAATCTCATCCGGAGCCCTTTTCGGTACCCTGTTGGAGGGGGAAATCATCATCGGAGGCCATCTTCATCATCCCGGCGGTCTCCATGACGAGGAGGGAGTAGTTCAAGCTCAGGGCTGAGGGTATGTACCAGTAGCTATGTGTTTGATCTCTCTCTCTCTCTCTCTCTCTCTCTCTCTCTCTCTCGTGTTCTTGAGATGGGACGATCTTGATGTATCACGGGCTTTGTTAATATAGTTGGATCATATGGTGTTCTTCCCTTGCTATCTTGATGTGATGAATTGAGTCTTTCCCTTTGAGTTCTCGTTATGTTGGATTGAATACTTTGGATTTGAGAGCACTTGATATATGTCTTGCATGTGGATACTCGTGGTGACAATGGGGTATTCTATTGATTCAATTGACATATGTTTTGGTAATCAACTTGCGGATTCCCGCGGTGACATTGGTTTAATCTATGCATATGGGTTGATACCCATTCTTGTCCTACTTTCTCAGATAGAAATACTGGGATACTCCTTGAAGTTTTTTGTGTTGGATTGAATATAATGATCTGAAATTGTTTGATGCATGTCGAATAATTAGCCCACGGATACTTGAGGTGACATTGGAGTATCTAGGTGACATTAGGGTTGATTGATGCGTATCATATGCCTTGTTCTAGTACGAACACTAGGGATGTTTGTGACACTTATAGGGATGGCTCAATAGATTGATCGGAAAGGATAACTTTGAGGTGCTTTTGCTACCTACAACAATTTCGTCTTATGTTCTCCGCTAGATAGGAACTTTGGAGTGATTCTTTGTCGCATGTTGAGGGATGGTTATATGATTCTATTATGTTAGCATTGTTGAGAGATTGCACTAGTGAAAGTACGAACCCTAGGCCTTATTTCCAATAATTAATATAACGTTTTGCTCGTTGTTTACTACTTGATACCTTGATGTTTTTATATTTTCAGATTACAAAAACCTATTTCTACTATTCATATTGCACTTGTATCACCATTTCTTCGCCGAACTGGTGCACCTATACAATTTGCAATTGTATTGGGTGTGTTGGGGACACAAGAGATTTATTGTATTTGATTGCAGGGTTGTTTGAGAGAGACCATCTTCATCCTACACCTCCCACGGATTGATAAACCTTAGGTCTTCCACTTGAGGTAAAATTGGTACTGTCCTACAAAACTCTGCGCTTGGAGGCCCAACACGAGTCTAGTTGTGTAGTTGAAATCAAGCTCTTTTCTGGCGCCGTTGCCGGGGAGGTGAGTGCTTGAAGGTATATCTTTATATCTTGTAATTAAATCTTTTAGTTTCTTATTTATCACTAGTCTGGTTTATAAAAGAAAACTACAAAAAATGGAATTGAGGTGGCCTCAAATGCTTCATCTTTATAATGTCTTTCGTGAAAATGATGGATCAGAAAATTATGCCAAAGTGTTAGAAGAAGAGTTCAACAAAATGTTTGGCATTAAATCCTTGAATGATGATCATGATAGCAATGTTGCTAGTATAAATTCCTTGAAATATCCATGACACTAATGATGATTGCACTAGTCATGATAAAAAGATTTCCTATAAGCATGTCAATTTTTGTGGAGTGAATAAAATTTGTGAAGACATGCATAATAGGGATGATAGATTATGTAAGACGCATAAACATGATAAAACCAAATGGTAGCTTAAAGGGATAGATGAATTTGCTACAAAATTATGCTCTCTTCATCCCATTACTTGTGAACTTTGCAATAGGGTTGGTCATCTTAATTTCCAATGCATACTTTTTCATGATCGTAACGTGACCAAATATTGTAATAACATGATCACCCTTGAACTTTATAATGAAATTTGTTTATTTTTGGGGTGTGAAGAATTGACAGAAAAATAGTTGGTTTGAAGCATTCTTATTCAATGACTATTTTGAACCTACTCTACATGAACTCTATGTTTTGTGTAGTAAATTGCAATGAGAATGCTTATATCGCCAACTATAGAAAGATGGGAAAACCAATAGAATATAAAAGGAATACTAACGAAAAGGTAAAGATTTCCACTTTCCCTCATATTGTCTCTCGTAATGAAACATGTGACGAGAAGGAGCTTCCTATCCAACCAATCTCATTAATAAGAAGCTCAAAAAAATTGATTAAGCCCACACATGATGTGGTGGAGAAGAAGAAAAGAAGAAAAAGTAGAGGTAAAACGGTATCTCCCCCAAATAATGTTGCTCCTATCATTGTTGAGAATGAATCCTTTAGTATTGAGGATGATGATTGATACGTCTCCAACGTATCTATAATTTTTGCTTGTTCCATGCTGTTATATTATCATTCTTGGATTTTTTACAATCATTTTATAACAACTTTATATCATTTTTTTGGGACTAACCTATTGACATAGTGCCAAAGTGCCAGTTGCTGTTTTTGCTTGTTTTTTACTTCGCAGAAAATCAATACCAAACGGAGTCCAATCGTGACGAAACTTTTTGGAGATTTTTTCTGGACCAGAAGACACCCAGTGGGCCAAACAACTGCCGGAGAGGTGGGATGTGGAGAGCACAACCCACCAGGGCACGCCAGGGGGGCCCTGGCGCGCCCTGATGGGTTGTGCCCTCCTCGCCCCCCTTCCGCACTGCCTCTGATGCCTATAAATTCTCAAATATTCGGAAAACCCTAGAGGAGTCGACGAAACACAATTCCAGCCGCCGCAAGTTCCAGAACCGCGAGATCCAATCTAAACACCATCACGGAGGGGTTCATCTTCCTCATAGGTGCCTCTCCGATGATGCGTGAGTAGTCCACCATAGACCTACGGGTTCGTAGGCAGTAGCTAGATGGCTTCCTCTCTCTCTCTCTTATGATTCTCAATACAATGGTCTCTTGGAGATCTATTTGATGTAAACTTTTGCGGTGTGTTTGTTGGGATCCTATGAATTTTGAGTTCATGATCAGTTTCTATCCATGAATATTATTTGAGTCTTCTTTGATCTCTTATATGCATGATTGCTTATAGCATCGTATTTCTTCTTCGAATCTTTGGTTTAGGTAGGCCGACTAGATCGATTTTTCTTGCCATGGGATGAGGTGCTTTGTGATGGGTTCGATCTTGCGGTGTTCTTTCCCACTGACAGAAGGGGCAGCAAGACACACATGTATCGTTGCTATTAAGGATAACAAGATGGGATCTATTCCTACATGAATAGATCTTGTCTACATCATGTCATCGTTCTTATTGCATTACTCCGTTTTTCCATGAACTTAATACACTATATGCATGCTCGATAGCGGTCGATGTGTGGAGTAATAGAGGTAGATGCAGGCAGGAGTCGGTCTATCTATCTTGGACGTGATGTCTATATAATGATCATCGCCTTGGATATCGTCATGACTATTCGATTTTCTATCAATTGCCCAACGGTAATTTGTTCACCCACCGTGCGCTATACTCATGAGAGAAGCCACTAGTGAACCCTACGGCCCCCGGGTCTACTTTTCCATCATATTGCTTTCCGATCTACGTTTTTTGCAATCTTTGTTTTCAGATCTACAAAACCAAAAAACCAAAAATATATTGCTGCATATTTACTCTTCTTATTTGTGTTCTTGAGAGATCTATCTCTTCTATTTATCACTACCTAACCTATCTTATTAACGTAGAGAGATTGACAACCTCTCTTTCGCGTCGGGTTGCAAGTATTTGTTGTTTGTGTGCAGGTGCTGCTTATTGGGTGGTGGTGATCCTCCTACTGGTTCGATAACCTTGGTTTCATAACTAAGGGAAATACTTACCGTCGTTGTGCTGCATCATCCCTTCCTCTTTGGGGAAATACCGACGCAGTCTCAAGCCACGTCAAAGGAATTTCTGGCGCCGTTGCCGGGGAGGAAGCGATCTCTTCTACGGGCCTATCGTAGGTGCCGAGGGGACTCCATCGTCATTTACCAGGTTCCTAACCACAAATCTCATCTCCTTGCAATTACATTATTTGCCATTTGCCTCTCGTTTTCCTCTCACCCACTTCACCAATTTGCCGTTTTATTCGCCCTCTTTTTCGTTTGCCCTTTTTCTTGCCGAATCTCTTCCTTGCTTGCAATCTTGTTTGCGTAGTCACGATTACTCAAGAGAACACCAAGTTGTGTGATTTTTCCGATACTAATAACAATGATTTTATTAGTACGCCTATTGCTCCTCCCGCCACTAGTGCGGAGTCTTGTGATATTAATGCCACTTTGTTGAATCTTGTCATGAAAGATCAATTTGCCGGTATTCCTAATGAGGATGCCGCGTCCCATCTAAACACGTTCATTGAATTGTGTGATATGCAAAAGAAAAAAAATATGTGGACAATGATATTGTGAAGTTGAAACTATTTCCTTTTTCCTTGCAGGATCGTGCAAAAATTTGGTTTTCCTCTTTGCCTCGCAATAGTATCGATTCTTGGAATAAGTGCAAGGATGCTTTTATCACTAAGTATTTTCCGCCCGCGAAAATTATTTCCCTCAGGACGCAAATCATGAATTTTAAGCAACTTGAGCATGAACATGTTGCCCAATCTTGGGAAAGAATGAAGTTGATGATAAGAAATTGTCCTACACATGGTTTAAATCTTTGGATGATCATACAAAATTTTTATGCGGGATTGAATTTTGTCTCTAGAAATCTTTTAGATTCCGCCGCGGGTGGTACTTTTATGGAGATTACTTTGGGTCAAGATACTAAATTGCTAGGTAATATCATGTCTAATTATTCTCAATGGCATACCGAAAGAGCACCTACGAGTAAAAAAGTTAATTCGGTAGAGGAAATTAGTACTTTGAGTGATAAAGTTGATGCTTTGATGAAATTGGTTGCTAGTAAAAATGCTCCAATTGATCTTAATGATGTGCCTTTGTGTCGTGGTTTTATCACGGTAGATGTCCTAGTGCAAGGACTTAGGGGTGAAGCCATCGCTACGGCGGTTAACTCGAAGGGGTTGATCGGGACGAAAGACACAGTTTTACCCAGGTTCGGCCCCTCTCGAAGGAGGTAATAGCATACGTCCTGCTTTGAGTTGTATTGATTGGATATCGATTACAAGGGAGCGGATTCGCTTGACCTAGTACTCGATCAAAGGTTTCGTGGTCTAAACTGCCCAGGGAACCCGCCTTTATATACACAGGTCGAGGCCCTAGGCTTACAAGAGTCCGGGCCGGGATACATCTAGTAACCGACCTTATCTCTAACTATCCTTCACTTGTCAAGCAAACCATCCCCCGGCGGCTTACACCTCCGGGTCACACGTAGCCTTCCGGCTCTGGGCCTCTTCCAGGCCCATCTGGCAAGTCACTTCGAGGCCTTGTCCTGACTTTTCAGCCTGCTCAGCCCTTACTGCTAAGCCGCCAACCTCATGACCCGGCCCCTCCTGGGCGGGTCTCACCACAGAGCTATATCCCAAAAATTAGGCCCCAGATTGATTTGAACTTGTTCATGTCAATCTTCAAGTCTTCTAGTTGGCGAGTCTTGCATTCCTCGTAAGTACCTGACCTGCAATAAATCTTCATGACCCGCCATGTGAAAGACGGGTGACGTCATCTCTGATAAATCCAAAAATTCCCGATGACATCACAACCAATCTTTGCATTAACTAGTCAAACCGAGAATCGAGGCGTTTTCTTGGTCAATCATCACTTTGTCTCCTCGATTCCCGCGCAAGAGTGTTGATATTCCATCCCCCTCATAAATAGGCGTGTGGGGTCCTTATCCTTTTCACTTTCCCCCTTCGCCGCCTCTGTCTTCTTCTTCCTCCAGACGCTCGCGCAGCCGAAGCTCCGCAGCGCCACTCAGACCTCGCCGTCGTCATCACCAAGGCCGCTGCATCACCCTAAATCTGTCCAGAGTTCGCCGTCGCTCCCCGCATCTCCTACACATCTCAGGTTCCATCTTCTTCCTCCTCTGAATCTGCATTAATTCATCCAGTTTTCTTCGGGTCCGCCGCCGTTCATCAGTGTTCTTGCCGTAGATGAGGAAAAGAAATACTTTTAGGCTTCCATCCGCTAGCAAGGACCCGCGGCGCTCCGCTGGATGCGTTTCCCATGCTTATCGTAGATCATCCCTTCACGGGAACTTGTTTATGAACTACCTGTTCTTCGTTGTCGTTTTAGGTTTAGGAATTATTTCCCTTTTTATTCTCCTCCGTAGATCTTAAAACGGTAGCTGAAATCGGTGGAAGTTGTTTGCCCACACTTAGCAATTTTCCAATACTTGTTTAACTATTTTGACCCGCCATCATGCTGCCGGCTCTCCTTGTAACATTGTAATCCGTCTCATTACTGTAACTAGTAGCTTCTCATACTTTAGTAGTGACCCGCCAAGTAGCGTTTGTCGTTTTTGGTCACAGCCGTCTTGGTCATGCAGCGTTCTTAACCCGCCACATCTTCATATCCTTGCACAGCCTTTTAACCCGCCGTCATGGCTAAAGCCCCCGCTTCTTGCGATTGGGTAGGCTCTGGGATTACTGAAGAAATGCTCAACGACTTTGTAGTTATGGGAGTTTTGCCGGCTCAGGATGTTATCCACTGGTGGGTTCCTGGCAACGAAACCACTCCCAAACCCAAGGATGGGGAAGTCATTGTGTTCACAGACCATCTTCTCCGTGGCTTCTCACCGCCCGGGTCTAAATTTTTCCGGGACATCCTGCACTTCTACAATCTGCACCCTCAAGACCTTGTCCCCAACTCTGTCACCAATTTGTGCCAGTTCCAAATTCTCTGTGAGGCTTATTTGCAAGAAGAGCCGTCTGTTGACCTCTTCAAGGACTATTTCTACATCAACCGCCAAACAGAGATTGCGGATGGACCAAGCCTAGAACTTGGAGGTGTCTCAATTCAGAGGCGAAGGGATGTATCCTTTCCGTCGGCGATTTTGCCAGTCATCCTAAAGACTGGAATCAAACCTGGTTCTACTGCAAAGACACTTCCCCAGAAGGAGAGAATCCCCTGCCGGGTTATCGTCCTTACCGGCTCAGCACCGGTACCGAGCTTCCAGACCGGATGTCTGCTGCTGAGCGCGCCCAATATGGCCCAACTTTCTCGAAGATAAGGGCCCTGTTAGCCAATGGGTTAACTGGCGTTGATCTGACCCGTTGCTGGGTCTCTTGGAGAATTCTGCCGCTAAGCCGCCGCAATGCCTTGATGTGCCAATTCACTGGTGAGGTGAACGACCCTCAGCGCTTCAACCAGACCCTCCTGACAGACAAGGACCTTAATACAATTGTCAAATCACTGCTGGGAGAGCCGCAAGAAGTTTGTAACAAGACGGGGCTAAGCCCTTTTTATGCTCTGAACCCAGCTCCTCCGGTAAGACCTTATTGTACCCTTTCTTTCCTTTCCGTCAGACTTATTATTTTACCTTGTTTAACCTTTTCGCCAATGCATTTATTACACACAGGCCGGCTCATCTTTCTGGAATAAGAGATTAACTGCCGCCTCTACCTCCAAGAAGAAAGCAAAAGCAACTAAGACTCGGGCTCCCTCTCATAAGAAGAAGCCAACAGCTAAAGAGCTGCTTGAATTGGACGACTCAGAGGTAGAACTTGACT
Source organism: Elymus sibiricus (assembly GCA_039707655.1). Classification (NCBI taxonomy): domain Eukaryota; kingdom Viridiplantae; phylum Streptophyta; class Magnoliopsida; order Poales; family Poaceae; genus Elymus; species Elymus sibiricus. Next base: position 432,791,201 of record CM077675.1, read on the forward strand.
CTCTTGGCCTTGTTTTCATGCAACTTATTGACGCTGACTTCCCTCAGGCTGACGCGGAGGCAAGCGAGGCCGGAGCTGCAGAGGTAACTATCATCTCCTCCGACTCAGAACCTCTGCCAATAAAGGGAATCCGGCGGGTCATCCGGAAAGTAAAATTTTCACATCCTCTTGCTCACTTGGACCCCGACTTTCTTTTGAAGAAGCAGCAACATGACGCTAGGCGTCAGACCCGGAGCGGCGGCTCTGAAGATCTGGTGGCCGGCTTACCTGACACTCCGGCTCATCGGAAACGTCGCAACGAGGTATTTCATATCTTGTACTTGTATTTCTGCATATTATTCTTGCGCTGTCACTTATTCATACTTCTTAATTTAACTGTCAGGAATCACCTCCTTCATCTGGCGACTCAACCGCCTCCAAACTGCCTCCCCTTGTTATCAACCCGGGGTAAGCTTCTTTGCATCTTCTTTCTGCTTATTGCTATTCTGTTCTTGCATATAACTAATAATGGAAACTTTGTTTGCAGGGCCCAGGCTAAGAAAAGGAAACTGAGCGGGTCATCTCCCCGTCTGGATGTCTCAGAGCCAGTGGACTCGGGACTTGGAACTTCTGAGATTCCAGTGGACACCTCCGGGGGTGACCAAGGCCCCCATGAAGAAATTCCTCAGCCTACTGAACCGGCAGGTACCGACGTTATAATTTCTGAGGACAATCCGGAGGTGGATCCTAAGTCGCCCAGCCCCCTGCCGACGACCCAAGACGTACCAGCTCAAGAAGAAGAGGTCACTATCACCGGCTCAGCCTACACCGCTACAGCCCCTTCCAACGTGCTAACCAAGCACATCAGCAAGGATGATGCGCCTTCACCTGAGAAGGAGAAAGCCAAACTTGACCTGCCCAACTTGGAGAAATTGACTGTTGATGAGCTGCATTCGGGTTATCTGAGCCGTCTTGCCGCGAGCCGGGACATGGAGGCCAAACTAGTTGATATGATGAAAAGGAAATATGAGGTACTACACTTTCTATTCTCTGTATACCCTTATGTAGCCCCCAAGGGCCGGCTTATATTCGCGAAGAAAAGCCGGGTCTTCAGTAATATGTAGATTGTGATAGACCAACGTATAGCCCCCAAGGGCCGGCTTATTATGCCAATAATGAGCCGGAACTTTGTAAATCTGATCTTAGACTTGTAGAGCAATGTGTAGCCCCCAAGGGCCGGGTTATCCTGATGAAGATGACCCGGGTCTTATTTGTATTTGGATAAACTTGAAAAAACTGATGCACATTAGCCCCCAAGTGTCAAGTATATTGCTTGCAATCTGCTTGAGACTTGTAACAATCCTCTGCAGTACCTGTAAGTACTACTATGAGCCGGACTGGCGGATTAAAATTGATAATCCTGCAGTCTGACAATTTGTAACGTGTAGGAATCTTTACACGCGGCCGAGTCGAGTTTGACCGACCTCAGGAAAAGCCTAGCACTGCACCAAGACGCCCGGCCTGAGGCTGACACCAAGTGGCGGCTCTCCTCGACAGAACTGGAGAAGATCAAGGCAGAATTTAAAGCATACAAGCAAACTGCTGAAGCCAACGAGTCCGCCTTGACTAAATGTGCAGAAGATGCCGAGGGCCGTCTTATGCCCATCACTGAAGAGCTGGCCAGCTTGAAGCGCCATATAGCTCGGATGACCGAAGCCGTCTTTGGTAAGCATTGCTGACTGTTGTGAATATTTTCCAAAAATTCTCATAGAGACTCGCCTGGCGGCTTACAACTTGTTAATGTTTTCACGCAAACGAACCCGCCAACTTCCGGACGATAGCTTGCTGAAGCTGAAAGCTTTATACGCTTTCACTGAATAGCTATATGACGGAAGCCTCTTCACCATCAAGGCTGTCTTTTGCGAAAAAGGGGTTCCAAAGCTGATCAAGGATGTGCTGAAGTGCCTCTCCACCATCCCCCAACATTTCGAAGAGATGAAGAAATCAGCCGCCCGTAAGGGCGCAATATCTGCTCTAAATCGGGCTTTGGCGTATGCGCCGGAGCTTAACCCGGAAGAGATGACGGGGGGTTTCCCACAGCTAAAGGACGATGGGTCAGAGTTCACTCAAGATGACTACGCCCGTTGCTTCAGAGCATCTCGAGTGTTGGGCAGCCAGTTAGCCGCAGAAGCTGATCTGAAGACGTACCAGACGGCTTACGACAACAACAACACACGAGTCCGAGCACCCAAATTTGAGCCAAAGGATCTGACTCCCCAACGGCGTAAGCATATATTTGCTCCTCGTGTTGACCCGTCTCCAATCTTGCATGACGAAGCTGAATTTGAAGCTTTAATCAATTGCAACTGGGATGTGGACAACCTTCAGATCCGGGAAAACGAAGACCCGGCGCAGGATGACCCGTCGACGAGCTAGAGGAAGAGCCGGCCTTCAATGAAGTTAACCCGGGCAGAGCTGAGCCGCCGGGTTATAACTTGTGAAAAAACTTGATCCCCACATTTTGGGTGTTGGGGAACGCTGCATGGGAAACAAAATTTTCCTACGCACACGCAAGATCTATCCATGGTGATGAGCATCTACGAGAGGAAGAGTGAATCTACATACCCTTGTAGATCGCTAAGCGGAAGCGTTTAAGAAACGCGGTTGATGTAGTCGAACGTCTCCGCGATCCAAATCGCAAGTCGTCCCTCGATCCGATCACGAACTAGCGCCGAACGGACGGCACCTCCGCGTTCAACACACGTACGGCTTGATGACGCCTTCACCTCCTCGATCCAGCGAGCGATGGTGAAGTAGTGGTTGAGTTCCAGCAGCACGACGGCGTGGTGATGTTGGTGAGGAACAATCTCAGCAGGGCTTCGCCAAGCGCTACGGAGATTATGACGGAGGAACTAGAGGGTTAGGGTTGCCGCACACGGCTTGGGGAAATCTTGATGTATCACGTGTGCTAGCCCTGCCCCTCTATTTATATGTTGAGCCTTGGGGTCTAAACTTGGAGTAAAAGCCTCCTCCAGGTCGGTTTTGCCCGCACAAGGTCGGTTTGGCCCGCAGGGAAAGAGTCCAACTCGGATCCCTGCCGAACCGTGCACAGCCGCGCACAAGCGGTAGTACCGCTCACAAGCGGTAGTACCGCTTGGGCGGTAGTACCGCTTCACACAAGCGGTAGTACCGCTCGGGCGGTAGTACCGCTTCACCAAGCGGTAGTACCGCTTACGCGGCAGCAAAACTATTTTTGCACTTTCCAATACCTCGTGGGCTTTTTTCCCTTGGCCCATATAAAGTGTTCTCGCACCCGAACACTTCGGTAAACATCCGGAACCCCTTCCGGTGAACTCCGGAACTTTTCCGGAGATCAAAACACTATTATCACATATATCAATCTTTACCTCCGGACTATTCCGGAGATCCTCGTCATGTCCGGGATCTTATCCGGGACTCCGAACAACTTTCGGTCACCAACATAATAACTCAATTATACTAATCGTCACCAAACGTTAAGTGTGTAGACCCTGCGGGTTCGAGAACTATGTAGACATGACCGAGACACCTCTACGGCCAATAACCAATAGCGGGACCTGGATGCCCATATTGGCTCCTACATATTCTACGAAGATCTTTTATCGGTCGAACCTCTATGTCAAGGATTCAGTTAATCCCGTATGCTGTTCCCTTTGTTCTTCGGTATGTTACTTGCCCGAGATTCGATCGTCGGTATCTCTATACCCAGTTCAATCTCGTTACCGGCAAGTCTCTTTACTCGTTCCGTAATACAAGATCTCGTGGCTAACACTTTAGTCACATTGCTTGCAAGGCTCATTGTGATGTTGTATTACCGAGTGGGCCCTGAGATACCTCTCCGTCATACGGAGTAACAAATCCCAGTCTTGATCCATGCCAACCCAACAGACATCCTCGGAGATACCTGTAGAGCACCTTTATAGTCGCCCAGTTACGTTGCGACGTTTGATACACACAAGGTACTCCTCCGATGTCAGGGAGTTGCATGATCTCATGGTCATAGGAACAGATACTTGACATGCAGAAAACAATAGCAATAAACTGACACGATCATATGCTACGTTCGTAGTTTGGGTCTTGTCCATCACATCATTCTCCTAATGATGTGATCCCGTTATCAAATGACATCTCATGTCAATGGCTAGGAAACCTTAACCATCTTTGATCAACGAGCTAGTCATCTAGAGGCTTACTAGGGACACAGTGTTTGTCTATGTACCCACACATGTATTTGAGTTTCCAATCAATACAATTATAGCATGGATAATAAACGATTATCATAAACAAGGAAATATAATAATAACCTATTTATTATTGCCTCTAGGGCATATTTCCAACAGTCTCCCACTTGCACTAGAGTCAATAATCTAGTTCACATCACTATGTGATTTACATTGTAATGAATCGAACACCCATGCAGTTCTGGTGTTGTTCATGTTTAGCCCTTGGAAGAGGTTTAGTCATCGGATCTGCAACATTCAGATTCGTGTGTACTTTGTAAATATTTATGTCGTCCTCCTTGATGTAATCGCGGATGGAATTGAAACGTCGCTTTATGTGTCTGGTCCTCTTGTGAAATCTTGGTTCCTTGGCTAGAGCAATGGCACCAGTATTATCACAAAACAGAGTCATTGGGTTAAGTGCACTAGGCACTACTCCAAGATCTGTCATGAACTCCTTCATCCAGACACCTTCCTTCGCCGCCTCCGAGGCTGCGATGTACTCCGCTTCGCATGTAGAATCTGCTACCACGCTTTGCTTGGAACTGCACCAGCTAACCGCACCCCCATTAAGAATAAATACGTATCCGGTTTGCGACTTAGAGTCATCCGGATCAGTGTCAAAGCTTGCATCGACGTAACCCTTTACGACGAGCTCTTGATCACCTCCATAAACGAGAAACATGTCCTTAGTCCTTTTCAGGTACTTTAGGATATTCTTGACCGCCGTCCAGTGTTCCATTCCTGGATCACTTTGAAACCTTCCGACCATACTTATGGCAAGGCTGACATCGGGTCTTGTGCACAGCATTGCATACATGATAGAGCCTATGGCCGAAGCATAGGGGATGACACTCATCTTTTCTCTATCTTCTGCAGTCACTGGGCATTGAGTCTTACTCAACTTCACACCTTGCAATACAGGCAAGAACCCCTTCTTGGACTGATCCATTTTGAACTTCTTCAAAACTTTGTCAAGGTATGTGCTTTGCAAAAGTCCTATCAAACGTCTCGATCTATCTCTATAGATCTTGATGCCTAATATGAAAGCAGCTTCTCCTAGGTCCTTCATTGAAAAACTCTTGTTCAAATATTCCTTTATGCTTTCCAGCATTTCTATATTGTTTCCAATCAGTAATATGTCATCCACATATAATATTAGAAACACTATAGAGCTCCCACTCACTTTCTTGTAAATACAAGCTTCTCCGTAAACTTGTATAAACTCGAACGCTTTGATCACTTCATCAAAGCGAAGATTCCAACTCCGAGATGCTTGCACCAGTCCATAAATGGATCGCTGGAGTTTGCAAACTTTGTCAGCATTCTCTGGATCGACAAAACCTTCTGGTTGCATCATATACAACTCTTCCTTAAGGTAACCGTTAAGGAACGCTGTTTTGACATCCATCTGCCAAATTTCATAATCGAAAAAGGCAGCTATTGCTAACATGATTCTGACGGACTTAAGCATCGCTACGGGTGAGAAGGTCTCATCGTAGTCAACTCCTTGAACTTGTGAAAAACCCTTTGCCACAAGTCGAGCTTTATAGACGGTGACATTACCGTCCGCGTCTGTCTTCCTCTTAAAGATCCATTTGTTCTGAATGGCCTTACGCCCTTCAGGTAATACTTCCAAAGTCCATACTTTGTTTTCATACATGGATCCCATCTCGAATTTCTCGGAATCCGGGCCCATCATCGCTTCTCCATAGCTCGTAGGTTCATCATTGTCTAACAACATGACTTCTAAGACAGGGTTGCCGTACCACTCGGGAGCAGTACGCGTCCTTGTCGACCTACGAGGTTCGATAGCAACTTGATCCAAAGTTTCATGATCATCATCATTAACTTCCTCTTCAGCTAATGTAGGCTCCACAGAAACAACTTTCTGCACTGCGCTACTCTCAGGTTGAAGTAAAGGTTCAACAACCTCATCAAGTTCTATCTTCCTCCCACTCAATTCTTTCGAGAGAAACTCTTTCTCAAGAAATGTTCCGTTTTTAGCGACAAACACTTTGCCCTCGGATCTGAGGTAGAAGGTATACCCAATTGTCTCTTTTGGGTATCCTATGAAGACGCATTTCTCCGCTTTGGGTTCCAGCTTTTCAGGCTGAAGCTTTTTGACATAAGCATCACATCCCCAAACTTTAAGAAACGACAGTTTTGGCTTCTTGCCAAACCAAAGTTCATATGGCGTCGTCTCAACGGATTTCGATGGTGCCCTATTTAAAGTGAATGCAGCTGTCTCTAATGCATAACCCCAAAACGATAGTGGCAAATCGGCAAGAGACATCATAGATCGCACCATATCCAATAAAGTTCGATTACGACGTTCGGACACACCATTACGCTGTGGTGTTCCAGGCGGTGTCAATTGTGAAACAATTCCACACTGTCTTAAGTGACTGCCAAACTCATAACTCAGATATTCTCCTCCTCGATCAGATCGTAGGAATTTAATCTTCTTGTTACGATGATTCTCAACTTCACTCTGAAATTGTTTGAACTTTTCAAATGTTTCAGACTTATGTTTCATTAAGTAAATATACCCATATCTACTTAAGTCATCAGTGAAGGTGAGAAAGTAACGATAACCACCGCGCGCCTCAATACTCATCGGACCACACACATCAGTATGTATGATTTCCAATAAGTCACTTGCCCGTTCCATTGTTCCAGAGAACGGCGTTTTAGTCATCTTGCCCATGAGGCATGGCTCACATGTGTCAAGTGATTCAAAATCAAGTGACTCCAAAAGTCCATCAGCATGGAGCTTCTTCATGCGTTTTACGCCAATATGACCTAAACGGCAGTGCCACAAGAAAGTGGTATTATCATTATCAATTCTACATCTTTTGGCATCAATGTTATGAACATGTGTATCATTACTATCGAGATTCAATAAGAATAAACCCCTCACATTGGGTGCATGACCATAAAAGATATTACTCATATAAATAGAACAACCATTATTCTCTGATTTAAATGAGTAACCGTCTCGCAATAAACAAGATCCAGATATAATGTTCATGCTTAACGCAGGCACCAAATAACACTTATTTAGGTTCATCACTAATCCCGACGGTAATCGAAGAGCGAGCGTGCCGACGGCGATCACATCAACCTTGGAACCATTTCCCACGCGCATCGTCACTTCGTCCTTTGCCAGCCTCCGTCTATTCCGCAGTTCCTGTTTAGAGTTGCAAATATGAGCAACCGCACCGGTATCAAATACCCAGGCACTACAACGAGAGTTGGTAAGGTACACATCAATAACATGTATATCATATATACCTTGTTTGTTGTTGGCCGCCTTCTTGTCAGCCAAATACTTGGGGCAGTTCCGCTTCCAGTGTCCAGTTCCCTTGCAATGAAAACACACAGTTTCTGGTTTGGGTCCAGCCTTGGGTTTCTTCACGAGAGGAGCAACTGTTTTGCCACTCTTCTTGGAGTTACCCTTCTTACCCTTGCCATTTTTCTTGAAACTAGTGGTTTTATTGACCATCAACACTTGATGCTCCTTCTGAATTTCAGACTCAGCGGCTTTCAGCATCGCAAACAGCTCGGCGACTGACTTGTTCATCCCGTGCATGTTATAGTTCAACACGAAGCTCTTGTAGCTAGGTGGCAATGATTGAAGAACTCTGTCAGTGATAGCCTCTGGCGGAAGGGGCATCCCCAATTCAGCCAGACGGGTGGAGTACCCAGACATTCTGAGCACGTGATCACTGATAGACCCGTTCTCCTCCATCTTGCAATCATAGAACTTATCGGAGATCTCATATCTCTCGATCCGGGCATTCTTCTGAAAGATAAACTTCAACTCCTGGAACAGCTCATATGCTCCATGACGTTCAAAACGTCTTTGAAGTCCCGGTTCTAAGCCATACAACATTGCACATTGAACTATTGAGTAATCATCAGAACGAGCCTGCCAGGCGTTCACAACGTCTAGAGACTCAACTGGAGCGGGTGGATCACCAAGCGGTGCATCAAGGACATAAGCTTTCTGGGAAGCCGTAAGGATAATCCTTAGATTACGGGCCCAGTCCACAAAGTTACTTCCATCATCTTTCAACTTAGCTTTCTCTAGGAACGCATTAAAATTCAGGGGTGCTACTGCGCGAGCCATGATCTACAACATAAATATAGCAAAGACAACTTAGACTATTGTTCTAGATAATGAGTTTAGTTAATCATATTACTTAAAAACTCCCACTCAAATTGACATCCCTCCGGTCATTCGAGTGTAACATGATCCAAATCCACCAACTCAAGTCCGATCATCACGTGAGTTGAGGTGGTTTCAATGGTGAACATCTTCATGTTGATCATATCTACTATATGACTCATGTTCGACCTTTCGGTCTCCTGTGTTCCGAGGCCATGTCTGTACATGCTAGGCTCGTCAAGTTTAACCTGAGTGTTCCGCGTGTGCAACATGGCTTGCACCCGTTGTATGTGAACGTGGAGTCTATCACACCCGATCATCACGGCGTGTCTCGAAACGACGAACTTTCGCAACGGTGCACACTCGGGGAGAACACAATTTATCTTGAAATTTAAGTGAGGGATCACCTTATAATGCTACCGTCGTCCTAAGCAAAATAAGATGCATAAAAGGATTAACATCACATGCAAATCATAAGTGACATGATATGGCCATGAACTTGTGCTTTTGATCTCCATCTCCAAAGCACCGGCATGATCTCCATCGTCACCGGCATGACACCATGATCTCCATCATCTTGATCTCCATCAACGTGTCGCCATGAGGTTGTCGCGTCGACTGATGCTTCCACGACTATAGCTAACGTTTAGCGATAAAGTAAAGCATTACATAGCGCTTAATGATTGACACGCAGGTCATACAATAATTAAAGACAACTCTATGGCTCCTGCTAGTTGCCGTACTCATCGACATGCAAGTCGTGATATTCTATACAACACATGATCATCTCATACATCACATATATCTCATCATGTAATTGGCCATATCACATCACAACATACCCTGCAAAAACAAGTTAGACGTCCTCTAATTGTTGTTGCAAATTTTACGTGGCTGCTACGGGTTTGCAAGAACCGTTCTTACCTACGCAAAACCACAACGTGGTGTAGTGATTGCTTTTTGATCTTCTAAAAGAACCCTCTTCATTGAAATCGATTCAACTAAAGTGAGAGAGACAGACACCCGCTAGCCATCTTTATGCAACGAAGTTACATGTCAGTTGAAGGAACCTGTCTCGCGTAAGCGTACGCGTAATGTCGGTCCGGGCCGCTTCATCTCACAGTACCGCCGAATCAAATATCAACTAGTAACGGCAAGCAATATGTATACACCCACGCCCACAACTCGTTTGTGTTCTACTCGAGATCTCATCTACGCATAGACCTAGCTCATGATGCCACTGTTGGGGAACGTTGCATGGGAAACAAAATTTTCCTACGCACACGCAAGATCTATCCATGGTGATGAGCATCTACGAGAGGAAGAGTGAATCTACATACCCTTGTAGATCGCTAAGCGGAAGCGTTTAAGAAACGCGGTTGATGTAGTCGAACGTCTCCGCGATCCAAATCGCAAGTCGTCCCTCGATCCGATCACGAACTAGCGCCGAACGGACGGCACCTCCGCGTTCAACACACGTACGGCTTGATGACGCCTTCACCTCCTCGATCCAGCGAGCGATGGTGAAGTAGTGGTTGAGTTCTAGCAGCACGACGGCGTGGTGATGTTGGTGAGGAACAATCTCAGCAGGGCTTCGCCAAGCGCTACGGAGATTATGACGGAGGAACTAGAGGGTTAGGGTTGCCGCACACGGCTTGGGGAAATCTTGATGTATCACGTGTGCTAGCCCTGCCCCTCTATTTATATGTTGAGCCTTGGGGTCTAAACTTGGAGTAAAAGCCTCCTCCAGGTCGGTTTTGCCCGCACAAGGTCGGTTTGGCCCGCAGGGAAAGAGTCCAACTCGGATCCCTGCCGAACCGTGCACAGCCGCGCACAAGCGGTAGTACCGCTCACAAGCGGTAGTACCGCTTGGGCGGTAGTACCGCTTCACACAAGCGGTAGTACCGCTCGGGCGGTAGTACCGCTTCACCAAGCGGTAGTACCGCTTACGCGGCAGCAAAACTATTTTTGCACTTTCCAATACCTCGTGGGCTTTTATCCCTTGGCCCATATAAAGTGTTCTCGCACCCGAACACTTCGGTAAACATCCGGAACCCCTTCCGGTGAACTCCGGAACTTTTCCGGAGATCAAAACACTATTATCACATATATCAATCTTTACCTCCGGACTATTCCGGAGATCCTCGTCATGTCCGGGATCTTATCCGGGACTCCGAACAACTTTCGGTCACCAACATAATAACTCAATTATACTAATCGTCACCAAACGTTAAGTGTGTAGACCCTGCGGGTTCGAGAACTATGTAGACATGACCGAGACACCTCTACGGCCAATAACCAATAGCGGGACCTGGATGCCCATATTGGCTCCTACATATTCTACGAAGATCTTTTATCGGTCGAACCTCTATGTCAAGGATTCAGTTAATCCCGTATGCTGTTCCCTTTGTTCTTCGGTATGTTACTTGCCCGAGATTCGATCGTCGGTATCTCTATACCCAGTTCAATCTCGTTACCGGCAAGTCTCTTTACTCGTTCCGTAATACAAGATCTCGTGGCTAACACTTTAGTCACATTGCTTGCAAGGCTCATTGTGATGTTGTATTACCGAGTGGGCCCTGAGATACCTCTCCGTCATACGGAGTAACAAATCCCAGTCTTGATCCATGCCAACCCAACAGACATCCTCGGAGATACCTGTAGAGCACCTTTATAGTCGCCCAGTTACGTTGCGACGTTTGATACACACAAGGTACTCCTCCGATGTCAGGGAGTTGCATGATCTCATGGTCATAGGAACAGATACTTGACATGCAGAAAACAATAGCAATAAACTGACACGATCATATGCTACGTTCGTAGTTTGGGTCTTGTCCATCACATCATTCTCCTAATGATGTGATCCCGTTATCAAATGACATCTCATGTCAATGGCTAGGAAACCTTAACCATCTTTGATCAACGAGCTAGTCATCTAGAGGCTTACTAGGGACACAGTGTTTGTCTATGTACCCACACATGTATTTGAGTTTCCAATCAATACAATTATAGCATGGATAATAAACGATTATCATAAACAAGGAAATATAATAATAACCTATTTATTATTGCCTCTAGGGCATATTTCCAACATTGGGTCCTCTGAGGCCTTGTAATAGCGGTAGGAAAAACCTGATTGCCTGTGCTTGTGCCTTCGTGCACTTTTTAAACTTCTTCAACTCATATGCCGGCGACTTAAAACCTTTTCAGCATGAATGTCTTGACATAATGATATGAATTCATCAACTCCCACTCTCGGATTATACTCCATGAGCAATGCTAAGCCGGGATTACCCAGGAACTTAGAATCTTATCATGAGAAACGCCTGCAAAAACAAACAGTAGAATATATACTTGTATATCTCCTATTTTGTAAGCCGGCTTTAAAAGGCACAGCAAGAAGAGATAACTCTTATTTTTGTTTTGTAAGAAAAAAATTGTATTGCTTCAAAGAAGGTAGGCATAAAAGCCTGAAACCTTGTAAGACGGCTCTCACGTGACATAAATCCATCGTTCAAACCTTAACAAGTTTAGGGTCTTTTTTAAAAAGATTGACATTGCTAAGAGTACAAACGGGCCACATAGCGGAGAGACTACAACAGACAAGGCGAGTTTATCCTAGCTCACTGTAAGCCGGCTCTCTCGTGACAAAAGCCACCATTTTAACCTTGACAAGTTCAGGGTCTTATTGCGAGATTGACTTGTTAAGTTCAGGGTCTCTTTGCAAGATTTAATGTCAAGAGTTCGGCGGGTCACCTGGTGGAGTAGCAAGTTGCAAACAGGTAGGTTTAACTCGAATATGGCATATAAAGCCGGCCAAGAGGGTATGAAAGCTAAACCCAGTGGGTTGGAAGCCCCCAAGTGACCTTATGAAGAATCAACTCTTTGCACGAAATTTGGTGCAGGAAAACGACAGAGGCCCCGAATTTACAGGGATGCCGGCTTTATTATAAAAATAGTATATACAATGACAGAAGTATGTACATTGATGAGAGCCGGTGGCTCAAGTATAGTATGGCCGAAGATGAGCAATGTTCCACGGCCTGGCAGTCTCCTCTCCAGAAGTGCGTGATTTATCGCCCTCCCGTATATCAATGAGATAATAGGAACCATTGTTGAGATTTCTGCTGATCACAAAAGGTCCTTCCCAGGGAGGTGACAACTTATGCATATCTGACTGGTCTTGAATCAGCCGGAGCACTAAGTCGCCTTCTTGGAACGTCCGGGTCTGGACTCTGCGGCTCTGATAGCGACGCAGATTTTGCTGGTAAATCGCCGACCGTGCTGCCGCAAGATCCCGTTCTTCGTCTAAGGCATCCAAAGCATCCTGACGCGCCGTCTCATTATCAGTTTCAACGTAAGCCGCCACCCTGGGCGAGTCATGACGGATATCACTAGGGAGAACAGCTTCTGCGCCATAAACCATGAAGAAAGGCGTGTAGCCAGTTGACCTGTTGGGGGTGGTTCTTATGCTCCAAAGAACTGAAGGTAACTCCTCCACCCAACAACCCGGCGTTCGCTCCAAAGGAACCATAAGCCGGGGTTTTATCCCTCTCAAAATTTCTTGGTTAGCACGCTCTGCTTGACCATTAGACTGTGGATGAGCTACAGAGGAAACATCAAGGCAGATGTGTTCACGGTCACAGAACTCTTTCATGGCCCCCTTGGACAGATTTGTACCATTATCAGCAATGATACTGTGAGGGTAACCAAACCGGAAAATCAGCTTTTTGACAAATTGAACTGCTGTTGCTGCGTCACACTTACTGACTGGCTCTGCTTCCACCCACTTAGTAAACTTATCAACCGCCACCAAGAGGTGGGTCTTCTTATCTTTAGACCTCTTGAACGGTCCAACCATATCAAACCCCCAGACCGCAAACGGCCATGTGATTGGAATCATCCACAACTCCTGAGCCGGCACATGGGCACGTCGCCCAAACTTCTAACACCCATCACACTTGCTAACCAATCTCTCTGCATCTGCATGAGCTGTCAACCAGTAGAAGCCGTGCCGAAAAGCTTTCTCCACCAAGGATTTTGACCCGGCGTGATGACCACAATCGCCAGCATGTATCTCTTGCAAGATTTCTAGGCCCTCTTCCGGAGAAACGCACCATTGAAAAAACACCAGTCACGCTGTATCTGTGCAATTCGCCATTGATAATAGTCATGGATTTAGACCGCCTTATAATTTTTCGTGCCAAAGTCTCGTCTCGGGGTAACTCGCCGCGAGTCAGATACGCCAGATAAGGCAGTGTCCAATCAGGGATTGTGCGGAGAGCCGCCACCAATTGTCCTTCCAGGTCAGGTATAGCAAGATCCTCTTCCGACGGTAACTTAACCGACGGGTGATGCAGTACATCCAGAAACACATTAGGTGGCACCAGTTTACGCTGAGACCCCAGTCTTGACAACGCGTCAGCCGCCTCATTCTTCCGATGATCAATATGATCCACCTGATAGCCCTTAAAGTGACCAGCAATAACATCAACCGCTTGGCGATAAGCCGCCATGCGAGGGTCCTTAGAATCCCACGTGCCTGCTACTTGCTGGGCCACTAGATCTGAGTCGCCGAGGCATCTGACCCGGCTCAAATTCATTTCCGTGGCCACACGAAGCCCATGAAGCACAGCTTCATACTCAGCTGTATTGTTAGTACAAGGAAACATTAGCCTCAAAACATAATAAAACTTGTCACCTCGTGGGGAAGTTAAAACAACTCCAGCCCCCAAGCCTTCCAATTGTCTGGATCCATCAAAATGAATTGTCCAATACGTGTTATACGGCTTCTCCTCGGGTGCTTGACATTCTGTCCAGTCATTGATAAAATCCACCAGGGCTTGAGATTTAACAGCCGTCCGAGGTACATACTTCAGATTAAGAGGCCCAAGCTCAATTGCCCACTTAGCAATCCTGCCGGTGGCTTCTCTATTTTGAATGATATCTCCCAAAGGGGCAGAGCTGACCACCGTGAATGGATGCCCAAGGAAATAATGCTTCCGCTTGCGATTTGCCATGAACACTCCAAACACCAGCTTTTGCCAATGCGGGTATCTTTGCTTGGATTCTGTCAAGACCTCGCTGACATAGTAAACCGGCCGTTGGACTGGATATTCCTTGCCTACTTCCTTGCGCTCCACCACGACTGCAGCACTGACGGCTTTATTATTAGCCGCCACGTACAGGAACAAAGGCTCTTTTTCCACCGGAGCAGCCAAAACGGGTGGCTCAGCCAACTGCTTTTTGAGCGCCTCAAACGCATCATTGGCAGCATCGCTCCAGACAAAGTCATCTGTCTTCTTCATCATCTGATACAAAGGAATAGCCTTCTCACCCAGGCGGCTTACGAACCGGCTTAAAGCAGCAATATGACCCGCCAAGCGCTGGACATCATTAATGAACGCCGGCTTAGACAAAGAAGTGATGGCCTTTATCTTATCTGGGTTAGCCTCAATGCCCCGCTCGGAGACCAAGAATCCCAAGATCTTGCCTGCAGGCACACCAAACACACACTTAGCCGGGTTAAGCATCATCTTGTAAACCCGCAGGTTATCAAAAGTTACCTTCAAATCATCTAGCAGAGTCTCCTTCTTCCTTGACTTGACCACAATATCGTCCACATAAGCATGAACATTGCGCCCAATCTGACCATGAAGACAGTTCTGCACACAGCGTTGATAAGTCGCCTGCGCACTTTTGAGTCCAAAAGGCATAGACACGTAGCAGAAAGCTCCAAAAGGTGTGATGAAAGACGTCTTCTCTTGGTCTTTGACTGCCATCTTGATCTGATGATAACCCGAATAAGCATCCAGGAAACATAGGCTCTCACAACCCGCCGTTGCGTCAATGATCTGGTCGATACGGGGGAGAGCAAACGGATCAACCGGACACGCCTTGTTGAGATCTGTGTAATCTACACACATGCACCACGTGCCGTTCTTCTTAAGTACAAGGACGAGGTTAGCTAACCACTCCGGGTGAAAAACCTCCACGATAAATCCCGTGGCCAAGAGCCGGGCCACCTCTTCCCCAATAGCTTTACGCCACTCTTTATTGAAACGATGGAGGAATTGTTTGGCCGGCTTAAACTTAGGATCCACATTAAGGTGGTGCTCAGCGAATTCTCTCGGTACACCCAACATGTCAGAAGGTTTCCATGCAAAGATGTCCCGGTTCTCACGGATGAATTCGATGAGCGCGCTTTCCTATTTGGGGTCCATATTGGCCCCAATAGTGAACTGTTGAGATGAGTCGCCAGGAGCAAAATCCACCAACTTGGTATCTTTTGCCACAAATTTCATGGGCGGCTCAGATTCAGTGCTGGGCTTTTTCAATGGGGTCATATCCGCCGGGTCAACATTGTCTTTGTAAAATTTGAGCTCTGCCTCAGCACAACTTGATTCTGTATATGACGCATCGCCTTCCTCGCACTCAAGAGCAATCGTCTGATCACCATGCACTATAATCGTTCCCTTCAGACCAGGCATCTTGAGCTGCAAGTAAACATAACAGGGCCGTGCCATGAACTTAGCATAAGCCGGCCTTCCAAACAAGGTGTGATACGGGCTCTTGATTTTAACCACCTCAAACCACAAAGTCTCCACCCTGTAGTTGAACTCATCACCAAAGGCTACCTCAAGGGAAATTTTCCCCACTGGATAAGCTGATTTGCCGGGCACCACACCGTGAAAAACTGTGGACGACGGCTTGAGATCCTTGTCAACCAAGTTCATCTGGCGAAAGGTGTCATAGTACAGGATGTTGATGCTGCTGCCACCATCCATAAGCACCTTGGTGAACACGTAGCCTCCTACTTGGGGAGCTACCACAAGGGCTAAATGCCCCGGGTTATCCACACGCGGCGGGTGATCTTCCCTGCTCCAAGTTATTGCATATTTAGACCATTTTAAGTGCTGCGGAAGAGCCGACATGGCTGCATTAACCGCCCGCTTGCGCACTTTCTGATCCCGCTTATCAAGGCTTGTTGTAAAAACGTGATACTGGCCTCCATTAAGCTGCTTTGGGTTACTCTGATACCCTGACTGGTTGTTTTGTTGCTGACTACCATTGCCAGACTGCTGATTATGACCTCCATGGTTACCTTGACCTTGATAACCAGAGTTTGAGCCGCCTGCACCGAAGCCGGACCCCTAAGAGCCGGATCCTGATCCGCCGGGCGGTCTGTTGCCGTTACCTTGATGCTGGCTAAGGCTGTAATTCCGGAATTCCCGCATGACCCAGCAATCCTTCCAAGCATGAGTGGATGGCTTATTGGGCAAGCTATGCTTCGGGCAGGGGTCATTAAGTACTGCTTCCATGTTGAAAGGCTTATTTTTACCGAAAGGTGGTTTACCGTTCCCCTTGCCACGGTTGTTCCCAGCATTAGTATTGGCTACCAGATCTGACCCGCCATCCGGATGCTTCCACTTACCGCCATTACCTGGATTGTTATTTCCTGCCCCGTTCTGCTGCTGACCCTTGCCGTTGCCATTCTTCTTTCCTTTAGCTGATTTCTCATCATCAGACCCAGGATCCTTCGTGCCGTTAGAGTCTGCATATTTGGTGAGAGCCGCCATGAGCTCGCCCATGTCCTGGCAGGAACGCTTGAGTCGTCCTAGCTCCTGCTTAAGGGGCAAAAAATGACAATTTTTCTCCAGGATCAGAACTGCCTGAGCCGCTGTGATATTGTCAGACGAAGGAATGATGGTTGAGACCCGCCGGACCCAATGATGGGCTAACTCATCCTCACGCTGCACGTAGTGATCCAAGTCAACGATCATCATAGGCTGTTTGCACGTCCCTTGAAAATTCTTGATGAACTTCGCCTTCAACTCGGCCCAGGAATTAATGGTGTTGGGTGGCAAACCCTTTAACCATGTACGAGCCGGCCCTTCGAACATCATAATGAAGTATTTGGCACAGACTGCGTCACTGACATCCAGCATCTCCATGGCTAGCTCATAGCTCTCGATCCAGGCTTCCAGAGGCAGATCAACTTTATAATTAGGTACCTTTCACGGTCCCTTGAAATCCTTTGACAAGTGCTCATTCCGCAGAGCCGGTGCTAAACACGACACTCCCATGGCCCTGGAGGTGACTCCGGCTCCCACCGAAGTGGAAGGTGTTACTGCGGGCAATTCTTGATAAGCCGTCGCGGCCGCTGCTGCCTCCCGCTGAGCTCTGGCATGATCTACGACCGCCTGAGCATCGACAACGGGCGGGTCATCACGGGGCGGGTTCCGACGCCGCTCACTGCTAGAGATCGCCGGTGACTCCAAACGCCGGCTATAACTGTGGCTTGGAATGGGGATTGAGTGCACACGACTCCGGCTGTAAGTATACTTCTCCTGTTGAGCCACCGCAGTCTGTAAATACCCAATAGTATTCCGCGCCTCCTCCGCGAAGGGCGTCCCATCGGTGATGGGGAGCGTGTTGAGCCTTGCGGCCGCCGCCACCATGTTCTCCACTGAGTTAGAATAATGACCGGGCGGTGTCAGAAAATGCTACGGTGGGGTCTGATTCCTGCGGGGCGGGTCTGGCTGCCGACGCTGAGTCACCCCCCTATTCCCAGGTACTTCCGCCGCTCGGGTCATGGTCAGAGGTGCGTTCTGTCCTGCCCTCGGCGTGTTGAAAAGATTTCTTGGCTCATACTGATCAGGCAGGCGGGTCTGATGCCTCATCCGGAACACCGCATCAGAGGCTTGTTGATCCAGATTAAGGCGAAAGGCTTCGGCCCTGAGACGCTCCGACTCAGCATCCATCTGAGCCTGCAACGCATAGATTTCCTCCTGGGCCCTGGGCATCTGGTCCTTCAACCTCGCGATCTCCGTATTACGGTCTGCTTGGTTTTCTGCTGTGACCTCGGTTCCCATCAGAGTTGTAAGTTCATTCATCAGATCTAGCAAAACTTGAGCCGGCGGCCTGGTTGACCCGGCGCTTGCCGCGCCGGCGGCCGCTGTCCTAGCCGCCGTGCTGCCAGAAGCCGGTGCCGATCCATCCATGAAGACGGCGGCTCGGCTCGACGCCTCATAGGGCTCCGGGTCATGGCAATCCTCAAAGTAGCCCCCAAGTCCGCCGTTGTGAAGCTGGTAGATTGATTATGCCTCTCCGCTCGAGGATCCATCCTCTGAGCAGATGAGGGTTTCCTCCCGTGACATGGAACCTTCCTCAGGTTCCGCGCCTTGGGTGAAGCCGACGAAGACGTGCTTCCGGGCCAGGTTAATCTGGGCGGGTCGCGCGCGCTAGGCCGACTCGACGAGGTTGGTGCAGATGTCCGGCCAAGGCTTAGATCCGCCGATCTTGCCGATGAAGACGTGAATCCCGCCGAAGGGGACCCGGTACCCGTACTCAATTGAGTCGGCCTCGGGGCCCCAGCCAGCGTCGTCGATGTAGAGCTTGCCGCGGCGACTCTTGGTCATCCTACCAACGGTGTGTCCCTCGATCCCTGGGAGAGAGCCCTTCGAGTACTCCAAACCACCAAGCATCTGCCCCACGGTGGGCGCCAACTGTCGTGGTTTTATCACGGTAGATGTCCTAGTGCAAGGACTTAGGGGTGAAGCCATCGCTACGGCGGTTAACTCGAAGGGGTTGATCGGGATGAAAGACACAGGTTTACCCAGGTTTGGCCCCTCTCAAAGGAGGTAATAGCCTACGTCCTGCTTTGAGTTGTATTGATTGGATATCGATTACAAGGGAGCGGATTCTCTTGACCTAGTACTTGATCAAAGGTTTCGTGGTCTAAACCGCCCAGGGAACCCGCCTTTATATACACAGGTCGAGGCCCTAGGCTTACAAGAGTCCGGGCCGGGTTACATCTAGTAACCGACCTTATCTCTAACTATCCTTGCCTTGTCAAGCAAACCATCCCCCGACGGCTTACGCCTCCGGGTCACACACAGCCTTCCGGCTCTGGGCCTCTTCCAGGCCCATCTAGCAAGTCACTTCCAGGCCTTGTCCTGACTTTTCAGCCTGCTCAGCCCTTACTGCTAAGCCGCCAACCTCATGACCCGGCCCCTCCAGGGCGGGTCTCACCACAGAGCTATTTCCCCAACACTTTGTCTACTTTGATTGAGCAAAATAGTGAATCCGTAGATGTGAATTTTGCCTCGCGCAACAATTTCAATAACAATGCTTATAGAGATAATTTTAATCCTAGGCCTTTTCCTGGAAATTCCTCTAATAATTATGGTAATTCCTATGGTAATTCTTCTTACAATAATAATAGGAACACCTCTGATCTTGAGAGTAATATTAAATAATTTATCAATGCGCAAAAGGCTTTCAATACTACGATAGAAGAAAAGCTGAATAAGATTGATGATATGTCTAGAAGCATTGATAGAATTTCTCATGATGTTGAAAATCTTAAGTTGAAAGCTTTTGTGCCTAAAATTGATGAATCTATTAAAGCTTTATATGTCTCTATGGATGAAAGTAAGAAAAGAACCGCTATGCTTAGAGCTAAAAGAGAAATCTTAGAAAAATCGTCTTCTAGTGACTGCCGCTATAAAAACAATGAAGATCTTAAAGTGATTGGTGTTTCTTCTATTGATTCCTTGTTTAGTAATATTAAAATTGATAATGAAGGGACTGAAGTAGAGTCAACTTTAGCTAGGAGGCGTCCCAATAATTTGGAGGGTGAAAATCTTGATGAAACTTTTGATAAAAGTGGGTTTGAAGAGATCAAAACTTTAACTAGTGATGTGCCCACTATCTTGGATTGCAAAGATTTTAACTATGATAGTTGCTCTTTGATTGAATGTATTTCTTTGTTGCAATCTATGTTGAATTCACCCCATGCTTATGAGCAAAATAAAGCTTTTACTAAACATATCGTTGATGCCATGATGAAATCTTTTGAAGAAAAGTTGGAGTTGGAGATTTCTATTCCTAGAAAATTACATGATGAGTGGGAACCTACCATTAAGGTCAAGATGAAAAATTATGAATGCTTTGCTTTGTGTGATTTGGGATCTAGTGTTTCCACGATTCCGAAATCTCTATGTGATGTGCTTGGTCTTACCAACATTGAAGAATGCTCTCTTAATTTGCACTTGGCGGATTCTACTATTAAAAAGCCTTTGGGAAGAATTAATGATGTTCTTATTATTGCAAATAGGAACTATGTGCCTATTGATTTTATTGTGCTTGATATTGATTGCAATCCGTCTTGTCCCATTATACTTGGTAGACCGTTTTTACGCACTATAGGTGCCGTGATTGATATGAAAGAAGGCAATATTCGTTTTCAATTTCCCTTGAGAAAGGGTATGGAACACTTCCCTAGAACAAGAATTAAGCCACCATATGAATCAATCATGAGGGCATCCTATGGATCCAAAACCAAAGATGACAATACTTGAATCCACGCGTTATGCCTTGCTATGGGCGTAAAACGATAGCGCTTGTTGGGAGGCAACCCAATGAATAAATAATTTTTTGCTTTTTCCTTTCTGTTTTTGAGTGTTGACACAATTATGCCTCTGTTATTATTGTGTTTTTATGGTTTATTTAGTGTTTGTGCCAAGTAAAGCCTTTAGGATGATTCATAGGATGAGTAGAAGTGATGCTGAATCTGAAACAGAAACTTTGCGTCCAGTATTTAAATTTTCATTTTTTGCTGGAACGTGATCTTGAGATAAAATTTTAACACAGTGTTTCCTATACAAATTCCTTAAGTTGTCCTAATTTTTCAGAATTTTTAGAGTTACAGAAGTATGGGTAGAGTACAGATTACTACAGACTGTTCTGTTTAAGACAGATTCTGTTTTCATTGCATTGTGTGCTTGTTTTGATGAATCTATGGTTTGTATTGGGAGATATAATCCATGGTAAAGTTAAAATACAGTAGGTATAATGCAATAACAAAATGTGAATGGGTTTGCAACAGTACCTAAAGTAGTGATTTGCTTTCTTATACTAACGGATCTCACGAAGATTTTGTTGAGTTTTGTGTGATTGAAGTTTTCAAGTTTTGGGTGAGATCACGATGGATGAAGGAATAAGGAGTAGCAAAAGCCTAAGCTTGGGGATGCTACCGCACCCCCAAGATATATCCAAAGAATAACAAGCAACTAAGCTTGGAGATGCCCCCGAGTGGCATCCCCTCTTTCTTCTAACGACCATCGGTATTTTACTTGGAGATATATTTTTATTCGTCACATATCATGTGTTTTGCTTGGAGCGTCTTGTATCTTTGCTTGCTTTGTTTGTTAGTTTTTCCTTTGTATCCTTGCTGGACACACCTATTTGAGAAAGCCAAAACCATGCTATGATTTGTTAGAATTGCTCTATATGCTTCACTTAAACTTTTTGAGCTATAGAAATTGCTCTAGTGCTTCACTTATATCTTTTTGAGCACGGTGTGCTTGGAAACTTTTGTAGAAATACTCTCATGCTTCACTTAGATTAATTTGAGAGTTAGTAAATTTTTAAGAAATCCTCTCATGCTTCACTTATACCTTTTTGAGAGATGAAATCTTTATGCTCATGTGCTTCACTTAAATTTGTTTGAGCTTGCCAAAAAGCAATGGCAATATATGAAACTAATCCCAAAGTAATAGATATCCAAGGAGGATATAATAAAAACTTTCATGAAGATCATTGGACAAATTAAACTTGATTCCTTGTAATAGTTTTGAAACATGATGATAGTAATATGTGAGTCATGTTGATGAGTAATTATGCTTAGTAGGAATATTGGTGTTAAGGTTTGTGATTCCCTATGCATGCACGAAAGTCAATAGTTATGCAATGAAGTTACATCCTACTTGTGGTGCATTATTCGGTGTTAGTTATGTTCAATGCTCACTTATGTGATTTTTCGTTTTTTGGTTTGGTTGCTTCCCAATCTATTTGCTAGCCTTCATTTGTACTAAGTAGAAATACTACTTGTGCATCCAAAATCCTTAAACCAAATTTTGCCTTATGAGTCCACCATACCTACCTATATGCGGTATTTCCATGCCGTTCCAAGCAAATTTGTATGTGCCATCTCTAAATTTTCAAAATATTTTTTCTCTTTTGTGTGCTCGTACCGCTCATGAAACGGTGGGGGTGTCCAATATTTTTCCATGCTAGATGTGTTATTCTCAAGATGAGTGTTTATTCACTTGTCATTTCACGAGAGTGTGGCGGTAATAGGGATGCCCATTCCCGAAATGAAAAAGAAAAAAATTATTTACTTTATGTTGTCAAATAATAAATTCCTTGGAAAGTGTTGGTATGGAAGGCAACCGTGTATACGGCCCGCCATGGAAAGTGAAAGTTTGGTGGAAAAAAGAATAAAATTTATTTTCTGTTTGGGAACCGCCTATGATATATCTAGCATGGAAAGTATTGTGAGCCACTTTGTCGTTTTCGTTGACAGGAAAAGCATGCCATCCAAAATATTTTCTCTCTCTCAATTTAAACCTTGAGCTCTGGCACCTCTACAAATCCCTACTTCCCTCTGCGAAGGGCCTATCATTTACTTTATGCAATTTTTCATTTTTTGCTTTAAGTCTCCATCTTCTCTTATAAGCACCAACTAGGGGGCACTATGATCGTACTTGAGCATTGGGCATAGTTAATATTTCAGTATGTCTCACGAATGGATCAATGATTGAGCATGATGGGCTAGGGATAACTTTCTTTAGTGTTGATATTCGAAAAGACATGGTTGCTTGTTGACATGCTTGAGTATTGAAGTCATTATGTTAAAACTAGACTATTGCTTTGAATCATTATAAGTCCAAATGTCCATGCTATACAAAAGAAAAGAATGTGATGAACATGTTAGGCAGCATTCCACATCAAAAATTCTGTTTTTATCATTTACCTACTCGAGGACGAGTAGGAATTAAGCTTGGGGATGCTGATACGTCTCCAACGTATCTATAATTTTTGCTTGTTCCATGCTGTTATATTGTCATTCTTGGATGTTTTACAATCATTTTATAACAACTTTATATCATTTTTTGGGACTAACCTATTGGCATAGTGCCAAAGTGCCAGTTGATGTTTTTGCTTGTTTTTTAATCCGCAGAAAATCAATACCAAACAGAGTCCAATCACGACGAAACTTTTTGGAGATTTTTTCTGGACCAGAAGACACCCAGTGGGCCAAACAACTGCCGGAGAGGTGGGCTGTGGAGAGCACAACCCACCAGGGCGCGCCATGGGGGCCCCGGCGCACCCTGATGGGTTGTGCCCTCCTCGGCCCCCTTCCGCACCGCCTCTGATGCCTATAAATTCTCAAATATTCGGAAAATCCTGTAGGAGTCGACGAAACACAATTCCAGCCGCCGCAAGTTCCAGAACCGCGAGATCCAATCTAAACACCATCACAGAGGGGTTCATCTTCCTCATAGGTGCCTCTCCGATGATGCGTGAGTAGTCCACCATAGACCTACGGGTCCGTAGGAAGTAGCTAGTTGGCTTGCTCTCTCTCTCTTATGATTCTCAATACAATGGTCTCTTGGAGATCTATTTGATGTAAACTTTTGCGGTGTGTTTGTTGGGATCCGATGAATTTTGAGTTCATGATCAGTTTCTATCCATGAATATTATTTGAGTCTTCTTTGATCTCTTATCTGCATGATTGCTTATAGCATCGTATTTCTTCTTCGAATCTTTGGTTTAGTTAGGCCGACCAGATCGATTTTTCTTGCCATGGGAAGAGGTGCTTTGTGATGGGTTCGATCTTGCGGTGTTCTTTCCCAAGATACGCATGTATCGTTGCTATTAAGGATAACAAGATGGGGTCTATTCCTACATGAATAGATCTTGTCTACATCATGTCATCGTTCTTATTACATTACTCCGTTTTTCCATGAACTTAATACACTAGATGCATGCTGGATAGCGGTCGATATGTGGAGTAATAGAGGTAGATGCAGGCAGGAGTCGGTCTATCTATCTTGGACGTGATGCGTATATAATGATCATAGCCTTGGATATCGTCATGACTATTCGATTTTCTATCAATTGCCCAACAGTAATTTGTTCACCCACCGTGCGCTATACTCATGAGAGAAGCCACTAGTGAACCCTACGGCCCCCGGGTCTACTTTTCCATCATATTGCTTTCCGATATACATTTTTTGCAATCTTTGTTTTCAGATCTACAAAACCAAAAACCCAAAAATATATTGTTACATATTTACTCTTCTTATTTGTGTTCTTGAGAGTTCTATCTCTCCTAACTATCACTACCTAATCTATCTTATTACCGTATAGAGATTGACAACCTCTCTTTCGCGTCGGGTTGCAAGTATTTGTTGTTTGTGTGCAGGTGCTGCTTATTGGGTGGTGGTGATCCTCCTACTGGTTCGATAACCTTGGTTTCATAACTAAGGGAAATACTTACCGTCGTTGTGCTGCATCATCCCTTCCTCTTTGGGGAAATACCGACGCAGTCTCAAGCCACGTCAATGATACACTTGATGATGTTGTTATGCCTATTACTTGTCATGATAGTTATGATTGGGAAGATAATCATCCTTCTTATAATCTTGAAAGTCTTTTTGGTACCAACTTTGAAAATTATGTATGCTCTCTTCATCCCATTACTTGTGAACTTTGCAATAGGGTTGGTCATCTTAATTTCCAATGCATACTTTTTCATGATCGTAACGTGACCAAATATTGTAATAACGTGATCACCCTTGAACTTTATAATGAAATTTGTTTATTTTTGGGGTGTGAAGAATTGACAGAAAAATAGTTGGTTTGAAGCATTCTTATTCAAAGACTATTTTGAACCTACTCTACATGAACTCTATGTTTTGTGTAGTAAATTGCAATGAGAATGCTTATATTGCCAACTATAGAAAGATGGGAAAACCAATAGAATATAAAAGGAATACTAACGAAAAGGTAAAGATTTCCACTTTCCCTCATATTGTCTCTCGTAATGAAACAGGTGACGAGAAGGAGCTTCCTATCCAACCAATCTCATTAATAAGAAGCTCGAAAAATTGATTAAGCCCACACATGATGTGGTGGAGAAGAAGAAAAGAAGAAAAAGTAGAGGTAAAAAGGTATCTCCCACAAATAATGTTGCTCCTACCATTGTTGAGAAATAATCCTTTAGTATTGAGGATGATGATACACTTGATGTTGTTGTTATGCCTATTACTTGCCATGATAGTTATGATTGGGATGATAATGATCCTTCTTATAATCTTGAAAGTCTTTTTGGCACCAACTTTGAAAATTATGATGATAATAATTTTTATACTATTGGTGCCATTCTTACTATTGATCATAAGAGTGATTATGTTAATGATATGCAAACCCACAAGCTTGGGGATGCAATGCTTCATGAGAATGACATGTTTGAGAATATATTTGCTGCAATTAATATTTGTCCCAAGCTTGGGGATGCTATGCTTGATGAGAATGACATGTTTGAGAATATATTTGCTGCAATTAATGTTTGTCCCAAGCTTGGGGATGTTATGCTTAATGAAGATGGTCTTTTTAGTCCCCTTACTTTGAATGATCAAATTGAGTATAATGAGAACAA
The DNA here is from genome assembly GCA_039707655.1 of Elymus sibiricus. Lineage (NCBI taxonomy): Eukaryota > Viridiplantae > Streptophyta > Magnoliopsida > Poales > Poaceae > Elymus > Elymus sibiricus. Next base: position 432,817,125 of record CM077675.1, read on the forward strand.
ATTTGCTACGTATGATGATTATTGTGATGATACTTATGTTATAAAAAGTAGTGATGATTATTATTATAAAACTTGTCATAATTATGAATACTATTTTTCTGAACCTTACCCTTTTAATGTGGAAACAATTTATAGTATTCGAGTTTCATATGATACTCCCACTACCATGTATGAGAAGTTTGCTTATGGGAAGAGTAATAAATTTTCTATGTTTGTGGACCATGAAGATAATGGTTTATGTGATAGTTATATTGTGGAACTCCTTCATGATGCTACTAAAAATTATTATGAGGGAGGAACATATGCTTGTAGGTATTGCAATAATATCAAGTTTCCTCTCTATGTGTCAAAGTTTCGAAGTTATACTTGTTTTGCCTTCCTATGCTAGTTAATTCTTGCTCCCATAAATTGTTTGGTCAAGAAATTTCTATGCATAGGAACTGGGTTAGATTTAAAATGTGCTTGTCATATGCTTTATGATGCTTGCATTGTGTTTCAAATTCTTTACTTTTACGTGAGCATCATTGAAATCATCATGCTTAGCTAAAAGACATTAAAGAAAAGCTTCTTGTTAGGAGACAACCCAACACTTATCCTTTCTGTTTTTGTGTGTTCACATGATTAATCTACTATAGTATTGATGTTTTGTGCCTTTTTAATTCAATAATGTGCCAAGTAAAGCCTTTGGGATAGTGTGGACACTTGTTGATTTGATTCTGTGCAAAAAACAGAAACTTTGGCCAAGTCAAGCCTTTGGGATGGTTATATGATTCAATTATGTTAGCACTGTTGAGAGACTACACTAGTGAAAGTATGAACTCTAGGCCTTATTTCCAATCATTAATATAACGTTTTGCTCGTTGTTTACTACTTGTTACCTTGTTGTTTTTATATTTTCAGATTACAAAAACCAATTTCTGCTATCCATATTGCAATTGTAGGACCATCTCTTCAAAGAACTAGTGCACCTATACAATTTGACATTGTATTTGGTGTGCTGGGTACACAAGAGATTTCTTATATTTGATTGCAGGGTTGTTTGAGAGAGACCAACTTCATCCTACACCTCCCACGGATTGATAAACCATAGGTCATCTACTTGAGGGAAAATTGCTACTGTCCTACAAAACTCTGCACTTGGAGGCCCAACACGAGTCTACAAAAATAAAGTTATGTAGTAGACATCAGTCGTTACCTTGTTGAAGGCATTTCTCGGATATGCCCGGAGAGATTCTTCAAGGTGAAAACCTAGAATCTAGCCTTGGTGGTTGGATCCGGTGACGGCGACGCTTGAGTGTCGCTCCCCTATTGAAGGTGTTGCTGTTGAAGAACTTCGTCGTGTGTGTGTGGTGTCATGAGATGGATGGTGTGGATATGGTCATTCTTGTAGTTTCCTATCATGGATGTGATCACTTTGGAAAAAAATTCTTTTACCTGGCCTACACATAGCTTTGGTCTTATATGACTTTGATACTGTCAGCATATTGTTTGTGTGCGTGTGCTGGTGTTAGCTGTGTGTATCCTAGCTATGTAGATGTCGGGTGTGCGCTCTTAGGGTATGTTCTCTTGATGCTTCTTTTTGAGCCAGCAAAATCCACCCATTGTCAAAAAAAGCTATGCGGTCCACTCCTCCACTAGGGACCTATGATCGTTGAGATAATGAAGAGAAGAAAAATAATGTACTTTCTCAGTTTCAAAATAAGTTAAGGTTTAAGATTTCGTATGTCGAACTTTTAAAAGTTTGACCAAGTCTTTAGAAAAATCTGCAAAAACTCTATGCTATCAAATATATATAATATGAAAACATATGTCGCAATGAATTTAATGAAGTAATTTTGATTGGTGGGTGTTTATATAATTTCATATATACTTGGTCAAACTTAAAGAAGTTTGGCAATCATAAAATTTCAGTTATTCTGGAACGAGGGAGTATGAATTACTGATAGTTTAGATTTGAGTGGCTCGGCCACTTACTACCAACAGGAAAATCTAAACTATTTTAGAGGAAAGACATCGGTGAGAGCCATGATGGGTGTAGGCTTAACTCTAGGATAAAGATAACACACAAAATTCCGATTTTTGGACTTTCAACACGAATGCCTTTGTTGTCGTCAAATTATCAGCACAAATCTCAAAGCATGTCCGAGTGCCTGGTCAGCAGAAATAACCGTTCGAGAGGAGGCGGTGGACCAACGACGAGCTTCCTAGGACAGTGCCCTGGACGCGTCCGCGACACGGACGGCGTGATGGTCTCGGGTCTCCTCTGCGAAAGCGTCCTCTCAGAAAATAGCGAATGCATATTCCTAAGGTGATGCCTCGCAGGCCATGGAGGATCGGATGTCAGGAAAATTAGGTTCGGATGGGGTAGTGTGATCTTCGGCAGGAGGCGGGTGCTTAAGGAGAAAAAGTGTGGTCCGGTGCATAAAGCCGAAAAAGTTGAAGTGAAAAATAGGGATGCATGTGTAGTGGAAGTCTACTTTCTATTCTTTGATGAGACCCACTAGTAGTAGCTTGCGTTGGGGAGAAAAAAAATCAATATAGATGCCTCAAACTACTTTTTCTTATGGGACATCTGTATCCATATGCCACCATTGTACATGCCCTCATCGGCAAAGAGGGACTCACCCTCCACGCGATCTCGCCGCATCGTGAGGAGTCACTGGTGGAGGTCCTGCTCGTGGAGGGATGCGACGACGAGTCTCCCATGAATTCATGGAGGTAGGCGGCAGTGCTTCTTCAGGTGAGGCAGGGACTCGGCTATGGCGCAACCCACGAGCCAGAGGCACGAGGGATGCGAAGGCGGTTGCCCGCGAGCCGGAGGCCCTCCTCAGTTTGCGCATGATTGCTTGCTATTCCACGACAAAGACCGGGAGGGGCTCTTCCTCTTCCGATACGATGGCAGGGAACGATCAGGCACAAGGCGGAGGCGGACGTGGCATCGCTGGTCAGCGAAGACGGGGCCGTGTTCTGCGTGCTCCGTGCTCAAGGGGAAAATATATGCCATGGAGCTGAATTCAATGTCCCATTCCCTACTTTTGATGTTTTTGGTTCCTACTCTAATGCGTATGTTGTGTCTGTGTTTCATTTCATACGGCAACTTGGACGATTATATAAGCACACTGGTAGAGATGTCATGGCAGTTGTTTTTTATATGGTTTTGATAATTGATAGGGATAATCTATGGCAATTCCATATATACAGTGAATGGCAAGTTGACATGTGCACCACTATAATTGTTGCCATTTTGTTTGCTCAGGGAGAACAATTTTTTGCCATGGCAAATTCATACGATTTTTTCCATCACTGCATAGAAGATCTTTTTTACTTCAATCATATTTTTATGGCAGATATGTCATGGCAGTTTCAACCCCACAGTTACCTGGGGCCCCGACAAGCAGCGCCGCCCCTATGAGGCCATTGCCAAGTTCGAGCGCGACGGCCCTGACCGCTTCCAGATCTTGCCCGGTGAGCCCCTCCCGATCGCCCCTCTGCGTTGGATTCTAATTTCCTTGTTGGTGTATGACGGTGCTTGCAATTTGCAAGCGAATTAGAGCTCTGCGTGTTCCTCGACGCAAGGCAAATGAGGTGACTGTTGTTTCTTTGTTCTGAAATGTACCTCAATTGGCATATGTGGAGGGATCAGTTCTTAGTTGAACAGTCTACTTTGATGAGATCAATGCACTTTGTATTTTAAGGATTTATTTGAGACAGTGCAGTCATATTATCGTCTGCACGTGGAGTGTGTCCATACAACATTTAGTGAGAAAAATCCATTTTCTGGAGTTTTTTTCTTAATTGGGTTTTGAATAAGGTCGCTAATTGTGGTTCTACGATCGGCTTCTTAAAGTCATCAGTCCTAGTGATCAGAATCAGAAACAAGCACTCTAGCACCACGTGCCTTACTAGTTTGTTGTGTGCTTGACCTGGTCGAATAAATAAATATACCATGATAAATAAACTACATTTGCCATGATTTTCGAAACAAATTTTCCATGATAGCAAGAATAACTTGCCATGGTCAAAAATTCAAGTTTTCCATGATCAGACCAAACAAAATTGCCATATACATAAAAGTAAAATTCACATTGTACAAAGAGAACAGTTGCCATATTTCCCACAAAAAGTAAATTTCCCATGGTACATAAGGAATAGTGTTCTATAACATATCCATTTTTTACACATTTCCACTTTTTTGCATTGGGAAATCTTTTTTATTGCAACTTAACACATTTTTTTACCAAAGCATTTTTGGCATGAGAATACATTTTCCCTCTAATGTTGCCATACCTTCATTTTCTGCCATGGCAAAATTGTCATGTTTTTAGTATAGAAACAACTTGGCAACATTTATTTATTATTTTGCCATGAAAAAAATATTTATTTTATATGCCATGGGAAAATTTATTTTCGAAATTTGCCGTTGAAATTATACTTTAATTTCCATGGCAATTTTACCTTTATTAGCATGGCAATTTTAATTTAATATACATTCAAATTAACCTTTTATTTTTGCGATGGCTATTTTAAAAAATTATCATAGAAATTTTACTTTGATAGCCATGAAAATTATTCCTTTTATTGCCTTGGTAATTTTGATTTTAACATAATTGAAAATTCATTTTTTTGCCATGGCAATTTTACTTAATCATACACGGTAAGTTAATTACTTTTGCCATGGAAATTTTTACTTAATGTGCCATGGCAAATAAATTTTTTATTTTTCCATGGAAAAACTATTTATTAACTACACCATGAAAAAAATATTACATATAACATGAAAATTTTGGTTAACGGATCATGGAAAATTTAATTTATCGATCAGAGCAAATTTAGTAATTGACCATGGCAAACTTAGTTTTTTATCACTACATTTTTAGGATTAACCATGGTAAATTTATTGACAATGGCATAAAAATCTAACTAACAATAAAAATAATATTATGCCATGTTAATTATATTATGTTTGCCATGGCATTTTTCCGAAAATTTTCTTTGCCATGGCAGCTACTTGCATCATAGCAAAATTTTGCTTTTTGATATGCAAAAATCATGCAGGTTTCACCATGGACATTTTCTGTTCAGTAAAGAAATGCTATAGTCCAATAGTTTTGCCATGGATATACAACATTTTTCCATGTCGGTTTTGTAAATTTATGCCATTATATTATAATTATCACAAACTTCTAAGGCATCATGCAATGGTAAGTAGACTGTTTTGCCATGGCATTTTTTTTTGAAATTTTGTTGCCATGGCAAGGTAGTGTGATCATGGCAAATTTTTGTTTTGTTTCATTCGCATACCATCTAGTTTTGCCATGCACATTTGTGGTTTTAGTTCGAAATTAAAATGGCATAGTTTTGCAATATTGTTTGCCTGGTTCGAACAACGCAACCAAAAGTGAGCTCTTTTAGTCACAATAAAATTTGGCCCAATCTAGGCTTTATTTTTATTTTTATTATTCAAATAAAAAAGGCATGTAGGCCCCCTGGGGGATGGGGTTTCCGATGGGGCTTTCTCACCCCGAACGTATTTGTTCGATCGATGCCTCCCCCCAGTAGCGAACAAGTCGTTCTCTACCAAACCAATCGTTCGGGCAATATCGGGGTTCTAACTATGTCATAGTGGCATACGAGTGTTTACATACGATGAAGAAGAGGAAAACAGGAAAGGTAGGCACATGTGCGGTAAAATTGGATATGCACAAGGCGTATGACAGGGTCGAGTGGGTCTTTTTGGAAGCTATACTTGAGAAGCTCGGCTTTGATCAGAGATGGATCCATTTAGTTATGGCTTGTGTCACTTCTGTTGAATACAAGGTACGGTTCAATTCTAATGAAACATTACCATTTGCACCAACAAGAGGTCTCCGACAGGGGGATCCTCTTTCCCCCTACTTGTTTCTCCTCTGTGCTGAAGGTCTGTCTGCACTAATTAATCATGAGGAGGAGGTTGGTACATTGAAGGGGGTGCAGGTGTGTCGTGACTCCCCAAGGATCTCTCATCTTTTGTTCGCCGATGATTCACTCATTTTGATGAAAGCGGATCAGGTGAATGCTCAATCTCTTAGAACAATCCTTGATGAATACTGTGCGGCATCTGGACAGATGGTAAGTGAGGCAAAATGTTCAATTTTCTTCAGTCCCAACACGGAGGTGGAGGTGAAAGCAGAGATATGTCAAACTCTGAACATTATGACTGAATCGTTATCAGATAAATATTTGGGTCTTCCATCCATGATTGGGGTTGACAAGGTTAGTTCCTTCAAACATCTAATAGAAAGGATTCAGAAGTTGGTGAACGGATGGAAGGAAAGAACTCTCTCTTTTGGTGGGAAGGAGGTTTTACTGAAAGCGGTGGCCCAAGCCATCCCTACATACGCGATGAGTGTGTTTAAATTTCTGAAGAAAATTTGTAAGGGAATCACTGACACAATGTCGCAGTATTGGTGGGGTGATGAGGAAGACCAGAAAAGGATGCATTGGTTTGCTTGGTGGAAGTTGTGTGTTCCTAAGGAGCAAGGAGGGATGGTTTTCGAGACATACATAGCTTTAACTTGGCTCTATTAGCAAAGCAGGCATGGAGATTGATTGTGCACAGTGATTCGCTATGTGCCAGAGTTTTGAGAGCTAGGTACTACTCTGATGGAGACATTCTGGGCTGTGAATTGAAGAAGGGGTCCTCGTATATTTGGAGAAGTATATGGGCAGGAGTTCAAACTTTTAATAAGGGTTGCATCTGGAGAGTTGGGGATGGAACAAAAATTGATATTTGGACAGATTGTTGGATTCCTAACAGCACGTCAGGAAAGGTTGTGACTGTAAGGGCTAACCAAGTTTTGACAAAGGTCCAAGATCTTATTGACCCAATCACGGGAGAGTGGGATGAGCTATTGATACGGAACAATTTTTGGCATATTGACGCTGAGCGTATATTACAGATTCCGCTCCATCACCAGATAACGGAGGATTATGTTGCATGGCACCTTACAAAAAACGGAATTTTTTCTGTACGCTCAGCTTACTATAAGCAATGGGAGGATACATATGTTAATGGCCAGAGTGCTGGTCGGCAAAGTAGTTCTCGACCACATCCGGTATGGAAAAAGTTATGGAACCTGAAGCTACCGGGGAAAATAAAAAAAATTATTTGGACATGCTTACATAATGCTATACCATGTTTCTGTGTACTTGCAAATCGCCATGTGGGCAATATATCTCAATGTCCGATATGTGCAGCCGGAGCGGAGGACATCAAACATGCTCTCTTCACATGCACACGACCTAAGGCTATATGGGCAGAACTGGGTATTAATCAAACCATTGAAGAAGCCAGTCTATTGGATCGTTCTGGCTCTGGAATTCTTGATTTCCTCCTTTGTGATAAATCAACCCAGGTAGTGTATGATGATGTGATTGAGTTGCCGGAACTTATAGCAACTACTTGCTGGTATGTATGGTGGCAGCGAAGACAACATGTACGAGGAGAGGTGGTGCAAAACCCGCAGCGATCAGCGGTGGCCATACACGCACTAGTGTTGAACTTTACTAGAGCGGCTGGGAAGGGAACTCCTGTTCCCAGGAAGAACATACGGCCATTAGTCCTAGCCTCGCAACAACTGCTGAATGTGGACGCCTCTTTCATCGAGGGCTTACACTCAGGATCGTGCGGAGCAATCGTAAGGGATCATAGAGGTCAATTCATTGCTGGTTCCACCTCACAACTGGAACATGTGGCAGATGTTGTGTCAGCAGAAGCTGCGGCGCTTCATGAAGGATTGAAGCTACTCCAAACTCTGGGATGTAGCAATGTACAAGTGAGGATGGATAATATCATCGTGGTCGAAGCCCTACGTCTCAATGAGGGTTACTCTATGGTGGCAGCTCCGCTACTTGACGATTGCAGAGAGTTAATACGAGAATTCGGGAAGGTTACTATCAAGCATTGTAATAGAGAATCAAATGTCGTGGCTCATGAGCTAGCTGAGTGGGGACGTGTAAACAATCCGTCTGTTTGGATTGATGCACCCCCGAGTTTTATTGTTAAATTTTTAGCAGACGATGTAAGTGTTATTTGATTTTAATAAAGCTAGCCATGAAAGCCTTCCCGTCAAAAAAAAAAAAAAAAAAAAAAACTATGTGTAATCGGCTAGTGCGTTTCTCTTCGTGATGAGCTCGAAAACTTGAGCAGGCTGCCAGATGCCTAGATTGGTCTTGCCCCTGCACCATGGCCTCGCCTGTGGAGTGTGTTGGTCAGCGACATTTCAGATGGTGGCGGTCATAGCGAGATCCAGTAGGCAATGCTTTGCGCAGCGTCCATGGTGACGCAGTCTTAACGTCCATTTCCGATAGTGCAGCATTAATTGGTCTTGGGCATGCAGAGGTGAAGTGTTTAACCGGTGGTCGCAGCAGATTAATGAAACCATTGAAGACGAAAGGACTGTGTATTTCGGGTCTGTGTGTATGATAATGCAGCATGGATTTATTAAAAAGAGGAAAACAAATGCATTACAGGTGAAAAATAACAAATTGTGTTTTTACCATGGTCCAATAATTTACGACTGTAATCATAAATCGTTATAATTTTTTTACACAGGCTTTCAGTCGGGCCTTAGTGTCTCTATATTGCCACATGCTCTTTCCCACTTTTTTTATGGGAACGCCTCATGGCAATTTATTCAATTTGGGGTAAAGTAACATCATGGAGTACAAGAGGTAAAAGAAAAGCAGGCATCACATCTACCCAGTCCTCACATATTTTAGAATCATAGCATCTCTTAGCAAGAAAATGGGCTATGACATTGGCTTCTCTTGGACAATGTTTGAAGTTTATCCCCGAAATGCTATGCGCGAACAGAAAGCAATAAGCAAATATCACCAAGTGAGGATTCTAGATTACAATATCTCCATTACATGATTGCACTAACTCAAGGCAATTAGACTCTTGGTCCCTGTTTATATTTTACTTTCATCAAAATAGAAAGAAGACATATATAGCATTAACCAGAACTAAAAAATCACCTTATAAAAAAGATAAAATGAAAAAAACACATAAAAAAGGAAATGAAAATGTAACTAAATATACAAACACAACCGTCCATCTACAACCATGAACGCATGCCATGCCACTAGTTGTTGACAACGGCACAATGCCGCCTAATCTCCCCGTCTCCATCTGTCTTTACTTCTATCATGCCCAGTGCCGTAGCCAGAATATCTACACGCCCAGGCCGTCTTCGTTGGTACAGTGTCTACTGTAGCTACAGTGTACGATTATTGCTACAGTCAACAAAGGTTTTCTCCTCCACGCCCCAGGCCACGGCCCGGGTAGCCTGGGGCCTGACTACGCCCCTGATCATGCCCATCCTCATCATGGATCGTGCGAACACCTGGAAGAACACCTCGGACGGGCCCTTGGCCACACTCTCGATGTCAGCCCTCGCCGTGGCATTGGTAATGAGCGCCGCGTCGGACTGGAAAAGTCCCCGATGCTTGAGCAGGCCGTGGTAGTAGCTGAGGTCAAAGGTGAGAAAGGTCTCGGAGTCCATGTCCACGATGGTGGTGTTGTCCGTTGGCGTGGCGCACTTGGTTCGGCGGAGATTGGCCGCATACTCGGCGTCCAGCGATGGGTCTGCGTCATCTGGCCCACCGCGGCCGGTGAAGTTATATAGCCGCTCGCTGAAGGAGTTGCAGTGCGAGATGCCAATGGTGTGCGCCCCTAAGTGGTATCGGTACATGATGCCGAGGTCAGGTGGTGAACACAGTATAACAAGTTCAAGATGCAAAGTTCAGTAATACCTCAATGCAATGGCATATGTAGGACTGTCTACTTTCCAAGGTAATCTTGAGCATGTCTAGGAATGTACTAAAGCTAGCTAAACTAAATTAGATGTGTGTGGCTAAAGAATGCACACAACATATTTTTGATAATAAGGTATCAGTCTGAACATGTAGGAATTAATAGACCGATGTGGTTAGAGCATCTACAACCAGACTTAGAAAATTCACCCACTTAAACGTATGTGGACGCGCCCAGTCAGTATTCAGGTGTGTCCATTTTTAGCCCTATTTGTCAGTAGAATACATTATAAATAAAATAGAAAATACTTTTTGTGGTGGATCTAATGATACAAATTTTATATTGTACATATTGATATATATTTCTAAAAACTTGGTCAAACTTGCATTCGATATAAGAAATGCCCTTTGATTTCTGGGTGTATATACATTCGATATGTAAAAAATGAATAAATTCAAAAATTCAAAAAAGTTTAAAACCTTTTTAAGAATAAACTTGACTTTTTTTCTGAACATGTGTATAAATCTTCACGAATAAAAAAACCAGTGTTGACTTCATGGCAAAATAAAAAAATTGTTGCTATTATACGTCACTATTCACACTATTTTGTTTGAAACTTTATCTTTTTTGAAAAGAAGTCAACGGTAATTTTTTTACAAGTACAATGAGAGGTATGTTTATTTCAAAAATATTTTTCAGAATTATTTGACTTTTTATTTAGTTACTTCTTTATATAGAGTGTATAGACACCCGTAGACCATACGTTCTCCGATAGCTACCGGCTAACTTGCTGGCTGCGGCATGGACAGAAAAAGCATGATTCTTAGGGCCCGTTCGGAAGCTCTCCAGCTTCCGAAACGGGCCAGCTTCTCGTGGAGCTAGTGCGAGCTGGCTTCTCGCGGAAGCCCAGCGAGCGTTCGGCTGCCACTTGGTGGCTGTAGCGAGAGAAAACGATTCGTGCGGGACTGTAGCGAGAGAAAACGAACCGGTACGCTGCCTGGAGCTCACTTGGCGGTGGCATTCTACCGTAATTACGAGGAACTCCGACTTCTCTTTTTTTGGAAGCTGGACTTCCCTCGCTCCAGCTTCCCGTGGGATTTGCACGTCGCGAGGCCTCCGCTTCTGAAGCTGGCTCCATGGAGCCGACGCGTTCGGCCAGCTCCTCGCCCGCTTCCGGAGAAGCTGGGAGCTGGAGGACTTCCGAACGGGGCCTTATACTCCCTCCGGTCCGGTGTATTCGGCTTGTTAGGACGAGCTCTACGACCAAAGCGTGAGGTGAGTGGTCAAGGCATGTTAGCCCCTCCCTATTTTTTAGCCGATTACCAAACGTTTTCGTAAGCTAATATAACTTGCAAAAACGTCGTCTATTTAAAGTATTCATTAAAAAGGTCATGCTAAACGGTTTTCCACTAGCCAATTAAAAAAATGTATGCATCACATTTAAGGAGGAATGCATGCGGAATAAAGCATTAGACTATCCACAGTAAAAGTAACATAGGTAGTAACATAGATGTCACCTAAGCGAAAAATATAACGTGAAATCTAATTAATGAGAAGAGAAAGAAATTGAATAATATAGCTAGTTACTCATAATATGAGTAACATAACACAAACCAAGACAAAATGAATCTATAAGCTAATAAATGAAAGTCTCAATATTACTACCCCTATGTTACTATCCCTGTGAAGGTAGTAACTTAGACTGATAACATATGTATGTTACTCCCTCCGTAAAGAAATATAAGAGCATTTAGATCACTAAACGTTTTTATATTTCTTCACAGAGGGAGTACTACTTTATGTTACTTTCGACCGTGGGTAGCCTTAGACGCGAGGGAGTAGGAGGGAGTAGTAAAGTAGTAATTAATATTTTGGTAGTAAGTAGTTGTAACCGTTACCTGAGAGCCAGACGAGGTCGGCGAGGTCGAGGCCCTTGGCGCGGAAGGAGGCGAGGAGGGCAGTGAAGTTCATGGTGGGCGCCGGGAGCTGGTCCAGCGCCTCCTGCTTCATCGACACCCTGCCGTTGCGCCGCCCCGTCGGCACGCGCCAGAACGGCCCGCCCTACATTTCTTTCGCTCATCAATCGGCCAGTCGCGCGTGTGCGTATGTGTGGGTGGACCGTGGACAGGGAAGCAGAGCACTTACGATGACTCCGACGGCGTCGCGGGAGGCAAGCGCGAGGATGTCGGCGCAGGAGACGACGCCAGGGCACTCCTGCTCGACCAGGGCCTTGACGCTGTCCAGGAAGGCGAAGCCATGCAGCGTCAGGTTGGGCGCCGCGTCCTTCTCCGCCTCCCCGCCGCCGGCTGTCGCGTTCAGCAGCACCGACGCGTCGCACCCCTGGACCGTCACCATGACGATTGACCCGGATTCAGAACGGACACACGCGCGCGACCACCGGCATTGACGTGGCCGGCGGCGTGCACTGGAAGGAAGAGCGCGCATAACGTACCCTGACGAAGCAGTCGTGGAACTGGGTGCGGATGAGGGTGGCGGCGACGGAGGGTGCGCCCGGGACGTGCCGCTCCACGTACTGCTTCACGATCTGCTCCGCCCGCGGGCAGCTCTGCTCGTAGTACCCCTGCCGCAGCTTCCCGCCACCCTCCGCCACCGCCGCGACGCCAACAGCCACCACCAGAATCACCGACACCGACGGCAACGCCGCCATTGTCTCTACCACTAGATTCTTCCCTCACTAGCTAGCGTCCAGAGCTGTCGACTGGCGCGCGATCGATGCTGTACAAACTACAGAGGCACAATGCTCTGCTCTCGCTTGTTAGCCGCGGGTTCTAGGCCGACGGATGGATCGCTTTTTATACGCACGCGCACCTATCAGCTAGCGGCGGCAGTGCACGGAAATTAGCAAAGTTGTTTAAATAATTAAGAAATTTTTAACTAGATTAATTATGAGTAGAAACATATATTTTTCAATTTAGCATTAAAAATATGACATTTGCAAGTAGTGGAAAAATCACTAATTGATGGACGAAACAAATTGCTATGTACTGCAAGTTACTCCCTCCGGTAGGGTTTACAAGGCACAATTTGTTTGTTTTAAGTTAACCTATATTAGGTTTAACTGTCAGCGGAGGTAGAAGACTAACCTATTAATTGCGAGATACATACATATGGCAATTTTTGCAAACTTAAAATCTTGCCGACTACGGTCGTTAGTAGTTTTTGTGTGGTTGCGTGTGTCAAATGTTTTCGCCGAAAAACAACATTTCCATGATAATATGTTTTTTTCATTAGGTTTTATAAATCTTTTTAGGATGAAAATAGTATCATACTCCTTCCGTTTCTTTTTAGTTCGCATATAAGATTTGGTCAAAGTCAAACTTTGTAAAGTTCGACTAACTTTATAGAAAAAAATATAAATATATTCAATATGAAATCAATATTATTAGATGCATCATCAAATTAACTTTCATACTATATAACTTTAGTATTGTAGATGTGTTTATTTTTTTTTATAAATTTGGTCAAACTTTGTTTAGGTTGACTTTGACCAACTCTTATATGCAAAGTAAAAAAAAATTAAGGGAGTACATGTAAGAGTAACATGAACTATTTACCACAACTTTTCCCGAACCGAGGGGGGTGCGTGCCTAGTCGGCTGGCCTCATCAGCTATCACAAGGCTTAATTACAAAGCTCCTTTGCACTATCAGTAGTGTGCATCCGTACGTACATGCACCCAGCTAGAATAGACTCAGCTACCATCCATCCGTACGTACATGCACCCACATCAAACCGTCGGCAAAAATCGCAGTAAATTTAACATGCATCCCATGCCTGCACTTTTCCCTTCCTCTGTCCTCAGCTCCCTGCATTTCAATTTGATAATTGGTACCCTATCGTATCAGTTTGCACTGCACAGATGTTACATGTAATCTGCAATTCTGCATAGAAGAAAGGACTGCTAGCAACTCACAGTAAACGCAGAACAGCTCGAGCATGAAGCTCCCTCCTCTTTTAGTTTTCTGCTTGCAATCAGCGACAGTAAGCCTTCCGCATCAACCGATCGAGCTCATTGAAAACCACGGTACTTAGGCCATGTCAATTGCTCACCGCACCGCCTCGTCCCGTCCCTGGCCATTGGTTCTTGGCTCACCGTCATAAAGGTCACCGACAGCCCACCCTGCTAGCTTCCTGTCACCAGAATTGCGTTTATCTAAATATAAGATGAGTAGAAGATGAACCTTTGACAGAACTTGCTCACCAGACGTGATGCGATGCCCACATTACCTATTGCCCTTTTTCACGGGCTGATCGAGTGAGCCCCATGCATCATCTTTCCTGTCACCCTTGCACAGCGAAAAAGATACGGTGAACTGAATCCCATGGGAGCTTCAAGGGGAAGCCTACCGCGGATATTTTTTTCGGTTCAGGGGCAAGGGGAAGCCTTTGGAATGAGTTGTGACCAGGGGAAAATGGTTATGACAGTGTGGCATTGCCATGGATTGCACGCAATGCCTAGAGATGAGCTACTGCTGCTTTTATCCGATTGAGACATCTTGCAAGTTGGAATTAGCTTTCATATATCTTCCCTTTGATCCAGTTGATGACCACCCTAGGGCCTAGCCTAGGCTAGATGTTCTCTGGAGTGTCATGCTTCCCTTGAATTGGATATATGGTGGCATAATTTTATTTCCTACTACTCTGGTAGCGATATCCTCCATGGAGGGAGCTAACTTCATACCCTCTCCTGGGTGCATACCCACAGTGCAAGCAGAAAGGCCCAGTGGAAGTTCAAAATTATTCTTCCTAGCAAACCATTTTAGTATCAAAACATTTTGTTGAAGATGATCTCTTGAACACGACAAGTTTTTTTTGTTTTTTTTTTGTTTTTGCGGGGGTTGAACACGACAAGTTAACTAACTGAGGTTGGAAAAATGCCCCAGCTCATACTCATAGTGACATGCTGAATGCCTAGTGGGATGACATGATCAATCATGTTAAGATGTGCTAGGCCCAAGAACATAAGCCAACGTTCTAAACACAATATTATATAGAGTCAGGTATTGTACAGCTAATAGAGTGTCACCCAACCAGGTATATTCCCAAAAACTTGTCAATTGGCCACCATCAACCTTAAAGGATCCTCTCATAAAAAAGGATGACTTAACCTTTATCAAACCCGTCCAAAATGTTGAATCCGTAGGCTTGGCATCTACACGGAATAATGTTTTGAAGTTCAGGTATTTGTTATGCAACAACTTTTGCCAAACATCCTCCTCATTAAGTAGCTTATACAACTATTTGTTGAGTAAGCACTTGTTTTTTATTTCTAGGTTTTCAATGCCCAACCCACCCTGATCATTAGGCCTACATCTCATTTAGCGTACTTCTGCTACTCGCATTGCCAGAAGAACCTAGACCAATAAAAGCCTAGCCTTTTTAACACCCCTTTAGGTATCTCAAAAAAAGGATAGCATGAACATCGGTAGACTAGTAAGGACAACGTTGATGAGGGTAAGTCGTCCTTCATATGACAAAAGCTTATCATTCCAACTGTTCAGCTTCTTTTCGAAACGGTCTTCAAGTAATTAGCCAATAAACACTGGTAGACTAATTTTTCTAAACACTCATATACTTATATCCCCTTGATGGTATTTTTGACCCAATCGCCTTAGCTTCCTGTCTGGGGTCCCTTTGTTGGGTTGCCACATTACCTGGTCGAACAAAGGAATTAAGACTACTCACACCAAGATTGACCCTAGGTAGGCGGCTACCACATCCTGCCGGCGGTATGCTGCGACGGAGGCCCGCGAGAGGCACCCCATAGATGGCAGCGACGACAACCCTGGATGGAGACAGGTGGCCATCTCGTTGAAGATTTAGGTGGTGTCGTCACATCTCGTCGATGGCAACCCATGAAGGAGACACAATGGGCAATCACATCCCAGCGACAACAGATGGCACGATTACAGAAAGTTCCAAGAAATATACACCCTTTTTCTATACTCCCTTCGTGTTAGCATGTTTCTCCACGAGGATAGCTTAACGTCTTGCACACAACTTTGTACTCCCTCTGTACTAGTTCTCCCCAACAAGGATTGTGGTACAGAGGGAGTAGTATGCATGCGCAGGAGGCATACACAGAGAAAAAATCAAATCCTCTTCTTACCGTATGGATGTACACTTTTGTGAAAGAAGAAACTAGTTCTCACGAGAAGTGGAGTTATAGTTTAAAATTCTTCATATTTTAACCTACAACTGGAATAACTCTCCGCACCTAATATTCTATGTGATCCATGCTCTTCATGTCATAAAATCTCTCACCTTCATTACAAAAAGTAAAAAATCAAGTTCAGCTACGGCCTACATATTTACACGGCTTCCCTTCCCTTCCGAACATCTTTGTGAGATATGAAGTCCCAGCGTTAGAAGAACTAGAACTAGCGTGGATGCATGGTAGGTATGTTGTTCTTAACTTTCACTTTTTCGCCCGTTGTCTTGGCGGTCCGGCCATTGGATAGGAGTGATAGGCATCGGGAGGATGGTAGCGACTATTCTAGGAGCTGTCTGGTCATGGTTTACTCGCGCTCTACGCGTCAAAGTGGAGTCGCGACGAGAGACAGAAGCTTGACGTTGATGACCACGAAGCTGAGCACTACTATATCCTCCACGGCTCCCGCCTTCTCTTGGTCATGCTATGACGACGGCCATAAGGGGGAGATGGAGGATGGCGAGGCAACGGTGGACTATGACCAGCTGGCCAGCAGGCTGGGGAGTCCCCGTCAATGGAAAGCAATGCAGGTGCAAATGAGAGCCTGCATCATTGAACGGCGATGACGGTCGAGTGGGGTGTAGAGATGATAGTACTACAGGTGAGCACGCTGGCCACTGCCCGTGAGCTACGGGGCAAGGCGGAGAGGGTGGCCGGAACACAGTAGTTTCTTTAACATCTACAAGCGGTCATCAAGATCTTCACCAGTGGCCGCCAATAGGGTTAACAAATTGGCTATGGACTTATGCTTGCGTATCAACTGAGTTATCTCGGCTTCTTGGCAACAAAACAGAGAAAAAAAATCAGCTTTGCCCATCGGAACTGATTATCAACAATTCCATGTTTCAGTTTGTCCATCACCATAATATGGGCATCTTGCAAAGCCACAAAAATGCAGGGAAGGCGCTCTTTGCCACCAAGTCTTTGTCACCAAGTCTTTCCAATCTGAAACCCGGCAGGGGATTTTCCCCTTCAGGTGAAGTATCTCTGCAATAGAACCAGGTTTTGTTCCACCCTTTTGGGTGACTCGCCAGCTTAGATTCAGGGAAGGCGCTCTTTTTCCTTTTCTGGATGGAAACACCACCAAGCTTGCAAGAAGCACCGTTCTTTGTTTTCGTTTGGCGGTTGAGATAAAAGAACTCTCTGAACAGAGTCACGGACGGCTCAACCTGAAGGTACCCTTCACATAACACTTGAAATTGACAAATGTTTGTCATGGAATTTGGACCAATGTCTTGAGGCCTGAGCTTGAAGAAGTGCAAGAGGTCTCTAAAGAATTTTGAGCCGGGAGGGTGGAAGCCCCTGGGCAAATGATCAGTAAATACTACAACCTCTCCTAGTTGTGGTTGTGGGGACGACTCTTCTTCAGGAGCTTGCCACTTTATAGTCTTTCGAGCCGGCAAGAAGCCCTGATCCACGAGGTTCTCCAAGGTAGCTTGGATTCTTTGCTCTTTGCCCAGTTACAAACTTTGGGATTTTTCGGAGCCATGGCGGGTTATGCAATAGCTACAAGAATAATGAGAAAGATAAGCCGGAGCAGATTATAAGCCGCCTACACTAAGGTATCGTTATGAGCCGGTGAAATTCAAGAAGGCCGAAGGGATATCGTCAACACTTAAGCAGAAACATTGGGTCACAAACAGGTTTCTATGAAAGTTTCTCTCTAGGCGGATCTAATTAAATGAAGAAAAACAACAAGATATGTGTCTAGCTGACGGAACAACCGAAACTGCAGCGTTCCAAAGGATAACCCCCGATGGCTCGTTTTAGATCTACTTTAAAGGAAAATGGAGCGGAGGTCGTTCTAAGAATACACCGCAATGAGCGGACAATATGTGGATCTACTAACGAAGTTTCAGATGAACACTATGAAGACGGTAAGAACACCGAAAATGCCGAAACCCTAAATGGCGGGGATTCATACCAGATGGTGTCAGGGCAGGGACGAAGATGATTGAGTCCGCTTCGGCGGCTGCGAGAAGGCTTGATGACGCCGACAATGGAGCCGAAGACCTTGGAGTCAATTTGGGAGTTCTGACGGTGCTCGGTCAATGGAGAAACAGGAGGAGGAAGACGATGAGGAAAAGTTACTGTGGAGCCTAGTGGGCATATTTATAAGGGGGAGGAAGTGAAGCGGCACCGAGAAAAACGAAGCGACCATGGTAAATTTGTGGCTACAAGCGCGTCTCGATTTTCGCGCCCACCTGAATTTGGCGCAGTTTTCGAAGGGATACGTTATGTTGAATTTGAAGAACAACGGTCAGCAAGGATGACATCACAACAAGCATGAGCTAGAAAAAATGTCAAGCTTGGAAGCAGAACAAGCCGGCGTCATGAAATTCATAGAAGACACCAGTCCAAGGATGAGCCGCCAAAGGAAGGAAAAGATCTATTGACATGAATGGATTCAAATCAATCTGGGGCCTAATGTCGGGGATATAGCTCCACGGTATGACCCGCCATACTGAGCCGGGTTAACGTATCAACAATTCTGCAACCAAGTTTAAATGGGCCGTGTCATCAAGACGAAGCCAAACGAAGCGGAGGTTGACTAGAGTCGCCAGACGGCCCAACACCTGAAGACGGCGGCTTAAAGCCCATGAGGCTGAGGATGCTGGTTAAGTTCCCTTAAGATGCAAGACAAGTTAGAGATGTTGTAGGTCACGGGTCATGATATGACCCGGACTCTATTGTAAACCCTAGGGCTTGACCTGTATATAAAGGCAGGCTCCTAGGGCCGGAAGACTTAAGTGACAACCTCTCGATAGCTAGGTTAGCGATTCCGCACCCTTGTAATCGAGATCTATCCATCAAATACACATAAAGCAGGACATAGGCTATTACCTCCATAGGAGGGGCCGAACCTGGGTAAACCCGACTCTCTCTCTCGTTCAACCCCTTCGAGTCGCCACCAAGCGTCGATGGCCTCACACCTAAGTCTTGTTACGAGGACATCTGCCGGGTTGACAAAACCACGACAGCCACGACGCGACGACGAACCGGTGACTGGCTCGATCAGCGCGCACACACGCACATGATCATTACCCCTACCGTGGCTTATTCCAGCAAAGGTAACTGAAAAGTGAGGACTGGAATTGTATTTAGAACTCGTTATCTTGAAAATTTGTGTTGAGCACTACAATTGTCACACTGCATTACATCCTCTCAGCGGGTAGCCATTTTTTCATGTTGATCACCCCCCTTCTAAATCTGACTCTGCTAGAGGCGTGCAAGATGGCACTCTGTTTCATACTTTACTACAACGTCACCAGCCCATGTCCTTTCCTGTCTAGTACTCCCTCCATTCTTAAATATTTGTCTTTTTAGAGATTTCACTATAAACTACATACGGATGTACGTAGACATAATTTAGAGTGTAGATTCATTCATTTTGCTTCGTATGTAGTCCATGGTTGAATCTCTAAAAAGAAAAATATTTAGGAACGGACATATAATGTTTGGAGAAAGGTGTGACCGCTCCCGGGTGCCCCTACACCCTCATGAACAATAAATTCAACAACCAAATCAAACAAAATAATGTAACCTTGGTGGATCAAAGATGATCAAAAAATTTATGCTCTTACAAATTTTCAGGCACAAATAACACTAGAGGAGCCCTCAACAAAAAAACCAAAATTACTGCTCAAAAGTGCACATAACTTTGAACACTGAGTTTTTATAGGCGAGGCCGCGAGGGCTGCTCTAATCTTATTTGAGGCTGAACTTTGCAAGAACATCAAATGTTTCAAAGTTTCAGATTTTTTTTATTTTTTCTTTCAATTTTTTTCGAATTTACTGTTCATAGAGTGTCTAGGGGCACCAGGGTGTTGAAAGTCCTCTCTTGTTTTGGATCTGCATTCTGCCAAAGCAATGGAAGACGACGACGTCGCAATAATACCCTAGACTGATGATAGTCTTGTTTTCCTCGGATGTGCGCATTTGTCGATGTCATGTGCATAACCGATGCACTTAGAGCATACAACCGGACCCCTAATATCTATCTCATACGCCCGGGCAGGCCGTCCGGTCACTGCCCGGTCACGAAAAATCGATCCAGACGGACTCCCTAAACGGGCGTCAAACGCCCGGGCTAACCGGCACCCCTCATATCCAGCCCAAATATGAGGCGGATATGAGGGAGCCCGGGCGCGCCTGGGTACGCCTGCCTGACTGCCCGGCCCACCACCGACCCCACTGCCACGTCAGCCCGGCTCACCACTGACCCCACTAAATACCCAAATCCGGAAAACCCTAGACATCCGGCAGTTCACTCTCCGTCCACTCCACTTCCCCTCCCTACCCTCCGATTCGATGACCGGCGACGGAAGCAGCTCCGACAGATCGAACGTCGATGTGGAGGAGGTGGCCCTCCGCATCGCGTTGCGCCGGTCGCTGCAGGACCAAGGCGGCCCTAGCGGTGGCGGATCTGCATCCTCCGGGCCCGTTGCACGCCGACGGAGCGCCGGCGACGTCGCAGGCCCTTCCCGCAAGGCGCGCAGCTCTGTCCTCTCCCGCTCCGGTCGGTTCGCTCCAGGTCAGGTACTCCCCCCACCTCCACCACCTTCTGCTCCGGAAGCGGTGCCCGGCCAGCGCTGGGTCCACGTGCCCGCGTCAGGGACGGGGCGCACGAGGACGCTGGAGTCCGAGGCGCGTGCAGCCCGTCGCGAGCAGCAGCGGGCGAGGGAGAGGGGGAGGCCCTGGCCGTGCGGCATTCGACCTTGAGCGCGCCGGTCGACCCCGAGGACGCGCTCCTCGCGGGCGTCCTGTGTCGCTCGCTGATGACGGCGGAGTCGGATGCACGCCGCATCCGCCGCAAGAATGCCGACACGCTCCAACTGGCCATCCAGTTATCGGAGTGCGAGGCAGCGAAAGAGGTGGCGACGAAGGCAAAAGCAGCCTGCCACACCAAAGAGCAGGCCCGCCTACTCCGCACGCTGTCCGGCATGCGCTGCAACTCCAACGAGGACGACAGCGACGCATCCACCTTCGGCTCCGATGACGACGACGATGCTCCACCGCATGCCGACGCCCACACGCAGGATGGGCATAGCTGCGTGGACGACCGGAAGGGGAAGGGGGCAGCGAGGAAATGGTGATTTCCTCCGCCCTTCCCCGTTTTGTTCATATTTTAATTATGCTTAAGTAGTTTCTAGTTTGAATTTGCCGATGAACTATGATCCTTTTGTTCGTCGAAGCAATCTGCTAGGATGGAAGATGTTGATCTCTGTTTTACGTAGCGTTGCATGCGTTTGTATGGATATCAGGGTTCGGATATGAGGGATGCGGATGTGGAAAGCAAAAAATAAGGCGCGCCCGGTCAGTGTTCGTCCGCAGGCGTTTGAGGGGCCGTATTTGCCATACGTGGCTATAGATACTCTTACCACATACACAAACGGAGTGCGCCATACATATGACATACTGAACAACTACATCTTACTATTCACTCGCGTATATAACCGATAAAGGCTATGAGATACTACTACAAGATACATGTACTAGACCACCTGACACATGTGGTCAGCAATTCAAACAATTCAAAAAAGATGCATGTACTAATGTTTCAGCTCAGCCGCAGCAGTTGTACCATGCATGGCCCAACAGTTGTGGTGCAGAAGCGTGGACGCATCTGGGCGTACGCATTTTCTTTCGAGTGATGTTGTAGTCACTACAGGAAAAAAAATTATAAGCCGAGTGTACGAAACACTAGGCTTACATGGCTTGCAAAAAAATTGCGAAAATGTAAGCCGGGTGCTTTCACCGGGCACACGGCTTATATGCCATGTAAGCCGAGTGCTTCCAAACGGCACACGGTTTATATGCCATGTAAGTCGAGTGCTCTCGCAGGACACACGGCTTATAGGCTGCTCCGTGAGGGCGCCGTCAACTACCTCTGTCGTAGACGTGTGGCGGATATCTTTGCCGAGTGTGCGCTATAAGCCGAGAGCTTTTTTGTGTAGAAGCCGTGTACCTCATGTAAGTCGGGGGCATTTCGGGACCACTCGGCTTACATGATGCTATAAGCCGAGAGCATTTTGTTTGTCGGGTGTTATTACATCCGCACTCCGCTTAGAGGAATATAAACCGAGTCCCCGAAAAATGGCTCACGGCTTATAGGCTAACACACGGAAAAACGGGATTTTCCTGTAGTGAGTTGGATTGATGAGATTTTTTCAGCACTTTAATTGGCATAACCCTCCGCTGCTCTTGAATTGTATTCTTTGTCACAAGCATGCTCATTCGTCCAACAACTAATTTTTCATATATCCATAAAAAAAGAAAGATAAAAAATCACAGGGAATCTTTGGATTAACTGCAGAGGTAAAAGATCAGAGAATCATCCCATGAGAAATTGGTCACAGATACTAATGCATCTATGCTTATTATGCTTACCGAAAGTGAGAAGTGTAACAGGCCACCTACATGTGAAAGGGATGTACACATAGTCATTTCCATGGATATGCCGATAAAAAGGGAAAGTACCCTTTTGAGCTCGAGCTCAAATGCACCTGCATGAACAGTAAAATCGGAAAAAATTCAAAACATTTCAGAAAAATTCTGATTTTTTTTTGTGATGAACTTTGACAAATTTTCTAAGTTCTTGCAAATTTTCACCATGAGATCACATTCGAGGAAGGCGTGGCAAAAACAACAAAATCAGTGTTTCAAAATGCTTTCGAAAATAGCATTTTCAGAGCATCGTTTTTGTTTTTTTTGTCACGCCTTCCTAGAATGTGATCTCATCATGAAAATTTGCAAGCGCTTCAAACATTTGTCAAAGTTCATCACAAAAAAAATTCAGAAATTTTTGAAATGTTTTGATTTTGTTTCGATTTTACTGTTCATGCGGGTGCATTTGAGCTCGAGCTCAAATACTCCACGTCCGATAAAAAAGGGCATCTTACTTTCAGTCCTACTGAGCTTTGCAGTTACGGCCATTCTGAAGTTATGACCATTACTCTCTTCCTTTATCTGATGCACCACAGCGCTTGCCTTTGCAACTTGCAAGTATGATACCCACAAACATTAGAGACAGGACGTTCAACACCCGGGTGACCCTACACCCTCTATGAACAGTAAATTCAAAAAAAAATGAAAAATCAAACTAATCTGAAACTTTGGAAGATCAAACATCCAACGTTCTTATAAATTTCAGCCTCAAATAACATTCGAGCAGCCCTCACCTGCAGCAGGCAGCAGCGGTTCCTTGCGGCATTTTATTCGACACGACGGAGAAAGGTCAAGATCGGTAAGGACAAGTGTTCTTAATCCTTATTTGTATTGACTGCCGTTGACGTGTGCTGTGCCTCCGACCTTTGCTACTGGGTTCGACGTCGTGTTTGAGCTGTGTTCACAATTTGTGCATAGATCGAATTTTATTCTTTGGTCCCTAAATCGAGATTCTAGCTATGGATTTCCTTCGCATCGTAGCAATACTAGCCAAAATATCAACAATAGGTTTGATATTTTTTATGTTTGATAAGTAGTTATTTAAAATTGAACAAGTTGCAAGAACGTCTATGCAACTGCTCAAGCGTGATTAGAGAAAGATGTCACCTCAACAAGACAAGTCATATGAAGACTATTACAACCTTCGTGGTGCTTGTCTATTGAGAGATTTGAAGCAAGCGAAATGCAAGAGTTTTCATGAATGTAAGCAGCATGTCTTCCGTTATTGTGAATAAGACTAAGAGTGATGTGTTAATTTGACTGAGGGTAGAACTTGTTCTATGAGTGTGTGATTTCACACACTCTCTATGTGCACACGCGTGCGGGTGTTGGGTATTCTTTTTGAAATACGTGCACTTCTCTTGAGCTGTTTCAAGTAAAATGAAATAATAAAGAGTGTGTGAAGCCGTAAGTGATTCAAATATTCAAGCCTGAGCGTGTTGTGGGAGTGGGAGGGTATGGAAGCTGACATCAAACAAATACATTTTGTTGGGAAATTGCACCAAATAATGCATTATCGATAATAGGGCGCCTACAGCCCATGTAAGCTTCTCACACCGCCCCGGATTTGAAAAGCTTTCAGAAGCTTCCGTTCCGATTTTCTCTTCTTCTTCCTTCTTTGTTTCTTCCCAGGCTTTTTTACTCCGTTGATGTTCTTTTTTTTTCAATTTTCCATTCATTTATATATGGTTTTTATTTTTCCAAAATTCATGAACATTTTAAAAATCATATTCAGGAACATTGTTTAAACTCATGGTTTCTTTCAAATATGTGAAATTTTTCAAATGCATGAACTTTTTAAATCCACAAATGGTTTTTGAATGTGCAAATTTTTTTAACAAACAAAAACTTGATCAGTTTGTTTTCCCAAAACAAGTAGCCGCTGGTTTTTCGTTGAACCAGTAGCGAGTGAGGCTGTCGGGCGAGTGAGGCGGCAGTGCTAATGGGCATGGCCCGTGTGTGCACTATAGAGCCAATTTGGCACTTAAGAGGCCGAATAGAAGCTCTAATTTTCTTGTTATACATTGCAATGTGGCGAGCAGGAGCCGGCCATAGTCGGGGATGGATGCGCTGCAATTAATGTGGCCCATTAGAAAATTAGGTACAATTTATTCTTGCTATTATCCACATATCTAAAAAAAATATTATCAGTTTAATAATAAAATAATTAAAAGTATTCACACATATAAAAATGTACGTACTTCTAAAACATGTATTCTAAAAATGTGTTCACGTATTTTAAGAAAATCTTCATATGAATAAAAACTGTTCATTTGAAATCTATGTAAAATAAAAAGGTGTTCTCATGTTTTAGAAAATGGTCATTAGTTATAAAAAGGGATTCAGGCCCATTGAAGATAACTGAAGTTGTATAGTTTAAAACTACCCATATTTTGAACCTACAATTGGAATAACCCTCCCTACCTAAGGCCCTTCCCAGTGTACAGTTGCTAAGAATGCCACATAGACAAAAATTTGATGTGGAAAAGGAATTAAGGAGGAGAGAGAGAGAGCATTTTCGTGACCCCGGGAAGAAACAATGCCAAGTGTGCAGACCTATGCAATATGCTGACCAATCAATGCATGAAATAATTTTGCTGCTAAACAATTAAATGAAGAAAACTTAGCTATAAAAGCTAAGCACATATGCATCGGGGATGCTAGTTGCTAAGACTTTCAATGCATTTAGCAGCTCACCTAAGCATCAATTCATTTTTTTTTCGAAAAAGGGTTTCCCCCCGCTTTGTATTACAAAGCAACCAACCGAACATTCACTGATAGGTGCTGGGGCGGAAGCAGCACAGTCACACCCAAAATAAACGACAGAGAAAATACAAAAGAAATAAATGCCGACAACGGCGGATCAACAAAAACCAAGAAGCCTCGCGACCGTTGCGCCCACCGGGGATCTTCCACCAAGCTCCAAGACTCCGTAGCGCCGGAACCAATCAACACCTCCAAGAAGGACCGCGACGATGACGACGCTGCTGCCAAGGGTTTCCCCCGGTACACGACGAGGAGAGAGGAAAGGTAGCCCCGACGCCCTCCAGGAAGGTCCGGCGGCACCAATAGGCGCCACCGCGACGGTGTCGACCAAGCCGACAAGGGTTTCCCCCGATCCCAACCAACACCTCGGGCGCTCCGGAGCCTGCCACCAAACCAACCACCACCTTGCGCCAACACGGTCTTGAGGCCCCCACGCCGTCTCACCACGGCACCACGAAGTGAGGGCTGCACAGCAACGATTCGGAGCCGGGACTAGGGGCAGCAACACCGTCGGCACGCGGGAGGGCTCAACCTCCACCGTCAAAGACGGTAGCCGTCCGGACGCAATAGCAGGAGCACACCAGGCCCGTGGGCCCACAGGCCCGGCCGGGCGCTCATAAGCCCGTAAAGCTCCCGCCATCGCGCTGCTGCCGGCACGCCGTCGGCGTCGCCGCCCCACATCCGAGCTGCTCCTCCTCCTCACCGCGCAGCGGACAACGGAGCCACGCCGGGGGTCGGCCCGCTAGGACCCAGATGGGCCCCGCAGGGCCCAGATCTGGGCCGGGGGCGCGCTGCCGGCCACCCCGCGCCACCACACTGCCCCGCCGCCAAGGAGCAACGCCGCCACCCCGCCCACCGCCGGCCACCGCCGCCGGACCGCTGCCTAGTCGAGCAGCACCGCCGCCGCCCCCTGCCCCGGGAAGGGAAGGCGTGCGCGCGGGAACAGGAGGTCCCGCCGCCGCCGGCACCACCCGGGCCAGAGCAGGGGGCGCCCGCCGGCGGCGGCGGGGGGGAGGGGGGAGGGGGGCCGATGGGGGGAAGGAGCTCGCGCCGCCCCGGCCGCCTCCCGGAGAGGCGACCCAAGGGCGGGATCTGGCGAGGGGAGGAAGGGGGAGGGGAGGGGCGGGGGCCGGCGACCGGCGGCGGAGGGAGGGCGCTGGGGCCGGCCGGCGGCGGCGGGGGTGGGGAGGGGGGAACCCTAGCGGGGGGTCGGGGTCGAGCTGAGCGGGGGGACTCTGAGGAACGATAGCGATCTCCGCAAGAATAATCTTAGCAATCAGCATCAATGCATTGGAAGAGGCCTAATATTCTATGACGACCCATACATGCTCTCGATGTCATCAAATTTCTCACCTTCATTAAGCAAAGTTCAAGTACAACTATTGCCTACATATTTACCCAGTCCCCCTTCTTGTCCCAACGTCCGTTCATCAAAGGGAGGAGTTGCAAGACGTTGAGACAATGTTGTAAAACACCTTAATGAAGATACTATCAAACTGGACGTGTGTTGCACATACACAATTACTAGTATCCTAAAGTTCATAAATACCAGCTCCTATATTAGTCATGGATTCAAGATTCTAAAGAAACAGATTTTTTGATGTATATGTCTCAAAAGAAGAGTAAACATATCATATCTTAGGGATAACGTTTTTTCTTAATAGCCATATACTATGACTGATTCTTTACGCAAGATTCAAGTGACCTCGGCAGCTAGAAGGGACCAATCTTTGTGGCTTCTATGTTTGCAATGGTGGGCGATAGGGGGGCCATCACGCACGATATAGAAAAACGTGTGTGATAGGCCTCTACATCGTAGACAGTTTTCGAATATCAATCTCGTGCGATGGTTCAACCTTCGAACACTAGTAGGCATATAGAGACGTGTGTGTTAGTGTACCATCACACCCATCTTTTCTGAAGATAATATGTAATAGTTTGCCAATTGTATACGGTGAGGTAAGAGAACCGTTTGCGAATTGTGCCACGCCGCACACGATTTGGTAGTTGTAAATGTGTGTGATTGTTGCAACCATTACACACTTTATTATACAAAATGTCTGTGATGGGTCATGCCACCATCATGGTCATCGTCTAGTTTACAGGCGAGATTGCGCTTAGCATCAGACACGGTGGATTTGAAGCTCGCGTGTGGGATGAGGAGCTATAGCAGACGGTTGAGAACAATTGGAGTGGTCTGGGTCTCGTCACACACATACTCCCTCCGTCCCAAAATAAGTGACTCGACTTTGTACTAACTTTGTACTAAAGTTAGTACAAAGTCGAGTCACTTATTTTGGGACGGAGGGAGTATTATTTTTCCATACCGTGTGCAACCACACACGATTCTATTGTCATCAGCGTGTAGTTTTTGTATTCCGTCGCACACGCTCATTTGTCCACAATCGTGTCTGATGTAGATTAGTTCATCCGACAAAATTCCCAAATTTGAATTAGCCATACAAAAAGCAAATTCGCGAAAATATGCATTTAATCAGGTATTGACCACACCATACACATTCAGCACATTATTGGCCGATAGTACATTGCGAAAAATGCATGCTAGCTAGATTTCGAAGAACTTACATATGCAGAACTGATCAAAATAAAGCATGCACACAAATGTAATATATGAAATACGTACACCTGATGTCAATCATATATCACATGGAAAACTGAAATCCATGCGTAACTATTTAGCAGCAAACTCGTCAAAAAATAATTCAAAACATACATATTGACTAGATGACTTGAAAGCTCCAACCCTTGTAGCAATACCTTGCAGCCTGCCCGATCCAGCCCGTCCAGCGTTTTAGTGCAAGCTCTGCCGCTGACTATGACCCGCATGGATTATCGAATGAGGCGGATTATTTACAAATTAATTTTTATGACTGCTTTATTAGAGCACAGAAAGTTACAAGGACTATATTTTTTATTCCCTTCTTACAAGCCTGTTCTTTCGCTAGTAATGAAGTAATGATAACTTGGATCTTACACACAACTTTGAAGTATGCATGTCACAATACACAGAGCAAAATCAAATCCTCTTCTCCTTAAAACATGCATGCATGTACGCTTGGGTGAAAAAGGAAGCTAGTTCTTAAGAGAAGTAAAGTTCTACTAGTTTTAAACTATTCATATTTTAAACTTGCAAAGAATAACTCTCGGCACCTAATATCGTACGTAATCTATGCTATCCATGTCATGCAATCTCTTGCCTTTATTACATAAATTTTCAAGTTCCACTAGTGCCTACATATTTACACACCCTCACTTCCCTTCCGGTGTATTTTTGAGATATCACTGTCCCAGCGTTGGAAGAACTAGCACTTATTAGCTCGTTGTCTCAGCAGCGAAGCCATTGGGTAGGAGTGGTAGGGATCGGGAGGGAGTCGAAGAGGTCGACAATAATGGCATGCGTCTGATTCTGGTTCACTCACAGTCTGCGAGTCTTGTTTCGCAATGAGTAACCTTGGACGACTGGAAACGCTCAACAGCGGCCGCAAGGCCGAGCACTACTACATTCTCCATGACTCCCGCCTCCTCCTCATCGTGTCGTGAATACGGCGATAGAGTAGAGATGAAGGACGACAAGATAGTGACGCACTACGATAAGCCGAACAGAGGGCTGGAGGGTCCCCGTCACATGCGCATGTCTGCCCCAACGAGCAACGCGGGGGCATACAACGAGGACCTCCATCTCATAGCACGGCGGCGAGGGTCGAGCCGGATACCAAGACAGCAAGGCTAGAGGTGAGCACAATGGACACTAATGGAGTTGTGGGGCGAGACCGAGAGCATGACACCACGCCTGCGCTCTAACTTCTTTTATGTCAGCTGATGTACGCTAGTGTAACGCCTGTTTGCCATGTGCGTTGCGGGAGGTACTCGGTGTACATTTAAAGAAGCCGTGAGCCCGTGTTTCAGTACTCGGCTTATGCATTGCTACTAGGCGACGTGTGTTTTTCCTGTAGTGCGTTGGGCAGCTGCAACTTCTCCTACCGCTACAGTACGTTGGTAGCCCTGCTGGTGGGATTGCGGGCCTCTTCGTTCCGAGCTTGGGCCGGCTGGAAGCAGCCCATTGCGGGAGAGGGGGCTCTGTCATCGGCATGCTGCTCCAGTCTCGGGAGGGGTTCTCGGGCGTCAATGGCGTCCACGTGAGCTGCTCCTTCCCATGCTACTCCTCGCTGACGGCAGGACTAGCGGCGCTGATGATGGAGCTTCGAGAATTTAGCTTCTTGGAGCTAATACGTTCGGCACAATTTTCAGCTCGGAGTTTGTGAAGCCTAGAGTTGGAGAGGTTTAAAACAGGCCCTTATTAAGTCATCACACTTCATCCGAAGCTACTGTACTACGGCAGAAGTTTATAGACATGGCCCGACAGGCCGACATGACACCATAGCACACGCTCATTAACAACACTAGTGGAGGACTCCGAAGGCACAAAACTTGTGAGCCCGGAGACAAAAGCAACGTTGTGGCCATCCACTTACTTACCACTAATTTAGCTATACGTAAGTTGCCTGAAAATCTAATTTGGGCCAGTCGTTTTTTGGGGCGTTGATTTCTGCTTCAAGATTCGTGCTCTGTTATTTTTCTATGCCTGTTGCGTTTTAAGCCCAAATTTCGACTGACCACTGCTTTGGGTCACTCAATTTCTTCTTGGGCTCAACCCCATTCTGTGTAGCCTGTTTATAGGTCGACGGTACTTTCACTTTTCTGTTTGTACGCATTTTTTTGCTTTTCTAGTTTCTTTTTTAGCAGGTTTTCATGGGTAATTTTAAGATGTTTGGTGAGTGTAAAATATATACATGAAAATACTATATGAAACGTGTATAAATTATACTAGAGTGCAAAAATTGCACAACTATATGTTTATATTTTACATATTAAAAAAATTAAAGTTGTGTGCAAGTTTTTTTATTTTCTTTCTGCTTAAAGTATACCAATGCAACTAATTCATTCTATCTCCTCATTTTTTTAGTTTTAGTTTTACTTTTTTTCTTCTTTATGGGTTATATCATTGCCACCAATTCATTCTTTCTTTGGAAACTTTTTTCTCCGATTATTATATGCTTATGCTTGAATATTATAAAAAAGCGCAATTTCTGTATAAATTGTGTGCAAATTTTTGTAATTATTTGCTTAATATTTTTTCCCGTTTTCTTTCTTATTAAAGGGTAATTGCAATGCTACTAATTAATTACACTTTCTTCACTTGTTTACTTTTGTTTCATTTTCTTTCTTCTTAAAGGGTAATATCAATTCCACTTCTTCATTTTTTTTAGTTTTGTTTCATTTTCTTTCCTCTTTATGGGTAATATCAATGACACTAATTCATTCCTTCTTAGGAAACTTCTTTTTGCTACAATCCCACTATTATATGCATATTATAAAAACACAATTTATGTGTAAATTATGTGCAAATTTTGTCATTATTTACTTCATATCTTTTTCATTTTCTTCGTAAAGGGTAATACCCATGCCACTAATTCATTCTTCCTTAAAGAATTTTATTATTTTGATTTTTATTTAGTTTTGTTTCGTTTTATTTATTTTTGAAGGGCAATATCAGTGCCATTATTCATTCTTTCTGATAAAAACCTTCATTATTTTGATTTTATTTTAGTTTTTGTTTCATCTTCTTTCTTCTTATAGGGTAATACGATAATACCAATGTCATTAGATGATTTTTCCTTGGAAAACTTCACTATTATAATTTAGTTTTAGTTTTTTAAATTTTCTTTCTTTTTAAAGTGTAATACCAATGACACTAGTTCATTTGTTCTCAGAAAACTTTGTTGTTATGGTTTTATTTTAGTTTTCGTTTCAGTTTCTTTCGTCTTAATGGGTAATACGAAAGCCATTAATTCATTCTTTCTTAGAAAACCTCATTGTTTTGATATTTTGTTACATTTATTTTTTTCCTATAAAAGTAATACTAATGCCACTAATTCATTCATTCTTAGAAAACATCATTTTTGAGAAAATTCACTATTATATGCTTACTTTTGCATATTATAAACAGACGAAATTTCTATGTAAATTTGTGTGCAAAGTTTGTAATTGTTTGTTTTAATGCTTTTCATATTATTTTCTCTTAAAGGGTAATACCAATGTCACTAATTCATTCTTCATTAGAAAACTTTAATATTTTTATTATGTTCTAGTTTTTAATTCATTTTTGCAAAATACTACTATTATATGCTTATTCTTGAACATTATAAATAAGCGCAATTTATGTGTAAATTGTGTGCAAATTTTGCCATTATTTTCTAAAATATTTTTTAATTTCTTTTTCTTAAAGGGTAATACTAATACCACTAATTCATTTTTGTTTGAAAAAAACATTATTTTGCAAATTATGAATTAGTGTATTTGTAAAAAGTGCAATGACGGGTATATATGTTTCGATAAATGAAATATATTAATATCGCGAAGATACCAATTATACCCAACCTCTGCACCAAGATATTGAAAGATATCAAAGATGCACATGGCCAAGAACAAAAAAAAGAGAGAGAAATAAAAACAAAGACCCCATCGCAGTGATGAAACACTCGCAACAACAACACTCAACCCCCACCAAAGACAACACCCGGACTAAATAAGAGGTTCTCCGAAAGCGACGCCTCCAAGAAGGAAACAATGCACAAGCGTCGTCGTCGCTCGATCAACGATCTTGAGTTTTCACCTTGGAGAGAGTCCGAGATCCCAAAAATGATGCTTTCGCAAGACCATTGCGAGGTACAACCAATGAAGCCCAGACCTTGGGCTTTCACCTTGGAGATCGCGGCTCGATACTCGAGAAGCACGCCCAGAACTGTTGTGCACCTGTCATGCTGCCCCTTCCTGCCAAGGTCGCCGCTGCAAGTCCTCAACATCTGACACACGGGAAAAAAACATGTGCCGCAGTCTTCAACGCAACCAAAACTCCTCTCTACCATTACAAGTTTCCGATCGCAGCCACCATGACTTTCTTCACCAGTGTCAACGTTGTGGAAATCTGTACTTAGACATGTTCCATGGCACCGGCAAGACAGCGAAGCATCGCACCACGCCCTCGTGAAGCCTCTCTGGCCGAAGATGAGGCGCGCCTGACCAGATCAATTCTGATCTAGATATCCACTGGCGTCATGCATGCGCCAAAACCATATATATCCGAGAGGGAGACTGGAACCCGTCGGTGTTCAGATCAAGGAGGTAGACATGAAGCGGAACAAAGTTATGGAGCACGAAGAATAGCAGGGCCAACCACCGCGGGGCTCCCTTGGATCATGATGGCCGGATCTAGGCAGTGCCACGCCCAACAACCTTTCCCGACACAGGTAGCCCCCGCGACGCCCATGTGAGGATGCGAGGTCTGCCTCCGGTCGCCAGGATCCTGAGCCCCAGCGCGCGCTGACGCTCCATCCAACCTGCTCCTCTACAAGCCGCCGCAGGAGAGCGCCCCGCCGCAGTCTGCGGTCGCGCAGGCTTCGCCCGGCGGCGTCCTCAAGCGGCGGCGCGGTGAGAGGAGGGCAAAAGGAGCGGCGCTGGTGTGAGGAGAGCTAGCTGCGCCCGAGTCTCCCTAGGCTGGGTAACGTGGTGCGATCTTATTTTCGCGGGGGTATATATGCAAGTACAAAATCAAAGAATAAGTATTTATGCAAGTACTAAATGATATGTGTGTAAATTATAGTAGAATGTGAATATTGTGCAATTCCACTGCAAAGTTGTTTGCAAGTTTTGACATGTTTTCCTTTTTTCTTTTCTTTTTTAGAAAAGTTCATTATTTTGATTTTGTTTTGGTTTTTTTATTTTCTTTCTTCTGAATGGGTAAAACCAATGCCACAAATTCATTCTTTCATAGAAAACTTCATCTGAATATTATTTTGTTTTAGTTTTTATTTTGTTTTGTTTTCATTTTCTTTACATTTGTAAAAGTAATACTGATGTCACTAATCCATTACTTTCTAGAAAACACATTTTTTGCGGAAATCTCACTAGTATATGCTTATTTTTCATAGTAATAATACATTTTTGATATATACGTATGTATATATGTATATATGTATTGTATGCATGGATTAAAAATACTCCCTCCGTTTTTATTTACTCTGCATATTAAAGTTGACCGAAGTCAAACTTTACACAAACTTTGTAAAGTTTGACCAAGTTTATAGAAAGGAATACAAATAGTTATCATAACACATCTATATGATGTGAAAGTACATTCAATAAAGAATCTAATGGTATTGATTTGTTATCCTATATGTTAATCGTTTTGTCTATAAACTTGGTCAAACTTTACAAAGCTTGACTTTGACTAAAGCTAATACGCGGAGTAAATAAAAATGGAGGGAGTAAGTATACATGTGTGAGATTGCAAATATAAAAATAAATAAATCATTCCTTCTTACAGAATTTCTTTTCTATATAAAGTCCACTCCTATATGCGTATTCATGCATATTGTACAAATGTGCAATTTTTTGTAAGTTGTCTGCATTTTTTGTATTTTGTGCATTAAATAATTCATGTTTCATTAGGAAACTCCAAAAAAAAAATATTGTTCATCAACGGGCCGTTGTTTTGCATTGGCCCGAGAAGTCTTGTGAGCTTCCGTTGATTCTGTATGAAAAAAGGCTTAGTTGTGCTATATCACTGAAATTGACTGACCGCAATTTAGGTTGTGAGCTTCCGTTGGTTCTGTATGAAAAAAAAGGCTTAGTTGTGCTATATCACTGAAATTGACTGACCGCAATTTAGGTTGTGAGCTTCCGTTGGTTCTGTATGAAAAAAGGCTTAGGTGTGCTATATCACTGAAATTGACTGGCCGCAATTTAGGTACAGTCGATTTGTTAGGAATCGGCTGACCCATTCCCTAAAATCAGGCGACTGGCCCGTAGCCAGTCCCACTTACCACCACGGGGGCGGGGCAGCAAGTGAAGGGTTGGCTCCTTCTTTGTAGCCAGCAAGGATCTGGCCGTCTTCGAGCAATCGAGCTGCTTTACTGGCGAAAATGAGGCGCCATGCATGTGTTAGCACTAATCATGACAACGGCGTAGTCGTCGTGCGGAGCCAGCAACTGAAGGCGGGACGTTCGTTGGTGTTTGGCCGAGTCTCCAGCCGAGTGGGGTAGAACGGTCTTGCATGTGGGTTGGCCGTTGTGCATGTGCGTGCGTGAGGCACCGGAACGTGTGAGTCGTTGGGCCGGGGACGTGCTAAGATTGGAACTACCCGCCTGGAGTCCGCCGCTGTGGACGAGTGCTGCATCACATAGCAGCTTTTTTTTTTGCACCGAATTTAAAGCTTTATTCAACGAAGTAGTAGCCGGTTACAATCAGCCCGCAGGCAACTGACGAGGAAGTCCGGGCTTTTATCAAGCCAGCTTTCCGTCCATTCCAGTGAGCAAGCACGTTCCGCACATTCATGAGCCGGAACATTAAGTTCCCTACTAACATGCCAAACCGAAAAATAAGCAAAACTAGGTATGATAGCTTGTAATTCTCTTAAGATAGGCGCCGCAACTGATCTTGTTGTGGTGCGCGAATTACAGAGGTCGATTAACTCCGAACAATCGACCTGTATTATCACATGTGAGTACCCTCGGAGCTGAGCAAAAATCACTCCCTCCCGTAGCACCAGAAGCTCGGAGACAAAAGGATCCGAAACCCCCGGTAGTGGCTTGCACCAGGCGCCCATGAACGCTAGGTGTGAGCGGGCTACTCCTCCAGCTCCTGTTGAGAGAGCATCTGGGAACACCGATCCATCGGTATTAATGGTGATCCAACCCGGATCCGGTGGACGCCATTGTTGTGCTGATGTAGACCTAACTCGGCGTGCCGAAAGCTCGAGTAAGGATAGAGTTTCATGTACCCATCTGACTGCCATAACCGGGTCATACCCCTCCTTGTCATGAGTCCATCTATTACGTGGAGACAATATGGCATGCATGATGGTAATGATCTTGCATCTGGCATCCGCAGAGAACTGATGGTCCAGCAAGATGTCTCGCGCCCAAGACTGTGTACTCAGCGTAGGCAAAGTCAGCTCAAACATGTCCCTGGCCGCGGTCCAGAACTGTTGAGCATGGTTGCAAGAGATGAGTGCATGCATAAGAGTCTCATCCGTTGTCTGACATAGATCACACCGACCCAGCGGTTTAATATGTCGATGCTGCAAGGTCATAGAGTCTGGTAGGATACCATGAAGCACTCTCCACCAGAACACTCGAACCTTAGGAACAACTTGTAGCTTCCAAAGTGCAGACCATAACTGCTTGTTTGAAGATGAAGTATCTGTGATCGTCCCTTCCTCTAGAGAACTATGCTCGTTGCGAGTCATTAGAGAGCGATACGCTGATTTAACAGTATACTGACCTGATGTAACGACCCATACTTAATTAATAAATCATTACCCACTTAAATACAATTAGGAAGATCATACAAATTAATTAGCACATCTCAGCTTTATGCAACAAATATAATTGCTCAAGATGGATATTTTTATTCATACATCTCAGACAGTACAGCAGTATATGTGTATTACAATTCTTTGGTAAAAACAAAATAGAGGGAGACCAGACTATGCAAAAAAAAAAATCAACCATGCCACACAAAACTTAGACCAACACAAAATATCTATGGGTCAACCAGGATAGCAGGACACATTTGAGACTCACATTGACCACCACCATCACGTGCACTATATATTAGTATTAGTCAACTGACCAACAGTTAGTCTAGATATGGGTTGCAACTACCAGCCAATAGAAAGGCTCCAGGAAGGCAAAACAGTGCAGTAGGGATGGGCTGCCATACCAGCCAAGGGAGATGGATATCAGATATTAGATGGAGAGGGAGCAGACTAAGCAACGGCCAAGGATTCACTCGTCTCCATTCCTTCCCCAAATAGCCAGACCAACAACTTGTCTTCCTTCCACTCTCTTCATCTCTCCACCTGCAGCCAACAAAGATCCAAGAACAATAAGAGCATCTCCAGCCGTCTTCATCTCTCCACCTGCAGCCAACAAAGATCCAAGAACAATAAGAGCATCTCCAGCCGCGGCCCCAAAGGACCCCCCCCCCCCCCCCCAGGCCCTTTTTTCATCGCCGGCGCCGAAAAATCAGCCCAGTCGCGCCCCCAGGACCCCGTTTTTCGCCGGTTAGAGCCCTTTTTTGGGCCGGCGAACCCAGGCCGAACCCAGGGCGCTGGGAGCCTCTTGGGGGGCTCCGGCGGTAACAAACCGGCGTGTGGGACACCACTGTCAGGCGAATCTCGTCCTTTTCCTCGCCCGAGCCACCCCCCCCCCCCCCCCGTTCTCCCCAATGCCGACCCCGGCGCCCCTCGCCTGTTCACGGCCACTGCGCCGCCGCTAGAAGGAGCAAGGCCCCACTTCGCCCCCCCCTCGTCGGATTTCGCTTCCCCCGACCCTCGCCCATCGCCGTCTTCCAGCCCAAACCACGCCGGCAGGACGCCGGTGGCTGGTCGCCCGTCACGCCGACAAGGTGTTCGACGTTTTGCCTGATCGGCCATGGACTCGGACGACGAGGAGGCGTTCGCGGCCCTGTTGGAGGAAGAAGCCGAGGCCGACACCGCCAACGAGGAGCACCTCATGATACTCGCCTCGCTGGCCGGCCTGTTCGTCAACAATGACAAGCCCCGGCGAGGTGGCTCGGCGCCGGGCCGACGCAAGAGCAAGCAAAGGCATCGGATGGAGGGGTATTGCATGCTCTACGCCGAATACTTCGCCGACTCTCCATTGCACGGTGAGAAAGTATTTCGGCGTCGCTACCGGATGAACCGAAAGCTCTTCCTCAGGATTGTTAATTCCGTCCAGGAGTTCGACAGCTATTTCGTTTGCAAGAAGGATTGCACCGGCACAGTTGGATTCTCCTCACTTCAGAAATGTACCCAAGCTATGAGGATGCTTGCATACGAAGCTCCCGCGGACATACAAGAAGACTATGGGCGAATGGCCGAGTCCACCACCATTGAGTGTCTATACAAGTTCTGCAGGGCAGTGGTGGCAGTGTTTGGACCACAATATTTGCGATCACCCAATGCTAAAGACACTGCTCGAATCCTAGCACAGAATGCAGCAAGAGGATTTCCAGGGATGCTTGGAAGCATCGACTGCATGCATTGGTCATGGAAAAACTGCCCATTTGCTTGGCAGGGGATGTACAAAGGCGCCAAAGGTGGTTGCAGTGTGGTACTTGAGGCAGTAGCCACACATGACCTATGGATTTGGCACTCCTTCTTTGGTATGCCAGGAACTCACAATGATATCAACGTCTTGCAGTGCTCGAATGTCTTCGCCAAGCTTGTTGAAGGTCATGCTCCTCCGGTGAACTTTGAGGTCAATGGACGCCAATACAACAAGGGATACTATCTAGCAGATGGTATCTATCCGAGATGGTCCACATTTGTGAAGACAATCTCAAAACCTGTGGTGCCAAAGAAGGCACACTTTGCTAAGTGTCAGGAGGCTTGCAGGAAAGACGTCGAGCGAGCATTTGGTGTGCTCCAATCGCGATTTGCTGTTGTCCGGTACCCCGCTATGACCTGGTCCAAAAGGCAGATGTGGGAGATCATGAATTGCTGTGTCTGCTTGCACAACATGATCATTGAGAGCGAGCAGGAAGAGCCAGTGTTTGATCCTGAACCATATCACAGGATGGGACTTCTTGCAGTTGTTGATCACCAGGTACCAGCAACATGGACTGCCTACCTCAATATGCGCCAGGAGATCCGAGACCCACAAGTGCATCAAGAACTGCAAGACGATCTGGTGGAGCACCTATGGAGGCTCAAGGGCAACGCCTAGCTCGATTTGTTTTAATTTATGTTGGAACTTGCTTCATTGAACTATTTGATTTTGTATTTCTATGATGAACTTTGGTACGAAACATTCAGTTTTTTTTTTGAATTTATGCCGAAAGAGCGCCGATTTTGTTGATTTTAAAGCCGAAATAGCGCCAAATCTAGGGCGAATTTGGGCCGATTCTACGCCCATAATGGGCCGAAAGCGGCGGTTGGGGGGCGACCCCGGGGACTCGACTGGGAAAACGAGCCCCCCCCAGGCCGATTTTAGCACCGGCTCGGCCCAGGCGGCGCTATTTCGGCCCCCTGGGGGGCCAACGGCTGGAGATGCTCTAAGTAGAGATGGTGACTTGAGAAATCATCAGTAGACAGAAGGGGACAGGCTGGAGCTAGAAGCTAGCCTAGTGGAGTGGAGTCTGAACATAGGAGCAACAAGAATAAAGCCAACAGAGAGGAGCAAGAAAAAAGGTGAGTTCTTCCTCTGCCATTTCTTTAATACTCACTCACACAAAGAAGCCAGCCCAGATGCACACACAAAAGTATCCTAATTAATCATAGGTGCACACAAATCGCAGCAGGAACATTTATCTTTGTTCTTGAAAGCAACATTCATAAGAAAGAAAGAGGATTCAGCCTCAGATAAGTAAAGAAAAATGGGTTAGGTTATTGTTACAACAGCAATACATCAACATCTTGCACAGAGATGAACTTGTTCAGTACACCCGCACATGGGAGCCAATTTAATTTACTAAATCTGATAACTTAAGCATAAAAAAAATTAACGAGAGAAGAGGGAGACACCACTGACCTGCACATATGAGGGATCTGCTCCACGGCCACGCGCTGGAGCTCTGGCCGGCACCACCCAGCGGCACCCCGGCCACCAACGCCGGCGGCTTCGATTTGGAGCAGCGGAATCACAGCCCCAATGGGAGCTTCACCTGCAAAAATAAATCAGAGGAGATTTGAGGGTTAGGGCTGAATCCAGGGGGAACATATGGGGATTTACATCAGGGAAGAGAGAGAGTTGAGGATCCAGCAGCGACGGAGCAGCATCTTTCCCGTCGTTGGCTGTGTGGTCGATCTGGGCTAGGTTTGAAGCAGAGGATAGGAGTGAGAAGAGAATTGTACGTGTAGTACTAGGGTGTGTTCTCTCAGGTTCAGATCTAGTACAGGGGAGAGAGACTTAGAAAATTGAGAAAGAGAGAGAGAGAGAGGCACGTGTGTAGGATTATGGTCTACTAATTGTTTATTCTAAATCCACCTACTAATGCAAGCTTAGTAACTAAAAAGAAAACCAGTAGATAAAAACAAAAATAATAATATTGTAGAATTGCCACACTGCACGTACATATATTTTTATTTCCCCGGATATTTACTCGACTTAGTCTCGGTATATATATTCGTCGAACTACAGGAAGCGAGCACAGTCCGAAGAAGCAGGGGCTACCGAAGCAAACTGAGTCCGAACTTGAGTATTAAAACTCAGGCAAGCTCTCCTTGATCATGCAGAGTAGAATTATTTTCCTAAAAACATTATTTTCTATTACATCTTATCATCAACTTGCATAAAATGTTTTGGAATAAACTGTGTGGAGTAAGTGTTGGCAAATAGTTGGGTTAGCTGATGGAGCAGCTAATCCATTTTTTTTATAATTTATTTGTTGGGTAAAGGGAGCCCGGGATGGACGTACTTGAAGGTGAGGCCCTCTACATATGGCTATTATATTAAGATTAAAGAACTTTCACTCGTTTTATGCGCCGTACTGCAATCGTATCAACCATGGTCTCGTCTAAGACGGATTAAGCCCATTACTCATAAAGTTGTTATACTCTCCACATGGGTAAATAGTAATAGGATGGGCGATGAGCTCCCATGCTAATGCCGGATAGGTGCATTAGCCAAGCGCTATATATTAAGCGTGGTGGAGTGCGGGTTCCGAAACCCGACACAACGGCTAGTGATTACTAGCCGGGTGGAGATATAATATACATAAATGGGGAAAGGCTTTATGCTCTGAACCATGTCTCGCATCTAAGGAAATGCAGATGGCAATTATGGTTTCGAGCTCTATGGGTAAAGTGATACAAACTCTGCAGAGTTAAAGGAAATCATGAATTCATGCCGGTCTCTTGGATTGGAGACTACGGGGACCTATTGGTGGTTCTATCTCGCAATACGAGTGTTTGATGGCTTTTATAAATTGAACGGGACTTTCTACAACAAATGTTTATTTTGAAAAGTGTTGAGTTGAGGTAGGACTTGTTGATTTATGTTGAACTATCATGAGTGTTGCATTCTGCTATTTGAGCTTGCTGAGTACTTTGTACTCACTCTTGCTATTAATCCTCTCTTTCTTAGAGCAAAGCATGTATGAGAATCCTATGGGACCAGGTGAGGGGAGCAATAATGATGGCTACAACTACTCCGATGATCTTAATATGGACCAAACTAGTGATATGTATGACCTGGACGTCACCTATGGCGGTTGGGATGAATAAGTGCCTATTGATCTAGATATGTAATCCAGGAACTATATTATCACTATCTATCTAGTATTGCTAGTTGGAACTCCAGTGTTAGGAGATGTAATAATTTGGCAAACATGTGAGAAGCCTACTTGAAACTTTTAGCCCTGCGTGGCATGGTATTGTAATATAAATGACCATCTCTAACTATTTCCCTCTTGCAAATGTCTGACATGGATTATTAGTTGACAAGACAAGGTTTTGTCAAGAAATAATCCAAGGGCTAGTGTCATTATCATAATTAATAATGACACGGGTCGTCACACCTGACTTCTCGAAGGCCCATGCCAAGATGTCTTCCCCTCCATGCGGATCCAAAGGGATATTTAAGATCGCCTCCGCATCAGACTGAAGAAAATTTTGTCGGACCAAATCAACATTCCAATTTCCGGTATAATCATCAATTAAATCTGAGACTTTTTCCAAAGGGGCGTCACGAGTTCAACCCCTGGGTTTCATTGTGGCCGTGTTGGGAATCCATTGGTCTGTCCAAATAGATATAGAGGAGCCGTCCCCGATTCGATGAATCAGTCCAGCCTCCAAAACCTTCCTTCCCGCCACAATCGCACGCCAAGTAGAGGAAGCTCGAGCGGGAATCGTTGCGTGAAGAAAGTCAGTTTGCGGGTAATACATGCCCTTCAGTACACGCGCACATAAACTATTGGGGTGTGTCAGCAGCCGCCAGCCTTTTGCCTAACATGGCAAGATTAAACTGTTCAGAGTCCTTAAAACCCATTCCACCTTTGATCTTCGGCTCAGTCAACTTCTTCCACGATAGCCAATGAAGTGATCTTTTGTCTATAGAACTGCCCCACCAATATTTAGCCATTGGTGAAGTAATCTTCTTACACACTTTCTTTGTCAACTGGAAGCAACTCATACTGTACGTCGGTATGGCTTGAACAATGGATTTTAGCAGAACTTCTCGTCCCGCACATGCTAAATTCCTCTCCGACCAACCACTTATTTTTCCTCGGACACGTTCACATAGCAGCTGGATGACATTGCACGTACGTCTGCTGCACGGTCGACATTGCACGTACGTCTGCTGACGACGAGGTCGTTCGACGCCGCCATGGACGAGAGAACGTCGTAGCACGGTGCCACACGGCCACCCGTAACGAGATCGTGCGGCGCAACCATGGTTGGGGAGCCGTGGCAGCATGAAGCGACACGGCCGCCAGCGACAAGATCGTTGGGCGCCTCCCTGGACAACAAGTCTTGGTCGCGTGGTATCATACGGCCACCGGCGGCGAGGTTATGCGCCGCCATGGACGAGAGCAGCACGAGAAACAACGAACCCTAACTCATGCGGCGTGAGTTACGTACGTATGTACAACAGCAGCACTGGATACGTACCTGTTCGAGCGCCTGAACAAAGCCTGGTATTGCAATCGGGAATAGCTAGTTGGGATTGAAAGCTGGTGCAAGTGGGATTAGGTGCTTTGAGATTAGAGCAGCCACATGTCAATCATCTAAATGGGTCTAATTTGCTGGCCTGTGAGACCCGGTCTCATAGGATTTTTTTTTTCCGCTCTTGGCATGGGACGCTGCGTGTCTATTTAAGGGTCTGATCAGTGCTTGTGTCCAGCCAGTAGTACAGGCAAGATGTAGTTTCTGCGTGCGTGCTCGTGTATGTAGAGGAACAGTGTTAGGCGTTGTTCTAGGTGTGTGGTGTGTCCACCGAGAAAGCCGAAGTTAGTCTCCACGCGTGTGTAGTCTTCAGGTGTGTGTGCGCTCATCACGAGGAGAAAGATGTAGCCGGATTTAGCCTTCGGGACGTGTAGTCTCCCACGTATAATCCAGTGTGGTACGGAGCGGAGTTTGAACTCGAAAGAAAAAAACAACGTTCATGCGGCGAGGCGTTTGTCAACGAAAACACTCGTGTGTCGAGTTTGTATCGGGTCCGTCTCTTCCGGAGAGCTGGTTCGGCGTGTCGCCGGAGGGTTTGTCCCAACAGCATGCACGCTAATGGAAGTGGAAAGGAAACATATGCATGTATATGAACGACCAACAAAAGATGAAGGATATGCTGCTCGCTGCTGTAGTCACCCATACCCCGGCAATCACAACGTTTACTGAGTTTTATGGGGCTAGGTTTCTTACCTGTTAAGCTTGGATTTCAAACAAATCCGACCTTTGCAAAAGAAAGTTCTGAATTATTTTATATTAGTAAATAGACATGCTCATTCCATTACACATATGCAGAATTTCATAAAGAAATATATTTATTTATAGGCTACAAAGAAGTAAATATGTTTTTTGAAATGACATGATTCCTGCATTCATGAAGAAGAAAAGAGTTACTCGGTTAATTTGGAAAGA
Organism: Elymus sibiricus; assembly: GCA_039707655.1. Classification (NCBI taxonomy): domain Eukaryota; kingdom Viridiplantae; phylum Streptophyta; class Magnoliopsida; order Poales; family Poaceae; genus Elymus; species Elymus sibiricus. Next base: position 432,860,027 of record CM077675.1, read on the forward strand.
GTGAAGTGCATTTTTCATCCCTCGACTAATCAAGAAGTGTGACTTTCGTCCCTGAACTTTCTTTCGGTGTAACCTTCGTCTCTCAACTCTAAATACCAGGTATAGTTAGTCCCTGACAACGGCATTCCTGGTCAAACCCGGTTTTAACTTGATGTGTCATTGTTTTGACCACATCTTGGTGCAACATTCGTCCCTCAACTCTTAATATCGGGTAGAATTAGTCCCTTACAAGAGTATTCCTCGGCCAAATCTAGTTTTGACTTCTCATGGCACGGTTTTGATCACATCACCACCGTAAGGTGAATGCTCCAAGGGTTTGGGATTGGACCTCGGTGAATTGTGCTCCTTTCTCTCCCCCGTGCCAGTTTAGATCCGATCTGCCACCTATTGTCCTATCATCACCCCGAATATCATGTTGACCATCTAAAGTGGGACGAGCTGCTCTCATGACCGACCTCCTATAGTAGCATCGCAGCCTTTCTCTCTGCATCACGTAGTGGACATTTAAAGAGGGTGGAGATGCTCATGTTGCTGGAGCAGCACCAACGTGGGAGTGGGAGTGGGAGAGAGAGAGAGAGAGAGAGAGAGAGAGAGAGAGAGAGAGAGAGAGAGAGAGAGAGAGAGAGAGAGAGAGAGAGAGAGAGAGAGAGAGAGAGAGAGTTTTCTCTCAATCACAAGCGGCCCTGCCACCTTACAGTGACGATGTGGCCAAAACCATGTCACATAAGATCAAAACCGGGTTTTTCGAAGAAAAAAAAGTCAAAACCGATCTTGACTGTTGAATACAGCTGCCAAGGACTAACTATACCTGGTATTAAGAGTTGAGGGATAAAAAATGAACCAAAAAAAAGTTCAGGGACGAGAAATGTACTTATCTCATTCAAAAATACCGACAAAACTAGATTGTCCAGCTAATTATGCAAAACAGGATGAAAACCATCACAACCGCTGAACTCATTTTATTGTTCCCTTCTATGAACCCATATACATCGTGATGTAGTGAGCCAGACATACTTAGGGCTGAATGGGCTGCAATTAGTGTGGCCAAATAGTAAGTAGGTATAATAACAATTTATTTTTCTTATTTCACAAATCTAAAAATATATATATTATATTTTATCAATTTAATAACAAAAGAATTAAAATTATTCGCAGATATAAAAATGCATGTACTTCTACAAACATGTATTTTAAGAAAATGATCGTGTAATTTACAAAATATTCATGTGATTAAAAAAGTTTTCACATACTTTGAAAAATATTTATGTAACTGAAAAAGGTGTTCACATGTTTTAGAAAATGGTCATTAATTATAAAAAAGATGCATGCCCATTAAAGATAACCAAAGATGTATCGTTTAAAACCACTCATATTTTGAATCAACAATTTGAATAACTCTCCCGACCTAATATTGTACGTGACCCGTGCTCTCCATGTCATCAAATCTCTCACCTTGATTACAAAGAAAAAGTGAAGTACAGCTACCGCCTACATGTTTACACAGCCTCCCTAAATGTCCCAAACGTCTTTGTTGCAAACGCTTGCAAGTTGCAAAGGCAAGCTGGCTGAGATGAAGGAAACGCAGGGTCAGCCATAACTACAAAGATGAGTAAAACTCTAGTACTACACACTACTGTACGTATCTCTAGCCTTTATCGGTTATATATATGCGTGTCTGTAGGACCATAATAACATGCGTTTATTCAGTATGTCATGTAGTATATGTATGTGTCAGGCACTATATGTGTATGTGGTCAGGGTAAGCATCCACAGGTGGTAAATGTATACACATGACATTGAGGAATGTAATACATCCGAGCAAAACAAGACAACAGATGCGTCCATCATTAGTCTATTGTGTGACCAACGACACGTTGTCTTTTTTGAGAAATTTCAGTGAGTATTTGCGACGTCGCGGTCCTCCATCGCTGTTGCGGAGGTGCAGATCCATTAAATCCGGCTGTTCCATGCAACGCAACGTTCATTTGGACACTGCGCGCCAAGGTCAAGGTCGGCGAGGGCAAGTGTTCTTAATCCTCAGGGCATGTACAATGATTGATAAGATAGTCTTATCTTAAGTCTTGCATGTAATTTAGAGATGACAAAAAAAATTGTCTACAATGGTTCATCTCTTAGCCTTATCTTCGATAACTAGTTATTCCTAAAAACGTGATGAGACATATTATGCTAAGAGATCACCTCTTGTCTTCTCTTAAATAAGAGAAGGCAAAGTTTTTTTCTGAGTTCTCTCTCCTCCACCTCATCATTTATCCTAGGTGGCACTCCTAAGATAGCACCATTGTACATGCCCTAATTGGCTAAGTGCTTATTGACGGTCATCGACGTGTTGTGGCGCCGGCCTTTGCTACTGGGCTCAGCGTCCCATGCATTGTTGAGCTATACTCACAACTTGTACTCTTAAAATGAATTTTATTCTTCAGCCCCCAAATTGAGATTCCGGCAAAGAATTTCCTCTCTGGCATAACAATGCTAGCCAAATCATTAACAACAGGTTTAATATTTTCTTGATTTCATTTTGTAGTTATTTTGAATTTTCTCAATCACCGTTCAGATATAGAGCGCGTGGGGCTAAATATTTGCATCAGTGCCTCGGCCCCATTCACCATAGCATGTGTCAGCCCTGACCGGCCAAAATTTTCTCTTCCATCATGACCCAGGCAGCGGCAAGGCAGCCAGCGAAGTGAGACAGCTTTCCCGATTTTCTCTACGGTGCCCCCCCCCCCCCCCTCACAAGGGATTCAGTACCATCTGAGATACAAACAGAGAGGAGTTCTGGGAAAGAAGAAGAACAGCAAAGGGGGAAAGTTCGGGCTACATCCAACTAATTCGATGCCCTCCTCCTCACCTACTACTGCTTACATAGGAACCAAGTTGCCTTCACTGGACGCAGCCAGGCTCGCTTCCTACGGGTTCAACTCAACCCTTTCGACACCGTGCTTGTCGCCGCTTGGTTCTGACCCCTCAATTTTGGGGTACCCTGCGCACCGCATAGCTTGCGCATCCTCATCGATGGGCCTGAGTGTGCACGTTCATATGTGTTCACAAGGCAAGTCTTTTGAATGTGTATTGTTTTTTTTTTTTTGCGAGGTTTTGAATGTGTGTTGTTGCATGATATAAGAATACCTAAAATCATAATGGGCAAACTTGGCCCCTCAAACGTCCGTGGACGGGTCTGCTCAGTGTTTGGAAATATGTTCATTTCAAGCCCTCATTTGTGTATGCATGTAATCATGTCCCTTGCTTTGTCCATGAATTGTCTAGTCACATGCATTTAATTGGTGGGGGTGAAAAGAGAGAGAAAAAGAATAAACAAAGAGAAAAGGTGGTCCAAAGTGAGCTGCATCCTACGTGGAGGACTGTCCGGACATGCCCAGACATCCCAATATCCTTCCCATATATGGCTGGATATGGGGATTTGCGGACAATCCAACATATGGGGACAAAGTGAGAGATCCGGTTTGGTGCCTTTTTTCTTTCTCTCTCCTGTCCAGGCAATGATCAGTCTGTTCGCCCCGACGTTTGAGGAGGATATAAGGGGTCCAGTTGTATATGCTCTACACACTAATAAAAGCTGCTATAACTGAATGTTGCCTTACCAGTGAAATGGTCATACCAAGGATACAAGTTAATGAGCAGAAATCTTATGTGCACCTACAATTTAGATGTAGTGCTTGTTTTAGAGTCAGAAGCAAAGTCTTTCTCGAATAAAACAAAGAGAAGTCTGCAAGTGTTGGCCAGATTTTCCTTCTAGTTCTAACCAAATTGACAGCTTATTCCATCTAACCAGTTTTTTATGAGAAATCCAAGAAAGAAATAGTAAAGCTAATTGAAGGGTATCAGCTCATTATGATGTGCCTTTGTTTGCATGTCCCAATACCTCACATTCCGATGGAGGCATCGAGCAACGAATGGTTAGACCAGTGAGCTAGCAGAAATAAAATATTAAGTGGGGAGATAAGGGGAGGCAAGGAAGCCTTGTAATCAACTTAGAAACAGAGCTGAGATAGCAAAGGCATGAAAAAGGTAGCTGAAAGTTTAAAAGAATGAAGACGGTTAGGACTCTAGCAGTCTACGAGACTACTCCCTCCTTTCCGGTTTATAGGGCTCATCTCAAAATTTTCAGATTTCTATTATATAAGGCTCATTTTGAGTCCATTGAGTTAAAGAGCTTTGAGTCCCACACCACATTTAATGAAAGTGAGAAAATTATTGGTCATGCATACATCTTATTCTATATGCACCATGCAAATCCAATGAGATGGAGGGTGTTGCACTTATTGCCTTGAGAGTTCAATAAGTGAGAAATATTTCATTGGGCAATTTTGTATCCATAAAACTCGTGTCATCCACTCACGGTCTACCTTGATTGATGAGATTTCAGATTTGATCCCTATAAACCGAAAAGGAGGGAGCAGTAGAGAGGAGTACAGAGAAAGACATACACGACATTATGATCATTGTTCGGTTTTGCTAAAACTCAGCTAGCTGAGAAATAAAATGGTCTCATTCACTTTTCTGGCCATCCGATCTAAAGGTGTGGAGATTCGTGCGTGCTTTTTTTTCATGCAGCGACACGCGTGCGGCAGCCCAAGTTATTTCGTTTTGTTGGCCTGCTTGTCCGTGTTGTAGCGACATGCACTATCTAGCAGGGGACTGCTATCTAGCTACGACAGTCCACACCTGTGTCTACTTTTTTGTCAGCTTCTTTTATGTCTACAGGTCAATAGGGAAAAACGACCATGTCGTTCCTCATTCCTGTGACTAATCTTTCTTCATTTTTGGCTGCATTTTTTTCTATCGTTATCATTTGATTTCTTTTTTTTAGTTTTTGTTACTTTTTCATTCTTTTATATGTAAAAACTTGAAACCAATTCTAGTTGGATGAGGCTTTCTTTTTCCAAAAACTGGAGGAGATTTTGTTAATTTTGGAATGTACGACTAGATAAATCTATTTTTACCTTCATTTTTGTTTTCAAGGGTCACGACTGCAAACGGTGTAAACTGACTGCAATTGCATGGGCACAAAGCCAGTGCAACTAGGGTCAGGAGGTTTTTTTTCCAGGCTAGTTGCATGTCCACCACTAGACATGCAGCTGCAACAGTTATAATCTAACTGCAACTGCATGAGTACAAAGCGAGTGCAACCGAGGTCTGGGGAGGGGGTTGTTGTGCGAGTTGCATAAGCAGCACTAGGCATGCACCTGCAAACGGTGTAACCCGACTGCAACTGCATGGGCACAAAAAGAGTGCAACTTGGGCCGGGAGGTTTTTTTTTGGGCTAGTTGCATGTCCACCACTAGACATGCAGCTGCAACTGTTATAACCCGACTGCAATTGCATGAGACTTGGGTCGGGAGGGTTTTTTCGGGCTAGTTGCATGCCCAACACTAGACATGCAGCTGCAACTGTTATGACCCGACTGCAACTGCATGAGCACAAAACAACTGCAACTGAGGTCGGGGGAGAGGGTTGTTGTGTGAGTTGCATGTCTACCAATAGACATGCAACTGCAGGCATTGTATCCCAACTGCAACTGGATGGACACAAAACGACTAGAATTAAAGTCAAAAGAAGGGTTATCGGTCCAGTTGCATATCCATCACTATGCATGCAATTGCAAGCGTTGTAACCCGGCCGCAACTACATGCGTAGAAAGTGACTACAAATGCAGAGCATGAAGGGTTTAGAACTTGTCTAATTTTTTATCTTCGCATCACATACGTAGATTCTATCATGTTCCCCTTTTTATAGAACATTTTAATTTATATTTTTGGATTATTTTTTGTGCTTGGTTTTATGGAATTGTATTCACTGGCATGCACGTTCTAGCTACACACACACACAACGCAGCTCCGGTGTTTCCCATAAGGAACCAGCACGTTGTTTTCTTTAAGAACACACAGTTGTTGGAAAGAAAAACAACTGCATCAGACTGACATACAATGAGAGAGAGAGAAAGACGTAGCCAGCATAGAAAAAACAAGTCCAAGGAGGCCTAACAAAGCAACTACACGTCCTGCATATAAAAAGAAAGAAAAAACAAAGCAACTACAACCAAGCGGATCAGCCCAGCCCAACAATCCAGACGGGGGGGCGAGCGGGTGGATGAGCGACAAAAAATGCTAGTTTAAAATGAGCACCACGTCAGATGACGTAATCTGACTAAGACCAAACTATGTCTCAGTCAGCTGAGTTCTAGCCGGTCCCATCATTGTTAGGGAGAGAGTGCATGTAATTTGCAATCAAGTGGGAGGTAGTAAGGTATCGTTGTTGACATGTTGCACATATATCAACAAAGTGGAAGCGTGGATATTAATTAATTTCGCTTTGATAGAGAACACTATATGAAAGTTTAAACATGTGCATCATAGCTTAGTTGAATGGGTGATTTTTTTTGTCCATGCCATGCATATGGTCCTCAATATACCGAAATGTGTACCGCCTATAGTATGTTTTTGAAGCAAATGCGGAAGTTCTGCAACTTATCTCTCTTATCTTCTAGAATCCAGACATAAATTTAGTACCTTGTTTTCAAGTTAGAAGAACCTTAATAATAGTAGAAAATTAGCAAACTAGTACTTCAATTTGACAAGAAGAAAATTACAATAAACATGTAAGGTTCAAATTTATAATTACCCACAAACATTATTTTTTTTGAAAAGGGGAGTACCCTCTGCATCGCAAGATGCACACAACCATTTTATTAAACGTGAAACAAGTTCAAGTCATCGATTGCCAAAAAATAAGATAAATAAAAAAGAAAACATGACGACACCCGGTCATACTCGAGTTACATAGCTAATCCACATAATCTACAAGTGGCTCATCTGCCAAGCTGGTTGGATAAGCCGTGCGCAACCATTTCCAGGCGGCTACACCCAGAAGTCATAAGCGCCTGCGCATCGACATGATGCAGTTATGACCACATACTCATTGAAGTTGTAGCCCTATAGATAACCTGCAAAAAATTTGGAGTTGATGATCCGTTAAAAACACAGTCATCCTGGAAATTTTTCATATTGCTTAGAGAATTGCACATACTCCCACACGAATTTGGCCCTTTAGCTTATGATGAATACCACTCAATCAATTCCCAAACAAATTTGGAATACTCGTTGGTGATGCTAAATTGTAAGTAACATGAATCGTGCGCCAGATCAAGGTAGTAAATGGACATGACAGAAATAAATGATGAATTGTCTCTCCTCCTGATCACAAAGACAACATTTTTTGCTACCATGTCAATTACACTTAGTAAGATTATTCTTGGTAAGAACTACTTCCTTTGCAAGAACCACATGAAAACTTTGATCTTGGAAGGAACCTATGTTTTCCAATGTTTTCTATGAAAATAGGTTTAGAATTTATCAGATCTGCATAGATAGACTTCACAGTAAAGACATCATTAGTGGTTAATCTCCACTAGAATGAATCAGGACTCTTAGTTAGATTAATCGACATCAACCTAGAAACCAAATGGATCGTCACTTAGCAAAGCTCTGCGGAATTGGATGTTCAAAGGGCTAGCCCCAAGAACAGAAGCCACCAAATCTTAATTTTTGAACACAATATTATATAGTCAGGTATTGTAAAGCTAATAGAGTGTCATCTAGCCAGGTATCTTCCCGAAATCTTGTTGATTGGCCATCACCAACCTTAAGGACCCTCTCATAAAAAAGGATGACTTAACCTTCATCAAACCCCTCCAAAATAGTGAATCGGTAGGCTTAGCGTCTACTTGGGATAATGTTTTGGAGTTTTGATATTTTTGTTGAAAAAACTCTTGCCGAGCATCTTCCTCATTAAGTAGCTTATACAACCATTTGCCGAGTAAGCACTTGTTTTTTATATCTAGGTTTTCAATGCACAACCCACCCTGATCATTAGGCCTACACAAAATATCTTATTTAGCATACTTTTGCTTCTGCTCCTCACATTGCCAGAAGAACTTAGACCGATAAAAGTCTAGCCTTTTTAACACCCCTTCAGATATCTCAAAAAAGGATAGCATGAACATCAGTAGACTAGTAAGGACAACGTTGATGAGGGTAAGTCGTCCTCCATATGACATAATATTACCGTTCCAACTGCTGAGCTTCTTTTCGAAATGGTATTCAATTGATTACCCAACAAATAGTGATAGACTAATATTTCTAATCACTCATATACTTATAGCCCCTTAATGTTATTCTTGACCCAATCGTCGTAGCTTCCTGTGTGGGGTCCTTGTGTTGGGTTTTCACCTTATTACTCGGTTCGAACAAAGGAATTAATACTACTCATATCATGATTGACCCTACGTAGGAGGCTACCACATCCTGCCAATGGTATGATGCGACGGAGGCACACGAGAGGCACCCCATAGATGACAGCGACGACAACCCCAAATGGAGACACATGTAGTGTAGGTGGCCATCTCGTTACAGATTTTAGGTGGTCGTCGCATCTCGTCGATGGCAACACATGAAGGAGACACAATAGGCGACCACCACATCTCAACGACAGCAGATGACCACGATTATAACCCCATAGGTTGCACAGAAGAGTGGGTTTCTTACAAATCAATATTTATGGTTGCTTGCTTGGAGTACAGAAAGTTTTAAGAAATATACGTCCTTTTCCTTACAAATTCATATTTATGATTGCTTGATCGATTTACAGTAAGTTCCAAGAAATATACATTATTTTTCTTTACTCCCTTCATGTTAGCTTGTTTTTCCACGAGGATAGCTTAGCCTCTTGCCCACACCTTTGTAGTATGCATGATCAGGAGGCATACATACAGAAAAATCAAATCCTCTTCTCCTTATCGGATGAATGTACACTTTGGTGAAAGAAGCTAGTTCTCATGAGAAGTGAAGTTATAGTTTCAAATTATTCATATTTTTAAACCTGCAACTGGAATAACTCTCCACTCCTAATATCCTACATGATCCCTGCTCTCCATGTCATAAAATCTCTCACATTCATTACACAAAATTTCCAAGTTCAGCTACCGCCTACATATTTACAAAACCTCCCTTCCATTCACAATTCCCAGCGTTAGAAGAACTAGTGATGTTGTTAGGTTTGTTGTTCTCTTTTTTCCACTTTTTCACACACTGTCTCGGCGGTCCAGCCATTGGATAGGACTGGTAGGTATCAGGAGGGTCGTAGCAACCAGGATGGGAGATGACGGATCATGGTTTACTCACACTCTACACGTCAAAGTGGAGCCGCGATGAAACACATTGTGTGAGCAAGAGCTCGATGTTGATGACTGCCAAGCTCTCCTAGTCGTGCCATCATGACGGCGATAAGGCAGAAATGGAGGATGGCACAACAGCCCGTGGACTATGACCAGCCGGCCAGCGGACTGGAGAGTCCCCGTCGCCAGCAAGCAATGCAGGCGCAAATGAGAGCATGCATCATTGGACGGTGGCGACGGTCGAGTGAGGACGAGCACACGCTAACACCACCAATGGTGGGCACAGAGACAGAAGCAGCACCATGGCCAGCCACTTACCGACTACTACAGAGGCGAAGCACCAAATGAGGGTGGGCTCCTTCGGATGTTGTAATCCGCCAGGGTGCGGCCATCCTCAAGTTGACAAATTCCCCAATAATCAGAGTACTTCGCAGTGTTTCCATGACAAGGGTTGAAACAGAGGCCATAGTATAATGAATGGAGAATTGAAGCTGACAAATTCACCAATATAGATTGTTGAGCTTGTAACGAATATAAAATGTACGTACAGCTTACAAATAGGTTTCCGAGATGTTTTCCACGAATACTAAGCTGAATTAACTAACTAGAATTACAGGCTTACGGACTCCCTGGATCCAATTCACAGCAGAGTGGGGCAATAAGAACAGAATGGATGTACTTCACACTAGTCTCATCTTTCCAGTCTGGTACATGGTCAATAGGAAAATGCCACAAATTCTGCAAAAAGTGACAATAAAGTACGTCATAAATGAGTTGATTTTCCTTGCTGAAACTGGTCTCAGAGGAAGGCTTGCCACCTAAGCGATGTGGATGATTTCCTTCATTTCCAGAGTAAGTGCCTTTGTTTAATTTTCATTTGACTGATAAATTACAACCTCGTACCTTTCTAGATGCGCATAATGAAGGCTTTCGTCTTCTCGGTGTCCTCGTTGTAGTAAAGCTCTACAAACGTGCCTCCACCTATACCTTTTGATAGCCTCCCCGGGTTCACACAGATGAACCGTTTCTGTTCCTCTGTGTCTTCGTTCACGAAAAGCACCTGCTTAACAAAGTGTGATCGATATCATTTCATCAAGAAACAAAAAAAGACTTGGCTAACAAGTACAGCATGAAAAATCAAAATCCCTTGCGACCTAATGATTTTGAAATTTCAAGATTATAGTGTTTATCACACAATTACCTTCACAGATGGAGCAAGATCAGAAGGAAGCAGAAGAACATCAGGAGCTGATGGGATCTCCAATGCTTCCTTGGCAAGTGAGAAGTCCATGGGCACACCAGCAGCAGGTGGATACAGAGGGTAGTAGCTGTAAGGAGGGTACGTTGTGTAAGAATTCAGAACAACAACATTGTGTGTCCTGACTAACACAAATTTGCTCAATATATACAAAATTGCCTTTGCTGCTTCACTATATGTGTTGCAAGTCTCCCGATCCTATCTGCAGCCTTTCCTCCAGGTGCCTTGTGAGAAATTTCATCACCACTCAGCTGTTTCAAGATGTCTACTGTGCAACAACCAAATTGTATCTGGAACAGGAAAGACAAACAGTTGCACAGAAGGCTAACATAATAAGGCTAATTGATTTTTTTATATCATGCATGAAAGTAATCCACATCATCTGAGCTGAATTCACAAAGTAGGCCCAATGAGGAATTAACTCTTCCTGAACATGCAACAGTAAGGTAGAAAATAAAATGAGTATCTTAAGGCTAACATAAGGAGAATACTTTCATAAGCTAAATGGACATAATTCATAATATTACTTCGTAGCAGAATAGCAGAAAAAATGAGCATAAATATTGATATAACTAACAAATATTATTGCAAGTGTCTTGTAGCTTGCATAATTCTGTTGTGTAACATCAAACTGTATGTGTGTCCATCACATAAATTCTTATGTCCAATTTGATAGGCGTACCTCATTAGAACTGAACAGACTTGGATTTGACACACAAGTAATCTGCATAAGATACGCAAACAGAACAAAAGAATATAATTATTAGATATTTAGCAAAAAGTTTAATCATAAAGAGTGATCTATTACCTGTTGTGTGATATCTTCAGGTAAATGCAAGTCAAATGCAGGCTGCAAACAGCAATAGCACAGATATATCATTAGAGTTCTTCGCAATAAACAGAACAAAGAAGAGATGCATCATAAGCAAATACAGATGTGTGGATCGATAGCTAAAAGAAGGCACAAATAGATAAAGCACGGTGCAGTTACAGATATCAACAGGCCCTAGCTTAGAAAATCCCTAAATGTAGGGCAGTCCTGGTTTAAGATGGTAGTAAATATGTTTATAAGGACTACAGACATTTGTTGATACATCATAACATAGCATTGTGTTTATAATTGCCAAAACAGAAAATTAAAGGCTGGTGTCTCTAAATAGGAAAGCTACGCACCTGGGGAAAAACAGCATCATGGTGAGCATCACGCACAGATGGAACAAGAATTACGCGAACATTATGCCCCAAATACTGGGTAAAATCTTGAAGCTGGACAAAGATATGAAACAAACAAGTATTACTTAGTAATGGATATTTCAACCTGAAGGCATGAATCTTTTGTCACTACGTACCTTCCTCAGAATCTCAAAACGGAAAATATCATGAAAACTCTGGTCAGAAGTTCCTTTTTTGATTTCAGGATGATCAGAGTCGATAAAGGGTCCCATCTACAGAAAATAAAATAGTAATTGATATGTGTAGCAACGAAACATATAAATACACACAATATTTCCTGATCAGGATTCAAAGGCCTCACCAGTATGAGCAATTGGGGCTGCTTACGGCATGCATATGAGAGCAATTCTTGCAATGGCTCGAATAAAAGATTATCAGTTGTTGTGAAGGGACCTGCTGCAATGACCTGTAAGAAGAAACATCAGGAATTCAAACATGAGAAAACAAACTATAAAACTCCATTATCATGATGATCACAACAACGTATAGGCAGTAGCCTCGCCAAGGTCTGACCACCTCGCCCTCATCTCTCGGGTGTCTCCGTCGTTCCAGTTTTGTACGAACCTAAGATGTTGGTGTGGAATGTGCAGGGGCTAAATAGTCAACCTCAGCATACAGGTGTTCAGAGACTTGTCAGTGCGACAGGCGTGTCCATTGTCTGCCTCCAAGAGACTAAGTTGGCAATTGTAACCCCTTCTCCAGTAATGGAAGCCCAGCAAGTATTTCTGCTTGCTGGCTACTGACACTCGGGGAGGAATTATAATTGTGTGGACAGGCCGCACAGTGAAGCTGTACAATGTCCACCTGGGTGACAACAATTTCTCGGCTTTGGTCACCCCTACTAAGGGAGATCCTTCCCCTGGATCCTAGCATTTAGGAGCGTGGCGTTGTAATGTGGCCCATTTCGGGTCTGTACATACCTTTTTTATCTATCTATGCATCGAGACGCAATCCTTTTGCAAGAAAAAATATATACTATCAGTGAGCACTATTACTATAACATGCAGCTAAGTCTGGTCATTCTCATAAAAACAATGTAGCTAAGTCTGGTAACGACAGTATAAGAAATAGATGTTGCTGCATATAGTGCATGTTTGGTTGTTGTCCTGGCCAGCTTGCCATGGCTAGGCAGTAATCTCAGGTGTCTGATTTGTAAGGTCCAGGGTTGGATGATGCTGCCTGGGTGTGAGCCCCAGACCAGGACGCAAACCAAACATCCTATTAGTGTGTCAACATTGTAGGTGATAAATTCTTCATGCATGGGTACATTTTTTGTTAAAATGTATTGATAGTAAATAACTAAGATTTGAGTTGATTAGTTCTGAGGACAAGTACTATTAAAGACTTGAGTTCCTTAGTTCTAAGGACATTCTACCAGCCTGCCATTCTGCTACTCATTTGGAATACAAAATGTGAAGCGAAACATGATGGTACTCCAATAGCAAGGCAAGGAAAAGAGGAAAATAGAATGAATCTATGTTTTTTGATGATAGAATGAACATTGTCATGGTAGTACTGAATCATACTTTCCTTCTAGAGTAAATAAATCATCAGTTTATGGCTAGCATGTAACAATAACATAAATAATCAAACAGGTATTGCACTCCAATCTTTCTCCAATAATCAGGGACTAACCGATGACAACACCCTTGATGGTGTGTTCGAATTTTGATGTCCATCATTGTCAACAGCTTGTTTCTTAGCACAAGGCAGTTGATCATCCACAGAAACTGGTATGGAATCAATCAACTTTGATGCAACAAAACAGTGTCCACTAGGATTGTGGCCTTCAATACCCACAACCTGTTATTCAACTTTAAGTTAATAGTGAACTAGATAATGCAAATGGCATGAGAACAAGCTGTGCATACCTGGCCAGGAAACAAAGAAAACTGGTTTATATCCTTCAAATCAAGGCGTACACGCTGTCCCCTGGAGTGCTCAACACTAGAAAAAGTTGATCCTTTAGTTAGCCTAAAGAAACAACCAAATAGTGACCGGAAAAAGTCCACGTGAACAGGCCCAAGAAGCACACTTACCTGCCCTGCAACAAGATAGACTTTTCATTCAAACGACCTTCCCCATCGCAAATTACCATGCCAACTGCAAACATGTTCTCCTGAAAAGCAAGAATAATTACATCTGCTTTCAAGATAAAAAAATGATAGTTCACTCAGGAAAGTTCAGATAGCATGCAGCAAACCTCTGAAGCAAGGGTAGCATCTGCAGGTTGTCCACAAAGCCCAGTTGCAGAAAACAATCTTGCTGAACTTCCAATACGATCTTCCAGGTAATTAAACTGGAAACATAATATAATAAGCAGCTATAGATACAAATTAAACAAACAAATAAGTATTGCCCTTACTCGGTCTTCCATCCTGTCATACATGAACCTGCAACCTGGTTCAGGCTTTGAGCGTTGAACTTGCAAGGTACATTTTTGACTTGGTTGGATTCTTCTAATTAATTCATCTTCTGAGGTTTCAACCTCATCTTTACTTGACACGCTAGCCACGTTATCAGCATTCAGAACATAATGCTGAGTAAATTTATTTACTCGTTGTGCAAAAGGGGTAATACGATCACCATTTGTTTTAGCCGCTCTGATGGATGATGGCCTTTCAGTTGTCAGAGGAGTTAGCTCGGAGTTAGATGACTCTCCATGTGGTTTTTCCTGTTTCGTGCTTGGTGTGTCCAGGAAGCCCTCTTCATCTGTGTGTGTATTGCTCAAGAGCCTGCAACAGTTACTTCTACATTATGTTTTTCCTTGACAATAGAAAAAAGTATACACTTCTGCTAAAAGTGAAGTAGAACAAATGCACATCAGAGAATTCTGGATTTGGAACTAACATGTCAACATCATTACTGGAATAAATGTGAAGGTCTGTTTCTTCTTTTATAAGCTTTTCCTTTACTTCATTTTGAAGGTGTGACAGAAAACCATCCAGGTATGAGCTTTCCACCTTTAACCCATCCAGTTGCCTGCATAAAACAGTTGGTTCAGTTTCCTTGGGCTGTATCATATAATAAAGAGCAAAACAAAATAGAAGTTTCTCCACCAGAGCTGTAATTTGTAGCAAAATACAGGACATGGTGTATTGAACGTCGGGCAGAATTCTTTAGTGCATCAGGACAGTATACAACATGAGCAACATGATTTTAGCCATTTTCACTGCCTAAATATGGATAAGGTTTAAAGGCTCAGCAGGAAATACAAACAAGATGATAGATTATGTCCACAGGTATAAACATATAGAGGTAGTGATGTGGAGCATCCTACGGGCATCACCATGGCAAGTGTTCCATCGTCAAGGGACACATGGATCATACTTGAAAAGGTGAATCTTCTCCATTGCACGTGTCTATCCGCTATTCTCGGAGTGTTGTGTGCTTCCATGCGCTACTGATATCCATTCCAGCAAAACATGAAATGTACATACCAGGAAACGCATAAAAACACCGCTACTTCTTCTAGGATTAATCTAATGCTCGTAAAGCACATTACTGAAGAATTACTGGCTTATATCCAGACCAAATATTCAGTACATTTTCCCCCAAACTCGTATGAGATGTTTCAAATATGGTACTGTGTCACATTAGTTCGCCCCTTCCCCTCGGAATCGATGATTGCCATCAAAACTTAGACGGCTCTATGTGAAGGAAATTACCAGTTTACCACGTTGCGCAATTTATCCTATGCGGACTGACCTGTTGAGGTAGTAGACCTCCCAGTTGGAGACGAGATCCGCGGGGCTCATCTTGTAGTTGACGCAGTAGGTCAGCACTGCGAAGCACACAGGAACAAGCTCCACGCGCATCAGCAGACTAGCCGGCACCGGCGAAACGGAATGGAGCACAAGAAAACCGGAGAAACGAGGGGCGCCTGCATACGTACGCGTGGAAAGGATCTGGGCGCTGTCGGCGGGGCCGGCACCGCCGATGATGAAGCCGCTGCTCTGGAACTCCGCGCGGATCTCCTCCTCCATCGCGGCTGTGGGCGGGCTGGCTCTGTGGAGGGACGGGTCGTCGGGGAGCGGCGGCGCGTCGGTCGGTCGGGTGGGGGTTTGGGTCTCGGCGGCGGAGATGGAGGAGGGAGTGGGGTGGGACTGACGGACGGATGGATTTGGGGTCTGGGGAGGGAGTGGCGGGAACAGGGGAGACCAAATGGCGGGAAAGATTTTTCGGTGGATCCTATTCGCGGGTAACGTGGGGGATACAGCGCAAGGCCGCGCCCTGACGAGAGCCCGCTGCTACATGGGCCGGCCCATTTTTCCGGTTTCCTCCTATCGGTTTTGGGAAGAACCGATTTTTCGAGCGTTTTTTTTTTCCTTTTTGAATTCACGAGAACTTTTAAATTCATGAACATTGTTGTATTTCATGAAGAAAAAATGGAATCACGAAAAAAAATCAAATTTACGCACATGATTTTATTCACAAAGATTTATAAAATCCACAAAAAAATGAACATTTCTGAATTCCGTGGACATCTTCTGAATTTACGAACATTTGTTGAATTCGTGCAAAAATATTTTTGAATTTTCAAACATTTGTAAAATTCTTGAATGTTTTTAAAATTCAAGAATTTTTCCATATTCACGAATATTTATTGAATATGCAGATTCATTTTGAGTTCGTAAACAATTTCCAAATTCATGAACAAAATTTGAAATCATGATTATTTTTAACATTTCTCAATTTCTTTGACCAATATACGTGTGCTTGTGGGGTTGGTTGGATAGGGTGAGATGCTTTCGAAACAGGCCATCTACTTAGTACCGCTAATAGATGACTTGATAACTATTCATTATGTGCATCTTCTTCATGCTCGTCTCTCTATCTCATTCTTCTACTCACGTGTTTTGTTCTAAGAACTCTCATCTCGGAGTACCAATGGCATAGGAGATAGAGGAAAGAACCTTCAATAATGATTCACCATGCGAATCTTCTTCATGATCGTCTCTCTAGCTCATTCTTATACTCTTTTATAATTGAGCTATCGATGGAGACCAGGGATATCGTCAAGAGAAGCAGCCCAAACATTGTTATTTCTTGGTAAAAAGGTTAGATTTTTGGGTAAATTATATGATGCACAATTAATTTGGATCTTCTTATACCTCTTGAATGTTTGTACTACAAAATGTTGTCACGTCTATTCTTACAACCCAAATGAATATGTTGTGACCCATGAATATCTTTTCATGTAAATTACACAAAAAGAAACGTCACCTTGTGTGAAAGTACAATCGCATTGACTTCCACAGGGTAATGGAAATGAAATTATACATTTTTTTTTTGAAAAAATCAGATCTATTATAAAGATTAACCAGAAGTACAAAGCACCTCAAAACATAATAATTTTTACATCAAGGTTCATGGATCAGAAATCGACCATTGCAGGCCGTCAGAACAAGCCCCCGACGAGTCAATGTCGCCGCTCCCATATCGGAGTCGGCATGATCTTGTTGATGACACCCAGAAAGTCTTCGTGCACACACCCCTAAGGACCAGCGCCCCGGAGACGCAATCATAGCTGTTGAATTCTTGAATCGATCTAAAGAACTTGACACCAAGTATAGTCGTTGCATACACATGGAGAGAAAACCCTAACCTCGCCGCCCCGAGGAGTTGGCAAGAATTTACATCGGATCTCCTTATAATCCATCCCAATGGACGAACTTGATGTCACAGCATTAGAATAATGGTTGTAATTAGTTGCATCAGCATCATGCATCATGTTAAAATTTAACTGAATTTGGAATTGGGGATTGATCAAACCCTAGCACTCCATTATTCAAACAAATTCAATAGCTAAGATTTCCAATGAACCCAAAATGGCCTTCAAAAATGTTCACCATTTCTGATATATGTTGGAAACAACATACCAGAGGTGATGAACTTTTCAACAACCCTTTTGTCATTTTAAATAAATCACAAATGCATCTGAAAATGATAACTAAATGTCTATAAATAATTTTAGCTTCTTCAAAAATGTTGAAACTTATTATGGGGCTTGGCAATAATATACTCATACCCCAGAATAAATTCCAGGGTTTTGTTGTTAGGTTTTTTCTGCCCAAATATTATAAAACAAAGAGCAATTAATAGAAAACAGAAATAAGATGGAAAGAACTTACCTGGCGCTCACCTCGCCCAGCGCAGCCCACCAGGGGCAACACTGTCTTCCTCCTCGTGCCAATAGGCAGAGCAGAAGCAGGGCACGGCGTGCGGTCGAGGCCTCCACGCCGGCAGCTGCCTGCCTGGCCCCTCCTGGCGAGCACGACGCCCGGGATGAGCTCCCGAGTGTCGTCCGGATCCATTCCCCTCCTCATTCGCCGCTCTCCCCCTCGCCTCCCTCTTCCTCTCCTCGCCAAGGCTGAGCCCGCCATGGACGCGCCCCCGTGAAGCTCGCGCTCGTCGTGCTCCCCTCGCCCTGGAACCAGTCCATGAGCTTCGCCGCATCGTCCCCGTCCTCTCCACCGAGCTAGGCAACGCCAGACGCGTTTCAGCAATGGCCTCGAGCTCTTCTTCCCCGCCACGGCCGATGGGTTGCCGCCGTCAATTCGCCGGATTCAAGCCGTCCCCGAGGCCGCCGACCAGCTCATCCGCCTCCCTGTGAGCTCCCGTTGCTCCTTCCCCTAACCCCCGACGCCCCGTTCGACCTCTAGCCACGATTCCACCACGGCCGAATCCCGCCGCCGCATAGGCTCGTCGACGGGACCCTCCAGTGACCAATTGGTTGCTTCGAGGTATCCACAAGGTCCGTGCGGCCGCGTAGATCTCGTAGGACGCACCAAATGGTCGCTATGCACGCTGCAACCCCGCACCCGATCAAGACCGAGCCGCCGCCACCGCACAGATCGTCGCCGGCCACCCTCCCGGCCAACCACCACCAACAGTCGATGCGCGCCAGCTCTAGTTGCCCGTAGGGCCAAATGGCGCTCGAATCCGAGGACGATAGCGCTTTTCCGACATGCCTCCGCCGCAGCAAATGGTCGACGGCGGCATGCCGCCGACAAGGCCGACGTGGCACTTAATTAGCCACTAATGGCCAGCCTAATTAATCATCTAGGTCGCTGACAGTGGGACCCAGTGCCTGTTAGTTAGTAATTAGTTTAATTTAAGCCCGGTTAAAACACAGTGTCACTGACGTGTGGACCCCACCCGTCAGGTTTGACCTGGGCTGACCAGGTTGACCTGCTAACGTCACTATGACACAATGCTGACGCCATAATGTTTTCTGGGATTTAAATAAATCAGAAAATGATTTATTAATTCCATAAAATGTTATAAACTTTGAAAAATCATAGAAATTCAACCGTAATTCAGATGAAAATAAATTATATATGAAAAATGATCGGAAAAATCCAATGAATTTGTTTATGCCATGATCATGCATGTTTGATCAAGTTAACATCACCAACTAGGACATTTCATGATTAGGACAAATTTGATAAATAGTTTGGAGTTGGAATCTGATGCCTATTTGAATTCCACTTCAATTAATATGACTAAATATTGTGCTAGGTGAATTCAGTACCTTAACATGCCATATCATGCATAATGTTTGTTGCATTGCATTGAATGTGTTCCTTTCTTGTTTTGTCGGTGTTGTTCCTTCTCGGTAGACGATGGTTCCGACGTTATGATCGTTGACAGTGATGAAGAGAAGGACTATCTTCAGAACTCTCAGGCAAGCAATCCCCCTTGAGTATACTGATATGAACCCACTCTCCCGCTCCTGCTCTCTTTTACTGCATTAGGGCAATAACGATTCAACTGTTACATGTTCTCGGTAGTTGAACCCATTCCTTTGCATGACCTGTCCTTGCCACAGTAAATAGTTGAAACCACTTAGCATGAGTAGCAACTGCTTGAGCCTTGTTGTGCTTACTCATCCATGCTTGCTTACTATGCCTGCTATGCTTAGGGTCTAGTCGGGTCTGATCCATCTGGGCGATGAATCGGAATGGTTGTGTTCATGTCCTACTAAGTGAGAGCTAAGTGTGTGAACACAATTTGGTAAAGGTAGCGATGAGAGGCCATGTAGGAGTACATGGCGGGTTGTCTCATTGGGACCGTCCTTCAGAACTGAGTTCTGTGTATGTGATCCAAGACAGTTACTACCACACGTTGGGCCCTGAAATATGACCCCGCTCGACTTATTAATCGCCTAGATCGCTGTCCAGGAGTTGCAACTAGTTTCTGGTGTTTGTAGGAAAAGTGTCGGCGGACGTGCTTAGAGCTGCCCGACGGGGTCGGCTTCGATGCGGTAGATGCACAGTGGCACGGTGTACCAAGTGTCACCCGGATGGTGGACTTGTGGAACCCTGCGCACATCATTTGGGGCCGTAGAGGAAACTTCGGCCAGACTTCCTTGCGAGTTCAGTCTCAAATAGGCGATAAACCTGGACTAGGGTCTTGTGTGGTTAACGGTCATGGCCAACTCCCTCGTTGGGCTTCCGCTTGAAGGTTGTCGAGGTGCCTTTTTACGTGCACATGGCGATAAGTGGTGGGAGCATGTGTGAAGAAGTACACCCCTGCAGGGTTATGAATCTGTTCGAATAGCCGCGTCCTCGAATATGGACTACTTGGAGAACTTATGTGGTTCATAGACAAGTGAAATGGATACTCTAAAATACGCAAGATAAGTGTGAGTGCTATGGATGGCCTTCACATAGGAAGACCGAAGTGGATCCATAGTGGTGTACTGATTTGGTGAATATGTGGACTCGTGTGCGCTGTCCCACCTCAAAGAAAGTACTTGTAGTCGTAGTATAGGTTAGCCAAGAGTCAAAGCTGGCTTGCTGCAATAAACTCCACAATCCCCTTCATTGATACTGATGCATATGTAGATAGTTCTGATGTAAGTCTTGTTGAGTACCTTTGTACTCACGGTTGCTTAATTTATGTTTTTGCAGAGGAGACGTCAGTCTCGTTAGTGATTCTTACGACGTGAAGTTCGATGTTGACCGGATTAGCTTGGGAATCCCAGACAGAGGTCTGGTTCCTTTTGTAGGGTCGCTGTAGCTTTTCAGACTCCTCCAACCACTTTAGTAGATGTCTGTACCCAGACATGTTTTGCTTCCGCTTGTTGCTTGTATGACTTGAGTGTTGGGTCATGTGACCCCTGTTTGTAATACCACACTATGTTGGCTCTTATGTGTCTGTAATAAATACTTGATTCATAGAGTTATGTTGTGATGCCATGTTGTATCTACGCATATCGTGCATATTGTGTGTATGTTTGAAATGCATTGGTATGTGTGGGATTCGACACCTAGTCGTATGCCTATGGTAGCCTTCTTTACAGGGAAATGCCTCTCCGTGCTTCCGTTGAGCCCTGGTAGCTTGCTACTGCTCCGGACACATTGATTGACCGGCACGTATCCTTCTTTGTTGTTTTGTCTGTCCCTTCGGGGAAATGTCACACGGTGTAATGGAGTCCATGTAGCTTGCTACGACTCGTCTACACACGTTGATGACCGACACCTGCACTGTTGGGTTATGTATGCATGTTCCTGTACGGCTGTGCCACTTGGGTCTATAACTAGTCATGTCGACCCGGGTTCTTTGACATATGATTGCTAGCGATATATTCATATACGTGAGCCAAAAGGCGCAAACGGTCCTTGCCATGGTAAGGTGGCAGCCGTGGGGATTACCGTGCGTGAAGCCACAAAGTGATATGATGTGTTACATGCTACACTTGTATGACTTAGGATCAGGGTCCCGACAGCGCTGGTATCAGAGCTTGACTGCCTGTAGGATTACCAAGCCAAACTGGTCGATTTTGAGTTTAGAACTGCTTTTGTTATATAAGGGAATTGATTGTGGAAGGGAACGTAGGATTCTTTTTACTCCTTTCCTCGTGTCATTCTAATTCCGAGTCACCCTCTTCTTTATTCTACGGGGTTAAGAATTAGGCTTCTCATCTATCTATCAGGATGACGAGTTACTATGCTGGAGACCTATATGAAAGGTGTTGTCCTTCTGGATCGATGTCTCCATAGGGATTCAGTTGTTATGTTGTCAGTTTTCTTGCAGGTTGCTTCATATTTCATGCCCGTACAACCGTTATGCTGTCTGAGTTATCCAAGGTTTATGAATAATCTGATGCGATTGCAACTTCTTTCATCCTGTTCCCGATGTCTTTTGGGCCAGACAAAGCACACTAATTATTGTGTTGAGGTACTCTATTAACTCGACGTAATTGTTAAGGTGTTAGGAAACCAGGTTATTCCGGTGAACCACCCAATAGTCTGGTTGTGTCTTGTGTTATCAGTGTGATAATTCTGGCCATCCTTATCGAAAGCATCCTGTGATGCTACTTAGTCAGTAGGTATTCCATTTCTGGGTTCTTGAACCCAAGAATCATTCTGCTCATTCCTGTTGATAGTGTTTCTCGTTCCTTTAGGATGATTCGTAACCATGTTATAGTTTTCAAGGTTCGTGGTTTATCATTCTTCCAATACCATGAACCAGTCATGACAGAAGTTCCTCATGAACTGAAGATCACAACAAGAGTGCTCTTCATGAGTCCTCCATTCCATAGTTGTGAGCCAGCCAATTCTTTCCTTTCTGCATGGGTTATCTGGAAGAAACATGTTGAACTTCGTTCAACGTATTTAATCTATGCATCTACAACTCAGACAATCATGTGCTGTTGAGTTGCACCTATTCAATTGTATTCTGACCTTCATCTATCAGTGGATAGTCAAGAGTAGTGGTGCATTCGTATCATCGATGCCTAATATTCTTGTGGTCTGTCGAGCCATTCTATTTCAGAATGACTAGAAGAAACAAACTCCAGTGCCTCATCCATATCTAGGATTGGGTCAAACTAGTTGTATTCTGCAGATCAAAATGCCAATCCAACTTTTGCTCTATTCTACCTTGAAGTATTACCCTCTTCATGTCAAGATTTTCATGAGAAATGCACCCCCCTCTTATGAACTCTTGATACAGTGATACTCCTCGCCATCATTGTTCATTTCTTGGCCTCCGTGTTGGATGTAACCGGAATGTCAACAAGCGAACCTTGATGTGTGGAATCAATACCCCTAGCAACTCCATTGCTTGGTAGTTAATGGACAATAATCTCATTCCTAGTGTGATTGTTATTGAATCACCACTCTAAGATTGATCATGCTACCTAGTCCATCTTCCATGGTGCACTCTTCGATCAAAGAGTTAGGATTGTGTCAATCCCTCGCTCTTTTGATCATATCGTCTTGCCCTGAAAAGCAAGATTGTTCTCGAGCTCAATAACATATCGGTGGATCATGATTTTCCGAATATCTTCTCGGAAGTATTACCAGGTTGTTCCCTGACTGTTATGTTGAGTTTGTGATCAAGTTGGTTTATTTATAAACCACCCCTTCTCCAAGACTCTGTGTTAGATAACCCTAAGCTAGTTGGTTAAGCTAAACAACAACTTGGAGAGTTGGAAGATAAAAGCTTTGCCTGACTTAGTTCTTTCCAAAGGGATATCTTGGGTGTGTGTGTGTCGAAGAAAGATGATACCTTCATCAGTTGATCCCTGTAATCAATTGTTGCATCTATCGTCTTGCCGAATCTTTGATTTGAGTGTGGGCTATCGCCCAATCAAACTCAGAACCAAAGATCGTCGTGATGTTGTCTTACTCGTGGATGTATCCTCGAGCTTACACCATTGCATCCTTTGGTCTGACAAATGATATTAACTTGCTCACATAATTGTGGGATTCCATTTATATGGATATGACGATGAATTGTTGTTGAGCCCAACATCAACATTTTCATACGTTCCATGATTCATGTTGGACATCAAGCTGGTGTTAGAAACTTTGTAGGCAATATCTTCGTGTCCTGTACATGAAGCATATGATTGGTGTCAGAAGTGACTTACTCTTAGTTCACGTGCATATGGTGCAAGTAGTCGCCGTGAACTTGAGAAAGGTCATTTTGCTTTGTTTGGAATCATCCCAAGTCAGTCACGCCCGTGCGAAGTATTCTATGGTTTGTTAGACTGATCATCTTCATTCCATATGCAATCCCTAGCACACCAAGCCACTGATTGACTTGTTAAGGAAAAGAAGTTAAGTGTTATTCCTGAAGAGCTCAGACGGACGTACACAAGACTTCGTTACTCCCAATGATGGTTCCATCCAGAACTCGGTAGTGTTTTGTTGTAAGTTCTCCATATGACCACAATTGTCTTGGACACTTTGTTCATGTGGGTCTTGCAATCCAGCTCATGTTTTGGAGTTGGCTTACGCCGTTCATCTCCCGAGAATCCCGCAACGCCATCTCATTGATTTGTATTGCAAACTTCCTTTTCAGACATGTTGAGTCTGAAACATCCTATCACCAACCAGATCTGAATCTCAGGCAGACATGATGGTTGGAACATTTTCCAAGAATTATAATATTGGTCTCAATGTAACCCGGTAAAGTGATGTCGTGGCTAGCACACCTAGCCGGAATACCTATTGTTATAATATCTTATATCAGCAACCTTAGCCACTTCTCCATGAGGATTTTGTATGACTTATTCTAGAAGTTGTTCCTCATGGACCCCTTGAGCTTTTGAAGTCCGACCTTTACTTGATGCTCTAGATGCCAAACGTTAACTATAATTGGGTTACGCTATTACATCAAGAAGAACATCAGAAGCGGAGTGCTAAATGTCTCTCGGTTCATCATCCAGATTTCGTTTCCTTGGCATAGTTGAGGTGAAATCTAAGAAAGTGTTGTCTTCCTTTGCATCTGCATCCTCCATCACTATTCATCACGGTAGTATGATGTGTTGCCAGGATCCTTGGCATGGATGTTGGTAAAACCCTGATGAATATGGAAATGCTCAAGTTCTTGAGAACACGCTCAGACCCTAGGTTATACCCTCGGTATCAAGTGGAATGTGCCTTCCGCTTGCCGACTTGTTTTATAACCATAGTTTGCATTCCAGATTGAGTATGCCATTCTTTAGAATTCCTTCAAACAATCGTTTGTGAATTGCCTTAACCTGGTACGAAGAGTTTCAATGATCTCTGGATCAAAAGTAATTCTTTTTGCCACTTCAGGAAATAACTCTACGAGTCACCTTCCTGAGGAGCCCCGTTACGGTATCATGGCAATTATTTCCTCGCTACGCTGAAACCCATCCACCATTTTATTTAAGCGTGGAATTGTTGCCTACCCCTTGCACCTCCGTCATCTGTCTCATTTTGTCGTTCTTGATGTGTTTTGTGTCTCAGCTTAAGAGACGTTCATACGTCTCATTCTACGAGTTGATCATGAGTTGCTCAATCTTGAGAAGATCGATCCTTGTAGAGTTTTCTACTCCTCTTGTCGTCATGTTTGGATGAAGATCCCAACGGAAAAGATGTCAACGTCAACATGATGCGAAGAATCAACATCTTCGAGAAGGGAAATTGAACAATGGAGACGGTGATAGTTTAGTGTCCCCTCTTGCTCTTATCCTACACCTGAATCTCGGGACGAGATTCTTGTTTAGTGGGGGTGAGTTGTCACAGCCCTAGAATAATGGGTGTAATTAGTTGCATCAGCATCATGCATCATGTTAAAATTTAATTGAATTTGGAATTGGGGATTTATCAAACCCTAGCACTCCATTATTCAAACAAATTCAAATAGCTAAGATTTCCAATGAACCCAAAATGGCCTTAAAAATGTTCACCATTTCTGATATATGTTGGAAACAACATAACAGAGGTGATGAACTCTTCAACAACTCTTTTGTCATTTTAAATAAATCACAAATGCTTCTGAAAATGATAACTAAATGTCTATAAATAATTTTAGCTTCTTCAAAAATGCTGAAACTTATTATGGCGCTTGGCAATAATATACTCATACCCCAGAATAAATTCCAGGGTTTGTTGTTAGTTTTTTTTTGCCCAAATATTATAAAACAGAGATCAATTAATAGAAAACAGAAATAAGATGGAAAGAACTTACCTGGCGCTCACCTGGCCCAGCCCAGCCCACCAGAGGCAATACTGTCTTCCTCCTCGTGCCAGTAGGCAGAGGGGAAGTAGGGCACGGCGTGCGGCCGAGGCCTCCACGTCGGCAGCTTCCCGCCTGGCCCCTCCTGGCTAGCGCGACGCTACGGATGAGCTCCCGAGTGCTGTCCGGATCCATCCCACTCCTCATTCGCCGCTCTCCCCATCGCTTGCCTCTTCCTCTCGTCGCCAAGGCCGAGCCCGCCATGGACGCGCCCCCGTGAAGCTCGCGCTCGTCGTGCTCCCCTTGCCCTGGAACCAGTCCATGAGCTTCGCCGCATCGTCCCCGTCCTCTCCACCAAGCTAGGCAACGCCGGACTCGTCTCAGCAATGGCCTCGAGCTCTTCTTCCCCCCCATGGCCAACGGGTCGCCGCCGTCGATTCGCCGGATTCAAGCCGTCCCCGAGGCCGCCGACCAGCTCATCCGCCTTGCTGTGAGCTCCCCTTGCTCCTTCCCTAACCCCTGATGCCCCGTTCGACCTCTAGCCACGATTCCACCATGGCCGAATCCCACCGCCGCATAGGCTCGTCAACGGCGCCTCTCCGGTGGCCAATTGGTTGCTCCGAGGTATCCACAAGGTCTGTGCGGTCGCGTAGATCTCGTAGGATGCTCCAAATGGTCGCTATGCACGCTGCAACCCCGCACCCGATCAAGACCGAGCCGCTGCCGTTGCACAGCTCATCGCGGGCCACCCTCCCCGCGACCCCACGGCCAGCCACCACCAGCAGTCGATGCGCGCCAGCTCTAGTTGCCCGTAGGGCCAAATGGCACTCGAATCCGAGGCCGATAGCGCTTTTCCGACGTGCCTCCGCCGCGGCAAATGGTTGGCCGACGTGGCACTTAATTAGCCACTAATGGCCAGCCTAATTAACCATCTAGGTCGTTGACAGTGGGACCCAGTGCCTGTTAGTTAGTAATTAGTTTAATTTAAGCCCAGTTAAAACGCAGTGTCACTAGCGTGTGGACCCCACCCGTCAGGTTTGACCTGGGCTGACCAGGTTGACCTGCTGACGTCACTATGACGCAATGCTGACGCCATAATGTTTTCTGGGATTTAAATAAATCAGAAAATGATTTATTAATTCCAGAAAATGTTATAAACTTTGAAAAATCATAGAAATTCAACCGTAACTCAGATGAAAATAAATTATATATGAAAAATGATCAGAAAAATCCAATGAATTTGTTTATGCCATGATCATGCATGTTTGATCAAGTTAACATCACCAACTATGACAATTCATGATTAGGACAAATTTGATAAATAGTTTGGAGTTGGAATTTGATGCCTATTTGAATTCCACTTCAATTAATATGAGTAGATATTGTGCTAGGTGAATTCAGTACCTTAACATGCCATATCATGCATCATGTTTGTTGTATTGCATTGAATGTGTTCCTTTCTTGTTTTGTCGGTGTTGTTCCTTCTCGGTAGACGATGGTTCCGACGTTATGATTGTTGACACTGATGAAGAGAAGTACTATCTTTAGAACTGTCAGGCAAGCAACCCACCTTGAGCATACTGATATGAACCCACTCTCTCGCTCTTGCTCTCTTTTACTGCATTAGGGCAATAACGATTCAACTGTTACATGTTCTCGGTAGTTGAACCCATTCCTTTGCATGACCTGTCTTTGCCATAATAAATAGTTGAAACCACTTAGCTTGAGTAGCAACTGCTTGAGCCTTGTTGTGCTTACTAATCCATGCTTGCTTATTGTGTCTGCTATGCTTAGAGTCGTGTCGGGTCTGATCCATCTGGGCGATGAATCGGAATGGTTGTGTTCATGTCCTACTGAGTGAGAGCTAAGTGTGTGAACACAATTTGGTAAAGGTAGCGATGAGAGGCCATGTAGGAGTACAAGGCGGGTTGTCTCATTGGGATCGTCCTTAAGAACTGAGTTCTGTGTATGTGATCCAAGACAGTTACTACCACACGTTGGGCCCTGAAATATGACCCCGCTCGACTTATTAATCGCCTAGATCTCTATCCAGGAGTTGCAACTAGTTTCTGGTGTTTGTAGGAAAAGTGCTGGCGGCCATGCTTAGCGCTGCCCGACGGGGTGGGCTTCGATGCGGTAGATGCACAGTGGCACGGTGTACCAAGTGTCACACGGATGGTGGACTTGTGGAACCCTGCGCACATCGTTTGGGGCCGTAGAGGAAACTTCGGCCGGACTTCCTTGCGGGTCCAGTCTTAAATAGGCGATAAACCTGGACTAGGGTCTTGTGTGGTTAACAGTCGTGGCCGACTCCCTCGCTGGGCTTCCGCTTGAAGGTTGCTGAGGTGCCTTTTTACGTGCACATGGCGATAAGTAGCGGGAGCATGTGTGAAGAAGTACACCCTTGCAGGGTTATGAATCTGTTCGAATAGCCGCGTCCTCGGATATGGACTACCTGGAGAACTTATGTGGTTCATAGACAAGTGAAATGGATACTCTAAAATACGCAAGATAAGTGTGAGTGCTATGGATGACCTTCACGTAGGAAGACGGAAGTGGATCCATAGTGGTGTATTGCTTTGGTGAATATGTGGACTCGTGTGCGATGTCCCACCTGAAAGAAAGTACTTGTAGTCGTAGTATAGGTTAGCCAAGAGTCAAAGCTGGCTTGGTGCAATAAACTCCACAACCCCCTTCATTGATACTGATGCATATGTAGATAGTTCTGATGTAAGTCTTGCTGAGTACCTTTGTACTCGCGGTTGCTTAATTTATGTTTTTGCAGAGGAGACGCCAGTCTCGTTAGTGATTCTTACGACGTGAAGTTCGATGTTGACCGGATTAGCTTGGGAATCCCAGACAGAGGTCTGGTTCCTTTGGTAGGGTCGCTGTAGCTTTTCAGGCTCCTCCAGCCACTTTAGTAGATGTCTGTACCCAGACATGTTTTGCTTACGCTTATTGCTTGTATGACTTGAGTGTTGGGTCATGTGTCCCCTGTTTGTAATACCACACTATGTTGGCTCTTATGTGTCTTTAATAAATACTTGAGTCATAGAGTTATGTTGTGATGCCATGTTGTATCTACGCATATCGTGCATATTGTGTGTATGTTTGAAATGCATTGGTATGTGTGGGATTAGACACCTAGTCGTATGCCTATGGTAGCCTTCTTTACAGGGAAATGCCTCTCTGTGCTTCCGTTGAGCCCTGGTAGCTTGCTACTGCTCCGGACACATTGATTGACCGGCATGTATCCTTCTTTGCTGCTGTGTCTGTCCCTTCGAGGAAATGTCACGCGGTGTAATGGAGTCCATGTAGCTTGCTACGACTCGTCTACACACGTTGATGACCGACACCTGCACTGCTAGGTTATGTATGCATGTCCCTGTACGGCTATTCGACTTGGGTCTATAACTAGTCATGTCGACCCGGGTTCTTTGACATATGATTGCTAGCGACATATTCATATACATGAGCCAAAAGGCGCAAACGGTCCCGGCCATGGTAAGGTGGCAGCCGTGGGGATTACCGTGCGTGAGGTCGCAAAGGGATATGATGTGTTACATGCTAGACTTGTATGACTTAGGATCGGGGTCCCGACACTTGAGAAGGATTGGAGGCCGGAAGACTGGCTTGAAGAATAAGCGTCGCCATCCGTCCGAACAGCGTCCCCGCGAGGACTAAAACCCTGCCAATCTACTAGCCAGAGCCGAGGCACCATAAATCCCCCCTCGCCACTGACCACTGGAGCCACAAACGGAGGGGAGGTGGATACACGGGCTTACCGGCAGAGATCGAGGGGAAAAAAGCTTTCCATGTCCGCCTTGTGAGAGGGGAAAGAAAAGCAAACTCTTATTCGATGGGCATTATAGTTAACAAAAGAATAAACAAGTTATACACCATACGAGTTAGGGTTTCTCTTCCTCTCACAATTGCAGCGACTAGGGTACTCATCCCCTACAAGTTTCGTCGACGAGCTCGCGGATCCACCACCCCTCTGTCTGCCGCACAGGCGACTGGTGGCGGGTAGGCGATCCTGGTGCCTCGACTCTGGTTAGTAGCTTGGGTTAGGGTTCTTTTCTCGCAGGAGCGGCGTTCGGTTGGATGGCGTCGCTTCATATTTAAGCTGGTCTTCCGGGCTCCAATCACATTTCACATATCAAAACTATTCTTGGTCTTCATTACATGGCATTTGATTAATTATTTGTATATATTTGCCATATCATCATATGGATATTCCTAGAAATTGACATATCACGTGTCCCCATATCTATGTATCACCGTATTTGTGTTGTCGTATCGGTGTTTCATAGTAAATATCTTCTTTATTGGATTACTTAAAATAACATAAGGTTCGTGTTTCACCTTCTTCTTCGTCAAACCTCTCTATATATGGTCACCCTTTCCCTTCTCATCTTTATTTTTTATCCCATCTTCGATTTTCTCCCAAATAATAATATTCTTTGGTAAGTCAATAAATTCTTACTAAATAAGTGATTAACAATAAGATGACATTTTTCCTCCCATCTCTATCTTTCTCCTAAATAATAGTTTGTTTGGTAAGTCAATAAATTCTTACCAAATAAGTGATTAACAATAAGATGAACTTGCTAAGATTTTAACACATCAATGTAATAATAGACGTGCAATCATGAGATAATATACGAGCAGAATGTTTATACTCCCGTTACAACGGATGGACAATCATGTAGTGGGCCCTAAATGAGTGGTTAATGATCCCGAGGCATGTGAAAAGGTTCATATGTAAGTAGTGGATCATCCAGGAGCTGCTTTGCAATTTCCATCTACCACGTACTTACTTACATATCCTCCCATCCCTTTCCAATGACTTTTTGAGATGTCAATTTAATGGCATTGGAAGAGCTAGCAATGGTAGACTTGTTGTTCTTCGGTTTCACTTTTTTAGCTAGCATTCTTGGCAGCCTGACCATTTGATGGGAGTGATAGGTATCGGGAGAGAGGTAGCAACAAGAGTGGCATGTGTTTTCTCGTGGTTTATCGTACTCTACAATGTCCTGCTACAATTCTTGGATGGACAGAGAAACGTATTACCATGCAAAAAGGATCTTAGTGGTCACACGTATACCACGGAACAGCCGACAATGGGCCTTCTTTTTCCCAGGTTTATTTTACCCAAGTCCTATGTTTTTTTTACACGTATATCAAAGTCGATGCAACCTAGTGGCTAAGCCCATTCACGACGATGACCTTTGTACTCCTGTTCATTTACATTTTTCCTTCCAGTGTATGAATTTTGTTGTTTCTCTCGTTCTCTTTTTTGGTCCAAGTTTACCTTTTTTCCTTTTTGAAATTAAAATAAACAAAGGACACGTGTTAATACTTAATAGTAAAGCAGAAAAAGGTACGTGGTAATGATAAATAGTAATAATGTTATTGAATTTTCATAAGGTTTGAGTGCGTCTATGATTTGCCTTTATTCTCCGTTCCGTTTAGATATAACATCGATCTCTGGTTTCTACCGACTCACCGTTGACATATCTATTTCTCTTATAGTTAGACCATACAATACACTACCTCTAACGCCTCTAATGTTTATCGTTTGGC
This sequence comes from Elymus sibiricus, assembly GCA_039707655.1. Classification (NCBI taxonomy): domain Eukaryota; kingdom Viridiplantae; phylum Streptophyta; class Magnoliopsida; order Poales; family Poaceae; genus Elymus; species Elymus sibiricus. Next base: position 432,891,259 of record CM077675.1, read on the forward strand.
GTCATGAAACTGAAATATGAGCCAGATTTAACTTTTTATGACATACTGAACCAGATTTAAATATCTACACGGGTTCACTACATAGTCCATACGAACCCAACCCTTTAATTTGCAGTCAAAAGTCTGCTCTAAAAAAAATGTTCGAAGGCTGAGTATCAACCATGGTAAATTAAAAGCGTTTGAAAACTCGTAGTTGAACAGGAAATTACAAACTTCCTGCTTATTTTCCATGCATTCATCATTAAAGTGAACATAACCTAAAATGAACTTGGGGTGTGCAGACCACTTCAAAATTTATGTTTAGATGTAAAGTGCAGATGTGATGTGCGTTCAGTGGAAGGAGAGGTTTTCGTCGACTACGAATGCGCCTGTGGCGACTTCGTCAGTCTTAAGATGTTGTGACAACTTAGTATCTCGAAGGTGCTCATAGGGGTAGGGTGTGCATATGTGCATTCATAGGATTGAGTGCATGCACATGTGTGAGCGTCTGCGTTTGTATTGTGTTAAAGAAACATGGTATTCATTTCAAAGATGGCAATTTGGACAGCTTTGCTGACTCTGTGGGGAAGTCACTCCAGATCCACCTTGAACTTACTTGTTATGGCAGCATTCAAATTCAACAACCGATGTGTACATATAATCTGACTTGTTGCACGGCTACGTATTAACATCTACCAGTCGATATTACTGCTCTTGAAGGATTTATTTCTCTGTGTTTATTTTTCATGGCACCAACCAGGATCTCAAGGGAGCGGGCACGTACGATCATGTGCGTTCACAAGACTAGTTCTAGATTTCGTTTTGCTGCAGGAGATAAACACTAACTAACTAATACTATAAGTGAAGTTCCTGCCTTAGTGGTCAATTGCCTTAGTTTTTTCATCACGTGAGCAGTAATCTTATGTGCCCTGCAGTTTAGATTTATACTGCAAGCTTCTTCCGTCTATGCTCCGTGTTCTCTCGAAAAAGAGAAAAAGATCTGCAAGTGTTGGCAACTTCCTTCTCAGTTCTTTCCAGATAGACAGCTAGTTTTCTCTAACCAGCTTCCGACGAAACCAAGAATAACGTAACATAGCTACTTGTAGGGTATCAACGCGTTCTGATGTGACTTTGTTTGCATGTCCCAATACCTCCCATTCTGATCGAGCAAGAATGGATAGGCTAGTGAGCTAGCAAAAACAAAAGATGAAGTGGTGGGAGATCAGGGAAGGCATGGAAGCTTGGCAAACAACTTATAAATAAAGGTGATATGGAAAAGGAAGCATGAAAAGGGGTAGCTGAAAGTTTAAGAGAGTGAAGAAGGGTAGGACTCTGGCTGTCCATGAGTACGTATACAGGAGTACAAAGAGGGACATATAGGACATTATAATCAAATGTTAGGGAGAAAATGCATGTCGAATTTTCAGCCAAGTGGGAGCTACCGAGGTAGTGAGGTACTGTTGTTGACATGTTGCACATATATCAATGAAGGGAAACATGACTGTTAGTTAATTTGGCTTTGATAGAGAACACTATACAATGTTTTAAGCATATGCATCATAAGTTGGTAAAATGGATGTTTATTGTAGTCAATGACATGCACTTGATCCTCAAGATATCGAGATATGTACTACATATATATATAGTAAGTTCTTGAAGCAAACACATAAGTCATGTAGCTTATCTCTCTTAGCTTCTAGAATCGTGAAATAAATTTAGTGTCTTGGTTTCAAATTAGAAGTAAGAAAAATTGTAAACTGGTACTTCTATTCGATAAGAAGAAAATTATAGTAAACCTATAAGGTTCAAATCTATAATTACTCAACCAACGGTGGTGGACGAAAGTTTCTAATCACTAATATACTTATAAACCCTTAATGGTATTTTGAGGGATAAACTTTTTATCAGCCATTCAATCCTCTAAACTTCTTTTGGTTTGCCAATTCTTCCAAACCTTTGGTCAAACAATTGAAACAAAAACATCACATTAGAAAGCAAATAGAAACAATTCAAATGCACCATATCATAACTGAACTGGGGCATAAATAAAGTTCATACAATCCACCAAATGTAACCATATTTTGTGTCAAAAAGTATCGAATGAACTAGTTCATTCCAAAAACCCACCAACACATGGTGGACCAAAAGCCATCGTGGCACGAGCCTCATTAACTTGCGCCATCAGTCGGCACCACCACTGTTGTCGCCTTCATTGTTGCCCCACCAACCACCCCGCCAACATTGCTTCCATCACCATTCATCTTAGCTAAGATGTCCCCACGAGTGAACTTCCAATATTATTTTTCCTTCTTTTCCATCTTGTTAGGATCCATGAACATGATAGCACGGTCCTCGACCGCCCATTTTCTTGTTTGCTCCTTGGATGCCAATGCAAGCTTTTGCTCCTCAAGTTGAATATTATTCATTTTTCCTCGGATTCCAATGCAAGCATTTAATCTCACATTCAAGTCCTTTTTGTTCCATAGCACCTTCCTCTCTTGGTCCGCCAGCTTTGCCTTCCACTTCTCCTCATACTCCATCATCTTCATCTCATAGAAACAAGACATCTTCTTCTCCTTCTGGTTGGCCGGCAATGCTCTCTTCACCTCCACCATCGCAATCAACTCTTCTTTGTATGCCCCAATATCCCCATTCTTCTTGATTTCCTTTGCATTTTTTTATCCATTTGGTCGGAGATAAGGAGTGGATTGGTTGTCTACCAAGTCATCATCATCAACAACATTGGTGTTGATCCTTTGCCTATTTGGTGTTGTCTCATTGTTCCTTGTTGTCACTTCTCATGTCCATCAAGCTCTTTGTAGCAATGATGCAAGAAAAAGGCTTTTCTATAGTGTCTCTTGTCCCTCTCCTTTGTAAAAAGCTTGAATGATGGGATCATACTCGTGCTTGGGGACTCCGCTTGGCAGCGCAAGGTTGACTTGCTCAACACATCCGATTCATTGGTTGCATTGATCTTGGATCACACTACAACGATGAGTGAGAGGTCCATATACACTAGTGTAGAAAAGCTTGGCTATGGCGTGAAAAACATGGCGGGAAAGATTTTAGGATGGGTCCTATTCCCGGGTAACGTGGGGGGTACAGCGCAAGGCCGCGCCCTGCTGACGAGAGCCCGCTGCTACATGGGCCGCCCATTTTTTTGGTTCCTCCCATTGGTTTTGGGAAGAACCGAATTTTCCCTTTTTCTTGTAGTTGGTTTTCTTTGTTGTTGTTTTCGAAATTGCTGTTCATGAGAATTTATATATTTACGGATTTTTTTTCTGAATTCACGAAAAAAAATTAAAACATGAATATCTTTTTTTGAAATTCTGAACATTTTTTATTTGGTCAGATTTTCTGAATGCATGATAGTTTTTAGAATTCGTGAACATGGTTGGAATTCATGAAAATAATGGAAGCATGAAAAAAATAAAATTCATAAACATTTTATTAATCGCAGTCATTTTTTAATTCACAAAAGCAAATCATGAACATTTTTTGAATTAAAGATCAATTTTTAAAATTTTGAACATTTTCCGAATTCACAAACATTTATTGAATTCACTATGTTTTTAAATTCGCTAACATTTTTTAAATTTAGGATTTTTTTTGAATTTGCAGATTATTTTCGGGTTCGCAAACTTATTCCAAAAAATCATGAATATTTTTTGAATTCATGAACATTATTCAAATTTGCAAATACTTTTTGAATTCATGAGTAATAACACATTTCTTGTGCACGAGTTTTAAGAAAAAGTTTCTTGTGTTTGTTCATGAGTAATTCATTTTCTTGTTATTTTTTTATTTGATCATGATTTAACAATCAAAGATCTAATCGAATGAAACACAGAATAAATTGTGACCAAAAACAGTCGAACAGAACGAAGAACGAGTAACAAGCAGAATATGGGCTAGCCCAACTAGCGCGCCTAGAGGGAAATGCATATGTGTTTGCCTTGTATACAGCGCGTAACGTGTGGAATAGGAGGTGTCAAGCAGTTTCTCAAAAAAAAAAAAAAAACTCTCAGGCAAACCCTTGCACGTGCGACGTCACAACGTCGGGGTTTTACCCCACTTCCGTTTGGGCCTTCGCTGGATAAGACCACGAGGGTGACTGGATAGGACAAAAAAAGAGGTGGTCGGTTTGGTTTGCACTTCTGTGGCCCATTGTCCTTGAAAATGCTTTAGTCATGTCGGCTGATCACAAGAGGGAATTTGGAGCATACGTTTTATGGGTTGCAGATCCGCGTCGCGATTTGAAAAGTTGGTTTTGTATCATGAGGAGCGTGTCTCGTATATCGCTGGTTATAGCATTGTAATATGTTTGTAAATGGTTTGACTGATACACCTGTACACGTGGGGTCGGTTGGATAGGGTAGGATGTTTTCAGAAACATGGCATCTACTTAGTCCCGCTATAATAGGTGACTCGATAACGATTCATTCTATGCATCTTCTTCATGCTCATCTCTCTAGCTCATTCTTCTACTCTTGTGTTTTGTTCCAAGAACTCCCATCTCAGAGTACCAATGGCGTAAAAGATAGAGGAAAGAGTCTTCAATAATGATTCATCTTGCCAATCTTCTTCATGATCGTCTCTCTAGCTCATTCTTACACTCTTGTCTAGGTGAGCTATTGGTGGAGACCAGGGATATCGTCAAGAGAAGCAACCCGATGTCGTTATTTCTTGGTCAAAAGGTTAGGTTTTTGTGTAAGTTATCTGATGCGCAATTAATTTGGATATTCTTATACCTCGTGAATGTGTGTACTACAAAATGTTGTCATGTCTAATCTTATAACTCAAATGGATATGATGTGACCCATTCTTCACATGAATATTTTTTCAGGTAAATTACAACGAAAGAAACTAACCTTGTCTGAAAGTATAGTGCATTCACTTCCATGGAGTAACTGAACGGGCATTGTTTTCTTTTCTCGAAAAAATCAGATATATTATAAGATTCATTGGGACTACAAAAGCACCTCAAACATAATAAAAATTACATCAAGGTTCATGGACCATAAAACGACCATTGACGCCGTCAGAACGAGCCCCGTCATGTTGATGTTGCTGCTCCCATACCGGAGCAGGCCTAATATTGTTGATGAAACCTGACACCAAATATCGCCATTGCATAAGCATAGCGAGAAACCCGAGCCTTGCCGTCCCAAGGAGCTGGCAGGAATCTACGCCGGACCTCCATATAATTCGTCCCAATGGATGAACTTAAGGAGGATTGAAGCCTGGAAAACTAACTATAAAAAGTGCCACCGTCCGAACGGCGCCCCCAGGAGGACTAAAACCCTACCTATCTACTAGCCGTAGCCGAGGCACCAAGAATAATCCCCTCTCCGCCACCGGCCACCGTTGTCGCGGGCGTAGGGGAGGCAAATCCACAGGCTCGCCAATTTCGATCGAGGGGAGAAAGGCTTTCTCTAGTCGCCTTGCAAGAGGGGAAAGAAAAAAGCTAACTCTTATCTGACATGCATTATAGTTAACCAAAGAATAGACAAGTTATACCTCATCCAAGATAGGCTTTGTCTTTCCCTCTCGCAATTGCAGCGACTAGGGCACTCATCCCCTCTGAGCTACATGGGCGAGCCCGTGGATCCACCTCCCCTCTGCATGCCACTCAGGCGGCCAGTGGCGGGGAGGGTGATCCCGGTGCCTTGGCTCTACTGGTAGTTTGGGTTAGAGTTGTTTTTTTCACAGGAGCGGCGTTAGGACAGATGGCAGCACTTCATATTCGAGCTGGTCTTCCAGGCTCCGATCACATTTCACATCTCAAAAATATTCTTTGCATTGTCCATGACATTTTATTTTATATGTACAAACACACACAAACACACAAACACTTACCATATCGTCATATGACTATTTCTAGAAATTGCCATATTACGTGCCCCCCTATCCAGCAGCTCCTTTGCAATGTCCATCTATCACTTACTTACATAGCCTCCCATCCCTTCCCAGCGACTTTTTGAGATGACCCCACAAAAAATTTGACATTTTGAGATGTCAATTTATTGAAGTTGGGAGAACTAGCAATGACATATTTGGTGTTCTTCCGTTTCACTTTTTCCGCTAGCTTTCTCGGCTGCCTAGCCATTGGACGGGAGTGATAGGTATCGGGAGAGAGGTATAATTTGACTTGTTGCACGGCTATGTACTAAGATCTACCCGTTAATATTTCTGCTCTTGAAGGATTTATTTTTCTTTGTGTTCTTCCTTTCTTTTTTCGTGGCACCAACCAGGATACCAAGAGTGTGCACGTACGTTCATGTGCACTCACAAAACTAGTGCTAGAATTCGTATTGCTGCAGGACACAAACACTAACTAATAATACTACTATATATAACTTAAGCGTTGCCTTAGTGGTCAATTGGTCACATCAAAAGATACATATTCGCAAAAAAAAGATACATACTGCAAGTTTTTTCATCACGTGAACAGTAATTTTATGTGCCCTGCAGTTTAGATATATTCTGCAAGCTTCTTCGGTCTATGTCCCATATATATTCTCTCAAAAAAGAGAAGAAGATCTGCAAGTGTTGGGCAATTCCTTCTCAGTTCTTGCCAGATTGACAGCTTATTCTGTCTAGCCAGCTTATGGCCAAACCAAAAATTAGGTACCATAGCTACTTCTAGGGTATCAAATCAGCATGATGTGACATTGTTTGCATATCCCAATACCGCCCATTCTGATCGAGCAAGAATGTATAGGCTAGTGAGCTAGCAAAAACAAAAGATGAAGTGGTGGGAGAAAAGGGGAGGCATGGAAGCTTGGAAAACATCTTATAAATAAAGGTGAGATGGAAAGGAAGCATGAAAAGGGGTAGCTGAAAGTTTAAGAGAGTGAAGAAGGGTAGGACTCTGGCTGTCCATGAGTAAGTAGAGAGGAGTACAGAGAGGGACATATAGGACGTTATGATCAAATGTTAGGGAGAAAATGCATGTCGAATTTGCAGCCAAGTGGGAGGTACCGAGGTAGTGAGGTATTGTTGTTGACATGTTACACATATATCAATGAATTGAAACATGAATGTTAGTTAATTTGGCTTTGCTAGAGAACACTATACAATGATTTAAGCATATGAATCATAAGTTGGTAAAATGGATGTTTATTGTAGTCAATTCCATGCACTTGATCCTCAAGATACCGAGATATGTACTACCTATATATAGTAAGTTCTTGAAGCAAATGCCGAAGTCATGTAGCTTATCTCTCTTAGCTTCTAGAATCGAGACATAAATTTAGTGCCCTGTTTTCAAATTAGAAGTAAGAGAAATTGCAAACTAGTACTTCTATTTGATAAGAAGAAAATTATAGTAAACCTATAAGGTTCAAATCTATAATTACTCAACCAACAGTGGTGGACAAAAGTTTCTAATCACTAATATACTTATAATCCCTCAATGGTATTTTGAGGGATAAACTTTTTTCTCAGCTAGGCAAATCCCCTATAGTTTAATCCCCTAAACTTCTTTTGGTTTGTTAATTCTTCCAAACCTTTGGTTAAACAACTGAAACAAAAACATCACATTAGAAAGCAAACAGAAACAATTCAAATGCACCATATCATAAATGAACTAGGGCATAAAGAAAGTTCATACAATCCATCAAACGTAACTATAGTTTCTGACAAAATGTATCGAATGAACAAGTTCATTCCAAACAACCACCGACACATGGTGGAAAAAAAGCCATTTGGCACGGGCCTCATGAATTTGCGCCATCCATCGGCACCACCATTGTTGTCGTCTCCATTGCCGCCCCACCATCCATCCAGTCACCATTGCTTCTATCACCACACATCTTAGCAAAGATGTCTCCCCATGAGTGAACTTCCAATATTATCTTTCCTTCTAGTCCATCTTGTTAGGATCCGTGGACATGATAGCACGGCCCTCGGCCACCCATTTTCCTGTTTGCTCCTTGGCGGCCAATCCAATCTTTATGCTCCTCAAGCTGAATCTTTTTCATTTTTTCATCGGCCTCCAATGCAACCATTTAATCTAACGTTCAAGTCTTTTTTTTCTTCCATAGCACCTTCCTCTCTTCATCCGCCACCTTTGCCTTCCACTTCTCCTCATACTCCATCATCTTCATCTCACAGAAACAAGTCATATCTTATCCTCCTTCTGGTTGACCAACAATTCTCTCTTCACCTCCACCACCGAAATTGATCATCTTTCTATGCCCCAGTATCACCATTCTTCTTGATGTACTTTGCATTTTTTTTCCATTTGGTCGGACATAAGGAGTGGATGGGTTATCTACCAAGTCATCATCATCAACAACATTGGTGTTGATCCTTTGCCTCTTTGGTTTTGTCTCATAGTTCCTTGTTGTCACTTCTCATGTTCGTCAAGATATTTGTAGCAATGATGCAAACAAAAGGCTTTTCTCCAGTGTCTCTCTTGTCCCTCTCCTTGTAAAGAGCTTCAATGATGGGATCATACTCCTGCTTGGGGACTCCGCTTGGCGGCGCAAGGTTGACTTGCTCAACACATCCGACTCATTGGTTGCATTGATCTTGGATCATACTCCAACGATGAGTAAGAGGTCCATGTATATTTGACGTACATTCATTATTTTATTACCTGAAATCTCATAGTGGAAGGCTCTCTCGCTATTTTTGTTGTAGAAACATGATGGGTGAGAGACTCGATTGTGTGGTTGGAGGGAATGTGCACATGGTTGCTGTAGTAGTCCTTCATCCCCTCCCCCCCCCCCCAAAAAAAATTCCCTTGGTTTGCTTGCGAAAACAGTGGCATCAAGTGAGACATTTATCAAAGCTTCACACAAAGTAACATCTTCCTCAGTCTTGTAGTTGCAAGACCTATTCTTCCTCTTCAATGTTTGGGTGTCCTCCACCTCTTCAACATTTCTCATCATCTCTGGGGTATATGGCAATGTCATCAAGGTTCAGTATGTGAATTTTCATTCAATTGATCCATGAAATCATCCACATCATCATTCAATTGCTCACTGCAAAAGAAAACACAGAACATAGCCATCAATATTACATCACCCATCATTCTCTTGATTTCCTTAAGGGAATTTTATCAGGCATTTCGGTCTCGCTCTAGGTATCCTCTGAATCTGGCTCAACGTTGTCCGTTGGAGGTGGAGGGGGTGTTGCCGTGGTTGTCGTTCTATCCGCCACCATAGCCGATGACTAATGGTCTCGCTTGCCGCCCGGGCCGGTTTTGACAAAGATGGTATGGTGGTGCCGGCACAGCAGGTGATGACCACCACCGTCCATCGAGATGGCTCAATGAGGTTCGTGTCTTAGAGCCACTGCTTTGGTTCCGACGCCGCCAAATTCGGGCCAATGGTGGGTCTCCGATGCCAGTGACGGTGGCCGGGGGCGGGACTTTCTATTCCTCCTATCATCAGGACCGAGGTCGAGGGGTCGAGCGGGAAAGTTGCGTGAGAGTGGGAAGCAGTATAATAGTTGGGCATAAATTATTTCGAGAAGGGCCGAGCCTGGACTAAATTTGAGCAAGTAGCTACGACATAAATTGTTTTGTCAAAAGTCATATTTGAGGGATTTGCTGCTTCTTAATTGCCTAAGACGAGGTTGTTTCTCCCCAAATATGACTTTTGAGGGATTGCACACAACTTTGTAGTATGCATGTCACAAGAGGCATACACAGATCAAAATCAAATTCAGTTCACACTACCATATGCATGTACACTTTGGTGACATAGGAAGCTAGTTCTCAAGAAAAATAAAGTTGTAGTTTCAAACTACTCATATCTTGAACCTACAACTTGAATGACTCTCCGCACCTAATTGTAAGGGTCCATGCTCTACATGTCATCAAATTTGTCACCTTCATTACAAAAATTGAAAATTCAACTATCACCTATGTATCTACACAGCCCCCTTCCCTTCCCAACGTCCTTTTTGAGATGTCAATCTCCTAGCGTCGAAAGTATTAGAGATGATGGTAGATTTTTTGTTATTTTCTGTCACTTTTTCACTCGCTATTTCCGTAGCCTTGCTCGGATTTGCTCGGACTGGTTCTTTATGGTGAAGCCTAGATTCTAGTCCTGGCTGGTTCGAGCTGGTGACAACGATGCTTGAGCGTCGCTCCCTTTCTATAGGCGTTGTTGTTGCAGAATCTCATTGTCTGTGTGATGTCATGAGATAGTTGACGCGGATATGATCATTGGTGTACCTTGCCGATCTCATATCTGATCTATGTGGTTTGTTTTCTTTTTTTTTCTCGTCTCACATAGCTTTCATCCTACATAACTTTGGTATTTGTTGGCGTATGTTTATGTGTGCATGAGTTGGTGTTGGTTGTGTGCATCCTAATTATGCAGATACCAAATATGTGTTTATTATATTTGTATCCTCTTAATGCTTCATTGAACTAATAAAATTCACACTTTGTCAAAAAAAAAAACTTTGTAGCCTAGACATTGGATGAGAGTGAGAGATATCAGGAGAGAGGTAGCAATAAAAACGACATCATCCAGAAGGGTCTAACTTGATAGGTGACAAGACCCGGTCGCATAGGTTTTTTTTTGGTCAATGATAGGCGTGAGCACGCCGGTCGAAATTTTGGCCGGTTGCACCGCAGCCACTTGATTATAAGAGCATCTCCAGTCGCGCCCCCAATAGGCCCGCCCAGGCCACTTTTCTATCGCTGGCGCCGAAAAAAAACCGTTGCCCCCCCCCCCCCCCAAGATGCCGATTTCCGCCGGTTGGGCCCTTTTTTTGGGCCAGCGATCCCAGGCCGAACCCAGCGCGTTGGGGGGCACTTGGGGGCTTCGGTGGAAGGAAAACCGGCGCGTGGGACACCACTGTGAGGCGAGATTCGCCCTTTTCCCCACCAGATTCGCCCTCGCGCCTTGCCACCACGCCTATTCCGGCGCCGTCGGCCTGCCCACGGCCGCTACGCTACTGCTAGAAAAGGCCATTTCCCCGCCGGATTCGCTTCAGCCTCCATCTCGCCCATCCCGCTCTTTGACGGCCACCACGCAGGCGGGGTACCGGCGGCTGCCCGTCCACCACGCCCGCAAGGTGCTCGGCGATTTGTCTGTTCGGCCATGGACTCGGACAACGAGGAGGCGTTTGCGGCTCTGATGGAGGAGGAAGCCGAGGCCGACACCGCCGACGAGGAACACGTCATGATCCTCGCTGCGCTGGCCGGCCTGTTCGCGAACGATGCCAAGCCTCAGCGAGGTGGTTCGGCGTCGGGCCGCCGCAAGAGCAAACAGAGGCATCGAATGGAGGGCTATTGCATGCTCTACGCCGACTACTTCGCCGCCGCTCCTCTGGACGGCGAGAAAGTACTTCGGCGCCGTTATCGATTGAGCCGGAAGCTCTTCCTCAGGATTGTGAATGCCATCCGAGAGTTCGACAGCTATTTCATTTGCAAGAAGGATTGCACCGGCACAGTTGGATTCTCCTCACTCCAAAAGTGCACCACAGCTATGAGCATGCTTGCATACGGAGCTCCCGGTGATATACAAGAAGACTATGGACGCATGCATGGCCGAGTCCACCACCATTGAGTGTTTGTACAAGTTCCGCGGGGCAGTGGTGGAAGTGTTTGGACCACAGTATTTGCGATCACCCAATGCTGAAGACACTGCTCGGATCCTAGCACAGAATGCAGTAAGAGGATTTCCTGGAAAGCTTGGAAGCATCGACTGCATGCATTGGGCATGGAAAAACTGCCCATTTGCTTGACAGGGGATGTTACAAAGGCGCCGGAGGACCTAGTCGCCCCGTGATACAACCATGGCGACCAGGGGGAGTTGCAACCACGACAACGGGAGAGTTTCAAACGGCGATGCCCCGTGCTACAACCATGGACGCAAAAAGCAACATCCGGTAGATAAAAAAGCTTTAACCAGAAAATGGAACACAAGAAAAGTTACAACCGCTTGGCAAAAAGCTTCAACCATAGATGAAAAAGCTACAACCATATATTGAGAAATCCTCAGTCGAGGAGGGGGGTGAGATTTTTTTGCGACCAGAAATGTTGAAACACAGAAAAAGTTGCAACCGTTTGACAAAAAACTTCAACCCGCAGATGAAAAAGCTTCAACCATATATTGCGAAATCTTCGCCCGGGAGAATTTTTTCGCAACAAAAATGGTGGAACCCGTGGTCTCCATTTGTGCTGGAACTGACGACGTCGTTTGCTACAACTAGCGACTCAATTTGTTGCGACCCTGCACAGCGGGCTATAACCCGCGACAACGATGGCGAGGCATTTTTGCTGCAACCGTATCAATCTGTTGCTACTACTGGCGACTTTTTTTGCTACATCCATTCTTCTCCATGAACTACCCACAGATGCTTCAACAGGAGGCGGCGGGCGCACCAGCTATCTAGCTTAGAGCGGCGGGGGACGACGCGGTGCTCAAACAGGAGGCGCGGCGCGTCGCGAAGAAGAAGGAGGGCAGCGATGAACCTTTTTTCAGCTAGATCCAACAGCCCGCGCGGCTCACATCCAACGGCTACGGCCCGACCGTCCCGAATTGGGCCTGCGCGCCGGCGCCTATAGGCTCCCTTATGTTTCTTACGTGGTGTTGAGACATGGTTATTATAAACAAATCAAGTTGCACACAAGTCCATGCAACTGCTCAAGTGCCATTAGATAAAGAATCAATGCTTACGTGATGATCAATTTATAGAAAGAAGTTTCTCGGACTATGTATAAATAAACCATGAATGAGTAACCCTATTCTATTTGCCAAGCTATTAGAAAAAACAAGTGAATAACTCTGTGCACCTAATATTGTACATGATCCCTTGATGGCATCAAATCCATCACCTTCATTACAGAAATTTTCAAGTTCAACTACCGCGTATTTAAAAGCCTCCATTCCCGTCCCGATGTCTATTTCAGATATCAGTCTCCTAGCATTGGAATAACTAGCGATGATAGATTTTTTGTTCTTCTCTTACACTTTTTGCTCTCTGCCTCAATAGCCTAGCAACATGAAGGATGGGAGTGAGAGTCATCAGGACAGAGATAGCAACATGAAGGATGGGTCTTTGCTCGCTATCTCGAATGATGTGTACATTAGGAGATGGAATTGGCGATGCTGGTGCTTCGAGGCCATGATGCCGCTGGCCCGGCTCCAGATCAACCTCCTCCCTTTTACACAGGCCGGACCTTGACGACAGCTGCTGAGTATTATCCCGCGATGCACACTTACAAGTTAACTGCAATCGGTTCCTTCTAGCCGGTCGGGCGGAGACGCAGACATATACCATGAGATGCACTAGTACGGCTAGCAACCTGATGGATTTCGTTGGTTGCACAACGCAGGAAACTATTCCGTTTTTAAATACTAGCAAATATGCCCGTGCGTTGCAACGGAAGAATAAAATATGACATGCTCTAGCGGAATAAGCATGTCTCAAGGCCCCCTTCCACACACATGTCCACACCCTCAATTTTAACATGATGTCCCATCCGTGTCGGCACTTATCCTTCTTCCTATCCTAGGCCCTATTTGTTCTCCTTCCCGTTCTAACCCCGAGTTGATGATGGCTGCGACGTCCACCTGATCACAATGCATATATGCGTAGTCAATTCCAAAGTTCGGCGTGAGGTGGGCAATGACTGCCCATCGACACACATCTAGGAGCGGCTCCGAGTGGAGCAGCCACGTAAACAGGACCGCAACAATGCCATCCGATGTCCATGCGGTGGGGTTTCTTTGATTAATGAGTTTCCGCAAACCAATTGCCATGAACCATGTGACATGCGGCTGAATGAGTCAAACACGTGATTAAGTAATCTATGGTATACATAGGTATATCAATTTTTTCATCCATGGTTTCTACAGGTATAATTGCTTCCTCTCTTGATTAGTATATCAAATCATGATTTAACATATGTTTTTCACTCCTTGGTTGTAAGCTGATATTGCTCTCTCTTATACATGATCAAACAAACAGACCATATATTTATACATATGTACATCACACTGCGCATGCCCTTGCATGTATATGTCCGTAAGGATCGGTAATCCTCTCTTTGCTAGTCCCCTTCAAGTAATCATATGATCCTCATGATTGGAAATTACCTGAGCACATCATACATGCATCATAGTAAAAGTACGTAGTAAATTGGATATAATAATTTGTTCTAATATGCAAACTTATGGTTTCAGTACACACCTTCATAAAAAACAAACTGCATATGAAGCCAATGATGTACCACGGTGCATTGCCATACTCAATTTCTTCTGATGGGTTAAGGCTCCATGGGATAGAAATTCGGAGATTTAAATAGAAAGACGAAAAGGATGCTGGCACACGGTAAATGTAGTATGCCGGGCCGTGTGACGATATGACACCTTGAAGCCTTTTCATTAAGGCATTATATAATCAAACAGTTCTTGGGGTGTCACCTTGAAACCGAAATTGTAATAAGAATTGATAAACCTCCATCTTGAGAATACATTAAGAAGCGGCAGAAACATAGCTATTCCTAACCTGCAAGAGAGATCGCAGCACATCCCCATTCAGTGTCCAGTAGCTGTTCTCGTCACCATGTTCTGAACTTCTTGAGAATAAATTCAGAAGATCACATCCCACTCTGAACTTCTAGCCGAAGGAAAACCAGATGAACGTTCCCGTGCTCTGCTCTCGTCACCATGACGTGTTTGCCAACACAAGCTGCTCATGTTCAACTTCTTGCCGTAGCTCGTTGCTTTCGCCGCGGTCAAAAGGACTACATGGCAGACGAGGCGGACAACGCGCGGCGATGCTCATGGGCGGGCAGAAGCTAGGTGGCGGTGCTCGGGATCACCTCCGTGGTTGTGGCTTCATATCGACCAGACTAACCCGCCAAGACAGGTGAGCTCCTGCCGGTGGAGTCATAGCCACAAATACGGTCATGAAGACGTCAGCAGCGCGTCCAAGTGGAGTCTCCCACGGTGGCGTTACTTGCCATCATGTCTTGGTAAGTGGTGTCTCGCTGTGTTGTTCCTGCGGCGTTTAGGGCTGCGGAGGAGGAGTTGGAGTCTATATATGCCGGTGGGTATGAGTGAGTCGTTGGGTCGGCGAAGGTGGAGATGGCAGCGAAGGACAACGCGGAGCTCGAGGGGAGCTTGTCGTGTCGACGCTTGCTGCTCTGATTCATCGCCCGATCTCAGCCCGCAGGAAGGGATTAGTGAGAGAGGAGCGGAACGACTTTAGCGACATGACCACCCCGCCTGGACTCTGTCCCCGATCTCGTGGCGCTAGTTTCGCCGCGATAAGCCAGGCGATCTGCCACCGACGGGCGATCACATGGGATGCAGCAGCCTTGGGAAGGATCTATTCTCCACGACCGTGAGCATCGTCGGGTCTATGCATGCGACCTCGTCTGCGCATCGCTGGATGGATAGAAGTACTATACGCCGACGCCTACTGCGGGTTTCTTGGAGAACGCCGTCATGCAGCCACCTTCCACAAGATCGCCTCTATGGCTGGTTGGGGTCTTCATCTTCGGCGAGAGCGACGACATTGATGCGAGGATCGATGACGGCAGTGCCAGGACACGATAGGAGTTGTATTTATAGATGGATGGAGGGTCACGGCTTGTTGTTCCTTGCACGATCAAAAGTCCAGGCCATGTACGTACATGATTATTTTAAGGAACACCTAGGACACCAATTAGGCCATGAGCCCACGATGTTGCTAAACACGCTAGCTGGCTGGTTCATTGGTCTCGTGTACGTGCGTGTTCGGGGAGAGAGAAGCTGTCTGTGCCGCTCCCTCGATCGATCGATGTGTTTATTTTTAATTTTTAAGATCGATCAACCGTGTAGGATCGGGAGATGTGAGCGTACATGTTTTGAAAACCGAGTCGTCCTTCTTTTGTACTCGTTTGATTGCGCACATAGTTATTTTTTATTTTTTAATTTAATAATAAAACGTAACATGGGACCACCTAAGCGGGACGAAACCAGAATCAAGAAGCAATTGAAACGAACGACGTGGACGGTTGACACAAGAATTAGTACCACCTCGTCTATTTCATTTAATATAGGATTAGATGCGGGACGAAACCAAGAATATCACCTTGCTTTATTAGTAGGTATAGATAAGTCTTTTTAAAAATTCCACTGCCGACTACATATAAATGTATATATACATATTTTAAAATGTAAATTCATTCGTTTTACTTCGTATGTAGTCTGTAGTGTAATTTTTTTAAAAACTTATATTTAAGAACTGAGGAAATAACAAATAGCTGCATATATAGCAATTAAGAGCTACGCTTCGGTACACCCCCTTTACTAAATCATGGGTAGAGATTAAAACATACCCCTTCATCTGAAAGGGTATGATGGTCAAATTAATAAAACTAATTAATCTGTTGACCGCTGTACACACTTTGTATGGATAGATTGGGTCCAAGTTGTCATGGACCTAAACTTACTTACATCGTGTCTGTTTGAATTTTTGGATCGTGTTGAAAATCAACCGTATACGATAGCAAGTATGCCAGATCCACACCCACGCCTCACCGTGCAGATAACGCAAGGACTACACGCCTGGCACCACAACGACGACGAGGAGTCAAAGCTGGAACAATTTGGCTCCTGCAAAAGCTGGCTCGATCTACATGATCGATTCTCGCCGCCCGCTGGCCGAAAGTATATACGCACGTATGTTGAAAGATAGGCTTGTAAGCTTGATGTAACGTGACATATTGGTGTCACGGTTGTGTGTGCGTGCGTTGTAACAAACCAGGCAGGTTGTAGACTAGATTCTACCTTATCTTGTATAGCTTGGAGTAGGGGCAAAGTCTCTAGCTCAACAACCTGCCAAACCCTTGTAATCTGTCTATCGATGCATATATAACATGCACGCGTCCCTGCAAGGTTGCATACGCTTCCATCCATCTGTTTTCTTTCATGGTATCAGAGCCACCCTCGAATTCATCCATGGCGACATCCTCAAATTCCTTCCTATCATCTCCATTTGTTCACGCCGCCACGGAGAAGCTCACGAAGGGCAATCAGGCGCTATGGTGCGCAACTGTGCTCTCTGCCATCAGAGGAGCACAGATGGCGAGGTACCTCGACATCGAGCACCAGGTACCTCCCATGCAGATCGATGTGACCTCGGCGGACGGCAAGACCACGACGAAGGCACCAAATCCTGAGTTCCAAATCTGGTATGCACAAGATCAGCAAGTATTTTCCTATCTACTGACGACTCTGCCGCGTGAGATGGCCATCCAGGTTGCTTCCTGCCACACCTCGGCGGAGCTATGGAACACGGTGGAGGGGATGCTGACCTCTCACACTCGTGCTCGAACTGTTAATGTTTGGATTGCCCTTGCAAACCTGCAAAAGGGCAATGCTTCGGTGACCGACTACGTCGGCAAGATCAAGTCTCTCTGCGATGAGCTAATCGCCGCTGGGAAGAAGGTGGATGAGGAGGACATTGTCTCCTATATCCTCGTCGGGCTCGATGAGGAGTTTGACCCGGTGGTTTCCGCCATGTGCTCACGGGTGGAACATGTGACTGTCCCTGAATCATTCTCCCAGCTCTGCAGCTTCGAGACGAGGATGAATCTGCGTGGTGGAGGGTCTCAATCCTCTGCTAACGCTGCTACACGAGGCCGCAAGCAAGGCGGCAGTGGGACCGATCGTGGCCACGGCCATGGACGCGGCAACAACAACGGCGGCAGTGATCACGGCCGCCCCTACTTCAAGCCTGGCGGTCGCGGTGGACACGGAGGCAACAGCAACAATGGAGGCAACGGGGGCAACTACAACAACAATGCCTCCGCGCCCAAAGTCCAGTGCCAAATCTGCGGCAAGCTAGGGCATCCGGCATGGAAGTGCTGGAAGCGCTATGATAAGGCCTATCAAGGCGGAGGAGATGAACGATCTGCAAACCTTGCAGCTGCACCTCAGTATGGAGTAGATACCAACTGGTATCTGGACAGCGGCGCTACTGATCATATCACAGGTGATCTGGAGAAGTTAACGGTGCGCGATTGCTACATCGGAAACGAGCAAATTCATACGGCAAGTGGTTCAGGTATGACTATCGAACATATTGGTCAATCAGTTATTCACACCCCTGATCGTGATCTCCATCTAAAAAATATTCTTCATGTACCTGAAGCCACCAAAAGTCTCATCTCTGCCAGTCGTCTTGCCATTGATAATCATACTTTTGTTGAAATTCATCCCTACTCTTTTCTTGTTAAGGAACGGGGAACGAGGAAGATGCTTCTTCAAGGCAGGGGTAGAAGAGGTCTTTATCCAGTCAAGCACATGGGAACCAACATCAAGAAGCAAGTGCTCAGTGCCACCAAGCTATCCTCGGATAGGTGGCACCGACGTTTAGGTCATCCATCCTTTGGCATCGTTAGGAAAATCATTAGTCAAAATAATCTCCCATGTGCTAGTTTGTTCAATAATGAGTTTGTTTGTGACACCTGTCAAAAAGGCAAAAGTCACCAGTTACCTTATCCCAAGTCAATAAGTGAATCAAAGTTTCCCTTAGAACTTATTTTCTCTGATGTTTGGGGCCCTGCTATTGAGACAGTAGGAAGAAAGAAATATTATGTGAGTTTCAGAGATGATTTCAGTAAATTCACATGGATCTACTTGATCAAACACAATTCAGAAGTTTTTCAAAAATTTCATGACTTCCAGCATCTTGTTGAACGACAATTTAATCGCAAAATCCTTGCACTTCAAACAGATTGGGGAGGGGAGTACGAAAAATTAAACTTCTTCACCAAGATAGGCATATCTCATCATGTCTCTTGTCCACATGCCCACCAACAAAATGGTTCGGCTGAACGAAAACATCGACATATTGTCGAAGTAGGACTGTCATTACAAGCTCAAGCTAGTATGCCCTTAAAATTTTGGGATGAGGCATTCATTGCTGCTACATATTTGATAAACCGCCTCCCTAGCAAGGTTATCAATTTTGAGACTCCTCTTGAGAGATTGTTTCATGACAAACCAAACTACTCATCACTTCGAATCTTTGGGTGTGCTTGCTGGCCTAACCTTCAGCCATATAACAATCACAAACTTCAATTTCGCTCCAAACAATGTACTTTTCTTGGATATAGTAATCTTCACAAGGGGTTCAAATGTCTTGACATAGCCACAGGACGTGTGTACATCTCCAGAGATGTTGTCTTCGATGAAAATGTTTTCCCCTTTTCTAATCTTCGTCCAAACGTCGGTGCCCGTCTACGTGTGATAACCCACAAGTATAGGGGATCGCAACAGTTTTCGAGGGTAGAGTATTCAACCCAAATTTATTGATTCGACACAAGGGGAGCCAAAGAATATTCTCGAGTATTAGCAGCTGAGTTGTCAATTCAACCACACCTGAAAGACTTAATATCTGCAGCAAAGTATTTAGTAGCAAAGTA
Organism: Elymus sibiricus; assembly: GCA_039707655.1. Taxonomy (NCBI): domain Eukaryota; kingdom Viridiplantae; phylum Streptophyta; class Magnoliopsida; order Poales; family Poaceae; genus Elymus; species Elymus sibiricus. Next base: position 432,910,634 of record CM077675.1, read on the forward strand.
GTATGGAAGTAACGGTAACGATGGCAAACGTGACAATAGCAGTTTTGTAGTGATTGTAACAGTAGCAACGGAAAAGTAACGTAGCAAAGATCAATATGTGAAAAGCTCGTAGGCAATGGATCAGTGATGGATAATTATGTCGGATGGCATTCATCATGCAACGGTTATAACATAGGGTGACACAGAACTAGCTCCAATTCATCAATATAATGTAGGCATGTATTCCATATATAGTCATACGTGCTTATGGAAAAGAAATTGCATGACATCTTTTGTCCTACCCTCCCGTGGCAGCGGGGTCCTAATGGAAACTAAGGGATATTAAGGCCTCCTTTTAATAGAGAACCGGACCAAAGCATTAGCACTTAGTGAATACATGAACTCCTCAAACTACGGTAATCACCGGAAAGAATCCCAGTTATTGTCACCCTGGGGGATGCGGATCATAACTCGTAATAGGTGTCTACAACTTGCAAGATAGGATCAAGAACACATATATATTCATGAAAACATAATAGGTTCAGATCTGAAATCATGGCACTCGGGCCCTAGTGACAAGCATTAAGCATAGCAAAGTCATAGCAACATCAATCTCAGAACATAGTGGATACTAGGGATCAAACCCTAACAAAACTAACTCGATTACATGGTAAATCTCATCCAACCCATCACCGTCCAGCAAGCCTACGATGGAATTACTCACGAACGGTGGAGAGCATCATGAAATTGGTGATGAAGGATGGTTGGTGATGACGACGACGTCGATTTCCCCTCTCCGGAGCCCAAAACAGACTCCAAATCTGCCCTCCTGAGGAAGAACAGGAGGTGGCGGCGGCTCCGTATCGTGAAACGCGATGAACTCTTCTCTCCGATTTTTTTCTCCCCGAATAGGGTTATATGGAGTTGGAGTTGAGGTCGGAGGAGTTGCAGGGGGCCCACAAGCCACCTGGGCGCGCCCTAGGGGGAGGGGGCGTCCCCCTGGCTTGTGGCCAATGGGTGGACCCCCTCCGGTTGATTATTTCGCCAGTATTTTTTATTAATTCAAAAAATATTCTCCGTAAATTTTCAAGTCAATCCGAGAACTTTTATTTCTGCACAAAAATAACACCAAGGCAATTCTGCTGAAAACAACGTTAGTCCAGGTTAGTTCCATTCAAATCATGCAAATTAGAGTCCAAAACAAGGGCAAAAGAGTTTGGAAAAGTAGATACGATGGAGACGTATCAACTCCCCCTAGCTTAACCCATTGCTTGTCCTCAAGCAATTCAGTTGACAAACTGAAAGTGACAAAGAAAAAAACTTTTACAAACTCTGTTTGATCTTGTTGTTGTGAATATGTCTAACTGATGTTCAGGTTTTCAGCAAAGATTATAGGCTAACCACATTCACAATAACATTTAGGTCTCACATTTACTCATATCAATGGCATAATCAACTAGCGAGCAATAATAATAAATCTCGGATGACAACAATTTTATCAAAACAATCATGATACAATATAATATAATGGTATCTCGCTAGCCTTTTCTGAGACCGCAAAACATAAATGCAGAGCACCTCTGAAGAACAAGGACTGACTAGACATTGTAATTCATGGTAAAAGAGATCCAGTCACAGTCATACTCAATATCAATTGATAACAAAGCATGCAAATGACGGTGGTGCTCTCTAACCGGTGCTTTTTATAAGAGGAGGATGAATCAACAGTAAAGTAAAATAGATAGGCCCTTCACAGAGGGAAGCATTGATTTGCAAAGGTGCCAGAGCTCGAGCTTTTAAAACAGGGATGAATAATAATTTTGAGCGGTATGCTTTCATTGTCAACATAACAACCGAGAGATCTCGGTATCTTCCATGCTAGATACATTATAGGCGGTTCCCAAACACAATGGTAAAGTTTTTACTCCCCCTCCACCAATCAATCACACTCCACGGCGAGCCGAATCCACGGGTACCGTCCATACACACAACAATCCTGGGGGAGTTTTGTTTCATTATATTTTGATTTGATTTTTGAGCATGGAACTGGGCATCCCGAATACCAGCCACTTTCTCGTGAATGATAGTGAATCGACACATATCGTGAGAATAACCCACCTAGCATGGAAGATACTAACCGCTCCCAGTCGCTACATGAGTGATTCGGGCATACAAAACAGAATATTATTTGAAGGTTTCGAGTTCATACCAACTTTTCTCCATCTCAATCATTTCATCATATATCATCATTATTGCCTTTCACTTGCACGACCGAACGGTGTGAATAATAATAAGAGTGCACGTGCATTGGACTAAGCTGGAATCTGCAAACAATAACTCAAAGGAGAAGGCAAGGTAATAGGGGCTCTCTGATAGATAAACAATAATGCATATGGGAGCCACTCAGCATTTTCATTGTGGTCTTCTCCTTACGTCCCAAAGGAAAGAAATTTCAAAACAAGAACGAGAAAAACTATTTACACGGGAAAGCTCCCAACAAGCAAAAGAAGAACGAGAAATCTTTTTGGGTTTTCTTTTAATGCTACAACTAAACAAACTAGGAGGTAAAGCTAGAACTAATTTTTTTGGATTTTCTCAAGGTTAATTAAGCACACAAGAAGAAAGCGGAAAGAAGAAATAAAATACCATGGATGATTCAATGAAAAAGTATTAGCACCGACTATTAAGATGAGTGTGTGAACATGAATGTAATGTCGGTGAGAAATACGTACTCCCCCAAGCTTAGGCTTTTGGCCTAAGTTGGTCTATGGCCATGGCTGAAAATAACCATCTCCTGGATACTCCGAAGGATACTGAGGGTTCCACTGGTTGGCGAGCTCCTGTGGCTTCCACTGAAAACTGGATCCTGATACGGATCAAGGGCTGGTGCCGGCTCAGGTGCTGGGGGTTGCGACAGACCCCAATATCTGTAAATGTCCTCGGGCATAATAGTGTACCTGCCTGAATGGATATCGAACAAAGAAGAAGCAGGCAGAGCAATAATCTCACAAGTTCCCTGACTAAATACTAAGTTGTAAAGCAGCCTCCTATCATTATCCTTCCTAATAAAATCATGTGCTACCATACTATCATAGTCTAAATATCTTGTAGGTAGCAGCATTTCCTCTTCCTCGTCAAGCCTAATGGGTATCTTAAAGTGTTTGGCTAGACGAGATGCATAGATACCTCCGAATATGGGGCCCTTTGAACGGTTTAAGTTCAACCGTTGGGCCACCATAACGCCCAGACTAAAAGTTCTATCAGCAAGTAGAGCGTGGCGCAGAATGGCAAGGTCGGGAGCACTAAGGCTTCCACTCTCCCCATGACCAACTAAACATCTCCCCGCAAATAATGAATAATAGCGTAGAACAGGAAAATGTAAACTAGCTGCTCTTGCCTTTGACACACCTCTCTCTTCCCCCACAGTGGTTGCGGCAATAAAGTCCTCCATGTCTCTAGGACGTGGTTCACTGATGCTGCCCTCATAAGGTATTTTGCAAACATTGCAAAAATCGTAAAGTGTCATCTTCTTAGGCACATCATATAAGTAAAACTCTACCATGGGAGGATTCTTCCTAGGATAAAAGTGAAAGTTTTGCACGAAGATATTAGTGAGTAGGAGGTACTGGTCACACTTATCGTTGAGGAAGTCGATGATGCCTGCATTCTCTGCCAAATAATAGAAATCTTCATAAATTCCGGCCGCCCTCAAGAATGCATCACTTGGCCATTCACATGGCCGAACCTCCGCGACGCGAGGAAGATTGTATTTGGACTTCTTCTTCACCTCATTTTCATCTTCTTTAGAGTCCCGGCTTGAAGAGCCTCTTAACAATCTCCTCATCATTTCTTTCTCTGAAAAATTTCTGAAATTTTTAGTGACTCAAAATAAAGGTGAACAAAACTCAACAAAACTTATAGCAACTACTCCCACAAGTGCCTAGAGGCTATATCATGCATCAAAACTACTTGGGACAATACAAATTTGACATGCAAGCTCAAGAACAAGGTCACCACAGCAGCAAAAATTTGCAATATATAAAGCACTAAAACAAAAACTAATTGGACCATTGGAGGAGTCACATACCGAAGATCAATCCCCCAAAACAGTTTTGCAAATGGAGCTTTGCACAAGGAGATCGAAAATGGCTGCAAAATGAGCTAGAACACGGGCTTGAGCAAGGGTGGGATTTTTTCTGGAGGAAGACGAAGTGGATGGATGCTGGAATAAGTGAGGGGGGCCTACGTGGTACCCACAAACCAGGGGGGCGCGCCCAGGGGGGGTGGGCACGCCCTGTAGGCTTGTGGCCCACTGGTGCAGCCCCCTGATGTGTTCTCAGTGCCAGAAATTCTTAAATATTCCAGAAAAAATCATACTACATTTTCAGGCCATTTGGAGAACTTTTATTTTCAGGTCACTTTTTTATTGCACGGATAAATCAGAAAACAGAAAAATAATAGCATTTTTACTTAACTAAATCTAAATAACAGAGAGTAAAAGTTGGGTACATAAGGTTGTGCCTCCTAAATTCATCCATCTCATGCTCATCAAAAAGAATCCATCAATAAGGTTGATCAAGTCTTATTGACAAACTTTTTTCAAGTGACACGGAACCGGAGAATTTTCGAATAACACTAGGTTACCTCAATGGAGATATGCATGTCCCCAACAATAAGTATATCATATTTCTTTTTGGCAGTAGGGAGAGGGAATTCAAAATCTCCAATAATAATCGTTGAAATTTTTCCAATGGAGTTGATACTATGAACTTGAGGTTGTTTCTTCGGAAAGTGTACTATATGCTCATTACCATTAACATGAAAAGTGACATTGCCCTTGTTGCAATCAATAACAGCCCCTGCAGTATTCAGAAAGAGTCTACCAAGGATGATCGACATACTGTCGTCCTCGGGAATATCAAGAATAACAAAGTCCGTTAAGATAGTAACGTTTGCAACCACAACAGGCACATCCTCACAAATACCGATGGGTAAAGCAGTTGATTTATCAGCCATTTGCAAAGAGATTTCAGTATGTGTCAACTTATTCAAATCAAGTCTACGATACAAAGAGAAAGGCATAACACTAACACCAGCTCCAAGGTCACATAAAGCAGTTTTAACATAATTTCCTGTAATAGAGCATGGTATAGTAGGTACTCCGGGATCTCCTAGTTTCTTTGGTATTCCACCCTTAAAGGTATAATTAGCAAGCATGGTGGAAATCTCAGCTTCCGGTATCTTTCTTTTATTTGTCACAATATCTTTCATATACTTAGCATAAGGAGACATTTTCAGAATATCAGTCAAGCACATACGCAAAAAGACAGGTCTAAGCATTTCAACAAAGCGCTCAAAATCCTCATCATCCTTTTTCTTGAATGGCTTAGGAGGAAAGGGCATGGGTTTCTGAACCCAAGGTTCTCTTTCTCTACCATGCTTCCTAGCAACAAAGTCTCTTTTATCATATCTTTTGTTCTTAGGTTGTGGGTTATCAAGATCAACAGCAGGTTCAATCTCCACATGCATCATTATCATCACTAGGTTGAGCATCAACATGAACATCATCATTAATATTATCACTAGGCTCATGTTCATTACCAGATTGTGTCTCAGCATCAGAAATAGAAATATCATTTGGGTTTTCATGAGTATCTATAACAGGTTCACTAGCAGCATGCAAAGTCCTATCGTCATTCTTTTTCCTACTATTACTGGGATGACTAGGTGCATCAGTATTAACTCTTTGAGAATCTTGCTCAATTCTCTTAGGATGGCCCTCAGGATACAAAGGTTCCTGAGTCATTTTACCACCTCTAGTCACAACTCTAACAGAATGATCATTGTTCTTACCCTTCATCTCATTAAGCAAATCATTTTGTGCCTTAAGTACTTGTTCTACTTGAGTAGTTACCATTGAAGCATGTTTACTAATAAGCTTAAGATCATTAATAGTTCTACTCATATAATCACCTAAGCGATCAAGCATGTAAGCATTATGTTTCAATTGTCTACTAACACAAGCATTGAAATTTTCTTGCTTAACGATAAAGTTATCAAACTCATCCAAGCATTGGCTAGCAAACTTATTATAAGGAATATCACCTTCATCAAATCTACGGAGAGAATTTACCTCTACTACCTGTGTCGGGTTATCAAGACCATGTATCTCTTCAATAGGTGGTAAATTCTTAACATCTTCAGTTTTAATACCTTTTTCTTTCATAGATTTCTTTGCCTCTTGCATATTTTCAGGACTGAGAAATAGAATACCTCTTTTCTTCGGAATTGGCTTTGGAGGTGGTTCGGGAATAGTCCAATCATTATCATTATTTCTCAATATATTATTCAATAGTAGTTCAGCTTGTTCAACAGTTCGTTCCCTGAAAACACAACCAGCACAACTATCTAGGTGGTCCCTAGAAGCATCGGTTAGTCCATTATAAAAGATATCAAGTATTTCATTTTTCTTGAGAGGATGATCAGGCAAAGCATTAAGTAATTGGAGAAGCCTCCCCCAAGCTTGTGGGAGACTCTCTTCTTTAATTTGCACAAAGTTAAATATTTCCTGCAAGGCAGCTTGTTTCTTATGGGCAGGAAAATATTTTTCAGAGAAGTAATATATCATATCCTGGGGACTACGCACACAACCAGGAGCAAGAGAGTTAAACCATATCTTAGCATCACCCTTTAATGAGAAAGGAAACAACTTAAGAATATAGTAATAATGATTTTTTTCCTCATGAGTAAATAGTGTGGCTATATCATTCAATTTAGTAAGATGTGCCACAACAGTTTCAGATTCATAACCATGGAAAGGATCAGATTCAACCAAAGTAATTAACTCAGGATCGACAGAGAATTCATAATCCTTATCAGTAACAAAGATAGATGAAGTAGCAAACTTAGGATCATATTGCATTCTAGTGTTCAAGGATTTTTCCTTCCACTTGCATAGTAATTTCTTAAGATCATCTCTATCCTTACAAGCAAGAAAGTCCCTAGCTACCTCTCCCTCCATAGCATAACCCTCAGGTATATCAGGCAATTCATATCTAGGAGAGCTAGGTCTAGCAGGTGTCTCATAGTGTTCAGTTTCAATAATTTCATCAGATTCAGAAATATCATCAGTTTCAGCATTGACTCTAGCAATTTGTTCATCAAGAAATTCACCCAGTGGCACAGTAGTATCAAGCAAAGTATCATCATAAGCATCAGGCATAGCAGAAGTGGCATCATCAATTACTTGCGACATATCAGATTCAATAGCAGGTGGTGGTATCGCAAGTTTACTCATAACAGAAGGTCAATCAAGTGCAAAGCTAGATGGCAGTTCCTTACCTCTCCTCGTAGTTGAGGGATAGATCTTGGTTTTAGCATCTTTCAGATTCTTCATAGTGATCAACAGATATAAATCCCAAGTGACTCAGAGAATAGAGCTATGCTCCCCGGCAACGGCGCCAGAAAAAGGTCTTGATAACCCACAAGTATAGGGGATCGCAACAGTTTTCGAGGGTAGAGTATTCAACCCAAATTTATTGATTCGACACAAGGGGAGCCAAAGAATATTCTCGAGTATTAGCAGCTGAGTTGTCAATTCAACCACACCTGAAAGACTTAATATCTACAGCAAAGTATTTAGTAGCAAAGTAGTATGAAAGTAACGGTAATGATGGCAAACGTGACAATAGCAGTTTTGTAGTGATTGTAAATGTAGCAACAGAAAAGTAACGTAGCAATGATCAATATGTGAAAAGCTCGTACGCAATGGATCAGTGATGGATAATTATGTCGGATGGCATTCATCATGCAACGGTTATAACATAGGGTGACACAGAACTAGCTCCAATTCATCAATATAATGTAGGCATGTATTCAATATATAGTCATACGTGCTTATGGAAAAGAACTTGCATGACATCTTTTGTCCTACCCTCCCGTGGCAGCGGGGTCCTAATGGAAACTAAGGGATATTAAGGCCTCCTTTTAATAGAGAACCGGACCAAAGCATTAGCACTTAGTGAATACATGAACTCTTCAAACTACGGTAATCACCGGAAAGAATCCCAGTTATTGTCACTCTAGGGGATGCGGATCATAACTCGTAATAGGTGTCTACAACTTGCAAGATAGGATTAAGAACACGTATATATTCATGAAAACATAATAGGTTCAGATGTGAAATCATGGCAATCGGGCCCTAGTGACAAGCATTAAGCATAGCAAAGTCATAGCAACATCAATCTCAGAACATAGTGGATACTAGGGATCAAACCCTAACAAAACTAACTCGATTACATGGTAAATCTCATCCAACCCATCACTGTCCAGCAAGCCTACGATGGAATTACTCACGAACGGCGGAAAGCATCATGAAATTGGTGATGAAGGATGGTTGGTGATGACGACGGCGTCGATTTCCCCTCTCCGAAGCCCAAAACAGACTCCAGATCTGCCCTCCCGAGGAAGAACAGGAGGTGGCGGCGGCTCCGTATCGTGAAACGCGATGAACTCTTCTCTCCGATTTTTTTCTCTCCGAATAGGGTTATATGGAGTTGGAGTTGAGGTCGGAGGAGTTGCAGGGGGCCCACAAGCCACCTGGGCGCGCCCTAGGGGGGGCGCCCCCCTGGCTTGTGGCCAATGGGTGGACCCCCTCCGGTTGATTCTTTTGCCAGTATTTTTTATTAATTCCAAAAATATTCTCCGTAAATTTTCAGGTCAATCCGAGAACTTTTATTTCTGCACAAAAATAACACCAAGGCAATTCTGCTGAAAACAGCGTCAGTCCGGGTTAGTTCCATTCAAATCATGCAAATTAGAGTCCAAAACAAGGGCAAACGAGTTTGGAAAAGTAGATACGATGGAGACGTATCAACGTGCTGAAATTCTTTTCTTACCCCCGGAGCTGTTAAATCCTAATGATCAAGGGGGTGAATATCTTACTGATGATCAATTGTTAGATAGGTCTACCACTAACGGAGGCAGACTTGAACAAAATTGCACTCCAAATCATGATTTTATGCAGCAACAGGAAGCACCTGGCGCAAGACACGAGGAAGATCTGCCCGCTGGCAGTTCTGATCCTGATGGAGCTGACATGCAGGAAGCACTGGATCCCGAGGCGGATCTGCCCTCACCTGATTCTGCGAGCGCTTACGCTGACATGTGGGACGAGCCGGTCGGCCGGTTGCCTCGCGCGGCGCCTACCCCATCCCTACGTGACAGCCGACAGGATGTGGTTGGACGCACAACCCCCGCTGCACCAGGCCGTGATGGCGAGACGTCTCGGTCGCCTCCACGCGGGGAGCCAGGACCTCTGTCCCCTGGCAGGGGTGTGCGGGATTCGAGCCCGATCGGAAGCGGGCCAGTCGAGGGAGATTTGGCAAGGTCTGACCCATCGCCTGGATCTTCTGTGGCTGTGGATTCGGCACACGGGTCTTCTACAACTACATCGACAACAAGGGTAACTACACGTGCCCAGAAAGGTATCTCCAAACCTACAGTCTACAAGGATGGAACTGTTAGGTATGACAAACACTTCAAAATAGTAAACTTTGCATCTACTAGTGAACCTCAAAACTTGACAGAAGCTCTAGGCAATGAAAATTGGAAAAATGCAATGAATGTAGAATATGATGCTCTTATGAGGAACCGAACATGGCACCTAGTTCCTCATAAGCCAGGGAGGAATGTCATTGATTGTAAATGGGTGTACAAAATTAAAAAAAAGACCTGATGGTGCAATATATAGATATAAGGCTAGATTAGTAGCTAAGGGATTCAAGCAGCGTTATGGCATTGATTATGAGGACACGTTTAGTCCAGTAGTTAAAGCTACTACTATCAGACCTGTACTGTCTATTGCTATTTCCAGGGGATGTAGTCTTTGCCAATTGGATGTACAAAATGCGTTCTTACATGGTGTTCTCGAGGAAGAGGTCTATATGAGACAGCCACATGGTTTTGAAGATGGCTCAAAACCACATCACATATGTAAACTGGACAAGGCCCTGTATGGTCTCAAGCAGGCACCTAGAGCTTGGTACTCAAGGTTGAGCAGCAAGTTGCAGCAACTTGGCTTCAAGGCTTCAAAAGGAGACACCTCCTTGTTCTTCTTCAGGAAAGGGAAGGTGACCATCTTTATGTTAATTTATGTTGATGACATAATTGTTTCCAGTTCATCACAGGAAGCCACGCTAGCATTGCTAAACAGTTTGAAAAATGAGTTTGCTCTTAAAGATCTAGGGGAATTAAATTATTTCCTTGGTATTGATGTAAGAAATGCTCATGATGGTATTATGTTAACTCAAGAAAAGTATGCCAGAGATGCAATTAAACGTGTAGGCATGAAGGATTGTAAACCAGCTAGCACTCCTATGTTTACCACTGAGAAATTGTCACTGCATGAAGGAGATTTACTTGGTCCAGAAGAAGAGACCAAATACAGAAGTGTAGTTGGTGCACACCAGTATCTAACCTTGACTAGGCCTGACATATCATTTGCTGTTAACAAGGTCTGTCAATTTTTACATGCTCCTACCTCTTCACATTGGACAACTGTAAAGAGAATACTAAGATATGTTCAAGGAAGTGTTGGAACAGGTTTGAAAATATGTAAGTCCTCTTCCACTGCAGTGAGTGCTTTTTCTGATGCAGACTGGGCTGGATGTCCAGATGACAGGAGGTCTACAGGGGGCTTTGCAGTTTTCCTTGGATCTAATCTCATATCTTGGAATGCAAAGAAACACGCAACTGTGTCACGTTCTAGCACTGAGGCAGAATATAAATCTCTGGCAAATGCAACTGCTGAAGTAATGTGGATTGAAACTCTTCTCAATGAGTTGGGCATTGGAAGGTCAAATGTATCTTGTCTATGGTGTGACAATCTTGGAGCAACATATCTCTCAGCAAACCCTGTGTTTCATGCAAGAACAAAGCACATAGAAATTGACTATCACTTTGTTCAAGAGAGAGTTGCACAAAAGTTGTTGGATATTCGATTCATTCCAACCGGAGATCAAGTTGCTGATGGGTTCACAAAACCGTTGCAAGTAAAACAACTTCAAGCCTTCAAGCACAATCTCAACCTAGATACGTTAAGATTGAGGGAGGATGTTGAAAGATAGGCTTGTAAGCTTGATGTAACGTGACATATTGGTGTCACGGTTGTGTGTGCGTGCGTTGTAACAAACCAGGCAGGTTGTAGACTAGATTCTACCTTATCTTGTATAGTTTGGAGTAGGGGCAAAGTCTCTAGCTCAACAACCTGCCAAACCATTGTAATCTGTCTATCGATGCATATATAACACGCACGCGTCCCTGCAAGGTTGCATACGCTTCCATCCATTTGTTTTCTTTCAACGTACACATCGAGCCTTTTTTAAAACTCACGTGTACACGCCCAACCTAGTCCAACAGGAAATAGAGCAGGCCGTGAATTGGTACGTGGTATGGGTTATAGGTTCATTTGTCTATGAGGATGTACGTACCGGTTAATTAGTAGTAAAAGTCAAAATTACCCTTTATACTTTTTTTGAGGAGGGTGTACCAAAGCAGAACTCTTAATCTAACCCTATACTAGTCGGTGATTGTACATTCCAAGTCGGGCAAGACAGTTTAATTTCAACAATCATCCCCGCTAAACATGACTTCGCCGCTTCTTCATAAACTTTTGTCATCCCAAAGATTTAGTTAGGATATCTGTAAACTAATCGGTGATGCAAACATATTTGATATTAATCTTGCTTTCTTGCACCCACTCCTTTGATGTGCGATGGTGGAGCCAGCGCTTGGCGACCCTGGGCACTTGCCCGGGAAAAGGGAGACTGTCACGATAGTCTCTCCACTCGTAAGCTTATAAGGACATTTCTAACCGTTTTCCTAAAAATAGCGGAGTATCCGGTGGACTAAACCTTTAGTGAAGTATAGTTACTCCGCTAAATTTTGACCGGACTTAACCGATTCCCTAAATACAACAGAGTAAAACTTAATTTTGTCTCATACATTTTGTCGAACACCTGCTATGCGCGCCGCGAGGATGGTGAGTACGCTGGATACGTTCAGGTTAGTAAATACAAATCGCTAATAATTTATGGCCGCACGGTTTGCTGCTTCTGAGTGCATTGATTAATTCATGGCCACATTCTTGACAGTGTAGTGTAAAGCAGCATCAACAGATTACAGAAGTTGCTGCTGAGTATATGTAGCATAGAAAGAAAAAGAGTGTGTAAATTGCCAACATACAGAGCATATCTGTAGTGCCTCGAACCGCTGTGCGTGGCGAATCCTAGCCAAAATGACTAAATGAGAGGTGCGCGACCGGGACTACGCTCCCCTTCGCTCGGTTGAGGACACCGCGCTGGGTCCACGCCGGAGACCGCCGCGCCGTTGCTCGCTTGAACGATGGAACTCGTCCGCCGCTTGAGCAGAGCGGCGCGCCGTGGCCGAGGGCTGGCCGGAGAACGGCGCATGCGCTTCCCCAGCCTCGGAGGAGGACTTCCACTAGAGCACGACCCCTCCCGTGGCGGACAGGACTTCGGCCTCGTCGACGGCCGAGAGGGCCCAGGGCGACCACTCGTCCGCGAGCGACCAGTGCGCGGACGCGGACGAGTCGACCTCGCTGCGCCCACCCACCGCGAGCTGCCCCGGACCGCTTCGGCTTGAGCAGGCGCGCCGACGACTGCTCCTCCTACCGGATCCCGCCATCGACCATTTCCTCCCCTGGCGGCCCTGGCACGGATCATATGGAGAGCGCGGGCTGGTCCTGGCGGAAAGGGCGGCGGCCGCAGATTTATCCCGTCCAAGGCAACAGCGACAGAGAAATGCAAGGGCGTCGGAGCATCGGCGAGGCCTGTCGGCGGCGAGGGCGACGGAGCCGCGGTCGGAGGCCCGGTCAGACGGTCGGTGCAGATACTGAGTGGGGTGGGGCGACAGCGGCGACGGATTCGGGGCGGAGGGGAGCGAGAGGAGCGACCAGATTTTTACTCCGGAGCCAAACGGTACAGTAAATATAAGAAAAAAAATTGGGATCGGAGTAAAATTTATACTCCTTTATGACAGACAAGGGATCGGCTAGGTGCCGGTTAGAGGAGTAAAATTTACTCCTCTAACTGTTTAGGGATCGGTTAGCAATGCTCAAGTTCTCATAGGCAATATTAGTAATGCTACAAGATAAAGCTAAGTTGCCAGTCTGGTTGGTATGCAAACTTGTGTTTCTCTAAAAAGTTTTGGCCGTTGCTAGGGGATGATTTGGTTTTCATTGTTCTGGAAGCTATTAACTCGAGTACCATACCGGAGGGATGGAATAATACCATAATTGTGCTAATTCCTAAAACAGATGATCCAGAGAATATCACACAGTATCGCCCCATCAGCTTATGTAATGTTGTTTACAAGGTAATGTCCAAAATGATGGCAGCCAGGCTGAAAGTGTTCCTTCCAAAGCTGATTAGTGACACTCAAAGCGCATTTGTACTAGGACGTGTTATTACAGATAATGTTATAGTGGCTTATGAGTGTCTTCACACAATGAACAAAAAGAAAGGAAAAATTGGCTTGTCTGCGGTAAAGTTAGATATGCACAAAGCATATGATCATGTTGAATGGAGTTTTCTGAGAGCCATTCTTCTAAGAATGGGCTTCTCACTGGCATGGGTTGAGATGATAATGCAGTGTGTGAGCACAGTAAGATATCATGTCAGGTTTAATAATTTTCAGACGGAGAAGATCATACCAACAAGGGGACTTCGGCAGGGGATCCCCTTTCCCCATACCTATTTCTCCTTTTTACCGAGGGATTGACAGCACTTATAAATGAGGCTGAAAGGAGAAATGAGTGCAGGTATGTCGAGACCCCAACGGTCTCAAATCTGTTATTTGCTGATGATTCATTAATCCTTATGAAGGCAGACTCACAGAATGCAATAGCCCTTCGCAATATTCTAAATAGATACTGTGCAGCGTCGAGCCAATTAGTAAATGAAGCTAAATCCTCTATTTACTTTAGTCCGAATACTGAAGTTTCAACTAAAGCCGAAGTTTGTCAAATTTTAAACATTCTCACCGAGTCGCTATCGGATAATTATCTTGGTTTACCCTAGATGGTGGGCCTCGATAGGTCGGATTGTTTTATGCATCTTATTGACCGAGTCTGTCAAATGGTGAATGGCTGGAAAGAGAAAACATTGTCCCTTAGGGGCAAGGAAGTGCTTCTGAAAGCGGTTGCTCAGGCAATCCCAACATATGCAATGTTCGTCTTTAGGCTCCCAAATAAAATCTGCAAGGGAATATCACCAATGCGATGGCGCAGTATTGGTGGGGTGATGATGAGAACCAGAGAAGAATGCACTGCTAGCATGGTGGAAAATGTGTGTTCCTAAGGATATAGGAGGAATGGGATTTAGAGACTTGTGTAGTTTTAATAAAGCACTCCTAGCTAAACAAGTGTGGCGATTGATTGAAAATAATGAATCCTTATGTGCAAGAATTCTCAGGGCCAAATATTATCCGGATGGTAATATCTTGTCAGTTCAGCTGAAGAAGAGATCTTCTTATGTTTGGCAAAGCATATGCTCAGGTATTGAAGCTTTTAATCAAGGGTGTATTTGGAGAATTGGGAATGGTTTGACAGTAAATATTTGGGATGATCCATGGATCCCTACTAGTAGCTCCAGGAAGATAGTTACCATGCGAGGTTCTTCCCTCCTCACGATGGTGCATGAACTTATTGATCCGGCTACTGGATATTGGGACGAAAATTAGAGATAATTTTTGGGGAGTGGATGCAGACAGAATCCTTCAAATCCCATTGCCAAGCGGAGAGATGGAAGATTTCGTTGCTTGACAGTATACAAAGTCACATAATTTTACTGTACGATCAGCCTACTACCTTGAGTGGAACCGTAGGTATGGCAGCAAGTTTGAAGGAAGTAACATACAAGGTGGTTCGGCTGCTAACCCAATTTGGAGAATACTATGGAAATTTAAAATCCCAGGCAAAGTCAAGATTCATGTGTGGCGAACGTTACATGATGTCATTCCATGTAAATCCATTCTTGCTAACAAGCATATGAAAATTCATACTGCATGCCCTATATGTCAGGTGTGTACTGAAGACATTCGACATGCTTTATTTGAATGTGGCCGAGCACAGATGGTCTGGGAAAATCTGGGTTTATTGGAAAAAGTTGAAAGAGCTTTGAATGTTGATAGGGCCGGCTCGGCTGTACTGGAGGAGCTGATTTGTACTTCGATTGATGACACACTATATCTTGCTCAAATCCCTGCATCATGTTTGATTGCGATGGCTAGTTGGTTCCTATGGTGGGAAAGGAGACAGTGCGCAAAAGGAGAAAAGATACCTAAACCTGAACATTCTGCCTTATCAATACAAGCTCTCGCGCTTAACTTTTGTCGGGCGGGCACTGTTCATCTGCCGGCACGAGAGGTAATGTGGGCTAAACCACTGCAGGGTACAGTCAAGCTAAATATAGATGCATCGTTTGAGTATGAAGGGAGTACTGCTTCCATTGGCACGATCTTGAGAGATGATGCTGGCGATTTTATTGCAGCTGAGATCTCCTATATGGGTAAAACAATTGATCCATATACAGCGGAAGCTTTGGCTATGAAGAAGGGGCTACAACTTGCAGATTCTATGGGTATTCATAAACTGCTAGTTCACACTGATTGTGCAGAATTGGTCAAGGAGATTAATCAAGGAGCAGTTAATTCAGCAGCGGCCCGTATCCTTAATGATTGCTTTGAGATTTGTAATAACTTTGGCCATGTTATTTTTGAGCATTGTCCACGTGCATCGAATCGCGTGTAGCTAGAAGGGCTAGGGTTGATCCTCTGGTTGTGTAGACGGACAATCCTCCCTCTTTTATCCGTAGCCTTATTTTCGATGACTTGTCGTTATTTGAGATGAAATAAAGCTAGCCATGATGGCATTTCCTAAAAAAAAAAACTTGTGTTTCTCACTCCTTTATCAGCAGAGGCGGGCATTAGCCCAAGGCAGAAAAGTGAGCCTGTACATCTTTTCAAGTTTCTCTACTGCTGTAACTATTTTTTTCTTTTAATCTGATCCAAACAACAACAAAAACAACACTGCCCAACTACAAGCATAAGACACATCTAATTTCAAATGGAGAAGCACGGTGTGTTTTCTTCGAACAAAACAAGTATTTGTGGCAAGTATGCAAATGCTGACAAAAGAAAGAACATATCTTGTTGACTAAGTATAAATTTGTCATATTCTAAAATATTCAGTTCAGTTTTCAACCTAAAGCAAGGTCAGAAAACGTTCAGAATAGATCGGTATCAAATACAACAATCTGGGGGCCGTTCTGCCCTTTGCTAGGGACATTTTTCTGTCATCTTGAACTGATGGCTGTCAGCTGTGGCATATTTTTAGTAGCGATGCCGGATGGGTTTGGTGCATACTGACCGCAAACTGTAGTCAGATTTATTCTTAGGTATCTGGATCTAAATTAATTACACCTATGAATTTCCTTCACTGCATGGCAATGCTAGCCAAAATAATAACATCAGATTGATTTGTTTTTTACGTGGAGTTAAGACATGGTTATTTTTAACCAATCAAGTTGCACGCAAGTCTATGTAACCGCTGAGAGCATGGTTAATACTATAGCCAACCGTTGGCTATATGATGTTGTAATGTCACATATAGTCATCACTTACAGCCACATATACAATAAGGTTAGCTATAAGATACTACTTTTTTCACCTTCTCTCTGTCTCTTTCTTCGTATTTATTACATTTGCCTAGGAATACACATATAGCTAGGCTCTTGCATGAGAGCTCACTCTTATTACTTTTTCATCTCCCTTCTTCACATAGGCAAAAATGCCATGTAAACGAACTATAAGCCAACTATTATACTTGCTCTCAAGTGCAATTAGATAAAGAATCAATGCTTACGTGGTGATCGATTTATAGAAAGAAGTTTCTCGGCCTATGTAGAAATACACCATGAATGAGTAGCTCTATATTTGCCAAACCATTGACAAAACATGTGGAATAACTCTCCACTCCTAATATTGTACATTTTCTCTTCATGGCCAATCCATCACCTTTATTACAGAAATTTTAATGTTCAACAGCCGCTTACATATTTATAAGCCTCCCTTCCCACCCCGATGTCTATTTGAGATATCAATTTCCTAGCATTGGTATAACTAGCGATGATAGATTTGTTGTTCTTCTCTTTTACTTTTTTGTTCATTGTCTCAAGAGCCTAGCCCATGGGTGGGAGTGAGAGGTATCAGCAGAGAGGTAGCAACACAAATGACGGGTATTTGCTAAAAAACTGTGTATGCCGGGAGATGGAATCGACAAGGCCGGTGCTGCGAGCCAGCGTGGTTCGAGGCCATGACGTGGCAGACCCGGCTCCCGATCCACCTCCTCCCTTGTTGACACAAGCCCGATCTTGACGAAACAGCTACTGACTACTTCTCGGGGATGCACACGTACTAAGTTTACTTTAGTCGATCCCTTCCAGCCGCGGGCTCGTACTAAGTTAACTACAACCAATTCCTTCCAGCCGGTCGAGCGGAGACGCGGAAGTATACGATGAGATGCACTAATACGGGTAGCAACCTGATGGATTCTGCTAGTTCCACAACGTAAAACTGCCGGATTGATTATGTAGGAAACCCAGTGCAAAAATTAGTGCGTTACAGCGTTATGAGCAATGTTTTTTTTTAAATAAATCAGTGTACAATGTCTCGGTAACAGAACTTTATAGCATGCGTGGTTAATTCCAACATCCCTCCCTTGTCATCGCCGGCGCCGGCCAATACCCTCCAAACGTATCCATGCCAAAGAGCAGCACTCTCTTGAACTCCGCAGCATTGGAAGAAGAAGCAACTAGTATAGGGCTCGGATGGGGGAGAGGAAGGAGGATGAGGACGAGGATTATTCCTCCAACAGATGGCGTGCGCTCTCGGGCATCGTCGGGAAAAAGGTGGCGAGGAGTAGCAAGAGTCGGGCTCAAAGCCACAGTATTTCTGATACTGTAGTACTACATTTTTAGAGGGATATTGTAGGACGCAAAGTTTCTGCACTCAAG
This sequence comes from Elymus sibiricus, assembly GCA_039707655.1. Lineage (NCBI taxonomy): Eukaryota > Viridiplantae > Streptophyta > Magnoliopsida > Poales > Poaceae > Elymus > Elymus sibiricus. Next base: position 432,928,705 of record CM077675.1, read on the forward strand.
CTCATTTGAGCTCGGTGAACAGTAAAATCGAAAACAATTTAAAAAAATTCAAAAACATATTTTTTTTAGTGAACAACATTGGCAAAAGTTCTAAGTGCGTGCAAAAATTTGCCAAGAAATAACTTGCGCATTTTCAGAGTATCGATTTTATTTTTTTAGCCACGCCTTATAGGAATGTTATTTCTGGGCAAATTTTTGCACGCACTTAGAACTTTGTCAATGTTGTTTACCAAAAAACTTCAGTTTTTTTTTAACTTTCGATTTTTTCTCGAATTTACTGTTCACCGAGCTCATTTGAGCTCGGGAGCAGAAGGGCACTTTCGGATATTGTAGTACTATACTTGGGCTCAAAGCTCGTAGCAGACCAACTAAATGGGCTTAGTGAAGCAAGGTGCGTCCCAATTCTGCCTCACATAGCATTATTTTCTCGACTACCCAGCTTTTGCATCCGTCTCGGTATCTCGTCTAGAACCCTTGCGTGACCGCAGCTTAAATGACATGCTGAAGCCTCGGTCTCATAGCGCTTGCCGCCACGTCAGGGAGCTCGTAGGCCTCAAGACTCCTCTACCTGAATGCCGCGAGTTCACGCAGGTACACGAGATGTAAGGCTGGTCACAATGAGAAGTATCATATACTAGTATTATAGGTTAGTATCAGAGTGATTTTATTTATTGTCATTCTTGACACATACTAATACATCATTTAATATGATGCGATATCATAGCATGATACTCAGTCCTCTATTTTCTCATGTAATTGCATACCACCTTAGCAAAAATACCTAGTTGACATGAATGATATTACCAATGAGCTATGATACTCCATTGTCACCAGCCTAATCCATCCATTTGTCATATTCTCAAAAATTCACATCAGTTTTTAACCTACATCAAGCTCAGAAAACAATCCATAATAGATGGATATCAAATACAAGTAATAGTGTGGGGGCCATTCTTCCTTTTGCTCGGAGATTTTGTTGTCCTATTGAACTGATGGCTGTGTCGTGGCATATGTTTGTGTTGCTTGTTTTCCTTGTATATGTGAACTATAGTTTTTAGTTGTGAGGATTTTTGGAGTGTCACGTTTTAGGCCTTGTACAATGTTAGATGTTTCGGATGGTGCTTAAAATAATAAATCAGGCTTTTTTGAATCATCAGTGCCTATTTCTACAGGAGAGATGTCTAATTAATGTTTACCCTGTACAAATAAACATCGGTGCTTAAAAAAACCTGATTTATTTCTTCAAACATCTCTTCTAAGCACCTTGGATTCTACAAAGCCTTAATAATTGTGTTCCTCCTGTTAGGGCTGCCCCAGAAAAGACAAACACATATTTGGGGTAGAAGAGACACAGTCAAGTTTTGCACTATGCACATCTTGTGACTTTTCGATTTTTTTTGAAACTATGATGATTTTTATAGCAAATTCGGAAAATATACACCCTAATGCATAAAAATCAAAAGTATCACCCCCGTCGGCCTCCTGTTGGCCGAAGAGGGACTTTTCGGCCTACCGTTGGCCGAAGAGGGACTCTTCGGCCAACCGTTGGCCAAAGAGGACTCTTCAGCCAAACGTTGGCCAAAGAGTCCCTCTTCGGCCAACGGTAGGCCGAAAAGTGGTCTTCGACCAATACCTGCTCTCCTGTTTTAGAAAATTCATATCAATTAGGATTTTTAGTATTTTAATTTGATTCTTTTTGCATTAGATTAGAAATTTTATGAAGTTTCTGTAGATATCAAGTTTCACTAGATTTGAAAGTTTGAATTTGAATTTTCATGAATTTGCTCAAATCACTAGATTGCCTATAATTTGAGCTAGGAGTATATTTTTTTGATGATTCTTTTTGCTACTGGTTCTTTGTGACTTGAACAAATTCATGAAAATGCCAATTAATTACTACTGATAAACAAAGTCACAAAGAACCAGTAGCAAAAAGAATCATCTAAAAAAATACTCCTAGCTCAAATTATAGGCAATCTAGTGATTTGAGCAAATTCATGAAAATTCAAATTCAAACTTTCAAATCTAGTCAAACTTGATATCTACAGAAACTTCATAAACTTTCTAATCTAATGCAAAAAGAATCAAATTAAAATACTAAAAATCCTAATTGATATGAATTTTCTAAAACAGGAGAGCAGGTGTTGGCCGAAGACCACTTTTCGGCCTACCGTTGGCCGAAGAGGGACTCTTTGGCCAACGGTTGGCCGAAGAGTCCTCTTTGGCCAACGGTTGGCCGAAGAGGGACTCTTTGGCCAACGGTTGGCCGAAGAGTCCTCTTTGGCCAACGGTTGGCCGAAGAGTCCCTCTTCGGCCAACAGGAGGCCGACGGGGTGATACTTTTGATTTTTATGCATTAGGGTGTATAGTTTCCGAATTTGCTATAAAAATCATCATAGTTTCAAAAAAAATCTGACTTTTCTATGTTTCTCTTTACACACAAATAAACTGGATTACACCATGAATGAGTAGCTCTATATTTGCCAAACCATTGACAAAACATGTGGAATAACTCTCCACTCCTAATATTGTACATTTTCTCTTCATGGCCAATCCATCACCTTTATTACAGAAATTTTAATGTTCAACAGTCGCTTACATATTTATAAGCCTCCCTTCCCATCCCGATGTCTATTTGAGATAACAATTCCCTAGCATTGGTATAACTAGCGATGATAGATTTGTTGTTCTTCTCTTTTACTTTTTTGTTCATTGTCTCAACAGCCGGGCCCCTGGGTGGGAGTGAGAGGTATCAGCAGAGAGGTAGCAACACAAATGATGGGTATTTGCTTAAAAATTGTGTACGCCGGGAGATGGAATCGACAAGGCCAGTGCTGCGAGCCAGCGTGGTTCGAGGCCATGACGTGGTAGACCCGGCTCCCGATCCACCTCCTCACTTGTTGACACAAGCCCGATCTTGACGAAACAGCTACTGACTACTTTTCGAGGATGCACGCGTACTAAGTTAACTTCAGTCGATCCCTTCCAGCGGCGCTCTCGTACTAAGTTAACTACAACCGATTCCTTCCAGCCGGTCGAGCGGAGACGCGGACATATACGATGAGATGCACCAGTATGGCCAGCAATCTGATGGATTCTGCTAGTTCCACAACGTAAAACTGCCAGATGCCAGGATTGATTATGTAGGAACCCCAGTGCAAAAATTAGCGCGTTATAGCGTTATGAGCAATGTATCTTTAAATAAATAAGTGTACCATGTCTCGTTACCAAGAACTTTATAGCATGCGTGGTTAATTCCAACATCCCTCCCTTGTCATCGCCGGCGCCGGCCAATACCCTCCAAACGTATCCATGCCAAAGAGCAGCACTCTCTTGAACTCTGCAGCGTTGGAAGAAGAAGCAACTAGTATAGGGCTCGGATGGGGGAGAAGAAGGAGGATGAGGACGAGGATTATTCCTCCAGCAGATGGCGTGCGCTCTGGGGCATCGTCGGGAAAAAGGTGGCGAGGAGTAGCAAGAGTCGGGCTCAAAGCCACAGTATTTCTGATACTGTAGTACTACATTTTTAGAGGGATATTGTAGGACGCAGAGTTTCTGCTCTCGAGCTCATTTGAGCTCGGTGAACAGTAAAATCGAAAACAATTTTAAAAAAATTCAAAAACATATGAATTTTTTTTAGTGAACAACATTGGCAAAAGTTCTAAGTGCGTGCAAAAATTTGGCCAGAAATAACCTGCGCGTTTTCAGAGTATCAATTTTATTTTTTTAGCCACGCCTTATAGGAATGTTATTTCTCGCCAAATTTTGCACACACTTAGAACTTTGTCAATGTTGTTTACCAAAAAACTTCTGGTTTTTTTAACTTTCGTTTTTTTTTTAATTTACTGTTCACCGAGCTCATTTGAGCTCGGGAGCAGAAGGGCACTTTCGGATATTGTAGTACTATACTTGGGCTCAAAGCTCGTAGCAGACCAACTAAATGGGCTTAGTGAAGCAAGGTGCGTCCCAATTCTGCCTCACATAGCCTTTTTTTCTTGACTACCCAGCTTTTGCACCCGTCTCGGTATCTCGTCTAAAACCCTTGCGTGATCGCAGCTTAAATGACATGCTGAAGCCTCGGTCTCATAGTGCTTGCCGCCACATCAGGGAGCTCGTAGGCCTCAAGACTCCTCTACCTGAATACCGCGAGTTCACGCAGGTACACGAGATGTAAGGCTGGTCACAATGAGAAGTATCATATACTAGTATTATAGGTTGGTATCACAGTGATTTTATTTATTGTCATTCTTGACACATACTAATACATCATTTAATATGATGCGATATCATAGCATGATACTCAGTCCTCTATTTTCTCATGTAATTGCATACCACCTCAGCAAAAATACCTAATTGACATGAATGATATTACCAATGAGCTATGATACTCCATTGTCACTAGCCTAATCCATCCATTTGTCATATTCTCAAAAATTCACATCAGTTTTTAACCTACATCAAGCTCAGAAAACAATCCATAATGGATGGATATCAAATACAAGTAATAGTGTGGGGCCGTTCTTCCTTTTGCTCGGAGATTTTGTTGTCCTATTGAACTGATGGCTGTGTCGTGGCATATTTTTGTGTTGCTTGTTTTCCTTTTATATGTGAACTATAGTTTTTAGTTGTGCGGATTTTTGGAGTGTCACGTTTTAGGCCTTGTACAATGTTAGATGTTTAGGATGATGCTTAAAATAATAAATCAGGCTTTTTTGAATCATCAGTGCCTATTTCTACCAGAGAGATGTCTAATTAATGTCTACCATGTACAAATAATCGGTGCTTAAAAAAACCTAATTTATTTCTTCAAACATCTCTTGTAAGAACCTTGGATTCTATAAAGCCTTAATAAGTGTGTTCCTCCTGCTAGGGCTGCCCCAGAAAAGACAAACACAGATTTGGGGTAGAAGAGACACACGCAAGTTTTGCACTATGCACATCTTGTGACTTTTCTATGTTTTCTCTTTCACACAAATAAACTGGATTATGATACGTCTCCATGGTATCTACTTTTCCAAACTCTTTTGTCCTTGTTTTGGACTCTAATTTGCATGATTTGAATGGAACTAACCCAGACTGACGCTGTTTTCAGCAGAATTGCTTTGGTGTTATTTTTGTGTAGAAATAAAAGTTCTCGGATTGATCTGAAAATTTACGGAGAATATTTTTGGAATTAATAAAAAATACTGGCGAAAAAATCAACCGGAGAAGGTCCACCACCTGGCCACAAGCCAGCCCCCCCCAGGGCGCGCCCCTGTCACTACACCACGGTAGAGTTTATATGACACAATTCTGTGGGCAAAGGTCTAGTGCTGTCCACAAAATAACTGTCACCGTAGCTTTTAAGTTTTGTCTTCGAATCATGTGTCGGTAAACATATATCATTGTGGACACAATAAGTGTCAGCAACCACAAAGCCACAACGCATCTGTCAGCGTCTTTTTAACAACTTGTCATGTGTCGGCACATGTGTGGCCCTTTACAGTTTTTCTGTCGGCGTAGATATGCACTTAACGACGTCAAATGTGTCGGCGTATGTAGGGTGTATAGATTCTAACTAAGTGTCGGCATAAATGGACACATGTCAATCGACGGGAGGTCGGAGACTTGGCGCGTGGTTTAGGCGCGAAGAAGGAATTTTTTTGCTATTTTGCCGCCTGCCCTAGCGAAATATCCCCAAATCGCCAACTCCCCCAAACAAATCCACCCACCGCATCCCGTGCCTGCCGCCGCTGCTCCTCACCACTCAGCCCGTGCCTGCCGCCGCTGCTCCTCACCACTCAACCCGAGGCCCAGCCGCCGCCGCCGCTCTGTGCCCGACGCCTGGCCGCCGCCGCCGCCGCAGCGCTCCGCCCCGTCGGCCAGTCGCCGCCATCCCTCCCCGCCCCGAAGCCCAGCCACCACCGCCGCGCTCCGCCCCGACTCCCTGCCGCCGCGCTCCGCATCCACGCACAGTCGCCGCTGCTCTGCACCGACGCCAAGCCGCCGTTTCTCCTCCCCGACGCTGAGCCGTCGCCGTCGCTCTCCTTCCCGACGTCGAGCCGCCGCCGTCGCTCTCCTCCCCGCCGCCGAGCCTCCGTGGATCTCTAGCCCGACACCCGACGCCCAGCCGTCGTGGAGCTCCAGCTCGACACCCATCTACCCCCGAGCTCCACCCCGACGCCCACCATCTGCCGTCCTCGCACCCGCCACATCCGCTGTACGTCTCTACCCCCCTCCCATCTCCTGTTAGCAGTTCATCCCAGGGCTGGAGCCGATGCGGATGGAAGCTGGAGATGGAGTTGTTTGGCAGAAATGTTGTTGTTTGGCAGAAATTGGAGCAACTCCTTCGCATGTCATCAGACAACCTCCTCCCCTTGTCTGGTGGGTGGCGCCAGAGCCACAAGAGGGAAGGAGGAGCGTAGAGCAAAGGGGTGCACCGGCCCAGCATTAGGAAATATGACATGCACTTCGCCACTAGTTCATAAAGTTATATATAGATAGCTTCTGCATTTCGGTTGTATTTTCTGAACATAATGTTATATATAGATAGCATTCTTGCGAGCTCTTGCATAGTACATTATATATGATTTTTTTCATAAATTCCGCCACCAGAAAAATATTCCTGCCTTCGCCGCTGGTTCATCCTCAATCTCTAATCCATGTCGCTGCTGCTGCCAGACCATCGATCTGCGCCTCTGCACACTGCTTGCGGTGGTTGACCTTTGAGTTGTGCCTCTCCCGAAGCGAGCCGTGGTTGCTGCCGATCTGCGCACAAGACTCATCCCCGTCCACCCTCCGTTTTGTGAGGTAAGCATCAGCTCCTCCTGTGATTTCTGATTTCCTATGTACTGCTACCTGTTTGTGCATTGCTGAACTTGAACTATATGCAGTTGTTTGTTGCTTAAATAATGATTTTTTTGTATTTCTATTGCTTTAATAATGATTTTCAATTCACTGATGCAAAGCTAACACTACCGCACCGGCCAAATTCAGAAAGTTGGCAAATTTAATATTAAGGGTGCATCATGGACAAGACATGGTTGTCTAAGCCTAGGTATATAAGGTTTTTTTCTTGCCAACTAATAAGCGGTATAATTATGTTATGAACTGTTCTGATATCTAAACAAAATTGCATGTAGGCACACAAATGAGTATCTACAGGGGGTAGACAACTTTATAGAGTTTGCTTTTATTAATTCAACAAATGGAAACAAAATATTATGTCCTTGCAAGATATGTTTGAACTCTAAATGGAGAACCGCAATTGAAGTACGTGAACATTTGATATGTGAGGGTTTCATGGAGGGGTATCATACATGGTTGTTTCATGGAGAATCCAGCCACTCTTGCCCTAATATTGAGGAGGTAGAAGTAGAGAGTTCACCAGCAGATAATGAATTAGCTGATTTCTTGCAAGACATAGCTTGTGGATTAGATGATAGCGGGGTGTTGGAAGAGAATAATGAGGACAACAACAACCCTGGGACGGATGTTGATGCTGATACCAAGACTTATTTGAAGATGGCTGATGATGACAATAAAGAACTATACCCTGGCTGTAAAAACTTCTCAAAATTGTGTTTTATTGTCAAATTGCTCCACATCAAACTTCTTGGGCGATGGAGTGACAAAAGTTTTGACATGGTGCTTGAGTTACTTAGTGATGCATTCCCCAAAGGTTCAGTACTTCCCAAAAATTTCAATGAAGCTAAGAAAATAGTTAAATCTATTGGGCTTGGGTATGTTAGTATTCATGCCTGTGAAAATGATTGTGTATTGTTCAGAAATGAATTTGATAAGGAGAATCAGTGTCCAAAGTGTAAAACTTCAAGGTGGAAATCAGAAAAGAAGAGTCCTGATGGGAAAAGGGTACATAGAGTTCCTAGAAAGGTTCTTCACTATTTTCCTATTAAAAGAAGGCTTCAAAGGTATTTTATGTCCTCTAAAACTGCAACTGACATGAGGTGGCATGACGAACAACGAACCAAAGATGGTTTGATTAGGTGCCCAGCGGATGCTATTTTTTGGAAGGATTTTGATTCCAAACATCCACTAATTGGTAATGATAGTCGCAATTTTAGACTTGCTGCAACAACTGATGGCTTTAATCCATTTAGGTCAACGAGGAGTACCTATAGTATTTGGCCAGTCTTTTTGATTCCATACAACCTTCCTCCTTCGATGTGCATGAAGCGGGCTAATTTCATCCTTTCTTTGCTCATTCCTGGCCCTAAGGCACCTGGTGGTGATATGGATGTCTATCTTGAGCCTTTGGTAGATGATCTAGTAGATATGTACTATCATGGTGTAAAGACATTTGATGCTTCTAAGTCTGAAATATTTGATCTTCGTGCTGCCATCCTTTGCACCATACATGACTTTCCAGGTTTAGGCTGCACTCATGGGTGTGCTACCCAGGGTGAGGTAGCTTGTCCTGAGTGCCATTCATTGACATGTTCTCTACAATTAAAAAAGGGCAGCAAATATTGTTATATGGGACATCGTAGGTTCTTATCATCCAACCATAAGTTTAGGATAGATGAAAAGTTATTTGATGGAAAGTCAGAGCATAGGACAACACCTATACCTCTTACTGGTCAGGAAATCGATGATTTGACAGCAAATCTTGAAACATCCTTTGGAAAAGATCCAGTTGCCAAGAAGACAACAAAGAGAAAACGCAAAGAAGGTGAATCGCCTCCCCTGTATAAAAGAAGATCTGTGTGGTTTAAGTTGCCTTATTGGAAAGATCTGATGTTGTGTCATAATTTTGATGTTATGCACATCGAAAAAAACGTATGTGATAACATAGTTAACACACTTCTGGGCCTTGAGGGAAAATCAAAGGATAACGCAAATTCTCGCTTAGACATCCAAGCTTTGGGTATTATGAAGGGGCTTCATCCTGTTGAAGTAGAAGCGGGTAAATTGTATATTCCTCCAGCACAGTATACTTTGACACCCGATCAGATGAAGCATTTTCTCCAAGTCTTGATGGGAGTCAAGTTTCCACAAGGATTTGCAGCTGATATACGCCGTTATATCCATGTTGCCGAGAAGAAGATTTTTGGACTGAAGAGCCATGATAATCACATTTTGTTGCAGCACCTACTTCCGCTTGCAATTCGAAAAATATTGCCAACAAGAGTATGTGCTGCATTGACTCGTGTTAGTACCTTGTTCAAGAAGATTTGCTCACTTGTTATCCGCGTCAGTGATATGCAAATTCTAGAGACTGAAATAGCTGAGACCTTAAGCATACTTGAAACTATATTCCTGCCAAGTTTTTTTGATGTCATGGTCCACTTGATGGTTCATTTGCCTGCCCAAGTTAGAATTGGTGGTCCCGTACACTTTCGGAGCATGTGGTCCGTAGAAAGGTGATATTCTAAACAATATCTAATAGCAACCTATTTTTTGTGAATGAATTTTGTAAATAGGCTTACAATCTATAGTATGTAGGTATTTGGGGCACTGCAAAGGACATGTTCGCACTAGAAGCCACCCGGAAGGATCAATCGCCGAGGGTTATTTGTTTGATGAGAGCCTTACATTTTGTTCTCGCTATCTGAAAGGGTGTGAGACTAGGTTCACTCGGCAAGAGAATAATGTTGAGGTGCTGAATAATGAAACATCCAGTACCAATCCATACTTCTGCCACAAGGGGCAAAGTTTGGGTAGCATTGTATCATTATCAAACAATTCATGGATCCAAGCACGTAGATATGTCTTGTTCAACCACAATGAAATAGAGCCTTATGTGAAGTAAGCAGCCCACACTATAGTATCATTATCTCTTCTTTTCTTACCTTTTTTATAATAGTATATTTGATACTCAATTATAGGAAGCACCGCGAGCACCTATCCTCAATTGGTCTTCCCAATGAAAAAGCAATGAACACTATGCAACATGAGAAGTTTCATGTGTGGTTTCGAGAGCATGTAAGTAGGACATGAGTTGACCTATTTGTGCTCAACATTAATCATGTTAACCTGTTGTAACTAACAACAATTCTATACTCAGGTGTTGGCATTAGTTGAAAGAGTAAAAGTATCAGAAGAAATCCAAATTTTAGACCAAGAGCCTTTCATGATTGCTAGAAAAATTAACATCTATACTATTAATGGGTTCGATTTCCATACACACTCAAGTGATGATGGTAGACCTATTCAAAACAGTGGAGTAGCTATAGCTGCACAAAATTCAAGAGGAGTAGAGATATATTATGGCATTATTAAGGAGATAGTCGAGCTAAACTACCGCCAAAAAGGATATATGGTGTTATTTCGATGTGATTGGGTTGACAATTGTGAACAAGACAAATGGGTAAAAACCGATCAGTTTGGCGTTACTACTGTTAACTTCAACCATTTATTCGGTAGTGGTGATAAGTTATCAGATGAACCTTTCATCTTAGCATCACAAGCTACACAAGTTTTCTATGTTCCAGAGGTTGATGATAAGGGCTGGTGTGCAGTTGTCCAAACCACAAAACCACATGGCACCTACTCTATGGCCGCTGTGGATGATGAAAATTTAGATCTTGACATTGCTAATAAGGGGTTGTTAATTGATCTACACACAGATGTTGATCCCAACATTGATTATACCAAATTTTCTCATGTAAGGATAGATATAGATGGAATAATTGTTGATGCGCCAAAGAGGAAGTAAGTGTGGTAATGATTTTGTGCATTTTATTTGGTAGTTGTGTAAAATTTGGTTGTTATTTCAATTGAAATACTTGCATGTTGTATAGACTACTAACTCATTTGTAAACACTTACAGGAGTAGGAGCAAAAATGGCAGCCGCAACAAGAAGCATAGAAAGAACTCCTGAATATGAACTTGAAAAGAACAGAAATGTAATTGAAGTACTTAGAAAACAAAACGAGAACATGAAGAGAACTTTGAATCTTAAAGGTCTATCAGATGCATTTGAGTTGGAAGGCCAACCTGCTCCTCGAAAGAAGAAAAAGGTATTGCTGCTACAGATGACATAACTAAAAAAAGGAATCTCCATTTCATTTTGCATAGTTAACATTGACTTATGTGGTTAATTGTAGAGACAAAAGCGAACTCCTGTTTCACAAACTCAAGCTTCAGACCGGCAATTGCGGTCTACTTCAAGAGTAACTACTGAAATTTCTATTGAACCTGAGATTGTATTGAATGAACCTGAAGGTATGCTTCTTTACTTTGATATGTGAACCTTGCAATTGAATGATAATGCATTTGTAGTACTAAACCTATTTTCTGCATTTATTGTATATCAGTCCAGGAAAGGGAGGTTAGGAAAGTTACTGCTATGAAAAGCATACGGGGAAGGCAAAACAAGCCTAAACTCAAGTTGGAAATCAATGAGTATGGTCAGCCTTGTGGTAAATCTGCTACACGGTTCGCTAACTTTGTTGGAACACAAATAAGAACCAAAGGCTTTCCGGTTGAATTTGATGATTGGAGGAAGGTTAATCTGTCCAAAAAGCTTGCATTATGGACCGAGGCAAAGGTAATGAGAGTTTGCTAAGAATATTGTTCTTTAATGCCTATTTCCAACTTGATGCCTATTTCCAAATGCCTTATTGTTCTTTAATGCCTATTTCCAAATGCCTATTTTCAGCTGTTTTGGGAATTAGACGAACGAGTTTTCCAATGGTATATGAAAACAACACAAATTAAATGGAAAGACTTCAAATCAGACCTAAAGAGGGATTATTATGATGAATCGTATGAATATGATGAACTTATAGCATCATGTGATGCTAGAGTTCATCCTGACCAATGGAAGTTGCTCGTTGCATTTTGGTTAACTCCAAAAGCTAAGGTATGATCTTTGTTAGGTTGGTATTGACCTTTGATTCGACTTGTGTGACATGATCGCTTGTGTGACATGATCTTTATCAAACCATTTGGTAGGCTCGCTCAATAAGAGGTAAAAATAATCGAGCACATCACACGGAAAATCACACATCTGGAAGTAAGAGTTTTGCTCGGGTTGACATTGAAATGGTATGCAATCATGCAATTCTTGTTGTAAACTAGGATGTTTTTACATCTTGCTCATTGTTTTAATCTTTTTTATCACTTGACATAGACCGAGGAGCTGAAGCGTCGCCCACATAGACATGAATTGTTTATTAAAACACATACACATCGAATTAGTGGACTTCCTCAAGAAGGGTCTGCAGTAAGAATTGTAAGTTCATACGCACTAGAATTGTTCGATGCCTTTCATAATTTTTTTATGCAGTAAATACTAGGAACACATAACAATTCTAGAAATTTACAGAAAGAACTTCAAGATGAAGCATTAAAGCACCCAGAATTGTTGGAGAATGGTATTAAGGATGGTGATTTGTTTGTGGAAAAGAAAAAAATGGATATGTTCGTGGTGTCGGTTTGGGGCCAACTCCATCTGACCTAGAGTTGCCAGGAACCCAGCAATATAATTCTACAAAGCTTCAAATAGCGATGGAAAAGTGTCATGTATCTAACCAAAGAGTGGAACATCTGCAAGACCAAATGGATGACATGAAGAAGCAAATGGCTGAGATGAGGCAACTTTATCTATCTTCACAGGGGCAGCGAGCTGAAACCAATAGCACACCTGGACATGAATCAAATACTCCACACGAGGTAGCACTAGTCCTATTATATTGTGGAACATGTAGTGCTATCATTTTATTATATTTAACATCTACAATGCTTGATTTTGATATAGAACATAAGGACAAGAGAAGCTATTAATACTGAAAAAGGTGAGGCTATTCTAGAAGAAGTGGCTGAGTCAAATGCTTCTATGCAGAATGATGAAACTCTTACTGGAAGAAGAATTGTTCATGTTGAGAAACATAACAGACAACAAGGGGTAAAATTTTCCTTTCCTTTTGGCCTTTAATTGTCAATATGCTTCTTTATGAACTTGCTTCTTTACCATGATTATACTCTTTCCCATAGGGTGGAAGAGATGTGATACTATATAGCATAACTAGACCTTTAAATGTCGCTGTTGCCAAAGGAACAATTCAAACAACTAATCCAAAGGCTGTGGTGGGGGGTGAGCCTCTAGGTTCTCAATATGTCAAAATTGTCATCTATTCGGTGTTCAAAAGGGAAACTCAGTTGCCTCGTCCATATGGGAATATGTTGACCATGGGAGATGCTAAGGGGAAATCGATTGCATGGCCATCTGCTATGGTAATAATCCAGAGCATTTGGTTTCTTCTCTTTTGTGCTAATCGGTCACCTATTAAGTAGTGATTGTTTTTGCAGATCAAAGATCCCAAGAAGACAACTAATGTGCCAGGAGGTGCAGGTATTATGATATTCTCAGTTTTGGCAATAAATACTTTAGTTTTTAATATTCATAGTCTCGTTTCGATGCAAAGTATTTTCAAAGTATTAATAGAATACCATAGTTTATTGAAAAATTATAGTTTTGAATACTTTGAGGCGTTTGGCTTTAACAATTACTGTAGTTTCCTAAACGGTGGTATCCTTGATACTGTGGTTTTTTTAAAGTTGTGTAACTATCGGTCAAAACTGCAGTAAAACAACACCAGCCAAACATATCGGTAGTTTTCCTAAAACTGAGGAAATTGCAGTTTTTTTAAAACCGTAGTATTCATTTTTTAAAACTGGGTAATAAATACACATACTTCAATTTTTAATATTCAGGCTGTGTTTGGCAACATATTTTGAAGTATTAATAATACAGAGACATGTTTGACTAGCATGGCACGCATCGATGTAAAAAATGCTGGCTAGTTGTTAGCTGTAGGAAACACGCATGTTTTTTAAGCCAGACACCGTTGCATGCAAACAGTAGTTGACTAGTTGACCAACAGAGTTGCTAATATTGCGTCCAGCTTACCATGCCGATTTTTAATCGTGTACTGGACTGAGAATCAGCCTAAATCTTGGATGTTTCGTTGAGTCAAATCACAGTGAAGATCCTGTTATCAAGGGAAATCACGATGAAGTTTCTAACAGAGAGCCAAATCACCGAGCTAAAGATCCTAATAAACTGGGTAGCATCAGATTTTATTTTTCCAGGCGTACCTCCTACCAAACTGTAGGTCCACGTGTAGCTTTATGTATCATATATATTATCAAGCAATGACTTTTAGGTTGCCGTGTACATGGTCGTTCTTAGGTTCAAATTATATTGTTGGAAAGTTGTTTCAAATACAAATCCGATGTTGTACTTTATGTATCATATATATTATGAAGCAATGATTTTTTAAAGCCAGAGTATTTCAATACTATAGTCTTTGAACAACTTTTCGGTTGATTACACTTTCTTGACAAATTCGTGTGGAATATTTTCAGGTACTTAGCCACCTAGCATTGGATGTGAGGAGGACTTGGAGTATCATGGAACACACATATGGTTGTTCCCAGTATTTTGGAAGCCAACTTCAATCATGTCATGAATTTTATGTGTGTTTTGGACCATTTGGTGCTTCAATTGTTTTGGAGTAGAAACTTTGTGTTCATGGATGTGACTTGTGTGCTCTGGACCAGTGTATGCCTGTTTGTGAACCTATGTCAATATATATGCCTGTTTGTGAACCTATGTCATGTCTGTTTGTGAACCTATGTCATATGTATGTTTGTTGTCCAATGTGTCCATCTTGATGCTGTTTGTGGATTACATTTCAGTATATATATTTGTTTGGCTGTGCACTACTTACTAGCAATTTATCTGTTGGTAAAAAGATTATTGCAGAGCAACTGTCGGCCATGGTTACTAGCTAGCTAGACAAAAAAGTGTCAGCAAATGTACGTACCTAGACGAACACAATATGTGTCGGCCAAGATATATATCTATATAGACAACATAAGTGTCGGCAAAGGTGTAAATCTATCCAAACAGGATATGTGTCAGGATAGATATATCCCTAGAAGAACAACCTATGTGTGGGCAAAAATATGGTGTAAGTTCACACCCCAACTGTCGGCGTACCTAGGGTGTATGCCCAAACACCATCTATCGGGGTAGGTAGGGTGTATGCACACAAGGAAACTGTCGGCATAGGTAGGGTGTATACTGACTGAGAAAGTGTCGGCAAGTGAACTTGTGTCGGCAATGCCTTTCCCCACAGCAAGTCCTCCGACTGTTTTCTCTTTTGTCAGCAAATGTGTTAGCGACAACCTAAGTGTCGGCAAAGATACCCTATGCCAACAGATTGATGTGTTGCCAAAACCTTACCGTGGTGTAGTGTGTCTTGTGGGCTCCCTGGAGCTCCACCGACCAAATTCCAACTCTATATATTCCTATTCGTGGAGAAAAAAATCAGAGAGAAGAGTTCATCGCGTTTCACGATACGGAGCCGCCGCCACCTCCTGTTCTTCCTCGGGAGGGCAGATCCGGAGTCTGATTTGGGCTCCGGAGAGGGGAAATCGACGCCGTCGTCATCACCAACCATCCTTCATCACCAATTTCATGATGCTCTCCGCCGTTCGTGAGTAATTCCATCGTAGGCTTGCTGGACGGTGATGGGTTGGATGAGATTTACCATGTAATCGAGTTAGTTTCGTTAGGGTTTGATCCCTAGTATCCACTATGTTCTGAGATTGATGTTGCTATCACTTTGCTATGCTTAATGCTTGTCACTAGGGCCCGAGTGCCATGATTTCAGATCTGAACCTATTATGTTTTCATGAATATATATGTGTTCTTGATCCTATCTTGCAAGTTGTAGACACCTATTACGAGTTATGATCCGCATCCCCCAGGGTGACAATAACTGGGATTCTTTCCGGCGATTACCGTAGTTTGAGGAGTTCATGTATTCACTAAGTGCTAATGCTTTGGTCCGGTTCTTTATTAAAAGGAGGCCTTAATATCCCTTAGTTTCCATTAGGACCCCGCTGCCACGGGAGGGTAGGACAAAAGATGTCATGCAAGTTCTTTTCCATAAGCACGTATGACTATATATGGAGTACATGCCTACATTACATTGATGAATTGGAGCTAGTTCTGTGTCACCCTATGTTATAACCGTTGCATGATGAATGCCATCCGACATAATTATCCATCTCTGATCCATTGCCTACGAGATTTTCACATATTGATCTTTGCTAAGTTACTACTCCGCTGCTACTGTTACGATTGCTACAAAACTGCTACTGTCACTTTGCCATCGTTACCGTCACTTCCATACTACTTTGCTACTGAATACTTTGCTGCAGATATTAAGTCTTTCAGGTGTGGTTGAATTGACAACTCAGCTGCTAATACTCGAGAATATTCTTTGGCTCCCCTTGTGTCGAATCAATAAATTTGGGTTGAATACTCTACCCTCGAAAACTGTTGCGATCCCCTATACTTGTGGGTTATCAAGACCTTTTTCTGGCGCCGTTGCCGGGGAGCATAGCTCTATTCTCTGAGTCACTTGGGATTTATATCTGTTGATCACTATGAAGAATCTGAAAGATGCTAAAACCAAGATCTATCCCTCAACTACGAGGAGAGGTAAGGAACTGCCATCTAGCTTTGCACTTGATTGACCTTCTGTTATGAGTAAACTTGCGATACCACCACCTGCTATTGAATCTGATATGTCGCAAGTAATTGATGATGCCACTTCTGCTATGCCTGATGCTTATGATGATACTTTGCTTGATACTACTGTGCCACTGGGTGAATTTCTTGATGAACAAATTGCTAGAGTCAATGCTGAAACTGATGATATTTCTGAATCTGATGAAATTATTGAAACTGAACACTATGAGACACCTGCTAGACCTAGCTCTCCTAGATATGAATTGCCTGATATACCTGAGGGTTATGCTATGGAAGGAGAGGTAGCTAGGGACTTTCTTGCTTGTAAGGATAGAGATGATCTTAAGAAATTGCTATGCAAGTGGAAAGAAAAATCTTTGAATGCTAGAATGCAATATGATCCTAAGTTCGCTACTTCACCTATCTTTGTTACTGATAAGGATTATGAATTCTCTGTCGATCCTGAGTTAATTACTTTGGTTGAATATGATCATTTCCATGGTTATGAATCTGAAACTGTTGTGGCACATCTTACTAAATTGAATGATATAGCCACCCTATTTACTCATGAGGAAAAAATTCGTTATTATTATATTCTTAAGTTATTTCCTTTCTCATTAAAGGGTGATGCTAAGATTTGGTTTAATTCTCTTGCTCCTGGTTGTGTGCGTAGTCCCCAGGATATGATTTATTACTTCTCTGAAAAATAGTTTCCTGCCCACAAGAAACAAGCTGCCTTGCAGGAAATATTTAACTTTGTGCAAATTGAAGAAGAGAGTCTCCCACAAGCTTGGGGGAGGCTTCTCCAATTACTTAATGCTTTGCCTGATCATCCTCTCAAGAAAAACGAAATACTTGATATCTTTTATAATGGACTAACCGATGCTTCTAGGGACCACCTAGATAGTTGTGATGGTTATGTTTTCAGGGAACGAACTGTTGAACAAGCTGAATTACTATTGAATAATATATTGAGCAATGATAATGATTGGTCTATTCCCGAACCACCTCCAAAGCCAACTCCGAAGAAAAGAGGTATTCTATTCCTCAGTCCTGAAGATATGCAAGAGGCAAAGAAATCTATGAAAGAAAAATGTATTAAAGCTGAAGATGTTAAGAATCTACCACCTATTGAAGAAATACATGGTCTTGATAACCCGACACAGGTAGTAGAGGTAAATTCTCTCCGTAGATTTGATGAAGGTGATATTCCTTATAATAAGTCTGCTAGCCAATGCTTGGACGAATTTGATAATTTTATTGTTAAGCAAGAAAATTTCAATGCTTATGTTAGTAGACAATTGAAACATAATGCTTACATGCTTGATCGCTTAGGTGATTATATGAGTAGAACTATTAATGATCTTAAGCTTATTAGTAAACATGCTTCCATGGTAACTACTCAAGTAGAACAAGTACTTAAGGCACAAAATGATTTGCTTAATGAGATGAAGGGTAAGAACAATGATCATTCTGTTAGAGTTGTGACTAGAGGTGGTAAAATGACTCAGGAACCTTTGTATCCTGAGGGCCATCCTAAGAGAATTGAGCAAGATTCTCAAAGAGTTAATACTGATGCACCTAGTCATCCCAGTAATAGTAGGAAAAAGAATGACGATAGGACTTTGCATGCTGCTAGTGAACCTGTTATAGATACTCATGAAAACCCAAATGATATTTCTATTTCTGATGCTGAGACACAATCTGGTAATGAACATGAGCCTAGTGATAATATTAATGATGATGTTCATGTTGATGCTCAACCTAGTGATGATAATGATGTGGAGATTGAACCTGCTGTTGATCTTGATAACCCACAACCTAAGAACAAAAGGTATGATAAAAGAGACTTTGTTGCTAGGAAGCATGGTAGAGAAAGAGAACCTTGGGTTCAGAAACCCATGCCCTTTCCTCCTAAGCCATCCAAGAAAAAGGATGATGAGGATTTTGAGCGCTTTGTTGAAATGCTTAGACCTGTCTTTTTGCGTATGCGCTTGACTGATATTCTGAAAATGTCTCCTTATGCTAAGTATATGAAAGATATTGTGACAAATAAAAGAAAGATACCGGAAGCTGAGATTTCCACCATGCTTGCTAATTATACCTTTAAGGGTGGAATACCAAAGAAACTAGGAGATCCCGGAGTACCTACTATACCATGCTCTATTAAAGGAAATTATGTTAAAACTGCTTTATGTGACCTTGGAGCTGGTGTTAGTGTTATGCCTTTCTCTTTGTATCGTAGACTTGATTTGAATAAGTTGACACATACTGAAATCTCTTTGCAAATGGCTGATAAATCAACTGCTTTACCCATCGGTATTTGTGAGGATGTGCCTGTTGTGGTTGCAAACGTTACTATCTTAACGGACTTTGTTATTCTTGATATTCCCGAGGACGACAGTATGTCGATCATTCTTGGTAGACTCTTTCTGAATACTGCAGGGGCTGTTATTGATTGCAACAAGGGCAATGTCACTTTTCATGTTAACGGTAATGAGCATACGGTACATTTTCCGAAGAAACAATCTCAAGTTCATAGTATCAACTCGATTGGAAAAATTTCAACGATTATTATTGGAGACTTTGAATTCCCTCTCCCTACTACCAAAAAGAAATATGATATACTTATTGTTGGGGACATGCATATCCCCATTGAGGTAACATAGTGTCATTCGAAAATTCTCCGGTTCCGTGTCATTCGAAAAAAGTTTGTCAATAAGACTTGATCAACCTTATTGATGGATTCTTTTTGATGAGCATGAGATGGATGAATTTAGGAGGCACAACCTTCTGTACCCAACATTTATTTTCTGTTCTTTAGATTTAATTTAGTAAAAATGCTATTATTTTTCTGTTTTCTGATTTATCCGTGCAATAGAAAAATGACCTGAAAATAAAAGTTCTCAGAATGCACTAAAATGTAGTATGATTTTTTCTGGAATATTTTAGAATTTTTGGCACTGAGAACACATCAGGGGGATGCACCAGTGGGCCACAAGCCTGCAGGGCGCGCCCACCCCCTGGGCGCGCCCCCCTGGCTTATGTGTCCCACGTGGGGCCCCCTCACTTATTCCAGCCACCTTCCACTTCGGCTTCCTCCAGAAAAAATCCCACCATTGCTCAAACCCGTGTTCTAGCTCATTTTGCTGCCATTTTCGATCTCCTTGCTCAAAGCTCCATTTGCAAAACTGTTTTGGGGGATTGTTCATCGGTATGTGACTCCTCCAATGGTACAATTAGTTTTTGTTCTAGTGTTGTATATATTGCAAATTTTTTCTGCTGTGGTGACTTTGTTCTTGAGCTTGCATGTCAAATTTGTATGGTCACAAGTAGTTTTGATGCATGATATAGCCTCTAGGCACTTGTAGGAGTAGTTGCTATGAGTTTTGTTGAGTTTTGTTCACTTCCATTTTGAGTCACTAAAAATTTCAGAAATTTTTCAGAGAAAGAAATGATGAGGAGATTGTTAAGAGGCTCTTCAAGCCGGGGTTCTAAAGAAAATGAAAATGAGAAGCCCAGATACAATATTCCCCGCACCGCGGAGGTTCGGCCATGTGAATGGCCAAGTGATGCATTCTTGAGGGCGGCCGGAATTTATGAAGATTTCTATTATTTGGCAGAGAATGCAGGCATCATCGACTTCCTCAACGATAAGTGTGACCAGTACCTCCTACTCACTAATATCTTCGTGCAAAACTTTCACTTTTATCCTAGGAAGAATCCTCCCATGGTAGAGTTTTACTTATATGATGTGCCTAAGAAGATGACACTTTACGATTTTTGCAATGTTTGCAAAATACCTTATGAGGGCAGCATCAGTGAACCACGTCCTAGAGACATGGAGGACTTTCTTGCCGCAACCACTGTGGGGGAAGAGAGAGGGGTGTCAAAGGCAAGAGCAGCTAGTTTACATTTTCCTGTTCTACGCTATTATTCATTATTTGCGGGGAGATGTTTAGTTGGTCGTGGGGAGAGTGGAAGCCTTAGTGCTCCCGACCTCGCCATTCTGCACCACGCTCTACTTGCTGATAGAACTTTTAGTCTGGGCGCTATGGTGGCCCAACGGTTGAACTTAAACCGTTCAAAGGGCCCCATATTCGGAGGTATCTATACATCTCGTCTAGCCAAACACTTTAAGATACCCATTAGGCTTGACGAGGAAGAGGAAATGCTGCTACCTACAAGATATTTAGACTATGATAGTATGGTAGCACATGATTTTATTAGGAAGGATAATGATAGGAGGCTGCTTTACAACTTAGTATTTAGTCAGGGAACTTGTGAGATTATTGCTCTACCTGCTTCTTCTTTGTTCGATATCCATTCAGGCAGGTACACTATTATGCCCGAGGACATTTACAGATATTGGGGTCTGTCGCAACCCCCAGCACCTGAGCCGGCACCAGCCCTTGATCCGTATCAGGATCCAGTTTTTCAGTGGAAGCCACAGGAGCTCGCCAACCAGTGGAACCCTCAGTATCCTTCGGAGTATCCAGGAGATGGTTATTTTCAGCCATGGCCATAGACCAACTTAGGCCAAAAGCCTAAGCTTGGGGGAGTACGTATTTCTCACCGACATTACATTCATGTTCACACACTCATCTTAATAGTCGGTGCTAATACTTTTTCATTGTATCATCCATGGTATTTTATTTCTTCTTCTCGTTTTCTTCTTGTGTGTTTTTTAACCTTGAGAAAAATCTAAAAAAATTAGTTCTAGCTTTACCTTTTAGGTTGTCTAGTTGTAGTATTAAAAGAAAACCCAAAAAGATTTCTCGTTCTTCTTTTGCTTGTTGGGAGCTTTCCCGTGTAAATAGTTTTTCTCGTTCTTGTTTTGAAATTTCTTTCCTTTTGGACGTAAGGAGAAGACCACAATGAAAATGCTGAGTGGCTCCCATATGCATTATTGTTTATCTATCAGAGAGCCCCTATTACCTTGCCTTCTCCTTTGAGTTATTGTTTGCAGATTCCAGCTTAGTCCAATGCACGTGCACTCTTATTATTATTCACACCGTTCGGTCGTGCAAGTGAAAGGCAATAATGATGATATATGATGAAATGATTGAGATGGAGAAAAGTTGGTATGAACTCGACCTATTTTGTTTTTGTAAATATGATTAGCTCATCGTTCTGGATTCAGCTCATTATAGATGAAACATGCTTGCAATGAAAATTAGAGATTATAGTTACTCATGCCATGCTTAATTAGCTAGGAGTGTATAATGGTTTGTCTTGAGTGCCAACATGCATTTTAAAATGGTTGTGATGTAGTATGATAGGATGGTATCCTCCTCTGAATGATTCAAGTGGCTTGACTTGGCACATGTTCACGCATGTAGTTGAA
Source organism: Elymus sibiricus (assembly GCA_039707655.1). Lineage (NCBI taxonomy): Eukaryota > Viridiplantae > Streptophyta > Magnoliopsida > Poales > Poaceae > Elymus > Elymus sibiricus. Next base: position 432,950,545 of record CM077675.1, read on the forward strand.
ACAAAATCAACATAGCCTCCACGATATTTATGTTCATGGTGATTTATATCCTACTCATGATTGCATTCAATGTTGGTTAATCTCAATGCATGTTTATGACTGTTGTCGCTTTCTAGTTGGTCGCTTCCCAGTCTTTTGCTAGCCTTCGCTTGTACTAAGCGGGAACACTGCTTGTGCATCCATTTCCATAAACCCAAAGTTGTTCCATATGAGTCCACCATACCTAACTATATGCGGTATTTACCTGCCGTTCCAAGTAAATTTGCATGTGCCATTCTCTAAACCTTCAAATAATATTCCATTTTGTATGCCCTAATCGCTCATGTAGTGACTAGGGGCTGTCAGTATCTTCCATGCTAGGTGGGTTATTCTCACGATATGTGTTGATTCACTATCATTCACAAGAAAGTGGCTGGTGTTCGGGATGCCCAGTTCCATGCTCAAATTTAAATCAAAATATAATAAAACAAAACTCCCCCAGGATTGTGTTTGTATGGACAGTACCCGTGGATTCGGCCTGACGTGGAGTGTGATTGATTGGTGGAGGGGGAGTAAAAACTTTACTATTCTGTTTGGGAACCGCCTATAATGTATCTAGCATGGAAGATATCGAGATCTCTTGGTTGTTATGTTGACAATGAAAGCATACCACTCAAAATTATTATTCATCCCTGTTTTAAAAGCTCGAGCTCTGGCACCTCTGCTAATCAATGTTCCCCTCTGCGAAGGGCCTATCTATTTTACTTTACTGTTGAGTCATCATCCTCTTATAAAAAGGCATCAGTTAGAGAGCACCACCGTCATTTGTATGCGTTGTTATTAATTGATATTGAGTATGATTGTGACTGGATCTCTTTTACCATGAATTACAATGTTTAGTCAGTCCTTGTTCTTTAGAGGTGCTCTGCATTTATGTTTTGCGGTCTCAGAAAGGGCTAGCGAGATACCATTATATCATATTGTATCATGATTGTTTTGATAAAATTGTTGTCATCCGAGACTTATTATTATTGCTCGCTAGTTGGTTATGCCATTGATATGAGTAAATATGAGACTTAAATGTTATTGTGAATGTGGTTAGTCTATAATCTTTGCTGAAAATCTGAACATCAGTTAGACGTATTCACAACAAGATCAAACAGAGTTTGTAAAAGTTTTTCTTTATCACTTTCAGTTTGTCAACTGAATTGCTTGAGGACAAGCAATGGGTAAAGCTTGGGGGAGTTGATACGTCTCCATCGTATCTATTTTTCCAAACTCTTTTGCCCTTGTTTTGGACTCTAATTTGCATGATTTGAATGGAACTAACCCGGACTGACGCTGTTTTCAACAGAATTGCTTTGGTGTTATTTTTGTGCAGAAATAAAAGTTCTCGGATTGATCTGAAAATTTACGGAGAATATTTTTGGAATTAATAAAAAATATTGGCAAAAGAATCAACCGGAGAAGGTCCACCACCTGGCCACAAATCAGGGGGGCGCGCCCCCCCTAGGGCGCGCCCCCCTGTCTTGTGGGCCCCCTGGAGCTCCGCCGACCTCAACTCCAACTCTATATATTCCTATTCGTGGAGAAAAAAATCAGAGAGAAGAGTTCATCGCGTTTCACGATACGGAGCCGCCGCCACCTCCTGTTCTTCTTCGGGAGGGCAGATCTGGAGTCTGATTTGGGCTCCGGAGAGGGGAAATCGACGCCGTCGTCATCACCAACCATCCTTCATCACCAATTTCATGATGTTCTCCGCCGTTCGTGAGTAATTCCATCGTAGGCTTGCTGGACGGTGATGGGTTGGATGAGATTTACCATGTAATCGAGTTAGTTTCGTTAGGGTTTGATCCCTAGTATCCACTATGTTCTGAGATTGATGTTGCTATCACTTTGCTATGCTTAATGCTTGTCACTAGGGCCCGAGTGTCATGATTTCAGATCTGAACCTATTATGTTTTCATGAATATATATGTGTTCTTGATCCTATCTTGCAAGTTGTAGACACCTATTACTAGTTATGATCCGCATCCCCCAGGGTGACAATAACTGGGATTCTTTCCGGTGATTACCGTAGTTTGAGGAGTTCATGTATTCACTAAGTGCTAATGCTTTGGTCCGGTTCTTTATTAAAAGGAGGCCTTAATATCCCTTAGTTTCCATTAGGACCCCGCTGCCACGGGAGGGTAGGACAAAAGATGTCATACACGTTATTTTCCATAAGCACGTATGACTATATATGGAGTACATGCTTACATTACATTGATGAATTGGAGCTAGTTTTGTGTCACTCTATGTTATAACCGTTGCATGATGAATGTCATCCGACATAATTATCCATCTATGATCCATTGCCTACGAGCTTTTCACATATTGATCTTTGATAAGTTACTACTCCGTTGCTACTGTTATGATTGCTACAAAACTATTACTGTCACTTTGCCATCGTTACCGTCACTTCCATACTACTTTGCTACTGAATACTTTGCTGCAGATATTAAGTCTTTCAGGTGTGGTTGAATTGACAACTCAGCTGCTAATATTCGAGAATATTCTTTGGCTCCCCTTGTGTCGAATCAGTAAATTTGGGTTGAATACCCTACCCTCGAAAACTGTTACGATCCCCTATACTTGTGGGTTATCAGATTACACCATGAATGAGTTTCTCTATATTTGCCAAACCATTGACAAAACATGTGGAATAACTCTCCACTCCTAATATTGTACATTTTCTCTTCATGGCCAATCCATCACCTTTATTACAGAAATTTTAATGTTCAACATCCGATTACATATTATAAGCCTCCCTTCCCACCCCGATGTCTATTTGAGATAACAATTCCCTAGCATTGGTATAACTAGCGATGATAGATTTGTTGTTCTTCTCTTTTACTTTTTTGTTCATTGTCTCACCAGCCTAGCCCCTGGGTGGGAGTGAGAGGTATCAGCAGAGAGGTAGCAACACAAATGATGGGTATTTGCTCGTCATATCAAAAACTGTGTACGCCGGGAAATGGAATCGGCAAGGCCAGTGCTGCGAGCCAGCGTGTTCTGGGCCATGACGTGGCAGACCCGGCTCCCGATCCACCTCCTCCCTTGTTGACACAAGCCCGATCTTGACGAAACAGCTACCGACTACTTTTCGGGGATGCACATGTACTAAGTTAACTTCAGTCGATCCCTTCCAGGCGCGCGCACATACAACCGATTCCTTCCAGCCGGTCGAGCGGAGACGCGGACGATATACGATGAGATGCACTAGTACGGCTAGCAACCTGATGGATTCTGCTGGTTCCACAACGTAAAACTGCCGATGCCAGGATTGATTATGTAGGAAACCCAGTGCAAAAATTAGTGCGTTACATCATTCTGAACAATGTCCCGTTATTTTTTTAAAATAATATTTTTTTCATGATTTTGAAAAATAATACGCATGTTAAAAGTTTTTCAAAATAGAATTCAGTCGGCTTCGGCGAAGCCAACAGGTTCCACTCGGCTTCGGCGAAGCTGATAGGATTCCAGTCGGCTTCGCCGAAGTCAGTTAGTACTTAGTGCATGTCACATATTTTGCACCACAATTTTATCCCTAGTTTTTCGCCACCCTCTCCTTAGTTTCCCGCCATCTTTTCTCTCCATTCGTTCCCGCCATCTTCTTTCCCGCGCCATTTTCTTTCCCGCCATTTTTTCCCACCATTCTTTCTCGCCATCTTCTTTCCCGTCATTTTCTTTCCCGCCATCTTCTCTTCTCAAACTATAAAACCCCCTCGAAACTAAGGTGGGTAAGTAGTCCAGTATAGTCTCGTCAATATGTCCGGTTTTAATTTTGATCGTAGTTTTCATCCTAGTATGTCCCAACGTCTTCCGTGGTTAGCCGGTGATTTCAAGATTGACAATAGAATAGTTTCATGAGACGAACTCATAAGTAGTGACACCCTACTGAATGAGTTGGGTCAAGCATTAACTCGTTGCGGGTGGCCTTCACGGACCTTTGAGGAGATACGAAAAGAACTTCTCAGGTTGCATGGAAGATGGATGAAGCAACGACATAAGAGTGAATCATTCCTAAAGTATGCAACAACACATACTATTTTATGGAGTGTCGACTGCATGCGCCTACGACGGATGAAATGGGCTGGGCTTTTACCTTTCGCGCGTCTGATTGAGGCCACTGAAACCTCATTGTTATTCGAGTCACATTTTCAAAGATACTGCAACAAATAATTGAGATACAAGTACAAATGAATTAAACGGTAGGACTGAACTTAAAAACTACATGAAGACATCATCGTCATCCTCCGTCGATGCACACTTTTGCCCTTCAACGATGCGGTAGTCTTGGACTTGGTGCTCGGCATGAAGATATCGTCTTCCTCGTCGCTCTCGGCACTCCATAAAAAATTATGTTCTGTTGCATACTTTAGGAATGATTCACTCTTATGGCATTGCTTCATCCATCTTCCATGCAACCTGAGAAGTTCTTTTTGTATCTCCTCAAAGGTCCGTGAAGGCCACCCGCAACGAGTTAATGCTTGACCCAACTCATTCAGTAGGGTACCACTACTTATGAGTTCGTCCCATGAAACTATTCTATTGGCTCTATTCAATTAGGGAAAGAATGGCGGGAAAGAAGATGGCGGGAAAAAGGTGACGGGAAACTAGGGAGAGGGTGGCGGGAAACTAGGGATAAAATTATGGTGCAAAATATGTGGCATGCACTAATTGGTTTCGCCGAAGCCGACTGGAATCCTATCAGCTTCACTGAATTGCCGACTGGTACCTGTTGGTTTCAACGAAGTCGACTGGAACATGTCGGCTTCGCCGAAGCCGACTGGATTCTATTTTTGAAAAACTTTCAACATGCGTATCATTTTTCAAAATCATGAAAATAAATATATTATTGGGAAAAGCTCGGGAACAGCCGGCTGATCCGGCACGGGGCATCCGCCGCCTCCAATGCATGACGCGTGTACTGTGTATGGCCCGTGCATCGTACTATTTTAAACTATACCTTTGTTGTATTTTTTTCCTGCAACATCATCAGTGTGCAAAAGTTCTTTCCGCAACAATACATATGTGAGACAAAAAAAGTTCTACAACAAGACCTATGTTGCTAAAAAAATGCAACAAGACCTATGTTATAAAAATAAAATTTGTAGCACAGCCTTTATTGCAAATGTTCTTGCAACAAGGCTTGTGTTGCAGAAAAAACGTGCAACACGACCTCTGTTGCAAGAAATGAGAACAAGCTGAGGCACGAGTTACGCTGATCTCGCGACCCGGCGAATCTTTTAAAAAGATCCGCCGACAGACGCGTAGCACGTCCCTATATTATTTTAAAAAATAGCAAATAAATTAATGTACAATACCTCGTTAATAAAACTTTATAGCATGATATAGCATTGCTAATGACGGATTCGAAGGACGCGCTATTTTTCCCACCGCGAAAAACACTCACGCGAAACAAACAAACGACTACGGTAACAAGGTCCGTGTCAGCACATATATTTCTTTATTGCTTTGATTGATCTTTCAGTTATTACAACGTAAGAGCATCTATAACCAGACACGTGAAACGATCCTTCATACGTCCGCGAACACGCCTGGTCAGTGACCGTACAGGAGATAGAAAAAACAAAGTGATCCAACCGGACCCCTCATATCATCCCTATACGTCCGGGCTTTCCGCGAACCCTCATATCCATCTCAAATATTGGGAGGATATGAGGGCTCGCGGACACGCCCGGGCATGTCCGCCACGTAGGACGCGATCCCACCCGGACCACCTTTTATTTTCTTTCTTTATTTTTTTCTTTCTCTCTCTTTCTCTTCACTAATCACTTGCAAGTGACCGGACATATGAAGAAGAAAATAAAGAGTGTAACTGCTTGGACGGACAAATAGGAGACACGCCTGATCACTGACTGGGCGCGTCCGCGGGCGTTTAGGGGGATCATATTTGCTATGTCCGGTTGTAGATGCTCTAAGGGCACATGTGTGTGTCTATAGACACACACTTGGTGATTGTATGAGTCCAAGACAAGCATTCATGGTTAATTCCAACATCCCTCCCCCGTCATCGCCGGCGCCGGCCAATCTCCTCCAAACGTATCCACGCCAAAGAGCAGCACTCTCTTGAACTCTGCTGCGGTGGAAGAAGAAGCAACTAGTATAGTGCTCGGATGGGGGAGAGGATGGAGGATGAGGATGAGGATTATTCCACCAACAGACGGCGTGCGTTCTGGGGCATCGTCGGGAAGAAGGCGGCGAGGAGTAGCAAGAGTCGGGCTCAAAGCCATGGTATGTCTGATACAGTAGTACTGCATTTTTAGAGAGATATTGTAGTACTATACTTGGGCTCAAAGCGTGTACCAGACCAACTAAATGGGCTCAATGAAGCAAGGCGCGGCCCAATTTTGCCTCACGTAACGTTTTTTTTCTTGACTACCCGGCTTTTGCATCCGTCTCGGTATCTCGTCTAGAACCCTTTCGTGACCGCCGCTTAAATGACATGCCGAAGCCTCGGTCTCATAGCGCTCGCCGCAACGTCAGAGAGCTCGTAGGCCTCAAGACTCCTCTATCTGACTACCTCGAGTTCACGTAGGTACACGAGATGTAAGGCTGGTCATAATGAGAAGTATCATATATTAGTATTATAGGTTTGTATCATAGTGATTTTATTTATTGTCATGCTTGACACATACTAGTACATCATTTAATATAATGGATATTATAACATGATACTCGATCCTCTATTTTCTTATGTAATTGCGTACCACCTCAGCAAAAATACCTAGTTGATATAAATGATACTCACATTGTCACCAGCCTAATCCATCCATATGTCATATTCTCAAAAATTCACATCAGTTTTCAACCTATATCAAGCTCAGACAATCCAGATTAGATGGATATCAAATACAAGTAATAGTGTGGGGCCGTTCTTCCTTTTGTTGTCCTATTGAACTGATGGCTGTCAGTCGTGGCGTATTCTTCTTTTGCTTGTTTTCCTTGTACATGTGAACTATAGTTGCTAGTTGTGAGGATTTTTGGAGTGTCACGTTTTAGGCCTTGTACAATGTTAGGTGTTTAGGATGGTGCTTAAAAAAATAAACCGGATTTTCTGAATCGCCAGTGCCTATTTTTTCAGGAGAGATGCCTAATTAAACGTCTACCCGTACAAATAACCACATGTACTTAAGAAAAACCTGATTTATTTTTTCAAAAATCTTTCCTAAGCACCTTGCATTCTACAAAACCTTAATAACTTTGTTCCTCCTGTTGGGGCTGCCCCAGGAAAGACAAACACAGATTTGGAGTAGAAGAGGCAGACGCAAGTTTTGCACCATGCACATCTTGTGCCTTTTCTACGTTTCTCTCCACACACAAATAAATAGCTGGACTCACACATTGGGCTACCTACCATCCAGCCATAAAGGATGCGTTTTGTTACCTGCATCTTTTTTTAAAGGTTACATGAAAAGAACGCTTCAGACTAAATAGAGCCTTGTTGAGGAGCTACAGGCCAAAATACGACGTTTTCAAGTTGTTTGGTTACTTGCATGTGGGTTACCTGCATCGTGAAAGAAATTCCTCCCGCAGTTTGGTTGCATACATGCATTGTGATTAGGAGTTAATAACTATACTTGAACAGAGAGGTTACAGTAGAACGCACACGTGACAGCACACACACGTTTACATGAACAAGACACACACACACGCGAGGACACCCACACAATCGCATGAACAACACACACGCACGCGCGCACGCACGTGACAGCACTCCAACAAGTTTAAAGCACCGTTGTACATTACACTGGAAAGATTATAGTGAAATGGAAAGATAAAGTTACCGCTCAAAGAAAAATTTAAGAGGTCGACCATGCACAATGAATTTGTTGAAATTCATCCAAAATAGCTTCAAGCGGTCCACGTCCTTGAGATCGATCTGGTGGTAGGCCATGGGCCTGCGTACAACGTACTTTTGAACCTGTAAGTTTTTGGGCTGTCTTCTGCCCACATGAGGTTGTTGACTACTTTTTTGGAAAATGCTATTCGCCGCATTTTGCGGCAAGGAGTCGAGGTTCCACACTCCGTTCCGACTATATTTGGGCTGGTCCAGTTTGCTTAGCCACCGGTTACCTTCTAGGAGGTTCCCTGAACCCATTTTTTCTTCTTTTTTTACCTTTTTTCTTTTTTTCCTTTTTATGTTTCTGTTTCTTTTTCCTTCTTTCCTTTTTCTTCTCTCTTTTTTTTTTGTTTTCTGTTTCTTCTTTTCTTCTTTTTTCCAACGTTATTTTATATTTTCTAAATAAGTTCATGATCGAAAAATGTTCTTAAAATTCGAAAAATGTTTTTATTTTTTAAAAATATGTTCTAAATTTCAAATAATTGCCGTTTTTCAAAAACATTCATAACTTCTAAAAGTGTTCGGGATTTTCAAAAAATGTTCGGTATTTTCAGAAAATGTTTGTTATTTCCAAACAATGTTCAGGATTTTCAAAAACAGTTCATGGTTTTCAAAAAATATTATTGTTTTCGTTTTCATTTTTTTCCTTTCCTTTTTTTCGTTTTTTCCTTTTCCTATTCCTTTTGTTTGACATTTTCTTTTTTTTTGACGTTCGAAAAATGTTCTCAAGTTCAAAATATTGTTCAAAATTTATATTTAAATGTTCGTGCTTCTAAAAATATTCAGGAATTTCAAAAAATGTCCGTGCTTCAAAAATAACCAGGAATTGCAAAAAATGGTCTTGCTTTTAAAATGTGTTGATATTTTAAAAAATGTTCGTGTTTCAAAAATTGTTCTCGTATTCAAAACTGTTCGTATTTTGCGAAAACTTTTTTGTGTTTGTAAAAAATTGTTCGGAATTCTAAAAAATGTTCCTATCTTTTCAAGATTTGCTCACAATTTCCAAAAAATTGTTCGGAATATTTTTTGAAATTCCTGAACAATTTTGAAAACGTGAAAATAAAAAAATTTGAAAATGATAATATTTTTTGAAATTACTGCAGATTTTTTTAACTTGTGAACAAAAAATTGTAATAGCTGAAAGACGTTTTCAAACCCGATTGTTTTTTGAATTTTTGAATAAAATTTGAAAATGAGAACATTATTTGAAATTCCTGAACAAAATTTGAAAAGATGAACATTTTTTGAAACGCTGGAAAAAATGAAAACGTGAATATTTTTGTCAATTTGAGAACAATTTTTGAAAACGGCAATATTGTTTTTTGTGCCCGAACGTTTTTTGAAAAGTTGTGTAATTTTTTAACAAAAGCATTCACAAGTTTTTTTGAAAAACAAGAACATTTTTTGAAAATCCCAAACATTTTTTGAAGTTATGAATAGTTTTTTAGAATGCAAACATTTTTTTTAATTTGGGAACATTTTTTGAAAACACGAACACTTTTTCAAATTTGTGAACATTGTTTGTATACACGAAGTTTTTTTAAAACCCTGAACATATTTTCAAATTTTCAAACAATTTTTATTTCTGAACTTTCAAAAAAGGAAACAAAAAGAGAAAAAAAATGAAAAGAAAAAGAAAGAAATGGAAAAGGTAAAAACGAAAACAAAAAGAAAGAAACAGAAATGAAATAAAACAAAAATAAAAAACCTGAAAGAAAACACCAGAAACAGAAGAAAATCCAGCAACCTGACACTCAGTAAGGAAATAGAAGAAACAGGAGAAACCACAGCAGCCTGACGCTAAATTCAAACACAAGAATCGTGCACGGCCCACTAAGCCCGCCAACTCCATGCCCCCTGTGTGAAACCCCAGCTACCTGACGCAGAACGCGTCCGATAGGAGCTCCCTTCTTTTTTAACTGGGGTCAATTTTTTCATCAGATCCATTTTTCTTCACGGGCTGTATGTACGTACCAGGATTTGGGCCAGGGTCATTGGCATCAACTGCCCCCTGATGTACACACACAGTCACTTTTCTTTTTTTTTTTTTGCGACGAAAAAGAGTTTTATTCCAAGTTGATAGAGTTACAGTCAAGAGGCAAACTATCCTCGATACATGATGGTCCTAGATGCATCCACACAGTCATGGTACACTCTACGCGACTATAATTTGCCAAGCGATCGGCAGCTCTATTCTGATCCCTATTTCTGCGAACCCTATTTGATCCCTATGTATGTCCAACTGCTGCGATTTTGCCGAAGCGTGCGAGCGAGCACCATGAAACGAGCCGGCCCACTTCGAGTGTTAAAGTAGTGCCAGGCAAACCGGTTTTGGGAACCTTTGAAGGAGAACAGAATCCTAGGTAAACAACAATGCTTTTCTGTCGAAGCACCCATTTTCCCTATTTTATGTCAATATTGATAGAGAAAAGTTCCATTTATTTTTTGAATAGACAGATTGGCCGAGAATACCAGGTTCCCTTAAATTGATTTTTTCTGTTTTTTCTTCTTTTTCCGGTTTTCTGGTTTTATATTTTCCTTTATTTGATTTTTTTCTTCTTTCCCTTGTTTTTGTTTTTGTTTCTGCTTTTTTCCTTTTCTTTTATTTTATCCATTTCCTTTTTTATTATTTATCCTTTGTTTTCAAAAAAAATGTTTTAAATCCAAATTTCGTTCAAGATTTCAAAAATTGTTCACGGTCTTCAAATTGTGTTCACCTCTTAAAACTGTGTTGACATTTCAAAATTTGTTTAGCATATATCACAAAAATGTCCAATGCGTATTTAAATATTGTTCAAAGTATATAACAAATATGTTTAATGTGTAGTTAAAAATTGTACATCATATATTAAAAAATGTTCAATGTATATTTAAAAATTATTCATTGTATATCACAAAACTGTTCAATATATATTTAAAATTGTTCAGCGTATATCACAAAAATGTTCAATGTGTATTTAGAAATTATTCAGCATATATTATGAAAATGTCCAATGTATATTTAAAAACATTCATTGTATATAAAAATTTAAAAAGTTTGAAAAAATTGTTTCACATGTTATCCATAATTGCTCACGTTTTTTTAAAAATGTTCATCATATATATAGAAATTCAGTATATGTTTAGAATTTCAAAATTTGTTCATGTTTTCAATAATTGTTCATGTGTATAAAAATTGTTCATGTTTAAAAAGTTTGTTTGAGTTTCAAATTTGTTTATGATTTTCAAATATTATTCAAAATTTTGAAGGAAGATTAAAAAACGAATATGTTGTTGTACATATACTTTAAGTTTAGCACTGCAATTTTAGTCATACTCAGTCGCCAGCTGCAGGGGCTGCCAACGCTGCTATCCAGCGCTAGGTCAGGTTTTTGATTCAATCCAACACTTTCATTTTTCATGACATTTTTGTTACATTCGCTCGTCGCTTGGGAATGGGCTGGCCCATTTGCATGAATCCCTCAGCGAAAGGTCTCCTATTGGATGCACACGGGCATCCAATAGGAGCTTTCCATATTGCCACAGCTTCCAGTGGTTGGCTCAACTACATGAAAAACTCAGAAACGTGACTAACAAAACACAATGAACACCTTGTACACTGAAGGTTGTGGTGGTAAGGAGGACTAGTACTCAGCATGGCCGCTAATGACATTCCTTGAGAGATTTCAGTCGGTTGCGACGTCGTCGTCCGGCATAGCCTTTCGCGAAGGCGTAGATCAATTAAAATCCAAGCGAGGATCTACTAGTGTTCTTCCCTTAATGGGTTTGGAGCATATTGACCACAAACTGTAGTTAGATTTATTCTTAGGTCTATGGATCTAGATTATAGCTATGAATTTCCTTCACTGCATAGCAATGGTAGCCAAAATAATAACATCATATTGATATGTTTTTTACATGGGGTTGAGACATGGTTCTTTTAAACCAACAAGTTGCACGCAAGTCTATCCAAATGCTCAAGTGTTATTAGATAAAGAATCAATGCTCAAGTGTCATTTTTGTTACATAGACACGTCTCCCGATCCACCTCCTCCCTTGTTGACACAAGTCATACCTTGACGACTAGTAACTTCAGCCTATTAACTTCCAGCCTTGCGCACGTACTAAACTGTAATCTGGCCCGGGCAAGAGGGAATCTTTTTTTGAAAGGCAGGCAAGAGGGAGTCTTTTTTTTTAATAAAGACACCCAAAGGGCATCTTAGATCTGATTAACATCGAGAAAAACAAAGGCCGGTATAATGGATAGACAACTGGACGTAGAACGACCAGTAAAAAATAAGATTATATTAAAAAGCATATTAGTTTTCTTCTTTGTCTGATTGTACGCCGTCCACCGAAGATTGGAATATGCACTGAACCAACAGCAAAAAAAAAAAGCGACACCGAACCATTTTTTCCATTTCGCGGTGGCATGTCTATGTAAATAAGACGGAACTCCTGGTTTTGCTTTTCTGGGATCCCGAAATGAGCAGCTCCACCTTTTTGAACGTAGCCCGGTCTCTGATTCCTGGAGCTGAACTGTTCAGTCCAGCTCTGCCCGCAGATCCCGAACAGGCCTAAGTTAACTTCGGCCGATTCCTTCCAGTCGGTTGAGTAGAGACGCAGACGTGTACGACGACATGAACTAGTGCGGCCAGCAACCTGATGGATCCCGCCGGCTGCACAACGTAAAACCAGCAAATCCCTGGATCGGTTTTGTAGGAAAACACTCACGTGAGACACACGACGATGTTTAGGCTTACAGCAATAATGTGTGTGTCGCACTTGTGTTTCTTAATTTTTTTCACGAACACACAAAGTTTATGTATTTTTTCATTGATAGGTTAGAAGAAAACAAACATAGAAAGGCGATGGAGGCACCCCATAAGGTGAGAGCATGAGCAGAACAAGGGATGTCCAACCCTCCAACACACAACAAACAAAACACGCTAGCCCAGCCTCATGCCACGAGTGGCAGAGATACAAAACACCGAGCACAAGGCCGCGTCATAACCAAAGCCAGACACTTCGAGAGCATGACCAAGCCAAGGGACCAAACTGTATCTACACACCCTTCACTGAAAGTGCCAAGGAATGGCAAGTGGACAACAGGAACCAGTTGGACCCGAGGAAGGTGTCGTCCAAAAGTCCTCGATGACGGTGTACATTGCGGCCTTAGAGGCTCGAGCCCACGACAGTGGAGTTCACCGGAAGGGGGCGAAGAACCAAACAGGGAAGGTGACACTGATAGATCTCAAACGCATCTACTTTTCAAATACTTTTGTTTTTGTTTTAAACTCTAATTTGCATGATTTAAATGAACTAACCCGGACTAAAGTTATTTTTAATAGAACTGCCATGGTGTTGTTTTTGTGTAGAAATAAAAGTTTTTGGAATTGGATAAAACTTGGCGATGATATTTTATTGAATAAATAAAATATACGGGACCGAAGATCTGCCGAAGGGAGCCAACAAGCCGTCGCCCTTGTGTGCCCCTCACAACTCCGTTTGCGCGTCCGGGTGGAGAGATGTGGGCCGGACCCACGTTCGAGTCAGCAACAACCCATGATCCGACGTATCGGATACGTGACGCGTCTGTTATGGACTCTCCGTCCCGACAGGCAAAATAAGCGTATAGGTATGAGCTCGGCTCAGCTCAATCCCGCAACCGGTGCTGCGTCGTGACGAGGCGTGGCATGGCGAGGCAAACGGCGGAGGAGCAGTGCGCGAGGATCACTTCTCTTCTCAAGCTCCAGTAGCATGTGGAAGAGAATCCCTTATAAGAAGGTCCAACTCCGTCTCTACTAGTGGGGTGAGATTAAACTTCCCATCATCCCCTTGTCGTGACACCTATATGGCCCCTTAGAGATTTTCAGAAATTTTTGGATTGGCCTAAAGCCCACCCCATATTTCAACAATCCCCCACCAGATCTCAAGGGCCCATTATGTCCTCTGTTCGAATCAGTGTTTTGATATACCAGTATTTCAGTGAAGACCTATTATAAGGTTGAACTTCACCTAGAGCAAGTAGCTCTCCTTCACAACTGTACAATGGACTATGCCTTGAATTGTCAGTTTGGCGTAAAGAAGTTTCATGTCTTACTTGTACTAGGCTGCCAAAGGCCGACCCTCGGGTGGAGCATATTGGTCATACTCCTGGCCAATTCATGAGCTTGCTAGAGATCACCATAATCTCATAGACTATGACCAGCTGTTGGGTTCATATAGGTGTGTTCGTCCAAAGATCGCTCTGTAGGACAGAACATTGCTTATATATAAGCTTTAGAACACATTAAGACAATATTCATCCTACCATAAATTATCCGAGAGTACTGCATCTCCAACGGAGTGGGTTAGTAAAGTTACTCTCCTTAGTTCACCTCTGGCTTGTTTTTCCCAGGTCCTACTTCACGGGATCTCCGATCACATAGGTTGGGTTACCACCATGGTAGCTCATGTGGGTCTCATACCCATCTCCTTCGATGCATTATTTATCACAACACGTGATAGCCCATTGGTAAAGGGATCCGCCAGATTCTTAGCCGTTTCGATATAATCCAACACTATCACTCTGAAGTTTCTTAAACATCTGAAAGATTTCAATCTCATTCTTATGTGTTTGTTGGACTTCATGTTGTCCTTTGAACTCTTTACCTTGACAATAGATGTCTGATTGCCACAGTTTATAAGGATAGCCGAAACCGGCTTCTCAACCACTGGAAAGTCCATCAAAAGATCCCTAAGTCGTTCTGCTTCGACACCACACGTGTCTAATGTTGTTAATTCGGTTTTCATTGTCGATCTCGTTAAGATCGTTTGCTTGCAAGACTTCCAGGAAACAACACCACCTCCAAGAGTAAACATATACCTAGTTGTGGCCTTCATCTCATCAGCATCAGAGATCCAATTCACATCACTATACACTTCAAGTACCGATGGGTATCCGGTATAGTGAAGTCCATAGTTCATAGTACCTTTTGTTGGAAATATGCCCTAGAGGCAATAATAAATTGGTTATTATTATATTTCCTTGTTCATGATAATCGTTTATTATCCATGCTATAATTGTATTGATTGGAAACTCAAATACATGTGTGGGTACATAGACAACACTGTGTCCCTAGTAAGCCTCTAGTTGACTAGCTCGTTGATCAAAAGATGGTGAAGGTTTCCTAGCCATGGACATGAGATGTCATTTGATAACGGGATCACATCATTAGGAGAATGATGTGATGGACAAGACCCAAACTATAAACGTAGCATATGATCGTGTCAGTTTATTGCTATTGTTTTCTGCATGTCAAGTATCTGTTCCTATGACCATGAGATCATGCAACTCCCTGACATCGGAGGAGTACCTTGTGTGTATCAAACGTCGCAACGTAACTGGGTGACTATAAAGGTGCTCTACAGGTATCTCTGAGGGTGTCTGTTGGGTTGGCATGGATCAAGACTGGGATTTGTTACTCCGTATGATGGAGAGGTATCTCAGGGCCCACTCGGTAATACAACATCACAATGAGCCTTGCAAGCAATGTGACTAAAGTGTTAGCCACGAGATCTTGTATTACGGAACGAGTAAAGAGACTTGCCGGTAACGAGATTCAACTAGGTATAGAGATACCGACGATCGAATCTCGGGCAAGTAACATACCGAAGAACAAAGGGAACAGCATACGGGATTAACTGAATCCTTGACATAGAGGTTCGACCGATAAAGATCTTCGTAGAATATGTAGGAGCCAACATGGGCATCCAGGTCCCGCTATTGGTTATTGATCGTAGAGGTGTCTCGGTCATGTCTACATAGTTCTCGAACCCGCAGGGTCTACACACTTAACGTTTGGTGACGATTAGTATAGTTGAGTTATTGTGTTGGTGACCGAAGGTTGTTCGGAGTCCCGGATAAGATCCAGGACATGACGAGGGTATCCGGAAGAGTCCGGAGGTAAAGATTGATATATGTGATAATAGTGTTTTGATCTCCAAAAGGGTTCCGGAATTCACAGGAAGGGGTTCCGGGTGTTTACCGAAGTGTTCGGGTGCAGCAACACTTTATATGAGCCAAAGGGGTAAAGCCCACGAGGTATTGGAAAGTGCAAAAGGAAGTTTTGCCACTGCCTTAAGCGGTACTACCGCTGGTAAAGGCAGTACTACCGCGTAAGCGGTACTACCGCTTGTTGGAAGCGGTACTACCGCCCAAGCGGTACTACCGTTTGTATGAAGCGGTACTACCGCTCAAGCGGTACTACCGCTCGTGAGCGGTACTACCGCTTGTGCGCGGTACTGCAGGGATCCGAGTTGGACTCTTTCCCTGCGGGCCAAACCGACCTTGTGCGGGCAAAACCGACCTGGAGGAGGCTTTTACTCCAAGTTTAGACCCCAAGGCTCAACATATAAATAGAGGGGCAGGGCTAGCACACGGGACACATTAAGATTTCCCAAGCCGTGTGCCGGCAACCCTAACGCTCTAGTTCTTCCCGTCATAATCTCCGTAGTGCTTGGCGAAGCCCTGCAGAGATTGTTCCTCACCACCATCACCACGCCGTCGTGCTGCCGGAACTCATCTACTACTTCATCATCGCTCGCTGGATCGAGGAGGTGAAGGCGTCATCAAGCCGTACATGTGTTGAACGCGGAGGCGCCGTCCGTTCGGCACTAGTTCGTGATCGGATCGAGGGACGACTTGCGATTTGGATCGCGGAGACGTTCGACTACATCAACCGCGTTTCTTAACGCTTCCGCTTAGCGATCTACAAGGGTATGTAGATTCACTCTCCCTCTCGTAGATGCTCATCACCATGGATAGATCTTGTGTGTGCGTAGGAAATTTTTTTGTTTCCCATGCAACGTTCCCCAACAGTGGCATCTGAGCTAGGTCTATGCGTAGATGAGATCTCGAGTAGAACACAAACGAGTTGTGGGCGTGGGTGTATACATATTGCTTGCCGTTACTAGTTGATACTTGATTCGGCGGTATTGTGAGATGAAGCGGCCCGGACCAACATTACTCGTACGCTTACGAGAGACCGGTTCCTTCAACTGACATGTAACTTCGTTGCATAAAGATGGCTAGCGGGTGTCTGTCTCTCTCACTTTAGTTGATTCGATTTCAATGAAGAGGGTTCTTTTAGAAGATCAAAAAGCAATCACTACACCACGTTGTGGTTTTGCGTAGGTAAGAACGGTTCTTGCAAACCCGTAGCAGCCACGTAAAATTTGCAACAACAATTAGAGGACGTCTAACTTGTTTTTGCAGGGTATGTTGTGATGTGATATGGCCAATTACATGATGAGATATATGTGATGTATGAGATGATCATGTGTTGTATAGAATATCACGACTTGCATGTCGATGAGTACGACAACTGGCAGGAGCCATAGAGTTGTCTTTAATTATTGTATGACCTGCGTGTCAATCATTAAGCGCTATGTAATGCTTTACTTTATCGCTAAACGTTAGCAATAGTCGTGGAAGCAACAGTCGGCGCGACAACCTCATGGCGACACGTTGATGGAGATCAAGATGATGGAGATCATGGTGTCATGCCGGTGACGATGGAGATCATGCCGGTGCTTTGGAGATGGAGATCAAAAGCACAAGTTCATGGCCATATCATGTCACTTATGATTTGCATGTGATGTTAATCCTTTTATGCATCTTATTTTGCTTAGGACGACGGTAGCATTATAAGGTGATCCCTCACTTAAATTTCAAGATAAATTGTGTTCTCCCCGAGTGTGCACCGTTGCGAAAGTTCGTCGTTTCGAGACACGCCGTGATGATCGGGTGTGATAGACTCTACGTTCACATACAACGGGTGTAAGCCATGTTGCACGTGCGGAACACTCGGGTTAAACTTGACGAGCCTAGCATGTACTGACATGGCCTCGCAACACAAGAGACCGAAAGGTCGAACATGAGTCATATAGTAGATAGGATCAACATGAAGATGTTCACCATTGAAACCACCTCAACTCACGTGATGATCGGACTTGAGTTGGTGGATTTGGATCATGTTACACTCGAATGACCGGAGGGATGTCAATTTGAGTGGGAGTTTTTAAGTAATATGATTAACTAAACTCATTATCTAGAACAATAGTCTAAGTTGTCTTTTCTATATTTATGTTGTAGATCATGGCTCGCGCAGTAGCACCCCTGAATTTTAATGCATTCCTAGAGAAAGCTAAGTTGAAAGATGATGGAAGTAACTTTGTGGACTAGGCCCGTAATCTAAGGATTATCCTTACGGCTTCCCAGAAGGCTTATGTCCTTGATGCACCGCTTGGTGATCCACCCGCTCCAGTTGAGTCTCTAGACGTTGTGAACTTCTGGCAGGCTCGTTCTGAAGATTACTCAATAGTTCAATGTGCAGTATTGTATGGCTTAGAACCGGGACTTCAAAGACGTTTTGAACGTCATGGAGCATATGAGATGTTCCAGGAGTTGAAGTTTATCTTTCAGAAGAATGCCCGGATCGAGAGATATGAGATCTCCGATAAGTTCTATGCTTGCAAGATGGAGGAGAACGGGTCTATCAGTGATCACGTACTCAGAATGTCTGGGTACTCCACCCGTCTGGCTGAATTGGGGATGCCCCTTCCGCCAGAGGCTATCACTGACAGAGTTCTTCAATCATTGCCACCTAGCTACAAGAGCTTCGTGTTGAACTATAACATGCACGGGATGAACAAGTCAGTCGCCGAGCTGTTTGCGATGCTGAAAGCCGCTGAGTCTGAAATTCAGAAGGAGCATCAAGTGTTGATGGTCAATAAAACCACTAGTTTCAAGAAAAATGGCAAGGGTAAGAAGGGTGACTCCAAGAAGAGTGGCAAAGCAGTTGCTCCTCCCGTGAAGAAACCCAAGGCTGGACCCAAATCAGAAACTGTGTGCTTTCATTGCAAGGGAACTGGACACTGGAAGCGGAACTGCCCCAAGTATTTGGCTGACAAGAAGGTGGCCAACAACAAACAAGGTATATATGATATACATGTTATTGATGTGTACCTTACCAACTCTCGTTGTAGTGCCTGGGTATTTGATACCGGTGCGGTTGCTCACATTTGCAACTCAAAACAGGAACTGCGGAATAGACGGAGGCTGGCAAAGGACGAAGTGACGATGCGCGTGGGAAATGGTTCCAAGGTTGATGTGATCGCCGTCGGCACGCTCGCTCTTCGATTACCATCGGGATTAGTGATGAACCTGAATAATTGTTATTTAGTGCCTGCGTTAAGCATGAACATTATATTTGGATCTTGTTTATTGCGAGACGGTTACTCATTTAAATCAGAGAATAATGGTTGTTCTATTTATATGAGTAATATCTTTTATGGTCATGCACCCGATGTGAGGGGTTTATTCTTATTGAATCTCGATAGTAATGATACACATGTTCATAACATTGATGCCAAAAGATGTAGAATTGATAATGATAATACCACTTTCTTGTGGCACTGCCGTTTAGGTCATATTGGCGTAAAACGCATGAGGAAGCTCCATGCTGATGGACTTTTGGAGTCACTTGATTTTGAATCACTTGACACATGTGAGCCATGCCTCATGGGCAAGATGACTAAAACGCCGTTCTCTGGTACAATGGAACGGGCAAGTGACTTATTGGAAATCATACATACAGATGTGTGCGGTCCGATGAGTATTGAGGCGCGCGGTGGTTATCGTTACTTTCTCACCTTCACTGATGACTTAAGTAGATATGAGTATATTTACTTAATGAAACACAAGTCTGAAACATTTGAAAAGTTCAAACAATTGCAGAGTGAAGTTGAGAATCATCATAACAAGAAGATTAAAATCCTACGATCTGATCGAGGAGGAGAATATCTGAGTTATGAGTTTGGCAGTCACTTAAGACAGTGTGGAATTGTTTCACAATTGACACCGCCTGGAACACCACAACGTAATGGTGTGTCCGAACGTCGTAATCGAACCTTATTAGATATGGTGCGATCTATGATGTCTCTTGCCGATTTGCCACTATCGTTTTGGGGTTATGCATTAGAGACAGCTGCATTCACTTTAAATAGGGCACCATCAAAATCCGTTGAGACAACGCCATATGAACTTTGGTTTGGCAAGAAGCCAAAGCTATCGTTTCTTAAAGTTTGGGGATGTGATGCTTATGTCAAAAAGCTTCAGCCTGAAAAGCTGGAACCCAAAGCGGAGAAATGCGTCTTCATAGGATACCCAAAAGAGACAGTTGGGTATACCTTCTACTTCAGATCCGAAGGCAAAGTGTTTGTCGCTAAAAATGGAACATTTCTTGAGAAAGAGTTTCTCTCGAAAGAATTGAGTGGGAGGAAGATAGAACTTGATGAGGTTGTTGAACCTTTACTTCAACCTGAAAGTAGCGCAGCGCAGAAAGATGTTTCTGTGGAGCCTACAACAGCTGAAGAGGAAGTTAATGATGATGATCATGAAGCTTTGGATCAAGTTGCTATCGAACCTCGTAGGTCGACAAGGACGTGTACTGCTACTGAGTGGTACAGCAACCCTGTCTTAGAGGTCATGTTGTTAGACAACGATGAACCTACGAGCTATGGAGAAGCGATGATGGGCCCGGATTCCGAGAAGTGGTTAGAGGCCATGAAATCCGAGATGGGATCCATGTATGAAAACAAAGTGTGGACTTTGGAAGTATTACCTGAAGGGCGTAAGGCCATTCAGAACAAATGGATCTTTAAGAGGAAGACGGACGCGGACGGTAATGTCACCGTCTATAAAGCTCGACTTGTGGCAAAGGGTTTTTCACAAGTTCAAGGAGTTGACTACGATGAGACCTTCTCACCCGTAGCGATGCTTAAGTCCGTCAGAATCATGTTAGCAATAGCTGCCTTTTTTGATTATGAAATTTGGCAGATGGATGTCAAAACAGTGTTCCTTAACGGTTTCCTTAAGGAAGAGTTGTATATGATGCAACCAGAAGGTTTTGTCGATCCAGAGAATGCTGACAAAGTTTGCAAACTCCAGCGATCCATTTATGGACTGGTGCAAGCATCTCGGAGTTGGAATCTTCGCTTTGATGAAGTGATCAAAGCGTTCGAGTTTATACAAGTTTACGGAGAAGCTTGTATTTACAAGAAAGTGAGTGAGAGCTCTATAGCGTTTCTAATATTATATGTGGATGACATATTGCTGATAGGAAACAATATAGAAATGTTGGAAGGCATGAAGGAATATTTGAACAAGAGTTTTTCAATGAAGGACCTAGGAGAAGCTGCATTCATAATAGGCATCAAGATCTATAGAGATAGATCGAGACGCTTAATAGGACTTTCACAAAGCACATACCTTGACAAAGTTTTGAAGAAGTTCAAAATGGATCAGTCCAAGAAGGGGTTCTTCCCTGTTTTGCAAGGTGTGAAGTTGAGTAAGACTCAATGCCCAGTGACTGCAGAAGATAGAGAAAAGATGAGTGTCATCCCCTATGCTTCAGCCATAGGCTCTATCATGTATGCAATGCTGTGCACAAGAACCGATGTCAGCCTTGCCATAAGTATGGTCGGAAGGTTTCAAAGTGATCCAGGAATGGAACACTGGACGGCGGTCAAGAATATCCTGAAGTACCTGAAAAGGACTAAGAACATGTTTCTCGTTTATGGAGGTGATCAAGAGCTCGTCGTAAAGGGTTACGTCGATGCAAGCTTTGACACTGATCCGGATGACTCTAAGTCGCAAACCGGATACGTATTTATTCTTAATGGGGGTGCGGTTAGCTGGTGCAGTTCCAAGCAAAGCGTGGTAGCTGATTCTACATGCGAAGCGGAGTACATCGCTGCCTCGGAGGCGGCGAAGGAAGGTGTCTGGATGAAGGAGTTCATGACAGATCTTGGAGTAGTGCCTAGTGCGCTTAACCCAATGACTCTGTTTTGTGATAATACTGGTGCCATTGCTCTAGCCAAGGAACCAAGATTTCACAAGAGGACCAGACACATAAAGCGACGTTTCAATTCCATCCGCGATTACATCAAGGAGGAGGACATAAATATTTGCAAAGTACACACGGATCTGAATGTTGCAGATCCGATGACTAAACCTCTTCCAAGGGCTAAACATGAACAACACCAGAACTGCATGGGTGTTCGATTCATTACAATGTAAATCACATAGTGATGTGAACTAGATTATTGACTCTAGTGCAAGTGGGAGACTGTTGGAAATATGCCCTAGAGGCAATAATAAATTGGTTATTATTATATTTCCTTGTTCATGATAATCGTTTATTATCCATGCTATAATTGTATTGATTGGAAACTCAAATACATGTGTGGGTACATAGACAACACTGTGTCCCTAGCAAGCCTCTAGTTGACTAGCTCGTTGATCAAAAGATGGTGAAGGTTTCCTAGCCATGGACATGAGATGTCATTTGATAACGGGATCACATCATTAGGAGAACGATGTGATGGACAAGACCCAAACTATAAAAGTAGCATATGATCGTGTCAGTTTATTGCTATTGTTTTCTGCATGTCAAGTATCTGTTCCTATGACCATGAGATCATGCAACTCCCTGACATCGGAGGAGTACCTTGTGTGTATCAAACGTCGCAACGTAACTGGGTGACTATAAAGGTGCTCTACAGGTATCTCCGAGGGTGTCTGTTGGGTTGGCATGGATCAAGACTGGGATTTGTTACTCCGTATGACGGAGAGGTATCTCAGGGCCCACTCGGTAATACAACATCACAATGAGCCTTGCAAGCAATGTGACTAAAGTGTTAGCCACGAGATCTTGTATTACGGAACGAGTAAAGAGACTTGCCGGTAACAAGATTGAACTAGGTATAGAGATACCGACGATCGAATCTCGGGCAAGTAACATACCGAAGAACAAAGGGAACAGCATACGGGATTAACTGAATCCTTGACATAGAGGTTCGACCGATAAAGATCTTCGTAGAATATGTAGGAGCCAATATGGGCATCCAGGTCCCGCTATTGGTTATTGATCGTAGAGGTGTCTCGGTCATGTCTACATAGTTCTCGAACCCGCAGGGTCTACACACTTAACGTTTGGTGACGATTAGTATAGTTGAGTTATTGTGTTGGTGACCGAAGGTTGTTCGGAGTCCCGGATAAGATCCAGGACATGACGAGGGTCTCCGAAAGAGTCCGGAGGTAAAGATTGATATATGTGATAATAGTGTTTTGATCTCCGGAAGGGTTCCGGAATTCACCGGAAGGGGTTCCGGGTGTTTACCGAAGTGTTCGGGTGCAGCAACACTTTATATGAGCCAAAGGGGTAAAGCCCACGAGGTATTGGAAAGTGCAAAAGGAAGTTTTGCTACTGCCTTAAGCGGTACTACCGCTGGTAAAGGCAGTACTACCGCGTAAGCGGTACTACCGCTTGTTGGAAGCGGTACTACCGCCCAAGCGGTACTACCATTTGTATGAAGCGGTACTACCGCTCGTGAGCGGTACTACCGCTTGTGCGCGGTACTGCAGGGATCCGAGTTGGACTCTTTCCCTGCGGGCCAAACCGACCTTGTGCGGGCAAAACCGACCTGGAGGAGGCTTTTACTCCAAGTTTAGACCCCAAGGCTCAACATATAAATAGAGGGGCAGGGCTAGCACACGGGACACATTAAGATTTCCCAAGCCGTGTGCCGGCAACCCTAACCCTCTAGTTCCTCCCGTCATAATCTCCGTAGTGCTTGGCGAAGCCCTGCAGAGATTGTTCCTCACCACCATCACCACGCCGTCGTGCTGCCGGAACTCATCTACTACTTCATCATCGCTCGCTGGATCGAGGAGGTGAAGGCGTCATCAAGCCGTACGTGTGTTGAACGCGGAGGCGCCGTCCGTTCGGCACTAGTTCGTGATCGGATCGAGGGACGATTTGCGATTTGGATCGCGGAGACGTTCGACTACATCAACCGCGTTTCTTAACGCTTCCGCTTAGCGATCTACAAGGGTATGTAGATTCACTCTCCCTCTCGTAGATGCTCATCACCATGGATAGATCTTGTGTGTGCGTAGGAAAATTTTTTGTTTCCCATGCAACGTTCCCCAACACCTTTCAGATTGCGCATAATTCTTTCACAGCATGCTAATGTACATCACCCGGATTGGCAACAAACCGGCTCAGTTTGCTCACAGCAAACGTGATGTCAGGCCTCGTTGCGCTCGCCAGATACATGAGTGAACCAATAATTTGAGAGTATCTCAATTGATCTTTAGTTGTGCCTTCGAACTTTCGAATGAGCACACTAGGATCATACGGTGTTTGGGAAATTTTGCAGTCCGAATATCCAAAATGACTTAGAATCTTCTCAACATAATGGGATTGCAGAAGTGTAATCCCACCCTCATCATCTCTCAATAGCTTGATGTTCAAGATAACACCAGCCACCCCAAGGTCTTCAATCTCAAAGTTTTAAGATACAAACGACTTAACCTCCTCAATCACTTTGAGGCTGGTTCAAAATATCAGTATGTCATCAGCATACAAGCACATTATGACTCCTTCACCCCCACCATGGCGATAGTATACACATTTGTCAGCCTTATTAACAACGAAGCCAACAGATGCCAAAGTTGTATTAAAGTTCTCATGCCATTGCTTAGGTGCTTGTCTCAGACCATATAAATATTTCAGCAACTTACACACTTTTCCTTTGTGACCATCTATTACAAAGCCATCTGGCTGTTGCATGTAGATTTCCTCATCTAACTCTCCGTTCAGCAAAGCCGTCTTAACATCCATCCGGTAGACGAGAAGACCATGCGAGGCCGCCAATGAGAGTAATACTCGAATGGTGGTAAATCTGGCCACATGTATAACCCTTCGAGTATTACCCTCGGGCATAACCCTTGGCCACAAGCTAAGGCTTGTACTTTTGAATTCTACTGTCGGTCCTAAGATTCTTTTTGAACACCCACTTACATCCCAATGCTTTGCAACCATAGGGACGTTCAGTAATTTCCCATGTCCCGTTAGCCATGATGGAATCCATCTCGCCACGGACCGCATCTTTCCAGTAGTCAACATCTGGAGATACATACGCTTCTAAAATAAAGGTGGGATTATCATCCACGAGGTACACGAGAAAATCATTACCAAAGGTCTTTGAAGTCCTTTGTCCCTTGCCCCTACCAAGGCTTTCCTCATTATCCTCCTCAGGATTTTCATCATGTGTTTGTTCATAATATGGCAGGCTAAGGAGTCTCCTCAGATTCATGTCTAGAAGTGCTTTGCATATCTCTCATGGGAAAAAATATCCTCAAAAAATGTAGCATCCTTAGACTCTATAATTGTACCGACCTTCACGTCAGGTACCTCAGATTTCACTATTAGAAATCTATAGCCGACGCTATTCTTAGCGTATCCCAAATTAATGCAGTCCACGGTCTTTGGTCCAAGCTTACGCTTTATGGGGATCGGCACATTGACTTTCACCACACAACCCCAAGTACGTAAGTAGGAGAGTGTCGTCCTCTTCTTCGACCACTGCTCATAGGGAGTGATATCATTATCTTTTGTCGGAACCTTATTCACGACATGACATGAAGTCACTATAACCTCCCTCACCATGCCTTGGATAAGCCCGATGTATGTAACATGACGTTAATAGAATCCGTTAGAGTATAATTTTTTCGTTTGGAAACCCCGTTTGACTAGGATGAATAGGGAGGCGTCCTCTCATGAATAATACCATGTTCCGCACAGAAGGAATCAAACTCATGAGAGAAGTACTCTCCACCACGAACTGACCAGACTCGTTTAATTTTCTTTTCAAGTTAGTTCTCAACTTCTGCCTTATAGATTTGAAAGTAGTATAGGGCCTCATTTTTAGTATTTAACAGATACACATATCAATATCTAGTGGAATCATCTATCAATGTCATGAAATATATTTTTACACCTTTAGTCAACACAACATTCATCTCACAGAGATCAGAATGTATAAGTTCTAATGGCGCCAAGTGTCTCTTCTTCGCAGCCTTGTGAGGCTTGCGAGGTTGCTTTGCTTGCACACACGAATGGCACTTAGAAACTTTGGCTAACGTGAACCTCTGGATTAAATTCAACTTAGATAGCCGCGTCATAATACCGAACTAATGTGACAAAGACGTGATTGCCAAATTTCAGATTCATTAACACTCGAATGAATATTGTTCACGACTTTTTTACAAAAATCCGCGAAGGAAATGCGGAACAGACCTCCGCATTCATAACCTTTTCCAACAAAAAGACCATATTTCGTAACAACTACTTTATTAGGCTCGAAGACCAACTTAAACCATTCTCTACACAGAAGGGAGCCACTAACGAGATTCTTCTTGAGCGGAGACATGATGCACCTTCTCCGGCTGCACGATCCTTTCCGAAGTAAATTTTGGATTGATGGTGCCAACACAAAGAACAGAAGCACTCGCGCCATTCCCCATCAATACGCACCCATGACATGTGGCCTGATAAGAAGAAAACAATGACATGTCAGCACACACATGAATATTTGCACCTGTCTCCACCCACCAATCGATGGACTGACAAACTGAAAATACAGTAAATGAAAGAACATGCGCTGCCCCCATGTTTGGTTTTGGTAATTGATGACAATCCCTATGGACTAATGGTTGCCTTGAGTTATATTTGAAGGGTTTGTCCATAGAAGATTCAAGGTTGATCAAGACTAAATATGAAGAGTGATTCAAGTTGATCAACACACAAAGCGTAGAAGATGTACCGAGTGGGATCAAGTGATCTCACGGTATGGTAAGCATTGTCCATTACGCTTTGTGTACTAACCCATGTTCTATGCAAGAGTTCTTTGTGGGGTTAGGTTTGTTTCCATGGGCGTGCATCAAAAGGAAGATTTCATACAACCCATGGAGGATGACATCAAGTGGTGATCGTCATCAAGATTGCGGTGTGCAAGTTCAAGTGGAGCATCACGAAGAGATCACATGCTTGAAGCTTGCCGTCCATTGTGGTGACAATGGACTTGTGAAGATGTGCCGAAGAGTGGCTCACCCATAGTGGAGTATGGGGGAGCAATCTACTAGTCTTCATCGAGCCGACGCAATCAAGAAAGGTGGTCCAACTTGAGGAGGTCAAGATCGTCATCATCTAGCTCAAGTGGACTATGCGCAAGGCAAAGGTTTGCCCTTGATATGTTTTCTATTTTACCGGTCTCATGGTAGTAGTTGGGAGACCGGGTTATAGGATCGATAGCCGTACTATCAAGGGGGGCTCTCAAGTGAGTAGCTTTATTGTATCTTCGTAGAGAGCTCAAACCATTGCATCATTGCATCATCTTTCTTGGTTCGTGTTTGGTGTTTCTCTTTGTGAGTCTTTGAGCTTTTGGTCATCTTCATGACAAGCTCGAGTTCATCGAAAACGGAGTTCATGTATGCATCTTCTATGATGTTTTCGATGTTGGAGTTTATGCCGGTTCTTCATTCATAGAGGTTTCTCATCTCTATATGTTAGGCATATCTCCCCTGCCACTTCTTATTATAACCAGCTGTCGTCATCTATCCAACAAGCTTGAGTTTGCTCAATTCGGAGCTCATTTGCAGAAGTTGTGGCAGTTCAGGATTTATTGTTTGTCTGGGCAGTTTTCCTGTCACCCAAACGGTAGTACCGCTCGGTACCACGGTAGTACCGCTTATGCGGTAGTACCGCTGTGGTCTACCGCAGCACTACCGCCCGGCGGGTGCAACTCTCTGGTGTTGTTTTCCGCTAAGCGGTAGTAAAGCGGTAGCAGAGCGGTAGTACCGCTTGACACGGTACTACCGCCCCCTACTACCGTTGCACTACCGTGTTTTCCTCTGGTGTTGTTTTCCGCTAAGCGGTAGTAAAGCGGGAGTAGAGTGGTAGTACCGCTTGACACGGTACTACCGCCCCCTACTACCGTTGCACTACCGTGTTTTCTTCTGGTGCTTTTTTTTCCTAAGCGGTAGTGGGGCGGTAGTGGAGCGGTAGTACCGCTTGTTGCGGTACTGCCGTTCCAGTGCTACCCCACTTCCTCTGTTTCTTCTGTCCTGCGAAAGCTTAAGCGGTAGTACCGCGGAAGTTGAGCGGTAGTACCGCTTGGTGCGGCACTACCGCTCCAGTTTCTTGTTGTTGCCTGCTGCTTTTTGAATTACTACCGCCCGAGCGGTAGTACCGCTCTGTGGAGCGGTAGTACCGCTCTGTGCGGGCTGAGACAGGTAACGGTTGGATTTGGGGTGGCCCTATAAAAGGGGTCTTCTTCCCCAACGGTTTTCTTATCTCTTCTAAGCTCTCTCTCCTCCATTGTTGACTTTCTAGAGCTTTGCTATCTCTCCATCCCTCCAATGATTCTTGCTCCTTCTTGAGGGAATAGAGAGAGGAGATCTAGATCCATCTTTCCACCAATCACTTTCTCCTCTATGTGAGGGAAACCTTGTGGATTTAGATCTTGGAGTTCTTGGTGTTCTCCTTGCTCTTCCTCTCACTTTCCTCCATAGCTTTTGTTGCTTTGGTGGGATTTGAGAGAGAGGGACTTGAGCACTTGGTGTGTTCTTGCCATTGCATTAGTTGCATCGGTTTGAGTTCTCCACGGTGATACGTGGAAGTTAGTAGTTGAGAAGCTTATTACTCTTGGGTGTTTGGGCACCCTAGAGCTTGTTCCTCTTGGGTGCCTTGGCGCCCTAGACGGCTTGGTGGCTTGGTGGTGCCTCGGAGCTCAATCATTGTGGTGTAAAGCTCCGGGCAAGCGTCGGGGTCTCCAATTAGGTTGTGGAGATCGCCCCGAGCAATTTGACGGGTACCGGTGACCGCCCCCAAGGGTTGCCAAAGTGTACGGGTTCGGTGACCGCCCTCAAGGGTTGCCATTTGTACGGGTTCGGTGACCGCCCTCAAGGGTCCCTTAGTGGAATCACGGCACCTTGCATTGTGCGAGGGCGTGAGGAGAATACGGTGGCCCTAGTGGCATTGTTGGGGAGCATTGTGCCTCCACACCGCTCTAACGGAGATTAGCATCCGCAAGGGTGTGAACTTCGGGATACATCGTCGTCTCCGCGTGCCTCGGTTATCTCTTACCCGAGCCCTTTACTTATGCACTTTACTTTGTGATAGCCATATTGTTTCTAGTTATATATCTTGCTATCACTTAGTTGTTCATCTTGCTTAGCATAAGTCGTTGGTGCACATAGGTGAGCCTAGTCTATTTAGGTTTTGTGCTTGACAAATTAAACTCTAGTTTTATTCCGCATTTGTTCAAGCCTAAACCGTAATTATTTTAAAGCGCCTATTCACCCCCCCCCTCTAGGCGACATCCACGATCTTTCAGTAAATAAATTCCGGTACCCACATGCACCACTCTCATTGGTGCTCACAATCATATTAGCAGACTTGGAGTCCTGCCCTGCCTTCTTGTACTTGTTTGGACACTTGTTAGCCCAATGTTCATCCATCTCCCTTCTTATTCTTCTTGAAGGTCTTCTTACCCTTCTTAAAGTCGGTATTCTGTTGGACAAAATTATTTTCCTTGAACTTGTGAGAGTTGGAACCCCTTTGTACCATATTGGCAACAGAAGTTTCCTCGGTCCCTTTTCCTTCCGAGTCCTTTGCTCTCAAGTTCTGCTCAACACTCAGATGATCGAAGTCATCCTCAACGAAGAATTCTTGTCTCTGATGTTTCAGAGTTTTAGCAAAGTTCCTCCAAGAATTTGGGAGCTTAGTAATGATGCAACACGCGACAAATTTACCCGGTAAAATGCACTTAAGAAACCTGAGCTCCTTAACTGTGTATTTATCTCATGAGCCAGTACAGAATGGTTCGCGACCATTTTGTAATCGTGGAACTGCTTGATGGCATACATCTCGCTACCAGCATCGGTCGCGCCGAATTTAGATTTGAGCGTCTCCCACAAGTCCTTGGCAACCTGCATATCTAAATATACATCGATCAACTTATCTCCGATCACACTAAGAACTGCTCCAAGAAACACGACGGTGGCCTCCCTAAATGCCTTCTCCTTATCAGGAGCAATCGTTCCCGCAGGAGTAACACCGGCGATCCAGAACACATTCATAGATGTGAGCCATAAGGTGGTTTTGATCTACCAACGCTTAAAATATGTACCGGTAAACTTATCCGGTTTCAGTGCGGCGGCAAAGCCTTGGACCAAAATTGCCTACACAAATTACTTTTTTGGATTGTTGAGTAAATAGGCATTTTTTTGATTAAATTAATCTAAGAATAAATTATGAGCATGACATAAGTAGTACTAAGCACATACTGATATTTGATCATATAATCGCGTACTAGATAGATAGTAGAAACATTCATGCAAATCACTAGTGCTAACACAATAATAATCAAGAGTAGGATAAACAAGTTATACCCTCCCTTAGGCCAGTTCGCCGTAGCAGCGGCGGCGGCAGAAGCGTCCTCGGCGGACTTCTTGTCGGCTTCGAGCTTCTCGGCGGCAAGACAATCGACTTTGGATGGTGAAGGCGACGTGGACATAGACGATGCAGTGGACATGGACGAACGATGGCGAGCAGTCGCGTATGAGACACTCCCCAAAAACCTAATCGTCCCTCCCCCATACAGGATCCGAAGAGGCGTGCTCTCCCGACAACCGTGTACGCAGTAAACGGGATGGAGTCACCAGCGGCAGCAAAAGAAACTACAGGGATGGTGCGCGTGGAGCAGATGTGATATGTTCGTGGCGGCTAGGGTTGACCAAAGCCTCACAACTATATGCGCGTCCGGGTGGAGTGACGTGGGCTGGAATAGTGTATGAGTTCGGCTCAGCTCAATCCTGCAACCCGGGTCGTGTCGAGCGGCGGTGGAGGAGTGTGCGAGGACCACTTCTCTTCTCAAGCTTCAATAGTATGTGAAAGAGAATCCTTTATAAGAAGGTAAAACTCTTTTCCCACTAGCGGGGTGGGACTAAACTTCCCACCACCCCCTTGTCATGACACTTACATGTGCCCTTAGAGATTTTCAAAAATTGTTGGATGGGTCTAAACTCTAAAGCCCACCCCATATTTCAACAAACACTTCTCTATTTCTGTTGGCACTTCGAAGTTGACATATCCACAAAAAATCACAAACATTATTGCAGCATAGTTACCAAACATCATCGTGATGACAAGGAATGACTAGGCGTGCTGCTAAACAGAAGCCAGAAATACAATAAGGACAGTTCCTCGCCTGACATGAGAACTTCTCAGGACAAATTAGGCACTCAACTGCAAGATACCAAATTCCAAAATAACCACGAAAATAAAGCCTTAAACGAGAATACCAGCCTTAAGAACAGTAGAACAAGAATTACACACAAATTCAGGGCACACTTATTTATTCATCACACTTCATCCGAAGTTGATGCACCACGGATCCGAACAGGCTTCCTCCATTTTTGCATGGCCCTCCGGTCCAACAACAATCATGGACTTCAATGCCGTCCGACGATGAGTTATGAGACGTCGGATCAAAAGGTGTAGCAGCTGATCGCTCGTGGACTCACTGGGTATCATGGTCACCTGGCTAAGAAAATGTACCCAAGGATCAAAATCATAATGAATGGATTCTTATAAGTTATCTACCAATGGACGGACCTACCACTTCATATCAGTGCCTACCTCCAAAGTTTTCTATAAGAGAAAGGCTTCGATAAGCAAAAGATGAATATACATGGGACATTTTGCTTCTCTTTCTTAGAACTATCTAGTCCCATTTTGTTCAGGATTTGTTGTATCTCCACACATTATAGTTGTTTATTTGACCGATATAGGCATAGAAGGCACCAGGAATTAGCAATACATTAGCAGAATTACAACCTGCACAGCTTTGCCTTCGGTGTCATCGCACCTCTGCCCTCCTACTATGTGCCTTGGCTATTCCCCCTCTGCTTGAAACCTCAGTTAGCCATCAAGTCCTCTGCTTCAGCTTTGTTATGCATTCATGTTTTGTATAAAATTGGTTAATTGTAGTGGTTTGGGACAATAAAGTAGGCCAATGTTAGCTATTCATCCAAGTTTGGCAGCTTGATCTATTCGACGACACGAGGCTCGGCTGGAAATTTCACCAAGTACAACATGTGCCGAAAAGATGGCTTAATCTGACTAGAACATTTTGACCCCAAAACTAGTCTTCACTTGCTGCGTGCATCTGTTCTAGTAAGAGGCTTCCGGCTTCCTCAGGCACTAGCTAGTGGAGTTTACCTCTGATTTCGTTCACCGTGGCTTGGTAATATTCTGCCTGACAGTTCTATGCATGACTGGTTTTGTTTCCTTCTCCAATATTTTTGAAGAATTCATCATAAAATTATTATTAAGTTCAGCTTAACAATTATTAGAAAGTCCTAAACACCATTATATTTTGCTGAAGACAGTGGTAAAAGAAATAAGGGGCCCCAATTTCTTTTTACAATACACTGGACTTCGGCCCCTTCTTTCCAACCTAGTTGCTCCATTCATGTTGATGATTGTCTTGAGCTATTGACTGTCATTTTGCAATTCTCGATTTGGAACCTTTATTAAAATTCATTAAACTGAGCTTGGAATATGCACTTTGATTCTAGGTTGATGTTTCACGCAAAAGTGGTTCATATGATGACAAGTTTTCAGCATGGTTCCGTTTCTGTATGCCTACCAAATGGCATGATATTAATGTGGAGCTTTCAGAATTTGGCCCGGCCAAACATAAAGCAAGAACATGCAACATACTACTGAGTGGAAGCTCTAGTACATGCATCTGTAGTATACTAGCTCCGTTCTAAATATAAGTCTTTTTAAAGATTTCACTATTGAACTACATACGGATGTATATAGACATATTTTAAAGTGTAGATTTACTCATTTTGCTTCGTATGTAGTATGTAGCCCCCTATTGGAATATCTAAAAAGACTTATATTTAGGAACAGAGTAGTATATAGCTACAGCGAAAGAGAGGTGAGGAGAGCCCTCTCTTCCAGTGAAGCTACCGTTCTCCATGTGTAAGTGGTAAGCATCGCATCCATTGCTGGATTTTGTTTCTTGAATAATATACAAGGAAATAAATCGCGGGCGAAACTGCCGCTGGAAATCCTCCTTGCGATTTGATTTCTTCAGGAAATAATATACAAGGAGATTGCGGGAGATCGCGACTTTCCTTCCTTAACGATCGCTGGAGATTTTCCTGCCGCAAAATCGTTTTGCGCGCGATTTTTTTCATTGATAATATATGGCTGTGTTTGCTCAGGGTTTGTTTGTGTTCCTGTAGCTGCAATCCTTTTCTTGTACTTGTGCCACAGCGCCAAGCAGCTAGCTCCCTGATGGCGCCATGGAGGAACTCCACAAGACGTGGTCGGCATAGACCTGTGATCTTCATTGCCAGGGGTACCGAAAGTGCTGAATGTTGGTTTTCAGGTATGTAGGACACTGAAGGCTGTGGTGCGAAGTACTCGACATGGTCCTGTTGGTTTTCTCATCCATAATAATCGATGATCTTGATTTTAGTGTCTTGCCTGGTTTTGAATCCCTGCCAAACTTTCTGTATGCCTGGTTGCCTACATTGACAAGCTGTCAGCTGGCTGACAAGGTCCAGTTTGGAACTCATTATCTTGAAAATTTGTCTTGAGCACTACAACTGTCAGTTTGTGAAGAGGTTCATTTCCGAGTCTAACATCACACTGCAGCACGTATCATTAAGATGGAAGCCTGCCGATCTGTTATGGGTATCATTCACTTGCAAGTTCCAAAGACAAGCTGGCTGAGATGAAGGAAATACAGGGACGGTCATAACTTCAGACTGACCGTAACCACAAAGTAACATGCCATCTTTATGGGGCATATCCAGGGAAATGACCTTCATCTGTTACATCCCTTTCACAAGTAGGTTGCCAGTTACACCTCTCAATTTCAGTGAGCACAATCAGAAAATGTGCAAAGCATTGATGCATTAGTAGTAGTGACCAGTTAATCATAAGAACATTCTCTTGTCTTTTAACATCTGTAGTAAACCCAAAGATTCACTGTGATATCTCTTTGGATGGATACAGGACAATAGTCGTTGGATGCATCATGCATGGGTAAGCTTGTGAACAAAGAATACTCCCTCCATTTCAAAATAAATTGAAGTTCTAAGTTTGTCCCAAGTCAAAATTCGTTGAGTTTGACCAAGTTTATACAAAATATCAACATATACAACACCAAATTTGCGTCATTAGATTCATTATGAAATATATTTATATAATATACATATTTCATATATACTGTAAATCTTAGCACATCCTTTCATAGACTTGGTCAAACTTAACAAAATTGATTCAGGACAATCCTAGAACTTCAATTATTCTTAACAGAGGAGTGCAATTCAGAGGAGTATTTAAATTGAGGTGCTGAAGTTATTGGTGAAGAGATCTCATCCATCCAACTACAACATTACTGGAAACAAAAGGTGAATGTCCACACGCGCGCTTGTCCTCATTACTGGGCCATGATGCTGCTGCTGAACTGAAACTCTAGTACACACAACGTGCGCCAATAGTGTCATGTGTTTGTGAGAAGCAGCACCAACATTCATTTTGAAAGAGCAAGTATAGGCTCACGAGCCGCCGCCTCCTGCTCCTCCTCCAAAAAAAAGCTAGGGTTCCTGCCTCTCGCCGGCGCTGCCGCAGGTCCGCCTCGTCTCCGGTGGCCCTAGGGCCATGGGGGCGCGATGGATCCTGGCAAGGGCCGGCGGGAGGGCTCCGATTTTAGTCGTTCCTTTCCGTTTTGTTAGGGTTTGTGTCCTGCTCAGGAAGACGAGACGGCGGCGGCTCCCTGAAGATGGAATAAAGGTCTCCCCGCCTAGCCCCCGTTCCGGCGGTGCGTATAGCATCGTTGGTGGGCGTGTGGAGGTGTGTCTCCGGCGGATCTATCTTTGGTGGATTTGCTCGGATCTCGTCGTTGTTCTTCTACGTTCGTGTGTCTTTGGGTTGGATCCTTCCGATCTACGTTATTCTTCATCGGCGGCGGTTGCTGTTCTGGTGCGCTGGTCCTATGGGGCCTTAGCACGACGACTTCCCGACTGTCTACTACAACAAGTTGTGCCTGACTCCGGCGATGGAGGGGCGATGACGGCGGCGCGCCTTCGGCTCGCTTCAGTACTTGTAGTCGTCGGTAGGTGGTCTACGAATCTGGATGTAATTTTTATTATTTCTGGTGTTCGTTGTACTGCCATGATTGAAGATGAATAGATCAAAAGTTTTCTCGCAAAAAAATGTGTTTGTTCAGTATGTCATATCTCAAATGTGGTAAGCATCCACTGGTATTAAGTGAATCGCTGATACACTTGACATCTACGAGGACAATTGTTCTTAATCCTTAATTGGTTGCTTCCAGCAGCTTATGTTAACGGATTGTAATCCTATACCGAGCAACGATGATCTTACATTACCCCCAAAAACACCCAGTAAACATCTACCAAAAGCGGATCAAAACCATTTGAAATGAGGAAAGAAACTACAGAATAAGACAGCATGACATAATAAAAAGTGAATCATATTGTGGGTTTCTTTCTTACAGCATGCATGTCCAATGAGGGAAGAAACTTGTTCTGAAGAGAAGTAAAGTTGTAGTTTCAAACTGGTCATATATTTATTCTGCAACTCGAATAACTCTCCGCTACAACCTCCACTTTGGTTTCCTGGAGACACACGATACACTGTCTGGGCAATAGATTAGAAACTTTCTACTATCTGCCTGCGGTTGGTACACGGGGTGGAATCCTCATTGCTTGGGACGCAGCGGTCGTCAACCTGACCAACCCACACTACACACAAAACACGCTGACGGCACTTGTAAAGCCGCTCGACGGCCCAGAGTGGTGGCTCACGGGGGTATACGGGCCCCAACCCGACGCGGAAAAGATCGAGTTCATGCAGGAGATAGTAGAGGTCCGGGAGCTAATCGTGGGCCCGTGGGTGCTTGCCGGCGATTTTAACCTTTTGGTGAACCAGGAGGACAAAAGCAATGATCGGATTAACAGAAGGATGATCGCGCGCTTTCGGGCTAAACTGAACTTTCTTGAGCTCAAGGAGGTTTACCTAAATGGTAGGCGATACACCTGGTCCAACGATCGGGCGAGTGCTACGCTAGAGAAGATTGACCACATCTTTAGCACAACATCATGGGAAGAGGCCTACCCAACCAGTTGTCTCACGGCCTTGGGATCTGCGGTGTCCGACCACTGCCCCCTGCTTCTGGATCTCAACGCGGAGCTTTGCATCGGAAGGCGCTTCAAATTTGAATCATTCTGGACCAAAGTGGATGGTTTCTTCACCACGGTGGAGGAGGCATGGGAGTCAATCCCACGGGAGGGCAACCCGTTTGTGGTGCTTGATAAGAAACTAAGAGCAACGGCAAAAACACTCAAGAAGTGGAGCGACCGGTCCATTGGCAGTATCAAACTTCAAATCGCTATTGCCATGGAAGTGATCTATAGGCTGGACAAGGCCATGGACTCGCGCGAGTTGTCGGACAGGGAGAGGGAACTGCGGAGGCTCCTTAAGCGCAAGCTGCTGGGGCTGAGCTCATTGGAGTGCACGATCGCTCGGCAACGCTCGCGGCTCCTCATTCTTCGCGAAGGGGATGCAAACACGTCCTTCTTCCACCAGCATGCATGCCACCGGCAGAGGAGGAACATGATGACCAAGGTACAGCATGGAAACCGCATCGCCACGGGGCAGGAGGAAATCGCGGAGGCGGTAGATGAGTACTACGATCAGTTGTTTGGGCACCCGCCAGACAGAGCACACTCGGTGGATCTCTCTGTTCTTCGAATGCCAGCCGCGGACCTATCACACCTTGAAGCCACGTTCACTGAGGAAGAAGTAGAAAAGGTGGTCAAATCTATGCCCCACGACAAGGCGCCGGGACCCGATGGTTTCACGGGAAGGTTCTTTGCTTCGTGTTGGCAGATCATAAAAGGGGACCTCATGAGCGCTTTTGAGGTTTTTCACCGGGGAGACATGCGCGGCATGCCAGCCATCAACAAGGCAATAGTCTCACTGCTGCCCAAGGTGGACGGCGCGCTCGATATCAAGGACTTCCGCCCAGTGAGCCTGGTGCATGGGGTGATTAAGATCTTTGTCAAGGTCCTGGCCACAAGGCTAGCGGTGGATCTTCCTCGGCTTGTGGGGAAGCATCAAAGCGCGTTCGTCAAGGGCCGATCAATACACGACAACTTTATGCTGGTTCAATGCACGGCTCGCCGCCTCCACGCCCTCTGGGCGCCGGCCATCATGCTCAAGCTGGACATATCGAAAGCCTTCGATTCAGTCCAATGGCCATTCTTGGTGGAAATTTTGCGCACATTGGGCTTTGGCAACCGGTGGATATCCTGGATTTGTGGTCTTTTGACAAGCTCATCAACGCGGATCTTAGTGAATGGGGCACCAGGGAAGCCGATCTACAACCGTGTGGGGCTGCGCCAAGGCGACTCGTTGTCCCCCATGTTGTTCATCATGCTCATGGAGCCACTCCAGAAGATGTTTGGGCTGGCGGTCGAGAGGGGGATTCTAGCTCTGTTGGCGATCGCGGGCTTGCACCACCGCCTCTCAATGTTTGCCGACGATGTAATGATCTTTATCAAGCCAAACCCAGCGGATCTCTCCATGTGCACGGCACTACTTCAGCTGTTTGGGGAGGCCTCGGGCCTGAGAGTCAACATGAGCAAGAGCGCGGCCTACCCGATCCGGTGCTCGGCCGAGGATATGGAGAGTGTTGGACGGATCCTAGGCTGTCCCCAGGGCAGTTTCCCGTGTAAGTACCTCGGATTGCCGCTCACTATACGCAAGCAAGCGGTGGCTCAGCTCACCGGCCTTGTGGACCATCTCGCAAGGGCTTTGCCGTGGTGGAAGGCCGCGAAGATGCCAAAGAGTGGGCGTCTAATTCTGGTCCAGTCAGTACTCTGCGCAATCCCACTGCATGCCATGCTTGCGCTGGACATCCAGCAGAAGACCATTGCGGCAATGAACAAAATCTGCAGGGGGGTTCTTTGGTGTGCTAGCGCACAAGCTCCGGGCGGAAAATGCACAGTAGCCTGGGATTCAGTTTGCGCCCTGAAATGGGCAGGGGGGACTAGGCATCCCCAACTTGCGGTGGCTCAATATCGCGGTTCAGGCCAGATGGCCATGGTTGCAACGAACTGATCCTACAAGGCCTTGGGCCGAGTTCCAGATCAAGGTGCCAGAGGAGTCCAGGCAACTGATGAGGGCGGCCACTCGCTGCACGATTGGGGATGGAAAGGATGCCTTATTTTGGGAGGACAGGTGGTTACAGGGCC
The DNA here is from genome assembly GCA_039707655.1 of Elymus sibiricus. Taxonomy (NCBI): domain Eukaryota; kingdom Viridiplantae; phylum Streptophyta; class Magnoliopsida; order Poales; family Poaceae; genus Elymus; species Elymus sibiricus. Next base: position 432,988,674 of record CM077675.1, read on the forward strand.
GTCGAGTTCAGGAGGTGGCTCCAAGCCTGTACGCGCGTGTCAGCCAACGGGTGCGCTCGAGCTGCACGGTGCGCCAGGCGCTGACGGATGGTGGTTGGGCTGCTAGTGTGGGGCCGGAGATGACAGCGCCGATGCTGACGGAGTACCTTCACCTGTGGACCGAGATGGATCATGTCCAGCTGAGCCCAGAAGCAAACGACTCCATTACATGGTCCTGGGAGAAGGACGGGAACTTCTCGACGAGATCGGCGTACGCAGCAAGATTCTGGGGCAGGGAAGTGGTACCAACAGCGCAATTCACCTGGAGATCGAGAGCTCCACTCCGCTGTCGCTTCTTCGTTTGGGTGGCCCTCCAAAACAGGTGTTGGACGGCAGATCGGCTAGCGCGGCGCGGATTGGATCATCCCGAGCAGTGTCCATTTTGCGACCAGGAGGAGGAAACCATCAATCACCTGCTGTTGGACTGTGTGTTTGCCAGTGAAGTCTGGGCAACCGTTGCTGCTGCCGCCGGCAAACCGGACTGGGCTCCGCGGAGGGGGGAAAGCATTGTGAAATGGTGCGCCGAGACGGGTGGATCAGATAGAGCTAGCAAGGAGACTAGGACGGTCTCAACCCTCGTGCTCTGGGAACTATGGAAGCACCGCAATGCCATTGTCTTCGACACCGCATCCCCTTCCACGAGCCGCGTGATCTCCAACATCAGGGCAGAGGGTATGGCGTGGAAGCAAGCGGGAATGATCAAGGAAGACGCCAGCTCATTCCTTAGGCAGTTAGCAGAGTGGGATAGGAGGTCGAGTTAGGCCAGCCTTGTAACGTTTATGGGGTGGAGTTGGTGTTCATATTGTAATATGTAACATCATCGTGGCGGGGCTCTTTTACCCCACTTCCTTCTTTAATATATAGTACGCACGCTCGTGCGTATTCGAGAAAAAAAAATAACTCTCCGCGCCTAATATTGTACTCCATGATCTCCACGCCATGAAATCTCTTTTCATTACAGAGATTTTCAAGTTCAACCACCACCTACTTATATACACGGCGTCCCTTCCCTTCCCAATGTCTTCTTGAGATGTCAATTTTCCGGCGTTGGAGAGTAAATTGATCCAAACCACCACATTTATGGCTAGGGTACTCCAAAACTATCGTTTTTGCCAAAAATTATAAAAAAAACACCAACTCTGCGGCAAGTGAGTAACAAATGTCACTGATTAGCATATTAGCCGCGTCTAACAGCAAAACTGACAGGTTTGGTCCATACGTCAGGGTGACATGGAAGGCATATGTGGATAAGATGTTGAGGTGGCCATGGGTCCCACATGTCATCCCCACTGTCTTCTTCTCCTCTCTTCCTACCTCAACTCTCTTTGCTCCGCCTCCTGGTCGCCGCGTCGCGCCACCGCTGCTGCACCCTCCTCTTATCGCCGCCCGCCTCCAGGTCGCGTCGCGCCGCCGTCCCTCCTGGTTCGCCGCTCGAGCGCCATGGCCGGCGAGCCAGAGGAGGTGCTCGCCTCGCCCGACCATCCTATGCTCGATCCGGTCGCTGACCCTGCCGCTGCCGCAGCTCCTAGCACGCCCGTCCCTCCTGGTCCACCGCTCGAGCGCCATGGCTAACATTGTGTGTTCCAGGAACTGAAGACAGGGAAGGTACTTGGGACTGGCACCGAGCGTGATGCATGGTCTGTACTACCTCGACAATGTTGCAGCCCCGTTTGCACTTGCTGCATGTACCTCATCCACAGACGAGTTGCTATTACTCCACCGCAGACTTGGTCATTTGTCTTTCCATGTTTTATCTCGTGTATTTCCTTTTCTTTTTTGCTTCCTGCTACAAGGATAAGCTTGTATGTGATGCATGTGAACTTGCTAAGCATACAAGGGCCACGTATCCTACTAGTAGTGAAAGAAGTCAAACTCCCTTTGATATTATTCACTCGGATGTTTGGGGTCCTTCTGTCACAACAACCTCTCTTTTGGGAGATCGTTTGTTTGTAACCTTTATTGATGGTTTTAGTCGATGTACTTGGCTTTACCAACTCACACAAAAATGTGATGTTGGAGCTGAATCGCTCAGCTCCTCTTCCTTCTCTAGCTTCCTCTCAAAGCTCACAGAAGAACAAAGAACACAGAACTTTGGTGGCCGCTGTATCACACAGCCGTTCCTCTTCTCTATTCTCTTTGCACAAAGCAAACATGCTACAGGTGTTTAAGTAGACTCACGCCCACGCAGCAGCCGGGCCACTAACTAGCCCACTAACTGCACGCACGCATGCACTCACACCACTAACCGTGACCTGATCTTCTCCTAGAATCACTCTAGGAACCACACAACCCGGCCACACATGCAGCAGCAGCTAACAACCTCGTACATGCATACACAGCAGCCTCTCGCCACCGTTCGGCGTCTCGCCATGCGCCACATCTCATGGCGCCTCGCATCTCACCTCCTGCATGTCCTCCGAGGCTCCACCTGCTACAACTAACTTTTTTTTTTTTCGAAACAGAGGCAAAAGTTTTGCCTCATCTATTAATTAAGCAGAAGAGAGTTGCCCGGTTAATTAACGGGAAACCGGGCTAAAACCGTCACAACCGCTGAGCGGCACACGCAAGATACTCCACACACGCCACTCAAAAGAGGGCCTCGTTAAGACAGACGTAGGCGTCATCGTCATCACTCCTCCCCTAGAAGGCGTCATCGCCATCCCTAAACTCTGAGCAAACGACTCCGACTTCGCCGTAGGCGATCATCGACAGAACCCACTAAGTAAAGGCTGTGTGGAGTTCCATGAAGATCCGCGCCAGAACTCAGTCACCTGCAACCAGACAACGCAGCTCCGACTCTGACGGAGAACTACGAAGGACCAAACCAGGCACGGCTGGCGCCACGAAAGATCACCGAACGGCCCATCTGCACCCAGTCATCGTACGCCACAGGGCCCCGCCGCTGCAGCTTCGACTTCACAGCAACAACCAAACCGAGGCAATCCCGCGGACACGCCGGAGAAGAGCCGACTACCGCAACCATTGCCGCGTCGCCGACATTGCTCCCACCATCATCGTTGCCACAGAAGCCTGGACGCCACAACCGCCGCCATCCACCAGTCCCGCTCGCCGATGCCGAGCTCCAAAGACGAAGCCCCCAAGAGGGAAAACGACACCAAGGTGCCGCCATCGTCCGATCACATAAGATCAAGGGTTTCCCCCGGAGAGGCCGTGATGGCCGGATCCGTGCGAGAGGGGTGCGGCAGCAATGTAGCGATGCCTCCAGGAAGGTCAACGACGGCCGCAGCCGCTGCCATCTCTAGTCACAGCACTAGGCTGAGACTGGGTTTTCACCCAAGCTCCCGGCACACCCTCGGCCGCACATCAAACCACACCAGCACCGACAAGCCCACCCACCATCACCACCATTGAACCTGCCCTTGGACGAAGAAGCATGAAGAACCGCCTCAGCCAGCCGCACCACGCGGAGGCCACCGGCGGACAAACCCCAGCAGCAGGCACCAGAACCATCATCGGCCGACCAGACGCATGACTGCCGGACGCGGCAGCGCGAACCCCCATTCCATGGCGAGCACCATGCCGGGAAGGAACAGATGAGCGCTGCCCAAGGCTAGGAACCACCACGGTTCCAAGCCACTGCCAAACATTAGGCGCACCGGCGAGCACCACGCAGGTCGAGCACCCGCCAGGGACCAGATCTGTCGCGCCCGCTGCACGTCGCCGCCCCTTCACGTCACCTCGGACCCCTTGCTGGCTGCACGCCTCGTCGGAGACCCTTGCAGCACCTCACGCCCGAGCAGCTCCATCCACGCCAGAGCCCCTTGCCGACCACGCCCGAGACCCCCGTTCGCCCCTTGCACGCACGCGCCGTCGCCGCGGCCTCCCTGCACGCCCGCGCCCTCGCAGTGGCCACCCTGCGCGCCCAGCAGCCCGGAGCAGAGCAGCGGGGGCGAGCCTCGCCAGATCCGCGCCGCCCGGTGCCCGGGAGCACCGGCGCCGCCCCTTAGCGCCACAGCCGCGCCGACGCGCCGCACCTAGCCGCCCCCCCGACGAAGCCTCGTCGAGCAGCCGTGCCGCCGCACCCCCACGCGACCGAGCCGGCCCGCGCCGCCCGAACGCCCCGCGGAGGACGGGGAGAAGAGCCCCGCCGCTGCCAACGCACGCGCGGGCTTTGCCCGGCGGCGCCCTCCGGCGGCGGCGAGGGAGGTGAGCGGCGAAGTGAGGGCTGCCGGCGGCGCCGCCTAGGGTTGCGCCCGGGCCGCTCGCGGGAGCGGCACGGGGCCTGGGTGCTTTTTCACGCTACAACTAACTAGCTATATGCCAATATGCATGGAAAAGCAAACTAATATGCAGATACATGTGAATCAAGATTAAAAAGCTAACAGTTTTCTCCGCATTCAAAGATTTCTATGCTTTGGTTTGCAACCAATATAATGCAAAGATGAAATTTTTTTCGTTCAGACAATGGCACCGAGTATGTTAATAATGATTTTGATTATTTTCTGTCCTCCAATGGCATTATACACCGAACAACATGTGTTGGTACTCCTTCTCAAAATGGTGTCGCTGAACGAAAAATAGACATTTGTTGGAGGTTGCACGTTCTCTCATGTTTACAATGCATGTGCCAAAGTTTCTTTGGGGCGAGGCAGTTAAAACAGCAGCATATTTGATAAACCGTATGCCCTCACGCGTTCTGAATTTAAAAACCCCAATTGAATGTTTGAGTGGTTCGAATCCTTATTGTGCCACCAAAAGAATTTGGATGTGTTTGTTTTGTACATGATTACAGAAATTCAGTAGGAAAACTTGATCCTCGTGCTGTTCGTTGTATTTTCGTTGGGTATTCTCCCACTCAGAAAGGCTATCGCTCTTGGTGCCCAGCTGAGCGGCGGTTTTTTGTGAGCATGGATGTTACTTTTCGTGAAAATGAGTCATTTTATCCAGCTACCTTTGGTGCATGCCATCCTTCTTCCTCTACCACCTATTTCTAGGATTGGTCGAGAGGGGGAGAATGTTGTTGGTAGTCGGTAGAGATGTTCTTATTCGGTCCATTCCTGTTCCTTCACCTGACGACACACATCGATATGGGCAAGGTACACAGGGGGAGGAAGACACAAACACCATGAACACGGGTGAGAACAATAGCAACTCCAGTGTTCAAGAGGGACATGAACATGACATGTCATCTACTGAATATGTAGTACAACCCATCACGTCGGTGTCTCCATATTCCATGTCATCGTCCCCTAATTCAGTGATACAAGACACCACGGAGCAAGGTACTGAACCCTCTACTGCTATTCCAAACCTTCCTATTTGTTCATGATCTTCCTATTGCTCTACGTAAGCCTGTTTGACGTCCAGTTACACCACCACGTCTGAAGGATTATGTTGGCCACAAACATGGCACCACCAAGTTCAGCTCCTATGATAATTGTAATCCGTTTTTACAAAAGTTTTATTGTTTCCCTTGACTCTATATCCTTACCCAAAGATTGGAGACAGGCCATGCAGGACACTAAGTGTAAAACAGCAATGATCGAGGAAATGAAAGCTTTGGAGAAAAATAGAACTTGGGAACTTGTGACGCTGCCAATGGGTAAAGAGCCTGTGGGTTGTAAGTGGGTGTACACGGTCGGCAAAGTGGAACGGTACAAAGCTCGCCTAGTAGCGAAGGGATATACCCAAACATATGGAATTGACCGTGATGAGACATTCGCACCGGTTGCAAAAATGAACTCGGTAAGAACTCTAATAGCATGTGTATCAAACCTTCACTAATGCAGAAAAGTCTAGCTATGACGTAGCAAAAATGGTCTTGCTGGCGTGGACACCCGACGTCACCAATATGGCGTCACTGTTAAAAAATAGTGGTAGCGTTGGATGCCACGCTAGCAGTAATTCACATGTTGATGGTGTGCCATGTGGCCAACGCCAGCTATACGTTTATCCTACCAGTGTCATGCGTTGTTGGCCAACGCAAGTAGTTTTTTCGATAATGAAAAAAATACTTCAGAAACTAAATAATTCATTTAACAAGATACTCGTAAACTTAAGAGTTTAAACTTCACAAAAGCTACTGATCAACTAAAGATCCCCTAGCTAGTTAAATAACTACTCTTCATTAAGGATTGGGCTCAACCGACGAATCTTCTTCCGATTGTCCTCTCCATCCTTTTTGAAATGAGCGATGTCCATCTTGATCTCATTCCTCTCTGCCCTATGGAGTTTTCTCTCCTGCTTCAGCTTATCCCTCTCCTCGATCAAGCTATCCCTCTCGACCTTCAGATTGTTAGACCTACTGACGGCATTAGCACCAGCGGTGAGTAGATCATCCCTCTCCTTCAGCGAGACATTGCCTTATTCCAGACTTTTGATGACAAACTGTGATAGCTCTAACTGGTCCTTGTTGACTTGTCCACATCGCACACCAACTCCTTGTTGCTTCTAGATTTGTCCATGTGTCCTGATTCAAATTATGTACACAAGTAAATTCCCTTAAGTAGCAATTATAAATCAACTGCTACCTAAACATTGCAAGATTGGGACATATGAAACTTCTGTATAAATCATTTTAGCAAAATTTCAATTTCATCTTAAAAAAGGTTTTAGAGGATAAGTGTTGTAGATAGTTTGGCAAAGTAGTTGTATAAGCTGTGTCTGTGGAGATAAATGACTGAAACACCCCTAGCATCTGAAATGTTTAATGATAATAACATCATTATGCACACAAGAAAATTCCCTTAGGCAGCAATTATAAATCAACTACTACCTAAACAATGCAAGATTTGGACATATGAGACTTCTGAAATGTCCCTAACTACTAACATCATTATAGCTTGATTTAGAGCCATAACTAAACCTAATTAAATGATCATTCTAGTTTTATGATCAACATGATATACCCCTAACATCTAAAATGTCCCCAACATCGTGTCCATCCGGTCAAATTCATAGGGGAGGGGGCGGCGTTCAGGTACCTCGAGGTCGGCGGCGTGGAGGGCGGTGACGGCGACGGGGGCGTGCGGCCGGAGCGATGGCTCGTCGTCCCGCTCCAGATCTCGCACTCTTGAGGCACTAGTAGAAAACGGGCCTTTAATCCCGGTTTGTAAGGCCCTTTAGTGCCGGTTCTACAACCGGCACTAAAGGAGGGGGACTAAAGCCCCCCCCCCCCCTTTAGTCCCGGTTCGTCACGGCCCGGCACTAAAGGCCCACCACGTGGCGCCTGCCGGGGCCGTTCGCTGGGGGACCTTTAGTCCCGGTTGGTGTTACCAACCGGGACTAAAGGCTAACACCAACCGGGACTAAAAGTATTTAATTCTTTTAATTTTGATTTATTTTTCCTTTTAATTTTGTGTTTTCCATTTAATTATTTTTCATTTCAAACATATATTACGCTACTACATATTGTACACGTTGTGCATATATATATAAATCGAATTTCTCGTACGACGACCATTCACATACATATATATATACAATTTGGTATATACAATTTCTCCTACAATTTGCGGATCATTACATATGCAGGGCATTACTGCTTGATCTTGTAATGGTATTCTCCTTTGGGATCTATGACCTGGTCGACCAAAAATCCAACTATTTCCTCTTGAATTGCTCGTACGCGAGCCGTTGGTAGGAGCTCGCCCCGCATCTCTATCATCTATAATCAGGAGATCAAGATGAATATATTAGTTGTGTGTATATATATTAGCTAGATCATGATAAAAAAATTATGATAGTGTTCTAGCAAACGTACCCAAAGAGTTTTTTCATCTATGCTCCTTTCAGACGTGATCATGCGAATATTCTCGCAAACGTAGTATGCGCATAAACTATTCCCCTTCTTCTGCCTCATGCACTTTACGAGAATAAAATTGAATCAGGTAATAATTAATCAAGCATGATAATGGTATTGAAACTAGAATTAAAGAGATACACGGACGTAGCTAGCTAGTACTACTTAATTACCTTGGGTCGCACCCGTTTCAGCTGTTGTTTCCATTGGCCGGGGACCTCTTCGATGAACTTTTTCCAAGACCTGCCCGCCGGCAAAGAAAATGAATAAAGGAGTTATTAACTAGTTGATATCAGGAAATGAAGTAAAGAGGCAGACATAGTGCGATAATGATTGAAATTACCTGTCGAACATCCCCTTCACGGTTGCGTATTCGGATGGATCCTTATATAGTGAGTCCAGTACTTCAACTTTTCCCTTGTCAACTTCAATGATTAACAAGATCCAGTGGAAACTGCATGCGCCCACGTTTTTTATAAATAAGCGGGCATGTGCATAACTCATCAACTACACTTATTAACATCTAGTAAGCAAAAAATAGAATTTGTAGTACAAGATATAGTAATACTCACCCGAAGTTGTAAGGAAGTAGTATTTTTGGTTGGGTGTTTAGTTGCTTCAAAAACTCTAGCAGGAATCTCTCTGTGTCTTCTCTCGAATATTGATCTTCCCATATCGCCTGATTAATCGTATTTGGGTCAATGAACACAACTCCATAGCGTCTAGTTTTTTTCATTTCATACATCTTCATTCTGCATAATACCACAGAAAAGAATATAGTAAGGATAATTACAGTTAATGAACGAGAGCACATCTAGCTAGCTAGCTAGAGACTTAAATTACAGAAAGAAATCACTTACAGACAATAGCAACTGACGATAGATTTGTCTAGTGCGTCTTGTTGGAATAACTGAAACAACTCTGAAAAATCAATCCACACATCTTTTCCATGGAAGTAATGCTCTGGCTTGACTTTCACCATGAGGGACTCTTCATTGGTATTTGCTGTTTTTTGGATGTACCACGTATGCAAATTGTACATTCTCGTTGGTAGAAGCTTGACATCGTCAGGCTTGACCAGAGGTTTGCCACGGACATATTGGTATTTTACTTCCTCCTCTGTAATCCCGGGGATTTCCTCAAGGCCTAGGAGTTGTTCAACAGTGACACCGGCCTCTTTAGCCTGCCTTCTAAGATCGTCGGTTATTGCCGGCCGATCGGCGGTACTCACATGTGTTTGTACAATGAGCGGGGGGATCGATTGCACTGCTTGTTCTCCCAGCTGGGGAACAGTTTTCCCGCTTTTTTTGCCAACTGCTTGGCTCGAGCTCGAGCTCGACTCCTTTTGCCCTGCAGAATATGACTTCTTGATAGACCGCACATAGTCGGAGTCTTTCTGATTGTCAGCCGGTCGAGCCATATCAATAAAGTGTTGTGATACATGCTCAGGTACTTTCTCCTTTGGCGGCGCGGGCGGTTTCGGTGCAAAATGGGCCTTCAATTGGGCATCACATGCGTCGTCGAGTTCCTCCTGAGTCAGGTGGTAAGACAACTTCGGAAGAGGCTTGAGGCTTGGACCATGTTTGAATTTCTTGTCTGTTGTACCGCTAGCCGTCGTAGCTGCGGCCTCTCTCTTCCGTTGTTGCTTAGGCGGAGCACGCTGAGTCGGCTGACTTGGAGGAGGAGGAGTTGGCTGACGCCGTGCCGGACTTGGAGGAGGAGTCGGCTGACGCGGTGCCGGACTTGGAGGAGGAGGAGTCGACTGAAGCGGCGGAGGACTTGGAGAAGGAGGAGTCGGTGGCCTTGGAAAGACGATGCAATCTTTTTTCCATAGAATGATATGATGTATGGCCTCTCCCAGTGTTCTCTCCTCGTCACCTCCAAGAATGTCAAGTTGTAGCTCGTGATATGCTGACATCACTTCATCAACCCCGACACGAGCATAGCCAGCTGGAATGGGATTGCAATGGAAGGTTGCTTCAGGGGGATTTGCTAAAGCATAGCCGTCCGCCACCTTCATGGATAAGTTCTTCACTTTCATGTGTAGCTCACAGTTAGTCCTGTCTTTGATATCATCCACAGGGTAGCTAGCTAGCAGTGCATTATCGATATCGGCCGGGGCGGAACCCACGCTGCTTCTCGGCATAGATGGGACGGTGCTATCCAATGCTGGATCGATCTGCTCATGCTGCCGCTGAGACGCCCTTTCCTGGCTGAGTGAGTCGATCCGCTCCTGCTGCCGCCTGACAAATCGTTCCAACTCCAGGTGCGAGGATATTAGGCCTTCAAGGCGGAGTGCTTCCTCCTTCTTCTTCTGCTCCTCATGCTTCTTCTTTCTCGCACGGCTTCTATAGTCGTCGTTCCAATCCGCAAACCCCTCATACCACGGAACAACGCATTTGCCTCGTGTTCTTCCCGGGTGTTCAGGATTCTTCAGGGCGCGCGTAAGCTCGTCGTTATCTCTGTTGGGTGTGAACACCCCCGATCGAGCTTCTTCTATTGCAATAAGTATTTCGTCTGTCGCTTCTTTAAGACTTGCCTTCACCATAACCAGCCCTGTCTCTGGGTCCAACTTCCCCCCATGCGCATAAAACCATGTCCTGCACCTGGGGGGGCATGTCAATGTAACTGGACTGACCCGTTTACTAATCATCTCTTGCTCAGATTGATGCCACTTAGGCAGGGCCACCTGGTAGCCACCTGGCCCCAGACGATGGTGCCACTTCTTTTTCGCAGCATTAATCTTGTTTTTCCTCGACAGTTCCTTAGCTTCTTCCAATTCCTTGAACTTCACGAAAGCGTCCCAGTGATCTTTTGCCTTCACCAGTGCTCCCGTGAATTCTGGAGTCTTCTTTTTTGATTTGACGTACTTAGCCCATGCATTTTTCTTGAAGGTGTTGAATGCGATCGCCATCTTTTTAAGAGCATAGTTTCTGACTTTCTTCAGATCTGCATCTGTCAAATTATCTGGTAGGGTGAAATGTTCCATGAGCATAGTCCAAAGCACATCTTTTGCTCTTTCGTCGACAAAAGTAACTCCTGCTCGATCTCCCTTTGCTGGCTTTCTCCATTCTTGAACGGAGATCGGGATTTGGTCCCTGACAATAACTCCGCATTGATTCTTGAACGTGGTCGCATTTTTCTTAGGTTCAAGCGGTTCGCCAGTTGATGTTTTGATGGAATCGATGTTGAACTTTACGCCTTTGTCCAACTTTTTGGCCGGGCCTCGAACTACCATGTCGCTTGTACAAGATTTGCTCGATCCGGAGGCCTAAAAGAAGAAAGATCCATTCGTTAATACATACAAATCAATTAAGACATGTAATGATCACCGGATGGCTTATATATTAAATATACCTCGCCGGTCATTTGAAGAACATTTTCTTCGTCAACATCGTTGTCGTCACCTTCATCTATTCGTTAGTCTTCATCAAACATCATACCCTCACCCGAAGGGTTCAGATATTGCGAGCCGTCATCATGATCATCTGGGCTCGTGGAGCATATGATGTCGAACACAGCCTCTTCTCCTTCTCTGCCGGTATTGTCCATAGCTTTTATTTAACTAATCCAGAAGAAAGATAAAACAATTTAGTATTCAGAGATCCGAAAGGTAGATGCATGAGATCAGAAAGAAATTGGATCAACTTGTGCACATCCATAATGGGGGCATTCCTGATAATTAATCCCTTAAAGGACTAAGAAAATCTATTGCAAATACAACATTAAAATATGCAACTTTTGCAAATACTAATTGCTATACATTGGATCAAATGTCAAAATTCCTCAACGTTTTTATATCTAACATTTATCTAGCTATAACTAAAAGTATAAAAAACTAAAAAACATTCATCTAACATTTCTATAACTAAAAGTATAAAAAATTAAAAAACAGAAAAAGAAACACTAATTAAGCATACTTCTATACATCCATTAAAAAACAGAAAAAACAACATTATATAAAAAAAATCTATACTAATTAAACACTAATTGTATCCATCTAACATGCATTCATACATACATATATACTAGTGAAAAACAACTAAAACATCTAAATAGAAAATGTGTGTGTGTGTATGTGTGTGTTCATGCATGTGTGTGTGTGGGGGGGGGGGCTCGGGGACGGGCGGCCATGGCGGCAGGGGGCGAGGGAGGGGGGAGAGGGAGGAACTGAGCTCACAGCGGGGCGACGGCGAGGCAAGGCGAATCGGGGGCAGCGACAGCGTCGGGGCAGGCGGCGCAGCGAGGAGCGGGCGCGCGCGCGCGGGCCGGCGGCGCCGTCGGGGATCGGCGAGGAAGGGCGCGTCCGGAGTAGGGGTCGACGAGGAGGGACGGGCGGCCGGCATCGGGGGCGGCGACGGCGTTGATTGGGGCAGGCGGCGGCGCGCAGCAGCCTGGCGGCGTCGTCTGTGTTTGGCGTCGAGAGAATGGAGAGGATCGTAAGTGGAGTTATATATATGAGAGCCTTTAGTCGCGGTTGGTGGCTCCAACCGCGACTAAAGGCCACCTTTAGTCGCGGTTGGAGCCACCAACCGCGACTAAAGGTCTCGCTTCCCGCCGCTTGGACTGGATGAAATTCACCTTTAGTCGCGGTTGGTGGCTCCAACCACGACTAAAGGCCCCCCTTTAGTCGCGGTTGGTGGCTCCAACCGCGACTAAAGGCCTGTTCCTGGCACGGTGCAGTGTGGTGGATGTTTAGTCCCACCTCGCCCAGCGAAGGGCGCTCGCACTAGTTTATAAACCCCGGCGCGGTAGCTAATTCAAGCTCCTCTCTAAAGCAGGCCTACAAGGCCTACCGTTCTTTCCTGCCCTGTGGGCCATACTGGACCTTGCGGGCCTGCATCCTGGCCCAACTAGTGGGTGTCTAGTCGTATGCAGGCCGTGGCGGCCCAGTAGGCGGGTTTTTTTTTTTACTTTTCAGTTTTTTTTTGTTTTCTTCTATATTTATTTTCTTTTGTTTCTTGGTTGTTTTTTGCTTTATTTAGAGTTTCTGAGTGAATCTTTTTGCTTTAGGTCAAAAAAATTATAAACTTTCTGTTAGTGCCAGTAGTTTTCAAATTTGAATTATTTGAAATTTGTGTGAATCACTAGTTTGTGAATAACTTTATTTTAAAAAAAGATTTTTCAGTGATTCTTTTTTCTGCTGTTTAATATTAGTGTGTTTTATCATTATATTCAATTTGGTAATTCTTAGGTTATTTAAAAAAAATGAAATGCCTTTGTAACAGACGAGTTTTCGTCCGAAAGCGTGATACTTCGAAAGAGATTGTCCATTTTGTACACGAAGTGCATCCAGTTTTTGCCGTAACCCTCTCAACTTTTTAGCACATGCTATGTGGGTGAAATGATGATACCATGCCAACTTTCAACCTTTTCTGATTGTGATTTGTAGTGCTTTTCAATTTCAGGGTCATTTAGCTCAAAAAAATCAGTAAATGCATGAAAAATAGCAAATGAAGTCAGAAAGGGTTGAAAATTGATGACGTGGCTTTGTACATAATATTTCTTCGCGTTTCAAATGCCAAAACACATAAGTCGGAGTTCTATTACAAAGATTCCCTCCGGTTTGTCCGAAGTGGGACTTTCCAGATATATAAGTCCGGAAACTAACTAGAGAAGCCGGTCACATCCCAGAGTGGGATCTTTGGATATAAAACTTTTTCTTCGCGTGTGTCCCTTTGTGCCGTAACCATGGACAATATTCATCGTTTAACTTGATGCTCGGGTCAACATTCATTGTGAAGGGAGCAATTTCATGAAACTTTTCATAATCTTCTGACATGTCTGTCTTGTCCTCCACTCCCACGATGTTTCTTTTCCCTGAAAGAACTATGTGGCGCTTTGGCTCATCGTATGATGTATTCGATTCCTTATCTTTTCTTTTTCTCGGCTTGGTAGACATGTCCTTCACATAGAAAACGTGTGCCACATCATTGGCTAGGACGAATGGTTCGTCTGCGTACCCAAGATTGTTGAGATCCACTGTTGTCATTCCATACTGCGGGTCTTCCTTTACCCCGCCTCCTCTCAGATTGACCCATTTGCACCGAAACAATGGGACCTTCAAACCAAGTCCATAGTCAAGTTCCCATATCTCCTCTATGTAACCATAATATGTGTCCTTTGTCCTATTGGTGTTTGCTGCATCAAAGCGGACACCACTGTTTTGGTTGGCGCTCTTTTTATCTTGGGCGATCGTGTAAAATGTATTCCCATTTATCTCGTACCCTTTGAAAGTCAATATAGTCGAAGATGGTAACTTGGACAGCAAGTACAGGTCATCTGCAACAGTGTCGTCATGCATGAGACGTGTCTGCAACCAACCGGCGAAAGTCACAGTTTGTTCATGTGTAATCCAGTCGTCAGACTGCTCCGGGTGTTTGGAGCGTAGAATATTCTTGTGTTGCTCGATATACGGAGCCACCAAGGCAGAACTTTGTAGAACTGTGTAGTGTGCTTGCGCCAAAGAATGCCCGTCCCGGCATATTACTGAATTCTTTCCTAGCGTGCCTTTTCCACCCAGTCTGCCCTCATGCCGCGATTCAGGAACACCAATCGGCTTAATGTCAGGAATAAAGTCAACACAAAACTCAATGACCTCCTCTGTTTCATGGCCCTTGGAGATGCTTCCTTCTGGCCTAGCACGATTACGAACATATTTCTTTAAGACTCCCATGAACCTCTCAAAGGGGAACATATTGTGTAGAAATACAGGACCCAGAATGGCAATCTCCTCGACTAGGTGAACTAGGACGTGCGTCATGATATTGAAGAAGGATGGTGGGAACACCAATTCGAAACTGACAAGACATTGCACCAAATCATTCTCTAACCTTGGTAAGATTTCTGGATCGATTACCTTCTGAGAGATTGCATTGAGGAATGCACATAGCTTCACAATGGCTAATCGAACGTTTTCCGGTAGAAGCCCCCTCAATGCAACCGGAAGCAGTTGCGTCATAATCACGTGGCAGTCATGAGACTTTAGGTTCTGGAACTTTTTCTCTGCCATATTTATTATTCCCTTTATATTCGACGAGAAGCCAGACGGGACCTTCATACTGAGCAGGCATTCGAAGAAGATTTCCTTCTCTTCTTTGGTAAGAGCGTAGCTGGCATGACCCTGAAGCTGCTTTGGATCCATGCCGTCTTCTCCGTGCATACGTTGCTGGTCCTCCCGTGCCTCCGGTGTATCTTTTGTCTTCCCATACACGCCCAAGAAGCTTAGCAGGTTCACGCAAAGATTCTTCGTCACGTGCATCACGTCGATTGCAGAGCGGACCTCTAGGTCTTTCCAATAGGGTAGGTCCCAAAATATAGATTTCTTCTTCCACATGGGTGCGCGTCCGTCAGCGTCATTCGGAACAGATTGTCCGCCAGGACCCTTTCCAAAGATTACTTTTAAATCCTTGACCATATCAAGTATATCATCACCAGTACGGTGGCGAGGCTTCTTCCGGTGATCTGCCTCACCTTTGAAATGCTTGCCTTTCTTTCTTACGGGATGCCTGCTCTGAAGAAATCGACGATGCCCCAGGTACACATTCTTCTTACATTTATCCAAATATATACTGTCGGTATCATCTAAATAGTGCGTGCATGCGTGGTATCCCTTGTTTGTCTGTCCTGAAAGGTTACTGAGAGCAGGCCAATCATTGATGGTTACAAACAGCAACGCTCGCAGGTCAAATTCCTGCTGTTTGTGCTCATCCCACGCACGTACACCTTTTCCATTCCACAGCTCTAAAAGTTCTTCGACTAATGGCCTTAGGTACACATCAATGTCGTTGCCGGGTTGCTTGGGGCCTTGGATGAGCACTGGCATCATAATGAACTTCCGCTTCATGCACAACCAAGGAGGAAGGTTATAGATACATAGAGTCACAGGCCAGGTGCTATGATTGCTGCTCTACTCCCCAAAAGGATTGATGCCATCTGCACTTAAACCAAACCATATGTTCCTTCCGTCATCTGCAAAGTCCTTCCACTTTCTCTCGATTTTTCTCCACTGTGATCCGTCAGCGGGTACTCTCAACTTCCTGTCTTTCTTACGGTCATCTTTGTGCCATCGCATCAACTTGGCATGCTCTTTGTTTTGGAACAAACGTTTCAACCGTGGTATTATAGGAGCATACCACATCACCTTGGCAGGAATCTTCTTCCTGGGGCGCTCGCCCGCAACATCACCAGGGTCATCGTGGCCGATCTTATAGCGCAATGCACAGCATACCGGGCATGCATTCAAATCCTCGTACTCACCGCGGTAGAGGATGCAGTCATTAGGGCATGCATGTATCTTCTGCACCTCTAATCCTAGAGGGCAGACGGCCTTCTTTGCTTCGTACGTACTGTCGGGCAATTCGTTGTCCTTTGGTAGCTTATTCTTCATTATTTTCAGCAACTTTTCAAATGCCTTGTCAGGTACACCATTCTCTGCCTTCCATTGCAGCAATTCCAGTGTGGTACCCAGCTTTTTCTTGTCATCTTCGCAATTTGGGTACAACAATTTCTTGTGATCCTCTAACATGCGATGCAACTTCAGCTTCTTCTTTTCACTTGCACAGTTTCTATTTGCATCGGCAATGGCCCGACCAAGATCATCAGCGGGCTCATCTGATGCCTCTTCTTCAGCTCCTTCCTGCATTGTCGGCTCAGCTTCTTCCCCCATTGTTGTACCATCGTATTCATGGAACCCATGGCCAGGATAGCTGTCGTCATCCTCTTCTTCTTCATTCTCTTCCATTAGGATCCCTCTTTCTCCGTGCTTGGTCCAACAGTTATAGCCGGACATGAAACCGGACTCAAACAGGTGGACGTGAATGGTTCTTGAGTTAGAGTAATTTCGATCATTCTTACAGCCAGCACATGGACAATACATAAAACCATCCGCCCGCTTGTTTGCCTCAGCCGCAACCAGAAAAGTATGCACGCCATTAATGAACTGGGGAGAGCATCGGTCATCGTACATCCATTGCCGGCTCATCTTCATTACACAACACCGAAAAGACCAAATTAATACAAGTTCATACATAAAGTTCATACACACTTGTTCTCATAAAGCAACATACAAACTCTCTAGCTAAAGCATTTAAATGCAACAACAAATGCGATCAAGATCGCAACTAAGGTAACAATTGATCCAACAGCATAGTGATACCAAGCCTCACTATCAATGGCATATTTTTTAAATTTTCTAATCTTCAAGCGCATTGCATCCATCTTGATCTTGTGATCATCGACGACATCGGCAACATACAACTCCAGTTTCATCTTCTCTTCTTCAACTCTTTTCAATTTTTCTTTCAAATACTCGTTTGCTTTTTCAACTAAATTTAACTTCTTGACAAGAATATCTATGTCGGTTGCAATTTCCGGTTCACATACCTCCTAGATAAAAATATCTATGTCAACTTGATGGGCATAATTGTCATAAACGCGAAATGCAACAAATAGTTATAAAAGAGAATATATATACCACATCCGAATCATAAACCGGACGAGGGCCGACGGGGACGGATATCAAAGTCATGGCACTATGTATAACAAACAATCATACATGTAAGAAAATTATACAATTAACTATCTAAATCATACAAATAAGATTTTTTTTTATAAAAAGGATAAGAACGAACAAGAGTCTCACCAAGGTGTGGTGACGGGGACGGGACGGTGCGGGCGATCGACGGTGGTTAGGACGGGGACGGGAAGGCACTAAGTAAACCACACCTACACATGCAAAGTAAGAAGTTAATTTGAGCTCAAATTGCATATAAATCAAATGAACTACCACATATAAATACTCCCAAACTAAAACCCACAAATCACTATACTTATAGAGCATTGCAAGAGCTAATCTAGCAATGAGAGATGAAAGGACAAAGTTGCTAACCTTTGTGAACACTTGGATGGATGGGGTGCCTCCAAATCTTGACAAATTTTGGCAAAAATGGAGGATGAGCTCGAGGAAGAGGAAGAACAAAGGAGGGGAAGAAGGGGAAAAAAAGGGAGGAGTACTGTGATCGGGCTGGCCGAATTCATATAGGGGATCTTTAGTCCCGGTTGGTATCACCAACCGGGACTAAAGGGGGGGCCTTTAGTCCCGGTTGGTGATACCAACCGGGACTAAAGGGGCTCGTGGGGGCCCCAGCTGACATCAGCCTGCCACCACCCTTTAGTCCCGGTTCGTGTTATGAACCGGGACTAAAGGGGGGCCTGTAGTCCCGGTTGGTGATACCAACCGGGACTAAAGGGGCTCGTGGGGGCCCCAGCTGACACCAGCCTGCCACCACCACATTAGTCCCGGTTCGTGTTACGAACCGGGACTAAAGGTCCGGAACGAACCGCGATTAATGATGCCCGTCCCGAACCGGGACTAATGGTCACATTAGTGTCGGTTCAAAACCCGACCGGGACTAAAGCTGCGGACAAAAGGTCCGTTTTCTACTAGTGAGGGGAACACGAAGGGCGGGGCGGTGTCGGGCGGAGTCAGGCGGCGTTGGGGATCGTGAGGAGGACTGGGAAGGAGTGGGGAAGGAGCGGCACTGAGAGGGGGGGGAGATGAAGGTGAGACGAGTGAATCAGATAAGGGTTTTTTTTACTGGGTAGGGCAGTTAAAACAGACTAGTGCTAACGTGGGCCTAATTGGCTATGCCAACACAATCTATCCCAAACAAATAAAAGCCTTCAATTACCTATGGTGTTAGAAAAAATTGCAACGCCATCACTAAGTCAATAGCTATGGTATGCGAAAACGAGCTACGCCGGCGCTATTTGAAAAATATAGTGTTGGCGTCACTTGAAAACGGCGCGCCACCAACATACGTTGTGGCTAACCATTTCTCCACTAGTGCTTTGATGGGACTTATTCTAACTAGATGTGAATAATGCATTCTTGCATGGTTATCTTCAAGTGGAAAATATATATACAAATTCCACCTGGTTTTAGCACCGCTCAAACTGAAGGTAAAGTCCTACGCTTGCATCGATCCTTGTACGGCTTGAAGCAATCCCCGCGCGCTTGGTTTGATCCGTTTCGGAGCAATTCTTCGAATGGGTTATAACCAAAGCAATGCTGATCATACTTTGTTCTATAAACGTAATGCAAGCAATGTTGCTATTTTAATAGTTTATGTTGATGATATTGTTATCACCGGGGATGACTCTGAAGAGATTGCTAGGTTAAAATTGCAATTGGTATGAGAGTTTGAGGTCAAAGACTTGGGCTACTTCGATACTTTCTTGGGATTGAAGTCTCTAGTGGCTCAAAAGGAATTTATCTCTCTCAAAGAAAGTATATCTTGGATTTGCTCCCAGAGACCGGATTGTCTGGGTGTCGCCCGGCTTGTAACCCAATTGAGCAAAATCATCGTCTTCATGATGGAGATGGTGGGCCTGTCGATAGAGAGCGCTGTCAAAGACTTGTTGGGCGACTAAATTATCTATCTCACACACGTCCAGATATTGCTTTCACTGTAATTGTCACAAGTGAGTTCATGCATGATCCTCGAACTCATCATATGGATGATGTTGTGCGAATAATTCAATACCTCAAGGGTTGTCCTGGTCGAGGATTTATACACATCACATGGCCATTTGCAAGTAGAGTGCTACATTGACGCTGATTGGGCCGGTTCTAAGGACGACCGAAGATCGACATCGGTTTATTGCACATTTGTTGGAGGTAGCCTTGTTACATGGCGTAGTAAGAAGCAAAGTTTTGTAGCACGATCTATTGCTGAAGCAGAATTTAGATCCATGGCACATTGTGTCTTTGAAGTATTATGGGTACGGATCCTATTGATGGAGCTAGGCCTATTCCAATCAAAATCATTGATGTTGTACTGTGATAATAAGGTGGCCCTCAATATTGCTAACAATTATGTGCAACATTACCGAAGAAAGCACATTGAGATAGATCGTCACTTCATTAAGGAGAAGCTAGATCTCGGAATTATCTGCACATCGTATGTAAATTGATCAAATCAATTAGCAGATATCCTCACAAAGGGTTTGCCTGATAGATTATTTACTACCTTATGTAGCAAGATGGGGATGTACGATGCATTTGCCCCATCTTGAGGGGGAGTGTGGAGTTGTATGTAACTAAGTAAATATTTAATTCCTAGAGGACCGAAGTGTAAGAATCACAATATTAGGAGACGAAAGGCCCCAGAGTTTTTTTCTCAATGTTCTTCCTGCCAAATCCCTAGAATTCAAATATGAATATCTCCAAATCTCAACAAGATCTAAATTTCCAATACCCTATAAATGAAACTCTAAGAGCAAGTACAATAAGGTGACATAAGCAGGCTATAAGAACTAAAATATTATATCCTTTCTTAGTTGGAGGAGAGAGAAGATGACAGAGAAGAGAAGCAGGCTCTTGGCACGAGACCCAAGACGCTTTGTGAGGTTGTAAGGTGGGCCAACTACTAATAAAGTAGTACACATCTAAAACTTATTATTGTATATGCCGGCTATTAGGTTGGCGTTAGATGACACGGCAACTCTTTATAGCCGATTGTTGGCTGTATTATTAACCATGCTCTAAGCAACCTATGGCAAGCTCTAATAACTAGTAGATGTAGACATCAGAAGGTGGTCACCCCTGCCTACTGCAAGTCACGGATGGACAAATCTTTGACTTCAGTATTTCAAGTCACCCCTTCTCCTTACAACATTCATGTACGCGTCGCTAAAGGAAGAAGCTAGTTCCAAGAGATGACAAGTTGTAGTTGCAAACTATTCACATCTTTAACATGCGACTGGAATAATTCTCACACCTACTAGTATTGTACGTGATCGATGCTCTTCATGCCATCAAATCTCTCGCCTTTATTACAGATTTTTTTTCAAGTCTAACTAGTGCCTACTTATTTGCATGGCCTTCCTTCCCTTCCCATGTCTATTTGAGACGTCGACTCCCTAGTTTTGGAAGAACTAGCAATGGTAGATTTGTTATTTTTCTCTTTCACTGTTTGGCTACCTTTCTTGGCAGTCTAGCAATTGGATGGAAGTGATAGGTATCGGGAGAGAGGTAGTAGCAAGAATAGAAGCTGTCCTGCTCGTGATTTACTCATACTCTACGATGCCCTGACGGAGTCGCTGCCACCTTTCTATGACGGACAGGATCTTGACCATGATGGCTGCAGTGTCGCGCAATCAGAGGATCATTGAGGAGGATTGCACGGTGCGGTGGCACAAGGTCAGGACCAGTGAGATATTCAGAGACATCGTCACCGGCGGCCGCTAATAGTTAACCACTCCAAGTTTGTCTTCTGTGTTTGCATTGTGGACTGTTTGTTATCTTTGTCTTGAGATGAACTGATTGCATTCGAAGCATGGCCAAATTGGGACACCAAACTCGCACTTTCAAATTTTGAGCAGCAGAACACAAAGTTAGCACGGACCCAAAATCAGCTCAAACGTTTGATAAAAAAACAAAGGATTAAAAATTTAAAACAAAGGAATTTCAAGCTAGGTGCTTATACATGATAGTACAAAACAACAATACCGCAGAAAATATTCAGAACAAGTCACTTCCAGTATACCGCAGAAAGCTACTTCCTTCGTTCCATAATTCTTGTCGTGTCACAACAAGAATTATGGAACGGACGCAGGGCCACTATTCATTCATCATCGTTTATCAAAATTGAAGCTTGTGAACACAAGCGAACATAACTCTGGACTACGGTATGATGGAACAAAGACGCAACAAGACAGCAGACACACAAACTACTCCATTGGAGGACACCAAATGCACCAGATTAGTGAGCCCAAAAGCTGTTCCACGGCCAAGCACTTACTGGCCACCGTGGAGGCAAAGCACCAAGTGAAGGGTGGAGTCCGCTGCTGGTCCTGGTGGGATGCCCTCCTTCTCATAGATCTAGTCTGCACTCATTCACATGTTGGCTTAAACAAAATAAAGGGGTACATCTAGTCCGGCGCCGTTGGCAATGAAGTAGCAGTTGTGCAGATTGACCCTATTGTTAACCGCATCTAGTCAACCCTCGCCACGCGACCTAACCCTCCCGCGCCGCCCCCTCGAGGCAACGGGAAGGGACCTTCGATCTCCGCCGCCGGTCCCCTCCTCCAGCCTCGCCCTCCCTCGCCGCCGCCCAAGGGCACGGACGGGCGAAGCCCGATCGTCGGCGGCGGCGGCGGGGGGGGGGGGGGGGGGGGGGTCTTCTTCCCCTTGCGCGATGGGGCGGCCCAGGCCGACCTCCTAGGGCCTGGGCGCGGCAAAGGACGCCGCAGCGCGGCGGCTCGTCTGCGTGGGGTGCTTGCATGGGTGATGTGGCGGCATGGAGGACTTCGTGGCGGTGGCGACCCGGGACCGCGGCCCTGGAAGGTGTTGGCAGGTGAAGCCCAAGCCTCTCGTGGTGGCATGGCGTGGCGATGTCCTTGTACATGGCGGATCTACGCCAGCGATCTGGTGACTTTGGCTCCGGTTTAGATCGGATCAGCGACGGTGACGATCGTGCGGGATTCCTCTCGGCGGCTCTCGCGGTTTGGCGAGGTGGGATGGCGGCCCTCCTCCCAGGCTCCAGTGTTGGTACACGCAGGTAGCAGCCAGTGTGCCAGGGCTCCCACGGTGGCAGTGCGGTTGTGGATGGTCGCCGGATCTGGGTGGCC
Organism: Elymus sibiricus; assembly: GCA_039707655.1. NCBI lineage: Eukaryota > Viridiplantae > Streptophyta > Magnoliopsida > Poales > Poaceae > Elymus > Elymus sibiricus. The sequence continues at coordinate 433,011,109 of CM077675.1, forward strand.
AGATCTGGGGCTTTTAAGATGGTCTGGACGGTGCACATGTTGTCGGTTGAATGATCATTGGGCAGATCCGGGTGAAAACTTGATCTCTGGCCGGTGGCCGGAGTCGGTGATGGTGACACCCTCGGCGTCGTTTCCTTCTTGAAGGCATCATCTAGGTGAAGCTCCCAACTCCTTCCGCTACCTCCGGGGGAAACCCAAGATCAGTCGATCGGATAACGGCAGCGCACTTGTGTCGTTACCTTGGGGGCGTCATTCTTGGAGGGGTGCATTGCTTGAGGGACCAGTGGACGGTTCCAGCGGTGGAGCGGCATTCCATGTGATGCATCGACGACGTGGAATCTCGGCGGCGTGGTGCGGCAGGGACTCAGCGACGGATGTGTGATGATGGACACGGGCGGGGAGGAGGCGTTGTCTGGCGCCGTGGTGGCGTCGACGACAGGCCTGGCAAGCTTGAAGCGTCAATACCTGCTCTGAAGATGGACACGAGCGGGAAGGAGGCGTTGCAAGGTTTTTTTTATCATTTATGCCATTGGTTATGTCTCACTACTCAGTTTTGCCATTAGGAATTGCGACTGCTCAAAAACGCCATCGCTTCGTTTGGCGCATGCTCAAAAATGCCATTGAACACCGTTACTATCATCTCAAATCTCATTTGTCATGTTATAATGACCAAAATACCTATGGACCAACACGTCAGCTCTGCCTCTATCTCACTACAATAAAGTGTGGGTCCCACTTGATCCCAACAACGTTCTTATTTTCCTTTAAAATTATTCGCTTGCTTACTCCTGACAAGTAGGGCCCATACTTACCTATAGTGGTATTTTTGTCATATAACATGGTCAATGGGTTTGACCTGGAAAAAATAATGTCTAATGGCATTTTTGAGCAAACATCTAATGGAACGATGGCATTTTTTAAATCGCTAACGGTATTTTTGAGCAAGCATCTCACAAAATGATGGCATTTTTTAACAGTTATAACTTCTAATGACAAAACTGAGTAGTGAAACGCAACTAGTGGCATAAGTGATAAAAACCCTTCGAAAAAAAAGTTTTGTGGATTGGCATTGAGGCACGACACCGTACACAGCTCTATATGAACTTAGTCAAGGTATAGTTGAACAAAATATGCTCCACGTCCTCAATCTCTCCACAAAAGCGCATGGTGACCACCTTGCAGGCCAAGCAGCCCAAGCTCTATTCATAGGTCATCTGATTCGGTACTCGGAAAAAAACAAATAAATTTGTGAATATAATAGTGGCATATTCAATTACAGTACTACAACTTTTTTCCCAAGAAGTATACTTGAGGCAGTGATGATAAGTGATAACGCATAACTTAGCACACAAACATGAGAAATACTAGACGTATCCCCGTGAGTTGTAACATGCAAGAACTCTTTTTGTGAGAAACAATGGGAGAGATAATTGATGTGTCATGAACCGCTCCCCCCCCCCCCTCCCCCCGCGTCGCCTCTCTCTGGCGACACGGGGGGAACCCCTCCGGCGCCGCCACCTCCCCTCCTCCCTCCACCCCCCCCCCCCCCCGACCTCACCGCCGCCTGAGGAGACCGCCGGCGAAGCCCGGTCTGGCTCCAGGGAGGGTGGCGGCGGGGCATCTCTCTGCGAGGCGCGAGGGCACATATGGCACGCGGGCGCGGCGAGCTAGGACGGGCGTGCGGGCGCGGCTCCGGAGCGGGCTGGTGTGGCTCCGGCGGTCTGTGGGGGAGGCGGCGCGGCGGTGGGCTCGCTTCGGCGCGGGCTGGCGCGGCTCCGGCTATGGGCGGGCGCGGCCAAGCGCGGATCTGGCGCGGCGATGAGCGATGTCGCGGTCCGCGCGGGATGGTGGTGCTCGGCCCGGCAGCGTCTTGGTGGTGCTCCGGCAGCTCCTGGCGCTGTGGATCCGGCGGATGGCGGGGTGCGGCAGCCCCGGGCGTGCGTGGCTGGCTCTGGCCGGCCTTGGGTTCTCCGGATCTGGCTGCTGCGTTGCGGCGAGAGGCTGTTTTGGTGGTCCGGCCGGGCTAGGGCTCTGGCGGACAGTGTGGCTGCGCCGGGCGATAGCTCTGCCTCGGGTTTCTGGCCGGGGCCGGCGACGGCGACGCCCTTGGGTGCCGCGCTCTTCTTGAAGACGTCGTCGAGGTGTGCTGTCTGCCCTGCTCGTGTCTCCGGTCGGTGAGACCAGTGGTGGATGCATGGTGTGGTGGTGGCTTCTGCTTGGTCATGGCGCGATGGCTTCGTGGGAGGTGTGCGGGTCAGCGGAGGTGCAGTGCGTGAGGGTGTGGTGTTGGGCGGTGCTCCGGGCGAAAGCTTGCCGGGTTTCTACCGGCCGACAGCGTCGGCGTCCGCGGATGTCGTGTCACCTCCTTGGAGGCGCCGCCGTGGAGTCCATCCCCTGCACATCCTCGGTTCCAGCTCTTCGGGTGAAAGCCTAAGGCCCAGTCGGGTCGGGCGACGGCGTCGGCATCGTCGCTTCCCTCTTTGGGGCGTCGCCTTGAAGAGTTTCGGATCCCGTTTGCGCGCTTCACGGGCTGGACGCTCGCGGCATTGCGGTCGGCTGGTGCCCGTCCGGCAATGCGGATGTTGCGCGGCTTCCTGTTTGTGGCAACGATGGTGGCTTTGGGCGGAGTCAGGTTTGCTGATGGTTCTTGGTAGTCGGTCTCTTCCGACGGGTTCGAGGAGTCGCCGCTCTGGCACTGGCTCGGCGCAAGCCCAACGCTTTTCTCCTGCAATGCTCATCGACAGAGTCGGAGCTGCCTGGTCGCCGACGCGTGTGCCTGACTGTTTGGCATCGGCCGGCGCAAGCCTCGACGCTGTTTACGGTGAGGGCTTCTTCGGTGGTCGTCGATGGTGGAGTCGGAGTCGCCCTCGCGGAGGGGTGATGACGATGACGCCGGGTTGCGGCCTTGACGACGCTTTTCTCCTCGACGGCGTGTGTGCGTTCTTGTGTGGGTTGCCAGGTCACCCTGTGTGCCTTGTTTCTGCGGGCCAGTTGTGACGGTTTTCGCCCGGTTTTCCGTTTATTAACCGGGCAATTCTCTTCGAGCTTATTTAATGAATCGGGCCCTAAGGGACCGCGTTTCAAAAAAATAATTGATGTGTCTATCAAAAATGGTCTCCGCAATGAGGAGTTGCAGTCTTCTCCTGGGTCATGTTTGTTCTCTGAGATCTTGACAACGGTGGGGTTGGTCGGCGTGGCGGCGACCATCCAACTCGTGCCTTTTTCTCCTCAGGGTCCACCTCGGTCTCGAGGTTGTGGCTGCCTCCTCATTTGGTGGCTACCCGGCGACCTTCTGGCCAGGCACGATTGCTTCGATCACTCCCTCATACGACGTTGTAACCGGATGAATTACTAACTGTAGCGCATAAATTCTGTTTTATTAGCATAATCAGCGCATAACCAGGCATGAATATTCATTCTTTATCTGGGTTTATCTTGGCCAGCTCACTAGCAAGCACCGAAACAGCCTATGTTTGTAAGGCACGAGTAAAAATTCAAAAAAAGGCATGTAGAAGAATCGAACTAATGACCTCAAAGACCCGACCACGTGCCACTAGTCATTCGAACAAACGTGTCATGCTAATCTATGGCTAGCGCGAATATTTAAGAACATAATGCAGTGTAAGATTCCAAACATTTTTTCTTTTTATTGATGTTTTTAAAACTTTTCCAAATAATAATAATAACTATGAATTGCCGGGTTTTTTTGGAAACATGAACAGTTTTTGAAATTCTGATTTATTTCTAAAAATCCGAATAATTTATTGAAATTTCCATACATTTTTGGAAAAACACGAACAATATTCTAAATGAGAACATTTTTTGAAATTAATAGTTATTTTCTAAAACATGAAAGTTTTAAAAAAACACGAACATTTTTTGAATTTGTGAATAATTATTCAAAATAGTAACATGTTTTGAACATTCAAAACAATTGAAAAAAATTCATGCGAAATTTATGTTAATTTTTTAAATATTTCAATAAATAATAAAATTTCAAATTTATGATAAATTAATATATTTTTTAGAAATTATCGAATTTTATTGGAAAATACAAATACTTTTAAAAATTGTAACATTTTTTAATTTTGAAAAAAAATCCCGGGAGAGACAAAAAATTGAAGTTCTGAATATTTTTCTAAAGGGGCACACAATTTTGGGATTCTGGCTATTTTTTGCTTGAACAAAATTTGAAATTCTGAATTATTTTATAAAATATTGAAAAAGGGAAAATATATTTGGAAGGAAAAAGAAGAAACAGGAAAGAAAAAGAGACAACAACAACAACAACAAAGCCTTTAGTCCCAAACAAGTTGGGGTAGGCTAGAGGTGAAACCCATAAGATCTCGCGACCAACTCATGGTTCTGGCACATGGATAGCAAGCTTCCACGCACCCCTGTCCATGGCTAGTTCTTTGGTGATGCTCCAATCCTTCAGGTCTCTCTTTACGGACTCTTCCCATGTCAAGTTCGGTCTACCCTGGCCTCTTTTGACATTATCATCACGCTTTAGCCGTCCGCTATGTACTGGGGCTTCTGGAGGCCTGCGCTGAATATGTCCAAACCATCTCAGACGATGTTGGACAAGCTTCTATGTTGTCTCAACATAGCCGGTCCCAAGCCCGGATAAAGGAGGAGGATTGTGATAGGCTTGGCGAGCCAACGTCAAAACTCAGCCACTCTTATGGAGATGAAACCCAAAAGAAAAGAAAAAGAGAAAGGAACATAAAAGGGAATGTAGAAAAAAACACAGAAAATAACGAAAATGGGTCGGCCCAATCTTGGGCGCCTGTGTGAAGTTGTGACTATTTTCCGCGTTGTGCGGCAAATATGGTAATCCCAGCTGTGTGAATAGGAAAATAAGTGGGTTGGCTTCGCGAGGCCACAACGCGTGACCCATGTACGAAATTCTGCACAAATCATATTTCGGCCAGTGATAGGCGCCGACGCACCGGCCCAAATTTGGGCCGGTCGATCATGCATCGTCCGATTCAACTACTTCCAGCCGTATGATCCCATAATAGATTGTCTTCTTTCCCCGCATCTTAGATCCCGTGGCAGCAAGTCGTCTTCCCCCCCCCCCCCCCCCCCCCCGCTTCTCAAATCTAGCCATCAGGCACGCATGGGAGCTGTGGCTGCACACACCCCACGCCGGCAACAGCTCGCCGCCCTGGCCGTCGGTCACCGTCCTCGTCGTCATCGTCCCGTGTCTTTCTCACCGGATCCACGCATGTGGCAACTTTTGCCCCGCGGTTGCAGCTTCCTCACTGACGGTGGCAACTCCAGTAGGACGCCGACAACTCCTGTAGCGTCGGTCGCCGGTCACAGCACCCCGACGACAAGCTCGTGAAAAAGTACTCTCCTTCGAGTTTGCTGGTGGCAACAAAGATGTCCATCGGTAGTATCCAAAGATTGGATTGGTTCCAGCAAAAATAGCCCGTCGGTGCCGCCACCCCGTCTCCATTGAAGCAAAATTGATCGCTGGTTGTAGCTTTTGTGATTGCCGGTTGTAGCTTTTGTGATTGCCGGCTGCAGCAAAAACAACTTCTGGTCCAGCTCGGGGCTTCTCTAGTAGTAGCAAAAAATCTACAACGGTTGTAGAAAAACATAGTCACAAGGTCTTGGGCAACCTCATGAAAAAGGATGGAACATATAATATCAATCACTTGGCGTCCATCTGATGCATCAACTATGGATATTTCATACCCCCCCCCCCCCTTTCTTTACGTAGTATTTTTCTTACTATACCTGTTGACGTAGCATTATAGAATGTATGGTTACTCTTGCTACCATCAGGATAGATCTGTCCTCTTCCTCGGTTTCCCCCTACATATATAGGATAGTACCGGGAGTAGCAAAACCCAAAACCGTTGTAGCAAAAAGTGGTGCAAAATGATTCCAACAAAAAAACATGGCAGTAAAATTTGGTTAGTTCAAGCAAACTACGAAGATGGTGGTAAGTGGTAACAAATTAGTACACTGGCACCAGTAAAAACAAACATGGGAGCAGAATCTGGGTTGGTTCCAACAAAAACTGAAGACAGTGGTAGCAAAATTTGGAGATGGTTCCAACAGAAAAAACAGTTAGTTCCAGCAAAAAAAACTCGAGCCATGCCATGGTCGGAGACCTGCGGCGCTTCCATGGTCAGAGACATGCAGCGGCATCTGCCGCGCCGCATCGAGTGCACATTTGCAGCTCTCCGTCGTCAGATGCCGGTGGATGCAACACCCCGTACAAATAAGCAACGATGCTTAAGAAAAGTCTGATTTATTTTTTCAAATACCTCCCCTAAGCACCTTACATTCTGAAAAGCCTTAATAACTGTGTTCCTCCTGTTGGGGCTGCCCAGGAAAGACAAACACGGATTTGGGGTAGAAGAGACACACGCAAGTTTTGCACCATGCACATCTTGTACCTTTTCTATGTTTCTCTTTACACACAAATAAACTGGATTACAAAGAATTAAATAGCTGGACTCATACATCGGCTACCTACCATGCAGCCATCAAGGATGCATTTGGTTACCTTCACCGATTTTTAAATGTTACATGAAAAAAACGCATCAGACTAAGTAGAGCCTGGTTGAGGAGCTATAGGGAAAAATACGACATTTTCAAGTTGTTTGGTTACTTGCATATGGGTTACTTGCATCATGAAAGAAATTCCTCCCCGGTGTCTGGTTGCATACATGCATCGTGATTAGAAGTTAACAACTACATTTGAACAAAGAGGTTACAATAGAAAGCACACGTGACAGCACACACACGTTTACATGAACAAGACACACACACACCAGGACACCCACACAATCGCATGAACAACACATGGGAGCACACACACACACATGAACAACACACACACACACACACGTGACAGCACTCCAACAAGTTTGAAGCACCGTTGTACATCACATTGGAAAGATTAGAAGGGACTAATGAGATGTATACGTATTCGTCTACAAATTATTTACAACACCAAAGTTCGTGTGAAATGGAAAGATAAAGCTACTGCTCAAAGAAAAATTCAAAAGGTCAACCATGCGCGATGAATTTGTTGAAATTCATCCAAAATGGCTTCAAGCGGTCCACAGCCTTGAGATCGATCTGTTGGTAGGCCGTGGGCCTGCGTACAACGCACTTTTCAGCCTGCTACTTTTTGGCTGCCTTCTGCCCACATGAGAGGTTGCTGAGTTCTTTTTTTAATTTTTTCATGGATCCATTTTTCTTCACGGGCTGTATGTGTACGTACCAGGATTTGGGCCAGGGTCACTGGGATCAATTGCCCCTGGCTCAATACTGTAGCTCCGGCCCCTGATGTACACAGATGGTCGTTTCTCTACATGTGCATATTGCTGTGAACCCCATTTGACGCCCATGTATGTCCAACTGTTGCGCTTTTGCCGAAGCATGCGAGCGAGCACTGTGAAACGGGCAGGCCCACTTCGAGCTTTAAAGTAGTGCCAGGCAAACCGGTTTTAGGAACCTTCGAAGGAGAAAAGGATCCTAGGTAAACAACTACGCTTTCCGGTCGAAATACCCATTTTTCCTTTTTATGTCAATATCGATAGAGAAAAGTTCCATTTATTTGTTGAATAGACAGATTGGCCGAGAATACCAGGTTCCCTCAACTATTTTTTTTCTGTTTTTTCTTTCTTTTGCAAGTTTTCCGGTTTTATTTTTCCTTTATTTGATTTTTTCCTTCTTTCCCATGTTTTTATTTTTTTATTTTTTTATTTTATCCATTTTATTTTTATTTTTTATCCTTTATTTTCAAAAAATGCCTGAAATCCAAATTTTGTTCAAGATTTCAAAAATTGTTCACGGTCTTCAAATTTTGTTCACCTTTTAAAATTGTGTTGACATTTCAAAATCTGTTTAGTGTATATCACAAAAATGTCCAATGCATATTTAAATATTGTTCAACGTATATAACAAAATATTTAATGTGTAGTTAAAAATTGTACATCATATATTTAAAAAATGTTCAATGTATATTTAAAAATTATTCATTGTATATCACAAAACTGTCCAATGTTTATTTAAACATTGCTCCGCGTATATCACAAAAATGTTCAATGTGTATGTAGAAATTATTCAGTGTATAATATAAAAATTTCCAATGTATATTTAAAACATTCATTGTATATAAAAATCAATAAAAGTTTGAAACAATTGTTTTTACATGTTTTCCATAATTGCTCACGTTTTTCGAAAAATGTTCATCATATATATAGAAATTCAGTATATGTTTAGAATTTCAAAATGTTCATGTTTTCGATAATTGTTCACGTTTATTAAAAAAATCATGTTTTAAAAGTTTTTTCGAGTTTCAAATTTGTTTTTGATTTTCAAACATTATTCAACATTTTGAAGGAAGATTAAAAAACGAATATGCCGTTGTACATAGTACTTTAGGTTTAGCACTGCAATTTCACACATACTCAGTCGCCAGCTGCAAGGGCTGCCAACGTTGCTATCCAGTGCTAGGTCGGGTTTTCGACTCAATCCAACGCTTTTATTTTCCGTGACATTTCTGTTACATCGGCTCATCGCTTGGGAATGGGCCGGCCGGTTTGCATCAACCCCTCAGCAAAAGCTCTCCTATTGGACGCACACGGGCATCCAATAGAAGCTCTCCATATTGCCACAGCTTCCAGTGGTTGGCTCAACTACATGAAAAACTCAGAGACGTGACTAACTAAACACAATGAACACCTTGTACACTGAAGGTTGTGGTGGTAAGGAGGACTAGTACTCAGCATGGTCGCTAATGATATTCCTTGAGAGATTTCAGTCGGTTGCAACGTCATCGTCCGGCATCGCTTTTGGCGAAGGCGTAAATCCATTAAAATGCAAGCGAGGATCTACTAGTGTTCTTTATCCTTAATGGGTTTGGAGCATATTGGCTGCAAGCTGTAGTTAGATTTATTCTTAGGTCTCTGGATCTAGATTATAGCTATGAATTTCCTTCACTGCATAGCAATGGTAGCCAAAATAATAACATCATATTGATATGTTTTTTACATGGGGTTGAGACATGGTTCTTTTAAACCAACAAGTTGCATGCAAGTCTATCCAAATGCTCAAGTGTCATAACATAAAGAATCAATGCTCACGTGATGACCAATCTATAGAAAGATGCCAGAAAGATGTCAGCCTATGTAGAAACAAACCATTAATGGGTAGCTCTGTATTTGCCCAGCCATTGACAAAACATGTACTAGAATAACCCTCCGCACCTAATATTGTACATGATCACTTCATGGCATCAAATTCATCACCTTTATTATATAAATTTTCAAGTTGAACTGCTGCCTACATATTTATAAGCCTCACTTCCCATGTCTATTTGAGATGTCAATTTCCTAGCATTGGAATAACTAGGGATGATAGATTTGTTGTTCTTCTTTTTCACCTTTTTGCCCGCTGTCTCAACAGCCTAGACCCTAGGTGGGAGTGAGAGGTATCAGGACAGAGGTAGCAGCACAAAGGATGTGTATTTGCTTGTTATCTCAAAGAGTGTGTACGTCGGGAGTATGAATGGGTGACGACGATGCTGCGAGCCAGCATGCTCCGAGGCCGCGACGCGGCAGACACGTCTCCCGATCCACCTCCTCCCTTGTTGACACAAGTCATACCTTGACGACTAGTAACTTCAGCCTATTAACTTCCAGCCTTGCGCACGTACTAAACTGTAATCTGGCCCGGGCAAGAGGGAATCTTTTTTTTTAATAAAGACATCCAAAGGGCATCTTAGATCTGATTAACATCGAGAAAAACAAAGGCCAGTACAATAGATAGACAACTGAACGTAGAACGGTCAGTAGAAAATAAGATTATATTAAAAAGCATATTAGTTTTCTTCTTTGTCTGATTGTACGCCGTCCACCGAAAATTGGAATATGCACTGAACCAACAGCAAAGAAAAGCGACACCGAACCATTTTTTTCCATTTCGCGGTGGCACATCTATGTAAATAAGACGGAACTCCTGGTTTTGCTTTTCGTGGATCCCGAAATGAGCAGCTCCACCTTTTTGAACGTAGCCCCGTCTTTGATTCCTGGAGCTGAACTGTTCGTCCAGCTCTGCCCACAGATTCGGTGAAGCTAGGAGCTGGGCAGCTCCAGAACAGGCCTAAGTTAACTTCGGTCGATTCTTTCCAGCTGGTTGAGTGGAGACGCAGACGTGTACGACGACATGAACTAGTGCGGCCAGCAACCTGATGGATCCCGCCGGCTGCACAACGTAAAACCAGCAAATCCCTGGATCGGTTTTGTAGGAAAACACTCACGCGAGACACACGACGATTTTTAGGTTTACAGCAATAATGTGTGTGTCGCACTTGTGTTTCTTTATATTTTTTTCACGAACATACAAAGTTTGTGTTTTTTTTTCATTGATAGGTAGAAGAAAACAAACATAGAAAAACGATGGAGGCACCCTATAAGATGAGGGCATGAGTAGAACAAGGGATGCACAACCCTCCAACACGCAGCAAACAAAACACGCTAGTCCAGCCTCATGCCACAAGTAGCAACAAAACAGCGAGCACAAGGCTGCGTCACAACCAAAGCCAGACACTTCAAGAGCACGACCAAGCCAAGGGACCAAACTATATCTACACACCCTCCACTGAAAGTGCCAAGGAATGGCAAGTGGACAGCAGGAACCGGTTGGACCCGAGGAAGGTGTCGTCCAAAACTCATCGGTGACGGTGTACATTGCGGCCTAGAGGATCGAGCCACGGCAGTGGTGTTCACCGGAAGGGGACGAAGAACCAAACAGGGAAGGCGACACTGATAGATCTCAAACACATCTATTTTTCAAATAATTTTGCTTTCAAACGAGCCCGGATTAACGTTACTTTCAATTGAATTGTCATGGTATTGTTTTTGTACAGAAATAAAAGTTTCGAAATTGGACGAAACTTGACGAGGATATTTTATTGAATAAATAAAATATACTGGAACAAAGATCTGCCGGAGGGAGCCAACAAGCTGTCGGCCTTGTGTGCCCCTCACAACTCCGTTTGCGCGTTCGGGTGGAGAGATGTGGGCTGCACCCACGTTCGAGTCGGCAACAACCCACGATCCGACGTCTCGGATACGTGACGCACCTGTTACGGACTCCCCGTCCTGACAGGCAAAAAATAAGCGCATAGGTATGAGCTCGGCTAGGCTCAATCCCGCAACCCGTGCCTCGTCGTAACGAGGTGTAGCATGGCGAGGCAGGCGGTCGAGGAGCAGTGCGCGAGGACCACTTCTCTTCTCAAGCTCCAATAGCATATGGAATAGAATCCCTTCTTAGGAGGTCCAACTCCTTCTCTACTAGCGGGATGGGACTAAACTTCCCATCATCTCCTTGTCACGACACCTATATGGGTCCTAAGATTTTCAGAAAATGTTGGATTGGCCTAAAGCCCACCCCATATTTTAAAAAAACATCACCAGATCTCGAGGGCCCATTATGTCCTCTATTCCAATCACTATTTCGATATACCAGTATTTCAGTGAAGACCTGTTAAGATTGAACTTCACCAAGCGCAAGTAGCTGCACTCCTTCATAACTGTACAATGGACTCTATCTTGAATTGTCAGTTTGGCGTAAAAAAGTTTCATGTCTTACTAGTACTAGGCTGCCAAAGGTTGACCCCTCGGTGGAGCATATTGGTCATACTCCTGGCCTATTCATGAGCTTGCTAGAGATCACCACAATCTCATAGACTGTAACCAGCGGTTGGGTTCATATAGGTGTGTTCCTCCAAAGATTGTTCTGTAGGACAGAATCTTGCTTATATATAAGCTTTAAAACACATTAGGACAGTATTCATCCTACCATACATTATTCGAGAGTACTGCATCTCCAACGGAGTGGGTTAGTAAAGTTACTCTCCTCGGTCACCTCTGGCTTGTTTTTCCCAGGTCCTACTTCATGGGATCTCCAATCACATAGGTTGGGTTACCACCATGGTAACTCATGTGGGTCTTGTACCCATCTCCTTCGATGCATTATTTATCACAACATGTGATAGCCCATTAGTAAAGGGATCTGTTAGATTCTTAGCCGTTTCAATATAACCCAACGCTATCACTCTGAAGTTTCTTAAACGTCTGAAAGATGTCAATCTCATTCGTATGTGTTTGTTGGACTTCATGTTGTCCTTTGAACTCTTTACCTTGACAATAACTGTCTAATTTTCATAGTTCATAAGGATAGCCGGAACCGGCTTCTCAACCACTGGCAATTCCATCAAAAGATCTCTAAGCCATTCTGCTTCGACACCAGACGTGTCTAATGTTGTTAATTCAGATTCCATTGTCGATCTCGTTAAGATCGTTTGCTTGCAAGACTTCCACAAAACAACACCACCTTCAAGAGTAAACATATACCCAGTTGTGGCCTTCATCTCATTAGCATCAGAGATCCAACTCGCATCACTATACCTTTCAAGTACGAATGGCTATCCGGTATAGTGAAGTCCATAGTTCATAGTACCTTTCAGATAGCGCATAATTCTTTCAACATCATGCCAATGTACATCACCCGGATTGGCAACAAACCGGCTCAGTTTGCTCACAGCAAACGCGATGACAGGCCTCGTTGCGCTCGCTAGATACATGAGTGAACCAATAATTTGAGAGTATCTCAATTGATGTTTAGTTGTGCCTTCGAACTTTCGAATGAGCATGCTAGGATCATACGGTGTTTGAATATCCAAAACGACTCAGAATCTTCTCAACATAATGGAATTGCAGAAGTGTAATCCCACCTTCATCATCTCTCAATAGCTTGGTGTTCAAGATAACATCAACCACCCCAAGATCTTTAATCTTAAAGTTCTAAGATAAAAATGACTTAACCTGCTCAATCACTTTGAGGTTGGTTCCAAATATCAGTATGTCATCAACATATAAGCACAGTATAACTCCTTCGCCCCCACCATGGCGATAGTATACACATTTGTCAGCCTTATTAACAACGAAGCCAACTGATGTCAAAGTTGTACTAAAGTTCTCATGCCATTGCTTAGGTGCTTGTCTTAGACCATATCAAGATTTCAGCAACTTACACACTTTTCCTTTGTGACCATCTATTACAAAGCCATCTGGCTGTTACATGTAGATTTCCTTATCTAGCTTTTCGTTCAGGAAAGTCGTCTTAACATCCATCTGGTAGACGAGAAGACCATGTGAGATCGCCAACAAGAGTAATAATCGAATGGTGGTTAGTCTGGCCACATGTATAACCCTTCGAGTATTACCCTTGGGCATAACCCTTGGTCACAAGCTTTGCCTTGTACTTTTCAATTGTACTATCGGTCCTAAGATTCTTTTTGAAGACCCACTTATATCCCAATGGTTTGCAACCATAGGGACGTTCAGTAATTTCCCATGCCCCGTTAGCCATGATGGAATTCATCTCGCTATGGATCGTATCTTTCCAGTAGTAAGCATCTGGAGATGCATATGCTTCTGAAATAGAGGTGGGATTATCATCCACGAGGTACATGAGGAAATCATCACCAAAGGTCTTTGCAGTCCTTTGTCTCTTGCCCCTACCAAGGGTTTCCTCGTCATCCTCCTCAGGATTTTCATCATGTGTTTGTTATAATATGGCAGGCTCACGAGTCTCCTCAGATTCATGTCTAGAACTACCACTACAGGAATCAGGTTCTTTGCCGTCCGCCATGGCAGACGGCAAAGGCACAACAACGGACGGCAAAGAGCTTTGCCGTCTGCCAGCGGACGGCAAAATTTTGGGCCGAATAAACTCCGGCAAAGAGGTCCTTTGCCGTCTGCCTAGGCACAGCGGACGGCAAAGATTATTTGCCGTCAGTCTGCAGACGGCAACGAGCCCGGACGGCGTAGTGTTCACGTTAGCACCGTTAGGTGGCTAATGGCCCCCCACCAAAGTCTTTGCCGTCAGCCCCCGGACGGCAAACACTCAGTCCTTTGCCGTCTGCTATGGACGGCCCCACACAAGCCTTTGCCGTCTGCCCCGGACGCCCCCACATAAACCCTTTGTCGTCCGCCCCCGCTATGCCGACGGCCACCGTCGGCAAAGAAGCCGCCCTTTGACGTCCGCCCCCGCTATGCCGACGGCCACCGTCGGCAAAGAAGCCACCCTTTGCCGTCCGCCCCCGGACGGCAAAGAAGCCAAATGGCCCCCGGCCTGGCGCTCCCAGGTTTAGCAGGTGGCTGCCACGTGTCCTCTTTGCCGACGGCGGCCGTCGGCATAGCGGTCTTTGCCGTCCGGGGCAGACGGCAAAGAGGCTGTATTGCCTCTTTTTTGTTTGTTTTTGTTATATTCAACAATCTTCACATGCAAATATATGATATGTATATATATATTTCACAGCAACAATATCCCTGTCATATGGATATGATCAACCAACAATTATACCAAATTAAAAGTATCAAATGTCACATTGTTCACCATATTACATTAGTTTCATCCATACATACATAGTCTCATACATAGGTAGAAAGTTTCATGTAAGTTCATCGATACAAAATGAAAACAGAAAGTAAACACTAGCACTACATCAAAGCAAGCTGCCGTGAACTCAATTAAATCTGCAAAATTGGAAATAAGAAAGTTAGAATAAGAATACTAGAAGAAGTAGAAGATCTAGAAGAAGAAGATGATGAAGAAGCATTTTTCTTCTCTCTCTTTCTCCTCTTGTTTTTCTTCTTCTTATTGCTTATTTGTGTCATTTTAGAGCTAACCTAGGTAATTATCACATTTTTGACCTAACTACGCTTATTGTGTCATTTTGCAAGAAAATAAGCTAAGTCCATGGCATCTATGAGGTTACCAAGTCTATTATGCCATTTGTGAGTTAACTAAGCTTATTATGTCATTGTGGAGGAAACAATGCTAAGTATAGGTCATTTTAGAGCTAACTTAGGTACAATATGTCATTTTGGAGGTAAGTAAGCTTACTATGTCTTTTTAGAGGAAACAAAGCTAACTTAGGTAAAATATGACATTTGTCTAAGTGCTAAGTTTGTCTTTGTGCTAAGTTTGTCTAAGTGCTAAGTTTGTCTTTGTTTGAGAAAATGAGCCAAGTAAGTGGCATATTACGGCTTACGTCCTCGTCATCACGGAGGTGAAGCACCGGGGTTGCTCGGGCCGGTGTCAGCTGGAGCACTACTTGGCCCTGGAGAAGGATCGTGCGATGCGGCTCGGGAGTTATGCTGTACCAAAGATCATTTGCGTTAGCATGATGACGCTGAAACGTTAACACTAGTAACTAATGAACATTGAAATGAAACTCACCGTTCCAGCCGTGGTAATGACTGGCATCGGCGGAGGGGTCTGGCCGGTCTTCTCGCACAAAGTCTGCACATTTGGTTTTGACAAGTCAATCATATTGGTTATTAATGAAAAGAACATGTAGTGCATGATTTGGCTAATATGAAGAAGAAACTTACCACGATGAGCTCGTACATGGCCCGGTTAGACGCATCGTTCCGTGCCCTCTCCTCCTCCTACAACCTAGCCGTCCTCTCCTCCAAATCCCTCTTCTTCTCCGCCGCCTGCCGGGCCTGTTCCGCCAGAAGCGCCTGGGTTGTCTCTCTCTCTTTCTACAGAGCAGCCTGCAACACAACTCCTCGTTAGCATTGTAATCATCTTTGTTCGCACACACAATGTAATGGAGGAAAGCTATCTGAGTCTGTATGACTAACCTCGATGGCGAGCTGGACTCGCCGTGGACGAGGCGTCATCTCAGGACAGGAGCTCGTTTGGCGCGCCTTGATCTGCCGGAGAGTGCGCGAAGACCGTATAAGTCCATCTCCAATGGCTATCGAGCCATGGGGCCTCCCATCGCCAGCTATCATCACCAGGTCTGGATCAATAGGATGCTGGCTCGGGTTGAAGTCCTCCCCATTCACCGCCTTCCCCACATCTCTGTACCTCACGAGCTTGTTGTAGGAGGAGATGTTGGTGAAGTTCTGGGGATTATCGAGGTCAAACTCATAGAATGCCTTGGCCTTCTTGTACGAGGCAGTATGGGCCATGGCATAGAGGTCGTACACCTGTGGCACCTCCGTCTTATTGTAATGCGCCTACAATAGAGGAACAAAGTATTAATAAAGGGGTCAAGCTAGCATCAAAAAATGAATTGCAGGAATCATGAAGCAAACCACGTACCCAATTCCGCCCGAACTGAAATAAGTTGGCGCTGCCTTGATGGTGTGGCACACCTTCCATTTGGGCACGCCATTCCTTGGCATCGTCGTGGACGGCTCGCCATTCGTCAGAGCACCACTCATTGACCAACGCCTCCCAACAATCCATCTTATCCGCACACCATCTCGGGGGCACCTAAGTTAGTAAAGAGAAATTTGAGAGCTACGCCTACGAATCAAAGCAAGGAAACTAAGTACAAGGCCTTAAGAATAGATAATTACCTTCATGTACTGCTCCTTGTCCAGAAACTTTCGGCGGGACGACGACTTGTCCTTCTTAATACGCCGCGAGGCGTAGTAGTCTCGAACAGCCTGTACCCGAGCCTCGTGCCGTAAGTTCTGTAGTAGGCGCCTGCACTCGTAATCGATAAGCTTTTCCGCGGCCTCCTCGTATCCCTCCTCACACCTGTAGAAGGTCTGCAATCAAACGAGACAACACTGATTAGTACAATAAATAGCTATTATTGATTTTTAATTGTGTAAAGGAGAAATTACCCAGAACTTTCTGATCACCATGTCGGCCCTCGTGTGGCACAACACATCGTCGATCATCTCCTCCGGCAGGGCCGGGGCAGCCAAGTAGTGCTCCCATTTCAATCCTAACTCTGGAAGCTGACCCTCGTCGGGCAACGTGAAAAACCCCGGGAAGTTATGCCGTAAAAGCACACCAAGGATGGAGTTGGACCTGCGGACATCCTTGGCGTGAATCCAACCCCTGCAGTATGACAACGCATTAGATATGTGAAGAAACATGAAGGCAAAAGGTTTAAAAAGAGTAAATGCACTTACTTCAGCGATTCAGGCCTAATCGGCCACCTCTGCTCGCGGGTCGCCGGCACGGGCGGGAGCCGTGTACACCCACGCTGGTAAACGGTGGCCCCCTCAGCCACCTCGTCCACGCTATCAGAAAGCTGATCCCCGCCACCATCAGCATGGCCACTCGGCTCCGGCTAATGCAGATCCGGCCAGGTATCCCATCCGGTCGAAGCGTGTGGACTCTCGTAGGACGAAGCGTCTGGCACAGGAGTCTCGCGGGACGAAGCGTCTGGCACAGGAGTCTCGCGGGTGGCCGCGTCTGAGACAGAAGGATCGTCGACCCGAGGCTCGTGGACAGGAGTCCTTGTAGCCTCCACCTCAGACGGGTCCACTGTAGCAGTCCTATGCTCAGGTGAATCAGTTGGGGGTGGCGACGAGGAAGGCGTAGCAGCCTTCCTACCTCTCCCGCGGCCACCACATTTAACTTTAGGAGCCTTCCTACCTCTCCCCCGACCTCCTCTCCCGGTCGGCAACTTCGCCAACGAAGAAGCGCCCTCGGGTGTCCCAATACTGTCGTACAACGCTCTCCGGAGAGTTTGGGGTGGAATGGAAGTACCCATCCCACCACGCGCCGATGAAGGAGCCTCAGATCGCTCTCGACCCGCGCCCACCATCTTTCAACACCTGCCATGACAAAGAGTAAACGAAATTAGTACAACATAAAAAAATTGAATACCGACATGAATAATAATATCTATATATATATAATTTGAGTGTATCATCATCATGTATATAATAAAAATTGAATAATACCTGACATGAACTAATAATAATCTTCATCGTCTATATATGCTCCGGGATCAATAAATGCATCGTCATCATCACTATCATCAATAAATGCATCATCATCATCACTATCGGGAACAACATGTGGAAGGCCTCCTTTATGTAATCGGTAAAGCATTGAGAGGTCATCCGCAGCAGTAACCTCTTCTTCTTCCGTCTCTTCTTGTTCTGGCTCAGGGGTGAAGTCGGATTCACTGTCGTTGTCTACTTCAATGTTCTGGGGTGAAGTAGAGCGGTTCTTGAAACATTTTTTGGAAAGACGTGTTTCTTGGAAGAATTCTCATTCATATGTGTCTGGGTTAATGTGAGGTTCATAATCATCTTCATTGAGGGGAGGTGGTCTAAAACGTGGTGGCACATCATAAATGACATCCCAACCATTCAGATTTGGATCAGTTTGGCAGGCCCACGGTAGATAAAAAACTTGGGCGCCTGTTGAGCTGTAATATAGACATCGGGAACATCTAAATGGGTGCTTTGTTTGATTTCGACTAGCCCTATATGTTCATGAGTCCTTCTAGTCTCCTTCGGCTGGAACCCATAACATTTGAAGACTACGACGTTTGGTGGGTTTTTACCAAAGAATATAAGTTCATAAATTGCTTCAACTCTTCCATAATACTCGACACCTCCTTCGCCGATAGCAGAGACACAACAATTTGTAGACTTTCGGTCGGTCATAGATAGCTCTTTGCCAAAAGTACGAAAGCGATACCCGTTGATGTCGTATTTGTCAAATGAACGGACCTTATAGTCAAAACCATTAGCGACTGCTACTTCTTGAGCAAGCGTTGGTTTTCCCTTGAAGAGGAAAGGGTGATGCAGCAAAGTAGATAAGTATTTCCCTCAGTTGTTGAGAACCAAGGTATCAATCCAGTAGGAGATACAAGCAAGTCCCCAATAGGTGTACCTACACAAAGAATCAAACACTTGCACCCAACGCTATAAAGGGGTTGTCAATCCCTTCACGGTTACTTGCAAGGATGAGATCTGATAGAGATAGATAGAAAAGATTGCTGAAAGTAAGAACACAAGTAAATAGATCTGAAAATATAAGATGGAAAATAGACCCGGGGGCCATAGGTTTCACTAGAGGCTTCTCTCATGAAGGCAAGTATTACGGTGGGTGAACAAATTACTGTCGAGCAATTGATAGAAAAGCGCATAGTTATGACGATATCCAAGGCAATGATTATGCATATAGGCATCACGTCCGTGTCAAGTAGACCGAAACGATTCTGCATCTACTACTATTACTCCACACATCGACCGACTCCTGCCTACATCTAGAGTATTAAGTTCATGAAGAACAGAGTAACGCATTAGGTAAGATGACATGATGTAGAGGGATAAACTCAAGCAATATGATGAAAACCCCATCTTTTTATCCTCGATGGCAACAATACAATACGTGCCTCGCTACCCCTACTTTGTCACTGGGTGAGGACACCGCAAGATTGAACCCAAAACTAAGCACTTCTCCCATTGCAAGAATTACCAATCTAGTTGGCCAAACCAAACCAATAACTCGAAGAGACTTGCAAAGATATGAAATCATGCATATAAGAATTCAGAAAAGACTCAAATAATATTCATAGATAATCTGATCATAAACCCACAATTCATCGGATCTCGACA
Organism: Elymus sibiricus; assembly: GCA_039707655.1. Taxonomy (NCBI): domain Eukaryota; kingdom Viridiplantae; phylum Streptophyta; class Magnoliopsida; order Poales; family Poaceae; genus Elymus; species Elymus sibiricus. Next base: position 433,030,545 of record CM077675.1, read on the forward strand.
AACACACCGCAAAAGAGTATTACATCGGATAGATCTCCATGAAGATCATGAAGAACATGGTATTGAAGAGCAAAGAGAGAGAAGAAGCCATCTAGCTACTAGCTATGGACCCGAAGGTCTGTGGTGGACTACTCACGCATCATCGGAGGGGCAATGGAGTTGATGTAGATGCCCTCCATGATCGAATCCCCCTCCGGCAGATTACCGGAAAAGGCTCCAAGATTGGATCTCACGGGAACAGAGGCTCCTGGCGGCGGAAAAGTATTTTCATGGCTCTTTTTGGTATCCAGGGAATATTTGGGAATTTATAGGCCGAAGAGTAGGGTTAGGAGGGCTGCCGTGGGCCCACAAGCCAGGGGGGCGCGCCCTACCCCCTGGGGTGCGCCCCTGTGGCTTGTGGCCACACGGCGGCTCTCCTGCCTTGGTCTCCAAGCTTGGTAGGTTTCTTCTGGTCCAAGAAAAATTATTCCGAAGATTTTATTCCGTTTGGACTCCGTTTAATATTCCTTATCTGCAATACTCAAAAACAAGGAAAAAATAGAAACTGGCACTAGGCACTAGATTAATAGGTTAATCCCAAAAATAATATAAAATAGCATATTAATGCATATAAAACATCCAAAACAGATAATATAATAGCATGGAACAATCAAAAATTATAGATACGTTGGAGACGTATCAAGCATCCCCAAGCTTAATTCCTGCTCGTCCTCGAGTAGGTAAATGATAAAAACAGAATTTTTGATGTGGAATGCTACCTAACCTATTTATCCATGTAATATTCTTTATTGTGGCATGAATATTCAGATCCGTACAATTCAATACAATAGCTTAATATTGACATAAAGACAATAATACTTAAAGCATACTAACAAGCAATCATATCTTTCAAAATACCATGGCTAAAGAAAGTTATCCCTACAATATCATATAGTCTGGCTATGCTCCATCTTCCCCACACAAAGTATCTAAATCATGCACACCCCCGATGACAAGTCAAGCAATTGTTTCACCCCTTTTATGTTCTCAAACCTTTTCAACTCTCACGCAATACATGAGCGTGGGCCATGGATATAGCACTATGGGTGGAATAGAATGTGGTGGAGGTGCAAGGGAAAAGGAGAAGATAGTCTCACATCAACTAGGCGTATCAACGGGCTATGGAGATGCCCATCAATAGATATCAATGTGAGTGAGTAGGGATTGCCATGCAACGGATGCACTAGAGCTATAAGTGTATGAAAGCTCAAAAGGAAACTAAGTGCGTGTGCATCCAACTCGCTTGCTCACGAAGACCTAGGGCATTTTGAGGAAGCCCATGATTGGAATATACAAGCCAAGTTATATAATGAAGATTCCCACTAGTATATGAAAGTGACAAAATAGGAGACTCTCTTTCATGAAGAACATGGTGCTACTCGAAGCACAAGTGTGGAAAAGGATAGTAGCATTGTCCCTTCTCACTTTTCTCTCAATTTTTTTTCTTTTTTTTGTGGGCATCTTTGGCCTCTTTTTTTGGGGGGGGCTTCGCTGGCCTCTTTTATTTTTTTGTAAAGTCCGGAGACTCATCCCATCTAGTGAGGGAATCAAAGCTTCCATCATCTTTTCCTCTCATGGGACAATGCTCTAATAATGATGATCATCACACTTTTATTTACTTACAACTCGAAACTTAGAACAACATATGACTCTATATGAATGCCTCCAGCGGTGTACCGGGATGTGCAATGATCTAGCATAGCGAATGACATCAAAAAACGGACAAGCCATAAAAACATCATGCTAGCTGTCTTACGATCATGCAAAGCAATATGACAATGATGGTGCATGTCATAATAAACGGAACGGTGGAAGTTGCATGGCAATATATCTCGGAATGGCTATGGAAATGCCATAATAGGTAGGTATGGTGGCTCTTTTGAGGAAAATATATGGTGGCTGTTTTGAGGAAGGTGGGTTTAATGCACCGGCGAAAGTTGCGCGGTACTAGAGAGGCTAGCAAAGGTGAAGGGTGAGAGTGCGTATAATCCATGGACTCACATTAGTCATAAAGAACTCACATACTTATTGCAAAAGTCTATTAGTCATCGAAGCAAAGTGTTAGACGCATGCCCCTAGGGGAGAGGTTGGTAGGAGTACACCATCGCGCGCTCCCGACCCATCACACAAAGGATGACAATCATTAAACAAATCATGCTCCGACTTCATTACATAACGGTTCACCATACGTGCATGCTACGGGAATCACAAACCTTAACACAAGTATTTCTACTAATCCACAATTACTTACTAGCATAACTCTTAATATCACCATCTCTACATCTCAAAACTACATGCACAAAATCAAACTTCTCATCATATTCAATGCACTTAATATGAAAGTTTTTATTATATCCCTCTTGGATGCCTATTATATTAGGACAAAATTCATAACCTAATCCAATTACCATGCTGTTTAGAGACTCTCAAAATAATATAAGTGACGTACGAGAGTTCAATTATTTCTATAAAACATAACACCACCGTGCTCTAAAAAGATATAAGTGAAGCACTAGAGCAAAATTGCCTAAAGATATAAGTGAAGCACATAGAGTATTCTAATAAATTCACGATTCAGCGTGTCCTTCTCAAAAATATGTGTGCAGCATGGATGATTGTGGCAAACTAAAAAGCAAAGACTCATATCATACAAGACGCTCCAAGCAAAACACATATCATGTGGTGAATAAAAATATAGCCTCAAGTAAATTTACCGATGGATTGAAGACGAAAGAGGGGATGCCTTCCGGGGCATCCCCAAGCTTAGGCTCTTTGGTATCCTTGAATATGGCTTGGGGTGCCTTGGGCATCCCCAAGCTTAGGCTCTTGCCACTCCTTATTCCATAGTCCATCAAATCTTTACCCAAAACTTGAAAACTTCACAACAGAAAACTCGTGAGATCCGTTAGTATAAGAAAAATAAATCACCACTTTAGGTACTGTTGTGAACTCATTCTTTATTTATATTTGTGTAATACCTACTGTATTATAACTTCTCCATGGTTCATACCCCCCGATACAACCCATAGATTCATCAAAATAGGCAAACAACACAAAGAAAACAGAATCTGTTAAAAACAGAACAGTCTGTAGCAATTTGTAGACTTCGAATACTTCTGTAACTCCAAAAATTCTGAAAAATTAGGAAAACCAGGGAAATTTGTATATCAATCTTGTGTAAAAATTTCAGATCAAAATCACGTTCCAGTGAATTTATAAAATTCCTGGACTGAGCGCAAAAGTTTTTGTTTTTCAGCAAAATCAAATCAACAAACACCGTAGACCATCCCAAAGGTCTTACTTGGCTCAAACACTAATAAAAACATAAAAAACACAATTACTACAGAAGTAATAATTTTTAAAGAACTCAAAAACAGAAGCAAAAACAGAAGCAAAAACAAAAGCAAAAGAAATAAAATTGGGTTGCCTCCCAACAAGCGCTATTGTTTAACGCCCCTAGCTAGGCATAATGATTTCAATGATGCTCACATAAAAGGTAGTAATTGAAATATGCAAAAGAGCATCATGAATAGCATGAAAAACACATTTAAGTCTAACCCACTTCCTATGCATAGGGATTTTGTGAGCAAACAATTTATGGGAACAAGAATCAACTAGCATAGGAAGGCAAAACAAGTATAACTTCAAAACTTTAAACACATAGAGAGGAAACTTGATATTATTGCAATTCCTACAAGCATATGTTCCCCCCTCATAATGAATTTCAGTAGCATCATGAAGTAATTCAACAATATAACTATCATATCAAATTTTCTCTTCATGATCCACATGCATGCAAAGTTGACACTCTTCCAAAATAGTGGGATTATCATTAACCAAAGTCATGACCTCTCCAAACCCGCTTTTATCAAAAATTTCATAAGATTGAACACTCTCCAAAATAGTGGGATCAATAATGCCTAAAGTTGACACTCTTCCAAACCCACTTTCAATATCATATTCATCATGAGTATTAAAAAAATTATCAAGATCATAAGAGGCATTATCACCCCAATCATGATCATTGCAATAAGTAGTGGACATGGCAAACTCATCAAATATAGCATCCCCAAGCTTGTGGGTTTGCATATCATTAGCACAATTGATATTAATAGAATTTATAACAATATCATTGCAATCATGCTTTTCATTCAAGGAAACATCGTGAATCACTTTATAAATTTCTTCTTTCAACACTTCATCAAAATTTTCAGATTCATGATTTTCAAGCAAAACTTCATAGAGATAATCAAGCGCACTCAACTCACTAGCAATTAGTTCATCATAATTTGGCCTTTTGAAAAGATTAGCAAGTGGATGAGGATCCATATCAATAGATTTTTAGCAAGCGAAGATGCAAGCAAATAGAAGGCACATGGCAAAACAAGCAAACAGAAAGAGATCCGGCGAGAAAAAGGCGAATAAAACGGCAAATTGGTGAAGTGGGGGAGGGGAAAACGAGAGACAAAAGGCAAATAATGTAAATGCAAGAGATGAGTTTGTGATGGGTACTTGTTAGGCTTGATGTAGATCTCCCCGGCAACGGCGCCAGAAATCCTTCTTGCTACTTCTTGAGCATGCCTTGGTTTTCCCTTGAAGAGGAAAGGGTGATGCAGCAAAATAGATAAGTATTTCCCTCAGTTGTTGAGAACCAAGGTATCAATCCAGTAGGAGATACAAGCAAGTCCCCAATAGGTGTACCTACACAAAGAATCAAACACTTGCACCCAACGCTATAAAGGGGTTGTCAATCCCTTCACGGTTACTTGCAAGGATGAGATCTGATAGAGATAGATAGAAAAGATTGCTGAAAGTAAGAACACAAGTAAATAGATCTGAAAATATAAGATGGAAAATAGACCCGGGGGCCATAGGTTTCACTAGAGGCTTCTCTCATGAAGGCAAGTATTACGGTGGGTGAACAAATTACTGTCGAGCAATTGATAGAAAAGCGCATAGTTATGACGATATCCAAGGCAATGATTATGCATATAGGCATCACGTCCGTGTCAAGTAGACCGAAACGATTCTGCATCTACTACTATTACTCCACACATCGACCGACTCCTGCCTGCATCTAGAGTATTAAGTTCATGAAGAACAGAGTAACGCATTAGGTAAGATGACATGATGTAGAGGGATAAACTCAAGCAATATGATGAAAACCCCATCTTTTTATCCTCGATGGCAACAATACAATACGTGCCTCGCTACCCCTACTTTGTCACTGGGTGAGGACACCGCAAGATTGAACCCAAAACTAAGCACTTCTCCCATTGCAAGAATTACCAATCTAGTTGGCCAAACCAAACCAATAACTCGAAGAGACTTGCAAAGATATGAAATCATGAATATAAGAATTCAGAAAAGACTCAAATAATATTCATAGATAATCTGATCATAAACCCACAATTCATCGGATCTCGACAAACACACCGCAAAAGAGTATTACATCGGATAGATCTCCATGAAGATCATGAAGAACATGGTATTGAAGAGCAAAGAGAGAGAAGAAGCCATCTAGCTACTAGCTATGGACCCGAAGGTCTGTGGTGGACTACTCACGCATCATCAGAGGGGCAATGGAGTTGATGTAGATGCCCTCCGTGATCGAATCCCCCTCCGGCAGATTACCGGAAAAGGCTCCAAGATTGGATCTCACGGGAACAGAAGCTCCTGGCGGCGGGAAAAGTATTTTCGTGGCTCTTATTGGTATCCAGGGAATATTTGGGAATTTATAGGCCGAAGAGTAGGGTTAGGAGGGCTGTCGTGGGCCCACAAGCCAGGGGGGCGCGCCCTACCCCCTGGGGCGCGCCCCTGTGGCTTGTGGCCACACGGCGGCTCTCCTGCCTTGGTCTCCAAGCTTGGTAGGTTTCTTCTGGTCCAAGAAAAATTATTCCGAAGATTTTATTCCGTTTGGACTCCGTTTAATATTCCTTATCTGCAATACTCAAAAACAAGGAAAAAACAGAAACTGGCACTAGGCACTAGATTAATAGGTTAGTCCCAAAAATAATATAAAATAGCATATTAATGCATATAAAACATCCAAAACAGATAATATAATAGCATGGAACAATCAAAAATTATAGATACGTTGGAGACGTATCAGCGACTTGTCTCAATTCGGAGTCCATAGACTCTGAATTAGCCTACAAGTTTAATACGAAAGGATTTTTGCATTAGCCACAAACTAGACGAAGAAATGAAATGGTCTAATGGAAATTACCGTTTGTTTGAACCAAGAGATGAAACCGGGATAGCCGCCTCCATGCTTTGCCAGAAGCTCATACTCTTCGATGGAATCCTTTTGGATCACCGCTCCATCCGAGAATTTGGCGACGTATCGACTGTATCACATATCCGGGAATAAGAGCATTTCAAAGGAATTAGAAGTTGCGAAACAATGTACCGAGAACTTACTCGATGTACGGCCGCACTTCTGTTAGGTTGTTGAAGATATACAACGAAATGGTCCGCCATTCTTCGACATCCAAGGCTATTGCTTTCGAAGCACCGGCTGGTGCGAGCTTCCCTTTGAATAGGCTGAGGTTGAATCGACCTTTTTCACGGTCGCCATCATTGTACCGAGGCTTCGGATTATGCAAATGATGATTCTTGGCTTCGTAGTGTGCTGTCACGAAGTTTGCCGCCTCCTCGGTAATGAATGCCTCGGCCATTGATGCTTCAATTCTACGTTTATTTTTACATTTTGCTCGAAGAGTCTTCTGCATCCTCTCAGTTGCGAAGCACCAACGATTTTGCACGGGCCCCCCCAATCTTGCCTCGGTCGGGAGATGCAAAATCAAATGCTGCATTAGATTAAAGAAGCCCGGTGGAAAGATCTTTTCTAACTTGCAGATCAACTCCGGCGCCAACTCTTCCAGTTCATCTAGCACGGCTGGCGATGGTTCTTTCACACAAAGAGCACGGAAGAAATAGCTCAGCTCTGCCAGTACTAGCCATTCATCCTCAGGGATAAAGCCACGCAACATCACCGGCGTTACCCGCTCAAGACATATGTGCCAATCATGACTCTTGAGACCAAATATTTTCAATTTGTCAAGACTCGCTCCCCTATTTAGATTCGCTGCATACCCATCGGGGAACATCAACTGCATTTTCACCCACAAGATCATTTCCCTCATAGCTGGCCTTCCAAGATTGAACCATGCCTTTGGCTTCCTCCAGTTCTTGTTTCCTTTCGGTTGTCACATGTTTTGTAACGGTCTATCATGTAGAGCCTCCTGATCGACTCTAGCCTTAGGATTATCCTTTGACTTCCCCTCTATGCCGAACAATGTACCAAAAAGGGCCTCGGCGATATTCTTTTCAGTGTGCATCACGTCGATGTTGTGTGGGCAAAGGAGGTCTTTAAAGTAAGGCAGATCCTACAAGCATATCTTGTGAGTCCAGGCGTGTTCCGAATTATACCCTTTGAAATATCCTGGACGCTCTGGATCAGTCTCGAGAGCGTTTAACTAATCCAGGGTCTGTTGGCCTGTCAATGCAGGTGGTGTAGAGTTTTTGACAACTCTACCTTTGATGAAATTCTTCTTGTCTTTTCTGAACTTATGGCCAGGATCCAGGAACTGTCTATGCAAGTTGAAGCAAGAATACTTGCGACCCGCCTGCAGCCAACGGAACTGAAGAGTTGCCTTGCATATGGGGCACGGGAACCTTCCATGCACACACCAGCCAACGAATAGCGCATACGCCGGCAGGTCATGCGTCGAGTACATGTACCACACATGCATTTTGAAGTGTTGTTTTGTAGCGGCGTCATATGTCTTGATCCCATTATCCCAAGCTTCTTCCAATTCATCCTTAAGCGGCTGCATGTACACATTCATATTCTTCCCCGGATAGTTGGGCCCTGGAATTATCAACGTCAAGAAAATGTTCTTTCTTTTCATAATCTCTCCGGGGGGGAGATTGAGTGGAATGACAAATACAGGCCAACAACTGTATTGGGTTGCCGTCATACCAAACACATTGAACCCATCCGTGCTGATGGCGACTCGAGGATGCCTTGGATCTGCCGCTTTATCCTTATGTAATGCATCGAAGTGCTTCCACGCAAAAGCGTCTGAAGTGTGTCCCAACATGGGATTCCCATCTGCATCTAGTTCGGTTCTTTTGCCCAATTTGTGCCACGTCATCTGTCTGGCCGTCTCTTCGACCATGAAAAGACGTTGAAGTCTTGGTATGATTGGCATATACCGAAGAACATTAACTGGGATTTTGGTCTGACTCTTCTCACGCATACTGTTGTCTACCACAACATACCTGGAAGACTTGCAAATGGGACAATAGTTCAAGCCCGCATACTCAAGCCTAAATAAGGCACATCCATTCTCACAGGCATCTATCTTCTCATAGGGCATCTTAAGCGCGCGTAGGATTTTGTCCGACTGGTACAGGTTTGCAGGCAATACATGGCCTTTGGGTAGAAAGCGTCCAAATATCGTCATCATCGCGTCGTACCATTCTCTGCCCAGGTTGAACTGAGCCTTCAGAGCCATTACTTGCGCGATGGCATCCAGCTGACAAAGCTCAGTGTGCTCGTGGAGAGGACGTTTTGAAGACTCCAACATTTCATAGAAGGCCTTTGCAGATTCCTCCATCTCATCGTCTGAATCCAGAGCATCATCAAAGTCTTCCACCATGTCTTCGATCCCAGTACCATGCTCGTCGGTGCGATGATGAACCACCTCAGCTCTGGCACATTGGGCAGACTCACCATGAAATCTCCACACCGTATAATCAGGCGTAAAACCCCACTTCTGCAAGTGCTTACCCATTTCCTCCCGTGTCCACTTTTTATGGTTGTCGCACCGGACACAGGGGCACTAGGTTATTTCCTAGCCATTTGCAAATGCGGCGCTCAGAAACCCCTTGGTTTTTGTTAACCATTCAATGGTCATGTCTTTCTGACTAGGGTGACCTGTGTACATCCACGCACGATCACTCATCTTGCCTACCTACTAAACACACAAGAAATATATATATGATTCATCATCTATATTCATCAGTTAATCAAGTTTGTCAGTTTTATTACGTCCATGCAACATACACGCTAATAGGTAAAGATAGGTCCTAATCCCACCCGAGTATGTGTAGATTGGGTTCGTTTTCCCATGCTCTGCTCCGGATTCGACGCAGAATTTTGGCAGCACCTCCCCGCTGTTCTCCTGATACACGTCTCGGCTTATTGCCGAGACGTGTATCAGGAGAACAGCGGGGAGGTGCTGCCAAAATTCTGCGTCGAAAACGAACCCAATCTACACATACTCGGGCTGTCCATGGATAACGTTGGACAATTCGGAAGGATGGCGGTTATAAATATGCAAAGACATGCATATTTATAGATGCCGCCCTTTCGAACGGGAGACGCATACTGGTCACGCATACTGATGATTGAAGACACCTATAGCTAGCAAGTTTCATCGGCACGAAGACCGGAACAGAGCAAATTAAGGGGGGGAGGAGATGTCATTTGTGCTCACCCACGAACGCGTCGGGGAGCTCGTCAAACGCACGGGGAGGTCATCGAACAGCAGACCCTCACAGCGACGAAACAACTGCACATTGAAATCCACCCGATCAACACAAATATGATGTTTTTCATAACAAAATTAGAATATATATATATATATATGACCTAACTCATAATTTACAAAACTATGACCCCGTCGGCCTCTGGAAAGCCGAAGAGCACCTCTTCGGTCAACAGGAGGCCGAAGAGGTGTCGGGGTCAGGGGTCGGGGGGTCAGTGACGTCGGGGGTGATGTCTACTACGCAACCTTCTTCTTGTAAACTCGTGTTGGGCCTCCAAGCGCAGAGTTTTGTAGGACAGTAGCAAATTTCCCTCAAGTGGATGACCTAAGGTTTATCAATCCGTGGGAGGCGTAGGATGAAGATGGTCTCTCTCAAACAACCCTGCAACCAAATAACAAAGAGTCTCTTGTGTCCCCAACACACCCGATACAATGGTAAATTGTATAGGTGCACTAGTTCGGCGAAGAGATGGTGATACAAGTGCAATATGGATGGTAGATATAGGTTTTTTTAATCTGAAAATATAAAAACAGCAAGGTAACTAATGATAAAAGTGAGCACAAACGGTATTGCAATGCTTGAAAACAAGGCCTAGGGTTCATACTTTCACTAGTGCAAGTTCTCTCAACAATACTAACATAGTTGAATCATATGTAAATCCCTCACGTGCGACAAAGAGCTCACTCCAAAGTCACAAATAGCGGAGAACAAACGAAGAAATTATTGTAGGGTACGAAACCACCTCAAAGTTATCTTTTCCGATCAATCTTATGAGCTATCCCTATAAGTGTCACGAACAGCCCTAGAGTTCGTACTAAAATAACACCTTAAGATACACATCAACCAAAACCCTAATGTCACCTAGATACTCCAATGTCACCACAAGTACCCATGGGCTTGATTATACGATATGCATCACATAATTTCAGATTCATCATGTTCAATCCAACACAATGAACTTCAAAGAGTGCCCCAAAGTTTCTACCGGAGAGTCAAGACGAAAACATGTGCCAACCCCTATGCATAGATTCCCAAGGTCACGGAACCCGCAAGTTGATCACCAAAACATACATCAAGTAGATCAATAGAACATCCCATTGTCACCACAGATATCCCATCGCAAGACATACATCAAGTGTTCTCAAATCCTTAAAGACTAAATCCGATAAGTAAACTTCAAAGGGAAAACTCAATTCATCACAAGAAGATAGAGAGGGGAAAACTCCATATGATTCATCTATATCAATAAAGCTCGCGGTACATCAAGATCGTGTCATCTCAAGAACACGAGAGAGAGAGAGAGATCAAACACATAGCTAGTGGTACATACCCTCAGCCCCGAGGGTGAACTACTCCCTCCTCGTCATGGAGACCGCCGGGATGATGAAGATGGCCTCCGGTAATGGTTTCCCCCTCCGGCAGGGTGCCGGAACGGGCTCCCGATTGGTTTTTCGTGGCTCTGGAGGCTTGCGACGGCGGAACTCCCGATCTAGGTTTCTTTTCGGAGGTTTCTGTATTTATAAGAGTTTTTGGCGTTGGTCCCACGTCCAGAAGGTTCCCGAGGAAGTCACAAGCCAGGGGGCGCGCCCTAGGGGGGGCGCCCCTGTGGCTTGTGGCTTCCTCGGCCTTCCTATCCAGTGACTCTTCGCTCCAGTATTTTTTATATTTTCCAAAAATATTCTCCGTAAATTTTCAGCTCATTCCGAGAACTTTTATTTCTGCACAAAAACAACACCACGGTAGTTCTGCTGAAAACAGCGTCAGTCCGGGTTAGTTCTAATAAAATCATACCAAAATCATATAGAATTATTGTAAACATGGCATGAATACTTCATAAATTATAGATACGTTGGAGACGTATCAGGGGGCGGCGTATTAACAATTGCTCGGAGTGTCGTGCCGGGGTGTCGGGGTGTCGTGTCTGGGTGTCGGGGTGTCGTGTCGGGGCGTCGTGTCGGGGTGTCGGGGCGTCGTGTATGGGCGTCGTGTCTGGGTGTCGGGGTGTCGTGTCGGGGTGTCGCGGTTCTTGGCGGGGCGTCGTGTCGGGTGTCGTTTTCTTCTTCTTCTCTTCTTCTTCTTCTTATTCTTCTTCTTCTCTTCTTTTTCTTCTTCTTTTCCTTTTTCCTCTTCTCCTTCTCCTCCTCTCCTCTTTCTTCTTCTTCTTCTTCTCTTCTTCTTTTCCTTTTTCCTATTCTCCTTCTCCTCCTCTCCTCTTTCTTCTTCTTCTTCTTTTTTTCTTCTAGTTTTTTTTCTTTTCTTCTAAGTTTTTTCTTTTCTATCTAAGTTTTTCCTACCTAATAAACTAACTATCTAATTTAACAGAAAATAAAACAGAAAATAAACTAACTATCTAATTTAACTAACTAACTAACTAAAAAAATAGGGGAAAACAAAAAAAATGTGAGGGGGGCGGCGGCCGGGCACTCACCGGAGTTGGGTGGGGGCGGTCGGGGCGGCGGGGGAGGGGGGAGCCGCGGGGTGGGGGGCCGCCGGGAGGGGGCGGCTTCGGGAGCCGGCGAGGGGAGGGGGCGGCTCGGGGAGGGGGGCGGCATGGGGGCGCCGCCGAGGGGAGGGGCGGCGCAGGGAGGGGCTCGTTGCGGTGATGGGGGCGGCGCACGGAGGGCGGCGGCGCGGTGGTGGGGGCGGCGCAGGGAGGGGGCCGGCTCAGGGAGGGGGCGGAGCGGGGGAGCCGCCGAGGTGATGGGGGCGGCGCGGGGAGGGGTGGTTGCGGTGGGGGGGCGACGCAGGGAGGGTGGCGGCGCGGTGGGGGGCGGCGCAGGGAGGGGGCCGGTGGTGGGGGGCTGGCGGCGCAGGGAGGGGCGAGGCGGGATCGATAGAGATGCGGGAGAGTGAGGGGGGTGGAGGAGGGATCCGGCCGTTATAGGGGCGTCCTCTTTGCCGTCTGCTAGCAGACGGCAAAGAGGGGGGGTGCGCGGGGTGGGGCCCCGCCGTGACCGTTAGGGGGGCATCCTCTTTGCCGTCCGCTAGCGGACGGCAAAGAGAGGGGAGGCAGACGGCAAAGATGTACCCGACGGCAACAAGGCTGTCCTCCGAACCCACGGTGCGGTGGGGCCCGCCCGTGACCGTTGCCGTCTGCCTGCCCCATCTTTGCCGTCTGCTAGCCGACGGCAAAGGGTAGGCTGACGGCAAAAAGACCCTTTGTTGTCTGCCATGCCTTTGCTGTCTGTTTTCGGCAAGCTGATGGCAAAGGCCTTCTTTGTCGTCTGCCAACAGACAGCAAAGACTTGGCAGACGGCAAATGTTCTGATTCCAGTAGTGTACTTTGCATATCTTGTGATAGTCTGGCATAATAGGGATGATAGACTACTCATATCAATAAGGAATTCCTTCTTTTCCGGGATGTCACTTTAGGCTTCGATCTCTCTGGACATTACTGCCTACTTCGATGCTGACTGGGTCGGCTGCCCTGATACACGGCGTTCCACTTCGGGCTACTGTGTTTATCTCGGCCCGTCGCTCATCTCTTGGTCGTCCAAGTGACAACCCACCGTCTCGTGCTCCAGTGCCGAGGCCGAGTATCGCGCGGTGGCTAATGTGGTTGCTAAGTGTTCGTGGCTTCGTCAGCTCCTGCTTGAGCTCTCCTCATTGGTTGACAAGGCCACCATTGTCTATTGTGACAACGTCTCCGCCGTTTACCTATCCGCTAATCCGGTTCATCATCGACTCACCAAACACATTGAGCTTGATACTCATTTTGTTCAGGAACAGGTGGCCCTTGGTCGTATATGTGTTGTACACGTACCCACCTCCCAACAATTTGCCGACATCATGACCAAGGGGTTGCCTACTGCGTCCTTTGAGGAGTTCCGGTCCAGTCTTTGCGTCGGCTCTAGCGACACTTTGACCGCGGAGGGGTGCTGAGATGTATATTGTGCATGTATATATATTTTTAGGATGGCTACCCAAATTACATCAACACAATCACTTGGTGTATTCAGATAGCATCAGCGGGCGGAGATCATCTCGCATGTCCGCAATCAACATGCAGTCTGCATGACATCTAGCTCTGGCCGCGAGTTAATGTGCAAGACTGTTTTGTCCCCTCTTTATCGCCTTGACTTGAACTGAAGGGAAGTCAAGCATCGCCTTCTTGATCTCATTAACAACCCAGAACCACTCTGAGCGATTTGTTCCTCCCTTGCTCAATTCATTTTCCATGATGGCATTGTCAGTTTCAATCATTAGCGGTCCCTTGTACATATGTGATAGCATCGTCAGACCCAGCAGTATGGCACGTCCCTCTGCCTCCTCTACTGAATTGCAGGGATCCAATGCCTTACTGACTGAACAAGAAACGAGGCCCATGTTATTCCGTGCCACTGCTCCCGCCCAGCTCTGTCCTGACACCGACAAGAAGGCCGCATCAGTGTTTAGCTTCACCACACCAATTGGTGGGGCCTCCCACTGTATCGCCACAACAGCATTTGATCGGTTCCTCAAAATTGTTGGGCCATCAGTTGACAAGGACCAACAGCTCATATTACTTGATCTGTCAGTTATTTGCGACAGGTTCCTGATCTCCTCCTCGTACTGGACTAGGAAAATCATGGACCTTTGTACAGATTATTTGCCATCACAGGTTGTTTGCGACACATTCTTTGCGACACGCCCACAGTACGCACAGAAGCGAGGGGCTCTCTCATACTTCACCTCTAGGATATGCAACTCTTTTTCTTACTTACCCTTCCCCTCCTCTGCTAACTCTCATGTTTTAATGTTCCTGGAGAGGGGTACATCTACATCATGATTCACTCTAACTCTAATGAACTCATTACGGATTCTACCCCTTTTATCTACATCAACCTCTAGCACCTCACCTAGCAGGGCGCCAAGCTGCTCACCCACCTCTCTGGACAACATGAGGGGGGCACATCGAAGATCCTTGACCAGATCGGCATGTGGGCAATCTCCACATCGCCCGGAGCTCTGGTTCCGTCCACCGGGACAATCAGGAACGCATCACCCCGATGAGTCCATGGCCCGTTGTCGAGGATGAAGCGCAGGTCACCCTCTTTCTCGAACTCCATCAGGTACCTGTTGTTTTTCAGTTGGGTATAGTGGAGGCGTCCTCGCAGCCAACACTTGTCCTTGAGCTCCCTGAAGAGTCCGGCCGCGCTGAAAGCCTACATCGAGAAGAACAGGCCAACAGCCAGCCACCTAATTCGCATGGCCGCTCTCTCTCGCGAGAGATCGAGCACCAGAACATCTGGCTCCTCCGTGTCCATGGCAGCCCTGGACGAGCTGCCCCTCAGTAGCCTACGGGAGTTCCCCCCCATCATGGCCGCAAGAGTCGACCTCTTCGTGCTCCTTCAGCGCGGCCTTGTTCATCTTCTCTCCCTGGTTCAACATAGGTTCTGGTTGGGTGGGTTCGAAATGCAGCCTGGGAGATGTGTTCAGCAATATGGTCCCTTTTAAAGCTCCAGAGGATCCATTCTCTCCTGTAGGTCTCGCCGATCCTTTGCCAATGACAGATTCACTGCTTCTCCACCAATCCATCCAATCAATTCTTTCCGATTTGCATCGTTTCCCCGATTAGGCAGGTGCTCACTTTCCTGGTGTAGACCAATTGCATTTTCAAACGAACGATCACATACCTTCGCTGGACGATGAAGATCTGCCTTCATCTCCAGACTCGTGGATTTTGGCCCACCCCGATCCTTCGCCAAACTTTCTTTTGCCTTTCCGGCTCGCGATCTTTTTTCCACCAAATTGCATAGCGCTTTCCTTGTTTTAAGCCACGAATCCCTGATTCCCAGGGGGGGCATTGTTGCAGATCACCTTTGCGTTGATCGTCGGATTCTTTCCAACTCACTCTAATCTCTTGTTCGTGATCTCCCGGACGTGGTTGTCCTTCGCCGGGGGCGATCGCCCCAAAATCGCCTCCCTTGCAGGAACGTCAATCACGTGCATGTGTATTTCTTGTACAACAAACTCTCCTCCTTCCATGTATAGTTGAGGACATGGGCACCTCTTGTACTTATATATGCGTGCATATGCACCCGATCAATATATCGTGAGTTGCACATATTCTCTACATCACACTTCGATTTGTTTTGGGAAGAAACTTGCTACGCGGTTTGAAACAGTCTAATAATTGCCCCTCGGGCTAAAATGTACTGCAGGAACCGAGTAGTAAAACGAATCCGAACCATGGTATCACATCGAATAAACAACTTATATTGACTTGATTTACCATAAAGAATCTTAAAAGATAACCATCACATACAGTAGTATTACTTCATCTTGTGTAAATTTTATACATGACATAAGATAAGACTATCTTATCAACAACTATTTTTTTTTTTGATTTGTTATCTTATCAACAACTGAGTGTACTCTGAACACGTTTATCACGAGGCTAGGAAATCGGGGTAACCGAACAGTAAGAGAATTTATTGGCCGATAATCAAACCATGCTCATTATATGATACTACTATATGATATTTTGCACTATGAAGGTAGTATCATATACTAGTATCATGCATATGATACTAGTATATGATACTTCCCACTATGAGTAGCCTTAGTCTCTACCATTCTGCAGAGAATTTAACTATTTAAGGCCGTGGTAGAGACGACATTGCCGGCCCCGACGGGTACAGTAAGGAGTTGTTCGGTGATCCTCCAGCTCCGTGAAATCGAAAGAGCTGCGGAGCACCCTTTTCCTCACTCTGCAGTTTTTAACTACTGCTCCACCAACTCCGGGAGTGGGGTTGCGGAGCGGAGGGCCTCCGAACAGCCCTAACTCTGTCCATCCACCAAACTTGTCAATCTAAATACCCCACGACAATACTCAGCCGTCGCCCATCTCGGTGCAGAGCAAGAAGATGGATTTTGCAGGGTTGGTAGACACGTGTGTTGTGAACATCCATGTTTTTTTTTCCTGAATGTTTCAAAACATGTAAATTTGTATTTTTTTTAATTGGTATCATGGGAGCATTTAATTAAAGGCTGGTATCGCCTGGTATTCTTCGTATTTCTCGCCCAGTGGGAACTCGTCCAGCCTTTTTTTGTTCCTTTTCGGTTTCTCCACGGCAAGTGAAAATAATGTGATGAGAACTGTTGGTACAGTGATCAGTGGCTAGTGAGAGATTAGTGAGAAAGCGACGGGTCAGTATGGTACCGTATGATGGGTGAACCAAAATGCCATCACTCATCACTAGTCACTACTCACTACCCACCCTACCGTATTGACCTGTCATTTTCTAACGCTTCTCATCCAATTATTTCCTTGTCTCATCTGCAGGTTGTAAGCTAGCTTAGCTTAGAGATAAAAAGTTGCTGGTCCTTGTAGCTTCAAGGTACATTCGTCTTCCTCCTTCTCTTGATGAGAGGGAAGAACAGGGCTCCATCCATATTTCACTCAGGTCTACCTCTCTCTCTCTCTCTCTCTCTCTCGTGCTGTTAATTTGTTCGAAAAACTCGTCTGCTGTTGCTGGATCTGCTGCAGTTAGAACAAACGTACAGAAAATTACAACAGTTTTTTCTTCTGTTTGCTTGTCCTGATTGAGTTTTGTCTTTCTTTCCCATCATTCTTTCCCAACAATTACACAGAATTGTTCCCAAACATATTTCTGAAGACAGGCTACATCGCGAGAGTCAGATGGAGGCAGCAGATGAGGAGAGGCCACTGCTGAACCATCTTTGCCGGCCTCCACAGCCACAGGTGATAAATAGACATTCCTCTGCTGAATCATCATGCCTTCTGTCTAATTGGTAGATAAATCTTGAATCTCCATGTGTGCATGTGGAAATATGTAACCAAGTTTAGTTCCTGCATTGTCGTTCAGGAAGAACGTTCAAGATACACGAGTGATGGAACAGTTGATATCAACTCACGGCCTGCTCTCAAGCAGAACACCGGCAACTGGAGAGCATGCTTCTTCATTCTAGGTACTGCTGCACACAACTTGAGTGAAAACATTCGTTGCGTTCTCCCAGCGGAAGGAGTAACATGTTAAGGCTTGGACGTAAATCAGGTGCCGAATTCAGCGAGTGCGTGTGCTTCTTCGCCGTCTCGAAGAACTTGGTCACCTACCTCACGACGGTGCTCCATGAGAGCAACGTCGGCGCCGCGAGGAACGTGTCCATCTGGGTCGGCAGCTGCTTCCTCACGCCGGTCATCGGAGCCTTCTTGGCCGACTCTTATTGGGGACGATATTCGACAATTCTAGTCTTCCTCTCCGTTTACACATTCGTAAGTGCGACAAACAAACTGCCATTTCTGAATTTTCTCTGAATGACGTGATGCATTTCTGAATTCTTCATTGCTAATCTTCAATACATCTGTTTGTGCCAGGGGATGCTCACCATGGCATCATCAACGGCGCTTCCGTTGCTCCTGCCTCGCTCATCCGACGAGGGCGGCGGTGTCCATCGTGCCGCAGTGTACCTGGGGCTCTACCTAGTCGCCCTCGGCACCGGCGGCATCAAGCCCTGCAGCGCGGCCCTCGGGGCCGACCAGTTCGACGGCGCCGACCCGACGGAGCGGGTGGCCAAGGCCTCCTTCTTCAACTGGTACTACTTCTCGATCAACATTGGGTCGCTGCTGTCGGCGACGCTGCTTGTCTGGGTGCAGGACAACGTCGGGTGGACCGTCGGGCTCGCGATCCCGGCGGTGCTCATCGGGTTCGGCCTCGCCCTGTTCGTCGCCGGCGGGAAGATATACAGGTACAAGCCGCTGGGAGCGGGAGGTAGCCCTCTGACGAGGGTCTCCCAAGTGCTTGTCGCGGCCGCGAGGAACTGCCGTCTCGAGCTGCCCGATGATACGTCGGCCCTGCACGAACATGGCCGGGCTGAGCAGCACACCAGTCAATTCAGGTTCTTTGACAGGGCTGCGATCGTGCTGCCGTCGCCGGAGAAGAAGGGCCCGTGGAGGCTTTGCACGGTGTCACAGGTGGAGGAGCTGAAGATGCTGCTGCGGATGGCCCCCGTCTGGGCGTCGATGCTCGTCTTCTTCGCGGTCACCGCGCAGATGTCGTCGACGATGATCGAGCAGGGCATGGCCATGGACAACCGCGTCGGCGCCTTTGTCGTGCCGCCGGCGTCGCTCTCCACCTTTGACATCGTCAGCGTCCTCGTCTGGGTTCCCCTCTACGATGCCGTGCTGGTGCCGCTCGCACGGCGCGTCACCGGCAAGGAAAGAGGATTCACGCAGCTGCAGCGCATCGGCGTCGGCCTCGCACTGTCCGCAGCTGCCATGGCGTACGCCGCGTTGGTGGAGACAAGGCGACTGGCGTCCGCGACCTCTATGAGCATCATGTGGCAGGCGCCGTGCTACTTCGTGCTGGGCGCGGCCGAGGTGTTCACCAGCATCGGCATGCTCGAGTTCTTCTACGACCAGTCCCCAGGGTCCATGAAGAGCCTGGGCGCGGCGCTTGCGCAACTCGCCATCGCTGGCGGCAGCTACCTCAACTCCGCCTTGCTCGGCTCCGTCGCGTCGGCCACGGGGTGGATCCCACACAACCTCGACGAAGGCCACCTTGACTACTTTTTCTGGTTCATGGCTGCTCTCAGCGCGCTCAACCTGTTGCAGTTCGTCTACTGCTCTACTAGACACAAAAGATAAAGATCACAATTTCCTTAACTACTGCCTACTGTACAAAATGCTCTCCTGTTATGTTATGGGAGGGAGAGAGTAAACGGTGTCAGAAACGTTTGTTTTTATATTATGAGACGGAGTGAGTAGTACTGTACGGAACTGAAGCCTCTAACATACAGAAGGAAAGTTAGAGAAGCTATAATGCCCTAATTTGCATTCTTTCAATCCATATGATTAAGACTAAAATGACTTAAATTAATTTACAAATGACAAATCTATTGTATATATAGTAATTACATACAAAATAAATTGTTGGTGAAATGAAATTAATTTTAAATTATTTATATTTACAGTAAACACCAGCAGTAAATTACCTGCTAACCTTGAGAATGGCGTTTTGGCACTCGGCCTCCATGGAGGCCGAAATTTTTGAAAAAATCAAAATTCGAAAATTTTGGTTTCAAAAAATCTGAAAAAAATTGTACAACTAAACAAGGGTGTGATCCGTGTGTGTGTAAAATTTCAGGCCGAAATACTTTGAAACGCATCTTGTACAAAAAAGACAAATTCATGGTCTGAAAGGATGAATAGTAGCATGTGTTAAAAAGCCTCAGATTTGTCTTTTTTGCATAGCCCTCATTTCAACGTATTTAGTTCTGAAAATTTACACACTTGTGTGTTATACCTTCACCTATCTATGTATTTTTTTCAGAATTTTTTGAAATGTTAAAATATGAATTTTCACAAAATTTGAAGTTTGCATTTGGAGGCCTCCATGGAGCTCGGCCTCCAAAAGCAATTTCCGGCTAACCTTCCCTAACATTCCCTCTTCATTTTAGAATAGCACTATAGCGTGGTGACTTTCCTTCTTTAAGTTAGAGGATCCGGCTCCGTATAGTACTACCTCGGTCTTAAAATATAAGACCCTGTTGTACACGTTTTTCTAGCACTAGCTAATTGTGCATTGCTTTTATTTGGAAACCATTCAGTAGTGAGGAGAGAAAACTTTATAGCCACATGCTACGTCTCCAACGTATCTATAATTTTTGCTTGTTCTATGCTGTTATATTATCGTTCTTGGATGTTTTACAATCATTTTATAGCAACTTTGTATCATTTTTTGGGACTAACCTATTGACATAGTGCCAAGTGCCAGTTGTTGTTTTTTGCTTGTCTTTTACTTCGCAGAATATCAGTACCAAACGGAGTCCAATCGCGACGAAACTTTTTGGAGAATTGTTTTGGACCAGAAGAAGGCCAGTGGGCCAAAGAAGTAACCAGGAGGGAGCTCAGGCCGCCCACAACCCATCAGGGCGCGCCAGGGGCCCCGGGCGTGCCCTGATGGATTGTGGCCGCCTCGGGAGTCCCCTCCACCGCCTCTGAGCTCTATAAATACCCAAATATTCCAGAAACCCTAGAGGAGTCGACGAAAAATACATCCAGCCGCCGCAAGTTCCAGAACAGCGAGGTCCAATCTAACACCATCATGGAGGGTTTCATCATCCTCATTGGTGCCTCTCCGATGATGCGTGAGTAGTCCACCATAGACCTACGGGTCCGTCGGTAGTAGCTAGATGGCTTCCTCTCTCTCTTTTGATTCTCAATACAATGGTCTCTTGGAGATCTATTTGATGTAATGACTTTTTGCGATGTGTTTGTTGGGATCCGATGAATTTTGAGTTCATGATCAGTTTCTATCCATGAATATTATTTGAGTCTTCTTTGATCTCTTATATGCATGATTACTTATAGCCTCATATTTCTTCTTCGAATCTTTGGTTTAGTTAGGCCAACTAGATCGATTTTTCTTGCCATGGGAGGAGATGCTTTGTGATGGGTTCGATCTTGCGGTGTCCTCTCCCAGTGATAGAAGGGGCGGCGAGGCACGCATGTATCTTTGCTATTAAGGATAACAAGATGGGGTATATTCCTACATGAATAGATCTTGTCTACATCATGTCACCGTTCTTATTGCATTACTTCGTTTTTCCATGAACTTAATACACAAGATGCATGCTGGATAGCGGTCGATGTGTGGAGTAATAGTAGTAGATGCAGAATCGTTTCGGTCTACTAATCTTGGACGTGATGCCTATATAATGATCATCGCCTTGGATATCGTCATGATTATTTGATCTTCTATCAATTGCCCAATAGTAATTTGTTCACCCACCATGTGCTATACTCATGAGAGAAGCCACCAGTGAAACCTACGGCCCCCGGGTCTACTTTTCCAACATATTGCTTTCCGATCTATCTTTTTTGCCGCTTTTGTTTTCAGATCTATTATTCCAAAAACTCAAAAATACCTTGCTGCACTTTTTATTTGCCTCTTTTATTTTATGTTCTTGAGAGATCTATCTATCCAATCTATCACAACCTAATCTATCTTTTTACCGTGGAGAGATTGACAACCTCTCTTTTGCGTCGGGTGGCAAGTATTTGTTCTTTGTGTGCAGGTGTTGTTTACATAGTGTTGTGTGATCCTCCTACTGGTTCGATACCTTGGTTTCATAACTGAGGGAAATACTTACCGTCGTTGTGCTGCATCATCCCTTCCTCTTTGCGGAAATACCGACGCAGTCTCAAGCCACGTCAAAGGAATTTTTGGCGCCGTTGCCGAGGAGGAAGCAGTCTCTTCAACGTGCCAATCTCTGACTCCGAGGAGACACCATCAACATCTATCAGGTTCCTAATCAAAAATCTCATCTCCTCGCAATTACATTATTTGCCATTTGCCTCTCGTTTTCCTCTCCCCCACTTCACCAAATTTGCCATTTTATTCGCCCTCTGTTTCGTTTGTCTTTTTCTCATCAGATCTCTTGTTTGCGTAGTCATGATGAGTCAAGAAAATACCAAATTATGTGAATTTTCCAATACAAATAATAATGATTTTATTAGTACTCCGATTGCTCCTCCCGCCACTAGTGCGGAGTCTTGTGATATTAACGCCGCTTTGTTGAATCTTGTCATGAAAGATCAATTTTCCGGTACTCCTAATGAGGATGACGCGTCCCATCTAAACACATTCGTAGAATTGTGTGATATGCAAAAGAAAAAAGATGTGGACAATGATATAGTGAAGTTGAAATTATTTCCTTTCTCCTTGCGGGATCGTGCAAAAAATTGATTTTCTTCTTTGCCTCGCAATAGTATCGATTCTTGGAATAAGTGTAAGGATACTTTTATTACTAAGTATTTTCCTCCCGCGAAAATTATTTCCCTTAGAACTCAAATCATGAATTTTAAGCAACTTGAGCATGAACATGTTGCACAATCTTTGGAAAGAATGAAATTGATACTAAGAAATTGTCCTACTCATTGTTTAAATCTTTGGATAATCATACAAAAAATTTATGCGGGATTGAATTTTGTCTCTAGAAATCTTTTACATTCCGCCGCGGGTGGTACTTTTATGGAAATTACTTTGGGTGAAGCTACTAAATTTCTAGATAATATTATGGCAAATTATTCACAATGGCATACTGAAAGAGCACCTACTAGCAAAAAGGTTAATTCGGTTGAAGAAATTAGTACCTTGAGTGAAAAAGTTGATGCTCTTATGAAGTTGGTTGCTAGTAAAAATGCTCCTATTGATCTTAATGATGTGCCTTTGTCTACTTTGATTGAGCAAAATAGTGATTCCGTACATGTGAGCTTCGTCTCGCGAAACAATTTCAATAACAATGCTTATAGAGGTAATTTTAATCCTAGGCCTTTTCCTGGAAATTCCTCTAATAATTATGGTAATTCTTCTTACAATAATAATAGGAACCCCTCTGATCTTGAGAGTAATATTAAAAAATTTATCAATGCTCAAAAAGTTTTCAACACTACGATAGAAGAAAAGTTGAATAAGATTGATGATATGTCTAAAAGCATTGATAGAATTTCTCACGATGTAGAAAATCTCAAGTTGAAAGCTTTTGCCCCTAAGATTGATGAATCAATTAAAGACTTATATGTTTCTATGGATGAAAGTAAGAAAAGAACCGCTATGCTTAGAGCTAAAAGAGAATTTTTAGAAAAAGTGTTTTCTAGTGATTGCTTTCAGAAAAATGATGAAGATCTTAAAGTGAATGGTGCTTCTTCTATTGATTCCTTGTTTAGTAATATTAAAATTGATGATAAAGGGACTGAAGTAGAGTCAATTTAGCTAGAAGGTGTCCCAATAATTTGGAGGGTGAAAATCTTGATGAAAAAATTGATGAAAGTGGGTTTGAAGAGGTCAAAACTTTAACTAGTGATGTACCCACTATTTTGGATTGCAAAGACTTTAATTATGATAGTTGCTCTTTGATTGATTGTATTTCTTTGCTGCAATCCAGGTTAAATTCACCACATGCTTATGAACAAAATAAAGCTTTTACTAAACATATCGTTGATGCCATGACGAAATCCTTTGAAGAAAAGTTGGAGTTAGAGATTTCAATTCCTAGAAAATTACATGATGAGTGGGAACCTACCATTAAGGTCAAGATTAAAAATTATGAGTTCTTTGCTTTATGTGATTTGGGTGCTAGTGTTTCTACGATTCCGAAATCTCTATGTGATGTGCTTGGTCTTACCAATATTGAAGAATGTTCTCTCAATTTGCACTTGGCGGATTCTACTATTAAAAAGCCTTTGGGAAGAATTAATGATGTTCTTATTCTTGA
The DNA here is from genome assembly GCA_039707655.1 of Elymus sibiricus. Taxonomy (NCBI): domain Eukaryota; kingdom Viridiplantae; phylum Streptophyta; class Magnoliopsida; order Poales; family Poaceae; genus Elymus; species Elymus sibiricus. The sequence goes on from CM077675.1 coordinate 433,054,365, forward strand.
AAATAGGAACTATGTGCCCATATATTTTATTGTTCTTGATATTGATTGCAATCTGTCTTGTCCCATTATACTTGGTAGACCGTTTTTACGCACTATAGGTGCCGTGATTGATATGAAAGAAGTCAATATTAAATTTCAGTTTACACTAAGAAAGGGTATGGAACACTTTCCTAGAACAAGAATTAAGCCACCATATGAATCAATCATGAGAGCATCCTATGGAGCAAAAACCAAAGATGACAATACAAGAATCTATGCATTATGCCTAGCTAGGGGCGTAAAATGATAGCGCTTGTTGGGAGGCAACCCAATGAATAAATTTGTTTTCATCTTTTTCTTTCTATTTTTGAGTGTTGACACAATTATGCCTCTGTTATGATTGTGTTTTTATGTTTTATTTAGTGTTTGTGCCAAGTAAAGCCTTTAGGATGATTCATAAGATGAGTAGAAACAATGCTGAATCTGAAACACAAACTTTGCCTCCAGTGCGCGAATTTTCATTTTTTACTGGAGCGTAATAATGAGCTGAAATTTTAACACAGCATTGAAATACAAATTCTTTACGTTTTACTAATTTTTTAGAATTTTTAGAGTACAGAAGTATGGTTAGAGTACAGATTACTACAGACTGTTTTGTTTAAGACAGATTCTGTTTTCGTTGCATTGTGTGCTTGTTTTGATGAATCTATGGGTTGTATTGAAGGGTATAAGCCATGGTAAAGTTAAAATATAGTAGATATAATGCAATAATAAAATTTGAATGAGTTTGAAACAGTACTTAAAGTGGTGATTTGCTTTATTATACTAACGGATCTCACGAAGATTTTGTTGAGTTTTGTGTGATTGAAGTTTTCAAGTTTTGGGTGAGATCACGATGGATGAAGGAATAAGGAGTGAAAAGAGCTTAAGCTTGGGGATGATACAGCACCCCCAAGATATTATCCAAAGAGAAACAAGCAACTAAGCTTGGGGATGCTCCGAGTGGCATCCCCTCTTTCTTCTAACGACCATCGGTATTTTACTGGGAGCTATATTTTTATTCGTCACATATCATGAGTTTTGCTTGGAGCGTCTTGTATTATTTGAGTCTTTTCTTGCTTCGTTTTTAAGTTTGTCACTAGTATCCTTGCTGGACACACCTATTTGAGAGAGCCAAAATTATGCTATGATTTCTTAGAATTGCTCTATATGCTTCACTTAAATTTTTTGAGCTATGGAATTGCTCTAGTGCTTCACTTATGTCTTTTTGAGCACGGTGTGCTTTGAAATTTTGAAGAAATACTCTCATGCTTCACTTAGATTAATTTGAGAGTTAGTAAATTTTGAAGAAATCCTCTCATGCTTCACTTATATTATTTTGAGAGATGAAACTTTTATGCTCATGTTCTTCACTTAAATTTGTTTGAGCTTGTCAAAAGCAATGGCAATATATGAAACTAGTCCCAAAGTAATAGATATTCAAGAGGGATATTATAAAAAAATCATGAAGATCATTGGACAAATTAAACTTGATTCCTTGTAATAGTTTTGAGACATGATGATAGTGATATGTGAGTCATGTTGGTGAGTAATTATGCTTTAGTAAGAATATTGGTGTTAAGGTTTGTGATTCCCTATGCAAGCACGAAAGTCAATAGTTATGCAATGAAATTACATCCTACTTATGGTGCATTATTCGGTGTTAGTTATGCTCAATGCCCGTTTATGTGAATTTTTGTTTCTTTGTTGGTTGCTTCTCAATCTATTTGCTAGCCTCCACTTGTACTAAGTAGAAATACTACTTGTGCATCCAAAATCCTTTAACCCAGTTTTGCCTTATGAGTCCACCATACCTACCTATATGCGGTATTTTCATGTCGTTCTAAGCAAATTTGTATGTGCCATCTCTAATTTTCAAAATAAAATTCCTTTTTGTGTGCTCGTACCGCTCATAAAACGGTAGGGGGTATCCAATATTTTTCCATGCTAGATGTGTTATTCTCAAGATGAGTGTTTATTCACTTGTCATTGCACGAGAGTACGGTGGTAATAGGGATGCCCAGTCCCAAAATGAAAAAGAAATTTACTTTATGTTGTCAAATAGTAAATTCCTTGGAAAGTGTTGGTATGGAAGGCAACCGTGGATACGGCTAGCCATGGATTGTGAAAGAATGGTGGAAAAAGGAATAAACTTTACTTTATGTTTGGGAACCGCCTATGATGTATCTAGCATGGAAAGTATTGCGAACTACTTTGTCGTTTTCGTTGACAGGAAAGGCATGCCACCCAAAATATTTTTCTCTCTCAATTTAAACCTTGAGCTCTGGCACCTCTACAAATCCCTACTTCCCTCTGCGAAGGGCCTATCTATTTACTTTATGCAATTTTTATTTTTAATTTGAGTCTCCATCTTCTCTTATAAAGCACCAACTAGGGGGCACTATGATTATACTTGTGTATTGGGTGTAGTTAATATTTGAGTGTGTTTCATGAATGGATCAATGATTGAGAATGATGGGCTAGGGATAACTTTCTTTATTGTTGATATTTTGAAAGACATGGTTGCTTGTTAGCATGCTTGAGTATTGAAGTCTTTATATCAAAACTAGACTATTGCTTTGAACCATCTAGAAGTCCAAATGTCCATGCTACAAAAGAAAAGATTATGTGATGAACATGTTAGGCAGCATTCCACATCGAAAATTCTGTTTTTATCATTTACCTACTCGAGGACGAGTAGGAATTAAGCTTGGGGATGCTGATACGTCTCCAACGTATCTATAATTTTTGCTTGTTCCATGCTGTTATATTATCATTCTTGGAAGTTTTACAATCATTTTATAGCAACTTTATATCATTTTTTGGGACTAACCTATTGACATAGTGCCAAGTGTCAGTTGCTGTTTTTTGCTTGTTTTTTCCTTCGCAGAATATCAGTACCAAACGGAGTCCAATCGCGACGAAATTTTTTGGAGAATTTTTTTGGACCAGAAGAAGGCCAGTGGGCCAAAGAAGTAACCAGGAGGGAGCTCAGGCCGCCCACAACCCACCAGGGCGCGCCAGGGGCCCCGGGCGCGCCCTGATGGATTGTGGCCGCCTCGGGAGTCCCCTCCACCGCCTCTGACCTCTATAAATACCCAAATATTTCAGAAACTCTAGAGGAGTCGACGAAAAATACATCCAGCCGCCGCAAGTTCCAGAACCGCGAGGTCCAATCTAACACCATCACGGAGGGTTTCATCATCCTCATTGGTGCCTCTCCGATGATGCGTGAGTAGTCCACCATATATCTACGCGTCCGTAGGCAGTAGCTAGATGGCTTCCTCTCTCTCTCTTTTGATTCTCAATACAATGGTCTCTTGGAGATCTATTTGATGTAATGACTTTTTATGGGGTGTTTGTTGGGATCCGATGAATTTTGAGTTCATGATCAGTTCTATCCATGAATATTATTTGAGTCTTCTTTGATCTCTTATATGCATGATTACTTATAGCCTCGTATTTCTTCTTCGAATCTTTGGTTTAGTTAGGCCAACTAGATCGATTTTTCTTGCCATGGGAAGAGATGCTTTGTAATGGGTTCGATCTTGCGGTGTCCTCTCTCAGTGACAGAAGGGGCAGCGAGGCACGCATGTATCGTTGATATTAAGGATAACAAGATGGGGTCTATTCCTACATGAATAGATCTTGTCTACATCATGTCACCGTTCTTATTGCATTACTCCGTTTTTCCATGAACTTAATACACTAGATGCATGCTGGATAGCGGTCGATGTGTGGAGTAACAGTAGTAGATGCAGAATCATTTTGGTCTACTAATCTTGGACGTGATGCCTATATAATGATCATCGCCTTTGATATCGTCATGATTATTTGATCTTCTATCAATTGCTCAACAGTAATTTGTTCACCCACCATGTGCTATACTCATGAGAGAAGCCACTGGTGAAACCTACGCCCCCCGGGTCTACTTTTCCAACATATTGTTTTCCGATTTATCTCTTTGTCGCTTTTGTTTTCAGATCTATTATTCCAAAAACCCAAAAATACCTTGTTGCACTTTTTATTTGCCTCTTTTATTTTGTGTTCTCGAGAGATCTATCTATCCAATCTATCACAACCTAATCTATATTTTTACCGTGGAGAGATTGACAACCTCTCTTTCGCGTCGGGTTGCAAGTATTTATTCTTTGTGTGCAGGTGTTGTTTACATAGTGTTGCGTGATCCTCCTACTGGTTTGATACCTTGGTTTCATAACTGAGGGAAATACTTACCGTCGCTGTGCTGCATCATCCCTTCCTCTTTGGGGAAATACCGACGCAGTCTCAAGCCACGTCACCACATTGAAACAAGTAAACTGCTTGGTCAAATTCATCACTCCTCGTTTCATAAATATAAGATGTTTTGGACATTTTAATATGTACTACATACGGATCGAAATGACTAAATAAACACACTAAAACATGTTTATATGCATCCGATTCAAAAATGAATGATGGCTAAGTTTCAGCAAGCATATATAAAAATATAAAAAAATATCAAATTAGTAATAATATATCCAACATTAGCTATATCTTTATTATGTTTTTTAACCATGTCGGGGAGCCTACATGTATTTCATTCGATAGATAGAAGAGTACAAAACCATAGAAGCCACCGAACAACATTAAAGATGGCAGGACTAAACAAATAAAACCATAACATCACTATCGCACTGAAGGACTTATCACCACACACAAGCCCAACGTCAATAAATCGGCCATCACCCAAGCCATAGAAGGAGGGTCAAGTGAGAACAAGTACGAACCAAGGGAAGCACGGGTCTTGCATGAGCATCAAGGACGGCGTCAGCCACGACCTACGACCAAGTAGGGCAGGGGAGCGAGGGGGAGATAGGCAGCGTGCCATAATGTTGCCCAGCCACAGAAGAAGAGGTCGGACCACAAGGCAGATGCACCACCGCAAACCCAAGCCATCGGTGCTACCAACGACCATAATCCAACCAACAGAAAGCCAAAAACTCAACAATATGCCACAGCAAGCGTGTACACTTTGATAAAGGGAGAAGCTACTTTCCAACCTAAAAGAATTGATCGTCCATATTTTTAACTTGCATCAACTCTTCGCACCTAATATTGTACGTGATCCATGCTCTCCATGGCATCATCACTCGGTCACCTTTATTACAGGAATTTTCAACCTAGACCACCGCCTACTTATTTGCACATCCTCCCTTCCCTTCCCTACGTCTCGCTGATATGCCAGAACCACACATGGTAGATTTATTCTTATTCGCTTCCACTTTTTTTACTTTTTATGTCGCCGACCTAGACATTGGATGGGAGTGATAGGTCTCGGGAGAGTGTTAGCAACAATTCTGCTGGGAATTCCCTTCCAGTTTAATTTATCTGTACTCTGCAATCTACACATCCTGGTAGAGTCGCGTCAGTTTTTCTGTCAGTGCTAGGAGCTCGACGGTGATTAACTCGACGCCGATCATTGCGCCATCCATGGCTCTTGCCTATGAGGATGGCACCGCACCTACACATGCACTTGCCGGAGCACAAACTATAGAAGAGGGCGTCACGGACGAGGACCACACAAAGGGGTGGCATGAGGTTAAGAGAAGCAACAACACTGAGATCAACTGTAGTGTCCATGTATAACATGATTGAAACTTCCATTAAATATCTTGATTAATTGTGGTATCCATTTTCCACGGAATACTTTTACTATAGATTTGTGACAGTAGGTACTGAGGAAAATTGCAGCTTGCTTAGTTAGTCTCACTTTCACTAATATCAAAACTAAGTTTTTGCTACAAATGGGCAAGATAATCGGAACATAGAGAACAAGATAAGATGACATGGAGGAGACCCGCAACAAAGCACGGTGATGGCAGTACTTACCATAGGTCATCTACACTTGAATAATATGCTAAATAAATATGCCATGTACTATCAAGGAAGTGCTATTTCAGTAGCCTCAAGAACAAAAAGAACAGTCAAAGCAGCTTCCGGTGGATGAATCCCACAAAATTGTCAGATGATGCAAGCGGCGAATAATCAGTTCGGTAATTCCATAATTCAGGAGCTTCCTGGACCGTTCTTTTCTTATTTCTCTCTTTCCCCCATAAACCAATTTTGCAAAGCCGTAGAACACCAAGCACTTGTTAGGTTAGAGAGATTACAAGTTTTATCATTTCGAGCAAGAAGGAGGCTGACAAGAAAATAAAAGGTTGCCAAAAGATAATAACATTGTCGCTAAAAGCATTGTGTGTCCACGTGCCACTACTGCATGATAGTGCGCTACTCAACAACCTGAGAAAATGACGTGGTTACAGAACCATTGATAGTACTTCCTCCATTTAAAGTTGTATTAAAATTAAGACACTTAAAACGGAGAAAGTACATTGTATGAAGAATTAGGCACATGAAGGTCACTTAGCACGATGATTTGCTTGCTTGCTTAAAAGCAGAGGAAGAACAAAATTCTTGTGCTGAGAGTTTCTCGTCATCATGAAAAAAAACAATCGGGATTCACCATCACCACGTGTTCCACGACATCGGCTTAATTTTTAAAATCAGGAAACAATAATACTCGAGTTCGGTGGCAGGTCTCCGGCTGACCTTGCGGCCCACTTTCGGAACGAACGAAGCAACCCGCCGCACAGGCGCACACCACCACAGACCCGAGGCATCGAGAGGGTGAGGGTTTGGTTGATGCATCGAGAGGAAGGGCATGCAACTACACCGTGGACGAAGACATCTTGCTATGCAATACATGGTTGAATGTGTCTATGGATGTCACCGTTGCGGGTGAACAAACTAGAGACACATATTGGTTTAGGATGAAGGAGTATTTTGATGCAAAAAACAAGAATGGAATTGAGCGCACCGATAGATCTCTTCGCTCCCGGTGGTCGACGATCAACAGAGATTGTCAGAGGTGGTCGGCGACAATTGTTGGAAATATGCCCTAGAGGCAATAATAAATTGGTTATTATTATATTTCCTTGTTCGTGATAATCGTTTATTATCCATGCTATAATTGTATTGATTGAAAACTCAAATACATGTGTGGGTACATAGACAACACTGTGTCCCTAGTATGCCTCTAGTTAACTAGTTCGTTGATCAAAGATGGTCAAGGTTTCCTGGCCATAGACATGAGATGTCATTTGATAACGGGATCACATCATTAGGAGAATGATGTGATGGACAAGACCCAAACTATAAACATAGCATATGATCGTGTCAGTTTATTGCTATAGTTTTCTGCATGTCAAGTATCTATTCCTATGACCATGAGATCATGCAACTCACTGACACCGGAGGAATACCTTATGTGTATCAAACGTCACAACGTAACTGGGTGACTATAAAGATGCTCTACAGGTATCTCAGAGGGTGTCTGTTGAGTGGGCATGGATCAAGACTGGGATTTGTTACTCCGTGTGACGGAGAGGTATCTCAGGGCCCACTCGGTAATACAACATCACAATAAGCCTTGTAAGCAATGTGACTAAGTGTTAGCCACGGGATCTTGTATTACAGAACGAGTAAAGAGACTTGCCGGTAACGAGATTGAACTAGGTATAGAGATACCGACGATCGAATCTCGAGCAAGTAACATACCGAAGAACAAAGGGAACAGCGTACGGGATTAACTGAATCCTTGACATAGAGGTTCAACCGATAAAGATCTTCGTAGAATATGTAGGAACCAATATGGGCATCCAGGTCCCGCTATTGGTTATTGACCGTAGAGGTGTCTTGGTCATGTCTACATAGTTCTCGAACCCGCAGGGTCTGCACACTTAAGGTTCGGTGACGTTTCGGTATAGTAGAGTTATGTATGGTGGTGACCGAAGGTTGTTCGGAGTCCCGGATGAGATCCTGGACGTCACGAGGAGCTCCGGAATGGTCCGGAGGTAAAGATTGATATATAGGAAGTCCTGTTTTGGTCACCGGAAAAGTTTCGGCTATTTCAGTAGTGTACCGGGAGTGCCGGGAGGGGTACCGGGGACCATCGGGAGGGGTGTCTCGACCCAAAGGACCTCATGGGCTGTGGTAGGAGTCAAACCAGCCCCTGGTGGGCTGTCCTAACCCCCCCCCCCCCCCCCCCCCCCACTAAGGCCCATGTGGCTTTGGGTGGAAAAAATCCAAAGGAGGAAAGGTGGAAAGGGTTTCCAAGTGGAGAGGAGGAATCCTACTCCTAATAGGATTGGAGTAGGACTCCTCCACCTCCAATTTCGGCCAAACCTTGAGGGTTTGAGGCTGCCTCCTCCCCTCCCTCCCTCCTATATATACTAGAGGATTTAGAGGGAAGAGCTAACCCTAATTGCCACGTGCTCCCTCTACTTCATCTAGATCGGTTTCTCCTCTAGTCTAGTTTCAGCGGTGCTTAGGCGAAGCCCTGCCGGAATTGTTCCACCACCATCGCCGCCGCGCCGTCGCGCCGCCAGAGAACTCTTCTACCTCTCCGCTCCCTCTTGCTGGATCAAGAAGGCGGAGATCGTCATCGAGCTGTACGTGTGCTGAACGCGGAGGTGCCGTCAGTTCGGCGCTAGATCGGAAGGACCGTGATTAGGATCGCGAGACGATTTGTGATTTGATCGCGGGACGGATCGTGATGGGATCGCGGGACGGATCGAGATTGGATCGCGAGATGGATCGTGATGGGATCACGGGACGCTCGGCGATTTGGATCGCGAAGACGTTCGACTACATCAACCGCGTTTCTTAACACTTCCCGCTTAGCGATCTACAAGGGTATGTAGATCCACTCTCCCTCTCCTAGATGCTCATCACCATGGATAGATCTTGCGTGTGCGTAGGAAAATTTTTGTTTCCCATGCAACGTTCCCCAACAGTGGCATCATGAGCTAGGTCTATGTGTAGATGAGATCTCGAGTAGAACACAAAGGAGTTTGTGGGCGTTGATATTCAGATTGCTTCCTCCCTTGGTCTTTTCTTGATTCGGCGGTATTGTGGGATGAAGCGGCCCGGACCAACATTACTCGTACGCTTACGAGAGACCGGTTCCATCAACTGACATGTAACTTCGTTGCATAAAGATGGCTGGCGGGTGTCTGTTTCTCCCACTTTAGTCGGATCGGATTTGACAAAGGCGGTCCTTGAGAAGGTTGAATAGCAATTTTTGTATCACCATTGTGGTTTTTGTGTAGGTAAGAATTGTTCTTGCTAGATACCCGTAGCAGCCACGTAAAACTTGCAAAAACAATTAGAGGACGTCTAACTTGTTTTTGCAGGGTATGTTGTGATGTGATATGGCCAATTACATGATGAGATATATGTGATGTATGAGATGATCATGTATTGTATAGAATATCACGACTTGCATGTCGATGAGTACGACAACCGGCAGGAGCCATAGGGTTGTCTTTAATTATTTTCACCGTTTTTGCTTTACTTTATCGCTATGAGTTAGCAATAGTCGTGGAAGCAACAGTCGGCGCGACAACCTCATGGCGACACATTGATGGAGATCAAGATGATGGAGATCATGGTGTTATGCCGGTGACGATGGAGATCATGCCGGTGCTTTGAAGATGGAGATCAAAAGCACAAGTTCATGGCCATATCATGTCACTTATGATTTGCATGTGATTTTAATCCTTTTATGCATCTTATTTTGCTTAGGACGACGGTAGCATTATAAGGTGATCCCTCACTAAAATTTCAAGATAAAATTGTGTTCTCATTGCTGCACAGAAGGCTTATGTCCTTAATGCACCGCTCGGTGCGCTACCCCTCAAGCGTCGTCTGTAGATGTTGTGAACATCTGACAGGCACGTTCTGATGACTACTTGATAGTTCAGTGCGTCATGCATTACGGCTTAGAATTGAGGCTCCAAAACGTTTTGAACGTCACGGAACATATGAGATGTTCTAAGAGCTGAAATTGGGATCTCAGGCTCGTGCCCGTGTTGAGAGGTATGAGACCTCCAACAAGATTCTTTGCCTGCAAGATGAAGGAGAATAGCTCAATCGGTGAGCATGTGCTCAGATTGTCTGGGTGCTACAATCGCTTGAATCGAGTGGGAGTTGATCTTCCAGATAAGATAGTGATTGATATAGTTCTCCAAGTCACTGTCACTAAGCTACTAGAGCCTCGTGATGAACTATAAAATGCCAGGGATAGAAATAATGATCCCTGAGCTATTCGCGATGTTTGACACCGCGAAGGTAGAAATCAAGAAGGAGCATCAAGTGTTGATGGTTAGTGAAACCACTAGTTTCGAGAAGGGCAAGGGCTAGGAGGGAAACTTCATGGATGGCAAGTCAGTTGCTGCTCCAGTGAAGAAACCCAAGGCTGAACCCAAACCCGAGACTAAGTGCTTCTATTATGAGGAGAACGGTCGCTGAAGCGGAACAACCCTAGATACTTGGTAGATAAGAAGGCTGGCAACGTCGATAGAAGTATATTTGATATACGTGTGTACCTTGCTAGTACTCCTAGTAGCACCTGGGTATTGGATACCGGTTCGGTTGCTAAATGTTAGTAACTCGAAATAAAAGCTACGGAATAAACGGAGGCTAGCTAAGGGTGAGGTGACGATGAGTGTTGGAAGTGTTTCCAAGGTTGATGTGATCACCATCGCACGCTCTCTCTACCTTCGGGATTAGTGATGAACCTAAATAAATGTTATTTGGTGTTTGCGTTGAGCATGAACGTGATTAGATCATGTTTATTGCAATACGGTTATTCATTCAAGTTAGAGAATAATGGTTATTCTGTTTACATGAATAATACCTTCAATGGTCATGCACCCAATGAGAATGGTTTATTGAATCTTGATCGTAGTGATACACATGTTCATAATATTGATGCCAAAAGATACAAAGTTAATAATGATAGTACCACATACTTGTGGCACTGCCGGTAAATGTCATATTGGTGTAAAACGCATGAAGAAACTCCATGCTGATGGATCTTTGGATTCATTCGATTTCGAATCGGTTGAGACATGCGGGCCATGCCTCATGGGCAAGATGACTAAGACCCCGTTTTCCGGTATGATGGAGCGGGCAAGTGACTTATTGGAAATGATACATGTTGATGTATTCGGTCCAATGAGTGTTGTAGCGTGCGGTGGATATCATTATTTTCCTACCTTCACTGATGATTTGAGTAGATATGGGGATATTTACTTAATGAAACACAAGTCTGAAACATTTGAAAAGTTCAAACAAATTTAGAGTGAAGTTTGAGATCATAGTGACAAGAAGATAAAATATCTACGATATGATCGTAGAGGTAAATATCTGAGTTACGAGTTTGGTATACAACTTAAGACAATGTGGAAGTTGTTTCACAACTCACGCCACCTGGAACACCATAGTGTGATGGTGTGTCCGAACGTCGTAGTCGTGCTCTATTGGATATGGTGCGTACTATGATGTCTCTTATCAATTTGCCACTATCGTTTTGGGGTTATGCATTAGAGACAACTACATTCACTTTAAAAAGGGGCACCATCTAAGTCCGTTGAGATGACACCGTATGAATTTTGGTTTGGCAGAAACCTAAGCTGTCATTTCTTAATGTTTGGGGCTGCGACGCTTATGTGGAAAAGGTTTTCAACCTGATGAGCTCGAACCCAAAGCGGGCAAATGCATCTTCATAGAATACCCTAACGTAACAGTTGGGTAAACCTTCTATCTCAGATCCAAGCACAAAGTGTTTGTTGCTAAAACGGGTTCTTTCTCGAGAAAGAGTTTCTCTCGAAAGAATTGAGTGGGAGGAAGATAGAACTTGATGAGGTTGTTGAACCTTTGTTTCAACCAGAGAGTAGCGCAGCGCAGAAAGTTGTTTCTGTGGAGCCTACATTAGTTGAAGAGGAAGTTAATGATGATGATCATAAAGCTTCGGATCAAGTTACTATCGAACCTCGTAGGTCGACAAGGACGCGTACTGCTCCTGAGTGGTACGGCAACCCTGTCTTAGAGGTCATGTTGTTGGACAACGATGAACCTACGAGCTATGGAGAAGCGATGATGGGCCCGGATTCCGAGAAATGGTTAGAGGCCATGCAATCCGAGATGGGATCCATGTAAGAAAACAAAGTATCGGCTTTGGAAGTATTACCTGAAGGGTGAAAGGCCATTCAGAACAAATGGATCTTTAAAAGGAAGACGGACGCGGACGGTAATGTCACCGTCTATAAAGCTCGACTTGTGGCAAAGGGTTTTTCACAAGTTCAAGGAGTTGACTACGATGAGACTTTCTCACCCGTAGCGATGCTAAAGTCTGTTGGAATTATGTTAGCAGTTGCTGCATTTTTCGATTATGAAATCTGGCAGATGGATGTCAAAACATCATTTCCTTAACGGTATCCGTGAGGAAAGGTTGTATGTGATACAACCGGAAGGTTTTGTCAGTTCTAAGGATGCTAAAATATATGCAAGCTCCAGCGATCCTTCTATGGACTGGAGCAAGCATCTCGGAGTTGGAATATACACTTTGATGAGGTGATCAAAGTTTTTGAGTCTATACAAAGTTTATGAGAAACTTGTATTTACAATAAAGTGAGTGGGAGCACTATAGAATTTCTGATAAGTATATGTGGATGACATATTGTTGATCGGAAATGATGTAGAATTTCTGGAAAGCATAAAGGGTTGTTTGAAAAGGAGTTTTTCAAAGGAAAACCTGGAATGAAGCTACTTAAATATTGGGCATCTTGATCTATAGAGGTAGATCAAGACGTCTGATAAAACTTTCAATGAGTACATACCTTGACAAGATTTTGAAAGAGTTCAAAATGGATCAGTCAAAGAAAGAGTTCTTGCCTGATTTGTAAGGTGTGGAGTTGAGGGAGACTCAAAGCTCGACCACGGCAGAAGAAAGAGAAAGGACGAAGGTCGTCCCCTATGCCTTATCCATAGGCTCTGTATAGTATGCCATGCTATGTACCGCACCTGTGCGTGCCTTGCCATGAGTCTGTCAAGGGGTACAAGAGTGATCCAGGAGTGGACCACTGGACAGCGGTCAAGATTATCCTTAGTAACTAGAGGACTAAGGAAATATTTCTCGATTATGGAGGTGATAAAGAGTTCGTCGTAAAGGGTTACGTCGATGCAAGCTTTAACACCAATCCGGATGACTCTGAGTAGCAATCCGGATACGTATAGTGGAGCAGCCATTTGGAATAGCTCCAAGTGGAGTGTGGTAGCAGTGTCTACAGTATGACATAGAGATTTGCAAAGTACACACGGATCTGAATGTCGCAGACCCGTTGACTAAATACCTCTCTCACATGCAAAGCATGATCGAACCCCAGAACTCATTGGGTGTTAGATTCATAACAATGTAAAACATATGGTGATTTGAACTAGATTATTGACTCTAGTGCAAGTGGGAGACTGTTGGAAATATGCCCTAGAAGCAATAATAAATTGGTTATTATTATATTTCCTTGTTCGTGATAATCGTTTATTATCCATGCTATAATTGTATTGATTGGAAACTCAAATACATGTGTGGGTACATAGACAACACTGTGTCCCTAGTATGCCTCTAGTTAACTAGTTCGTTGATCAAAGATGGTCAAGGTTTCCTGGCCATAGACATGAGATGTCATTTGATAACGGGATCACATCATTAGGAGAATGATGTGATGGACAAGACCCAAACTATAAACATAGCATATGATCGTGTCAGTTTATTGCTATAGTTTTCTGCATGTCAAGTATCTGTTCCTATGACCATGAGATCATGCAACTCACTGACACCGGAGGAATACCTTGTGTGTATCAAACGTCACAACGTAACTGGGTCACTATAAAGATGCTCCACAGGTATCTCCGAGGGTGTCTGTTGAGTGGGCATGGATCAAGACTGGGATTTGTTACTCCGTGTGACGGAGAGGTATCTCAGGGCCCACTCGGTAATACAACATCACAATAAGCCTTGCAAGCAATGTGACTAAGTGTTAGCCACGGGATCTTGTATTACAGAACGAGTAAAGAGACTTGCCGGTAACGAGATTGAACTAGGTATAGAGATACCGACGATCGAATCTCGGGCAAGTAACATACCGAAGAACAAAGGGAACAGCGTACGGGATTAACTGAATCCTTTACATAGAGGTTCAACCGATAAAGATCTTCGTAGAATATGTAGGAACCAATATGGGCATCCAGGTCCCGCTATTGGTTATTGACCGTAGAGGTGTCTTGGTCATGTCTACATAGTTCTCGAACCCGCAGGGTCTGCACACTTAAGGTTCGGTGACGTTTCGGTATAGTAGAGTTATGTATGGTGGTGACCGAAGGTTGTTCGGAGTCCCGGATGAGATCCTGGACGTCACGAGGAGCTCCGGAATGGTCCGGAGGTAAAGATTGATATATAGGAAGTCCTGTTTTGGTCACCGGAAAAGTTTCGGGTATTTCAGTAGTGTACCGGGAGTGCCGGGAGGGGTACCGGGGACCATCGGGAGGGGTGTCTCGACCCAAAGGACCTCATGGGCTGTGGGAGGAGTCAAACCAGCCCCTAGTGGGCTGGCCTAACCCCCCCCCCCCCCCCCCCCACTAAGGCCCATGTGGCTTTGGGTGGAAAAAATCCAAAGGAGGAAAGGTGGAAAGGGTTTCCAAGTGGAGAGGAGGAATCCTACTCCTAATAGGATTGGAGTAGGACTCCTCCACCTCCAATTTCGGCCAAACCTTGAGGGTTTGAGGCTGCCTCCTCCCCTCCCTCACTCCTATATATACTAGAGGATTTAGAGGGAAGAGCTAACCCTAATTGCCACGTGCTCCCTCTACTTCATCTAGATCGGTTTCTCCTCTAGTCTAGTTTCAGCGGTGCTTAGGCGAAGCCCTGTCGGAATTGTTCCACCACCATCGCCGTCGTGCCGCCGGAGAACTCTTCTACCTCTCCGCTCCCTCTTGCTGGATCAAGAAGGCGGAGATCGTCATCGAGCTGTACGTGTGCTGAACGCGGAGGTGCCGTCCGTTCGGCGCTAGATCGGAAGGACCGTGATCAGGATCGCGAGACGATTCGTGATTTGATCGTGGGACGGATCGTGATGGGATCGCGGGACGGATCGAGATTGGATCGCGAGATGGATCGTGATGGGATCGCGGGACGCTCGGCGATTTGGATCGCGAAGACGTTCGACTACATCAACCGCGTTTCTTAACGCTTCCCGCTTAGCGATCTACAAGGGTATGTAGATCCACTCTCCCTCTCGTAGATGCTCATCACCATGGATAGATCTTGCGTGTGCGTAGGAAAATTTTTGTTTCCCATGCAACGTTCCCCAACAACAATGACGTCGGTTGACAAGATAAACTCAAGTGGCACTAATGATAGAGATAGGGTAGGTGCCATTTCTTTATGTTCCATGTTCATGCTTGTTCTTTTGTGTTTCAAGTGGTAGCTTGTTCTTTCATCTTTTGTGTAGCACAATATTGCACAAAGCTTGTTTCGAGGAGAAGATAAGAAGATCAAGAAAGGCAAGGTTAAGAGAGGGAGAGCATTGTGTTGCCCCATTGCTACGAAGTGTTGAAGGATCGGGAGAATTGGAAGAAACGTCTTGATGATGAGGAGCCCAAGAAAGCCAATGTTGATGCGGTGGTCTTAGATGATGATGATGAGGAGAGGCATCAAGTGATGGCGCCAAGAGGAGCCCTACACCAAACTCGGTTGCCTACTCCAAGTCAAAAAGACCAAGTGGAGTTGCAAAAGAAAAGAAGAAGAAGAAGAAGAAGAAGAAGGGAGGAGATGATGGCATAAAGAATGTTATGGAGGCTATTGTGATGGCAAGAAAGGAAGCAAACAAGGAGAGGAGGGTGGCAAGGAGCCAAGAGTCGGCGGCCGAGGAGAGGAGGGTGGCGGCCGAGGAAAGGAAGGTGGCATTGGAGGAGAAGAAATTGACCATGGAGGAGCAAGTTAGATTGTTGGAATATGAGAAGCACCTCTTCTTCATGGACACATCTAACTTCAATGATAGGCAAAAAGAATACATCAACCTTTGTCGTGATCAACTCTTGCTCCACAAAAAAATGATTGGCATGGGATGCATGGGAGGCATGGGATCTACCATGGGAGGCTTCGAAGGCATGGGAGCTACCATGGGCGGCATGGTTGCACCTATGGGAGACATGGGAGCTACCATGGGCGGCATGGGAGCACCTACGAGAGGCATGGGTGCTACCATGGGCGGCGTGGGAGCACCTACGGGAGGCGTGTGTGCTACCATGGGCGGCATGGCAGCACCTACGGGAGGCATGTGTGCTACCATGGGCGGCATGGCAGCACCTACGGGAGGCATGAGTTTTGGGTCTCTCATGGGAGGCATGGGAGCACCTCGCATGATGCCTCACATGCCTTTGAAGATAATACAAACAACCTGAGGTTCCAATAACACTGAGGTGCTTGAAGATGATAACGAAGAGGACAAAGATGAGGAGGACGACAAGGAAGAAGAGGATGAAGAAGAGAAGGAAGAAGATGGAGCACGATTCTTGATGTTTCATTTGTTTGTGTGAACTTATTTGTCATGAATTGCTTGTGGTTAGATGAAATTGAACTATGCCATGAATTTGAACTACTAGTCGCCAACCCGTGCATTCGCACGGGCTAGTTTATAGAACATTTATAAATATATGCTATGATTTTGGCTTCCTTGTTGTTATTTGGTTGTTGCATGCTTCATAATTTTGCCCCTTTAATAACTATGTATCTTAATTCAGATTTTGACAAATTTGATCAGGAAGCTTTCTATTGTATTTATGTTTCAAGTGCATCAGTGTATTCGCTTTCTTCACACTCATATTTGTATGCTTACTTCATTACATGTACAATTCTTTCCTTGTAATATATGCTCTACGTCCCTTACATATATAGGCAGTGAAATGTTCATGGAAAGTGAACTAAATTCACATGACTTAGAAAAAAAAACTTCTGCTATGATTTCATAAATATGAGGTAGCATATTTTATATACGTTTAAACTTGGGTAAGTCGTACTAAACATTAACTCTCTTGTTCTACATGGTAGATTTGGTACCATTCTTTTGTGCTACCTGGAAACACATTTTTTGAAGAATGATTGTCCTAAGAAAGCTACCTTACCGAGTTACATATCATAAGGACAACGATTACTAAATTTCTCAATATTGTCCGATAGAATTTAAGCATCAACTTTGTCGTGAGCCTCTATTTATATACCCTTCTTAAATTCTATCGAGCAAGATATGAAGATGTACGAACTAATATTTATTTTTTAATATCACTATGATGAAGTTGAGCCTTTAGTTGACTATATAACTGCTATTCAAATACATTATGGTGTTTCCATATAGCGTGACAATGATTAGGTGTAGAGTACCCTTGTTAGTATCATCAACACGAAAAGTTCAATCGATCATGTCTCATTCCTTTCTAATGACCGCCACCATTATGTTGGTCTATGTATGTGTGTGTCCATGGATCAGAGCAATGTTATATGGAATCTCATTCTATATTGAAATATTATTTCTACTTACGAACCAAAAATAAGAGTTCGAAAGCATAGTTTCCAAAATGGCTGCATGTTTTTGGAAGTTTTCTTAGAAAACTGTTTATGTCGGACAAATAATGTTTTAACGTTGCATTTGAATCCTTGTCATACTCTTTACAATTATTTTTGCGGGTATCACATCCTATTTATAACTGTTAATAGTGTTTCTAAAAAAAGATATTGTACATTTGAACTTTACATAACAAACCTTTTCAACCAGGAGATTATCATATTTTCTGTACCAATTCCAAGAATCGTACAACATCCTGTTGGTTGTCATTGTCGCTCCAGCCAATAATATGAACAATGAACTAAACAAAATCAAAATATGATTCATGCATGGGCCTCGCACCAACTAAACTTGGTTTAAATCTGATTATTTCATCTAAAAGTAACAAAAACCTTTGGAAAGTAAAATATTAAGAGGATCGTCATAAGTTTCTCCGAGAAAAAAAATACATACTTGTAGTAAACCGTTATATATGCATATGAGCTTGAATCGCTTTATTTCCAACATGGCTATTGCAGCCTCACCATTCCTGGTTAGCTCGTCCAGGGTCATGTACTTTATTTATGTGTCACCTTTGGGCGCCCAGAACGATTAATAGAGGCTGTGACTAATGACGTGCTGCATGCACTTTGTGTAGTTAAGTCCCCATGTCATCACCGGCGACTTCACATGCCGTACGTTTTGATGTACGTATTGTGTCAGGCGCATCCATATCTACCACATCTACCAACCATCAAATGAACCTATTCCTACGCAAACATCCATTGAGAAAGAAAAACGAAGCCAGTTTGGCTATGTATATGATCTAGCATCTAGCCACCATCATACTAATGGTTTTACCTACCAATGCAGCTGCCAGTGGTCGTAAGAGAGATGAAGGAGAAAACTCTTAAAGAAAGATCAGTGGTGTTTCTCATGTAAGAAAGAAGAGATCTATGGTGATAGTTCTAGAGAGAAACTAAGTAAACCAACAAAGGAGGTTAAAAAAAATTACACTGAGTTTTTTTCCGAGATGCACATGCTTAGAGAGATCAATGATTCCAATGATTTTTGAGCTGGAGTATTTTATCTGTGATGTGAAGGTATATCCTGCAGTACTAAAGAAGATTTATCTTTTAAGTAGAGACCAGAGATGTGAAAAACTGTAAATACAACAATGCAATCCACATATGAAGCAATCTGAGGAACAAACCATCGAGAACCAAAGCTGTGTCCGTATGTGTTTGGGGTTGGGGCTTCGGCGTGCATGTTCCTCTATCCGGAGCCTTTGATATGACCTCCACCATGAACGCCAGCTATAGGGATCAAGTTCATGGTCAACAGATTGGGCGCGACCCTGGACGCTGCTCCCATCTAGATGGACTGATCTACTCGTCAGAAACCATCAAAGATCTGAAGGGAGGCCTGATGGGCAACAACTTGCTCGCCAATTGCAGAACGCTCAGGGTTTTAGGGGTGGCTGCTGTTGTAGGAAGCGATGTGGGAAGAGAGGCCACATAGGAGAGGAGCATGTCGCTGCCGTTTGTCAGGAACAGAGTCCACGTAGGAGAGAACATGGAGTAGAAGGTAAACTCGTGGAGAAGACGACAATGGGGGAATTCTATGAGGAAGGATCGATGCCAAAGTTTTCTAGGAATAAGTTAGATTGGTTTTGTTTAGATGAGTATCAATGAGTAATGTATAAAACATGCTAACATCCACAAAGAATTTTTTATTTTTTTTGAACACAGTACAGACCCAAGCGCTCCTAAGAATAACAGAATAAGCGAGTAGATTGGTTTCTCGGTTTATTTTAGATGAATATGAATGAGTTATGTAACGTGAGGGTTACGTGCATGATGGACAGTTCTCTTGCACTAAGCGTACAACTTTTTTTCTGAAAGAGATAAAGATTGATTTAAAAAAAGATAAAGATTGTTTTTTGGACAGTTCTCTTGCACTAAGCGTACAACATTTTTTCTGAAAGAGATAAAGATTGATTTAAAAAAGATAAAGATTGTTTTTTTTAACTGAAGATTGCTTTCGTGAGTATATAGGAAAATAAACGATTGTGTCTTAGGAGAAGTCATGTTTACACCCAACACAAACGGTTGTGAGTCTTGGAGTCTTTTTTTTTTTCACAACTGAGCAAAATTTTAACCGAGAATTAGATGGATCGATCTACACCGTAATAACTCGGCCCCACCAGATTAACGGCTCCTAATTACGGATTAACGTGGTAATTTCTAGGGAGTGCCTAATTAGTATAAGTATAGATATAGATGTCATGAATTTGAACTATGCTATGTTGCTTAACTCATCATTTTGCAAATTTTAAATGTTCAAGATCATGTTGTTTTGATTGTCAAAAATTAATATGTGATGTGTTTCATATGTGCCAAGCGGCGACTGGGCGTGCGCTGTATTTTTACCGCGCTTGTTGAAGCGCTACTGCGGAGTGCTAAATTTTGCAGTGCCTGCTAAAACTATCACACGTCCGCATGCGTTAAAATGCTATTTCGACGCCAATTTTTTTTTTTACGCGCCGCGCTATCACGTCTGTTGGAGATGCTGTTATATGAAGAATCAGGCACATGAAGGTCACTTAGCACGATGATTTGCTTGCTTGCTTGCTTAAAAGCAGAGGAAGAACATAATTCCTGTGTTGAGAGTTTCTCGTCATCACGGGAAAAAAAAACCATCGGGATTCACCATCATGGCTTAATTTTTAAAATCAGGAAACAATAATACTCGAGTTCGGTGGCAGGTCTCAGGCTGACATTGGGACCCACTTCCGGAACGAACGAAGCGACCCGCACGCCACCACAGACCCGAGGCCACACGCCCGCAACCACCACGCGGAATCCACCCGGGAGAAAGAAAAAAACATTCGGCGTGCCTGCGCGCGATTCCGTCCAGATTCACCCGCCGCTCCTGGCCGCCGCGGCGTCTCCGGCGAGCAGTGGGGGGAGAGAGAGAGGTGGGGGGCGAAGCGGGATCCGAATTGGCCGGCAGAGGTGGCGATCTCCGTAGAGATCGGGTCCATGGGCTCCTCCGCCGTCCAGCACGACTCCGTCTCCGCGCCAGGTAACGCACGGCTCCCTCGTCAATGCGTCCAGCTTCTTCGCAGGTTCCCCCATCCTTGGCTAGAGAAATTCGCTGATTTCCAGCGGTAGAGGTTCAAGTAGTTGATGCCCAGACCGTGGGGATGGGCTAGTAATCACGCAAGGTTCGTTGCTGTTAGGTGATTGGGCACAGCAAATTCGTTAGGAAGCGCTTACTTACTGAATTTACGGCGTAAACCCGGCATGAATTTCCATGTGGTTGTTGGACCGATTGTTATGGGTTTATCCTAGGATTTCTATTTCAAGTCATGCCTGTCGCCTGCCTGCCGCGGCTGCAACCCAAGTTCCTTCCAGGATTGGGTTACCAAAGCCGTGCTGTCCACACGGAATTGCTGTTTGTGGTATCATGCCAAATGTTAATTTTTGTTTTTGCTCTAATAGGAAACATGGAGTGTGCTGATGACCCTGGCAGCAGCAGCATCAGTAGCAGAAGCAAGTGGGGCAAAATGATGAGCAACGACACTTGGAGGTGGTGTTTAGGGCTGATTTACATCGTCGCTATCGCGGGCATATGGATCGCTGCAAGCTACATCGTTCAGTCTGTCGTGGATGGCGGTGTTTCCCCCTTCTTGATCACGTACATATGCAATTCTCTGTTTGTTATCTACATCCCCATAGTTGAGTTCGCTCGGTACTTTGAGGATTCTATCTGCAACTTGTGGTCAAAGTTAAAAGGCAAGGATGGTGCGAACCTGCAGCAGCTTTCTGATCTCGAGAGTGTGAATCTTCTACAGAGAAGCGAGCTGGAGGGTAATGCAGCCTCACCTCAGTGTGAAGACAATGTGACTTCAGATGCCAACTTCCCTATCCACACAGAGCTAGCTGTCGCAGAGTGCAGCAAAGGGTTGGATGCAAAAGGGCGCTGGACACGTGCTCGTACTGCCAGAGTCAGCATGCTAGTCTGCCCTTTTTGGTTTCTAGCACAGCTTACATTCAATCTATCTCTAAGATACACTACTGTTACGGTAAGTGATACTAAGAAAAGCTGTACAGTGCTTCCATATCAGTCCTGTCTATAATTGGCTTACAATGTTTCCCTGTTTTTGGGTCTTGCAGTCAAACACGATCCTGAGCAGCACGTCTACCCTCTTCACTTTCCTGGTTGCATTGGTATTTCTTGGAGAAACATTCACATGGTTGAAGCTAATCAGCGTGCTTCTCTGCATATCAGGAACAATAATAGTTAGCCTTGCTGATTCAGGCAGTACACTGAATGCTATTGCCACAAATCCTCTTCTTGGGGACTTCCTTTCTATTGTTTCAGCTGGCTTATATGCTGTGTATATCACCTTGATACGAAAAAAGTTGCCTGATGAGAAAGAAGGTCAAGGCCAAGTGAGTATGGCTCAGTTTCTTGGATTCCTGGGACTGTTCAATATGTTGTTTTTCCTTCCCGTTGCGTTGGTGCTAAATTTTGCCAAGCTGGAGCCATTCCACACGCTAACATGGGAGCAAGTTGGTCTGATTGTTGGGAAAGGTAGGTCGACTCTTTACACATTTACTCATTTACATGCTTGTTGCTATTCTTTAGAAACCTGTGGTGCTCACTCTCTGATGTCGGCTATAATAGTGAATGATTGTATGATTAATTTTGACTGCTATTAGTGAGTGATATGATATGATATTTAAACAGATATATATTGGGATGACTTGTATAGCCCTAACTGGGAATTGCCACTAATCTTTGTGCTGTTTAATCCTTTGCAGGTTTGTTAGATAATGTTCTGAGTGACTACTTGTGGGCAAAAGCAATCCTTCTCACAACGACCACCGTTGCTACAGCCGGTCTTACAATCCAGGTTCCGATCGCTGCCCTTGTGGACACGCTCACTGGTCATGCTCCCCATCTGTTGAACTACATCGGAGCTGCTGCTGTATTAGTTGGTTTTGCTGGCATCAACATCCCATCCGATGTGCTACAGCCTTCTCAGCATGAGCAGGAAACACCCATTGTTACCATTGTCGATGACTCGCATCATTCGCCCAGTGATAGGAATTCTACGGATGCTGTTTCATAGTAGCCGCCTGGCTTGTTTCAGGTTCTTGTCCAAGTGTAATTACCAAGCAGTGTATGCCTGGGCTCGCCAGACCGACTAGTCAGGTTTCCCCCGTGCTACGACACCGCAATGGAAGGGATGGATATTGGCATCCGTGTAACAAATTGTACAGTCTCATGCGTGGGAAGGGAAAATCATTTGTATAATTTCTGTCGGTGTGTTGTGTAGCTAAATTTTGTTGTACAAGGTGAAACGGTGTTTTTTGTGGCAACTGTACTGAAGTACTGGAGTTGCATGATTACTACATTGAATTCAAGCTCATGATGTTGACCTATGTGTTTCAGTTGAGCTTAGCCTTTTATCTTCTTGCAAAAAACTAACATGTATTGCAAAAATCCAATGGACAAATTTTGGAACTTGTTACATTGGATGCAAGAAACATTTTCAAAAAAAAGGAAAAGATGAAGAGTTGTTTTTTGAGCTGAAATACTTTCATATGCAAGGATATTGAATTTGCAAGCATGAATCTTTATCTTTACTGTGGTAAATATCTGCTCAGAGATTAGCTCTTAAGTTGTCAAAAATAAATTAATTACGGCAACTATCATTCACTCCCTCTTGAAAAAAGAACTATCATGGCTCTATGTAGCACACATTTGTATGGTAATCTTTTCTATGTAGTACACTTGTGTATATTGATCTTTTGATTAGTGTATCCAATTGATGTAAGTTTTGAGATAACTTTGCAGAAACGTTAAAACAACTCATGCTATAAAAAAACTTCTACAGTAAAGCGCGGGCATTTTTTTGCCGGGAAAAAAAACTCTTCATCATGGAACTTTTTTATAATTCCATCGTACTAGAAAGAAATATATTCTATAGCAATGCATGGGCCTTTTAACTTCTTTTGTTTTTGTGGGGAAGCATTTCACTTCTATCGTACAATAATGAAAAGAAAAAAAACTTCTATCGCAATGCATGTGCATTTAGCTTCCATAACAACACCAGTATTTCCCTAGTTATGCAAAAGATAACAATGAGTCTTCTTTTTGACAGCACCAATGAGTTTTTATTTTCTTTTAATGTACGATAACATATTATTTAGGAGAGGGATTTTTGGCTCTTGGGGTCCATG
Source organism: Elymus sibiricus (assembly GCA_039707655.1). Classification (NCBI taxonomy): domain Eukaryota; kingdom Viridiplantae; phylum Streptophyta; class Magnoliopsida; order Poales; family Poaceae; genus Elymus; species Elymus sibiricus. The sequence goes on from CM077675.1 coordinate 433,078,120, forward strand.
AAGCCCGAATTTTTCAAAAGTTCAAACACCAACTTTTTTAGTTTCAAACTTAGCGATGTTACTACATGTGTGTTAAATTTCATTATGTAATACGTTTTGATGTGAGTTGTACAAAAAAAATCATGTACTTTTATAGTAAATAGTACATGTGCTAGAAATACATATTTTTGTTATTTTTGTGTAGCTTGCATAAAAATGTATTTCACCATGAAACTTTACAGACAAGTAGCATACATGTACGGGTATGGATGTATTTTTTCAAAATTTTCTAAAACATAAAAAAACGGATTTTTGATATTTTCTTCAAAAGCAATTTCCGATTTTTTAGAGCTTAAGATAACAACTTTTTTAGATAATAAGAGTGTAATATAACAAGGAGTTGCTCGGGTAGAGACGCGTCTAATTGTGGGCCAACCCATGTTGTGCGGCAGCCCAGCGGGCCACTGCACCAACCAACACCATTTGCACCCGAGGAAAACCCCCAAACCCTGAAACATGTGCTACACCTATAAATCGCCACCGACGTTGCCTCCATATTCCAAACCCAAACAGTTCATCCACTTGCGGCTCTCCCCTCATATCGCTCTTTTCTTGGATTTTTCGATTTGATTTGATTTGATTCTTGTTTATACTTTCGATGGTTGATTGAGAGGTCCATAGCGGTGATGAAAAATGTGGACTAGAGTTTCTAATGCCACCTCTTCAGCAACATCTGCAGACAACCCCTTGGCTGTGTGAGCTCCCAGATCTCATCCCATCGACCAATTTCTTCTTGGTTTCTTTTCCGTCTATGCTCTTTTATGTTCGCATCGTCAGCTGGTTAGGGTATTTGAGCGGTAATGACATCTATATGAGCTAGAGTTTCTGATACTGCCTCTTCAACGCTGTTTTCGAAGACAACCCCTTGGTTGTCTGAGCTCCCAGATCTGGGCCCAAAATTAACGTTTTTTGTTTATCTTGATGATCTTCCCTTGGATTTAAAAGTTTATGCGTGGCATTACCAATTGCGGGGGACGATTTGTGTTCCCATGAAGTAATGGCTCGGACGCTAGAAGCGATTTTGTGGTGACATCCTGGTTGGTGGCATTCACTGTGCCAACTTATCCGGGAAACGCCGCATATTCAAATTGGAACCTTCTTACTTGTTCTTTTATACTGCGTTTTTTGGGATCTAAATGATAAAAAACTATGAAAAGGAAAGCGTCCATCACTACTGGAATCAGAAAAATTGCCGTCAGCCAGATCTTTGCCGTCGGCTAGCGGACGGCAAAGAAAGTCTTTGCCGTCAGCTTACAGAAAACGGACGGCAAAGACCAGGCTGATGGCAAAGAAAGGGGTTGCCGTCGGCCCGCGGACGGCAAAGAGACCACCTGGGCCCCACTGGGTCGTGAAGATGGTTAGGTCAAATGGGCGGCCTGGATGCCGTCCGCCCAATCTTTGTCGTCTGCCCCTCGGCCCTTTGTCGTCCGCTAGCGGACGGCAAAGAAACTGCCTAACTAACGACCGTTACCCCCCGGCGCCGCCCCACTCTCTCACTCTCTTTCTCTCTTTTTCTCTCTCTCTCTCTCGTCCCCGAGCGCCGCCCCATCCCACCGCTGCCCCGCCGCCCCCGCAGCAGAGCCCCGCCGACGCCCTCTCAGGCCGCCGCCCCCTCCCGTCGCCCCCTCCCGGCACCGCCGCCCCCTCCCCGCCCTGCCGCCACCGCCCCGCAGCACAGCTCCGCCGACGCCCCCTCCCGCCCCTCCGGCCGCCACCTCCTAGCTGACGCCCCCTCCCCGCCACCCCCTCCCCACCGCCCCCTCCCCGCCCCGCCGCCACCGTCCCGTAGCAGAGCCCCGCCGACGCCCCCTCCCGCCCCCTCCGGCCGCCACCTCCTCGCCGCCGCCCCCTCCCCGCCACCCCCTCCCCACCGCCCCCTCCAAGCGGCGCCGCCCCCTCCCCGTCGCCCCCCGGGTGAATTTGTTTTTCTGTTTTTTATTTATGTTAATTAGTTAATTATTTTAGTTAGGTTAGTTAGTTAGGTCAGTTAGTTAGGTTAGTTTAGGTTAGTTAGTTAGGTTAGAAGAAAAAAAGAAGAAAAGAAGAAGGAAAATTTGAAAAAGGAAAAAGAAGAAGAAGAAAAGAAGAAGAAGAAGAAGAAGAAGAAGAAGAAGAAGAAGAAGAAGAAGAAGAAGAAGAGAGGAGGAGGAGGAGGAGGAGGAGGAGGAGGGGGAGAAGAAGAAGAAGAAGAAGAAGAAGAAGAAGAAGAAAAAGAAAAGGAAAAAAGAAGAAGTGGAAGAAGAAGCCACTGACCCCCGACCCCCGACGCCACTGACCCCCGACCCTCGAAGCCACTGACCCCCGACCCCCGATACCACCGACTCCCGACGCCACCGACTCCCGACGCCACTGACCCCCGACGCCACTGACTCCCGACCCCCGACGCCATTGAACCCCGACGCCACTGACCCCCGACGCCAGTGACCGCCGACCCTCGATCGATGCCACTGACCCCCGACCCCCGACGCCACTGACTCCCGACGGCACTGACCCCGACCCCCGACACCTCTTCGGCCTTCCAGAGGCCGACAGGGTCATAGTTTTGTAAATTATGAGTTAGGTCATATATATATATTCCGATTTTAGCTGTTATGAAAAACATCATATTTGTGTTGATCGGGTGGATTTCAATGTGCAGTTGTTTCGTCGCTGCGAGGGTCTGCTGTTCGACGACCTTCCCGTGCGTTTGACGAGCTCCCCGACACGTTCGTGGGTGGGCACAAATGACATCTCCTCCCCCCCTTAATTTGCTCTGTTCCGGTCTTCGTGCCGATGAAACTTGCTAGCTATAGGTGTCTTCAATCATCAGTATGCGTGACCAATATGCGTCTCCCGTTCGAAAGGGCGGCATTTATAAATATGCATGTCTTTGCATATTTATAACCGCCATCCTTTCGAATTGTCCAACGTTATCCATGGACAGCCCAAGTATGTGTAGATTGGGTTCGTTTTCCCTTATGCTCTGCTCCAGATCCGATGCGGAATTTCGTCAGTGCCTCCCTGTTGTTCTCCGGGTACACATCCTCTCTGCTTATTGTCGAGACGTGTATCAGGAGAACAGCGGGGAGGTGCTGCCAAAATTCTGCGTTGGATCCGGAGCAGAGCATGGGAAAACGAACCCAATCTACACATACTCGGGTGGAATTAGGACCTATCTTTACCTATTAGCGTGTAGGTTGCATGGACGTAATAAAACTGACAATCTTGATTAACTGATGAATATAGATGATGAATTATATATATATTTCTTGTGTGTTTAGTAGGTAGGCAAGATGAGTGATCGTGCGTGGATGTACACCGGTCACCCTAGTCAGAAAGACATGACCATTGAATGGTTAACAAAAACCAAGGGGTTTCTGAGAGCCGCATTTGCAAATGGCCAGGAAATAACCTGGTGCCCCTATGTCCGGTGCGACAACCATAAAAAGTGGACACGGGATGAAATGGGTAAACACTTGCAGAAGTGGGGTTTTACGCCTGATTATACGGTGTGGAGATCTCATGGTGAGTCTGCCCAACGTGCCAGAGCTGAGGTGGTTCATCGTCGCACCGACGAGCATGGTACCGGGATCGAAGACATGGTGCAAGACTTTGATGATGCTCGGGATTCGGACGATGAGATGGAGGAATCTGCAAAGGCCTTCTATGAAATGTTGGAGTCTTCAAAACGTCCTCTCCACGAGCACACTGAGCTTTGTCAGCTGGATGCCATCGCGCAAGTAATGGCTCTGAAGGCTCAGTTCAACCTGGGCAGAGAATGCTATGACGCGATGATGACAATATTTGGACGCTTTCTACCCAAAGGCCATGTATTGCCTGCAAACCTGTACCAGTCGGACAAAATCCTACGTGCGCTTAAGATGCCCTATGAGAAGATAGATGCCTGTGAGAATGGATGTGCCTTATTTAGGCTTGAGTATGCGGGCTTGAACTATTGTCCCATTTGCAAGTCTTCCAGGTATGTTGTGGTAGACAACGGTATGGGTGAGAAGAGTCAGACCAAAATCCCAGTTAATGTTCTTCGGTATATGCCAATCATACCAAGACTTCAACGTCTTTTCATGGTCGAAGAGACGGCCAGACAGATGACGTGGCACAAATTGGGCAAAAGAACCGAACTAGATGCAGATGGGAATCCGATGTTGGGACACACTTTAGACGCTTTTGCGTGGAAGCACTTCGATGCATTACATAAGGATAAAGCGGCAGATCCAAGGCATCCTCGAGTCGCCATCAGCACGGATGGGTTCAATGTGTTTGGTATGACGGCAACCCAATACAGTTGTTGGCATGTATTTGTCATTCCACTCAATCCCCCCCCCTGGAGATATTATGAAAAGAAAGAACATTTTCTTGACGTTGATAATTCCAGGGCCCAACTATCCGGGGAAGAATATGAATGTGTACATGCAGCCGCTTAAGGATGAATTGCAAGAAGCTTGGGATAATGGGATCAAGACATATGACGCCGCTACAAAACAAAACTTCAAAATGCATGTGTGGTACATGTACTCGACGCATGACTTGCCGGCGTATGCGTTATTCGTTGGCTGGTGTGTGCATGGAAGGTTTCCGTGCCCCACATGCAAGGCAGCTCTTCAGTTCCGTTGGCTGCAGGCGGGTCGCAAGTATTCTTGCTTCGACTTGCATAGACAGTTCCTGGATCCTCGCCATAAGTTCAGAAAAGACAAGAAGAATTTCATCAAAGGTAGAGTTGTCAAAAACTCTGCACCACCTGCATTGACAGGCCAACAGACCCTGGATCAGTTAAACGCTCTCGAGCCTGATCCAGAGCGTCCATGATATTTCAAAGGGTATAATTCGGAACACGCCTGGACTCACAAGATATGCTTGTGGGATCTGCCTTACTTTAAAGACCTCCTTTGCCCACACAACATCGACGTGATGCACACTGAAAAGAATATCGCCGAGGCCCTTTTTGGTACATTGTTTGGCATAGAGGGGAAGTCAAAGGATAATCCTAAGGCTAGAGTCGATCAGGAGGCTCTATGTGATAGACCGTTACAAAACATGCGACAACCGAAAGGAAAGAAGAACTGGAGGAAGCCAACGGCATAGTTCAATCTTGGAAGGCCAGCTATGAGCGAAATGATCTTGTGGGTGAAAATGCAGTTGATGTTCCCCGATGGGTATGCAGCGAATCTAAAGAGGGGAGCGAGTCTTGACAAATTGAAAATATTTGGTCTCAAGAGTCATGATTGGCACATATGGCTTGAGCGGATAATGCCGGTGATGTTGCGTGGCTTTATCCCTGAGGATGAATGGCTAGTACTGGCAGAGCTGAGCTATTTCTTCCGTGCTCTTTGTGCGAAAGAACTATCGCCTGGCGTGCTAGATGAACTGGAAGAGTTGGCGCCGGAGTTGATCTGCAAGTTAGAAAAGATCTTTCCACCGGGCTTCTTTAATCCAACGCAGCATTTGATTTTGCATCTCCCGACCGAGGCAAGATTGGGGGGGGCGTGCAAAATCGTTGGTGCTTCGCAACTGAGAGGATGCAGAAGACGCTTCGAGAAAAATGTAAAAATAAACGTAGAATTGAAGCATCGATGGCCGAGGCATTCATTATTGAGGAGGCGGCAAACTTCGTGACAGCACACTACAAAGCCAAGAATCGTCATTTGCATAATTCGAAGCCTCGGTACAATGATGGCGACCGTGAAAAAGGTCGATCCAACCTCAGCCTATTCAAAGGGAAGCTCGCACCAGCCGGTGCTTCGAAAGCAATAGCGTTGGATGTCGAAGAATGGCGGACCATTTTGTTGTATATCTTCAACAACCTAACAGAAGTGCGGCCGTACATCGAGTAAGTTCTCGGTACATTGTTTCGCAACTTCTAATTCCTTTGAACTGCTCTTATTCCCGGATATGTGATATAGTCGATACGTCACCAAATTCTCGGATGGAGCGGTGATCCAAAAGGATTCCATCGAAGAATATGAGCTTCTGGCAAAGCATGGAGACGGCTATCCCGGTTTCATCTCTTGGTTCAAACAAACGGTAATTTCCATTAGACCATTTCATTTCTTCGTCTAGTTTGCGGCTAATGCAACAATCCTTTCGTATTAAACTTGTAGGCTAATTCAGAGTCTATGGACGCCGAATTGAGACAAGTGGCTAATGGTTTTGACTATAAGGTCCGTTCATTTGACAAATACGACATCAACGGGTATCGCTTTCGTACTTTTGGCAAAGAGCTATCTATGGCCGACCGAAAGTCTACAAATTGTTGTGTCTCTGCTATCGGCGAAGGAGGTGTCGAGTATTATGGAAGAGTTGAAGCAATTTATGAACTTATATTCTTATTTGGTGAAAACCCACCAAACGTCGTAGTCTTCAAATGTTATTGGTTCCAGCCGAAGGAGACTAGAAGGACTCATGAACATATAGGGCTAGTCGAAATCAAACAAAGCACCCATTTAGATGTTCCCGATGTCTATATTATGGCTCAACAAGCGACCCAAGTTTTCTATCTACCGTGGGCCTGCCAAACTGATCCAAATCTGAATGGTTGGGATGTCGTTTATGATGTGCCGCCACGTTTTAGACCACCTCCCCTCAATGAAGATGATTATGAACCTCACATTAACCCAGACACATATGAAGGAGAATTCTTCCAAAAACATGTCTTTCCAAAAAAACGTTTCAAGAACCGCTCTACTTCACCCCAGAACATTGAAGTAGACAGCGACAGTGAATCCGACTTCACCCCTGAGCCGGAACAAGAAGGGACGGAAGAAGAAGAGGTTACTGCTGCGGATGACCTCTCAATGCTTGACCGATTACATAAAGGAGGCCTTCCACATGTTGTTCCCGATAGTGATGATGATGATGCATTTATTGATGATAGTGATGATGATGATGCATTTATTGATCCCGAAGCATATATAGACGATGAAGATTATTATTAGTTCATGTCAGGTATTATTCAATTTTTATTATATACATGATGATGATACACTCAAAATATATATATACATATTATTATTCATGTCGGTATTCAATTTTTTTTATGTTGTACTAATTTCGTTTACTCTTTGTCATGGCAGGTGTTGACAGATGGTGGGCGCGGGTCGAGAGCGATCTGAGGCTCCTTCGTCGGCGCGTGGTGGGAGGGGTACTTCCATTCCACCCCAAACTCTCCGGAGAGCGTTGTACGACAGTATTGGGACACCCGAGGGCGCTTCTTCGTCGGCGAAGATGCCCACCGGGAGAGGAGGTCGGGGGAAGAAGAGAGCTCCTAAAGGTACATGTGGTGGCCGCGGGAGAGGTAGGAAGGCTGCTACGCCTTCCTCGCCGCCACCCCCAGCTGATTCACCGGAGCACAGGACTGCTACGGTGGACCCGTCCGAGGTGGAAGCTACAAGGACTCCTGTCCACGAGCCTCGGGTCGACGATCCTTCTGTCCCAGACGCTTCGACCCGCGAGACTTCTGTGCCAGCTTCGTCCTACGAGACTCCACACGCTTCGACCAAATGGGATACCTGGCCGGATCTGCATCAGCCGGAGCCGAGTGGCCATGCTGATGGTGGCGGGGATCAGTTTTCTGATAGCGGGGACAAAGGTGGTTGAGGGGGCCACCGTCTACCAGCGTGGGTGTTGATACGTCTCCAACGTATCTATAATTTATGAAGTATTCATGCCATGTTTACAATAATTCTATATGATTTTGGTATGATTTTATTAGAACTAACCCGGAGTGACGATGTTTTCAGCAGAACTACCATGGTGTCGTTTTTTGTGCATAAATAAAAGTTCTCGGAATGGGCTGAAAATTTACGGAGAATATTTTTGGAAAATATAAAAAATATTGGAGCAAAAAGATACCGGAGAGGAGTCCCGAGGCAGCCACAAGCCTAGGGGGCGCCCCCCCCTAGGGCGCGTCCCCCTGGCTTGTGGGCCCCTCGAGCACCCCCTTGACGTGAGACCGACGCCAAAAATTCCTATAAATACCAAAAACCCCAGAAAGAAACCTAGATCGGGAGTTCCGCCGCCGCAAGCCTCTGTAGCCACGAAAAACCAATCGGGAGCCCGTTCCGGCACCCTGCCGGAGGGGGAAACCATCACCGGAGGCCATCTTCATCATCCTGGCGGTCTCCACGACGAGGAGGGAGTAGTTCACCCTCGGGGCTGAGGGTATGTACCAGTATCTATGTGTTTGATCTCTCTCTCTCTCGTGTTCTTGAGATGACACGATCTTGATGTACCGCGAGCTTTATTAATATAGATGAATCATATGGAGTTTTCCCCTCTCTATCTTCTTGTGATGAATTGAGTTTTCCCTTTGAAGTTTTCTTATCGGATTGAGTCTTTAAAGGATTTAAGAACACTTGATGTATGTCTTGCGATGGGATATCCGTGGTGACAATGGGATGTTCTATTGATCCACTTGATGTATGTTTTGGTGATCAACTTGCGGGTTCCGTGACCTTGGGAATCTATGCATAAGGGTTGGCACACGTTTTCGTCTTGACTCTCCGGTAGAGACTTTGGGGCACTCTTTGAAGTTCTTTGTGTTGGATTGAACATGATGAATCTGAAATTGTGTAATGCATGTCGTATAATCAAGCCCATGGGTACTCGTGGTGACATTGGAGTATCTAGGTGACATTAGGGTTTTGGTTGATGTGTATCTTAAGGTGTTATTTTAGTACGAACTCTAGGGCTGTTCGTGACACTTATAGGGATAGCTCATAAGATTGATCGGAAAAGATAACTTTGAGGTGGTTTCGTACCCTACAATAATTTCTTTGTTTGTTCTCCGCTATTTGTGACTTTGGAGTGAACTCTTTGTCGCATGTGAGGGATTTACATATGATTCAACTATGTCAGTATTGTTGAGAGAACTTGCACTAGTGAAAGTATGAACCCTAGGCCTTGTTTCCAAGCATTGCAATACCGTTTGTGCTCACTTTTATCATTAGTTACCTTGCTGTTTTTATATTTTCAGATTACAAAAACCTATATCTACCATCCATATTACACTTGTATCACCATCTCTTCGCCGAACTAGTGCACCTATACAATTTACCATTGTATTGGGTGTGTTGGGGACACAAGAGAGTCTTTGTTATTTGGTTGCAGGGTTGTTTGAGAGAGACCATCTTCATCCTACGCCTCCCACGGATTGATAAACCTTAGGTCATCCACTTGAGGGAAATTTGCTACTGTCCTACAAAACTCTGCGCTTGGAGGCCCAACACGAGTCTACAAGAAGAAGGTTGCGTAGTAGACATGAAGCTCTTTTCTGGCGCCGTTGCCGGAGAGGTGAGTGCTTGAAGGTATATCTTTAGATCTTGCAATTGAATCTTTTAGTTTCTTGTTTTATCACTAGTTTAGTCTATAAAATAAAACTACAAAAAAATGGAGTTTAGGTTGCAGTAATTGGTTCATCTTTTTAATGTCTTTCGTGAAAATGATGGTTTGGAAAATTGTGCTCAATTGGTAGAGGAAGAATTTATGAAAATACTTAATGAGAATTCCTTGAATGATGAGCATGATTGCAATATTGCTAGTATGAATTCTCTGAATATCCATGATGTTAATGATATGCAAAGCTACAAGCTTGGGGATGCTATGTTTGATGAAGATGATATGTTTAGTCCCCCAAGTTTTGATGAGCAAATTTATTATGATGAAAGCATGCCTCCTATTTATGATGATTATTGTGATGACATGTATGCTATAAAGAATAATGATAACCATGAAACTTGTCATCATGATTTTAATATTCAAAGTGGTTATGTCAATCAAGTATCTCATGTTAGTTATTTTGTTGAGTTTGCTCCCACTATTATGAATGAGAAGAAAATTGCTTATGTGGAGAGTGACAAATTTTCTATGCTTGTAGATCATGAAAAGAATGCTTTATGTGATAGTTATGTTGTGAAATTCGTTCATGATGCTACTGAAAATTATTATGAGAGAGGATCTTATGCTTCTACTTATTGCAATAATATCAAGTTTCCTCTCTATGTGTTGAAAGTTTTGAAGTTATGCTTGTTTTGCCTTCCTATGCTAGTTGATTCTTGTTCCTATAAATTGTTTGCTCACAAAATCCCTATGCATAGGAAGTGGGTTAGACTTAAATGTGCCTGTCATGAGATTCATGATGCTCTTTTGCATGTTTCAATTATTAATTCCTATGTGAGCATCATTTAAATCATCATGCCTAGCTAAAAGGCTTTAAAGAAAAGCGCTTGTTGGGAGACAACCCAACACTTTTCCTTTCTGTTTTTGAGTGTTCACATGATTAAGCTACTGTATTAATCATGTTTTGTGTCTTTTATTTCAATAAAGTGCCAAGTAAAGCCTTTGGGATGACTCACAAGATGAGTAGAATTGATGCTGAACCAAAACAGAAACTTTTGACTCCAGTACAGGAATTTTAATTTTTTACTGGAGCGTGCTAATGATCTGAAATTTTTACAAAGTATTGATATACAAATTCTTCAGGTTGTCCTAATTTTTCAGAATTTTTAGAGACAGGTAAGTATAGTTACACTACAGATCTTCACAGATTGTTCTGTTTTTGACAGATTCTGTTTTGCATACATAGTTTGCTTGTTTTAGTGTTCCCATAGCTTATATTTAGTGGTATAAATTATGGGAATGATAGAATACAGTAGGTATCATGTGAGAACAATTATGAATCTTGTCTTGACAGTACCTAAGTGAATGATCTATCTTTATTATACTAACCCATCTCACGAAGTTCCGTTAAGTTTTGTGTGATTGAAGTTTTCAAGTTTTGGGTGAGACACCGATATGAGGAGAATAAGGAGTGACAAGAACCTAAGCTTGGGGATGCACAAGGCGCTCCCAAGGTAATATCCAAGGAATACTCAAGCGCCTAAGCTTGGGGATGCCCCGGAAGGCATCCCCTCTTTCGTCTTCAACACTATCGGTATATCTTACTTAGAGCTATATTTTTATTCGTCACATAATATGTGCTTTGCTTGGATCGTCATTATATTTTGTTATTTTCTGTTAGGTGTTATTCATAATCTTGTTTTTCAATAAAAAGTTCCAAGAATTGTATGAGGATGCTTGCATTGCATGTTTTGATATATGCTGTGTAAAAACAGAAACGTTTGCTGTAGTATTTGAATTTTCATATTTTACTGGAACGTGGAAAGTTTCTGAAAGTTTTACACAATGTTGTCATATAAATTCCTTAGCATGTCCTAAATTTTCATAATTTTTTGAGTTACAGAAGTACACTGGTTTAATAGATTGCTACAGACTGTTCTGTTTGGACAGATTGCTGTCATAGTTTTGTTATCTACTTATCCTATAGTTTCCATAGCCTATATTGGTAGATATAAATTGTGGAAATGATAGTATACAGTACCTAATGTTTGGAAATTATTATGCAACTTGTCTTGGCAGTACATGAAGTATTGATTTGTTCTTATGTGTAGTAACCTATCTCACGAGTTCTTTTCGAGTTTTGTGTGGATGAAGTTTTTGAGAATAGGTGAAACCGGGATATGAGAGGATTGAACGAGATACAAAAGCTCAAGCTTGGGGATGCCCAAGGCACCCCAAGTAAATATTTCAAGAAGTCTCAAGCATCTAAGCTTGGGGATGCTACGCATCTCACCTCTCTTCATCAACAATTATCGGTTAGCCTATGTTGAGCCCAAATTTTTATTTGTTCACATGATGCGTGCTATTCTTGGAGTGTTATTTTTCTTTTGCTTGTTGTTTAAATAAAATACTCAGATCTGAAAATCTTTATTGAGAGAGAGTCCTCACATAGCTACTTAATTATTGGCTACTCATTGATCTTCACTTATATCTTTCGAGAGTAGTTTGATGTTTACTCTTGTGCTTCACTTATATCCTTTGAGTAAATGCTTAAATGAATTGAATATCATAAATCTGAAATTAAATATGCTTCATATACTTATCCCATGGGGAGTAACGACTTCACACATAATAAGTATAGGTGGTAAAATTTATTGAAAGTTAGCAAACACCGCATTGGTCACTTGAACAATTCATGAAAGAATATTGAAGGAAGAGAGATTCCACATATAAATATACTATCTTGGACATCTTCTATGATTGTGAGCTCATTAATTATTTTCAAACTTGAGTAAATTAGTTGAAGTTGGACAAGGAAGACAACGTAATGAGTTATGGTTGGGTATATTTGCATGAAGTTATATTGTTATGGATCCTCTAACATGTGGTGCTTGTTTAGAACCTTTTGCTAGCCAAAACATCGTACTAAGTAGAGATACTACTTGTGCATCCAAACCCTTGAGCCAAGTTTCTTCCATGAGAGTCCACCATACTGTTGGAAATATGCCCTAGAGGCAATTAATAAAGTGTTTATTATTATCATATTTCCCCGTTCATGATAATGGTTTATTATTCATGCTAGAATTGTATTGACCGGAAACTTAATACATGTGTGAATAGATAAACAAATACTGAGTCCCTAATAAGCCTCTACTAGACTAGCTCGTTGATCAAAAGATGGTCAAGATTTCCTGACCATGGACATGAGTTGTCATTTGATAACGGGATCACATCATTAGGAGAATGATGTGATGGACTTGACCCAACCGTCAGCATAGCATATGATCGTTCAGTTTAATGCTATTGCTTTCACTATGTCAAATACACGTTCCTCTGACCATGAGATCATGCAACTCCCGAATACCGTAGGAATACTTTGGGTGTATCAAACGTCACAACGTAACTGGGTGATTATAAAGGTGCACTACAGGTATCTCCAAAAGTGTTTGTTGAGTTGGCATGGATCAAGATTGGGATTTGTCACTCCGACTATCGGAGAGGTATCTCTAGGCCCTCTCGGTAATACATCATCACAGAAGCCTTGCAAGCACCGTGACTAAAGAGTTAGTTGCAAGATGATGTATTACGGAACGAGTAAAGAGACTTGCCGGTAACGAGATTGAACTAGGTATTGGATACCGATGATCGAATCTCGGGCAAGTAACATACCGCCGGACAAAGGGAACAACGTATGTTGACATATGAGGTTCACCGATAAAGATCTTCGTGGAATATGTAGGAACCAATATGAGCATCCAGGTCCCGCTGTTGGTTATTGACCAGAGAGTTGTCTCGGTCATGTCTACATCATTCCCGAACCCGTAGGGTCCGCACACTTAAGGTTCGATGACGAAATAGTATTATATGAGTTATGTGATTGGTGACCGAATGTTGTTCGGAGTCCCGGATGAGATCACGGACATGACGAGGAGTCTCGGAATGTCCGAGAGGTAAAGATTCATATATTGGAAGGCTATATTCGGACGTCGGAAAGGTTCCGAGTGATTCGGGTATTTTTCGGAGTACCGGGGAGTTACGGGAATTCACCGGGAGAATTAATGGGCCTTATTGGGCCATACGGGAAAAGGAGAGGCAGGCCACGTGAGGAGGCGCGCGCCCCCCTTGCCCAAACCGAATTGGACTAGGGGAGGGGGCGCAGCCCCCTCTTTCCTTTCCCTCTCCCTTCCCCCTTTCCTACTCCGTATGGGAGGTGGAATCCTACTAGGACTAAGGAGTCCTAGTAGGACTCCCCACACTTGGCGCACCCCTAGGGGCCGGCCTCCTCCCTCTCATCCTTTATATACAGGGGCAAGGGGGCACCCCAAGGTACACAATTGTCCCATAGCCGTGTGCGGTGCCCCGATCTCCGTTTTCCACCTCGGTCATATTTTTGGAGAGCTTAGGCGAAGCCCTGCCGGAAGCACTTCACCGTCACCGTCGCCACGCTGTCGTGCTGACGGAACTCATCTACTACCTCGACGTCTTGATGGATCAAGAAGGCGAGGAACGTCACCGAGCTGCACGTGTGTAGAACTCGGAGGTGCCGTACGTTCGGTACTCGATCGGTGGAGCTCGAAGGATTGTTCGACTACATCAACCGCGTTGTGAGACGCTTCCGCTAACGGTCTACGAGGGTACGTAGACACACTCTCCCCTCTCGTAGCGATGCATCTCCATGGATAGATCTTGCGTGAGCGTAGGAATTTTTTTGAAATTCATGCTCCGTTCCCCAACACATACCTACCTATATGCGGTATTTACCTGCCGTTCCAAGTAAATTTGCATGTGCCAAACTCTAAACCTTCAAATAATATTCTGTTTTGTATGCCCGAATCGCTCATATAGTGACTAGGGGCTGTCAGTATCTTCCATGCTAGGTGGGTTATTCTCGCGATATGTGTTGATTCACTATCATTCACGAGAAAGTGGCTGGTATTCGGGATGCCCAGATCCATGCTCAAAAATCAAATCAAAATATAATGAAACAAAACTCCCCCAGGATTGTTGTTTGTATGGACGGTACCTGTGGATTCGGCTCGCCGTGGAGTGTGATTGATTGGTGGAGGGGGAGTAAAAACTTTATCATTCTGTTTGGGAACCGCCTATAATGTATCTAGCATGGAAGATGGTGAAATCTCTTGGTTGTTATGTTGACAATGAAAGCATACCTCCCAAAATTATATTCATCTCTGTTTTAAACAATGAGCTCTGGCACATATGCAAATCCCTGCTTCCCTCTGCGAAGGGCCAATCTATTTACTTTCATGTTATTTACTATTCATGTTGAGTCAACTTCTTATTCCAACCTCAATCTATTAGTTGGCAAGCATCATGTGGTAGGGAAAGATCCAAACATATATATCCAGTCAAATATATTTGATCATGAATTATTATTGTTGACAATTATCTATATGATAAATAAGTTGGGAGGCGAAACATTAAGCCCCTATCTTTCTCTGTGTTCGATGGATGCTATTTGTTCTAAAAATATGCTTTGAGTGTCAATAATCATGGAAGACTATATGATAGTTGAGTATGTGAAATTTGCTAAATCAAAGCTCTTACATAGACCCTTCCTGAAAATAAGATGAATTGCAATTGTTCGATGACTAGGAATATGGTTTGTTAGTTTTCAAGAAACTTTCTGGTCTATGCTTTAACACGTGAATAGCTTGTTACTTGATCATGAGAAGTTTTATGAGATGAGTTATTGTTTATGGTTTATATTGATGCTAGAAAAAAGTGGTTGGAATTGTCATTGATCAAACTTGTGCACTTGCTAGCATTCACACTTCATAAATTATTTCTTTTATCATTTACCTACTCGAGGACGAGCAGGAATTAAGCTTGGGGATGCTGATACGTCTCCAACGTATCTATAATTTATGAAGTATTCATGCCATGTTTACAATAATTCTATATGATTTTGGTATGATTTTATTAGAACTAACCCGGAGTGACGCTGTTTTCAGCAGAACTACCATGGTGTCATTTTTTGTGCAGAAATAAAAGTTCTCGGAATGGGCTGAAAATTTACGGAGAATATTTTTGGAAAATATAAAAAATATTGGAGTAAAAAGATACCGGAGAGGAGTCCTGAGGCAGCCACAAGCCTAGGGGGCGCCCCCCTAGGGCGCGCCCCCTGGCTTGTGGGCCCCTCGAGCACCCCCTTGATGTGAGACCGACGCCAAAAATTCCTATAAATACCAAAACCCCCAGAAAGAAACCTAGATCGGGAGTTCCGCCGCCGCAAGCCTCTGTAGCCACAAAAAACCAATCGGGAGCCCGTTCCGGCACCCTGCCGGAGGGGGAAACCATCACCGGAGGCCATCTTCATCATCCCGGCGGTCTCCATGATGAGGAGGGAGTAGTTCACCCTCGGGGCTGAGGGTATGTACCAGTAGCTATGTGTTTGATCTCTCTCTCTCTCTCGTGTTCTTGAGATGACATGATCTTGATGTACCGCGAGCTTTATTAATATAGATGAATCATATGGAGTTTTCCCCTCTCTATCTTCTTGTGATGAATTGAGTTTTCCCTTTGAAGTTTTCTTATCGAATTGAGTCTTTAAAGGATTTGAGAACACTTGATGTATGTCTTGCGATGGGATATCCGTGGTGACAATGGGATGTTCTATTGATCCACTTGATGTATGTTTTGGTGATCAACTTGCGGGTTCCGTGACCTTGGGAATCTATGCATAGGGGTTGGCACACGTTTTCATCTTGACTCTCCGGTAGAGACTTTGGGGCACTCTTTGAAGTTCTTTGTGTTGGATTGAACATGATGAATCTGAAATTGTGTGATGCATATCGTATAATCAAGCCCATGGGTACTCGTGGTGACATTGGAGTATCTAGGTGACATTAGGGTTTTGGTTCATGTGTATCTTAAGGTGTTATTTTAGTACGAACTCTAGGGCTGTTCGTGACACTTATAGGGATAGCTCATAAGATTGATCGGAAAAGATAACTTTGAGGTGGTTTCGTACCCTACAATAATTTCTTCGTTTGTTCTCCGCTATTTGTGACTTTGGAGTGAACTCTTTGTCGCACGTGAGGGATTTACATATGATTCAACTATGTCAGTATTGTTGAGAGAACTTGCACTAGTGAAAGTATGAACCCTAGGCCTTGTTTCCAAGCATTGCAATACCGTTTGTGCTCACTTTTATCATTAGTTACCTTGCTGTTTTTATATTTTCAGATTACAAAACCTATATCTACCATCCATATTACACTTGTATCACCATCTCTTCGCCGAACTAGTGCACCTATACAATTTACCATTGTATTGGGTGTGTTGGGGACACAAGAGACTCTTTGTTATTTGGTTGCAGAGTTGTTTGAGAGAGACCATCTTCATCCTACGCCTCCCACGGATTGATAAACCTTAGGTCATCCACTTGAGGGAAATTTGCTACTGTCCTACAAAACTCTGCCCTTGGAGGCCCAACACGAGTCTACAAGAAGAAGGTTGCGTAGTAGACATCAGGTGTACACGGCTCCCGCCCGTGCCGGCGACCCGCGAGCAGAGGTGGCCGATTAGGCCTGAAAAGGAGAAGTAAGTGCATTTACTCTTTTTAAACCTTTTGCCTTCACGTTTCTTCACATATCAAATGCGTTGGCTTTGTCATACTGCAGGGGTTGGATTCACGCCAAGGATGTCTGCAGGCCCAACTCCATCCTTGGTGTGATTTTACGGCATAACTTCCCGGGGTTTGTCACGTTGCCCCGCGAGGGTAAGCTTCCAGAGTTAAGATTGAACTGGGAGCACTACTTGGCTGCCCCGGCCCCGCCGGAGGAGATGATCGACGATGTGTTGTGCCACACGAGGGCCGACATGGTGATCAGAAAGTTCTGGGTAATTTCTCCTTTACACAATAAAAAATCAATAATAGCTAGTTATTGTACTAATCAGTGTTGTCTCGTTTGATTGCAGACCTTCTACAGGTGTGAGGAGGGATACGAGGAGGCCGCGGCAAAGGTTATCGATGACGAGTGCAGGCGCCTACTACAGAACTTACGGCACGAGGCTCGGGTACAGACTGTTCGAGACTACTACGCCTCGCGGCGTATTAAGAAGGACAAGTCGTCATGCCGCGGAAAGTTTCTGCACAAGGAGCAGTACATGAAGGTAATTACCTATTCTTAAGGCCTTGTACTTAGTTTCCTTGCTTTGATTCGTAGGCGTAGCTCTCAAATTTCTCTTTACTAACTTAGGTGCCCCCGAGATGGTGTGCGGATAAGATGGATTGTTGGGAGGCATTGGTGAATGAGTGGTGCTCTGACGAATGGCGAGCCGTCCATGACGATTGCAAGGAACGGCGTGCCCAAATGGAAGGTGTGCCACACCATCAAGGCAGCGCCAACTTATTTCAGTTCGGGCGGAACTGGGTATGTGGTTTGCTTCATGATTCCTGCAATTCATTCTTGATGCTAGCTTGACCCCTTTATTAATACTTTGTACCTCTCTTGTAGGCGCATTAAAATAAGACGGAGGTGCCACAGGTGTACGACCTCTATGCCATCGCCCATACTGCCTCGTACAAAAAGGCCAAGGCATTCTCTGAGTCTGACCTCGATAATCGCGATAACTTCACCAACATCTCCTCCCACAACAAGCTCGTGAGGTATAGAGATGTGGGGAAGGCGGTGAATGGGGAGGACTTCAACCCGAGCCAGCATCCTATTGATCCAGAGCTGGTGATGATAGCTGGCGGCGGTAGGCCCCATGGCCATATAGCCATTGGAGATGGACTTATACGGTCTTCGCGCACTCTCCTGCAGATCAAGGCGCGCCAAACGAGCTCCTGTCCTGAGATAACGCCTCGTTCACGGCCAGTCCAGCTCGCCATCGAGGTTAGTCATACGGACTCAGTTAGCTTTCCTCCATTACATTGTGTGTGCGAACAAAGATGATTACAATGCTAACGAGGAGTTGTGCTGCAGGCTGCTCTGCAGAAAGAGAGAGAGGCAACCCAGGCGCTTCTAGCGGAACAGGCCCGACAGGCGGCGGAGGAGAAGAGGGATTTGGAGGAGAGGACGGCTAGGTTGTTGGAGGAGGAGAGGGCACGGAACGATGCGTCTCACCGGGCCATGTACGAGCTCCTCGTGGTAAGTTTCTTCTTCATATTAGCCAAATCATGCACTACATGTTCGTTTCATTAATAACCAATATGATTGACTTGTCAAAACCAAATGTGCAGTCTTTGTGCGAGAAGATCGGCCAGACCCCTCCGCCGATGCCAGTCATTACCACGGCTGGAACGGTGAGTTTCATTTCAATGTTCATTAGTTAGTAGTCTTAACATTTCAGCGTCATCATGCTAACGCAAATGATCTTTGGTGCAACATAACTCCCGAGCCGCATCGCACGATCCTTCTCCAGGGCCAAGTAGTGCTCCAGGTGACACCGGCCCGAGCAACCCCGGTGCTTCACCTCCGTGATGACGAGGATGGTAAGCCCTAATATGCCACTTACTTGGCTCATTTTCTCAAACAAAGACAAACTTAGCACAAAGACAAACTTAGCACTTAGACAAATGTCATATTTTACCTAAGTTAGCTTTGTTTCCTCTAAAAAAACATAGTAAGCTTACTTACCTCCAAAATGACATATTGTACCTAGGTTAGCTCTAAAATGACCTATACTTAGCATTGTTTCCTTCACAATGACATAATAAACTTAGTTAACTCAAAATGGCATAATAGACTTGGTAACCTCATAGATGCCATAGACTTAGCTTATTTTCTTGCAAAATGACACAATAAGCTTAGTTAGGTCAAAAAATGTGATAATTACCTAGGTTAGCTCTAAAATGACACAAATAAGCAATAAGAAGAAGAAAAACAAGAGGAGAAAGAGAGAGAAGAAAAACGCTTCTTCATCATCTTCTTCTTCTAGATCTTCTTCTACTTATAGATCTTCTACTTCTTCTAGTATTCTTATTCTAACTTTCTTATTTCCAATTTTGCATATTTGATTGAGTTCACGACAGCTTGCTTTGATGTAGTGCTAGTGTTTACTTTCTGTTTTCATTTTGTATCGATGAACTTACGTGAAACTTTCTACCTATGTATGAGACTATGTATGTATGGATGAAACTATTGTAATATGGTGAACAATGTGACATTTGATACTTTTAATTTGGTATAATTGTTGGTTGATCATATCCATATGACAGGGATATTGTTTCTGTGAAATATATATATACATATCATATATTTGCCTGTGAAAATTGTTGAATATAACAAAAACAGGCAAAAAAGAGGCAATACAGCCTCTTTGCCGTCTGCCCCGGACGGCAAAGACCTCTTTGCCGACGGCCACCGTCGGCAAAGCGGGCACGTGGCAGCCACCTGTTAAACCTGGGAGCGCCAGGCCTGGGGCCATTTGGCTTCTTTGCCGTCCGGGGCAGACGACAAAGGGCTGGGTGGGGGGCCGTCAGGGGCAGACGGCAAAGGGCTGGGCGGGGCCGTCGGGGGCAGACGGCAAAGGGCTGGGCGGGGCCGTCGGGGGCAGACGGCAAAGGGCTGGGCAGGGCCGTCGGGGGGCAGACGGCAAAGGGCTGAGTGGGGGCCGTCCGGGGCAGACGGCAAAGGGCTTGGTGGGGGTCGTTATCCACCTAACGGGGCTAACGTCAGTACTACGCCGTCCAGCCGCGTTGCAGTCTACAGGCTGACGACAAAAAAACTTTGACGTCCGCTTTGCCGTGGCAGACTGCCGATGGTCCCGACCGCATCCGCGGTCCACCCGTCATTGACCATCGAGGCATGTCGCCCGGGTGCGCACCGTCCGAGTAGATCGGACGGCGCAGAGAGCCCCTAAGAGGCCCCCACGACACGCCACCGTGAAACAGATGACGCGAAGGGCACTCTCGCCCACGGAGGAGCCTAGTAGGCGGTACTCCAACATCCTTTATCTAAGTAAAGCAGGGCAAAATTCACTTATTTCGAAGTACTAGGATTATGAACTAAGGTAAATTTAGAAGATTTCAGGCCTAACCTATGATCACCAACGAAAATGATATCATCTAGCAACTTCCTAGCATATACCCTCCTCCTTCACATGCCATAGTATAAGGATCAAGACTGTCCATGACATGAGGATGAGTACATGCCACTTCAATAGAGCATCTTCCATGCATTTCTCAACATAAAAAGAGAGAGAATAAACTATTATTTGTATTGGTAGCGGGTAGCAATTAAGTAAACTATGAAGATTTCCTCACCACTCTGTATTGGTTTGGCCACTTGTGCTTTTTATGTAAAGCGGGGGCCAAATCATGTTTCAAAGAAGTACACGGATTATGTACTAACGTATAAGAAGATTTCAGCCCTATCTTATGATAACATACGACAAAGATATCATCTAGCAACTTCCTAGCATATACCCTCCTCCTTCACATGCCACAAGATAAGGATCATGATTGTCCACGACATAAGGATGAGTACATTCCACTTCAATATAGCATCTTCCATGCATTTCTCAACATAAAAAAGAGAGGAAAAAGATACTAATTGTATTGGTAGCGGGTAGCAACAAAGTAAGCTTTATCATTCATCCAACCACTATTGTATACAACAAGTACCATTGGGTTTGAATGCATCGTAGTAAGTGTAAAAAAGCATTCGGGCTATATAACTCTTATACTCTTCATTCACCATCGAGGAATCAATCTCATTCTATAGGCCCCTCTTTTCCTTGTGTCAAAACTCAAACACCACTAAAACTAAGTAGAAAACTTGATGGTACGGCGTTCTCTCCCTGATTCTTTTCAAGGGAGAACCACTTTGACCCCGTAGGCATGGGATGCATAGGGAAAAAGAGAGTCACGTGTATGATTGGTTATTTTACAGTTGGGTTGCATACATCTGCCACATAAGTCCATCAAACTACATAGTGCTTGGCCTGCAACAAGGGTTTGAATGCACAAAGGAGTAACCAAATACACCTTAGAGCATCAATCTCAGTATGCAGTCCCTATCTTTTTTTGTACCAAAACCAAATCACAAATATATTATCACCCACCAAAGATAAGAAGAACTCGATGGTATAATGTTCTTTCCTCGTTTCTCTTCAAGGGGAACTAGTTCGAGCATGTCGCCATGGGCGGCATAGGGAAACAAAGAGCCACACGTAGCATTGATTTTTCAGATAGGGGTTATCTACATCTATTAATGTCTTATAAGAATCCATTACTAGCATCTTTTGGCTTCTACTCTACAAGCTCCCTTTGGCGCTTACTATGATTACATATGATACTTTGAAGCCCCTACTTGCTTTATCTACAAACATGTTAATTAGAAGCATATTTAAGGACTTTAATTTGTAGGCTAGGTGATCATGGATTTCATTTGCACCTCCTCTTGGTCATTTGGACAATCAACCATTCAAGTTTTTATCAAATAATTTTGTTTTCATTGATGACTCAAACAACCAAAACTCAAAATTCTACGAACATCAATGGACAAACCTAGAGGAATGTGAAGGCATTATTGACGTATTTCGTGATGGCATAATCAATGATGAATTTAAATGCCTTCGTACCCACGACAGTCATATTTTGTGTAAAATTATGTGCATATGGGATACAAAATGTTCTTGTGCCACTTAAGAACAAGAATTTGTATAGGCGAAAGGCAATCGGCTAGTACAACAATAGTCAAACTATGTCTGCCCACACAAATATTGTTGCGGCCAAGATTTGCAACGTTTTTACCTTTTTTGGTGGAACATTTTCGATATAGTTTAGTTAGTTTTGCAAAAGCCAATAATGAGTCTTCTAATGAGTTCTCTAAATTTAATACATGATAATATATGTTTTTGAGGAATTTCTGTTAGAAGTTACTTTTCATTCCCCTTTTGCAAGGCGACTAAGGAAAGCCCTACTCCCTCGATCTCCGTCGGTGAGCCCATGGATTCGCCTCCCCTCCGGCCGTCGCTACGGCGGCGGGGAAACGATCCCTGATGCCTTGGCTCTAGCTAGTAGACTAGTCCATGGAGGGGCCGCGTTCAGACGAATTGTGACATTTCTTCTTCGAGCGAGTCTTCCGGGATTCGATCCTCCTCGAGTTCATCCGTCGGGAGGCCGCACATCCTGCCAGCTCCTTAGGGTGACGAAGTTAAAGTTTCTCGCCATGCGTACGCAACGGTGATATTTGGCATTAGGTTCTTCAGATTGATTCAAGGTTTTAACAGCGACAACTGCGGCTCCGGGGTGCTGGTCCTTAGTGGCACGTGCACGAACATTTTAGGACTGTCATCGACAAGGTCAAGCCGACTCAGGTATGGGAGCGGTGATAGCGGCGTGTCGGCGACTTATTTTGGCGGCGGCAATGGTCCCTCGGTGGTTCATGGACCTCTAAGTAAATTTTATTATAATCGAGGTGCTTCTTACTACCGGTGAATCTTTATAATAGATTTGACTTTTTTTTTCTAAGAACACACATTTTTTTGGAGTGTATAAGATAACATCCTCTTATACAGAATAGGTAAAAAAGCGTGAGATCACAAAGGAATCGCTCGAGGAGTGGGGAACTGTTGGAGCAGTCCTACGGGACCATCATGGAAAGTTCATCGCAGCGGCAAATGGGAAAATTGATATATGTTTTGACTCATTCACAGCCAAAGCCATAGCAGTGAGATTTGAGATGAATCTTGCACGTATCGAAATTAACTCGGATAGTGCGGAGGTGGTCGCAACATTAATTGATGGGTTTTCTTCTTCATTCGCTTTTGCTGTCTTTGAAGACTGTTATTTTATGTCTCTTGATTTCACCCATGTGGTCTATGAATACTGTAATAGAGAGAGAAATATGGTCGTTCATGAACTAGCTAGGATTGCTAGGTTTTCTACTCTGAATTTCTGGTTAGAATCTGCACCTGAGGCGGTAATTCCGTTTATGGTAACTGTTGCCACTATCGTCATGAATGATTATAAAGGAGGAGACGGTTGTAAAAAAAAATCGCTCGAGGAGTGATGCGTCTATTTTTTTTTTTCTAGAAAAGATTTTAGCTCTGACATCTTTTTTTAGACAAGTCTATTTTTTTCCTTTAGAATCTGGTCTAATTTTTTTCTCCAGGCAAAGAGATGCGTCCCAAGGTCGTCCAGCCCCCCCCCTCCCCCCTGGGTACTGCGGCAGCCCAGCGGACCAATGCTTCGGCCCGGCCCATTTGCAGCCGAGGAGGAAACCCTAGAAACATCTGCTACCCCTATAAATCCCCACCATCGCCGCCTCTATATTCCAGACCCCAACAGTTCATCCACCTCCGCCCCGCCCCTCCCCTCGTTCCCCCGTAGCCCATTCACACCGCTCTCTCGATTTTCGTTTGGATTTGTTTGTTGTTCGTGCTACTTTCGATGATGGTCGATGAGAGTTTTGCAGCGGTGATGACAAATTTGTGGACTAGAGTTTCTGATTCCGCCTCTTCAGCGGCATCTGCAGACAACCCCTTGGCTGTCTGAGCTCCCAGATCTCATCCCATCCATCGATTTCTTTTTCTTGATTTCCTTTCCGTCGGTGTTCTTCTCTGATTTTGCGTCGTCGGCTGGTTCGAGCGGTGATGACATCTATGTGGATTAGAGTTTCTGATGCTGCCTCTTCAGCAGCGCTCTTGAAGACAAACCCTTGGCTGTCTGAGCTTCCAAATCCCCCAAAGTCGATGCCTTTTTGTTTAGGATTAGTTCCTCTTTTTACCATGTAGGTTTTTTCTTGGTTTAAAGGTTGATGCGCGCGTCCATTACCAATTCTGTTGGATGATTTGAGTTCCTCGCGGGGTAATGGCTCGGACGCTAGAAGCGATTGTGTGGTGATATCCTGATTGGTGGCGTTCTCGGTGCCAGCTTATCCTGGAAACGCTACATATATTCACATTGTCATGTTCTTTTTGTTCGTTTTTACTGCGTTTTTGGGATCTAAATGATGCGAAACTACGAAAGGGAAATCGTCCAGTGCGGCGACCATGTCAGTTCTTTCACATTGATAGGAAGATCTGATAGATTCCACCCAAATCTCTTTTTATTCTTTTTCTTGTTTTCGATCTGTGTAAGTGTGGATGTGGATGATGAGATCATAAGTAAAAATACAGTTATCCCTGTCTTACTTCCTCGGAAGGGTGCTGAGCAAACTTTTTATCTGACACAATCTACTCTCCATTGAGCAAATTTTTATTTTCTTTATTATGCTTTTTGTAAGTGCGAGATTGATCTTGGCCGGTGATGATTAGTATTGGTTGCTGAACAGTCAACATAGATTGTCTGTTCCATGACGACATTTTCGAACTAGGACGGTCTGAGGCCACCTTGATCATCACTACACTTTTTCATGACTAACCAGTGGTCTCCTGTTTTGCTTCTTTGCTTCTGTTGTTTGTGATTGCAGGGTGGTTCTCCTGATGGCTGTAGCTGCATCTGCATCTGCATTTGGCACAGGACAAGGAAATGTGAATAGCATCTGTTTACATGGGCTGTAGCTTGATTATTTTACATATTTTTGTATTGTACTGTAATTTGCAATTCATTCTTTAGGACATGATTGCAATTTATATGTCTTCCAAGTGTTCTAGCATTGTAACTTAGGTCTTTTTATTGAAATTTCACAT
Organism: Elymus sibiricus; assembly: GCA_039707655.1. Lineage (NCBI taxonomy): Eukaryota > Viridiplantae > Streptophyta > Magnoliopsida > Poales > Poaceae > Elymus > Elymus sibiricus. The sequence goes on from CM077675.1 coordinate 433,103,095, forward strand.
AATAACACATGAGAATTCAGCTATTGACTTAAACAGTATTACTGAAGTTAGAGACAATACAACAGATGGTAATTCAGATCCATACTCAGTGAATTTCTGCGATTCAGTTACTCCAGGCTGCCTCTGTAGAAGCTCACATCACCAGGTTCTCAGAAACTAAATTTTTAGGTGTTCTGTCTTGGCCCATTCATTGTCTTAAAAATGTATTTGTTGATGACTGTAAATCAAGCTGGACATTGCACAAGAGCTAAATGAAACTGACCAAATACTTTATGAATCAGTATTCTATCTGATGATAAACCTGTGAGATTTGAAGGCATGACTTTCGAATTTCAACTCTATACCTGTGCAAAATTTACTTAATTTCATATAGAACCATTCTTATGGCCATCATACCCAACTCTAATGGCCGAACTGGAAATCACTCTACCTGGGAATAAACCTGTCAACTTTGTAAATGTAAGGGCATCTCTCTGCCTACAATTTAGTCTCATGGATTTAACCAACCATAATTTTTGTGTGATGAATTTTCTATGTGCTGATCTGTATGCTGTGAGTAATTATGACTATAGTGGTACATTCAAGCGTGAAAGGACAGAACCAATTCATGCGAGATGGTCTAAATTGCTCTAATTATGCCCCGCCTAAACTCAAGAACACTTTTCCCCGCACCCCACATTGACATCTCTCAATCCACACAGTCGGGATGCAAAAGCACCTTCAATCATAGCTTTGTTTTGTTCATGGTGATCCTTTTAGTGACGTGCTGCTTCAAATTTTACTCGGGTATGTGCTTTGACTGATTACCTTAATGCTGGTAATTTCTGATTTTAGCTAGCTCTTGATCAATATCCTTAAGTACATCTGTAAGTTCTGTAACAAATGGTTGTAAGTAGTCACAGTTTGACTAACAGTATTGATGGATGCTAAGTACTACTACCAATCATCAACATAAACTATCCGAACTCTATATTAATTCTAGAAAACAATTGATTAAAAAACCCCGCAAAACTTATATTGTTATATGTATTCTTAGCAATTCTGTTGTTTTAATCTTTGCATTAAGAATTTCCATGCCTATATTGTTATATGTATTCTTAGCAATTCTGATTGTACACTGAAATTTAGGTGCTTTTGGAGAGCTGATTGGACAATAAAATGATCTGCCTTGCAATATCATTTTTCTTGCAAAAAAATTATCTGCTAAAAAATTGATATTTATCCCTCATGTCGTCCAGCAAGTTGAGATGTGCATTGCTTAATTATGTGTTTACGGCTCTTCACGTTGGTCGAGAACCTGATCATCAGCATGCCGACATGCATCAGGATGCCGGCGGACAACCAGAGCAGGAAGGCTTGGAGCTTGAGCTACAGCGACAGCGACAACTTGGGTGTCAGCTGCAAAAAAACAACAGTTCGTGTTCAACCAAGTGTAAATTTGCAGTCAGTCAATGTTTGCAATTCTACAATGACACATTCAGATTCTTGCATCCAAAGTTAGATAGGAACATGGAAACAATCTCTGAAACTTATTTACATGGGAGAGAAACCGTCACAGCTATTTTACCTCCAATGGTTGAATGCTCTTGTAGCTTTGCCTCAGATCCTCAGGCTATTTGAAGCACCATAGATTTAGTTTGCAACCAAAAGGATCACACAACCTGACAGTACAGGGAGCAGTCTTTTTCTTCCAAACTGTAGCATTGATGCCTGTCAGTTTGCGGGTATACATTGTGTGACCGAGAGGTCAACCAGCAAGTTTTTGATCTCTGATTCTCTGAAACTTGATCCCTATATAACTAGCTATTAGTCAATATTGTTCAGGTCCCAAATTCTTGACTGTACTTTGGTCTGTTTCAAATACCAGTACACAATATTCAGGTCCAAAGATAAGTACCAAACTATTTGAGCAAGTTGGAAATAACATCTGGATCTGGAGTAGTAGAAATTCCTAAGTGCATTAGGATATTGACCTTTAGGGCCCTAATTCTGCTGTTTTTCAACTCAACCCTGATACTGGTGTTTTTTTTTACTGTTGAAAAACAGTATATGCCTCATAGGCTGAGGACATTCTCTCTATATAATATAAGGTGTACTTATTGTCATCTGGGTTACTTATTCTTCTTATTTTTTCCTGATCTATGCATGTTATGCAACCAGCTTTGGCAGTTCTGTTGGGCTAATAAAGTAGAGAGCCGTGCTACATAATTATGCATCTTCTTTAATCGAAGTGCCAGAACATTCATCTTTACCTTGAGGTATGGTCTGCTTCCAGCAGCAGATTCTTAGTTAATGCATCATTGAAGTGTTATGAACCTTGAACTAAATATTTTATTTATTATATTGTCATCTATTTCGGGCTGTGATCATGCCTTCTGCTTCTATTTTACCTCCTAGTTTTTCATCATTGAGGTATCATGAGTATTAATGAAGAATCTGTGTTTGGGTGAAAGTCATAAAATATCCTTTTTGTTCTTGCTTCCTTTTAGGTGTTTTTGTGTCCACAAATGGAGGATCATATACTTTTTTTGGGTCCATTCTATAAGTTTTCATTGTTTCATAGTCATTTAGCCGTGGGGGTGGACCGTAGGCATCATTGTGTTTTGGATCCGATATGTGAATGAACTATGATTCTTTATTTGTAAGATGGGGATTTGTACTTAAGTACTAATCATATATATTTGTTCTTGCCTTATGTACATGAAGAGGAAACCAGAAGTTTAAGGTTCCTTCAGAATTTTCCTTCATGTACCATCTTCACCTATTTCCCTTTTTCTTTTTGGCAATAAACGATTTCTTATGTTTGCTCTTTCAGACTTAGGAATGTAGAGAGAAGAGTGGACTATGGATTCAGAACAGAACAGGGTTGACCATGGCACATCTTCACCAATGAGTCATGTTGTCGGCACCAATACTCAAGCTTGTATGTGGAAATGAGGAGAGATAGCAAGGTTGCATGTGGATAAATCAATAACCCATGTACAAGCTCCAAGGTAAAATGGGAAAGCAATCCTGTACATTTTCTCACCACCCACTAGATAAACTAAATACACTCTATTGGAATAGTTGTATGATGAGTTATTGGTTCCTGACATGCTAAATTTACCAACAGACTATTGAAAATGGTCTGCTCCCTTTTTCCATTTTATCTTGTGTCAATTTAAAGCTGACATGAGCGTCATTCTTTTTTGTTTCAACATGTCCTTTTTATATTGGTAAAAAGCACATTGGATGTATTTCAATTTGAGGTGACTAAGTGAGCGTGCATAATTCAATTCATTATAGATTACCCAGTGTGAAGGGGAGCCTTGGCGCAGCGTAAAGCTGTTGCCTTGTGACCATGAGGTCACGGGTTCGAGTCCTGGAAACAGCCTCCTGCGGAAATGTAGGGAACGGCTGTGTACTATAGACCCAAAGCGGTCAGACCCTTTCACGGACCCTGCGCACGAGGGAGCTATGTGCACCGGGCTGCGCCATAGATTACCTAGTGTGACGTAGACAGTGCATTTGAAAGAAAATGTGATCTAGACAATGCATCATAGATTATTACACCAGTTTAAACCGTAGAATGGCACAGAATGATCGTACGAGCAAAGATTTGCTTTCGGAAAAGACATGCTTTCCACGTGCACGCTTACTGGTGCACCCTGAAATTCTGCATGCCTCGACGCAACGTTTATTGTCCAGGAAACAAAGCAAATGATGAAATTGAAGCTATTAATACATAAAAAATAAAGAGTGCATATTCTAGCTCAAATCATGTTACATTGTTAGATACTTTTACATCTCCATAGAATGAAATCACTCTTCATCCTAGAATATTTTTTGCTAACCTAATTGTGGCTCACACCTACGGGAGGCTTTGTTTGTTGGACGTGTTGCTGAACCTGAGTAGCAGCCTAATATTAGTGCACTGAACCAATACGCGAAGCGAAGTAGGACTTTTTGCCAAAATACCTTGACAAGACTAACTGATCATACAGCACCCCAACACCAAAGAACGCACTGAACGCAATCACAAAGGCCACCTTGTACTCAGTTTGTTTTGCTGATAGAATGATGGGGTGATGTGCTTCTGCTGAATTGCATTCTTGAGTGTGCACGGAGCTACACAACTTTGGGTTCCCGTCGAAACTAGAATTCTGAAATGTATCAAACTGGCCTCCAGATGGAATAGGCCCTTCTAGATTATTGTTTGAAATGTTGAACGCCGAAAGGAAGTGCAGGGCGCTCAATGCAACTGGGATAGCACCTGTAAGATTGTTGCCGGACAAGTCTAGCACCTGCAAGTTTGTGAGGTTGCAAATTGACTGTGGGATCTGCCCGGATAACTTGTTAAAACTGAAATCAAGTGCAACAAGGACTTTGAGCTGACCAATCTGTGGGGGAATGACACCTGTCAAGTAGTTGTTGCTTAGATTCAACACCGCTGGGAAAGATGTAATGATACGGTATTGAAGTGACGGGCCATTATAAACTGTCAGACCAAAGACCCTTGGGTTCATATGAGTTGTGTTGTCAGTTGATTTTAGCATTGACATCTCGGTCAAGGTTGATGGGATTTCTCCTGTTAGTCCGTTGCTTGACACATCCATATGAAAGAGATGACTTAGAGAGGTGATCCAGCCTGGTATTGGTCCAGTGAGACGATTATCAGGTAAAATTAATATCTGCAAGTTTGCAGCCCTTGATATCCATACAGGTATTCTCCCGGACAATTCGCAACCTTGCATACTGAGAACCTGAAGATTTTCAAAACCATCAATTGTTTCATCCTGTGAGGATCTCTCCCCTAAAGTTGTGCCCAATAAACAGTGTGGTCAGGTTCTTGCTGCTCTTAAGGATCTGAAGTGCATTTGTGATGTTTGTGAACTTGTTTTGGACAAGTAACAAGAAAGACAGATGCTTCAGATTACCTATTCTCGATGAGAGCTGCCCATGTAAGTTGTTACTAGATAGCCGCAGTGCAGTCAGATTACTGCACGAGTATATGCTTTCTGGAACTGTGCCGGATAAGTTGTTGGAATATAGATCTAAAGTTTTTAGGTTGGGCAGGATGGAGAAATTGACCTTGGCAAGTTCTCCACTGAAGTGATTGCTCTTGAGGTCGATTGTTAAGAGATTTGTGCAGTTGCTGAGAGCATATGGCAGCCCCCCTGACATGTTGTTGTTGTTCAAATGGAGTTCCTCCAGTCTCTTGAGTTGACCTATATTATCTGGAATCTTTCCACTGAATTGGTTCCCACCAAGATCAAGGGTCAAGAGATTTCTGAGGTTAACTAGGTTTGCAGTATCAAGAACTCCATGTAAATCATTGTTTGACAAAGACAGGTATTCTAATGAGGTTGCATTGAAGAATTCATCTGGGAGCCTTCCACCGAGGTAATTATGCCCGGCCTTGAGCTCTCTCAGCTTGGAGCAATCACCAAGTCCTGGGGGGATGCTGCCACTAAATTTGTTGAAACACAGATCGAGCACAGTGAGGGATGGTGAGCTGTTACATAACTTAGTTGGTATCTGCCCAACAAAGCTGTTGTTGCTGGCATTGAGTGCCATCAGATTCTCCATTGCTTTCCATGTGGCGGATGGGAACTGTCCTGCAAATGAGTTGCTTGAGATGTTTAGTACCTGCAGAGGCCTGGAAGGTGTTGAAGATGACAGCTCATGGAGTGTTCCGTTGAGCTGGTTAAAGCTGACATCAAGGATGGCGATGCTGCCAGAAGAGAGTAATTCCAGCGGCAGACCGCCGAACAGCGAGTTGTCAGCGAGATCGAGGTACCACAGCCCGGTGAGCATGCCAAGGGACTGTGATATGTACCCCTCGAGGCCATTCGAAGGCAGCAAGATATCGATGACCGTCCCATCTTGCCTGCAGGTGATCCCTTCCCACTTGCAGCAATCCGTGCCATTCCGCCATGACGTGGAGAGGCCGCCATCTTGGGAGAGCTCGGCAAGAAACTGGAGAAGGGAGTCCTTGTCCTGCTCCGTGCAGGAACTGGTAGGGGACGGCAAGCAGAGCAGCAACACAAGAGCAACAAGGCCAAGGGAATGCATGTGCAATACCTTGCTGTATGCTTTGTTGTGCAACTGAAGTCTTTCCATGGTGAAGCTATAATGGGAGCCAAAGCTTATGTTGTTCCCTCACTGGATAAAGCATCATTGGAGGCCAAGGAAATAAGGAAGCTTATCCTGCTCCCATTTTGTCTGTCCCTTGTAGTCGTAGTCGCCACAAAGGAATTTGGGTCAAGAAAATAGGATTTTACACAACTGCCCCGAGCCCACCAGGCTGCTTCCTAGTCCACACTGATGTTTAACTGTTTCACTATTGGTTGCCTGCTAAAATCTAGTACTAACAAGTTGCCCAATCCTGATGAATACCTTCCTTACAAAAAGAATGATTTGTAGATTGTATAGTCATCCTTGACTTGGTAATTGCTGAATTTCTAAAATATGCCTTAGTTTACTTGACCTGACATCACTTTGCTTACCCGCTTCACTAACAAAATCTAATTAATCACTCCCACTAGTACTTGACCAAAAAATTTACCTCTTGACACATGGTGACTCTGCTAGAGTGCAGGCGAGCCTCGTCTGATGGATACGTTTGCTGCTCCACCGGCGCCCTACAATGTGGATCATGGGACTGTGACTCTTCGTGGTTCAGAGTAAGTAAATGTGTAGTGTGTGAGCTCTGGCAGTGGTAGGCCGGTTCATCCCTTGGCTCTGGTGATGCTGGGGACAGAACCATGTAGGTATTAGTTGTAGTTTAGTACTTCAGTTGAACAGTTCTAGCTTTTCGATGATGATGTGCTGATGCTTGTACTAGGTATGGATGCATCGTATCAATATTACACCCTCTGGTCCTAAATACAAGACGTTTTGACAGTTCAATTTAAACTGCCAAAGCGTCTTACTTCTAGAAACAGAGGTAGAATGCTGCATCATTGATCAGTAAACATGCGGTTAATGATGATTTTCCTCTTCTGATCGAGAGAAAAATAGACAGCTAATTGTCGGTGTTCTACACAATTAAGGCTTTCAGAAACTGCAGAGTTGGCATTGCATTCTTTTTGTTCTAGTCAGTATGTACAGTAGTATGTATCACTGATCCTTGACACTCGCAGCAATCCGTGTCATCCTGCCATGATGGAGTGATTATGCCCCGTGCAGGAACTTGTCGGAGACGCCAAGGAGATGAGCAACACAAGAACAAGGCTAACTGAAGGTATGTGTAGTTTTCTTGTTGCATGTCTTGTATGAAAACTGGAGTGACAGCATGGTTTCTGATGAAACTAAACTAGCATGGGATCGATGGTCTTATGAGAAAAGCAAATGAGATTAAACAAAGAAGGTGTTTCCTCACTCCCTGCTATATGTATTTTTTTATCCCTTTTGCAGTTGTAGTCGGCACAAAGAAGATTGGGTCAAGGATTCTGTTTCCTATTGTTTTCGATTCTACCCTCTAGGCGTCTCCACATTGCCTTACCACGGACCTTGAACTGGGATAGGTGTGGGACCCGGAAGTGTGTGAGGACTGACGACTAGTGGTGGCAGGCCGACTGGTCACTCGTGTGATGCTTATGTGGACTGGTATGTCGAAGAGAATCCGGTTCTGATTCGGGGATTGAAGGTTTAGTCGAAGGGTTTTGTATCTTGTTTTGATGATCTTTATATACTGTATTTATAGCTGCACTTCAATTCCTTTGTAGTCAGTCTCTTAACTGTGCGAGTATTTGTCATTGATCAGCGAGGACATATTTGCATTTGACCCAAACATATCATCATTATTTTTCATAAAGCCACATGTTTAACAAGTATTTCGGTCCCACTCGAAGCTAATATCCCGGGCATCACAAAATCAGATACATCAGGGTTCATTGCATAATCTATGTGGACGACACATTTGGTGAGACGGCTCATACAGGTATACAAGACCATTAGCTATCCCTTCAATTGTATGGAGGCGCGTAGACCAATCGAATGACCCTCCTGTCTTTGCATCTGAAAATGATCAACCCAGCGAAAACACACCCAACCCAGCCCAGCGAGGAGCAACCGCTGCGGCAGCTGACCGACCGGCCGTACTCGCTCGGCTCGAACGTGTCCGACTACGACGCCCGCAGAGCGGCGTGTCTGGCCGCGCACCCTGGGTTCCCGGCCATGGTGGCGCCATCGCAGCCTCGGGTGCTCATGGTCACCGGATCATCGCCGCGGCGGTGCAAGGAGGTGGAGGGCGACCACGTGCTGCTCCGCGCGTTCAAGAACAAGGCGGACTACTGCCGCGTGCACGGGCTCGACATCTTCTACAGCAACGCGGTGCTGGACGGCGAGATGACGGGGTTCTGGACGAAGCTGCCGCTGCTGCGCGCGCTGATGGTGGCGCACCCGGAGACGGAGCTGCTCTGGTGGGTGGACTCGGACGCGGTGTTCACGGACATGCTGTTCGAGCCGCCGTGGGGCAGGTACGCGCGCCACAACCTGCTGCTCCACGGCTGGGACGACGAGGTGTACGGCGCCAACACCGGCAGCTTCGTGCTCCGGAACTGCCGGTGGTCGCTGGACCTCCTGGACGCGTGGGCGCGCATGGGGCCGCGCGGCCCGGTGCGCGACCGGTACGGGAGGGTCTTCGCGGCGGCGCTGTCCAACCGGGCGCCGTGGGAGGCCGACGACCAGTCGGCGCTGGTGACGGAGCGCGGCCGGTGGGGGGACAAGGTGTTCCTGGAGAGCTCCTACCACCTGCACGGCTTCTGGGAGGACATCGTCGGCCGGTACGAGGAGATGCGGAGCAGGTGGCGGCCGGGGCTCGGCGACGAGCGGTGGCCGCTCGTGACGCACTTCGTCGGGTGCAAGCCGTGCGGGGAGCCGGGCGCGACCTATGAGGCCGTGCGGTGCCGTGAGGGCATGGAGCGCGCGCTCAACTTCGCCGACGACCAGATACTCGGCCTCTATGGGTTCCAGCACGAGTCGCTCGGCACCACGGCCGTGCGGCGCGTCAGGAACGACACCGGACGGCCGCTGGACGCCGACGACCAAGAGATCGGCCGGCTCCTGCACCCGGAGTTCAGGGCCGCCGCCAAGCCATTCTGATCAACTAGATCCTTCGATTGGCTTGGGTGTCAACGTGCAGATATCGAACACGCAGCACGTCCTATTTTACAGACAAGTTTTTTTTTTTTTTGACAAAATACAGACAAGAATTTCTCTTTGACTGTGGGGAGCATCTATGGCTCATGTTCCTGTTCCCCCCCCCCCCCCCCCCCCCCCCCCCCCCCCCCCCCCCGTTTCAGTCGCTTTTCACCTGAACCGTGTGATATACATCCAACGATCAACTCGATCATCATCATCATCAAGTATATATATGTGCTTTGCTTTAACATGCATATTTGCTTTCACACATATACAACATAATTATAAAAATAAATAGAGGGGAAAAGGAGGGAATTAAAACCCAAATTTTAGTCTATTATATTTACCAACCATCATTCTAAATCATTTAATTATAATCAAAAAATAATTTGCATTGTTCCTATGAAATCTCTATAACATTTTACACCATGCACTTTAAAATGTGGAATTAAGATCAACACAACGACCTTGTTAAGCAAAATTGTTGCAGATCAAAGTATTAAACGGAAATTAAAGTACCATTTGCATTTCGACAACATAATAATGAACCATTTCCATTCAAAATAATGAACTGGACAGTTAAATCAAAAAATATTTTTTTAGGAAAGAATGAATTAGTGGCATCGGTATTACCCTTATAGAAGAAAGGAAAATGATGTCCCCCAGGGCATAAGGGGCACGATGACTTAAGAAGTGAATTAGCGCCATCAGATTTAGTAATGTGCCAGAAAAAATTGGACAACATAATAGTAAATCCATTCAAAATGATGAACTGAATAGTTAAATAAAAAGGCAAAGTTTTCTAAGAAAAAATAAATTAGTGGAATTGGTATTACTCTTATAGAAGAAAGAAAAATGAAAAAACACAAAAAACAAACTATGAAAAAACCTTGCACATAATTTGCATAGAAAATGCACTATTTTATAATATACAAAAATAAACATATAGTAGTGAAATGTTTGCCTCATAGTGTAATTTCCACCTATATTTTACAGTATTTGTACGTATACACTTACACACACAACATCCAACAATTCACATAATGAAAAATAAAAAACCGGTTCAAAACAAGAAAGAAAAAAGGTGTCGTGTCATCATCATGCACCTGAAATTATTTATAGTGCTAATTGATTATTATTTTTAGCGCCGGACGTTGCCAATCCCTGTCAACCAGTCCCATACTAGGTGAATGTGGTCGTGTATGACATCCTAAACGTCAACAATTAGGTAGGGAGCAATTCATACCACATATGATAGTGGAGTTTTTGAACCAACCTGTGGTTGGATGGTTAGAGGGACTATGGTATTCCTGCTGCTTGCATTTATTTCAGGATTTCCGGCGATGCACATCTAGTGGGAGGAGACGTTCCCGTCGACGACGAGGCGCCTATGGTGACTTCGTAAATCTTAAGTTGATATGCCAGTTCAGTCTCTCAAATGTGCTAATAGGAGTAGGGTGTGTGTGTGTGCGTTCATAGGGATGAGTGTATGCGCGTGTATACGAGCGCTTGCGTCTGTACTGTGTTAAAAAAAAGTTTTCAAAGAACAAATGAATTAGTGACATTGATATTACCCTTATAGAATAAATAAAATGACAAAAATAAAACAAATGATGAAAAAAACTTGCACACAATTTGAACAGAAATTATATTTTTTTATAAATGCACAATTAATTATATAATAGTGTAATTTTCTGTTTTAATTTACACCCATATTGTACAATACGTACATGTATACTTACACACACACAACATTCATTCATACACATAAAAATCAACTAGAAAAAGGGGAAATATAAACAAACACACATACAAAAAGGAAGAAAATGAATGGACGAAAAAAAAACATGCGACTGTCAAATAATAAAACATAAACATAAATAAAATAAAAATTATTCTAAGGAAGAATGAATCCAGGGCATTGGTATTACCCTAAAGAAGAAAATGAAAAAAAAACTTGCACACAAAATACATAAAACTTATGATGATCCATAATATGCAAAAAAAAATTCATATAATATAGTAAGTTGTACAAATACACTCATGTCATATTCTGTTACGGCCTCACCCAACACCCCTGTTATCGGCCCACTGAAGGAGACATCCCAGGAATCACCAAGGCGCAAGCGAAGGCCCAACACTCGCTACTCTACCCAACAATGGACCACCTAGCCAATACTTAAGCGATCACTTGGCTAGGGTGGAGGCATGCAGAAACGAGACGACTCTGGCGGCGGCTATCTCTCTCCTGATCCCCATTTCTCCCAAGTCCTAGAACCCTAGCTACTCTCGAAATCATGTAATCTAAGACTCCTCTGTACTAGATCGAACCAAGAGCGTAACATTTGGTAATTCGAGCCTTTCCCCCACCATCCCCACCTTTGTTGTGCGCAAGCTGGCCGAACGATTTCCCTTGATCATCCAGACTAGGCACGGCAAGGCGACCGCGATGGAGGAGCAGATGAAGGCTTTGGCGGACCTGACGGTGGTCGTTACGGCTCAACGAGATCTACCTCGTGGTCCTCGATCTCTAGGGGTGAAAGCCCGTGATACTTCTCCAACGTATCGATAATTTATAAAGTATTCAAGCCATATTTACCCAAGTTTTACATGGTTTTGATGCACTTTTATATGATTTGGGAAAAATCCATACTAAACGGAGTCCAAATGGCACGAAACTTCACGTTGATTTTTTATGGACCAAAAGAGACCCAATAAGTGCCGGAGGTGGAGCAGAGGGTGGCAAGGGGAGCCACGAGCCTGGGTTACCCCCCCCCCCCCACCCCCACCCCCACCCCCACCCCCAGGCCGCGCCATGCGAGCTCGTCGCTCCCTCGTGGTCCCCCTGACTTGAAACCGACACCAAAAAATCTTATAAATAGGGAAAACCCCATTAAGAAACATGAAAGATGTAACCAAGGAATGGAATCACGTGCTAGTTCTTCTTTACCATCTGTCAAATTCTCACGCAGTCCCTGTATCACTTGATTCGACTGCCTCAGCTGTGGCTTCAATCCTGAAAACTGTTGTAGCTAGCCCGGTGCAGCAGCAGGTAAAACCGTAGAATGTAAGCTTCTGGGCAAGTGTTTCGGCGATTCATACAAATATACCATTGCAAGATTCCAGTTAGTTAATAAAGGCTTATACGGATGTTCTACGGGAGGAAGACAGCCTCGTAACAACTCCGAATGACGGAATGAGTCGTGAAGGACGAACCGGTTTCGCAACGCTTTGACTTGAGCAAGCACACCAAACGACAGTACAGATAGATGCTTTTTTTATTTTATTTACTTGGCATGTAGAAATGCCACACCCAACGACAGTACAGATAGATAGAACAAACTCACTCCGTAGAGAAATATAAGGCTGATCTAAACGCTCTTATGTTTCTTTACGGAAGGAGACGGAAGGAGTTCTCTATCTGTCGCACAGACATCTGGCGTCAACAATGCCCTGGCAAGACAATATTCTGATGAAGCAACATTGAGCCTATATGTGGCACCTATAAGTCCCGTTTAGTTAGCTTTAGCTATCTCGATAATTCATTTTCCCTAGGAAAAAAAAACTTTATTCAACTGTTAGATAAGTGGGCTTCAACGGGATTAAACCGGACTCGGTTTACATCCCTAATGTTCTGCATCAGTGCAGCACACTCTGCAGCAACACAGGTGAGGATAGCTGCTAATGCAATCCATGCGATGCAAATCTTGTCGCTCCATCAGGCTCCTACCACTGAATGTTCACCAGGACACAAAATTTACAATTTGATAGAAGGAAAAAAAAAAACAGGGTAGCACCGTAGCACGTGGCCGCGCACATCAAAACTTTAGGGTCACAGCTATGAAACAAACACACCATCATTTGCTACCACTAACAGGCTACTCTTGACAAAACTACGAAGCTACGGTTCAAAGTTTTGCCACAACGAAAAGGAAAATGTTACATTGCACAATCATCCGACAATTTAGTTCTGTCTACTAAGGTACATTCTTTGCAGTTACAGACGCGCATTTTCACCCATAGCAGCAGGAAGAAATTGACATGGAAACGCTCGTCCCATTCTCCGCTGTTCTCACCTCGGCGCTACTGCACGGGAACTGATGGAAGAATGGTAGTTGCTGCTCCTCTGCTTGCGATACGATGAGTAGACATCGCCGTACTGGTGGCTCCCCTCGCTTGGATCGGCGGAGGCTCCGAGGCCCAACCGGCCGCCCGAGCCCGGCTTGCTATCGAACGAGCCATCAGCGCGCATCCCGGTCTCAGGGTTCACGTGCAGGCTGGCAGGTGGAGGGATGCACGCGCCTCCCTTGCGGGCAGGTAGCTCCCTCTCGTAGTCGTCGTAGTCACCGGGCTCGCCCTGCTTCATCGGACCCTCTGATGGGTTTTCCTCCCCGATCTCCTTGAAGAACCTCGTTACGCGCTCGAGGATCTCGGACTCGGGAACGGTCGATGGTGGGATGGTCGTGGGGATGTCGAGTGGGCTCAAGGGAGAGTATGGAACTCCACTCCCGATTTGCATCTTCCGGACCATCCCTGGAATGAGGCCAGGGGGGAATAGTGGATATGGAGGCAGGTTTAGATCATTTGTAGTGGCTGGTGCTGTGCTCTGGGGAAGCGCAGGGGGGAGTAAAGATGGTTGCACTGGCAAAGATCCTGGATATGTAGTTTGGCCGTAAACACCAGCAGGATGTTGGTTCCCTGGAAATTGTGCAGAAGGGACAGGTTGGGGTGCCTTCTCCATTTCTGGCGGAGCAGAGGACCATTTTGAGGGCTTTGCTGATCCTGAAAAGATACCCATCAGATGTACTTAGATTTACCTCCAACAAGCAAAAGACAAATGCAGTGCATCATAAAATCTTGTAAAGGCATAGTGTAACACCAGGGAAACAATTTATAGAATTTTGAGGACCCCAGTAATCAAGCATGACCAAATTATTATTTTTAGTTATATTATATGTATATATACAAATCTGATTGGTGAAAAAGGATTTTAGTCCAGAAAATTTCTGGTTAGGTCTCAGTGGTGACACTGTAACTTTGGTTATTATCTCTACTGTATAGCCTGGCAAACCGTTTACTTATAAGGCTTTGTTGTAAGTCCTACAATCATTTTGTCCTTTTGCTTTCATAACTCTCCGGTTATATGTAAATGGACAAATGATAATAGGACTAAAATCTATAGGACTTGCAACAAAATCTTATATGTAAAAGCTGGTACCCTAAAAGCTAAACACGGATGAGAAAAGATAATAATAACCATCTAGACAGAATAGTATAAGCAGAGTTAGTGGAAGAGAGAAAAAAACCTGAGAAGGTTGAGGGATCTGGTGAAACATGTTGTGGTGCCGAAGGATACGAAGCGCCACCTTTCATCTCTCTTTCTAGGTTAGCAACGGTTTCCTGGTCATAAACTTCCTTTGAACCCCAGAATTGAAGGATTTTCTCAAGGCGAGTCTGATTGTCATCTTTACTCTGCGGATTATTATAAATCCTCGCAAGCATGGAGCCCAACACAGATTGAAAAGCAATAGCCTCATTGTCAAGGTCCTGAATATTAGTTCGTCTCTGCAAGCTGTAGGATATGGAATCATGTTAAGAAAAGGACCAGAATACGTTAAATATGCACAATTAAAGCCTATGTGTAATTTGATGCTGTGACATAATAGATTCGATTAGTAAGCTGCTTAACCAGATGAAACTATTAAAGATCATAGCCAAACAGAGATTAAGTGGGACAAGCTACAGGAATATACTCTGACATATGCATCATACATGTTGGATATCATGAAACAGTAGCCCCTTTTTCAATACCATTCTCATGTTGTTATTGGTATATCATTTCTTACAAGCTGATTTTGATATTGCTGATATCTCACCAAATAAAATTAATTCCACATTATGGGAGGAAGCTAATATTGAGTGGCCTCCCAAACAAATGGATTGAGACAAAAGTTAAAGTAAAATAACTTTATGAGTGCACCACAAGTTTTCCAAGACCTACTTAGGCTTGGCAGTAACATTTTCATCTCTAAATGAGAAAATCCCAACTAAGTCACAG
The DNA here is from genome assembly GCA_039707655.1 of Elymus sibiricus. Lineage (NCBI taxonomy): Eukaryota > Viridiplantae > Streptophyta > Magnoliopsida > Poales > Poaceae > Elymus > Elymus sibiricus. Next base: position 433,118,279 of record CM077675.1, read on the forward strand.
TCATGACACCCAGGCTATTCTCCTAATAGGAACAACACGCAAGATCTAGTGTGGCCTAATATGCAATGCAGATGCCTCGATACCAAATCTTCCCAAAACAAGGATACATCAATATGCTAGTATACATATACTTGAATATACTATCAAGACTCCAAGGAGTGGAGAAGAAAGGAAGGAAAGGCACAACAAGATAGCATCATCCAGTTCCTGCCAGTGACGACTGGAGCATGATGTTTATGTTGCACATGCTAGGAAAGGTGTTGTTCTGCATGATTACATGAGAGACGAAGGAAGAACTAGGGCTGGTCTATGGTAGATAATGCGTTGGTTATTGGGCTTGTATTGACAGGGTGATTGTCCCTCAGTGGAGATATATAGTATCACTTCTAAATGGAAATCATTTCCGTTTAAAAGAGAATGGAAATCATTTTGACACTTGGTGATACATATCATAAAGGGTGTCCGTATCAAGTACGAGATCTAATGTTGGTACAACAAATAAATAAAGTATCAGGGTAGCCTATAACAATAATTTGTTTATATTTTGATCTTCTCTCGTACGTTGGTCTTTGAAATGAATCAGGGTGAAGTAAGTCATATCAAATGGCACTCATTTGGCATTTTAAATTTTGAACAGAAAGTGGCTTTGATACTGAAAAATTGGAAGGTCTTTCTTTACTGCACTTTTCTAGACAATCTTTTATAGCTAATTTGGAACACTGGATTCTAAAAACATAGGAATAGTAAAAATGTAGGATTGGGATGTTATGGCCTATTGAACCTAAAGAAAACCAAAACACAAGAATTTGCACATATGCTCTTTGGATGCTCCACAAATTTTTTACAGGGGTTTGAAGATACCGAAAGTGCATGCCATACACAAACTGAAAATTTCCAAAAGGTCGAACCTCTAGCTAGTGCTCCTATTGATTTGGGAAAGCAATCTAAAGGGCATCTATGAGAAAAAAATCCTATGGGTATCTTATAAAATTCCTTCAATCCGAAGTGGTCCATAACAAGCAAAGATGGAAATAAGATCTGTCAATCGCAATTCACTTCCTGTGTCTGTATTTTCGATCGCATCAAAGTTAATGCATTCCTTAAATCAGGTTCCTATCAGCTTGGAAGTAGCTCAAATTAACCACACATAATTGACAAGTCAATTGTGTTCACAAAATAGATGCTGAAATGAAAACATACCCTTCAAAAAGAATATCATTCACCAGGAAAACAATGTGCAGCTGCCTCTCTGAATCCTCCAAGGCAAACACTCTCTCCCTAAGAGCTTCCGCCAGAGCCGGCGCGAACGGCGCCCTTTGCATAAACCATGACTTGGCACCCTTTATCGACTCTTTGGTGCCATTAAGATTGCTAAGCACATCGTGCAGCTCAGCGGCGACATCCGCGGGGAGCGGCCCGGAGAGGCCCTTGAACGTCGCCCCGGTCTCATACTCCCCGTGGCCGTGGGCGCCAAAGTGCTGGTGCTGGTCGTAGAACGGCGGGTACCCCGGCTGGTGCATCGGGGGCGGCCCGTGCGCCATCGGGCCCATCGGCGGCATCATGTGCATGGGCCCTGAGGAATACGGCGCCATGGGCGGCCGCCCCGTGACCCAGAGCATGTACCTGTAGTAGGCGTGGCCCTCGCCGCCGAAGATGAAGGCGTAGTCCGGGTTGTCGTGCTGCTTGTCGCGGATCACGATCTCGAACTCGGGCCCGTTCTTGGCGATGTACTCGACGAGCTTGTCGATGCGCTTCTGGAGCTCCGGGTCGGCGGGGGGCGGGGCGGGGGCCGGCGGAGCGGACTCGAACGGCGGCGGGTGCATGTAGGGGTGGAGCGGCTGGGAGGCGTGCCCCGGCATGGCGTGCGGCGGCGGGTAGGGGGACGGCTGCTGGTGCGGCGGGAGGTGCGGGTAGAGCTGCTGCTGCGGCGGCGGCATGGCGCGCGGGTAGGGCGCGTACTGCGGCATCGGGGCGGCGTAGGGCGGCCCGGCGTGCGGGTGGTGCGGGTACTGCGGCTGGAAGCCGTACTGCGGCGGGGGCGGCTGCTGCGCCTGCGCCTGCGCGTAAGCCATGGCCGCCGCCGCGTAGTCCTGGGCCTGCCGGTCCATGGGGCGGCGGGATTTGGCGGCGGGGAGGGACGGGGTGGGGTTGGGTGCGCCGGTGGCGACGGCGGCGGCGGCGGAGGAGGAGGGGAGAAGAGGCTTCTACCCTCTTCTGTATCTTTGGGCGAAAATTACAGAAACAGCCCTAGGCTGTCCCTGTTCCTGTTGTCAGGATTTTTTACAAAGGCCCCCGTGGAGTTCTGGATTTGTATTATTTGCCTTCTTGTCTGCAATTACAACTCTATTTTTTTTAGAGAAAGAATGTACTCTATGAGGAGCAAAAGAGAGTTGCTAAGCACCGAGCTCCGCCTTGAATCCTCGTGGTCTTCTTAAAGCCCAACCTATAACCCACTCCACATATCCTTTGTCTGTCTCTTGCCTACCCCCCACCCCACCTCGAGACCCTAGCTATTGCCTTACCACCCATAGACGATGGCGGTTCATAGTTCTTACTCTGGTGACACATTGAACAAAAAGTTTCTAGCATTAAGTCATCGACATGTCATATCTGACATTGCATACCATCATCCTCTTACCCTATAACTATCTGTCCTTGCCATAAGAGAGTTGCTAAGCACCGGCACCCGTCTTTCATCTTCACGGTCTCCTTAAAACTCAACTACCACCTACTTCACATATCCTTTGTCTTTGTTTTCTCGCCTTTAGTCACTATACCAACACAAGCTGTATGAAGGGACCCCGCTTCAAACCCTAGATATTGCCTTACCACCCATAGACGATAGCGGTTCATCGTTCCTCCTCTGACGCCCCATTAAACGAAACTTCTTTAATATTGAGTTATCGACATGCCGCATTATCATCCTCTTGGCCTACAACTATCAGTCTTTGCCACACCCTAAATCCATCAATCTCCATGGGAGGTGGGGGTAGGGAGGTTAAAACCGTAGCAAGCACGCCTGGTAGCTTTTGCAAGCATGGAGACATGCATCGGCGATTCTACACACAAGTTGTGGGGCCAGCTTTTCTTATTACACCCTTAGCTTTATTCATATTTGTGCAAAACAAAAGATACTTTAGATAATTCGGTGCACTTGACCCCGCAACATTTCGGTGTTGGCGCTGCCACTAGGGAGATGAACAAGAATGAAAGCACAATAGAAGAGGATGATGGTGGTGTTGCCTTTGGGTGAAGCAATGGCTACATGTGGCAACCCCAAAAGGTATCAACTCTACACATAATTTTAGATGGCGGTCACATGGTCGAAGAATGCGAAGCGAAAGTGCTACTGCTATGTCATCACCAGTTACCGAATAGAGTAGGATTTGGATCCTGGTTGGCCTATTTATAGTTTTATATGCATAAATTTAGCATAGAGACAATAAATGTGTAACCCTCAAGTCCAGGGACCAAATTGGCATGACATTGCAAATATAGGTGGCATATGATATAATGCACTTCACTTCCAAAGGCACAAGTAGGCCTTAAAATAGCAGCACTAACATGTGAGGGGTGTCAAAACCTCTAAACAATATCAGGAAGGGCTGTCATGGGTTCCATACAAGCTCAGGTAGCAACTTCGGGGTCCGACGATATTAAGAAGAAAACTTCCCCATGAGGCAAAATATGTTTCGGCAATAGTATAACATGTCTTCATATAAGTTAACTGCTGCAGAGTAAAGCTACGGGGACGCTGAGCTGAGCTTCGACCGCCCGACGTATAAAGAACTGAATATGATATTGCAAAAGCATTGGGTTTCAAAGCCACCCAGGTTTTCCTCCGTTCAATGTTTCAATCTAACTCCTTTACTGCTGAAATCTGTCACCCGCCACCAGAGTCTACAAGTCCACAGGATCATCCTCCTCATTGCCATTGTACTGCGGGCAAAAACAAAGAGCATAAAATGTCAACATAATGCTCAACAGAACACAGGAACGTAGTACTAGCGGAAGTAGCTGCTAACCATATCGATGCATTTGCAGTATAAACATAGCAAAATTGAAAATAGGTTAGTTATCAAAAAAAATAAAATAGAAGGTAGTAAGAACACAGGAATAACTGCAATACGATCAGTTTATGCAAATTGATTTTATTGTCGCAGAGTGATGGCAAAGGATGCAAATGATCCACATACTGATCATAATAAAACCGCAAGGACCAGCTGGTAACTAGAGGGGGGAATACTCTAAAATTCTTGCAGAGTTAAAAGACAATAACAAAGTACCATGGTGGTATCATATTACAGTAATCAATCTTTACAAATGCATATGACTTAATATAATTTTACAGGACATGCCGAACTTAAGCTGCTGTGCTGACAGATTAATTGTATGAAATAAGAGTGTGCTGTTCCCTGCTATGGTACACCAGTCATTGGAAAGTAGTTGCGTCACCTATTTAGATGATCAAGCATGTTATTGCTTGGAAAATGAAGATACACAAGTTTTTTGGACTCATTGGAGGTGCCATCATAAACACAAACAAATAAACAAAATGCCATACAGCCCACATCATTTGTACCTTTCCGCATTTATAATACTCCCTCCGTCCCAAATTAAGTGACTCAAAAATGACTAAAGTTTGTACTAACTTTAGTACAAAGTTGAGTCATTTTTGAGTCACTTATTTTGGGACGGAGGGAGTATATCCCAACAATTTCAAAAGGGCCAACTACATTATTAACTAGATCAAGCAGAGAAAAGAACATGCTTCACTCTAGAACATTCTACCTGTAAGTGGCAATGTATCAGTTTAACCCCTAGATAACATGCAGGTGGCTAAACCATAAGCCTAACCAAATGAACCACACCTAGATGAATCAATCAAACATGAAGGAATAACCAAAAGTGCATGTAACTTACAAAATTGCAGTGAATGAGAAATAAAGGATATACACATAATAGGATAATGAGTCATCAACTGAGTTATCTCTGCCTAACAACATTCATGTATGTTAAATAAATAATTGGCTGCAAACATAATCTGCTGTGAGAAATACTCACCCTGTCTGTAAAATCATTGCCAGAAGAAATGACATTTATTTCGTCATTATTGTCATCTTCCCCTAATTTCTTCAGAGATTCAGTTCCTTTGCCATTTCTAAGAGACTCTAGAGCATCTTCTGGTATATATTTCCGCGGCACATGGATCATATCATTACCATTCGCTCTCCTTTTCTTCCCTGAAAAAGTAACAACAGTTTTCACATGAAAAGACATACTTTATTTCCTTTGTTGGCACATTTGCCCCAGGGAATGCATAATATTCAAGACAACAATGACCCATGTATCCGAACAAGAAACATAGCATATTTTAAAGGACAAATGGGTTCAACATCTAATAAAATTAACTGGGAGTCATTTTTAACTTGAATACCTAGTGGACACATGAGAATGTTAGCTTCTATAATGTCATTATAAACTAGTAATAAGATGCGGTCTTTACATATCAGTAACGAGTTTAACAGGCTGATGACGTTAAGATGGCCAGAAAAATGCTGGTATACCAAAATAAAGTAGCATCACCCAAGTTCTTGTCAAGGTGTTACCAGTTTTCTCTTCTTCGCTTGTTGAAAGGGCAGCAGATCTTTTTCTAGCTGCTGAACCATTCTTCTGTCGCTGGTCATCTGGGCTCATTTCATAAGCATTATATGGGTCGTCATTACCAGCATTCACACTGGAACCTTGTTCTTTTGTACCAGATTTCAAGGAATCAGAAGCAAGCGAATCAGCCAACCTCTCAAAACGACCTTGAGACCTGCAGATAACCAGTGAGTCAATAGCTATGAAAATCATGTCAAGACTAAAATCAGAAGTGCAGTTATGTGCTAATCCAAACGAAATAAAAATTCAGAGTAGTTAATATAAAAGAAACATGCCTTTTTAAATCATCCTGTGCTTTCACATAACGCCCATATGCTTTGATGAGTTTCTTTATTTTGGAGGTCATCCTACATCCAAAAAGCAGTACTATCAAGAACCAAATACTTGGAGAACTTCTCCTGAACTGAAGAGTCCACCTACTAAAATTTGAATTACATAGAAGTATGCTCATATGTTGTAGAAATTGAGAACCTTTCACAATCTTCTTTCTCTTTGTTCAACTGTGATTCAAGATCATCTACTCTGCCAGAAAGTATGCCTGCTTCATCGATTTTCTTGTCCAATATCATCTGTGATAGTATGCATATATAGATATAAATGAAAATAGAAAGGCTATTGTCGTAATCTCAACCACAACTATATGAAAGTAAAACGGCATAACCTAGAGAAGTTCAAGAAAGCATTTTGTCAGGCACTTATGACGGGCCAACTGGTTATCTCTGTGTTCAATCAGAGCATGTTCCCATGCCAATATTTTCTCAAGCATGAATGATTACTAATTAGTTTGTGGCATCATAATTTGGAGAGAGAAACATCGGTAGTACCTTCCGCATGAATGTATGATCATATTTGGTGGAGTGATCCTCTTTTAAACTTGAAGGTCTAAATTTCTCCATCATAAAAATGTGCATGCATCAACTATCTAGTTAAGGCAGAAAATGCTGAAACCACACATGCAACCAAAACATAACTTAATAACTGATAAGTGTGTGCCGTTGCATCTGTATTTACAACTCATAATTGAGTGTCATCTATAAAATGCTTATTGAGACATTGATAACTGACCTGTAGTTTAGATTTATCTTCATGCAATGCTTTCATATCCAGTGCGATTTGTTTCAGCTGCAGAGCATACATAAACATATAACAGAGGTCCAGGAATATGGGGACAGCTCCACCTATATGCTAATGAGATGGATTGCACGGTTCAAACCTGTGCTTCGCCGTCATCCTTCTTATCACTGCTGGAATGTCTGTCATCTTTTTTTCTATCTTCATTTTCAGAGGTGTTGAAACTTCCTGATGAATCACTTTTTTCACCATCTACTTTCTTCTTAGGCCTTCTCTCACTGGAAAATCCACATAATCACTTGGAAAGGTCGATGCATGTATATTTGCTCAAAGTACATCTAGAGTTAACTGAGTGGACAACAAAGACCATATACTGGAATGGAATACACCACGATCCTTGTTACATACCTCTTCCTGATGGGAGATCTTGATTGACTAGATCCTGCAAATAAGATTTAAATAGAAACAAAATTAGACGTCCGAATTCTATTTTTTCAAAGATAATTATCAAGTTTAAGTAAAAATTTAAAAGCTATGGGAAGCATGTGACACGTGTGCACACACACACGAAAGAGAGATTATCCCTACCTCGAGAACGTGGCATCTGGTTACGAAATAAATGGCCTCTGGTACCTCTGTCAGGGGAATACCTCCGCCGGGGTGAGTTTCTTCTCTCAGGCCTGCCTCTAAATTCATGAATTCTATGATCTCGCCCCCCTACAGGTTAGGAACGTAGAAGCTTATATAATAATATAAAGAACTACACCACAACAAAGATAGATGGACAGAGACAAGGCAAGACAGAAGAACATTTAAGCTTGCCACAACCTTGAGTGATAGACTATTCGATTGGCAATAATATAAAGAAGCACTACACTGCGAAAATAGATGGAGTTATATAGAGACAAGGCAACACACAAAACATGTAAGCTTACCACAACCTTGAGCCATATGATTAGTCATTTAGCAATTAGTAGAGAGTCCAGGATAACCCCAAAGGCCATTAAATGGAAGAGCCAATAAGACTAATGCAAGAAGAGATACCAACATATGATTACACATTCACTGCTTACAATTAGATCCAGCACTTGCAACATCAGTCATCTGAAGTGAAATTGATGGATACTCCAGATTTGGATATCATGCCGCCATTACCATGAATAAAGATCTTCCACAACTCCAATACCGCCAAGTAAATCTAATTTCACTTGTCCAGATATTTCCATATATTGACTTTAATTATTCTTGTTCAGTGATAGCACTTGGACTGACAGGCAAGAATAAAGCCGAAGAAGAAAACTTGGAACTGCTAGAATATTCAAAGAACAACTGGTTGCAAAGCTGAACAATATGGTTTTCGCAAACTGAGCATATCATGCATAAGATTGTGACGAGGAACCACGTGATATCCCTGAATAAAGTTCTCCGGCAAGAGGATAACCATGCAAGTGACCACAAAATATCTGATCACTGGCTGAAAAGCAAAGCAATGCAAATAGGACGAGTCATCCTCTGGAAGTGATCAATCCTAAGAAATCTGCTCAGGTGACAGCTAATTTGAACGGTGGTTAAATCAATGGAATACCAGCAGGAATGCCGCGCTGTTCTGCAAGAAGCTTTGGCTCAATTCAACTACTATATCAAAAGGATAGGAGATCATATATGAAAGATAATACAACAAGACATGGCACAACTGGTAGTGCAATATCTGACGTCTGCACATGTAAAGAAAATATCATAGTACTAAATTTCCATACTATAACATGACCCCAAGTTTGTGAAGCAGACTGCGGAGTTCCCTCAGCCACCACAAATAACTAGAAATAGCAGAAAGGTGACACTTTGTATAAACTCCAATGGTGCTCTTGTCAGTTGCTACAATGGTGCTATTCTTCCAATTATTTCCTCTCATTGCTAACTCCAAGCACAAGATTTTCAGTGTTTTCTGTGGTAGCTTGGCAGTCATTGCTCATATGGCATTTGATACCTCTTGTTCCAATAATTGCAGAAGCATGTCAAGTTGGAAGGGTGCGCTTGTCAGTTGCTACAATGGAGTTAGTGTTCCAATTATTTCCCATCGCTGCTAACTCCTCACCACAAGATTTCCAGTGTTCCCTGCCCTGCAGAGAGCATGGCATCTGATGCCTCTTGTTCCTCCATGTACAACCAGAATCTTACACTGTCTGCCATGTCAATAACAAACTGTCTGGAGCCATAACAAAATCCAACAAGCATATGAATACTTGAATCTCTTGAAAAGAATGCTCTTCCTCTGCTGGATCGCTGATGCTTCTTCCTAAAAATATCACAGAATACCACCCTTTTGGACCAGCAGCAGACCGCCCAAACTTATTCTGCATCGCAAGTAAGTACCTTCAACAGCGGCAATTTTACTGTCCCCTCACGCTGCAGAAACCATCGGTGCTTTCTGGGCACGACGCAGTCGCTAAGCAGGCACAAATCCCTAACCGAGCTCGCATAGAAAAGCAGGAGGGGGAGGGGGAGGGGGAGAGGGGGGGAAGATGCGTATGGCGTATACCAGGTCCAGCGCGCGGCGGGAAGGTGGAGTAGGGTGGCGGCGTGCGGAGCTCGCCTTCGCCGTGCGCGAAGCCGCAGGAGGGGCCGCGGGGGCAGGAGCCGCGCCTCCAGAGCGCGCACATCTTCGTCTTGAAGGCCGGGCCTCGGCGCGGCGGAGGATCGAGCATTTCCCGCATCTCTCGAGCGCTTGCCGGCGATCCGGAGACGGCGCGGCGGGCGGCGGGCGGCGCCGAGGGGAGGAGGAAGGCGAGGGAGGAATGGAGGAGGGAGGAAGGGCACGAGGGCGACGGCGAACGAACCGAAGAGACCTCGGGGCAGCGGGCTGCCCAAGTAAGCCCCACGGATCCGGCCCAGGAACTGAAGGGCCGACCAGCGAGCGGCCCTGCAGGGCAGAAGCTACTGAGCGGCCCATTTTAATCACATTAGGTAACTTTTGTAAAAGGAAAGTCAAATGAAAATCATATGATTTGAAAATTCATGTTAATGAAAAACGATATATTTTCTTCCCAAGATTTTCATAGCATGAGATTTTTTTTTGCCCAGGTTGCTATTCTGAAATTTTTCTAATGTAAGTTTGTTTGATTTACTCATTAGATTTTTCGTTAAGTGGAAGGCAGGGTGGATAGTGGATGAGAAGAAGAGTAAGTACGAGGAAGGAAGGGGGGAGAGAAGGGCACGGGCGAAAACAAGTCTTGTAGACCAGCCCTTCGATTTGCGAAACAAAATAATGTGTGCCCTGCCCGAGTAAGGCTAGAAGGCCGGACCAACAGGGATGATGTTACATTGTCGATACAACAATGAAGGAACTTCCCTCTGGTGAAGCAAAAGGGGAACGAAGAGACCTCTCAAATGAGTTTTTAAAAGTCCCCTCACAAAGTATTTCTCAAGGAGATGGGAATACCTCGCCCTCAAACAACGGTGTTTTGGTGTGATAATTTAGGGGCGTCATATTTGTGAGTCAAATCAATCTTTCATGCTCAGACTGTGCATACTATGGTGGATTACCATTTTTTGTTGAGCCTGTGGCGAGCAAATTGCTCGAGACTCGCTATATATTGTCTGGTGGTCAAGTGGCGGACAAAATTACCAGACCTTTGTTGGTACGGTAGCTTGAAACCTTAGAAAACAATCTTAACTTAGATAAGTCATGATTGAATGGGAGTGTTAGGGTATGTCTTGGATCGTAAGACTTGCATATGTCATAAGCGTAGAAGGAAAGGGCATGTGTATTGTGTTGTAATCTTGCACGAGTCAAATTCTCAAGAAACTAGATGATAACCCACACATTGTTACGGAATGGTAACAAAGAAAATGGATATGTGTTAGAGAAACAAAATATAAATAAATTTTAATATAGTTGTTAAACACATAATCTCTCAGCTATAATAAATCATTCCATGAGACTAAAATGCATGTTTGTCTAGAAAACACAAAAGATTCCCTTTAAAAAAATATGAACATTAGTTGTTGCTTCATTTTTCACCCATTAAATACAATAAACCAGCCAGCCATCTCTGCACCCAAAACATCTCACTCACAAAGACCCAATAAGTATAATTAAAATTAAATAGGCATTGGAGATTTCCTTGGGACGTGGTAATGATTCTTCTCAGTTGCATAATAGCTCACTTTTCATCTTCATCCGGCGAGGACAACAAACAGTCACCCGCGTGAACAGGGAACAAAGTGCTGTCACTTGAAAGGTGGGAAAAAAGTGTATAAGAAGAGTTTGTATAATGGCGAGCACATAAACATACCAATTTGGGTAGCACAACAATTTATGCAAAAAAAAAACTCTGCTGCATTTAATGAAGGTAATGTTATAGACAATTATTAAGAAAAATATTTCAAAATAGAAAAACAGTCATACAATTTGAGTTAGCAAAGCAATACTAGTCAAGGGAGAAGGCTTTTTTAACTTAGCACATTGATAAACTTTGGTTCAATAATTAAACGTGGCATTATAAAAGCATTTTATGCATTCTATCTTTTTTGTTCCAGTTAATATTGTAACAATCATGGTTTGGGAAGTCAGGATAATCTGTTCCAAAACAACGACATGTAGGTTAAGTCTAACAACTCTGCCAATGAAGAGAGATAGTAAAATAAATCTTGCCAATTATGCAAAGCTGAAGTAAATGTGTAGAATGATGCAATTCTATCACAATCAAAGAATAGAAATCTGTAATGAAAATTAAAGGAGGACATGAATGTATGGATAGGGAAATTTGCATTTGAGAGCACAACCACCAAAGTTGTCATTATAGATAACAAATATAAGATCATAAGTAAAAATATTGAAGAGAGAGGTTAGCAAAATAATGAGTGATCAGTAATGATGCTTATCCATTCGAGTTTTGATAACTTTCAAACAATCGATATATTATTTCATGATACTATTTTCAGGTCCATGCAACACTAATGAGAATTAAGAATGGACGGGAAAAATTTATTGATATTCCCTTAACTGTGTTTAGTCATCTTCTCTCAAATGTTTGGACCTATACTCCAAAATTCTTGGGTGTGCATACATGATAAAGTAACACATGACATTAACACATGAGAATGATCGAAAGAGAATTGCAAATTAACGAATGGTCATATGAATCTAGTTTGCATGCCAGAGTGTAGTGCTCTGTATGATCATGACGAAACTAAATGACCCTGTTAGAGATACGACAAGCAAGAAAATGAAGAAGAGCAAATCAACACATGGGACACAAGGATTTTAACGTGGAAAACCTCACAAACGAGAAGGGGGAAAACCACGCGCGTAAGCCAGTGCAACTTCACTATATCGGAAGAGGTTACAAATGTCGGGGATCTACAACAATGATCTTATCTCGTACGGTGTCTTACAAAGGATCCGCTCCGCTCTGCCAGAAATTAACATTCATAGGAATTTAGACACCGACATCAGCCCGTCACACTTGTCCGAGTCGAGGGCTCTCACCGGGATGGAGCGAGTCAGATTCCACAATGCCGTGATGAAAGCCAAGCTGGTCGATCGCCAGCTCCGGCCACAAGAAAGTCGCTCAGATCAAACCAGACCACACATACTGCAACATTCAGCTCGATTTACCAAGTTTTGGCTCCATTATATTCTTGCATACACTGCAAAATTCAGCCCACAACTTTTGATTGCATTATATTCTTGCATTTTTTTTTAGACAATTTATATTTTTCTTGCATATATTGCAAGTTCTCAAAAAAAAAATCTTGCATATACTGCAAAATTCAGCTCGAGTTACCAAGCCCTTTTTTTTAAGAACGTGAGGCCTTTACAAAAGTGCCGTGAGCGATGGGCTTTGCCGCTCGTGGGTTGCGAGGACAAACAAAAGCCCAAAAGTTGGTAAGCTATGAACCCTAGCTCAGGCAGGCCCAGGCCGCACGCGCACTCCGCTTCTCCGAGGACGAGTGAGTGACGGCGGCGCGGGCGACGGACAGCGACTGGAGCGGCGGCGACCCCGCGCGGGACGCGGCCACTGGCCAGGTTTGAGCATCAGCCCGTCGATCCCAAATCCCCAGCTCCGAACCAAGCTCAACATCCTCGATCGATCAACCTCGCAGATCCGCCATGTCGTCGTTCGCCGGCGTGTCGGTCGTCGCCGGCGTCGATCTGTGCCGCCCTTGGGCCGAGTCGGCCTGCGAGACCAGCGCCGACAGCGGCTACCACCTGCTCGTGGTCCAGGACTTCTCGCGCACCAAGGAGAAGGCGCCCACCGGCGAGAGCATCATCTCCCGGCCTTTCAGGGTCGGATGCCACACGTGGCAGATCGAGCTCTTCCCCAACGGCGACAACCCGAGCCGCGCCGACTTCGTTTCGCTCTACGTCTGCCGGCTCGATGACTATCTCAGCACGACCGTGGAGGCCAAGTTCGGCTTCAGTTTCGTCGACCAGGCCGAGAGGCAGAAGCCGGTGTGCATCAGTGGGACTGAGACGTGCAGCTTCCCCCATGGCGGTTCTCGGGGCCACGGCAAGTTCATGAGGAAAGACGCCCTTGAACGATTGGAGAACATGAAGCGCGATGGGTTCACCGTCCGATGCGACATCATGGTGTGCAGCGCCGCGGAGGATGATGCCGGTGGCACCGCCCCCCCTGGCTACATATGCCAGCATTTTAGCACTCTCCTTGAGAGTAAGGTGGGCGCTGATGTGACGTTCGAGGTCAGCGGCGAGACATTCGCTGCGCACCGGTGCGTGCTTGCTGCCCGATCGACGGTCTTCATGGCGCAGCTCTTTGGCCCCATGATGGAGGGCACTACGTCCAGCGTCATACGGATCGAAGACAAGGAGGCAAAGGTGTTCAGGGCTTTGCTTAGCTTCGTCTACACAGACTCGTTCCCTGAGATGGAGAAGGAAGGCGTGCAGGAGGAAGCACGAGATGCGGAACAGGGGCAAGAAGAGGATGAAATGCGGCTGCAATGTCTGCGAGGCTTATTTACGGCGGCAGACAGATATGACCTCCAACACCTCAAGTTCATCTGTGAAAAGCAGTTGTCTGAGGACATAGGTGTGAGCTCGGTCGCGTCCACTCTTGTTCTGGCCGAGCAGCACGACTGCCGCGGATTGAAGGTGGCCTGCTTGAGGTTTATCAAAGCTCAATCTCCCTCCTGTTGAAGAGAGTAATGGCAACTAATGGCTGGGGTTATTTAATGACGACTTACCCCACTATTTTGAATGAGGTCATTGCCAAGCTTGCTTCGAAAAAGCGGAAGATGCACTCTACATAGATTGTAGTTATGCGTCTTGCTTTTGTCTCTGTCCTGTAATTTGCCTATATGCTGCTGTATCAGATAGATCCAACATATTTGCAAATTGTCGCTTCATGGAATGGATGGTCTGTTAATTTAGGTGTAAGCGTAACATCGAACTGCATTGCAGCACTGTGCAAGTTCCCTAGCTAGTCAGTCTTATCCTCGTATATTTCTCTGTGTGCTAATTGTGTTGTACATTGTTTCTTTGTGCCTTCCCTATCATGTACTAGATGTTTCTGGAAAGACATTTTATGAACCTGGATTTATGGAAAAGAATTTGGTAGGCAAGCCAGGGGTCTCCATGAATTGCGGTTACAGTGACAAACTGACAATATGAAAATCTTGGTCCAGTGCCTGCAAACCTTCTCCTAGCTGCTTGGGCATACTTTTTCTTTAAATTACTCATCATAAAATCCTTATATAACTTGCTCTGGTTGTTGTTTCATAATACAGTAGAGACAAGTTTTGCATCTATTTTGGAAAGAATTTGATGATCTCTTTGCAATGGTTACCATCCTGCTGGATAATTCTCCTGGGGCGGTATTCATTACGACATACCACAATCTCAGGTTCCAGGAAATTCCTTGCCTTCTCCACTAGATAAAACTGCTGGGAGCTACTTGCCTAATATATCGTCTCGATTCTTTTGTGCAGTGCTCATCACTTGATTGAATTTTTGATGGTGAAGTGGGGTTTGAAATGTTTGAAGGTTCTGGATGGCTTCTCTTTCTTCCCCTCGTGCAAGGCTGGTTCACTACAGGGAAATACAGCTCGTTGAATTCGCACTTGAGAAGGAAAAACCAAAATGATCTTCAGGTAATGGGAGTAGATTAGCTTCATGTTATTGATTATATAAAAATACTGCATCTGGTGTTCAGGATGGTTCTTTTTCTTCACGTGTTCCAGCCTTACAGGAGTTGGCTGACAGCAAGGACATGACACTGGAATGTTTGGGTCTTCACTACCTATGACTGCACATTAGGTAACTCCAGGAGCTTATAAATATCCACAAGAATTTCTCTGAGAAAAACATTCTCATTTTCAGGTTTCATCATTAATTGAACCATGCCATAGCTTTGGCAAGCAATAACACAATCTTTCTGTAATACCTGATCCAACCGATCATAATTACAGATGTGCATGGCTTGTACATTCACTGGTTGAAGCATTGCCTTGGTTAAATTCATGAACCAACCTTCCCAACAGGGCATAACCAGAAAGTATATACTCCCTCCGTTCTTAAATATTTGTCTTTTTAAAGATTTAACTACGGACTACATACGGAGCAAAATGGATGAATCTACATTATAAATTATGTCTATATACATCCGTATGTAGTCCATAGTGAAATCTCTACAAAGACAAATGTTTAGGAACGGAGGGAGTATATATTTGCTAGGCCGGCATTTTTCCCACGTCTAGATTGTCAATGAGGAGTTGGGCTGGATCTGGTGGCGGTGCGGCGGCGACTGCGTGCGGATCTGCTGCGGCGGCGCAGTATCTGTTACTCGGCGGGCGGTGCGCGTGGGCGGCGGCGGTGCGAGCCAGGCGTGAGGCCGTGTGGCGGTCATGGGCGGTGTGGGCGGTCCTCCTCCCTTCCATGGATGCGGGTCTCCCCCGTCCGGTGGCATGGTGGTCTTCAGATCTGATGAACCCACATGAGTGGGTCGGAGGGGCTTGTGCACGTCGTTGACCGTGGCTGGATCCTGCGGCTGTTGGCTGCTACAGCTCCCTCGTGGTGGCGTGTTCTGTAGGTGTCCCGACGGTTGAAGTGCTGGTCGTGGTGTTCCTGCAGATGGCACGGGTGGCGGTGGTGGCCTCCGTTCTCCTCGGGCCGGATTGGCGGCGTGCGCAGCTGGGTATCGGCCATGCTCGACAGTTTCGCCCGAGGGTCAATGATCGGGCGGGCCAGATTGTAGCCCGGGGTGGGTCGGAACTGCCGCTCTGGGAAGGTGAGGTTGGGTGCGGTTCGAGATGTGCCTGCGGGTGGGGGATGATTCTTCTCGCGGGCACGGTGGGTGTTGGTGGTGGCCGTGACATCGCGACACTGGCCCTCAGATCGGCGCCGTAGGCCACAGACATAGCGTTGTGCGAGCTCGCTTGGCCCAAGGCCAGAGGGCTAGGGAAAGGCTTGCTCGGTGACGGCCGTCGGCAGTCATCGATTCGTGTCCCTCCCGGTTCACCGGGACCAGCTAGGGACGCAAGTGTTGGCACTTCCTACGGTGGAGGTGCTGACCCAGAATTTATGGCTGATGCCGGGCTTGGAGTGGATGGAGTGGCCTCCGCTCCTCCTACCGTGGTCGGTGTGTCATGAAGGGGATGGTTGGCGGTGTTTCGGACCTTGGATGCCGGGGCGGCGACCTTGGATGGTGGACCACATGGTTGACTATCCGGCGGGCGCTATGTTGGCGGTGGTGGCTTTTCTTCTTGGTCGTGTGGGCGGCGAGGGGGTAGGTTCGGGTGGCTTGGGCTCGTCCTCTCTCAGTGGCAGTGGTGACGCCCAGATTCAGATCTGGGAGTCTGAGCTCGTCACGGTTGTCTTGGAGACAGTGGCAAATCTAAGGGCCAGGCTTCGCATGGCATGAGCCTACCTTCAAAAATCATGAATTTATTGTTTAGTACTAAGGCTCGACATATTTGGCAGGCCCAGCACAAGAAAAACAGGTGCAGCCGGTCCATCTAAGCCAACTAGGCCACACAAAGCCTACCCTATATTTCCGTGCTAGATTCCCTGCTGCTTGGAGACCTCGTGGTGGCACAGGAGAGCTGCCGTGCGAAAGCTCTGCGCCTTGGCGCTGACGACGGCGGACGCTCGTCAGCACCGCTCTCTTCTTAAATACATCGTTGTGGTTCTTCTCTTCGTGTCAGGGTTCCGGGTGAAAACCCATGTCCACCTCGGACTCGGCAGCGACGACGCTTCACGCTGTCTTCCCTCGTGAGGGCGTTGTCATGGAGCTTAGATGTGCTAGGGCGTAGCTTGGCGTTGTACTCCGTTCTCCCTATGTTCTTCTTTGGTAGCGTAATGTCGTGCGTGATCCAGTTATCCCGAGATCTGCTTTGTTTTGTAAGAGGGCTACCTCTCCACCTTGTATCCTTCGGCCGTGTACTTTGATCGTTATTGTTGCCTTATATATAAAGTGGGGCAAAACCCTGTTTCGAGAGTTGGGCTGGATCAATCATTATATATTGTTAATTTCACTTTATACCTTGGCGTTGATCAACTATTTTCCCTCCGCTGCTCCCAACCCACAGACGTCCAATTCCCAGCGATGCCCTCTAGTTTTGAAGTAGGGAACCACATGCAATGCCCTGCTTAGCTGGAGACCAGTAGCAAAGGAAAAAAAAAGGAAATGGTGCACCAGGTTTTGGGGGAACTTGCCTTTTTTTTTTGGTAAGTCTGGTTTGCTACTTTTGTCCATCACACGGGGAGCAAACGTTTGTTCCCTCACGATATTCATAGTTATGAGCGTTTCAATGGAACTGGGCATGCAACGAATCAAAGTCCAGAAGCGTGCTTGTCAAGTCCATCGTTGTCTAGAAAGCAAAAGGGTGTAACATTAGCAATGACTACCTTTTGGTGTCAGCAGATACCTCAAGTTCTTGCAGTCCTCGAAGCTAAGAAAGTTATCCTAAACTTTGCTAGGCAGTCAGCTGGTTTCTGCATGAAGACTGCTAGGTACATAGTATTAGACAACAAGTCGATGAAAAAACTTGTTTGCTTTGCGTGTGATCTCTAGGTGAACGTGTGATCTCTAGGCATCCCTGGTCTGAGTTTAGCCATGACTCTGAATTACGATTTTAACATCACACTGATGCTTGTTCTGTTAGCCATTCATTCATTGGTCCTGGCGTGCACTCCTCGTTGCATTTAGTATGTTTACATGAGCATCTCTTTATGAAATCTGTGTGTTTTCAGTTAAGCAAATTAAGCAATTGAGACAGTATGCACTATCTCTCTTTGGGATCCTGTCACTGCTGGACCAAACTGAGGGCTTCAGAGGCCATGTACTTGAAGGCCGACACCAACTGGTTTCTCAAGGCCAGACCAGTTGACAGTGGAAGACGTAACCTCTTGGCAAGAAACACAACACTGTGTACTCACTAAATCTGCGCATGTGTTGTTCAAACAGATCATGTTTGGCCTTCCTTCCACAGTCCCAGCTGGAAACTCAACAGTGTATCAAGCAAGAACAACAAACTCCAACATTTCAGCATCTGCACTGCAAGTGGAATTTAAGTTGAGCGCGGTCACTGGACCATTTTACTCAACGAAATCCGCAACTAAAAGCGCATGAAGAAGAAAAAGGAGGCATGGCAGACATTTCATGGGTTCAAAGAATAGTGCGAGCGGGGACATGCGACCATGTCATTTGCCTGACAATATTTTGTGGAATCAGGTCATATGCTTATAAGCTACAGTACATCAGATGGTGGAGGAGCCGAGGGGAAGTTCCCGGGTTTAACAGCTCATGATCAAGAGGGGCACTTTTCCTGGAATAAAATTCGGTCCAGTTGGTGCCCTCCAAATTTGCGGCAATTCCTGTGGAGAATCGCGCATGAAAGCCTTCCCCATAGGGCGAATATCGCAAGATGGGGCATTGAGATAGATACAATCTGTCAAGTTTGCCGGCGTTTGGACGAGGATGGGGTGCATACGTTTCTGCGGTGCAAGGGAGTGCGCCAAGTATGGTGTCTGTTGGGCATGTGAAACGAAAGATGCAAGCTGGTGGAAGCTTCAGGTCCAAAGGAGATGCTGCATATGGTACTGCACATGGGAAGCAAACATATGATCAAAATTACAGCGCTGTTGTGGAGGTGGTGGAAAACGAGGAACAAAATCAATGTTGGACAAGGAGCTCTGAAAATTGACGAGGTGGTAGCCATGGTAGGCAGATGTGCAGTCGAATACGAAGAACTCTACCTTCCGCCTCCGACAGCTAACCGAGCAGTGGAGCAGAAGCAGAAACTGCCGGTCACCGTAGTGGGGAGGGGGGGGTGGTAATCAACTGTGATGGGGCGTTCGATCCAAACAACAATGCCGGTGGCTGGGGGAGACGCTGAAAGGGACTGTGTTGGGTGCAGTAGCAGGTCGTCTCCACAGGGCAGCTAATGGTTTACAAGCTGAAGCGATTGCATGTCTAAGCGCTGTTCATGCCGCAGCAGACCGGGGTATCCAGCAAGTGGAGGCGGAAGATAGATTCTGCTGAGATTGTTTGGTCAATAGATTTTGGTTCCATCTCCAAAGACAGTGATATACCAGGCTAAACTTGTGAGGCTCAAACCAAGTTCTGAATTATCCAATGGTGGTTGCAATTTGTAAAACCAAAAGCTATTCTCCATGTACGTTTTCATCCTTGTCCAAGAGTTTACTCCGAGCCTCAAGTTCTGGCAGATGGATGGTTCTTCTTTCAGCCCCAACTACCATACTCTGTATATAGCAGTGACAATAGGGAAGCAAAGAACACTACCCTGCTATCTGGTCATGACTCTGCATTATCCCCATCCTTCAACTGACCGTCGGCTTACGAGCGTTTCGCCTCTGCATCATCTGTTGCATCATTGATCATAACCCAGTTTCTTTTAAAACGATGACGGCTATATCACTGGTGGTTTCAGGCCCCCCGTCTGTGCCTGTGCCAACAAAGATAGCACCGTGTTTCACCCCAGTCCTAAGCCCTAATACTTCAGGAAACAGTACCCCGCACCGGTTCAGAGAAGATGTTTTGAGACTACAAAATGCATGATTTATTCTTCCACTGTGCCCCAGGCTGTATCCGTAAGCAGCTATACTGTTGTTTATCGGCTTTATTTGTTTCCCAGAGCAGCTGTTTCGTTTCCACATCCTTCTCACATGCCACTTAGTTATAGGATAATGTGGATGTGCCTCAGGAAATTTGTTAGCTTTTAACTGGAAAATCTTCCCTGTGTTGGAGGTTTGCTAGTGATCCTTGGAGTTGGAGTTTGTTTTGGTTAACAATGCAGGGTCATCTGAAGCAGGGCTTTTCTTGCCGAGGTTTGAGCACTGTGAAGATGGTGGTTGACGACGTCTCGTGACATGGATGCCGGAGCGGCGGCCCTGGAAGACGGTCCACATGGTTGGTTCTCTGGCGGGCACCATGGGTGACTACATCTCTTGGCCGTGTGGGTGACGAGAGGCATAGCGGTAGGTGGCTCGGGTGCACTCTCTGCCTCTAGCAATGGCGGCACCCCAATTTGGATCCGGTGATTTGAACTCGTCACGCTTCTCCTGAAGACCTCGTGGTGGCATGGGGAGCTGCCGAGCGAAAGCTCTGCAATTTGTCGCCAACAACGGTGATGCTCTTGGATGCCGCTCTCTTGTTGAATACGTCGTCGTGGTGCTCCTATATGCGCCTGGATTCCGGGTGAAAACCTTTGTCCATGTGGACTAGATAGCGGCGACACTTCTAGTCGTTCTCCCCCTTGAAGGTGTTGTCGTGGAGTTTAGGTGTACTATGGCATAGCGTGGTGTTGTATTCAGATTTTCCTATGTTAGTGTTCGGTTGCGTAGTCGGTTCTGTGTGAACTGAGTTCCATGGGATTGACTTTGTAAGAAGGCTACCTCACCTCCTGTATCGTTCGGCCGTGTACTTTGTTTGGTTGTTGCTTTATATATAAAGCGAGACGATAGCCTGTTTCGAGAAATGTCAGGTGCCTGAAATTTTTTCTACCGTATGTCGATTTTCTTCTTCGCACTAGGCCGAAGGTGGGACCAAGCCAAGACTAGAGACGAGGACAATGTTGCGAGCGGTAGCGAGCTGCGGAGGCGAGAGGAAGCAGGTCGACGGGTGCGGAGGCTGTCGGCGCTGGAACATGAGGTGGGTGGGAGAGGGGGGGGGGGGGGGCATCACTTGCCATATGTGGTGGAGGCCGGCGGTTAAGGTTGGGCTGGGAGGCGGCGCAGGAGAAATAAGATGAAAAGTGACGGCACGATCCTGGACGTTGGATGGAGATCCGACGGTCTAAAAATTCGATTGACGCACGATCCCAAACAATAATCACACTGAGACGTTCATTTATGTTTAATAACAATAGACGAAACATTACATGCTTATAGAAACATATTTCCACAAGCACACATCACCTGCAGGCACCATAAGTCCATATGACATTACTAGAGCCCACGTAAGTGGTACATGCACCACTCGCTTATTCCCACACGACGACGCCTTCGATTCCACAGCATTCATCTTCATCAGCACCAGAGCTGGGCCATCAGGGCAGCGTGTAGTCTGTCAAACCAAAGAAATTGGACTCAGCATTGCTAGGACATTATCAGCAGATCATTCGTTAGCAAGTAGGAGAACATGGGATGTGTAGGGAGGTACCTCCGCACTTGTAGCCGACGGGGCGGTCGGCCATGTTGCAGCGCTTGGGGATGGCGATGGCGACCTCGGGCTTGATCCCGGCCATCTTGGCGGTGCCGGACAGCATGACGGCGCACAGGCAGCTGGGGCTCTTGCCGATGGTGTGCACCGCCGAGCAGCAGCTGCTGGAGGGCGCCGAGTCCGGCTCGTCCGCCGCCGAGATGCACGGGGCCATGCGCAGGGCCATCCGGTCCGGGGAGGACCTCCCGCACTCGCTGCCCCCTCCGCGGCGCCCCCTCCCAGCGCCACGCCGGCGACCGCCACCGCCAGGGCCAGGACGACGAGCGGCCTCATTGTCATCTCTCCCTGTGCTTCCCTGTGCTCCGACGGTCGCTCAATTGTGGTGGTTCTTGCACTGATCACTGGCTGCTGGCTGCTGCTGCTTGCTCTGGCATGGGACGTGCTCCTTATATAGCGGTGCCATTGCGGCGTTGTGGGGAGCACCTCTCATGGGTGGAGCACTTGGGACTCCTCTAGTCGCACTGGACAGTGCTAATGGTTTCTCCACTTTGGGATGTACACACACTAGACAGTGGGCTTGTTAGGACAGCACTTGCGCCGTGGACCTGCCATAAACATTCGGAAACGCGCCACGCGCACTATGCGCTGTGGTTGTGGCCGGTACTAAGATACTATTCTGTCTGTCCCATAATATAAGATGTTTTTGCAAGCTAATAAGCTATGTTAGCTTGTAAAAACGTCTTATATTATAGGACGGAGGGAGTAAAAAAGAACACGAACATCCACATAATTCCACATAATTGATAATACTACACATCATCCATCTACTTGGTCTTGATGTCACTCACACCACGGCAAGAGTAAATTGCACCGGGAGTACCACACCTCATTTCGGTCACGCTTGTTGCCAAGTGGCGGCCACCATAGGTGCCCTAACGACGCGACATCACAAGTGCCTCCTTTTTTTTTGGAATGGTCATCGCATTCAATTTTTAGGTGGCATGCTGGCGAGGAGGAAATTGGCGCGAAAACAGCGTGCGAGTGTCATGTACTCATGTGAGGTACACTGCACGATGGCTTTCTTGCAAGAACACCCCCGGAGTTGGTGGCGGAGCTTGAAGCCCATTGTTGGGCGGGCTGGGCAGGCTAAACCGAAGAAAATAGCCCGTGGGCTGGCGTTTCAAGGCCTAGGAGTGAAAAATAATAATCAATGTATAAATTCTAAAACGCGGGGCGGGCCATGGCCCATTTGGCATTGCCATATATAGCTCCGCCAGTGCCAGTGCTGATTCGACTTTGCCAAGATGGAGGACATAGGCGGCGATGGCAGAAGCAAAATGGCTGGTGAGCACGTCGCGAGCTAGCCGATGGTGGTGAGTTCAGTTGTGCCGACGACCTGGACCATGACGATTGCGGAGCAAGGCCATTCAACTCCGAGGAGGTGAGAGTACCAGGGCAATGACAAAGGCGGACAAAGCAAAGAGGTCGTTCCGAGCGCGTCGACGACCCCAATGACATTGAGGACAACAGCTTTGAAGATTCCGAGGCTTCAAGATCCCCGTGAGTGGTGTAATATTGTCGAGCCAATCCCATCTCTCTCTCTTGAATCATGTAGCCTAGAAATGTTCAGATTAGGGGAAATAATAGTTGCTGGGCAACGGTAGGCTAGGTATGGTACCGATTTGGTTCTTTTCGGCATCAATTTAATTCTTTCTTTAAATTGGCGACCAAATGTTGGTAATTTTGTAAGATGTAGGGTTTTGGTCAAGGACTTTGAAAAATTGCGGCTTTTTATTTGGGTTTGGAACTCACTCCTCAATAACTCGCAATGTAGGGTTTTTTGAAGACAAATTCAGTGTAGAAATTCATCACAAACGTTTGTTCTATATGGATTTGGGGATAATAGGAGCTACATAGATGAAGTTATTGATACATTTGGTGATTGCACTCTGTGTTCCAGGATATTATTGGTCCAAACATGGAAAGTGTAACTCTAACCAGTCCAGTGGTTTGTGTTTGATAGTTTTACTATGATGCCATGGCTGAAGTAGTCGTGGAGGAAAATAATTTTGTTCTGTATTGATCATAGCAATATCATTGAGCAGGAAACAATGCTAGATAATACTCCCTTCAGTTTTAAATACAAGGCCATCATCAAGAATACAATTTGCATGTTTACAAGCCCACTATCTCTTCCGAGAAGAATTGATTATATTTTTGCCTCATATGATGCTACTTATTAACGCAAATATTGCATGCAGTCACAGACAAAGAGGCACCACATACAGCATCTAATTAGCCCGGAACACGAGAGATTTTCCACACAATTAGTCGTGCTATTTATTAGTTGGGTTTGTTTTTTTGGTTTCTCAAAAATGGATGGGTGGTCGTTGAGGAGACAACCTTAGGCGACTGCAAGAGGCAGGTCCGATGCCGTAGGATGTACCTGTGGCAGATCATGCAGAGGACGTTGTGGTAGAGGCCCCATGGTCGTAGTGGATGCTAGAGGACAGTTTTCTTAGGTGCGGAGTGGCTATGGTCAGATCTACACTGTGTCATCGACGACCCCCCGACCGGTTGGGGTGGTGGTGTTTGGTGGGAAGATGTCCCACCCATATGCTAGTGCCTTTCTGGCCTAGTGTGGAGTACATGATGGTGTGACTTCCGGAAGATCCGTCTTCCAGATGATGATTGAAACACCGCTTCATGTCCGGGGTGTAAACTCTTGTCTTGACCTTGATTGGTTGGGCTCAGTAGCGACGAACTTACGTCATTACCTTGTTGAAGGTGTTATCTCCTTGTTGATGTGCTGGCTTTCGGTGGTTGGTTTCGGCAATCGGGATAAAAGTTCTTGTTTAGGCCATCTACTGCTGTACGTATATGGCGACGGTGACGTGAGGGCGCTTATTCCTTCTTGAAGGCATTGTTGTGGAAGAAGTCGACTTAGTCATAGATGTTTATTTCATCTTGTAATGGTTCAAGGGTGGTTGGCTTCGTTATGTACTCCACCTAAAAATTAATAAGTATGGATGTGTGTATCAAAATGATGAAGAGGCTGGGGGTTTAACCTCCTTTTCGGAAAAGTAACATTTTTCCAAAAAATGGAATAATGGCCTTGTATACGAAAACAGAGAGAGTATCATGGTAGTTGGTTCAATTTCACTGCCCCAGGTTACAAGCTCTGTTAGTAATTGGCGTACCAAGAAGATGCATGTGTAAAAGAAGCATAGAGGGGGATGCAACAATGTTGAATCGACACCAATTTTTAAGACGGGGAGAAGAGTAGGTAGACAGCTCTAGTTCTGAATTTGTGGACAATGTTATGACTTTGAGGAGGATTATGAACTTTAACACAAGAAAGTAGATGAAAAGGTGCAAGATGATCTGGTGAAGAACGGAATGAAAGATGCATCATAGGTGGAAGAGGAACCCGATGTTGACTCATTAGAAGAAGTAAACCTAGAGTTGTCATAAGAACATAATGACCAAAAAGGGAAATAAAAAGGATGATGATGAAGATAATGAACAAGGAAAGAAGAAGAAAGGGAAAGAGATGCAAAATTTCAAGGCTTTTAACCTTGAAGCTAATATGGATGACGCAAAACTAGAATTTGGCATGGAGTTTACCAACGTTGAGCTAGTAAGGAATTCAAGAAAAAATACAACGAGGAATAAAGTGAATATACACAAGGGAAGGAATAACAGTAAGAGATTTGATGATCACTGTCAAGAAGGATGCACTTAGATATTCATCGAAGTAAATGACAACATTACTAGCACATTTGTGTAAAGAGATTGGTTGATGAGCAGTCCCATGAAATATCGAGGGATGTAAAGGAGCTAACAACACCTTTCTTGGCAAAAACCTTTTTTTTGGAAGAGTTTAGAGATGATGAGGATAACACTCTCAAGTCATTTACTAAGATTGTTCAAAAGATGTATACAATGTGTCCTTCGAGTATGGAATCTAGGGAGGGCCAAACTTGAAGAGCTATATGGGACCGAGCTGAATCAATACAAGTTGCTATGTGATTATGAATCAATACAAAGTTACTATGGGATTATGGTGAAGAGCTTAGGAGAAGCAACCTCATGAGCTCATTCTTTCTGAAGCCGGAGAGTGTGTTTTTAGGCCTTTGTACATACCTTTGGATGCATGTAAAAAAGGGATTTTTGAGAGGATGCATTCTAGTCATAGATGACAAACCGATAAAGAACGAATATCAAGCCAATTACTATGTGTTGTTGGGATTGATCCGAGTGATTGCATCTTTCCACTTCCAATGATAAATATGAGTACAAATCCTGTGCTATACATCTCCACGAGAATATAAACAAGGTACACAAGGGAGATATTGTGAAGAACAATCTTTTGGAAACGTGCAATATCGACTTTAGTATCTACTTGGGAGAAGAAGATGGAGATTGACTGCCCAAAAGCTCATGGTTAGTTAGAGGAGATGGATACAAATACTTGGGTTAGGGCTTTCTCCAGTGAGCTCCCAAAATGTAATATTCTTCTCAACAATACTTGTGAAGTTTTTAAACGGTACCGATCCTCAAGATTATTTTCGTATGATTATTCTATAACTTTAGCTTTTTGGTATATTGATAATGCATTATCCTATAACTAAATAGGTGACCCTATTTTTTAGTTGCTACAGCATCACCATCATCATCATCATAATCATCATCATCATCATCATCATTAGGATTATTTATTCATTTTTGGATGCATGTGCAAGGGCTTATTGGAAAGATGTGTGGGCTCCTTGCATTCGGTCAACATTACACACGATTTTTTTAACCTTTGGAATAAACAATAGGGATGTGTCCCACGACATACCAACATTAAACAAGATATTTTTTTAACCTTTGGAATAAATAATAGGGGTTTGTCCCACGACACATCAATAGTACACAAGATAAAATAATTTACCTTTCGAATAAATTAAATAATAGGGGTGTGTCCCACAACACATCAACATTAGACAGGAAAAAAAACATACACTCATGAGGACACAATCCTCGACTTACAATATTATGAAAAGAACGTAATGCAATGCAAATTTGAATCTAAACACACCCATGACAACACGAACTTAGAACTGTGCTTGGATCCAATCCACCGTGCCCTTCTCCACCTGGAAGGCCTTGGTAGTAATACCAGCCGGGATGGAAGGCTCCGCTCCAAACACCGAGTTGGCTATCGTGATCACTCCAGGGTTCTGGCTGCTCAACGCCGCAAGAACCACCGCATGGGTCGTGCCATTATTGTACTGGTAATGGACGAGGCCCTTAGGGAACACGAACACATCTCCCTTGTTGAGAACCTTCTCAAAGTGTTTGTTCTCGGGGTTTGACGTCACGAAACCGACGTGCAGGCAGCCCTCTAGCACGGTCAGGATCTCGGTGGAACGCGGGTGGGTATGGGGAGGGTTGAGGCCGAACGGCGCGTAGTCGATGCGGACGAGGGAGACGCCCATGGTGTTTAGCCCGCCGATCTGTGCGACGTTGACGGCGGTCACCGCAGAGCCCTGCTTGTTGGTGGTGTTGCCAGCCACGTGAAGGCCGGAGAAGAAGAAGTCCTCGGCACTGACTTCTTTCGCGTCCTTGCAAGACAGTCCGTTGACACGCACTGTGTACGTGGATTGTTGTTGCCACGCCCTTCTCCCTCACTCACCGGAGCTCTACCCCTCTCTCTCTCTGCACTCGAGGAAGAAGAGGACTGGAGGAAGAAGGACACAGGGACACAAGTGTTTTCCGGCGCACGTACGCCACCCGCCGCACGAACGGCGTTCTCTTTTTTCCTGAGCACGAACTCAGTCCAGCTGCCTCGGCAATACACAGGGGTGGGGGAGTCTTATACGCCTGCGCACATACGCCAGGCCGTGCCCACTCAACCCACTCACCACGTCCCGCAGATCCTGGCTCGCGCACCCGCCGCGCTCCTACGCGCACGACGCGGCCACTCCCATCGCGGGCGACGCGGTCACACCTCCTGGCTCCTCGCCAACCAGCTCACACACACGCGCACGTACACGTGCTGCTACACACACACACTCACGCAGCTACGGCCCTGACTATGCCCGGCTCGTCTGGCACACGCACGCACGCGCGCCCGACGCGCCCTGGCCGAGCCATGGCTTATTCGTCTAACATTCACTCCCCTAAGCCGTGGCTCAGAGGAGTCCGCCGTCTTCAACGCCGGCGTCCGCCATCAGCGCGCGCTCCGCCGCCGGCTCCCTCCGCAGCTGGGGGCAATCCCTCTTGAAGTGGCCACGCTCGCCGCACTTGTAGCAGCGGCCGCGCCGGTTCCCGCCGCTGCTCGACGCCACGCTCTTGCCATCGTCGTCGTCGTCCCGAGCACCGCCGTGTCGACGCTCCCGCGCTGCCCACTGCGCTGCCGTCATGAGCAGCTGCTCACCGCCGCGCTCGCTGCCATCTTGACCACGGCGCCGCACCCGCTCGTCAAATGCTCGCAGCCGCCCGAGCGCCTCGTCGAACGCCATGGTCGCCGTGTCGCAGAACTGCTCGATGCCGGCGACGACGGGGAACAGCCGATCCGGGACGGTATCCAGCAGCTTCTTCACGAGCGCCGCGTTGCCCAGCGTCTCCCCTAGGCTCGCGAACCGCGCCGTCATCCCTGCCAGCTTCCCGGCGTACGCGTCCAGCGCCTCGCCGTCCGCCATCTTCAGGCGGTCAAAGTCCCCGCGCAGCGTCGCCAGCCTCGCCACGCGGACCCGATCGGCGCAGACGAACCTCACCTTCAGGGAGTCCCATACCTCCCTGGCGGTGAGCTTCGTCGCCACTTGCAGCAACACATCCTCCGGCAGCGCTCCGAGGAGCATCGCGCGCGCCGCCTTGTCCTTCTTGGCGTTCACCGCCGCGTCGCCCGGCGCCACCGCCTCCCATACGGTGTGGACGTCGAGAATCGCCTGCGCCTTGATCGTCCACACGGTGTAGTTGTCCGGCGTGAGCATCGGCATCGCCATCGACACCGATCCGCCCGCGCCGCCGCCGTGTGGCACGATCGCCATTCCCGCCGGCGAGCTCCCAAACCGAGGCTCTGATGCCAATTGTTGTTGCCACGCCCTTCTCCCTCACTCACCGGAGCTCTACCCCTCTCTCTCTCTCTGCACTCGAGGAAGAAGAGGACTGGAGGAAGAAGGACACAGGGACACAAGTGTTTTCCGGCGCACGTACGCCACCCGCCGCACGAACGGCGTTCTCTTTTTTCCTGAGCACGAACTCAGTCCAGCTGCCTCGGCAATACACAGGGGTGGGGGAGTCTTATACGCCTGCGCACATACGCCAGGCCGTGCCCACTCAACCCACTCACCACGTCCCGCAGATCCTGGCTCGCGCACCCGCCGCGCTCCTACGCGCACGACGCGGCCACTCCCATCGCGGGCGACGCGGTCACACCTCCTGGCTCCTCGCCAACCAGCTCACACACACGCGTACGTACACGTGCTGCTACACACACACTCACGCAGCTACGGCCCTGACTATGCCTGGCTCGTCTGGCACACGCACGCACGCGCGCCCGACGCGCCCTGGCCGAGCCACGGCTTATTCGTCTAACATGGATGCATTCATGTTAGATAAACTGAGATAGGCGATTTCTTAGCTACAATTCTATGGAGTATATCAGCACAGGGCATGTACCTGTAGACATTTTGTCAGCGACGCAGAAGTCCTGGAGAAGGCCGGGGTCTGAGGCGGTGACGCCATGCGAGCATGCCAGGGCCAGGAGAGCTCCTGCAAGGAGCAACACTCGAATGGCCATGTCTCTTTGATTTCTCCTCGCCGGAGTTGATTAGCAAGCAGTCGAGCTTTGGAATTGGTTGCTATGCTGCTTGAATTGTGCGATGTTTAAGGAGTGAAGAAGGCTAGTATATATAGGGAGATCTTGTCATACGTATATGTATGTATATACGTATACATGGTTGGGTACGAACAAGTCTTGTGATGTAGGCAGCCTGCAGAGCGCGTGTTTATATCTGGACAGCCTGCGATGCATATATGTATGTAATGTATAATACGGGACGGCATGATCAAATTAATACTGGCTTGCATGATTACATGTCCACATCGATCTATGCTTGAACAAGTCGCATGTACATATCCACATCAATTGACCAAGAATCCAAGAGAGCATGCGATCCCTCCAAATGGATCTCACCAGTACAGCAGTAGGCGCGCTGCGTAAGGTCCAAACGGACCGTCTTCTTTTTCGATAAAGATTATTTTCATGGATGTGACAAGGTCTCAGTCGATTAAGACTTAGTTAAGTGACATAACATGTAACAAAGAGAAAATGAAATAACTGATTTTTTGCATGGATCTCAATGTAAGATTCATTAATATAGCCTCGGTCAACTGAGATTTAGCAAGACTGTATTCAAAACGGACATCCTATGAATGAGCTGCTTTGTGGTGTGCCAGGCTACACAGAGGTGCGTGCTTGACAGAGGTCCTGGTATGGCAGAGGCGCAAGATCCATAGGGGGCATGGCCCAATCCGGGTCACCGCAGGCCTATGGCGGGGTCCTCGCTGCGTGGTTGGGGGGTGGTGTTGTGTTCGTGCGTTGTGAAGGTGGTAGGTTGGATGGGCTCGCCAAGTCATGGTTTTGGCGGATGAGGCTGCCGGCAAAAGCCGTCGTTCCGCTATGACTCGAGTCATTCATGACGGCCCCTATGAGCAATGTTTTCTTGTTAGAGGCATCGATGATGTAGTCATTCCCTCCCCTGCCCAGCATTTCTATGGGAGAAACCTTAGATCCGGTATATGGACGGTGTTGTCTTTGCTCGACGCCGTGTTTCATTTTGGGGGCATAGTCATGGAGTTGGACTCGGTTAGAGACTTAGTGCTTGTGGATGTTGAAGTGTATATGTGTGGATTGCCTAACCCTTTTAATCAGTTCGGACTTTTGGTTGCGTTGCCTAGTACATGAAGTTTAACATGGTATCAGAGACCAAGGTCTTGAGTTCAAGTCCTGGCTTTCTAAATTTATCCAAAAATTGCTGCCACCCCCTTTGTCTACGTATAGGCCTCTTGAACCATACCTCTGAGTCTATCTACGTGTTGACTTTCCCTGTCACACATGAGAGGGGGTGTTGAAGTGTATATGTATGGATTGCCTAGCACTTTTCATCAGTTCGGACTTTTGGTTGCGTTGACTAGTGCATGAAGCTTAACAGTGGAGATGGTCTAGGGAGGCTTGTGTGACACCTCTGTGGGGGCAGCAGGAGCACCCTTCGCATACAAGGAGCATCAGATGAGTCATGGTGTTCAACCTCGTAGAATCAGAGCAACATAAGCTTTATCGGACATATCGTTCCTTTCCGCTGTCGTCACGGTTCGTGGATATGCTTGTGGCGGCACGAACTAATACGACGGTTTAAGTGTGCAATCAGGTAGTCGCGAAGACTCTTGAGTGCGTGACCAAGTGTGTTGTGGGGTGTCAGTCTTCTAACATTTTGTATGTGTTGTGACTTTAGGCCTAGTCTAGCTAGGTGTTGTTTAGGTTTTTCATTATGGTTTCTTTCAATAAACTGATCAGCCTTATTAACCACTTTTATGTGATTCATTCCTCCTTTGAGGTTTATTAGAACGATGATGCAAGAAGCTTCTGAATTTAAATTAGTAAAGCCCAAACACAGGCATCATCCACACATAGTACATAAACCAAATCAAAACATCACATGGGCATAGAGCAAGAAATAAACATTTGAGCACCAGACCCTAGGGGAGCACGTAGGCTCAGGTAAGCCAAAATTCCATCACTACCCTAAGAGGCGGACGGAGGAGATCGAACAAGGGAGTAGAATTGTCCCATCTTGATGATCGCCATCTGCATGGCTCCATCGTCTCTTCGCTTCCCTAGCGGCATCCACTGCAACAGAAAAAGATTAGATTTGAAGAGTCAATCAGCCGGGTAGGAGAGGAAAGTGGCTTCAATCTTATATTTGTTGCGGATTTGCCAAATAGCCCATGAAAATGCCCCAACACATCGCCACATAACACGCTTAGATGTGCCACACAACGATTTCAACAAGGAGACCAAATCAGCACCTGAGGCAGCCTCCCAACGCAACCATGATGCTTGACGAACCACATTCCTGAGGATGCGAACCAATCCCCACAGAGTGCATAGTTACTATCAGAGAGCCTGTTTCATTTAGTGATATTGATGGAAGTTATAAGGCGGTTCCTAAACATTTGCCACACAAAAATCTTAACTTTCATTGGGAGGTTAGCCTCCGTGGATGGCGCGCCACGTCTAAGGTTGTGTTTTTGGACAGCTGCGCATAAAGTGATTTGATCGAGAATTGGTTTGAGGCCATAAGGTTCTACGTCACCATGCCAGTCTTATTCGTCAAATGTAACCGGACCCCTCAAACCCGTCTCAAACGCCCGGACAGTCCGCCCGGTCACTGATCGGTCACCAAAATTCGATCCAGACGGGCTTCTTAAACGGGCCTCACCGTCTCCACAGCGGAAAGCTAACGACGGGAGGCAATCGGCTGAGGAGAGGAGCAAAGCGCTTTAGCCGCCAAGATATCCGGCTCCACCACTAGATGGAGTACATATCCCGAAATTCCATCCAAAGAGGTTGAATTTCCAGCCAGGAAAAACAAATGGACTTGCCATTACCTGCGCAATTTTTCCCTCTAGAGTGAAGACCATTTTGACTCCTTGGATCCCATTCCAAAATGGGAGCCGCACACCTTGGCTTCGGAAAAAGATTCGTTCACGAAATATTTAGCCTTAAGGAGCTTGGCCCAAAGCCCACCAGTGTTTTCGGACAGCTTCCAAGTCTATTTGGAGATGAGGGCCACATTCATAAGTTTTGAGTTGATTATGGATAGACCCCCATATTTTTTCGGACAGTAGACTGCCGCCCACTTAACCATATGATATTTGTGTTTGGCTCCGGTTCATTTCCAAAAGAACTTGAAGCGAAGTGTTTCCAAGTTGACGTGAACCTCATCATCCAAAAGGAATAACCCCATCATGAATTAGGTAAGCAAAGAGAGTCTCGAATTAGTTAGGATCAGCTTGATGCCGAAGGACATGAACTTGCCACGACACATACACACTTTTCACTACCGTCAAACACAACGGCTTTGGCGGCCGCTCAATTACTTTGGAGTTGCTTGCGCGAAGTGTTGGGCGGCAGTTGGTGCCACAACAATTTCCCCGACCTCTTCGATGAACTCCAAGCTTCGCCGCCTGCGGTCCGCCACATTAGGTGGCTAACTATTGGGGTCATAGCCTGGACGCTTTGGACGGTTCGAAATAAACTTATGATACAGCGTATTTCCCTTGGACGTGCTACTGACGCGGTGTTCAAAATGTGTGGTTACTTGCAGCTTTTCCGGCCGCTTAGCCGCCCTCGGGAGCGAGACGCCATCACCTCCATCATTGATGACCTTCACGCGATGGCTCTCCGCTTGGCACCGCCATCCCCTCCATCACCACCAGAGCCGGATTAGATGTTCTCCTCTGCGCCGTCATCTGTTTTTTATTTTTCTGGGCTTGTTTAGCTGTGCCTTGAGCAGAACATGTGTGTTTTTGTGTTGTGCTACCTTTGTGTGCGACATTGTGTGCGTGTGTTTGCGATGTAAACTTTGTTGGACTTTATGGTTTGGTGGTTGATTTATATATAAAGCGGAACAAAAGCCTTTTTCGATAAACACAATGGCTCCTAGTCTGATATGGTAATTAAAATTCTTGTTAGA
Source organism: Elymus sibiricus (assembly GCA_039707655.1). Taxonomy (NCBI): domain Eukaryota; kingdom Viridiplantae; phylum Streptophyta; class Magnoliopsida; order Poales; family Poaceae; genus Elymus; species Elymus sibiricus. The sequence continues at coordinate 433,151,406 of CM077675.1, forward strand.
GATCGGGATCCCAAGTTGCTACTCCCTCCGTTCCTAAATATTTGTCTTTGTAGAGAAAACAAATATTTAGAAATGGAGGAAGTAGATTGGGAAAGCACTTACACTAGTAGAAAACAGGGCATCTGTCCCGGTTCTAGAGGGCCTTTAGTCCCGGTTCTGCAACCGGGACAAAACGATCGGGACTAATGCCCATCACTTTTAGTCCCGGTTGGCTTACGAACCGGGACTAAAGGAGCTCCACGTGGCCGCTGTGGGGCGCCCAGGCAGGAGGACCTTTAGTCCCGGTTGGTAACACCGACTGGGACTAAAAGGCAGCCACGCGTCAGCAGCTGCCAGGCTCTGGGTTTTTTGTTTTTCTTTTGAAAGGAGGGGTTTAGGGGTTTTCATATTGTGTTTCCCCCTTTTATTTTTGTGTTTACCCTTCAATTCTTTTACATTTAGGGTTTCGTTTTTATTTAATTCAACTTGGTCTATTGCATCCATCTAATTTGTACTGGTATATGTCATATAACAACTCATCATCATCTTAATCAACTCTTCATCATTCTAGATCAAATAGCATAAAAAAGGTGAACTCCTCATCATTCTGGTTGTTATCATACTAGCAAGTGATCAAGTAATCACAAGTTAGAAACACTAACTACTGCTCTCTCCTAGGTAAAATAGCATAAAAAGGTGAACTCCCGCATCTCCCCATTGAAGAATACAGATCAACCTATCTCCAATTTGTGGCGTGATCAACCTATATTCATCAATCAAGACATCGTGTCCAAGTGGTTGCGTGGATGCTTTTATTGCCTGGCTCCATCCTTTGATTTTCAGGCTTTCTTCACTTCGAGATATTCTGTATTTACCAGGGTAACTCATCCACATTGGGCGTAAGCTAACCATATGCAAATCACCGGTGGTAACCATCCATTTAGGCACGGTCTCTGGCGGGAGTACCTGTTGAAGAACATAAGTAATAATAACACTTTTAGCTAAACTAGTTTTGCTTAAGAAGAATGTATGAAAAAGATGGACTAGTGACTCAATGGTAAAAAAGTCTTACAAAGTTGTCTGAAGTGATGTTATAACGGTTCAACTTGTGCACTAGTGGCACATATCCATGATAAATGTTCCCAGCCATGTAATGTTTAGCATGATACTCAACATCATCAATAAATGACATCAGATGATTTTTCTCCAACCAAGTAAGCTCGGAGTCATAACTGTAGTAGGTGCGATCTATTATCTGTCGGGTAACTCTTGTAGCACGGAAATAAGCTAATAATTAAAAATAAAGAAATTTAGTCGGGATGAGTACCAAATACTTTTCAATAATCAATATAAATTACCTAATAAATCTGTTGACAAACGCACCTGGAGGTAGCACCGGAATCAAGTCATCCTCCGCATGCACCCAAATATCTATATTATTATCACGAACGTCGTCATTACCAAGATCGAAGGTAATGTTCATGTCCTCATCCAACCCATACGCCTTGCAAAATGCTCTCCAACTAGAACAACCAAAATATGTGTGATCTTCGTTATTTTTCACCTTAACAACAAAAGTGTAATGCTCCGTTCTTAGGTGAGCTATCTTAGGCTCTCTACTATCCTTCTCTTTGAAATGGAACTTGTCCAAGACAACGAATCTTGCATGACAGGGAACGCACTAGTCGAATTGTATAAAAGAAAATTAAAGGTTAATTAAAGCAAAAAAGCACACGTCATACTTCATTAACAAAAAATACATGTCGTCTGTACATACCGTAATAATACTAAATTCTTCGGTTAGCTTGACGGTGAACGACCTATCGTTGTCCAGGTGAGGATAAATGTCGCATAGACCCCCGTCGTCCCAGCACAAAGGGCACTGAGGGATCCAATCGTCGTCAGACGACGTCGACATTTCCTGTGTTCATGATTCTAAGATTAAATATCGACGGCAAAATTTTGAAGCAAGATCATCATATAATATCACTAATACATATGATATCACCGGCGATCGTCGGGGACTCTTCATATAATATTATCATATAATATCACTAATACATCTCGAATAATCCAGTTAATGAAGCATCGAATATTATCACTAATACAGCTCGAATATTATCGAATAATCTAGTTCACTCGCGGTTCCTGAAGCGTGGGCGGTGGACACCCAAAGAGAAGGAACCATCACAGGATCATAGCTCGGGTGAGATCCCTGAAGGAACTGCCAGGTATTGGAGAACCTCGCATCCAACGCAACCATGTAGCGACGGACGTGCTTGTCCTCCTCCCTGACACGGCGATGTACCACCTCCTCGGTTGTCGACTGCCTCCGCACCAATAGTGGCCCACGCGACCGCCACCAAAGAAGCTCCGGGTCGACGACGATACCCGGATTCCTCACCAAACTGCGCGCCCCGGAAGGTAGCACCCCCCAGTGCCAGCCCGGCGGAGCCCAGACCCGGACATGGCGCCTCTCAAACTGGTTGTCGGCGCCGAGTCGACGACGAGGATGTGGGATTGGCATCGTCGACGAGAACAAATTGTGGCTATAGCAAATATCATTTTATTTAACAACAATAAAACAAAAATACCATTTTAATACTTAAGGCCCAATAAAACAACAATAAAACAACAAATTGTGATACTGTTTGGCTGTGCCTAAAAACTGTAGTTTTGATACTAGAGTATTTGCCAAACCATAGTATTTTCTCTGCATAATAAATAGACCATATATATGAAATACTCCCTCCATTCCTAAATATTTGTCTTTCTAGAGATTCAACTATGAACTACTCCCTCTGTTCATCAATATAAGACGTTTTAGAGACTTGATACAGAGGTAGTACATACGAAGCAAAATGAATGAATCTAAACTCTAAATCATGTCTATATACATCCGGCGGCTCACCTAGGAGGAGGAGGAGGCCGGAGTGGGCTCGGGAGGCGACGACGTTGGGGGGCGGCGACGGGGACGACGTCGGGGGCGGCGACGAGGAGCGAGCGGGCTCGGGGAGGCGACGGCAAAATCCGACAGCCTGGCGGCGTCGAGGTGGTTTTCGGCGCCGTCGGGGGAGAGGGAAACAGATGGATTTGTAAAATTTTCCAACTCCCGCTTATATAGTCCCACCTTTAGTCCCGGTTGGTTGCTCCAACCGGGACTAAAGGCCCCCCTTTCGTTCCGGTTGGAGCCACCAACCGGGACTAAAGGTAGTTTTCGCCAGGCGAAAGGGCGGGAAGCACAACCCTTTAGTCCCGGTTGGAGCCACCAACCGGGACTAAAGGGGGGCCTTTAGTCCCGGTTGGTGATACCAACCGGGACTAAAGGGCTGTGCTTCCCGCAGCCAAAAGTTTAGTCCCACCTCGCTAGTCGAGAGGGGCTCTGAGTGGTTTATAAGCGCTGCTGCCGCTACCCTCTCGATCTCCTCTCTATTGCAGGCAGTACATGCCTATCTCACGCCCTGTTGGGCCTGCTAGCACTGCGGGCCTGCATCCCGGCCCATTTCTAGGGTTTCTAGTCGTATGCAGGCCATTGTGGCTAGAAGGCGGGCCTTTTTTTTATTTTTTGCATATATTATGTTTTTTAAATTTTAATGTTATTTTTTTGCATATGTTTTAGTTGATTCCTTTTGCTATTAGAGTTTTATAAAAGCTTTTTACTATTAAAGTTTTTAACAAATAAATACTTTGATAATTTTAGTTAATATTATTTTGATTCTTTTTAGTTGATTCTTTTTGTTATTAGAGTTTTATAAAATCTTTTTAGTTCATTCTTTTTGCTATTAGAGTTTTATAAAAAAAATTAGTTCATTCTTTTTCCTATTAGAGTTTTATAAAAGCTTTTTAGTTCATTCTTTTTGCTATTAGAGTTTTACAAAATCTTTTTAGTTCATTCTTTTTCCTATTAGAGTTTAAAAAAATATTTTTAGTTCATTATTTTTGCTATTAGAGTTTTCTATGCACCATTCAAAGCCACATCATCAATTTTCAAACCTTTTCTGACTTCATTTGCTATTTTTCATGCATTTCATGATTTATTTTGAGCTAAATGACCCTGAATTTGACAAGCACTCCAAATGAACTCTGAAAAGGTTGAAACTTGGCATGGTATCATAATTTCACCCACATAGCATGTGCTAAAAAGTTGAGAGGGTTACGGGAAAAACTGGATGCACTTCGTGTACAAACTGGACAATCTCTTTCGAAGTAACAGGGTTTCGGACGAAAACTCATCTATAACAAAAGGGATTTCAATTTTTTAACATATTTTAACTCTAGACTTTTTCTGCAATCAATATGCACCATTCAAAGCCACATCATCAATTTTCAAACCTTTTCTGACTTCATTTGCTAGTTTTCATGCATTTCATGATTTATTTTGAGCTAAATGACCCTGAATTTGACAAGCACCGCAAATGAACATTGAAAAGGTTGAAACTTGGCATGGTATCATAATTTCACCCACATAGCATGTGCTAAAAAGTTGAGAGGGTTACGGGAAAAACTGGATGCACTTCGTGTACAAACTGGACAATCTCTTTCGAAGTAACAGGGTTTCGGACGAAAACTCATCTATTACAAAAGGGATTTCAATTTTTTAACATATTTTAACTCCAGACTTTTTCTGCAATCAATATGCACCATTCAAAGCCACATCATCATTTTTCAAACCTTTTCTGACTTCATTTGCTATTTTTCATGCATTTCATGATTTATTTTGAGCTAAATGACCCTGAATTTGACAAGCACTGCAAATTAACTCTGAAAAGGTTGAAACTTGGCATGGTATCATAATTTCACCCACATAGCATGTGCTAAAAAGTTGAGAGGGTTACGGGAAAAACTGGATGCACTTCATGTACAAACTGGACAATCTCTTTCGAAGTAACAGGGTTTCGGACGAAAACTCATCTATTACAAAAGGGATTTCAAGTTTTTTAACATATTTTAACTCCAGACTTTTTCTGGATTCAATATGCACCATTCAAAGCCACATCATCAATTTTCAAACCTTTCCTGACTTCATTTGCTATTTTTCATGCATTTCATGATTTATTTTGAGCTAAATGACCCTGAATTTGACAAGCACTGCAAATGAACTCTGAAAAGGTTGAAACTTGGCATGGTATCGTAATTTCACCCACATAGCATGTGCTAAAAAGTTGAGAGGGTTACGGGAAAAACTGGATGCACTTCGTGTACAAACTGGACAATCTCTTTCGAAGTAACAGGGTTTCGGACGAAAATTCATCTATTACAAAAGGGATTTCAATTTTTTTAACATATTTTAACTCCAGACTTTTTCTGCATTCAATATGCACTATTCAAAGCCACATCATCAATTTTCAAACCTTTTCTGACTTCATTTGCTATTTTTCATGCATTTCATGATTTATTTTGAGCTAAATGACCCTGAATTTGACAAGCACTGCAAATGAACTCTGAAAAGGTTGAAACTTGGCATGGTATCCTAATTTCACCCACATAGCATGTGCTAAAAAGTTGAGAGGGTTACGGGAAAAACTGGATGCACTTCGTGTACAAACTGGACAATCTCTTTCGAAGTAACAGGGTTTCGCACGAAAACTCATCTATTACAAAAGGGATTTCAATTTTTTTAACATATTTTAACTCCAGACTTTTTCTGCATTCAATATGCACTATTCAAAGCCACATCATCAATTTTCAAACCTTTTCTGACTTCAATTGCTATTTTTCATGCATTTCATGATTTATTTTGAGCTAAATGACCCTGAATTTGACAAGCACTGCAAATGAACTCTGAAAATGTTGAAATTTGGCATGGTATCATAATTTCACCCACATAGCATGTGCTAAAAAGTTGAGAGGGTTACGGGAAAAACTAGATGCACTTCGTGTACAAACTGGACAATCTCTTTCGAAGTAACAGGGTTTCGGACGAAAACTCATCTATTACAAAAGGGATTTCAATTTTTTAACATATTTTAACTCCAGACTTTTTCTGCATTCAATATGCACTATTCAAAGCTACATCATCAATTTTCAAACCTTTTCTGACTTCATTTGCTATTTTTCATGCATTTCATGATTTATTTTGAGCTAAATGACCCTGAATTTGACAAGCACTGCAAATGAACTCTGAAAAGGTTGAAACTTGGCATGGTATCATAATTTCACCCACATAGCATGTGCTTTAAAGTTGAGAGGGTTACGGGAAAAACTGGATGCACATCGTGTACAAACTAGACAATCTCTTTCGAAGTAACAGGGTTTCGGACGAAAACTCATCTATTACAAAAGGGATTTCAATTTTTTAACATATTTTAACTCCAGACTTTTTCTGCAATCAATATGCACCATTCAAAGCCACATCATCATTTTTCAAACCTTTTCTGACTTCATTTGCTAGTTTTCATGCATTTCATGATTTATTTTGAGCTAAATGACCCTGAATTTGACAAGCACCGCAAATGAACTCTGAAAAGGTTGAAACTTGGAATGGTATCATAATTTCACCCACATAGCATGTGCTAAAAAGTTGAGAGGGTTACGGGAAAAACTGGATGCACTTCGTGTACAAACTGGACAATCTCTTTTGAAGTAACAAGGTTTCGGACGAAAACTCATCTATTACAAAAGGAATTTCAATTTTTTTAACATATTTTAACTCCAGACTTTTTCTGCATTCAATATGCACCATTCAAAGCCACATCATCAATTTTCAAACCTTTTCTGACTTCATTTGCTATTTTTCATGCATTTCATGATTTATTTTGAGCTAAATGACCCTGAATTTGACAAGCACTGCAAATGAACTCTGAAAAGGTTGAAACTTGGCATGGTATCATAATTTCACCCACATAGCATGTGCTAAAAAGTTGAGAGGGTTACGGGAAAAACTGGATGCACTTCGTGTACAAACTGGACAATCTCTTTCGAAGTAACAGGGTTTCGGACGAAAACTCATCTATTACAAAAGGGATTTCATTTCTTGACATGTAACTGCAGTGATATTCTAGATCAAAGCCATCATGAGAATAGTTGTGGAGAGAAAGTCTTCACTTTTTCTTCGCGTGTGTCCCTTCCTTATTGCGCCGTAACCATGGATAATCTTCATCGTTTAACAGGATGCTTAGGTCAGCCTTCACTTTGAAGGGAGGAATTTCATGAAACTTTTCATAATCCCCAGACATGTCTGTCTTGTCCTCCACTCCCACGATGTTTCTTTTCCCTGAAAGAACTATGTGGCGCTTTGGCTCATCTTTTGATGTATTCGCTTCCTTATCTTTTTTTTTCTCGGTTTGGTAGACATGTCCTTCACATAGAAAACCTGCGCCACATTATTGGCTAGGACGAATGGTTCGTCTGTGTACCCAAGATTTTTGAGATCCACTGTTGTCATTCCGTACTGCGGGTCTAACTGTACCCCGCCTCCTGACAGATTGACCCATTTGCACCGAAACAAAGGGACCTTAAATTCATGTCCATAGTCAAGTTACCATATCTCCTCTATGTAACCATAATATGTGTCATTTGCCCTATTGGTGATTGCTGCATCAAAGCGGACACCACTGTTTTCGTTGGTGCTCTTTTTATCTTGGGCGATCGTGTAAAATGTATTACCATTTATCTCGTACCCTTGGTAAGTCCATACAGTCGAAGATGGTGTCCTGGCCAACAAGTACAGGTCATCTCCAACAATGTTGTTACGCATGAGATGCATTTGCAACCAACCGCCGAAAGTCCCGATGTGTTCACGTGTAATCCAGTCGTCAGACTGCTCCGGGTGTTTGTAGCGTGGAATATTCTTGTGTTCATTGATATATGGGGCCACCAAGGTAGAATTCTGTAGAACTGTGTAGTGTGCTTGCGCCCAGGAATGCCCGTCCCTACATATTATTGAATCCGCTCCTAGCGTGCCTTTTCCACTCAGTCTCCCCTCATACCGCGATTTAGGGACACCAATCGGCTTAAGGTCAGGAAAAAAGTCAACACAAAACCCAATGACCTCCTCTGTTTGATGGCCCGTGGAGATGCTTCCTTCTGGCCTAGCACGATTACGAACATATTTCTTCAAGACTCCCATGAACCTCTCAAAGGGGAACATATTGTGTAGAAATACAGGACCCAGAATGGCAATCTCGTCGACTAGGTGAACTAGGACGTGCGTCATAATATTGAAGAAGAATGGTGGGAACACCAACTCAAAGCTGACAAGACATTGGACCAAATCATTCTGTAACCTTGGTAGGATTTCTGGATCGATTACCTTCTGAGAAATTGCATTGAGGAATGCACATAGCTTCACAATGGCTAATCGAACATTTTCTGGTAGAAGCCCCCTCAATGCAACCGGAAGCAGTTGCATCATAATCACGTGGCAGTCATGAGACTTTAGGTTCTGGAATTTTTTTCTCTGCCATGTTTATTATTCCCTTTATATTCGACGAGAAGCCAGACGGGACCTTGATACTGAGCGGGCATGCAAAGAAGATTTCCTTCTCCGCTTTGGTTAGAGCGTAGCTGGCAGGACCTTGATACTACTTTGGATGCATGCCGTCTTTTTCGTTCACACGTTGCTGGTCCTCCCGTGCCTCCGGTGTATCTTTTGTCTTCCCATACACGCCCAAGAAGCCTAGCACGTTCACGCAAACATTCTTCATCACGTGCATCACGTCGATTGTAGAGCGGACCTCTAGGTCTTTCCAATAGGGTAGGTCCCAAAATATAGATTTCTTCTTCCACATGGGTGCGTGTCCCTCAGCGTCATTCGGAACAGATTGTCTGCCAGGACCCTTTCCAAAGATTACTTGTAAATCCTTGACCATATCAAGTATATCATCATGAGTATGGAGGATGGGCTTCTTCTGATGATCTGCCTCACCTTTGAAATGTTTGCCTTTCTTTCTTAAGGCATGCTTGGTCGGAAGAAATCGACAATGTCCCGGGTACACATTCTTCTTGCATTTGTCCAAATATATACTTTGGGTATCATCTAAACAGTGCGTGCATGCGTTGTATCCCTTGTTTATCTGTCCTGAAAGGTTACTAAGAGCAGGCCAATCATTGATGGTTACAAACAGCAACACTCGCAGGTCAAATTCCTCTTGTTTATGCTCATCCCACACACGTACACCTTTTCCATTCCACAGCTGTAAAAGCTCTTCGACTAATGGCCTTAGATACACATCAATGTCGTTGCCGGGTTGCTTAGGGCCTTGGATGAGCACTGGCATCATAATGAACTTCCGCTTCATGCACAACCAAGGAGGAAGTTTATAGATACATAGAGTCACGGGCCATGTGCTATGCTTGCTGGTCTGCTCCCCAAAAGGATTAATGCCATCTGCACTTAAACCAAACCATACGTTCCTTGCGTCACCTCCAAAGTCCCCCCACTTTCTCTCGATTTTTCTCCACTGCGACCCGTCAGCGGGTGCTCTCAACTTCCCGTCTTTCTTATGGTCTTCTTTGTGCCATCGCAACAACTTGGCATGCTCTTTGTTTCTGAACAGACGTTTCAACCGTGGTATTATAGGAGCATACCACATCACCGTGGCAGGAACCCTCTTCCTGGGACGCTCGCCCTCAACATCACCAGGGTCATCTCGTCTGATCTTATACCGCAATGCACCGCATACCGGGCATGCGTTCAATTCCTCGTACTCACCGCGGTAGAGGATGCAATCATTAGGGCATGCATGTATCTTCTGCACCTCCAATCCTAGAGGGCAGAGAACCTTCTTTGCTTCGTACGTACTGTCGGGCAATTCGTTATCCTTTGGAAGCTTGTTCTTCATTATTTTTAGTAGCGAACCAAATCCCTTGTCAGATATACCATTGTCTGCCTTCCATTGCAGCAATTCCAGTGTGGTACCGAGCTTTGTGTTGTCATCTTCGCAGTTTGGGTACAACCCTTTTTTGTGATCCTCTAACATGCGATCGAACTTCAACTTCTCCCTTTCACTTTCGCATTCTCTCTGTGCATCAACAATGACCTGGTCAAGATCATCATCGGGCACATCGTCTGGTGCCTCTTGATCTTCAGCTTCCCCCGTTGCAGTATCACCGTATTCAGGGAACATAGGATAGCTGTCATCATCCTTTTCTTCTTCGTTGTCTTCCATCATAACCCCTCTTTCTCCGTGCTTGGTCCAAACATTATAGTGTGGCATGAAACCCTTCTCAAGCAGGTGGGAGTGAAGGGTTTTCGAGTTAGAGTAATCCTTCGTATTCTCACAGACAGTACATGGACAATACATAAAACCATTCTGCTTGTTTGCCTTAGCCACTTTGAGAAATTTATGCAGGACCTCAATGTACTCGGAGGTGCGTCGGTCACCGTACATCCATTGCTGGTTCATCTGCGTGCATTATATAATTAAGTGTATCAAAAACCATTACAGAACATCATGAATAGAGAAGTGGCCAAATTAATACAAGTATCTATGTAAATCATACAAGTAAGAAATTTTTTTTAAAAAGAAGATAAGAACAAGAGGCTCACCACGGTGGTGCCGGCGACGAGATCGGCGCGGGCGATCGACGACGGTGAAGACGGGGACGGGAACGGCACCCTACACATGTGCAGACTCTAAGAAGTTAATTTCAGCTCTAATTGTGCGTCTAAATCAAAAGAACTCCCACATACACTCCTCCACTAAAACCCACAAACCACACTCTACTTCTAGAGCATTTGAAATGAGCTAAACAAGTAGTGAGAGATGAAACGATGAAGTCGTTAACCTTTTAGAACACTTGTGTAGTTGGTGCACCGCCAAACCTAAACAAATCTTGGGGAAAATGTAGCTTGGAGGTCGAGCTTGGAGAGGAGAAAGCTTAAGTGTAGCTGCGGCATTTCATCGAACACCTCATGTGCATAGGAGGTGAGAACAGAGAGCAGCACACCTCCCACACGCCGGCCGGCCAAAAAACAGAGGAGTGAGCGGGCAGGGGCGAGCATATATATAGGCAACTCTTAAGTCCCGGTTGGTGGCTAGCACCGGGACTAATGGTGTCTCTTTAGTCCCGGTTGGTGGCTAGCACCGGGACTAAAGGGGCTGGGCCAGGAGCGAGGCCCTTTAGTCCTGGTTCGTGTCTGGAACCGGGACTAAAGGGGTCAGACGAACCGGGACTGGTTCCTGCCGAGGCCCGGCCGGCGCCCTGGCCGCTCGAACCGGGACTGATGCAACCATTGGTCCCGGTTCGTAACAGAACCGGGACTAATGATCTGATCTGGCCCGGATCAAAGCCCTGTTTTCTACTAGTGTTAACTTGCAATTAAGATGTTCAGCGACCCGCTGTCCCTTCCCCGTGATCCATCTCCATGGCTATCACAACGAAATTATAAAATTTATCTTAAGCCTATACACTGCCTCGAAACAAATCAAAATTAGCTTCAAAGAGGCAAGCAAATCAGGTTTGAACATCATCATCGTACGGATTTGACGACTCTCCTGCCAACATAAAAAAATATACTCTCTCCATCCCGGTACGGAAGTCGGAGACAATTTTTTAGGCTTTTGGTTTGACTAGCAAAATATATGTAATTAGAATAATATTTTGAGACTTCAGAATGTTGAACTACATAATCCCGCCCAACTTATAAACATGGATAAAGATAGTAGTGCATAAGCTCCACTTTCCAAGAGACGAAATCACAAGTTTTGAACACAGACACCTTCATGGTTGATGGAAATGTCTCCTCTCACTAAACGCACATTGCCGAAAGCGATGAAATAAATCTAGAAAAATGCGGTCACCAATGCCATGTTTATGACTTGTACCTTGATGAGTTGGTTCCAACACAAGAAACCTATAACCATTACCCTGAGCGGCAGGAGATGCATGCTCTTTTGCAGATCCTGGAGGGCTTCGGTGCGGCCTCCGGCCTACGCATCGACCTGGTGAAATCCTCGGTCACCCCAATTAGATGCGAGGGAATAGACTTGCAGGAGATCCTAGAGGGGTTCGGCGGAGCAATTACAAAGTTTCCAATCAAATACTTAGGCTTGCCGGTCACCCCTAGTCGCATCCGTCTAGCACATCTTCAGTTCATCATCGTCGGATCAGAGATAGATTAGCGGGCTGGAAGGGCAAGCTACTACACATCGCCGGCCGACGAGTGTTGGTTCGCTGCGTTCTTTCGGCCATGCCAACCTTCGCTCTCACCGTGCTACCTATCCCAAAAAAACTCCTCAAGGAGATCGACAAGACTAGACGACGTTTCCTCTGGAGCAAAGACGAGGAGATCTCGGGTGCCGCCTACAAGGTTAGCTGGTCAACCGTATGCTCACCAACTGCACTTGGAGGACTAGGGATCCCTGACCTGCACAAGTTCGGAAGGGCTCTACGTCTACGATGGCTATGGCTACCCTGGCGTCACCCGGAGCGGCCATGGGTAGGCACGGAAGTCCCATGCAATGAGCTGGACAGAAACCTTTTCGCTGCCGCGACGAAGGTCACGATCGGCGATGGAAGCTCTGCCTCATTCTGGTCGTCACACTGGAAGGGCAGCGGCACCCTAGCGCAACAATTCCCGGCGCTCTTCAAATACTCAAGAAGGAAACAGAGGACGGTACAGGATGCTCTCAACAACGACAACTGTATTAGAGACTTGGCATATGGCAACAACCACCACCTCGTGCAGGAATTCCTTCACTTGCACAGGTTGCTGGAAGGAGCAAGAAACCAACTCCAGGAGGGCACACCGGATAACATCACATGGAACAGAGAAAGATCAGGACAATACTCAGCAAGCTCCGCATATTCTATGCAGTTCCAGGGAAGAATCTCATCCACCTTTGATCAACTCATCTGGAGGGCATGGGCACCAGGTAACATGAAGATGCTGATGTGGTTGATGCTTCAAAACAGACTGTGGTGCAACGATAGATTGCAGCGGAGAGGGTGGCCGAACGAGTACTTCTGCCAGCTTTGCGTACGGAGCCTGGAAACAAGCAAGCACTTATTTTGGACCTGCCCAATGGCACAAGAGGTTTGGATCCAGGTCGGCCAATGGATGGGTTGCTCCTCTCTCAAACCGAGCACGGCTTGGCAGCTGCAGTCAGTCATAGACATCGTTCAACAATCACAAGAGGGAGCTGAGGGAAGATGGAGGAAGGGGGTCAGGTCCATAAGAATTCTCACATCCTGGGCTATTTGGCGGGAGCGGAACCTGTGCACCTTTCACAAGAAGATCCCACGAGTAACAGACATCATGGCATCGATCACCAGCAGCATGGAACAATGGCGACTAGCTAGCGCGGCATGATTTGAGAGCCCCTTCGGGGAACCACCGTGAGAGATCGCCTTTGTAAACCAGGGTGAGCTAACCGAACTGTGGTCAGCCCCAAAACCCTTGCCAGATCCTAGGATCAGCATCCCACCTTGTATTCTCCATTGCTTTCTGCTATCAATCGAAAAGCCAGCGATTGCTGGATCTTTCAAAAATAGAGCCAGCCGCATGATAATAATAACAAGGTAAATAAACACAGTATGATCATTTGGTCAAACATGAGAAGCGGGCATGAGCGTGTCGGGCACATCCCCTATCAATTCGTTTCAGTTTCATCCCATGACCCGAGTACCCGACTCACAGTCCCGCTCACAAACTCTCCTACCATATCCCTCGCGGCGGCCTGCAGCGTCCACCTCCTCTGCCTCTGCCTCTGGGTCGAATGCGGTGGCGCGCTCTACACTGAGCATGGCGTCACGGACGCTGGAGCACCGCCGCGGTTGGTTGGTTTGCCTGTCCCTGCGACTTCACTCTCATCTGTACCGTGTCGAGTCCAGTCCTTGATTTCGATTGGGTGTGCCATGTTTGAAATAAATATTTGGTTGCAGTTAGTTCAAGAGAAAATCAATAAGACAGAACCTGGAACTAATATGCCTTTTATTACATCATTATTACTCCGTATTTGATTTTTGCTTGGTTAGCGATAGGCAACTCGATCGGGTTACACGAACTAAACCCAGCGAAACCACATCATTATGGCGCACCAAGCCCTTTCCTTCCCACTTGCGACGCCTTCAAGAGCACGGTGAGGCGGCCGGACCGGAGACGATCCTCCGACGCTAGTGATGCCCCTCGCCGCCGTTGCCGTCGTCGCCCGCGTCGCAGTAGCCCTTGAGCATGTCCCCCTCCTCCGGGGTGAACCCGATGACGGACAGCATGGCGTCGGCGGCCCAGCAGCGCTGCTCGACGGCGCGTATGGCGCGGCAGCAGCCGGGACCCAGGTACGCCTCGCCGTTGAGGAAGAAGAGGATGATCTCCCCCGTGCACGACCTGACGTCCAGCAGCATCTCCCAGCACTGCTGCTGCCCCACTCCCTGCAGCCGCTCGGCGAGGTCGGACGCAGGAGCGGCGGCCCGGACGAACGCCGTCGTGGTCGTCGACGCGGCGGCGGCGACCGCGAGCAGGAGCAGCACGAGGAGGGTGGGGAGGAGAGAGCCGGAGGAAGCCATGGTGTTGATCGCCCCTAGCAAGTGCCGGCCGTGACGCTGTGTACGTGCTACGTTCAATTTATACAGGACGAAGATATATAGCGAGCAGTAACGCTTGCTTCAGTTTCAGAACGTGGAAGGTCCGTTCGCTTCCCATTCTGGTCTTTTTCCTAGTTAGACGACATCTCTTCCACCGCTTTTTCCCTTACCGATGCTCCATTCTCTTGTTTTCCGGTTTTTCATTTTCCATACCAAACGATTTGTCTCATCTTTCCGGTGTTTCATTTGATATGCCATTACTGTTTGTCTTTTCATTTTTCATACCAACTAATTTGTTTCCTCATCGCTAGAATAAACTGTTAAATTCTATGCACTTTTTGGACGACTTAAGCGTGCGTCTAGATATGAAAACAATCTACCAATTGCATCACATAAATGGGAAGATTTTTATTGCGGTCCCAGCCTGCACATGTATGTATATGGAAACATTTAGCGTGCCCATACGGCGGCATGCAGATTTGTGTGCAAGTTTGTCCACGTCATCTAATTATAACTTGAGCAATGTTGGACCTACGTAAATAGTTCTACGTAATTAGGGCATGTACAATGGTTGATAAGATAGTCTTATCTTAAGTCTTGCATGTAATTTAGAGATGACAAAAAAAATGTCTATAAGGGGTCATCTCTTAGCCGTATCATCAATAACTAGCTATTCTTAAAAACGTGATGAGACATATTGTGCTAAGAGATCATCTCTTGTCTTTTCTTAATTAAGAGAAGACAAACCTTTTCTTATGAGTTCTCTCTCCTCCACCTCATTATTTATCCTACTGGCACTCTTAAGATAACACCATTGTACATGCCCTTAACGTAATGAGCCAGGTGGATAAATATTATCCGGGATAAGGGGAGGACAAGCCCACGCACTGAAATGCAGGGGGGAGCGGAGATTTTATTGTTGGGAAGTTTACCTAAAGTGTTTGTAGTTCTTCGTAAATGTAGGATTTTCGTTATAACTTCACGTGCGATTAACTCCAACACAAGAAATTTTAAAAAATTATAACATTTAAACCGTGTATCAGATATAAGATCCGCAACCATTAGGTTCCTCATGCTGATTTCTTCAACACTAGAACTCATATTAATATGTCTCAGACACTTTTTTCACTTCACATACCAACCGATTTGTCTCCTTATCAATACCCACCATGTGTTTCGTTTGATATGTCATCCCTCGTTATCTTTGTTTGTCTTTTCATGTTTAATATCACCTGATCTGTCTCCTTATCGTTACCCACAAGTGTGTTCCGTTTGTTATGTCATGTCTCATTTGTCTTTTCGTTTTTCATACCAACTGATATGTGCTTCCTTATCGCTAGAATAAACTTCTAAATTCTGTGGACCTCCTAAGCACACACCTAAATATAGAAACCATCCATCAATTGCATCACATAAATGGAAATATTCCTCTACGGTCCCAGCTTACACACCTATGAAGATGGAAAACGTTACCCTGCCCATGTGGCAGCATGCAGAATTGTGGTCCAAATTTACCCACATCACATAATTATAGCTTCATGTGCAATTAATTCCAACACAAGAATATTCAAAAAGTTACAACTTTTATGCTGCGTATGAGAATTAAGATCTGTATTCATAGTTAGTTTTTCCTGTCGAACCCTTCAAAACTAGATATCATATTGATATGTTCCGACCTTTTTTTTTTGAGCAATTTTAGTGCTACATGAACCAACTTTACTACTACGAGAACCAACTTCCTACTAGGTCCGTCTTCCATGAACTGGCTGGCTTGACATTCTGTAAGTTGGCTACCATGACCAAGTTTAGTGGTACCAGAACCAACTTCAATGTCACGCGAGCCAACCTCTTGTTTGGTGAAAGTGGTACATCGTTGACGCTAAGTTGGCTACAACTGATAATTAGTTACTTGTTGTACTGTAAAAAATTGACTAACATGGTTCTTAAGTTGCACACACTAAAAAATAAGTTGGTTACAAGTTAGGAAGTTGCGTACCATTGCTAATTATTTAGTTGGCAGCACTTCGAAACTTGCCTACCATGATTTAAGTTGGTGACCTCGAAATCTAAGGTGTCAAATCACTATGAGCACTAGTGCAGAAACGGCCATTAGTCCCGGTTGGGAAGGGCCTTTAGTCCCGGTTCACCAACCGGGACTAAGTTGGCTGAATTTTTGTTCAAAAAGACCATCTGACGAGTGTAATTGACAGAAAAGACCACCTCCGGATCAAAATGACACAAAAGACTAGCTGGACCGTGGCGACAGGTGCGCCAGGTGACACATGGCACCTGCTGCCATAGCGCACGGCGGCAGCATGTGTATCGTAGGAAATTGGAGGAGCGAACGGAACGGAGGGACGCTGGTGGGCCCTGCCGCCATGCCCTGTGCAGGTACTGGGGTGTGAGTTGTCCATTGCTTTTGCGTACGGATGCATGGTAGACTATGTGCATGCATAACAAGCACACACAAGTCAACCACATAGTTGGTTTTACGCATGCACACACCCATGCATGGTGGGCCATGCCGCCATGCACTCTGGCGGCAAGTGCTTGAGTGTAAAATTTTGCATGCATGGAACATAGGCACGCACGGCTAGTGGTGGTGAAGCGAGAGTGCTACAGTCATGCCGCCTCGAGGCGTGGCGGCATGGCCCATCTGCCCTGCTCGCCCGAGGCCGTGGAAACCTGTTACACGGTGTCTGCCGCCTGGGCCTGTGGCGGCACGTGGCACGTGTTGGCTGGCGGCCTGGCGCACCTGCCGCCACACCCTAGCTGGTCTTTGGTGTCATTTTGACCTAGAGATGGTTCTTTCTGTCAATTGCACTCGTCAGATGGTCTTTTTGACAAAAATTTCGGTTGGCCACGAGCTGGGACTAAATCCCGGTCACGTGGCTGCCTGCGCGCGTCGTGGGCTGGAGGACCTTTAGTCCCGATTGGTGATACCAACCGGGACTAAAAGGTCGTGTTTCATTTTGTGTTTCCTTTTTTGTTTTTAATTTATATTGTATTTTCACGCGGTTACACATATTACTATACAACACCAGTACAAATTATGGAAGAACAACATCCAACATTGATACAAATTAATGGATGCAATAGACCAAGTAGAACTAGAAGAAAATACGCCATCTAATTTGTACTGGTATATGTCACATAACAATTCATCATCATTATCTTAATCAACTCATCATCATTCAACATCCAACAACTCATCATCATCTTAATCAACTCCTCATCATTCTAGTTGTTATCATACTAGCTAGTTAAACAGCTCTACACGAAGTTATCACAAGTTACCAACACTAACTACTAGGTAAAATAGCATAAAAAAGGTGAACTCCTGCATCCCCCATTGAAGAATACAGATCAACCTATCTCCAACGTGTGGCTTGCGCAAGTTATAGTCTCCAAGTGGTTGCCTGGATGCTTTTATTTCCTTGCTCCATCCTTTGATTTTCATGGTTTTCTCACTTCGAGATATCGTGTATTTACCAGGGTAACTCATCGGCATTGGCCGTAAACTAACCATATGCAAATCACCTTTGGTAAACATCCATTTAAGCACGGTCTCTGGCGGGAGTACCTATTGAAGAACATAATTTATAATAACATAGTTAGCAAACTAGTTTTGCTTAAGAACAATGTATGAAAAGGACGGACTAATGACACAAGAGTAAAACAATTCTTACAAAGTTGTCTCTAGTGATGTTATAGGGGTTTAACTTGTGCACTAGTGGCACATATCCATGATAAATTTTACCAGTCATGTAATTTTCATTATAATGCTGAACATCATGAATAAATGAGATGAGATGATCTTTCTCCAAACAAGTAAGCTTGGAATCATAACTGTAGTACGTCCGATCTATTATCTGTCGGGTAGTTCTTGTAGCACGGAAATAAGCTGATAATTAAAAATAAAGAAATTTAGTCGAGATGAGTACCAAATACTTTTCAATAATCAATATAAATTACCTAACAAATCTGTTGACAAACGCACCTGGAGGTAAAACTGGAATCAAGTCATCCTCCGCATGCACCCAAATTTCTATATTATTATCACGAACATCGTCATTACCAAGATCGAAGGTAATGTTCATGTCCTCATCCAACCCATATGCCTTGCAAAATGCTCTCCAATTAGAACAACCAAAATATGTGTGATCTTCGTTATTTTTCACCTTAACAACAAAAGTGTAATGCTCCGTTCTTAGGTGAGCTATCTTAGGCTCTGTACTATCCTTCTTTTCGAAATGGAACTTGTCCAAAACAGCGAATCTTGCATGGCAGGGAATGCACTAGTCGAATTGTACAAAAGGAAATTAAAGGTTAATTAAAGCAAAAAAGCACATGTCATACTTCATTAACAGAAAATACATGTCGTCTTTACATGCTGTAATTGTTAGAATAAATCCAAGGCCACCGTCGATCATCCGAAGACCAAGCAATCACACGAAGCACGACACCGAGATTTGTTAACGAGGTTCACCGATATGGCTACATCCCCGGGGCTTGACTACAGGAGCTCCTCCCCGTGACACCGTCACAATACCGCACCCCGGGCGCCCTAGGCACCGGCACACGCCGCCGGCTCCCCCTGCGTGCATGTGCTATTATGTTGGCATAGGTTACATCGTGTGTCTACCCCCGCTATATATGAGAGGCCTAGGATACAAGTGTCCTATTAGGACACGACTCCATATCCTATGTAAACACAATACAACTCAGAGTCCTACTGTAACCTACCTTGTACACAATATTCGACACAACTCTAACAAACTCCACCTTGGCGAATATTCTCCACCACCTTGAGTTCGTTCATGCGTCAAACTTCCATGTACATTGGACTTGAGCTTATCCCATGAGCACCGCTGCTACTCCAAAGACTCCATGTGACTCCACCTGCAACTTGTAGTTCCTTCTTTTCTTGACCACAGTCAACGCTCGAGCGAAATTAAGTTCCACATTACTCTAGTTTGCGCTCCCAACTTCCAGAGTATCCAACACCATCACACATTGATCACTGACCTGCGTGAAAGTGAACAACTCACATATTGGGTGTCACACATAAGAGTTACCTGAACTCAATATCACCGCTCCTTTCTTGACCGCCTGTCTGAAACTTGAAGGAATTTCATCATTGCTTGTCGTCATCCCGTGTCAAATTCACAGTTGTCTCACCACATGTATGACCACCAGAGCCCTGGACGGTCTCCATGTCCCGTGCTAGCCGCACACCTCGCCGCTATTACCGCGTCGAGCCTCCGCTGTCCCGGTCGAGTCTCAAGGGTCGCGAACCCACACCACTCAACCCTCACTGCAGAGTATCACCGATCACCATAGACCGATGACGAGTTTCACGCTTCCATCAAACCACTGGGCTCCAGTGCGAATTGCATGTCCCTCGCTTTTTCCCGAGTGAAGTCCTCCAGACTCCAGCCCCACCTTCAACATGACTTCATGGTAGATGATCAGTCCACCCCCGCGCCCCGTTGACTTCAAACTCCGTGTGTACATCACCTTGAATCAACCCCGCGCCATAGACTTGTCGAAGCCACACATGCCCTCGGGCCTGCGCCACGTGTTTCCACGCCCAAAAGTCGGCCACCATCAGCATCACGCTCCTATGTCGTCATCGCCGATCCCACCACCGTCTTCTGTACCAACCGACTCACGTCGATCCATCAGACTCTCCGGTCCAACCCAGCCGAACTTGTTCGACTGCATGACACGCTCCAGGCTCGCAAATCATCTTCCGTAAATTTCCACCCATCACATGATAACTCCATCTTAGCTGGCATGACTTCCCGCAACGCCTTCAAGCATCTGTATTGTGCCAACAATCTTTCACCCATGTCTGGCGTAACCCAAGTTTTTTAGTCCCGTCGAACTCCTCCACCTCAAACCTAGTATCCGTTGACGCCATGGTTCTTTGTACGACTGACATGTGAAAAATAACTGAGCTATCCGTGACGCCAAATTACACCAGCAAAACCCAACATGGTCTCGCCTCCGTGCACTAGTAGTAATCCCACCAAATTTTTTTGGCCTTCACGTGATCTCTCTCTTGCGCAACTTCCAACGCTGGCTAATTGCTTTGCCTCGCCTCAGCCTTCCCATGGGGTTGTATCAATGGATTTTTCCATACCGCTGATTCGATCCGCCTCTTGCCGTGTCACACAGGGACTCGGTCCCAATTTTGTTTCCAAACAAATCCTGTCAACACAGCTTCCGATTGCATTGTGACATGCCGCGTGTACGCTCACATCATTGTCCCATGCCAAGGGCCGCTCCGCGCCGGGTCATGATGACCCACCACAACGTCGCTCAGGCACCGGTTTCGCGAGCCTTGTTTGGGCTTCCCACGTCACGCGCTGCACCGCGTCCGCGTCGCCCAAGCCTGCCGCCTACACCGCGGCGCCCGAGCCAGATGCTACGCCGCCGGTCGCCTAAACAGATCAAACGATCAATCCGTCTCGCTGGAACTTCCATATGTGCGCGTCGACCGCGTGTTGCTTCCATCAATCCGACCGATCTATCCGATATGCTGTCACCTGAACTCGGCGACTCCGTTGATCGATTCTTCGGTCATCCAATCCTCTAGATCAATAATTCACAGCCTCCGAACAACCTAGCTCATGACACTAGTTAGAATAAATCCGAGGCCACCGTCGATCATCCGAAGACCAAGCAATAACACGAAGCACGACCCCGAGATTTGTTAACGAGGTTCACCGATATGGCTACATCCCCGGGACTTGACTACGCGCGCTCCTCCCCGTGACACCGTCACAATACCGCACCCCGGGCGCCCTAGGCACCGGCACACGCCGCCGGCTCCCCTGCGTGCCTGTGCTATTATGTTGGCATAGGTTACATCGTGTGTCTACCCCCGCTATATATGAGAGGCCTAGGATACAAGTGTCCTATTAGGACACGACTCCATATCCTATGTAAACACAATACAACTCAGAGTCCAACTGTAACCTACCTTGTACACAATATTCGACATAACTCTAACAGTAATAATACTAAATTCTTCCGTTAGCTTGACGGTGAAGGATGTACCGTTGTCTAGGTGAGGATAAATGTCGCATAAACCCCTGTCATCCCAGCACAAAGGGCACTCAGGGAACCTCCCCTCGTCGTCAGACGACGTCGACATTTCCTGTGTTCATGATTGTAAGATTAAAAATCGATGGCAAAAAAAAATTTCTTAATTTTTTTCCTAAGATTAACAATTTAGTATTTAAATTTTTCAGAATGTTATGGTGGAAGAGTAGCTACCTCATGCCATGTATAATTGTACAAAAATGCATAGTTTTTCAACCACTTTTCATGCAAAAGAGTAGGTATTTCTCACACCGTGTGTATTCATTAATTTTCTGAACAATGTATGCAAAATTTGTACTGAGTTCATTAGTACGTATATCTAATTAGAACATATATAGTATATGGCAACATATAAACTAATGGATCTATATATGTACTGAGTTCATTAGCATAATACTAAATTTGTATGTATATCTAATTAGATATACGTACAAATTAAATATGATACAAATATAATAACTAATGGATCTATATATGTACTGAGTTCATTACCATAATACTAAATTTGTACATATATACCAAACATATATAGTACATATATACGTTGCCATGTACAAATTTATATGTATATCTAAAAATTTGCTATATAGAACTAAACATGCCAACATATATGCTAATTTGTACTAAGTGCATTAGTACGTATATCTATTGAGGTCATCGGCGTCGACGTCGGCGCGGGCGACGGTGACCGCGGGGGGGGGGGGGGGGGGGGGCAGGGGGAAGTGGAGCTCACCACAGTGCGCAAAGGGAGAGGGGGTAGGGGATGGCGCCGGATTGGACGGGACGGCCGGCGTCGTAGGCGTTCGCCGGCGGAGCTGAGGGCGCGGCTGGTGACGACGCGAGGTGGACGGCGGTGGCGATCTCCGGCGGGGAAGAAGGGCGAGTAGCCTGGCGACGGAACGATGACGGCGATCTCCGGCAGCCTGGCGGCGTCGTGGTGTGGTTCGACGTCGGCGAAGAAAATGATGAGATAGAAGAACGCGTGGTTAAATACCCCAGGACTCTAAAGAACCTTTAGTCCCGGTTGTAACCACCAACCGGGACTAAAGGACCTTTAGTCCCGGTTGGTGGTTACAACCGGGACTAAAGGTCTATTTTCTATTTTTTGTTTTGTTTTGTTTTTCTAAACAGGACAATTTCTGTTTTTAGATTTGGAATAACTATTAGAATATTTATAGTTTTTGAATGAATCTTTTTGCTTTAGGTCAAAAAAATTATAAACTTTCTGTTAGTGCCAGTAGTTTTCAAATTTAAATAATTTAAATTTGAATTCTTTTGAAATTTGTGTGAATCACTAGTTTGTGAATAACTTTAGTTTAAAAATAGATTTTTGAGTGATTGTTTTTCCTGTTGTTTAATATTAGTATATTTTATTATTATATTCAATCTCAGAATTTTTAGGATATTTTAAATATATGTTTTAGTCAAAAACCAGATTCCTGTTGTTTAATGATTTTTTGAGCAGAATGACCCTGAAATTGAAAAGCAGTACAAATGAACTCTGAAAAGGTTGGAACTTGGCATAGTATCATCATTTCACCCACATAGCATGTGC
The DNA here is from genome assembly GCA_039707655.1 of Elymus sibiricus. Lineage (NCBI taxonomy): Eukaryota > Viridiplantae > Streptophyta > Magnoliopsida > Poales > Poaceae > Elymus > Elymus sibiricus. Next base: position 433,174,519 of record CM077675.1, read on the forward strand.
TAAAAAGTTGAGAGTGTTACGGCAAAAACTGGATGCACTTCGTGTACAAACTGAACTATCTCCTTCGAATTATGAGGGTTTCGGACGAAAACTCATCTGTTACAAAGGCATTTCGTTTTTTTTAAATTATTTCAACTCCATACTTTTTGTGCATTCAATATGCACCATCCAAAGCCACATCCTCAAATTTCAATCCTTTCTAACTTCATTTCTTATTTTTCATGCATTTAATAATTTTTTTGAGCTGAATGACCCTGAAATTGAAAAGCAGTACAAATGAACTTTGAAAAGGTTGAAAATTGGTATGGTAGCATCATTTCACCCACATAGCATGTGCTAAAAAGTTGAGAGGGTTACGGCAAAAACTGGATGCACTTCGTGTACAAACTTGACCATCTCCTTCGAAGTATGAGGGTTTCGGACGAAAACTCATTTGTTACAAAGGCGTTTCGTTTTTTTTAAATTATTTCAACTCCATACTTTTTGTGCATTCAATCTGCACCATTCAAAACCGCATCCTCAAATTTCAACCCTTTCTAACTTCATTTGCTATTTTTCATGCATTTAATGATTTTTTTGAGCTGAATGACCCTGAAATTGAAAAGCAGTACAAATGATTTCTTCTTCCAATAATCTAGCTCTCAAAATATAGATTTCTTCTTCCACATGGGTGTGTGCCCGTCAGCGTCATTCGGAACAGATTGACCGCCATGACCCTTTCCAAAGATTACTTTTAAATCCTTGACCATATCAAGTATATCATCACCAGTACGATGGCCAGGCTTCTTCCGGTTATCTGCCTAAAAAACAATCATACAAGTAAGAAAATTATACAATTAACTATCTACATAAGATTTTTTTTACAAATTAAAAAGGATAAGAACAAGAGGCTCACCAAGGTGGTGCCGGCAACGGGACGGCGCGGGCGATCGACGGCAGTGAGGACGAGGACGGGGACGGAAAGGCACTAAGTAAACCACACCTACACATGCAAACTAAGAAGAGTATTTGAGCTCAAATTGCATGCATATAAATCAAATGTTATTAACTTGTAATTAAGGTGGTGTTCCCTGCAATAACATAGACACATGTCTAAATAGACCTAATTCAAATGGCTTGACTTTCGGTCTGTCAAGGTTTTCCTTAGAAAAACTCTCATGCCTCATGGTGTGTATGGTGCACACTCTCTCACACTTATATGGTGGTGTATGTTGGTGGACACTACCTCACACTAATATTTCGACCGTCGGTGCTGGTCGTTTCCCCTTCTTCTCTCGCGCAATATACCAAGGTATATATCACGAGAAGAAGAAGAGGGAAACGACCCCCGCGACAACAGGCGGGATCCCTCCATCAAGAAGAGACATGAAAGTCACACAAGGAGCTCCGACAGACCGAAAGTACGTAATTTTTTTTACTAAAAATTTTTAGTCCTATTTTTTTATTAAAAAATTATAATGCATGATGTATTTATAATGAAACTTCTTATCTTAAAACTTCTGAAATTTCTATCTCAATTTATAATGAAACTTCTGAAATTCAATCTCAATTTATAATAAAACTTCTTCAAACTTCTTATCTTAAACGAAGTGCGTCGGAAGTGCGTCGGTCACCGTACATCCTCCATTGCCGGTTCATCTGTATTATATAATTAAGTATATCAAAAACCATTACAGAACATCATGAGTAGTGAAATGACCAAATTAATAGTGATCAAATGTTATTACTGCAAAAATAAATACATAGAGTTCATACATAGTTCTCATAAAACAACATATAGTTATCTTATATATGCCGAACAGTTAGACTGATATTTTTGTCTAGACAGAGAACTTTGTTTAGACTGAGAACTTTGTCTAGACTGAGAACTTTGTCCAGACTGAGGATTTCGTCCAGACTGAGAACTTTGTTTAGACTGAGAACTTTGTTCAGACTGAGAATTTTGTCCAGACATAAATTTACAAAAAATTAAAACAGATGCACTAAGTAAACCACACCTACACATGCAAACTAAGAAGAGGATTTGAGCTCAAATTGCATGCATATAAATCAAATGAACTCCCACATATTTACTCCCAAACTAAAACCCAAAAATCGCATGAAACTCAATAAATAGTAATGAGAGATGAAAGGGTGAAGTTGCTAACCTTTTAGAACGATGGGGTGCGTCCAATCTTCACAAATCTTGGCAAAAATGGATGGGGTGCCTCCAATCCTCATGAGCTTAGGGGAAGGAAGAAAACAAAGAGGAGAGAAAGGAGAGCTTGGGCTCGGGCTGGAAGAAGCATCTATATATATAGTGATTTCTATAGTCCCGGTTGGTGATGCCAACCGGGACTAAAGGTCCATCGCTAGTCCCGGGTGGTGTCACCAACCGGGACTAAAGGGTCTCGCATGGGCCCTAGCCCACCGCAACCCTGCCACCACCCCTTTAGTCCCGGTTGGTAACACCAACCGGGACTAGAGGTTCCTCACGAACCGGGTCTAAAGCCTAGCCTCATGAACCGGGACTAGTGGACACATTAGTCCCGGTGCAAAACCCGACCTGGACTAATGCTCCGGTCCAAAGGCCTGTTTTCTACTAGTGGAGGTTGTCTACCTTGGTAATGCTTAGTTGTCAATGGTATTCTGAAAGTTGTATATCATGGTTCCTAATTGGCTACCTCGGAAACTAAGTTGCCGACAATGTCAAAAAGTATTGTAAAAGCAACTTTGGATACTGATAGGCTATTCATTAGTGATGGTGGGAAATTTAAGGATAATATTAGGCTACTTGGCAGTTATGGTAGCCAACTTCCGACGGCATTAGAGCAACTGGCATCATGGAAGGCAAACCAAACAGGAGTTGGTTCTCATAGAACTAAACGTGTACAGACAAAAATTTCGGGGAAACACACCATATGAGATCTTCGAAGAGCTTGCCGCGAGAGCTCCATTGGTGGAAACTGATCTTATTTCTGATATTTAGTTTGAAAGTTATTCTTTTTTGTAAAATCAGGAACGTAATTAAATGGCATGACATTGTCATGTGCTTGGGGATGGATTACAACATTCACACGGTACAGGGGTCTGTGTAATCAAGGGCTAGACACGAGGACTAGTTTAGGTGGACAAACAAAAAAGTTCTTTTTTCCTGTTACGCGTGTGTGCTTGGGAGATACTATCTCCGTCTGGGTTTATTAGGCCCCCTTGTATTTTTGGTCCAACTTTGACTTTCTATTTGACTAAAAAAATACAAAGTGTATGTTATAAAAACTATGTTGTTAGATTTGTATTTGAAAGAGATTTTTGATGGTACAATTTTTGTGATATATAATTTACATTTTATTAGTTAAAATTTATGGTCAAACTTTGACACAAAATAAAAGGGGTTCTAATAAACCTGGACGAAGGGAGTGTTGTAGTTGTTTGCTCTCTAGACATGTATGCAATCCCCTCTTTCCACGTTTCCTAGAAAACCACCTTCCTTCTAGAACCCATGATCATGCATGTTTATGCTTCAGTTCATACTGGTGTGGATTTTTTGTTCATTTTGCAGCGGCAGTGACAGCTGGCTAAGTAATCTACTCCCTTCGTCCCATAATATAAGAGAGTTTTTGATACTAGTGTAGTGTCAAAAGCCAGGATATGAAAAGTATCCGCGAGCATTGAAAAATGTATCCGCTTTATGTGAGACAGGATATGAAAAGCTTCGTTGAGGTATACCGAAGGCATAGGAAAATGAATTTCAGATGGTTGGAGTAAACTTATTTTCCCTTTCTTTGTCATATCAGTTTCTGGTCCTTTTTTTTAACAAACCCTCATATACTAATTGAAACATGGATGTACAATTGTTCACAACATAATAATATGTCAGGCAGGACGGAACTTCTGTAACTAATTAAAATACCATATGTTCTGGACCTCGCACAAATTTTTGACTACTTCATGCGTGACCCTATTAGGATCCTTGTTAGAGTATCTCTAGCAGATTCCGTAAAAGTGGCCAAACCTACATATTTACAGTACGGGCTAAAAAAAGACCGAATAGATCCTGTAAAACAGCATATCCGGTAATTTTTTTTGCAGGATCCCGTATATTAGAGCTCTCATCCATCATATCTGGAGGATTTGAGCCGTTTTTAGAGGATCCTATAAAGCCGGTCAACGCCGGAACAGGGGGGCTATGACGTCGCGCGCGAGCAGCGAGCAGGCGGAGGAGCTCGCTGGCGGTCGGCCGAAGCATCGCCGGAGCCCATGGCCGGCCAGAGCGTTGCCGGAGAGTCGCCAGAGCGTCACCGGAGCAGGCGGCAGGCCGGAGCGGCGCCGTTCTGGCCGGCGGGAGTTCGAATTCGTCCATGCGTGCGTCTCGGGAAAGAAGAAGCGTGAGGAGAAAATAAAAAAAATGTTTATAGCACGAGTTCATGGGATCTGTTCGTCCATGCCTCGTGGTACCGAAAATCCGTTTTAGGGGTCCTGCATACTGTTTTTTGCAGGTGATGTGTTTACTGGATCTACTAGAGATGCTCTTAATCTTCATCAGAAGGAATGCTGTAAAAGGTTATAGACTCCTAAAGCCTCCTTTCAATTCAGGAGATTCGATCTATCCAGACCATCATGAGAGCGGAAAAAAATTATTACAAAAATGCGTGGGCAAATGTAAAGTCAAGGCAGCATGGAGACCCGCCAAACATATGCACGGAGCTTTGCTTCATAAATAATTGCGCACCAAGGAAGAATACCTAGAAAAGACAGAATAATCCATCCTTCAAAGGGTAATAAAGCCACCAGTAGAACATCCCGTCACAGTTCGCACCCACATGGCGAGAGAATCACAGTGCCATCCGCATTCACCACTGAAGAAGATCACTATCTTCTCGCCCTTGATCGGAATGTGCTGCATCATCTGCAAGGTAGAGTAGCTCCCCTGAGAGAACGCATGGACACAGACAGGCTGCCATGGGCACACAACATCAAGCACGGCCGCCTCACATAAAAAGCCCATGCATGGACCGCGCTGACGCCTAAAGCACAAGACACATAACAGACGCAAGCAGAAGAACAAGATCGCCACCGAGTACAGGACCAATAGTAGAACGAGATCGGTCACCCATCCTCAGATTGCTTCAAGTCAACACGCTTGACATTGACCTATTAAGTCAGGATGTCACAGTCGCCACCTCGGATCACCTGACCCTGAGAGGAAAGACCAGCTCAAAGCCTTGTTAACACCCTCCCTAGCGGCCACGCGGGGATATCGGCCCTTGTCTCGGGTAGCGAGGCACTAGTAGAAAACGGACCTTTTGTCCGCAGCATTAGTCCCGGTTTGGTTTTGAACCGGCACTAATGTGACCATTCGTCCCGGTTCGGAACGGGTATCATTAGTCGCGGTTCGTTCCGGACCTTTAGTCCCGGTTCGTAACACGAACCGGGACTAAAGGGGTTGTGCCAGGCTGGCGTCAGCTGGGGCCCCCACGAGCCCCTTTAGTCCCGGTTTGTATCACCAACCGGGACTAAAGGCCCCCCCTTTAGTCCCGGTTGGTAACACCAACCGGGACTAAAGGGGTTGAGGCTTTAGTCCCGGTTGGTGTCTCCAACCGGGACTAAAGGTTGGACCTTTAGTCCCGGTTGGAGACACCAACCGGAACTAAAGGGGTTCTGAATTTTTTTTCTTCTGTTTTTAGTTTCTGTTTTAAATTGCTTATATCTTTTAAGATATTTGATGTTTTTGAGTGATTCTTTTTGCATTAGATTCAAAATTTTGTCTAGTTTCTGTTTGTGCCATTAGTTTTCAAATTTGAATGGTTTAAATTTGAATTTGTTCAAATTTGCTTCAAACCCTAGATTGTGAATAACTTGAGTTTACAAATAGTTTTAAATTTAATTCTTTTTGCTCCTAGTCACGTGTTAGATTGTTGTCACAGTAAGATTTATTTGGTTATTTTTAGAATAATTTAAATTAGGATTTTAATTAAAATAATACTGTTTTGCTTATATAGTGATTTTAGTCATTTTATTGTTGTTTTTTATTATTTTTAGTTAGTTCTTTCTGTAGATTTTAACATGTTGTAGTATGGTGCATATTGAATGCACAAAAAGTCTGGAGTTGAAACAAGTTAAAAAAATGAAATGCCTTTGTAACAGATGGGTTTTCGTCCGAAACCTTGATACTTCGAAGGAGATGGTCCAGTTTGTACACGAAGTGCATCCAGTTTTTGCCGTAACCCTCTCAACTTTTTAGCACAAGCTATGTGGGTGAAATGATGATACCATGCCAAGTTTCAACCTTTTCAGAGTTCATTTGTAGTGCTTTTCAATTTCAGGGTCATTTAGCTCGAAAAAAAATCATTAAATGCATGAAAATAGCAAATGAAGTTAGAAAGGGTTGAAATTTGAGGGCGCGGCTTCGAATGGTGCATAATGAACACACAAAAAGTCTGGAGTTGAAATAAGTTTAAAAAAACGAAATGCCCTTGTAACAGACGAGTTTTCGTCTGAAACCCTGATACTTCGAAAGAGATTGTCCATTTTGTACACGAAGTGCATCCAGTTTTTGCCGTAACCCTCTCAACTTTTTAGCACATGCTATGTGGGTGAAATGATGATACCATGCCAAGTTTCAACCTTTTCAGAGTTCATTTGTAGTGCTTTTCAATTTCAGGGTCATTTAGCTCAAAAAAATCATTAAATGCATGAAAATAGCAAATGAAGTCAGAAATGGTTGAAATTTGAGGGCGTGGCTTCGAATGGTGCATAATGAACACACAAAAAGTCCGGAGTTGAAATAAGTTTAAAAAAATGAAATGCCTTTGTAACAGACGAGTTTTCGTCTGAAACCCTGATACTTCGAAGCCGACGGCCGCATACCTTTCTGACTTGGTTAACCTTAGTTGTGACTCTGGCTGGGACGGTGCTAGCAGATGTGTAGTCGACGGTATGATTGGATGGACACCAACCCGGACTAAAGGGGTTCTGAAATTTTCAAACTCTACCCCCACCCCCCCACCCCACCCCCCCATGGACCGCCTTTTTTAGTTTTGTAGAAAATAAACAAAAATGATAAAATCTTTAAAAAATAAAATCCTTTGAGGTGTAGTTAGGTTTTAGTGTCTAGTTGGTATAGAAATTTTGAAATATGAATTTTGACCTTTTTTGCAAAAAAACGAAAAAAAATGTAAAACGGCCATAACTTTTGCATACGACGTCGAAAAAAAAAGTTTAATATATCAAAAAAAACTAGAGAAAAATTGGGACTCGATTTCACCCGGGTTCACCCGGTGAAGTTTTCTCAGATTCTCAAAATTCCAAAAGTAAAAAAAGTTATTTCAAATCAAAAAAAATAATTTTAATAATTTTAAAAATTAATTTTATTTAAAATAAATAAATTATGTTATATTTGGATTCCTCACATTTTTCTGATAATAATGGATATATTATTTGTCGAATTTCGATTTACAGATTTAAAGATATTAATTTTGTCATATTAAATGAATAAATGGCAAAAAAAATGAATAAAATAATATTATTACTTATTTTATTTTCATTGAAATTCAATATTATTAGTACTTATTTTGTTTATTTTAATAATTGTTTAGAATTCAAAAAATTAAATCATGTGACACCAAGACCTAAGGGTTAATAGGATTGATAGCTTACTATTGTCAGGAAAACAACAAGTGCAGACTTGGAAACTAGTGTCGATAGAACCTGAAAGTTAAGTGTGCTGGGGCTGGAGTAGTGAGAGGATGGGTGACCGGCCGGGAAGTTAAGCGTGCTGGGGCTGGAGCAGTGAGAGGATGGGTGACCGGCCGGGAAGTTAGACGGTTTGAAATGAGTGCTCCACGCTGAAGCAGTGTGGACGGGTGATTAGAGATTAAATTGTTAAATAATTCAAAGATTTGAAAATCGGAAGAAAACTTAAAAACAAATAAAAAAAATTCAATTTTTTTTTCTAAAAATTCCTGACGGCCCCCGGCAAGGCAGCCCCCGGCAAGGCCGGCTCCGGCAAGGCAGCCCCCGGCAAGGACCTTTAGTCCCGGTTGGTGTTACCAACCGGGACTAAAGGTGGAAACCTTTAGTCCCGGTTGGTAACACCAACCGGGACTAAAGGTCCTCCCTCCCCCGCCCCAGCAGTGCCACATGGAGCCTTTAGTCCCGGTTGGTAACACCAACCGGGACTAAAGGTCCTCCCTCCCCCGCCCCAGCAGCGCCACGTGGAGCCCCTTTAGTGCCGGGCCGTGACGAACCGGGACTAAAGGGGGGGGGGATTTAGTCCCCCCCCTTTAGTGCCGGTTGTAGAACCGGCACTAAAGGCCCTCCCAAACCGGGATTATAGCCCTGTTTTCCACTAGTGAGGGGGCCCTCCGGGAGGACGACACGAGGTTTTATTTTCTCTTTCCACGGGGGTCAAGCCAATGTTGAAGGAAGGAGGAATGTCATGGGCCTAACTACAGAACACCACAAGAATGGCACACCCCTCCACACGCTTTCATGACCCTGCTCCTAGGTGAGGGAAAATATCCAGTGATACCATCACTCACATGCTCCCATGATGCCAACTTAAAAAATTCAAATTTAAACATTCCGTAAAATTCTAAAAACAATCATGGATGTTCGCGACACATATGTCGACAACCCCTAAAAAATTCAGATCAAAATTCAAAATGCACACGGAGAAACAAAAAAGACAAATTCAAATGTGAACAGTGCAATTTCTGCTTTTGTCTTCTTTTTACACTATTCATGATAGATTTCTCTTTTTTGTTTCTCGATGTGTATTTCGAATTTTGATCTGAAATTTCTAGGAGTTGTCAACATATGTGTTGTGAACATCCATGATTTTTTTCAGAAATTTCTGAAATATTTAATTTAGAATTTTTTAAGTTTGTATCATGGTAGCATCTATGGGTTGGTATCACCTGATACTCACCCTCCTAGGTGACTACATAAATCGAAGCGCCGATGGATTGGGTATCAAGGAAGAAATACCCGGACGGTTCCTACCCCCTACCTACTCCCCTCTGTAAACTCTTCCCTCCCCTTGCTTGTTGTTCTTGGAACTTGTATCGCGACCAAATTAACAAGCAATAGAGCAGTAAGTTTTTTTCACATTAATAAATTTATCAAGACTCCGCCCGTGAAAAAAGGATGGCCCGCGTCGCCCAGCCCAGGGCGACTCGGGCGCAGCGGAAGGACGCCGCCGGGTGAAGCCCGCGCGGCCGACGGCGGCGGCGGGGCGCTCTCCCGCGGCGGCTTCCATCCTGTAGGGCAGCAGGTTGGGTGGTGCGTCGGCGTGCGCTGGGGCTCTGGATCCCAGCGACCGGTGACAGACCTCGCATCCTCTCATGGGCGTGGCGGCGGCTACCGGCGTCGTGGTCGTTTGGGCTGCGTCGGCGTGGCAGCCCAGATCTGACCGGGATCCAGGGAAGCCCCGCGGCGGTCGGCCCTGCTATTCTTCGTGTTCCATAACTTCAATCTGCTTCATGCCGGGCTCCTCGATCTGGACACCGACGGGTTCCGGTCTTTCTCTCGAAGATCTCAGTTATTGGCGCATGGCGTCACTGGATATCTAGATCAGAATTGATCCGGTCGGGCACGCCCTCATCTTCGGCCAAAGAGGCTTCATGAGGGTGTGGCGCGAAGCTTCGCTGTCTTGCCGGTGCCATGAGACATGTCTAAGTATAGATTTCCACGGCGTTGACAGTGGTGAAGAAAGTCACAATGGCTGTGATCGGAGACTTGCAATGGCGGAGAGGAGTTTTGGTTGCGTTGAAGACCGGCGACATAGGTATTTTCCTGTGTATCGGGTGTTGAGGACTTGCAGCGACGGCCTTGACAAGAGGGGGCGGCAACACAGGTGGACAACATTTTTGGGGGTGCTTCTCGAGTACCGAGCCACGATCTCCAGGGTGAAAGCCCAAGGTCTAGCCTTCATTGGTTGTACATGTCAATGGTCTTGCGAAGGCATTGTTTTTGGAATCTTGGACTCTCTCCGGGGTGAAAACTCAAGATCCTTGATCGGGCGACGACAACACTTGCGCATTGTTTCCTTCTTGAAGGCGTCACTTTCGGAGAACCTCTTATGTAGTTCGGGTGTTGTCTTTGGTGGGGTTAGAGTGTTGTTGTTGCGAGTGTTTCATCACTACGACGGGGTCATTAATTTTATTTTTCTCTCTTTTTTATTTTTGTTCTTGGCTGTGTACATCCTTGATGTCTTTCGATATCTTGTTGGTGTAGATGCTGGGTGTAATTGATATATCCGCGATATTAATATATTCCCCTTATCGAAAAATAGAGCAGTAGATTGAGCATGATAGAGACAGTGCAGCTGTGCAGAGCCCGTTCTCCCGGGCCTATGTACAGTGTACACAATGACATGCACGGTCGGTTTGAACAACTGAAACACGACTTGCCCAGTGACTTCACTCTATGTCACGTTTGAAATCAAAATTTTGTTGCTCGAAATGTTAGTCCAAGAGAAAATCAATACCGTATACTGTCAAAAATGGTGTTACATTTTGAAACGAAGGGAGTATGACGGAAACTAGTATTAATAGGACGCCTTTTTATTACATCATTATTGTTGGATCTTAATTTGCTGGGGTCAGCAATCGGCAACTCGATTTGGTTACACGAACAAAACCCAGAGAAACCACTCGCCTTCCAGCCAGCTTCGCAACAAGCATACCAGGACCCACGAGAACCTACGTGCATGGACGGACGTGGACACACACGGCATAACACTACTCAGCCTAACGGCGCACCCATTCCTTTCCTCCCCGCCGCGGCGGCGCCAGTGCCGCTGCCGCCACTTGCAACGCTGTCGGCGCCAAGAGCGCGATGAGGCGGCGGGGCCGGAGACGAGCCGCCGACGCTATGGTGAGGCCCGTTGTTGTCGTCGTCGCCGGCGTCGCAGTAGCCCTTGAGCATGTCCCCCTCCTCCGGGGTGAACCCGATGACGGACAGCATGAGGTCGGTGGCCCAGCAGCGCTGCTCGATGTCGCGGATGGCGCGGCAGCACCCGGGCCCCAGGTACGCCTCGCCGTTGAGGAAGAAGAGGATGATCTCCCCCGTGCACGACTTGATGTGCAGCAGCGTCTCCCAGCACTGCTGCGACACCGCTCCCTCCAGCCGCTCCGTGAAGTCGGCGGCCCGGACGAACGTCGTCGTCGTAGTCGCCGGCCGCGCACCTGCCGCCGACGCGGTGGCGGCGACGGCGAGCAGCACCAGGAGGGTGGGAAGGAGAGGGCCGGAAGACGCCATGATCGACTCTAGCTAGTGGACGGAGGCAGGAAGCGATATGTTCGTGCTTCAGCTTCAGGCAGCTGCCGTATTTATACAGGGCGCCGATGATGGCGAGTGATAACTCTCATTTCTTCAGTTTCGGAACGGGGAAGGTCGTACCGATTCCCATTCTGGTTTTCCCCTACGACGATACCCCTCCCATTTCAGACACCCCATCGTCTCCTGTTTCCGTTTTTTTTTCATTTCCCCTGCCCACCGTTTTTTTTAGGAATATCGCGCTTTATTGATCATGGATAATCGAAAGAGAGTACCTTCCAGATATAATCCGGGGTTACATGAAAAATAGAGTATCCACGCTTTTTTTTGTGGGTAACCGTATCGATGCTCCACCGTACCTGTTTTTTTTTTTATTGAAAAACATAGAACGTTATTCATTTCAAATAACAAGTATATCGTTTACACTAGTGAAGAAATGACTAGCCACAACTCTTGTTCGTGGTGCGCCATTTCTCACCAACATCAGCATTAATATTTTCAAATAGTTTTGACGTTGCCTGAATTCGTACGCCATAGATATTTGATTAGTGCTGGCGTTGAACAATATCCCCGGCGTTGCACTTTAGGCCCATTAAGCCCACGCCAGCACTAATCTGCCTAATACCCTACTACCGCGCCCCCCACTCCCACTCTCTCCAGCCCCAACTCCCTCGTCCTTCTCTCGATCCCCGCCGCCGCCCCCTACGCCGCCCGTCGCCGCCCCGCCCGACCCCGCGCCCGACGCAGCCCGTCGCCGTCCCTCTGACGCCACGCCCGACGCCGCTCGACCCGCCGCCGCGCCCGACGACGCCCGACCCGACACCGGCCCTCCGACGCTTTTAGGTATTTTAGTCCTATTCACATGATAATAGATAAATTGAATACCTAGATTTTGATGTCCTAGATTAAGATGAAATTTTTAGTCCTAGATTTTGATGTTTGATATTAAGATGAAATTTTTAGTCCTATTTTAGTCCTTCTCTACGGGAAAGTTGGAATAATATATATGGAGAACATAATGGAAGCTTTCACATCCTTAATTAGAAGTGGTATATGAGTTGCAATGTATGAACCTTAATTAGAAGTGGTATATTAGTAACAATAAACTATAAACCATAATTTTAAAAAGCTTTTGCATTACACATATGGAAGGGTGGCCATGTAGGAGTAGTGTGTAAACAAGCTGCGACAACTTAGCTAAAACAATACATAGTTGATGGTAGAGCTTGACAACATTCAAATAAATAGTTGATGCATGATACACTCTAGCTAAAACATTACATAGTTGATGGTACAACTTTCAAGTGTTTTCTGTTTGATGGTACATCATGGCCGACTCTAGCATCTGGGTAGGCTCCTCTGAGCATTGGTCGGATTTTGCCGAAGAGAAAGGCGAAGTGAGCACCAACCAGGTAATTAGGCTGGTTACACAAAACATGCATTAGCATTGCAAACATGCATATATATATTGGTAATGATTTGAAACCCTTGCCAGGCATACGTACCAGCTGGTCCGTCTTCGGCAGCACCCGTTGTGCAGCCAACAGGTGACGTGGACGTGCTCAGTCAAGAGCTGATCGCGTCACGTCGGAGTACCATGAAGGCCCTGCAGGAGTTGAATGACTCCCTGACGAAGGAGAAAGACAAAATTATCGATGACAATTATATTGTCTTCCAGAAGATTTACAGTCTCGAACGTCGGATCGCGGTGCTGAACGCCGAGATAACTGATATCAATATGGAGATACAATTGTTGCAGACCGAGAGACGACAACTGAAGACGGAGAAAGCGCATTACATCCACGAGGGGACGACGAATAGGAATAAGCTTCGTGAACTTAAAATGGTCCTTAGAAAAAACTAGGTATATAGCAATGTCGATCGAGATAGGGGCAAGATCGATACTTGTAATTGGTACTTTCCTTTTGTGAATTTGGTATCTTTTGTGAATTAGGTATCTTTTGTGAATTACTGAAATGTTCAATATCTTTTGTGAAGCTGGTTTTTTTATTAGCTAAATATGACAGTGTCAGCGTGCAACTCTGTCCAACGCCAGCAGGTACTCAAAATACTGCTGGCGTCGTCTCCAGCACCACCACTACATTTTAACTGTGACGCCATATTGGTGGCGTAGGGTGTCCATGCCAGTAAGGCCAATTATGCCACGCCATAGCTAGGCTTTTCTGCACTAGTGTTATGAGGAGGGTACATTATATCACTCAATGGCTCCTCAAACGAGTCAAAAGCTGAAAAAAATCTAGTTAACATAGCAAGTTCATGGACAATTTTATGTGCTTCTCTATGACAATGCTCAAAACTAGTAATGAAAAATCATAAGCAAACAAATAACAATCGTCAAACGCAGATGTCGCCGCACTCACCAACCGTCCTCCATTGTTCATAGTTTCAATGACCACAAAATTATCTGAATCAATAACGAGACGATTGCAACCAATCTTTTGAGCAATAGATAGACCATATCTAAGCGCCAAAGCTTCAGCCGTTTCGACAACCGTACACCAATCAAGTTCTTCAATTTCCTTCTATAATTGTAAGTAATTTGTATTTATTGTCCCTTAAAACAACACTAGTCGTGGCCCTAAGCACATCATGATCAAAAGAGGCATTCAGATTAAGTTTAACAAAACCCCTTGGAGGTTGGGTCCAACCCCCTCTTTTCATCCGTACATGTTCCCTCTTTTCTTTTCCCGGTCATCTCGCCACTCCGGCCCCTTGTCCTCGTCCGGCGGCTCGTGTGGCATCTCCGGCGACCCCTACAGCTAGTGCTTCGGCGGATCCGGCTGCCGCAGCGGGCAAAAAGGGCCACGACCGCTAGTGCTTGAGTGAAATGCCTGCAAAGTATGTTTTTTTTTTGCATTTTCATTTCAGCATATGCATTGTGAGGTGATTGTTGGCGGCCAATGGATGGCTGAGTTTGTTGTTGTCGTAATACGGAGATGAACACAGCTGAATTCTCAGTGTCTTTGGAGGCGTCACATACACTTGGGCTTGAAGATCTTAGTTATGGTTCGATGTTCGATTATCGAGTGGCCAAAGAGGTGGCCGAAGATGAAGAAGTTGAGGATATGGCCGAAGAGGAAGAGGTGGATGATCCCATGGAGACCGAGATCCAATCAAGCACGAATTATTAATGATAAGAACTCACAACTACAATCAAGTTGAAGATGTTGGTTTGGAATATGCTTGGATGACCATATCCATGGATTCAACGGTTGGAAAGGACCAATCAAGAACCGTTTTTGGGGGAGAATTGCGGAGTACTACAAAACTTTGTGGATGTCACATCAAGCCGCACCCAAGGTTATCTTGGGCATCATTTGGACACCATCCAAGACCAATGAAACTAATGGTTCGATTGCATTGATCAAGTGAATCATTCACCACCTAGTGGTGTGCCGGTCATGGAGTTTGTCCCCATCATCCAAGATTCTTCGAACAAAGAAACGAGAAATTCGTCCACAAGCCCTTTACCTTGTATTATTTTTACAAAGTGATTGTAACCAATGAGAAGTGGATTCTGAGAGTTGTGGATACCATTCCAAAGAGATCAAGGTTGAGCATATCCATTGACGACGATGACGAGGAAGATGAAGATGACAACAAGAGAACATATGGCAACAAGATTGCAAAAGAGAAAGAGGATAGGAGCATTCGATGACACATACAAAGATGAACTTGTGGCCATGATTGATGCCAAGAAATTGTTGGCAGCCGAATGCAAGGAAGAGAAGACATCGAGATGGAATGAGCTCAAGATGTTAGAGGACAAGAAATGTAAGTCCAAGTTGACGGTTGAAGAGAGGACATTGAAGGCGGAGGAGCGTAGCCTTGCACTCGAGGAGGAGCATCTTCAGAATGCAAAGAAAGCCGAAGACTGATGTCATATTCCTGAACCCAAGCACAATGGATGAGACCACAAAAAAGTTTTGAGAGATCACTAGTGGGGACATCTTGACCCAAACAGAGGTCCCTCTTTGGAATGATGCTGGTGGTGGTGGCCGAGAGGATGGTGCCATGGTGGTGGTGATGGGGGTGGCCACGTGTATGGTGGTGACGGTGGGGATTTCTTTGGCGAGGATAATGTTTGAGTTCGTGCATGCCATTGGTTGATGATATATTGTGCAATAGTTTCTACTTCATGCGGCTAGGCTAAAAGAATTGAGCAAAAAATATATTTAATCCACTAAGTTTAGGGGATCGGCGGCCTGACCACCTTTAAAGGAGTAAAAGATAACTCCACTAAGTTTACTCGGTGGTTTACTCCTCTATTTTTTAGAGGATTGGCTAGAGATGCTCTTAGTGATACCATTTGCTCATGCATGTTCCATTCATACATGTCGGTACGGATGCATCTAGACCATGGGGAAGGAAATGTGTGTGTCTAGTTCTTGATTCTATCATCCCCCCTCATATATGTTGGACATATTTGATTTTGCCAACCCCTGTCATAGCGGCACCTGATGCAAAAGAGGATCGAGCAGGCACCATATAGAGTGATCTTCTTTGTATGTTCTAATATGGTTTACCACCAAACTGTTAGACCCCATAGGCAATAAAAGATGGGAGAAGCATGGAAATCATGCTCTAGCCAAGTGGGCTGAAGCTGAAAGGCTTTCAAAACAGAACGAAAAAAATGTGACATTTCCCCTGAAGAAATAAAAGCAACAAAGGATGTTCTCTCTGACGGAACTTAGACAAAAAGGACCTAGTTGTTTCGAGTGAAGTAGAATCATCAGAACCAACATGGATCGATGATGGACCCCGCATGTCAGAGAGACCTCATGTGAAGTTTAGCTGATATGCGGGACCTGAATGGCTCACTTACAAGGGATGGCCTCTATAAGTCTGACGAGTTGGACGGGTGCATTAAGTGGCTATAACACTGTCAAGAGATGTATCCGAATGGATCCGTTAAATTGGCGAACCCCAAAATAGGTGAACTCCTTTCCTCTCCTCCAAGTTGGGCAAACTTTGTTCCTCTCCTCCAATTTGCATTCTAGACCTGATGCCTAGTTGTGGCTATAGTAGTGAATCCCCATTTGTTCTTGAGCAGTGCTACTGGGTTCGTAACATTTGGTATCAGAGCTTGGATCCTCGTTTTCTATTTTCTATCCTAGTTAAATTTCAATTGATCGTTTGATCCCTAAATACCTATCGAAAGGTGTGAAATTGCTCATTGATTTCACGCAAAGTTCTTCGGAACACCTTAGCTCAGTTTGAATCGCGGTTGTGATGGATCGCTGTTCATTACCTGCAAGATGAAATGGCTCAGAGTGAGCAGATGAACAAGATGCTCGAATTACTGACGCATATCCAATAGGATGTCGCGACAAACAACGGGAAGCTTGATTGAAACTACGCCAAGCTTGATCTGATTGAGAAGGAGGTGCAACCTGTGTGGAAAGGCCTTGATGATTGGAAGACGCAAGTGGAGGAACACATCACTCAGTTATAAGCAGTGATGCAAGATCCGCAGGCTTTCGTCGAGTGTCCTTCCGAGGATCCAAGCAAGACATCTCGTCGCATGAAGAACATCACCGTCTCTGAGGAGAAAACGCCAGCAACCCGGGCTGCGCCGGCGAAGTACGTGCCGCCTCATGGGATCGGACATGGAGGCCAAATAAGGTGTTGTGAAGAATTAACTACGGTGTTGTCACCACGGTGTTGCCTCCGGCCATTGGTACGATGCAGACGCCGCATACCCTTCCATCTGTAGCTAAGAACTATTCTCCTTGCACCATAAGAGATTTATCATCCCCTTACTGTGCATCATGCAACTAACACCAATAGACCAGGTTAGATATATATGCTTGAATTTCCTGTGTTTGATAGAAACAATCCTAAATGGTGGAGAAGACATGTTGTGAAAAAATATTTTGAATTATGTCAAATGCCACAAGCCTCTTGGAAGGACTATGCGATGATGTATTTTATTGGTCAAGCAAAAATGTAGTTGCCTTAAGTGGAAATGAAGATAGAGAAAATGGAGTCGAAGGAATTTTGTGAGTTTGTTTGTCATAGGTTTAGTAAATTGTAATTTCAAGCAGTGATTCGACGTTTGACACATGTTAGGCAGGTTGACAGTGTGCAAGTTTACTACTACTTTTGTTGATGGTTTGAAGAAACATGCTAGAGATGTGGTTCTTATTGAAAGGCCAACCGATTTAGATACCGCTGGTTCTCTTGCTCTTTTACAACAGGAAGTGCTAGAGGATTATTATTTTATTGATCAACCGAGGTCTGAAGCAAGCAGCTCTGGGCACAACAAATTATCTATGAAGAATTCTGATTTTTCTCCTGTAACTTCAGTTCCAGTGGAAAAAGATTACAATCTTCCGTGTTAGCTAAGAATCGGTACTTGGAAATTATCAGACCCCCATCCAAGTCAAGGTAACAAGATGGGAACGTTGTGAGGCTATCGTAGTGCTCGAGCACTTTGTTTTACCTATGGTGAGAAGTGTGATCCGCAACACAAATGTGGAAAAATTGAATATCTCGATGTTGTAGAAGAGCTTTTGGAATTTTTACGAATTGGAGAATCTGAAGCGGAGTTAAAGGAAGTGCCGAGAACTAAACTGTTCTCTCTATCAAATCAAGCTGTGAATGGAAGTAAAGGTGGTGAAACAATGCACTTACATACCGAGATTCAAGGATATCATGCATTGATCTTGATTAATTTGGGGAGCACTACTACTTTCATCAGTTAGTATCTAGCAAAAAAACTTAACGACAGTAGACCAATTAATGTCAGAATTGCTAATGGCACTGAACTGCATGGGACCACAGAGTATACATGCTGCAAATGGTGGTGTCAAGGGCATAAATTTCAAACTACTTTCAGGGTTATTACATTATAGTGCTATGATCTAATCCTAGGAATGGACTGGCTCAAGACCAGTAGTCCTATGACTGTTGACCAGGAAGCTTAAATCACGAGTTTCAGCTCTGGAATCAGCATATTAATATACATGGAATTCAACATAATTTGGATAAATGCAACTTTATCAGTGGGAAACAGATACAAGAACTTGAACTGGCAGAGGAAATTTCTCAATACATTTGTGTTGCAGAGGTTACATGCAACTCAACTAAAACTTTAGCCCTTGAAATACAAGATCATCTACAAGAATTTGCATCTCTATTTGAAGAACCCAAAGGCCTACCGCCCGTGAGAGAGTTTGACCATGCTATTACACTCATCCTAGGGGCATTTGATCATCGACAACCACAACTCAGAAAAATCTGGCCACCAAACGCCTATGGACGCACCGGGGGTAGAGTAGGATATGTGACACGGACCAGCTCACGGGACTTGAGGCGCCACCATATCCCATGCCCTACTTTTCCTCATCGGAGCCCGTGACCTGCACGTCAACGATCGATGTGGTGTCGACGATGGATCTGTCATGGTCGGAGCACGTGACGTCCACCACGATGTGGTTGCGGCACCTATGGTTGTTGGTCACCCGTAGCGACGCCGCAGAGTGCGACTCCGCCTCGCCGGCGTCTACCGTGAGGGCTGTCGTGGCCTCCCGTGCCTGCTACATCGTATGTGCACCTCTGACTTGGCGCGCCAACAAAGGGATTGCGCCTCCGCCACAACATTCGGACTCTAGACAGACTGCACCGCTTTCGACGAGGCAATGTCAATGTGTCTCCCATCGGATCCATTCACCATTTTGGCGGATACAATGGATTCCGTTTGATGGAGTCTGACCGCTGTCGGGTGTACTCATCACGGGAGCGATGGAGCGTAATGCCGACGACAATTTCCTCCTCGGGTTCGCATGGGACGTGTTCCTGTCAACAGACCGGGAGGTGAAGGACTCGGTTCCACTGCCCACCATGTCGGAGAAGGCGGGAAGGGCGCTTAGGGGCATGGGGGAGGGAAGTGGAAAGGGTTTCCTCATGAGTGCATATAGGGTTGAATATATGTGGGGTCGGGTGGCCACAGTAGGCCGAATCCGACACGACGGCCGCGTACGGGCGTCCCCATATTTGTCCTAGATATGGGCTTGCCCGGGCATTTGGGGTGGATATGGGGGGGTTCAGTTCTAGATGCTCTTGCGAGTTTTTTTAACACAGTACAAACATAGACTCTCATACATACACACATATACTCACCCCTACGAACACACGCATGCACATCCTACCCATATGAGCATCTCTAAAAGACTGAGCCAGCACATCATCTTGAGTTTGACGAAATCGCCACAGATCCCCAAGTAGTCGACGGGAACGTGTCCTCCCATTGAACGCACATCACCAAAAGGTCTAAAATAAATCCAAAATAATATGAGCATTGGTGTCAGGCCTTGAAGTTAAGCTAAAATACCATCGTTTTTCTAACCATGCAACCACCGGTTGATTCACGATACTTTTGACAGTTAAGAGCATCTACAGCTGGACTGGGCAAATCCAGCCCGCTATACGTCCGCGGACGCGCCCGGGCACGCCCGCGGACGCATCAGGAAGGCCCCTCATATTTCGCTTTGTGCATCCATATATTTCATATCCAGACTCCCAAATCCATGCAAGATCATGCACGTCGATCACAGAAACTAAATGTCCCATGTAAAACAAATGTTGGTACCGAACATAAGTAGTGTTTACATCAAATTTATTTGAAGTGCACAATCAGTCATCGTGCTCTTTGATTTCCATCACTAGTAGAAAATAGGCCTTCCGTTTGAACCTTTAGTCCCGGTTTTGCTTTGGACCCGGACTAATGTGGCCATTAGTCCCGGTTCCAACGGCTTGGAGCTGTCAGGGGGTACGGGCCCCATTAGTCCTGGTTCATTTGGGACATATAGTCCCGGTTTGTATCACAAACCGGGACTAAAAGAGTGGTGGCAGGCTGGTGTCAGCCTGGGGCCCCCACGAGCCCTTTTAGTCCCGGTTTGTGATACAAACCGGAACTATAGATGGACCTTTAGTCCCGGTTTGTATAACCAACCGGGACTAAAGCTCTCCCTATATAAACCCTTCGTGCAACCCGACTCCATTTCTCTGTTTTCTCCATTCAAATTCCCCTCTCTGTTCTTCCCCTAGCTCGAGCTCCTCCCTCCATTTTTTCCAAGATTTGAGGCACCCTAATCCATCCAAGTGTCCACAAAGGTTAGCAACTTTGTCCTTTCATCTCTTATTGCTAGATCAGCTCGTGCTATGCTTTATAAGTATAGTGATTTGTGGGTTTTAGTTTGGGTGTAATTATGTGGTAGTTTTTTTGATTTATATGCAATTTGAGCTCAAATTAACTCCTTAGTTTGCATATGTGTAGGTGTGGTTTACTTAGTGTGCCTTCCCGTCCCCGTCCTAACCACCGTCGATCGACCGCACCGTCCCGTCGCCGGCACCACCTTGGTGAGCCTCTTCTTGTGTTCTTATCATTTTTATAAATAAAATCGTATTTGTATGATTTATATAGTTACTTGCATTGTTTTCTTACTTGTATGATTGTTGTTATATATAGTGCCATGGTTATGATATCCGTGCCCGTCGGCCCTCGTCCGGTATACGATTCAGATGTGGTATATTCTCTTTTATAACTATTTGTTGCATTTCGTGTTAATGACAATTATGCCCATCAAGTTGACATAGATATTTTTATTTAGGAGGTAGTTGAACCGGAAATGCCAACCGACCCTATTGTCGAGAAGTTAAATTTAGTTGAAAAAGATAACGAGGATTTGAAAGAAAAATTGAAAAGAGTTGAAGAAGAGAAGATGAAATTGGAGTTGTACGTTGCCGATGTCGTCGATGATCACAAGATCAAGATGGATGCAATGCGCTTGAAGATTAGAAAGATTAGAAAATATGCCATTAATAAAGAGGCTTGGTATCATTATGCTATTGAATCAATTTTTACCTTAGTTGCGATTTTGATCGCATTTGTTGTTGCATTTAAAATGTTTTAGCTAGATAGTTTTATGTTGTTTTATGAGAATAAGTGTGTATGAACTTTATGTATGAACTTGTATTAATTTGGTCTTCTCGGTGTTGTGTAATGAAGATGAACCGGCAATGGATGTACGTTGACCGACGCTCTCCCCAGTTCATTAATGGCGTGCAGAGTTTTTTGCGTGCGGCTGAGGCAAACAAGCGGGTTGGTTTTATGTGTTGTCCATGTGGTGTGTGTAAGAATGATAAGACTTACTCTAGCTCAAAACAGATTCACGTCCACCTGTTTACGTCCGGTTTCATGTCCGGCTATAATTGTTGGACCAAGCACGGAGAAAGAGGGGTTCTAATGGAAGAGAATGAAGAAAAAGAGGATGACGACAACTATCCTGGGTGTCCCAAATATGATGGTAGTACAATGGGGGAAGAGAATGAAGAAGAAGAAGCGGAGGCATCAGATGAGCCCGCTGATGATCTTGGTCGGGCCATTGCTGATGCAAAGAGAAACTGCGAAAATGAAAAGGAGAAGTTGAAGTTGCAGCGCATGTTAGAGGATCACAAAAAAGCGTTGTACCCAAATTGCAAAGATGACAACACAAAGCTCGGTACCACACTCGAATTGCTGCAATGGAAGGCAGAGAATGGTGTAGCTGACAAGGCATTTGAAAAGTTGCTGAAAATAACGAAGAATAAGCTTCCAAAGGACAACGAATTGCCCGACAGTACATACGAATCAAAGAAGGTTGTCTGCCCTCTAGGATTGGAGGTGCAGAAGATACATGCATGCCCTAATGACAGCATCCTCTACCGCGGTGAGTACGAGAATTTGGATGCATGCCCGGTATGCAATGCATTGCGATATAAGATTGGTCGCGATGACCCTGTTGATGATGTTCAGGGCGAGCGCCCCGGGAAGAGGATTCCTGCCAAGGTGATGTGGTATGCTCCTATAATACCACGGTTGAAACGTTTGTTCCAAAACAAAGAGCATGCCAAGTCGTTGCGATGGCACAAAGAAGACCGTAAGAAAGACGGGAAGTTGAGAGTACCCGCTGATGGGTCGCAGTGGAGAAAAATCGAGAGAGTGGCCGGACTTTGCAGATGACCCAAGGAACGTATGGTTTGGTTTAAGTGCAGATGGCATTAATCCATTCGGGGAGCAGAGCAGCAAGCATAGCACATGGCATGTGACTCTATGTATCTATAACCTTCCTCCTTGGTTGTGCATGAAGCGGAAGTTCATTATGATGCCAGTGCTCATCCAAGGCCCTAAGCAACCCGGCAACGACATTGATGTGTACCTAAGGCCATTAGTTGATGAACTTTTACAGCTGTGGAATAAAAAAGGTGTACGCGTGTGGATGAGCACAAACAATAGGAATTTGACCTGCGAGCGTTGCTCTTTGTAACCATCAATGATTGGCCTGCTCTTAGTAACCTTTCAGGACAGACAAACAAGGGATACCATGCATGCACGCACTGTTTAGATGATACCCAAAGTATATATTTGGACAAATGCAAGAAGAATGTGTACCTGGGACATCGTCGATTTCTTCCGGCCAAGCATGCCATAAGAAAGAAAGGCAAGCATTTCAAAGGTGAGGCAGATCACCGGAAGAAGCCCGTCCTCCGTACTGGTGATGACATACTTGATATGGTCAAGGATTTACAAGTAATATTTGGAAAGGGTCCTGGCGGACAATCTGTTCCGACTGACGCTGAGGGACGCGCACCCATGTGGAAGAAGAAATCTATATTTTGGGAGCTAGAATATTGGAAAGTCCTAGAGGTCCGCTCTGCAATCGACGTTATGCACATGACGAAGAATATTTGCGTGAACCTGCTAGGATTCCTGGGCGTGTATGGGAAGACAAAAGATACACCGGAGGCACGGGAGGATCAGCAACGTGTGCATGAAAACGACGGCATGCATGAGAAGTATGAAGGTCCTGCCAGCTAAGCTCTTACCAAAGCAGAGAAGGAAATCTTCTTTGAATGCCTGCTCAGTATGAAGGTCTCGTCTGGCTTCTCGTCGAATATAAAGGGAATAATAAATATGGCAGAGAAAAAAATTCCAGAACCTAAAGTCTCATGACTGCCACGTGATCATGACGCAATTGCTTCCGGTTGCGTTGAGGGGGCTTCTACCAGAAAATGTTCGATTAGCCATTGTGAAGCTATGTTCATTCCTCAATGCAATTTCTCAGAAGGTAATCGACCCGGAAATCCTACCAAGCTTACAGAATGATTTGGTCCAATGTCTTGTCAGTTTCGAGTTGGTGTTCCCACCATCCTTCTTCAATATTATGACGCACGTCCTAGTTCACCTAGTCGAAGAGATTGCCATTCTGGGTCCTGTATTTCTACACAATATGTTCCCCTTTGAGAGGTTCATGGGAGTCTTAAAGAAATATGTTCGTAACCGTGCTAGGCTAGAAGGAAGCATCTCCAAGGGCCATGAAACAGAGGAGGTTATTGAGTTTTGTGTTGACTTTATTCCTGACATTAAGCCAATTGGTGTTCCTCAATCGTGACATGAGGGGAGACTGCGTGGAAAAGGCACGCTTGGACCAAAATCAATAATATGTAGGGACGGGCATTCTTGGGCGCAAGCACACTACGCAGTTCTACAGAATTCTACCTTGGTGACCCCGTATATCAAGAAACACATGGATATTATACGCTCGAAGAACCCGGAGAAGTCTGACCCCTGGATTCAACGTACACACATTGAGGCTTTCGGCGGTTGGTTGCGAACACATCTCATGAATGACGACAATGTTGAAGATGACTTGTACTTGTTGGCCAAGAGACCATCTTCGACTATATTGACTTTCCAAAGGTACGAGATAAATGGGAATACATTTTACACGATCGCCCAAGATAAAAAGAGCACCAACCAAAACAGTGGTGTCCGCTTTGATGATGCGGCAAACACCAAGGAAAAGGACACATATTATGGTTACATAGAGGAGATATGGGAACTTGACTATGGAGGTGATTTGAAGGTCCCTTTGTTCCGGTGCAAATGGGCCAATCTGACTGGAGGAGGGGTAATGGTAGACCCGCAGTACGGAATGACAACAGTGGATCTCAACAATCTTGGGCACATAGACGAACCATTCGTTCTAGCCAATGATGTGGCGCAAGTTTTCTATGTGAAGGACATGTCTACCAAACCGAAAAAAAGGAAAGATAAGAAAGCGGATACATCATACGATGAGCCAAAGCGCCACATAGTTCTTTCTGGGAAAAGAAACATCGTGGGAGTGGAGGACAAGACAGACATGTCAAGAGATTATGAAAAGTTTGATGAAATTCCTTCCTTCGCAGTGAAGATTGACCCAAGCATCATGTTAAATGATGAAGACTGTCCATGGTTACGGCGCAATAATCAAGGGACACATGCGAAGAAAAAGTTTTATACCCCAAGATCCCAATCTGGGATGTGACTGGCTGCACCGTCATCACTTTTCTTCTCTAGTGAGTAGCCGGGATGGTTCAGTTTGTACACGAAGTGCATCCAGTTTTTGTTGTAACCCTCTCAACTTTTTACCACTTGCTATGTGGGTGAAATGATGGTACCATGCCAAGTTTCAACCTTTTCAGAGTTCATTTGTGGTGCTTTTTAATTTCAGGGTCATTTAGCTCAAAACAAATCATTAAATGCATGAAAAATAGCAAATGAAGTTAGATAGGGTTGAAATTTTAGTATGTGGCTTCTAATGGTTCATATTGAATGCACAAAAATTCTGGAGTTGAAATAAGTTAAAAAAATTGAAATCCTTTTGTAACACACGAGTTTTCGTCCGAAACCCCGATACTTCGAAGGAGATTGTCCATTTTGTACACGAAGTGCATCCAGTTTTTGTTGTAACCCTCTCAATTTTTAGCACATGCTATGTGGGTGAAATGATGATACCATGCCAAGTTTCAACCATTTCATAGTTCATTTGTGGTGCTTTTTAATTTCAGGGTCATTTAGCTCAAAACAAATCATTAAATGCATGAAAAATAGCAAATGAAGTTAGATAGGGTTGAAATTTTAGTATGTGGCTTCTAATGGTTCATATTGAATGCACAAAAAGTCTGGAGTTGAAATAAGTTTAAAAAAATTGAAATCCTTTTGTAACAGACGAGTTTTCGTCCGAAACCCCGATACTTCGAAGGAGATTGTCCATTTTGTACACGAAGTGCATCCAGTTTTTTGCCGTAACTCTCTCAACTTTTTAGCACATGCTATGTGGGTGAAATGATGATACCATGCCAAGTTTCAACCTTTTCAGAGTTCAGTTGTGGTGCTTTTTAATTTCATGGTCATTTAGCTCAAAACAAATCATTAAATGCATGAAAAATAGCAAATGAAGTTAGATAGGGTTGAAATTTTAGTATGTGGCTTCTAATGGTTCATATTGAATGCACAAAAAGTCTGGAGTTGAAATAAGTTTAAAAAAATTGAAATCCTTTTGTAACAGACGAGTTTTCGTTCGAAACCCCGATACTTCGAAGGAGATTGTCCATTTTGTACACGAAGTGCATCCAGTTTTTGCCGTAACGCTCTCAACTTTTTAGCACATGCTATGTGGGTGAAATGATGATACCATGCCAAGTTTCAACCTTTTCAGAGTTCAGTTGGGTGATTTTGATTAATACAAATGAAGGTATAAAACTAAAAGAGTTAAACAGAATCTGATTTTGATTAAAACACCTATTTAAATTATCCTAAAAATTCCCAACTTTAACATAATGATAAAACATACTAATATTAAACAAAAGGAAAAAAAATCACTCAAAAATCTATTTTTAAACTAAAGTTATTCACAAATTACTGTTTCACACAAATTTCAAATGAATTCAAATTTAAACTATTTCAATTTGAAAACTACTGGAACTAACAGAAAGTTTGTAATTGTTTTGACCTAATGCAAAAAGATTCATTAAAAAACTATAAATATTCTAACAGTTATTCCAAATATAAAAACGGAAATTAGAAAAACAAAACAAAACAAAAAAGAGAAAATACAGCTGTAGTCCCGGTTGGTGCTACCAACCGGGACTAAAGGTCCCTTCCCGCGCGTAATTTGGGCTGCCGAAAAGACCTTCCCGCGCGGAATCCCGGGAGGACCTTTAGTCCCGGCTGGTGGCACCAACCGGGACTAAAGGTATGTAGTCCCGGTTGGAGCCTCGACCCGGGACTAAAGAGTCCCTCTATATATGCAGGACTTTGCCGTTTCTTCCCCAACCTCTCCCATTCTGCCCCCCGACGCCGCCCCTGCCCCAACGCCGCCCCTGCCTCGACCTCGCCGTCGAGCCCGCTGTCGCCTCGACCTCGCCGCCGAGACCGCTGTGAGCCACTCTCCTCCCTCTCCTCCCTCTCCTCCTGAAGCCCCCCTCCCCGTCCGCCATTGCCGCCATGCATGGCCGCCCCTCCCCATCCGCCATTGCCGCCATGCATGGCCGCCCCTCCCCGAGCCCATCCCCCACCTAGAGCCACCACCGGAGATGCCCGAGAGCCGCCGCCCCATCCATCTCCGGCGTAGGAGCCCCGCCGCCCCGTCCATCTCCGACGTAGGAGCCTCGCCGGTGCCGCAAACACACACACACACACACACACACACACACACACACACATATATTGTTTAAAACGTGCAAATATTTTCTAATTGTTAGAACATCTTTTTAGTGTTATGAAAATTTTTGTGGTTGGTATGCAACATTTTTTCATTAAACAATGTGTTAAGAAAATTGTAGTAGATGGATAAGTAGATTGATATTGTTAGATGATTTTGTTTATGATGCTTTTTATGTTTTAGTTGTTTTATTTTTTAGTTAATTAGGAGTCCTAGGAAAAATTAGTATGTGTATGTTAGATTAGAGAAAAATTCTTGGGTTTTGAAAAATTCTTGGGTTTTGAAAAATTCTTGGGTTTTGAAAAAATTAGTGATTAAACGATAAGAAAATGTTCTCATAGGAATTTGTCTCGACGTCGACGATGCCTGGCCCGCATCCTCCTCGTCGTCGAGTTGGCGTCGACATCCTTGAGAGGCGCAATGTCCGGGACTGGGCTTTGCCGGGCTGGCACTGGGAGGTGCTACCTTCCCGGGCTCGGAGCTTGGTGAGGAATCCTGGTCTCGTCGTCGACCCGGAGCTTCTTTGGTGGCGGTCACGTGGGCCACTTTCGGTGCAGAGGGAGCGGGCCCCCGCGGAGGTGGTACGTCGCCGTGTCAGGGAGGAGGACGAGCACGTCCGTCGCTACATGGCGGCGTTGGATGCCAGGTTCAACAATACCTGGCAGATTCTTCAGGGATCTCACACGAGTTATGATCCCGTGATGGTTCCTTATCTTTGGGTGTCCACCACCCGCGACTTAGGAACCGCTAGTGACTTAGATTATTCGATAGTATTCGATCTGTATTAGTGATCTTATATGATAATATTCGAGATGTATTAGTTAATATTTGATGATGCATTAACTGGATTATTCGAGATGATGTATTAGTGATATTATATTCGAGTTCATTATAAATGTATTAGTGATATTTTATCGGTATAATGCGTGTGTGACTTTCGGTCTGTCGTTGCTCCTTGTGTGACTTTCATGTGTGTTCTTGATGGAGGAATCCCGACTGTTGTCGTGGGGGGCGCCTCCTCTTCTTCTCTTCTTTGCGATATATTCGTCGGTATAATGCGCAAGAAGAGAAGAGGGGGGGCGTCCATCACCGACGGTCGAACTATTACTGTGAGAGAGTGTCCACCAACATATATACACCACCATATCAGTGTGAGAGAGTGCGCACCAACACACCATGAGATATGAGAGTTATTTAAGGAAAGCCTCGACGGACCGAAAGTCACACACGCATTAGGATCCAAGAGTGCCGTAATTCTTGAATCATGAACACAGGAAATGTCGTCGTCATCAGACGACGATAGGATCCAAGCGTGTGAACTTTGCGGTGAAGATAAGGGTCTTTGCGACCAGCCTGGGCTGCGAGACGGCAGGTTCTTCACCATGAAGCTTTACGAGGACTTTGATATTTCTACGGTACGCAACGATGACAACTGTTTTTCGTAATTAAGCATGACTTCTGTTTCTTTCCTTCAACGCGTAATTTCTGTTTTATACAATTCGACTAGTTCATCCCCTGTCATGCAAGACGGTATTTCTTGGAGAGGCTCGGTTTCGAAGAGCACAAGAGTTTTGAGACGAGGACAGCCAACCTGAGGACTAAACATGGTCACACATTTCTGGTGAAAGTAATGAATGCACCTAATAACACAGAATTAGAGTGCTCAAATTGGGAAGCTCTTTGCAAGGCATATGGATTTCAGAAGGATATGGACATAACCTTCGATCTTCGTCCCGAAGATCATATTGAAGGAAACATCGACATTTGGGTGGATGTCGATATGCTTCCTGTTTTACCTCCATGTGAGTTTGTCAACCATGCATATTTGTCAAGTAATTTGCATTCTATATTTAAAAATATTTGGTGTTCATCCATACTAAATTTGTTAATTTATAATTTACTGCTTATTTCGTTTCTTCGAGTGAAACACAGAACATAATCGACACGACACACTACACTTATGGATCACATCTAACTTGGGAGGAGAAGGATGATCTTATCAACTTTGTTATTGGTGTCCTAGTTGGTAGGGAGATCTTCCCGTATAATTTGGGAACTGGCCCAAATTATACATTGTACAGGACACTAGTGCATAGGTTGAGGGCGGATGACATTCGCCGAAATATCTTGGTAAGAGTTGCTAATTAAGTACACTAGTACTGTTGCGTAAATGGTATTGATTACATTGCTAAGTAGGCTACTATTATGTTCTTCAACAGAAACTGCCAAATGAAGTTGTGCCTCCGTTGATTCAACCCGAAGGTAATATGACAATTAAAAGCCCCTTCCAGCCCGAGTTCTCTTTTGCATACTCGACTGAGCGCAAACCACCAAGACGGCTCCAAATTGAAGCATGGGGACAAATAAAGAAGGATCGCAAGCCACAAGTTGGAGACCATTGGATCTCTTTGCTTCATCATGGAGACATAGGTGTTATTCTGTTTTATGTCATTTTACCTAGGAGGGAGGACTATGTCCTATGAGGGAGGACTATGTCATTTTATCTTTTTTTGTTTTATGAGATTTTAACTTGGTGTGGTTAAGATGATGATGATGAGTTGTTAGATGAGTAAGATGATGATGAGTTATATGACATATATTTGATTAAAGTGGATGGATGCAAGTGATCATGTTGAATTAGAGGAAAAAATTAAATGGAAAACACAAAATGAAAAGAAAAAATAAACAATGAAGCCTTAACCTTTAGTCCCGGTTGGTGCTACCAACCGGGACCAAAGGTCCCCATGCCCTGGCGCGCTCTGCCGCCCACGTGGCCAGGGTTTAGTCCCGGTTCGTAGCCAACCGGGACTAAAGCCTTAGACCCTTTAGTCTCTATACTTTAGTCCCGGTTGGGGAACCGGGACTAAAGGCCCTTCCCAACCGGGACTAATCGCCTGTTTTCTACTAGTGCATTGTGGGTCCACATATGCTCCACCAGATCATTGAGTAGTTGCGCGTGCACGTAATGATCTTCGAGATTCTGATGCATCTTCGGAAAGTTCATAAGCTTAATTGCATCTTGACATTCAGGGATTTCAACTTGTTCTCCTGGTGCTTCAAAATCATTGGTTTGGGCTACACCATCACCCTCATCCTCGATGATCATATTATGCAAAATAACACAACATGTCATCAACTGCCACAAAGTTTCTGATTCCCACATGATTGCAGCCCCACGAACAATTCCCCAACGCGCTTGCAGCACTCCGAATGCCCTCTCCAAATCCTTCCTAGATGATTCCCGCATTGTTGCGAAGTGCTTTTGTTTGTTGCCATGTGGTTCGGATATGATCTTCACAAATGTAGTCCACTGAGGATATATGCTATCGGAAGATTGTATCCCATGTTGTAGTCTCGGCCGTTGATGGTGTAGTTGCATGGAGGTGATTCCTCGTTGCAAAGCCTCTTGAACACCGGAGATCGTTAAAGCACGTTGATGTCGTTGTGAGAACCTGGCATTCCAAAGAAAGCATGCCAAATCCATAAGTCATGTGATGCCACCGCTGCTAGTATGATGGTGGCCTCTCTTGTGTGACCTTAACACATTCCTCCCAAACCTTTGGGGCAGTTCTTCCATTGCCAATGCATGCGATCGATTGATCTGAGCATTCCTGGAAACCCTCTGACCTCTCCAATAGCCAACAACTTCTCCGTGTCTTGTGCATTTGGTTCTCTCAGATACTCTGCTCCAAACACCTCGATGACAACACGGGCGAACTTGACAGTAGTCTTTAGGCATGTGCTCTCCCCCATCCTGACCATCTCACCAACAACATTTGCCGCAGTACCAAGTGCAAGCATCCTCCGAGCAGTCGTGTACTTCTGCTTGGCAGAGAACGAAAGTTGACGCAACAATCCCTTGTGAGCTTGAAGTAGTCATCGCGTGCCTCCACTCCCCCACAATGCGCAAAAACAATGGTTTTCGCATGCGAAAACGACGACGAAACCATGGATCATTGGGGAAAGTTGGGTTCGGAGCAAAGTAATTCTTCTGCAATAGCTTTGCTCCGGATACCCTATCCAGATTTATGACTCTTCTTCCTTTGATTGAGCCCTTGAAATTGAGAATATGCTTCACTTCCTGGTCCATTTCCTCTTGCATGCTCATGAGCATGATCATGTCCACTTCTTCGTCCGAATCCGATGAATCGAAGAACTCACCTTGAATCAGTTGATCAAGCTCCGATGATACATACCCCTCGTTGGACGAAGCATCGTAATCAATTGTTTCCCCTAAAAATTTGACCAACAAATCCGGTCAGACATTGTGTCGAACACATCCAGCGCAAGGCAGAGCCAGAAAGTTGCCGGACGTACTGCGGTGTCTTCCGGGACAGCGACGACATCCTCCACGGCGAGGTCGGGAGAGACGATCCCTCTGACGGAGTGGCCGACGGGGGCAGAGGCTACTAGGCGGCGGAGCTAGGAGACGGGCTGCGCGAGGAGGAAGAAAAGAGGGAAACAGGAAATGGATCCGGCAGTTCTGCGGGGTGGATTTGGTGCAATTTGCAGTGGGGTCCGGATGTCAGGTCCGACATGGCGGGCGTGCCCGGGCACGCCCATATCCGCTCCATATTTGGGCTGGATATGAGGGGTGCCGGTCAGGCCGGGCGTTTAAGGCCCGTTTAAGGGTCCGGTCGGCTCGCGTTTTTGTGACCGATCAGTGACCGGGCGACCTTCCCGAGCGTTTGAGACGGGTACGAGGGTCTGGCTGTAGATGTTCTAATATTCGTCTTTGGTACGTCCCCGGCAAAAGGACGAAATTGAGGGTCTCTTCGAGATCAAATTATTGTACCAGCTTCTTTCCTTTTTGGGCATGCTCTGCCGGCTCCAAATTGCGCAGTGGCCTCCCAGTTTTCCTCTTCGGTCTTGTGCGGCTGCCGCCGTCCCCTCACTTCAATTATTTCACCATCGAGCGCGCGCACACACACACACGCCGCGGCCAGAAATAGCAATGGAGGGAGGGGAGAGCAGCGGCAAGAGGGCGAGTGCAGAGGAAGTGAAGTCGGAGCCAGAGGAAGGAGAGGTGCTGATGATGCAGGACGGAGGCGGAGGAGGGGGCGCGTTGGTGGCGGCGGAATCCATGGCGCCGGCGCAGATCGACGTGAGGATGGACCTGACGCTGCTCCACTGCCAGGGCTGCCTCCTCCCCCTCAAGCCCCCCGTCTTCAAGGTGATCTCTTCTCTCCCAAGGTTTTTTCCTGGAAGAACCAAAAAACCCTCTTCCCATCTCACTTTTTGATTTGATATACGGCCGTTAGATGATTTTTCTTTGCCAAGATCACACATTTACTCGCAAGTAGAAGCAAGAAATTTGTCATCTTTTCCGTCCATCATCTTGCGAGTGAAACGGGCATGGAGGTTGATGATTTGGGGGTGGTGTTGCGTTTTCCGGTCGCAGTGCGAGGCCGCCGGCCACGTCGTGTGCTACCACTGCCGCGCCGTGCACGGCACGATCTGCAGCCGCGCCAGCACGCACTGCGGCGAGCTGGACGCCGTCGTGGGCGCCGCCAAGGTGCCGTGCCCCTACAGGGTGTTCGGCTGCGAGCGGCACGTGGTGTACCACGAGGCCGCGGACCACCAGCGCGCCTGCCAGTGCGCGCCCTGCTCCTGCCCGGACCCCGCCTGCGCCTTCGCGGGCTCCCGCGCGGCGCTCCTCGACCACTTCGCCGCCGTCCACCGCCGCCCCGCCTTCACGGTCCGCTACGGCCGGTCCCGGGACCTGGGCCTCTCCGTGTCGAGCCGCTGGCACGCGCTCGTCGGGGAGGAGGACGGCAGCGCGTTCCTCGTGTCCCTGGGCCCGTTCGGCGCGGCCACCGCCGCGTCGCTGGTGTGAGTCAGGCCGGACGGCGAGGCGGCGCCGCAGTTCTGGTGCAAGCTCTCCGTGGAGCGCCTGGGCGTCGGCAACAGGGACAGGCTGGTCCTCATGGCCTCGGCGGTGAGCAGCAGCGCGCTGTCCACCGGCGCGTCGGCGCCGGGGCAGGGGATGTTCTTGGCCGTGCCCCAGGAACTGCTCTCCGGCGACACGCTCACGCTCACCGTCCGCATTGATCTGATCGGGCCTGCCCCTGCAGCCGCTCCCATGTCGACAACACCACGGGCTAGGACGCCGAGGAGGATGTAGTGAAGCATATGCGGCCCATGATCTTCTGCACTCTGCATGTTCTGTCTATGAGACTATGAGACTATGAGCTGTGTCGGTAGTAGTTTCATACTGGGGACAGAGGATCATGCTTCTTCCAAAGTTTGCGTCCATGGTTCACATAAATACTGGTGTGTTCAGCATACCGTCAGATATAAGCTTCTACCGCTTCTGAATGTTTCAGTAAAGGTGAGATATGTAAGATAATATTTCTCAAAATTCTGCATTTTGTTACCGAAGTGAAGATACAGTGTGCAACAGTGCCAGCGTGTCAGACAATGTTCAAGGCCAGAGCTCCATGCAAATAGCATTGACTGCTGTTGTTCGTAAAAGAAAAGAAAAAAGGGGCGTTTTGGCTCCTGGGAACATTTGCTCCCGGATGAACAGTTCCGCAAAAATGTCAGAAAATGTTTTCGAAAAATTCTGATTTTTTTTGTAGATGTTCGTGTCAGTGTCACAAACATGATTGACAATTTTCATACTAAACTGAGCAGTAGTATTTCGTAGGTGAAAAAAACAAATTTGGATGACAATTTGGGGTAACATTTGGTGTTCAAATTTGTTATTTTTGCATAGGCCACACTCTTTAACCTTTTTGCCTAAAACTTTGCAGGTGACATTTGAATGTGACTACAAATACATACAAATTTTGTTGAGATTTTTTTGACATTTGAAATTTTATTTTTCGCGAACAGGAGCACGTGCTCCCGGGAGCCGAATTGGATTTCCCAAGAAAAAACGCTTATGCACCTTGACGTACGTACCAAACAATACATTTTTTCATATAAAATAAACAATGCACTTGGGCTCACAAATTAAGTCCATTGGTTTCACCCTCCAACTGTTTTTTTTTAAAACACAGTACAACACAAGCGTTTATATAGACGCGCATACACTCATCCCTATGAGCGTACAGACGCACACCCTACCCCTATGAGCACCTCCGAAAGACCGAGCCGCAGTTTACGACAAAATTGAGCTACTTAGTGTTGAAAATATTAGCACTTTTCCGATTAGACTAATCCATGAGTAAATAACAAGCATGGTAAATACAGTATGCACTTCATACCGATACCTAAGCATACTAGCACGTACAACACATAGAAATGGAATATCTATGAACATGGCATATACGGCTAGCACGAGAACGAGTAAATGAGGGATGAACAAATTATACCCTCCGGTTGCCCAAGCCAACGCAGCGGCGGACGCAGCAGACTCGGCGTCGTCTGTGGCCTTCTTCTTGACGGGGGTGGCGACGGCGGCGGTGGCGACCACGGTGTCGATGCAGGGGAAGTAGTTGAAGCAGAGGAGGACGAAGACGGGGACAGATCGGGAGCAGTCGCGTCGAGACGCTCCCCAAAAACCTTATTGCCGTTCTCTCAGGCAGGATCTCGAACGACAGGGTTCCGGAGGCACCTGCTATCCCGACCAACCATGCACGCGGTCGTCGGGATGGGATCGCCGGAAGCCGCACACTGAGAGGAACAGTAGATGATGGAGGCTAAGGTTGCACAGAGAGGGAGAGAGTGAACGGATTAGGTTTTCACTCCACAGGCGGCGCCTCCTTATATAGGTCGTCGGGTAGATGGGCATGGGCCAGGCCCACGACCGAGTCCGCGAACAGCCCACGGTCCAACGTCTTGGATAGTGGCACTTTCGTTTGGCGACTCGTTAATTAAATCACATTTAATTAACCATTTCTAACTGGCAAAAATAAGGCTCGGCTCGGCTCATTCCCGCAACCCGCGATGCGCGCGCGCGTCGTGACGAGGCGAGGCGTGGCGTGGCGAGGCGAGGCGGGCGGCGGAGGAGGAGGAGCGCGCGTGTACAACTCCTCTTCCCAAGCTCCCAATGACATGTGGTAGAGCAGCCCTTATAAAGGGGTCGCACTCTTGTTAGTGTAGCAGTATGGTACTAAACTTCCCACCACTTGCCGTACACCCACATGGGCCATAGAGGTTAACCAGGCATTATTGTCTTATATGGGCCTAAGCCCATCTATAATCCAACAATCCCCCACTAGATCTCGAGGCACATACATTTGTCAGCTGTTCCGAACAATGTTTGATATACCAGAATTTTCAGTGGAGACTGTTAAGTTGAACTTCCACCTAGAGCAATAGTATTAGACTTCTTCACAACTGAACAATGGACTATGCCTTGAATTGTCAGTTTAGAGTGCAGAAGTTTCGCCTATTGTCAGTTGATATGTGGCTGCCGAAGGCTAAACCCCATGGGTGGAGCTTATTAGTCATACTCCTTACCTTCTCATGAGCTTCCTAGAGATTACCCAATCTCATAGACTGTGACCAGCAGTCTATCTCACATAGGTGTGTTCCTCCAAAGAATGCTCTGTAGGTTAGCATCTTGCTTACACAAGCTTTGGAACACATTAAGACAAAGTCAGCCTGCCTTACAGAGTATGAGAGTCTTATATCTCAAACGGAGTGGGTTAGTAAGGATACTCTCCTCATTTGACCGTTGTATTGTTTTCCTAGATCCTAATTCACGGGATCTCCGATCATATAGGTTGGGTTACCCCCATGGCAACTTACATGGGTTTCATGCCCATCTCCTTCGATGCATTTTCTATCACAATTCGTGATAGCCCTTTTGTAAAGGGATCTGCCAGATTCTTAGACCTCTGGATGTAATCCAATGCTATTACTCTAGAGTTTCTAGAATGCCTGACAGATTTCAATCTTCTTCTTATATGCTTTGTGGATTGCATGTTGTCTTTTGAACTCTTAGCCTTGGCAATCACTTTTTGATTATCACAATTCATAAGGATAGCCAGGACTGGCTTATCAACCACTAGCAAATCCATCAAAAGCTCTCGAAGCCATTCTGCTTCGACGCATGATGTGTCTAATGTTATGAGTTCTGCTTCCATAGTCGATCTCGTTAAGATCGTCTGCTTGCAAGACTTCCAGGAAACAACACCACCACCAAGTGTGAAGACATACCAACTTGTGGCTTTCATCTCGTCACCATCAGATATCCAATTAGAATCACTATACCCTTCGAGTACCGTCGGGTACCCAGAATACTGAATTCCGTAGTTCGCAATACCTTGCAAATAACGCATGACTCGCTCAACAGCATGCCAATGCACATCTCCCGGGTTGGAAACAAACCGCCTCAGTTTGCACACAACAAATGAGATGTCAGGACGAGTAGCACATGCTAGGTACATGAGTGAACCGATCACTTGAGAGTATCTCAATCGATCAACAGTCGTGCCTTCGAATTTTCGAATCCGCACGCTAGGATCATATGGTGTTGCAGAAGGTTTGCAATCAGAATATCCAAAACGACTCAAAATCTTCTCAACATAGTGGGATTGCAAGAGTGTAATTCCACCTCACTATCTCGCAGTAGCTTGATGTTTAAGATAACATCGGCCACACCTAGGTCTTTCATCTCAAAGATATGAGATAGAAAAGCCTTGACCTCCTCAATGACTTTGAGGTGGGTCCCAAATATCAGTATGTCATCGACACACAAACAAAGTATAACTCCTTCGCCCCCACCATGGCGATAGTATACACATTTGTCAGCTTCATTAACAACAAAGCCAGCAGATGTCAAAGTTGTATTAAACTTATCATGCCATTGCTTAGGCGCTTGTTTCAGGCCATACAAAGATTTCAATAGCTTGCACATCTTTCTTTCCTGACCATTTACTACAAAGCCATCTGGCCGTTGCATGTAAATTTCCTCGTCTAGCTCTGCGTTGAGGAAAGCAGTCTTAACGTCCATTTGATGAACGAGAAGACCATGCGAGGCAGCCAACGAGAGTAACACTCGAATGGTTGTCAGTCTAGCCACAGGTGAGTAAGTATCGAAGAAATCCTCTTCTTCTTTCTGGGTATAACCCTTTGCCGCAAGCCTAGCCTTATACTTCTCGACAGTACAATCGGGCCTAAGCGTTTTCTTGAAACCTGCTACCTCTTGAGCTTGCGTTGGTTTTCCCTTGAAGAGGAAAGGGTGATGCAGCGAAGTAGATAAGTATTTCCCTCAGTTTGTTGAGAACCAAGGTATCAATCCAGTAGGAGGAACAAGCAAGGCACCAATATTTGCACCTACACAAACAATCAAACACTTGCACCCAACGCTATAAAGGGGTTGTCAATCCCTTCACGATTACTTGCAAGGATGAGATCTGATAGAGATAGATATAAAAGATTACCAAAAGTAAAACTAAAATAAAATTGCAGCAAGGTATTTTTGGTATTTTTGGTTTATAGATCTGAAAATATAATATGGAAAATAGATCCGGGGGCCATAGGTTTCACTAGAGGCTTCTCTCTTGAAGGAAAATAATACGGTGGGTGAACAAATTACTGTCGAGCAATTGATAGAAAAGCGCATAGTTATGACGATATCCAAGGCAATGATTATGCATATAGGCATCACGTCCGTGTCAAGTAGACCGAAACAATTCTGCATCTACTACTATTACTCCACACATCGACCGACTCCTGCCTGCATCTAGAGTATTAAGTTCATGAAGAACAGAGTAACGCATTAGGTAAGATGACATGATGTAGAGGGATAAACTCAAGCAATATGATGAAAACCCCATCTTTTTATCCTCGATGGCAACAATACAAATACGTGCCTCGCTACCCCTACTTTGTCACTGGGTGAGGACACCGCAAGATTGAACCCAAAACTAAGCACTTCTCCCATTGCAAGAATTACCAATCTAGTTGGCCAAACCAAACCAATAAATCGAAGAGACTTGCAAAGATATGAAATCATGCATATAAGAATTCAGAAAAGACTCAAATAATATTCATAGATAATCTGATCATAAACCCACAATTCATCGGATCTCGACAAACACACCGCAAAAGAGTATTACATTGGATAGATCTAAATGAAGATCATGAAGAACATGGTATTGAAGAACATAGAGAGAGAAGAGGCCATCTAGCTACTAGCTATGGACCCGAAGGTCTGAGGTGAACTACTCACGCATCATTGGAGGGGCAATGGAGTTGATGTAGATGCCCTCCGTGATCGAATCCCCCTCCGGCAGATTACCGGAAAAGGCTCCAAGATGGGATCTCACGGGAACAGAGGCTTGCGGCGGTGGAAAAGTATTATCATGGCTCTTTTTGGTATTGGGGGGATATTTGGGAATTTATAGGCCGAAGAATAGGGTTAGGAGGCCTGCTGGGGGGCCACAAGCCAGGGGGGCGCCCCCCCCCTAGGGCGCGCCCCTATGGCTTGTCGCCTCCCGGCAGGTCTCCTGCCTTCATCTCCAAGTCTGGTAGGTTTCTTCTGGTCCAAGAAAAATCATCCCGAAGGTTTTATTCCGTTTGGACTCCGTTTAATATTCCTTATCTGCAATACTCAAAAACAAGGAAAAAACAGAAACTGGCACTAGGCACTAGATTAATAGGTTAGTCCCAAAAATAATATAAAATAGCATATTAATGCATATAAAACATCCAAAACAGATAATATAATAGCATGGAACAATCAAAAATTATAGATACGTTGGAGACGTATCAAGCATCCCCAAGCTTAATTCCTTCTCGTCCTTGAGTAGGTAAATGATAAAAACAGAATTTTTGATGTGGAATGCTACCTAACATATTTATCCATGTAATATTCTTTATTGTGGCATGAATGTCCAGATCCATAAGATTCAAAACAAAAGTTTAATATTGACATAAAAACAGTAATACTTCAAGCATACTAACAAACAATCGTGTCCTTTCAAAATAACATGGCTAAAGAAAGTTATCCCTACAAAATCATATAGTCTGGCTATGCTCCATCTTCCCCACACAAAGTATTTAAATCATGCACAACCCCGATGACAAGTCAAGCAATTGTTTCACACCTTTTATGTTCTCAAACCTTTTCAACTTTCACGCAATACATGAGCGTGAGCCATGGATATAGCACTATAGGTGGAATAGAATATGGTGGAGGTTGCAAGGAAAAAGGAGAAGATAGTCTCACATCAACTAGGCGTGTCAACGGGCTATGGAGATGCCCATCAATAGATATCAATGTGAGTGAGTAGGGATTGCCATGCAACGGATGCACTAGAGCTATAAGTGTATGAAAGCTCAAAAAGAAACTAAGTGGGTGTGCATCCAACTTGCTTGCTCATGAAGACCTAGGGCAATTTGAGGAAGCCCATCATTGGAATATACAAGCCAAGTTATATAATGAAAAATTCCCACTAGTATATGAAAGTGACAAAATAGGAGACTCTCTATCATGAAGATCATGGTGCTACTTTGAAGCACAAGTGTGGAAAAAGGATAGTAGCATTGTCCCTTCTCTCTTTTCTCTCATTTACTTTATTTTTTATTTTTATTTTTTATTTTTTTTATTTTGGTGGGCATCTTTGGCCTCTTTTTTTTATTTGGGCTTAATTGGCCTCTTTTATTATTTGTAAAGTCCGGAGACTCATCCCAACTTGTGAGGGAATCATAGCTTCCATCATCCTTTCCTCACATGGGACAATGCTCTATAATGATGATCATCACACTTTTATTTACTTACAACTCAAAAATTACAACTCGATACCTAGAACAAAATATGACTCTAAAGCAATATGAAAATGATGGTGCGTGTCATAATAAACGGAACGGTGGAAGTTGCATGGCAATATATCTCGGAATGGCTATGGAAATGTCATAATAGGTAGGTATGGTGGCTGTTTTGAGGAAGGATATATGGTGGGTTTAATGCACCGGCGAAAGTTGTGCGGTACTAGAGAGGCTAGCAATGGTGGAAGGGTGAGAGTGCGTATAATCCATGGACTCACATTAGTCATAAAGAACTCACATACTTATTGCAAAAGCCTATTAGTTATCGAAGCAAAGTATTAGACGCATGCTCCTAGGGGAGAGGTTGGTAGGAGTTAACCATCGCGCGCTCCCGACCCTCACACAAAGGATGACAATCATTAAACAAATCATGCTCCGACTTCGTTACATAACGGTTCACCATACGTGCATGCTACAGGAATCACAAACCTTAACACAAGTATTTTTACCAATCCACAATTACTCACTAGCATGACTCAAATATCACCATCTCTATATCTCAAAACTTTATGCAAGGAATCAAACTTCTCATAGTATTCAATGCACTTTATATGAAAGTTTTTATTATATCCCTCTTGGATGCCCATTATCTTAGGACTAAATTCATAACCTAAACCAATTACCATGCTGTTTAAAGACTCTCAAAATAATATAAGTGAGGTACGAGCGTTCAATTATTTCTATAAAATAAACACCACCGTGCTCTAAAAAGATATAAGTGAAGCACTAGAGCAAAATTGCCTAGCTCAAAAGATATAAGTGAAGCACATAGAGTATTCTAATAAATTCACGATTAATGTGGGTCTCTCTCAAAAAGATGTGTGCAGCAAGGATGATTGTGGCAAACTAAAAAGCAAAGACTCATATCATACAAGACGCTCCAAGCAAAACACATATCATGTGGTGAATAAAAATATAGCCTCAAGTAAATTTACCGGTGGATTGAGGACAAAAGAGGGGATGCCTTCCGGGGCATCCCCAAGCTTAGGCTCTTTGGTATCCTTGAATATTACTTGGGGTGCCTTGGGCATCCCCAATCTTAGGCTCTTGCCACTCCTTATTCCATAGTCCATCAAATCTTTACCCAAAACTTGAAAACTTCACAACACAAAACTCAACAGAAAACTCGTGAGATCCGTTAGTATAAGAAAAATAAATCACCACTTTAGGTACTGTTGTGAACTCATTCTTTATTTATATTGGTGTAATATATACTGTATTACAACTTCTCCATGGTTCATACCCCCCGATACAACCCATAGATACATCAAAATAAGCAAACAACACAAAGAAAACAGAATCTGTCAAAAACAGAACAGTCTGTAGCAATCTGTAGACTTCGAATACTTATGTAACTCCAAAAATTCTGAAAAATTAGGAAAATCTTGGAAATTTGTATATAAATCTTGTGTAAAAAATTCAGACTCATTCGACGCTCTGGTGAATTTATAAAATTCCTGGACTTAGCTTAAAAGTTTCTGTTTTTCAGCAAAACCAAATCAACTATCACCGTAAACCATCCCAAAGGTCTTACTTGGCACAAACACTAATTAAAACAATAAAACACAATTACTAC
Organism: Elymus sibiricus; assembly: GCA_039707655.1. Lineage (NCBI taxonomy): Eukaryota > Viridiplantae > Streptophyta > Magnoliopsida > Poales > Poaceae > Elymus > Elymus sibiricus. The sequence goes on from CM077675.1 coordinate 433,215,631, forward strand.
AGAGGTAATAATGTGTGAAGCACTCAAGAACTGAAGCAAAAAACATAAAACATAAAATAAAATTGGGTTGCCTCCCAACAAGCGCTATTGTTTAACGCCCCTAGCTAGGCATAACGCAATAGATCTAGGTATTGTCATCTTTGGTTTGCAACTCCTCAATCGCAAACTTATAAATCCTAGGAGGTTCTTTGCTCTTATAAATAATAATGCTCCTAGGCAAGAGGTCAAGAGATTCACGTGTGGCAATTGGTTCCCTAACAATATTAATAAAGCTAGGGTGAACACTTATCATCTTAAGATCTTCATCCCCTTTACTAGAGGATCCACCCTTATTTTTAGGAACATAAACAAACTTGGCAGTCTTAGAAGGAGGAAAATTTGGAGTGGTTTGAACCGAGGCAAAAGCGGAACCCAAGTTAGTAATAATGTCCTCTAGCTTGCCAATTCTAGAGGAATCTTGATCCAATTTTTCATTAACTATGGGTTCTTTTTCCCTTAGATTTTTTAAAGTAACTCCTACCTTAGATCCATATTGAGTAATTTGATTATGAACTTTTTATCCAAGTTTTCAATGAGCTCTATAGTAGCAACTTTATTTTCAATAATATCAAGCCTTCGCATCACATGTTCCAAAGTTAAGATTGTTTCGTTAACCATGAGTGGGGGTGAACCTACCAAATTTATCATAGCATTATAGGAATCAACGGCATGGCTTCCCAAGAAATTTCCTCCCGTAATGGTATCCAAAACATATCTATTCCAAGGAGAAACACCCACATAAAAATTGCGAAGGAGAACGGTAGTAGATTGCTTACGAGTAGATCTATTTTGAGCATTGCAAATTCTATACCAAGCATCTTTTAAGTTTTCTCCCTCCCTTTGCTTAAAATTAAGAACTTCACTCTCGGGAGTGCTAGCGATAGTAGTAAGGCTAGCCATGAGTTTAAGCGATCTCACAAACAGGCAAACAAAAAGCAAACGAAAAGACGAACGGGAGAAGGGCGAATAAAAAGGCAAATCTTTTTGGTTTTTTTCTGAAAATCGTTTTAGAAGTGGGGGAGAGGAAAACGAGAGGCAAATGGCAAATAATGTAAATGCAAGAGATGAGTTTGTGATGGGTACTTGGTAGGCTTGATGTAGATCTTGTCTTGACTTGCTATGTATCCTCCCCGGCAACGGCGCCAGAAATCCTTCTTGCTACCTCTTGAGCTTGCGTTGGTTTTCCCTTGAAGAGGAAAGGGTGATGCAGCGAAGTAGATAAGTATTTCCCTCAGTTTGTTGAGAACCAAGGTATCAATCCAGTAGGAGGAACAAGCAAGGCACCAATATTTGCACCTACACAAACAATCAAACACTTGCACCCAACGCTATAAAGGGGTTGTCAATCCCTTCACGGTTACTTGCAAGGATGAGATCTGATAGAGATAGATATAAAAGATTGCCAAAAGTAAAACTAAAATAAAATTGCAGCAAGGTATTTTTGGTATTTTTGGTTTATAGATCTGAAAATATAATATGGAAAATAGACCCGGGGGCCATAGGTTTCACTAGAGGCTTCTCTCTTGAAGGAAAATAATACGGTGGGTGAACAAATTACTGTCGAGCAATTGATAGAAAAGCGCATAGTTATGACGATATCCAAAGCAATGATTATGCATATAGGCATCACGTCCGTGTCAAGTAGACCGAAACGATTCTGCATCTACTACTATTACTCCACACATCGACCGACTCCTGCCTGCATCTAGAGTATTAAGTTCATGAAGAACAGAGTAACGCATTAGGTAAGATGACATGATGTAGAGGGATAAACTCAAGCAATATGATGAAAACCCCATCTTTTTATCCTCGATGGCAACAATACTAATACGTGCCTCGCTACCCCTACTTTGTCACTGGGTGAGGACACCGCAAAATTGAACCCAAAACTAAGCACTTCTCCCATTGCAAGAATTACCAATCTAGTTGGCCAAACCAAACCAATAACTCGAAGAGACTTGCAAAGATATGAAATCATGCATATAAGAATTCAGAAAAGACTCAAATAATATTCATAGATAATCTGATCATAAACCCACAATTCATCGGATCTCGACAAACACACCGCAAAAGAGTATTACATCGGATAGATCTCCATGAAGATCATGAAGAACATGGTATTGAAGAACATAGAGAGAGAATAAGCCATCTAGCTACTAGCTATGGACCCGAAGGTCTGAGGTGAACTACTCACGCATCATCGGAGGGGCAATGGAGTTGATGTAGATGCCCTCCGTGATCGAATCCCCCTCCGGCAGATTACCGGAAATGGCTCCAAGATGGGATCTCACGGGAACAGAGGCTTGCGGCGGCGGAAAAGTATTATCATGGCTCTTTTTGGTATTGGGGGAATATTTGGGAATTTATAGGCCGAAGAATAGGGTTAGGAGGCCTGCTGGGGGGCCACAAGCCAGGGGGGCGCCCCCCCCTAGGGCGCGCCCCTGTGTCTTGTCGCCTCCCGGCAGGTCTCCTGCCTTCATCTCCAAGTCTGGTAGGTTTCTTCTGGTCCAAGAAATATCATCCCAAAGGTTTTATTCCGTTTGGACTCCGTTTAATATTCCTTATCTGCAATACTCAAAAACAAGGAAAAAACAAAAATTGGCACTAGGCACTAGATTAATAGGTTAGTCCCAAAACTAATATAAAATAGCATATTAATGCATATAAAACATCCAAAACAGATAATATAATAGCATGGAACAATCAAAAATTATAGATACGTTGGAGACGTATCAAAACACCACTTACATCCCAATGGTTGGCAACCATAAGGACGATCAGTGATCTCCTAGGTCCCGCTAGTCAAGATGGAATCCATATCGTTTCGGACCGCATCCTTCCAGTAGTCAGCATCCGGTGATGCGTAAGCTTCTGAAATGGAACTAGGAGTGTCATCATCCACGAGGTACACGAGGAAATCATCAGCAAAAGACTTTGCAGTCATTTGTCTCCTGCTCCTAACATGAGCTTCCTCGTCATCCTCCGTGGAACTTTCATCACTTTTGTGTTCATAATATTACATCCGAATGGCAGGTAGGAGCCTCATTAGATTCCAGTATTACTTTGCATATCTCTCATGGGGAAAATATCCTCAAAGAGTGTAGCATCTTTAGACTCCATGATCATACCGACCTTCACGTCATGTACATCATATTTAATCACTAGAAATCTATAGCCAACGCTATGCTTCGCATAGCCCAGAAAAACGCAGTCCACAGTCTTTGGTCCCGACTTACGCTTTTTGGTTATCAGCACGTTAGAGTTTCGCCAAACAGCCCCAAGTGCGCAAGTAAGAGATTGTATTTCTTTTCTTTTCCCATTGCTCAAATGGAGTAGTCTCATTATCCTTCGTGGGAACTTTATTCAGAACATGACATGATGTCAATACAGCCTCCCCCACCATGCCTTGGATAAACCCGATGTATCTAACATGGCATTAACCAAATCTGTTAGAGTACGGTTTTTCCGTTCGGCAACACCATTTGACTGGGGTGAGTAGGGAGGCGTCCTCTTATGAATAATAACATGTTGCGCACAGAATAAATTGAACTCGTTACAAAAGTACTCTCCACCACGATCAGACCAAACTCGTTTTATTTTCTTTTCAAGTTGGTTCTCAACTTCTGCCTTATAGATTTTAAAGTAGTGTAGAGCCTCATCCTTTGTATTTAACAAATACACATAGCGGAATCTAGTGGAATCATCAATCAACGTATAAAATATTTCTTTCCACCTTTAGTCAACACACCATTCATTTCGCAAATATCTGAATGTATGAGCTCTAGCGGTGCCAGGTGTCTCTCCTTCGCAACCTTCTATGGCTTACGAGGTTGCTTGGCTTGCACACACGCATGGCACTTAGAGCCTTTGGCTAAAGTGAAACTCGGGATTAATTCCATCTTAGCTAGCCGCGTCATACAACCGAATTTAATGTGACAAAGACGTGAATGCCAAACCTAACATTCGTTCACATTAGAATGAATTTGGTTCACGACGTTATTACAGATCCGCTAGGGAAAGGTGGAACAAACCTCCGCAATCATATCCTTTTCCAACAAATAGTCCATACCGAGATACGACTGCTTTATTGGACTCGAATACTAACTTAAACCATTCTTTACACAGAAGGGAGCCACTAACGAGATTCTTCTTGATAGCGGGGACATGCTGCATGTTCTTTAGTTGCACGATCTTTCCCGAACTAAACTTCAGATCTACCGTGCCATCACCATGAACAGAAGCATGCGAGCAATTCCCCATCAGGACGGAGCAATCTCGTGCGACCTGGTAAGAAGAGAACAATGACATATCAACACACACATGAATGTTGGCCCCAGTGTCAACCCACCAATCGGTGGATTGACAAACTGAAAGTATAGTAAACAAATTACCATACCCAGTTGCCCCATCACTGTTTCTCATAGTCACATTGACAGACTTGGAGTCATGTCCTGACTTCTTTACTTGTTTGGGCACTTGTTTGCCCAATGTTCCTCTGAACCACAAGTAAAGCAGCCATCTCTCCTTTTGTCTTTCTTCTTACCCTTCTTCTTGAAGGTAGTATTCTGCTGGACAGAGTTCTTTCCCTTGAACTTGTGGAAATTCTACTGCACCACATTGGCGCTAGAAGAACCCTCTGCCACTTTCACGTGTGAGTCCTTTGCTCTCGAGTTCTGCTCAACAATTAGATGACCGATGATATCCTCAACAGAGAATTCACGTCTCAAGTGCTTGAGAGAAGTAGCAAAGTTCCTCCATCCAGGAGGGAGTTTTGCAATAATGCAACCCGCGACAAACTTGTCTGGTAACTCACACTTCAGGAGCTCCAGCTCCTTAGCGAGGCATTGTATCTCATGAGCCTGGTCCAGAACAGGACGGTTATCAACCATCCTGTAATCATGGAACTGCTCCATAGCATATAGTTCGCTTCCAGCATCGGTTGCGCCGAACTTAGCTTCAAGCGCATCCCACAAGTTTTTGGCAATGCGCATATGGAGATATGCGTCAACCAACTTGTCTCCGATCACAGTAAGAGCGGCTCCCACAAAGACAGTGGTGGCCTCCCTGAATGCCTTCTCCTGTTCAGGAGCAATCGTTCCTGCGGGATCCACAGCACCGCCCAAAACACGTTCATAGCCATGAGCCACAAGGTGGTCCTCGTCTGCCAATGCTTAAAATGCGTTCCAGTAAACTTTTACGGTTTCAGTGTAGCGGCAAAGCCATGAATCAAAAAGTGCCTAAAATAAGGTTTTTGGAATGTTGACAATATTAGCACTTTCCCGATTAGACTAATCCACGAGTAAATAACAAGCATGGTAAATACGGTATGCACTTCATTCCGATACCTAAGCATATATACTAGCACATACAGTACATAGAAACGAAATATCTATGAACATGGCATATACGGCTAGCATGAAAACGAGTAAATGTGGGATGCACAAATCATACCCTCCGGTTGGCCAAGCCAATGCGACGGCGGTGGCGGCAGCCTCGTCGTCATCCGTGGCCTTCTTCTTGGCGGTGGCGGTGACAGCGGTATTGTCGACCATGGTGTCGATGCAGGGGAAGTAGTTGAAGCAGAGGAGGATGAAAACCGGGACGGATCGGGAGCAGTCGCCTCAAGACGCTCCCCAAAAGCCTTATTGCCGTTCTCCCGGGCAGGATCTCGAATGACAGGGTTCCGGAGGCACCTGCTCTCCCGACCAACCGTGCAAGCGGTCGTCGGGATGGGATCGCCAGAAGGAGCACACTGAGAGGAACAGTAGATGGCGGCGGCTAGGATTGCACAGAGAGGGGGAGAGTGAACGGATTAGGTTTTCACTCTATAGGCGGCGCCTCATTATATAGGCCGTCGGGTGGGTGGGCCTGGGCCAGGCCCATGATGGAGTCCGCGAACAGCCCACGGTCCAACGTCTCGGACACCGGCACTTTCGTTTAGCGACTCGTTAATTAAATCACATTTAATTAACCATTTCTGACCGGCAAAAATAAGGCTCGGCTCATTCCCGCAACCAGCGGCGCGCGTGCGTGTCGTGACGAGGCGTGGCGATGCGGGCGGAGGAGGAGGAGGAGCGGGCATGTACAACTCCTCTTCCCTAGCTCCCAATGGCATGTGGTAGAGCAGTCCTTATAAAGGGGTCTCACTCTTGTTACTGTAGCAGCATGGTACTAAACTTCCCACCACTTGCCGTACACCCACATGGGTCATAAAGATTAACCAGGGGTTATTGTCTTATATGGGCCTAAGCCCATCTATAATTCAACACTTAGTTTCTCAAGTTCTAAACTATAGAAGACGTGTGCTCCCCAAGTTTATGGAAAATGATACTCCCTCTATCCCATATATAAGAATGTTTTCGACACTAGTGTAATTGAAAAAACACTCTTATATTATGGGACGGAGGGAGTACCTGATAATGCACATCCAAAACCGGTTCACAATATTTTTGTGACACTTAACTAGAAGAAGCAGCTAGGGAAGAGATTCCATCATTCCGTTGCCGAAATGGGCATGCAAATAAACAAGCACCCACATTGTATGCAACAGAAAGATGATTGTCATCTACCTACATTATCAAACCTACGTTTCTCCATAAGTAAATTAAAGGATTCCCATAGTGTACTCACAGCCATTGAGCTTAGAGTTGCAAGGAGTAGCCTCTCCGGCAACAAGCCTAGCAAACAGTGGTGATCTCGACAGCACATTCATGTCATTATAAGAGCTAGGCAATTCAAAGAATGATTGTCAAATCTATAGATCCTTCGATGGCACAACCTCAAGAATGATTGTTGAATTGTTGCAGTGGCCATTGTACTGACCTTTCCACCCTGCAGGATAATTCTTTTATCTCTAGTGCATGCATTCAATTGATCCTAGTATCCAAGAAGATGAGCCGGCCCTTGGGGGCTACAGGTCGAGTCAGTCACAGCATTCACAAGACATGGCTTCTCTTAGAAAGACAAAGCTGGGCCTTGGGGGCTACCAAAGGATATATGACCGGTGGGCATATAGAGGAGAACATACCTCGTATTTATTCTTCATCATGCTAACAAGGCCGATTTCCATTTCACGGCTTGTTGCCAGGCGGTCCAAACAGGCAACATGAAGATCTTCGACACTAAAGTTCTCATAATTTGGAAGCTCCAATTTGGTCTTCCCTTTTTCTTGCAGTACCGCTTCATCCTTAGCAATAACCTTTGTTAACACCCTGGAAATCTTAGGAGCGGTATAACCCGTCCCAGTAATAACAACCTCAGGGGCATTTTTGTTTGTTGCTGAAGAATTGGGCGGGTCAAGGTTAATCGCTGATGTAGCTTCAACGGTTCCGGCGTCAGTACTGGCTGGTTCAGATGGAGGTAAATCGGTGGGGATCTCCTGAGGGTCTTCAGGTTGATCAACACGAACTTCAGGAGCCGCCAAATCAGGAATCTCCGGCTCAGGGGCCTCAGGGTTAACAGAAGACCCGTCAGTTTTCTTTTTCTTGGCTTTGGCCCTGCCAAGTTAAAGAGTATAATATGAAGAATGGGAAGAGAAAATTGTCTACTCAAACAGACAAATTGATGAGGAATTTACCCATGATTGATAACAAAGGGCGCCAGTTTGGACGCAGTTGAGTCGTCCGATGAAGGCGGCGACTCCTGATTAACCAAGGCATAAGAGTCAAAAGTTGACACATCAAGTTAGAACTTCCTTAGAAGTTTAGAATATTAAGTACCTTGGCTGGTCGTTTCCGGGCGACTGATTTATCAGGTAAGCCCTCAACAAGATCACCACTCCCGCTTCGGGTCTGACGCCTAGACTGGTGCTAGGTTTTCTTCAAAATAAAGTGAGGGTCAAGATGAGCGTCCGGGTGAGAAAAGCCTACCTTCCAAACAACCCGCCTTGTTTTCAATGGAGGCGAAGGTTCTGAGTCACAAGAGATGAAAATTACCTCAACATCGCCTGCACGGCTTGTCTCAACATCACCTTAAGAGGAAAAAGGCGTCAGATAGATTCCATAAAATATAAACAAAAGATTAATTTTACCTCTGATCGGGTATCAGTGGCAGTTGTTTCGTCCATAGGAGACGGTCCTTCTGCAGCCGCCTTATTCTTCTTCTTGCTCGGGGCGGCTTTGGGCATGTTAGCCGCGGTCTTGATGCGTCTCCGATTCCAGAAAGAAGATGTAGCCTGCAAAATTAAACATTCAGATCAAGAAAGCAAAGGCTCAAAAGTTTGTTCAAAAATCCGGATTAAGATTTTGAAGGTTTTATACCGGAGGAGCCGGGTTAAGGGCGTAGAAAGGTTTCAACCCGTCCCTGCTGCAAGTCTCTTTGTTTTCACCTAGCAGCTTCTTCACAATCCGGTTTATTTTGCCAGCCTCCAAAGAAAAATTGTTATACCATTGAGCGTCGTTCAAATCGCCAGAGTAAGTACACATTAAGCCACTGCGCAGGCTTAATGGCAGAATCCTCCAAGATACCCAACACCGGGTTAAGTCGACCCCTGTGAACTTGTACGTCTCCAACGTATCTATAATTTTTGCCTGTTCCATGCTGTTATATTATCATTCTTGGATGTTTTACAATCATTATATTACAACTTTATATCATTTTTTGGGACTAACCTATTGACATAGTGCCAAAGTGCCAGTTGCTGTTTTTGCTTGTTTTTTACTTCGCAGAAAATTAGTACCAAACAGAGATGAAACGCTGCGGGGATTTTTGTGGATTTTTTACGGACCAGAAGAAACCAGATGGGCCAAAGAACACCAGAAGAGGGGGCCCAGGGTGGCCAGTCCCCACCAGGGCGCGCCAGAGCCCCACTGGCGCGGCCTGGTGGGTGCTGGGCACCTCGGCCACCCCCTCAACCAATTATCGTGCCTATAAATTCCCTGGAAATACAAAAACCCTAGGGGAGTCGACGAAACACAATTCCAGCCGCCGCAAGTTCCAGAACCGCGAGGTCTAATCTAAACACCATCACGGAGGGGTTCATCTTCCTCATAGATGCCTCTCCGATGATGCGTGAGTAGTCCACCATAGACCTACGGGTCCGTAGGCAGTAGCTAGATGGCTTCTTCTCTCTCTCTCTTATGATTCTCAATACAATGGTCTCTTGGAGATCTATTTGATGTAAACTTTTGCGATGTGTTTGTTGGGATCCGATGAATTTTGAGTTCATGATCAGTTTCTATCCATGAATATTATTTGAGTCTTCTTTGATCTCTTATATGCATGATTACTTATAGCCTCGTATTTCTTCTTCGAATCCTTGGTTTAGTTAGGCTAACTAGATCGATTTTTCTTGCCATGGGAAGAGGTGCTTTGTGATGGGTTCGATCTTGCGGTGTTCTTTCCCAGTGACAGAAGGGGCAGCAAGACACGCATGTATCGTTGCTATTAAGGATAACAAGATGGGGTCTATTCCTACATGAATAGATCTTGTCTACATCATGTCATCATTCTTATTGCATTACTCCGTTTTTCCATGAACTTAATACACTAGATGCATGCTGGATAGCGGTCGATGTGTGGAGTAATAGAGGTAGATGCAGGCAGGAGTCGGTCTATCTATCTTGGACGTGATGCCTATATAATGATCATCGCCTTGGATATTGTCATGACTATTCGATTTTCTATCAATTGCCCAACAGTAATTTGTTCACCCACCGTGCGCTATACTCATGAGAGAAGCCACTAGTGAACCCTACGGCCCCCGGGTCTACTTTCCATCATATTGCTTTCCGGTCTACGTTTTTTGCAATCTTTATTGTCAGATCTACAAAACCAAAAACCCAAAAATATATTGCTGCATATTTACTCTTTTTATTTGTGTTCTTAAGAGATCTATCTCTCCTATCTATCACTACCTAATCTATCTTATTACCGTAGAGAGATTGACAACCTCTCTTTCGCGTCGGGTTGCAAGTATTTGTTGTTTGTGTGCAGGTGCTGCTTATTGGGTGTTGGTGATCCTCCTACTGGTTCGATAACCTTGGTTTCATAACTGAGGGAAATACTTACCGTCGCTGTGCTGCATCATCCCTTCCTCTTTGGGGAAATACCGACGCTGTCCAAGCCACGTCAAAGGAATTTCTGGCGCCATTGCCAGGGAGGAAGCGGTCTCTTCTACATGCCTATCGTAGGCGCCGAGGGGACTCCACCATCATCTACCAGGTTCCTAATCACAAATCTCATCTCCTTGCAATTACATTATTTGCCATTTGCCTCTCGTTTTCCTCTCCCCCACTTCACCAATTTGCCGTCTTACTCGCCCTCTTTTTCGTTCGATCTCTTGCTTGTTGCTATGACTAGCGTTACTACTCCCCCTTTGTCACCAGATTTTGAAGTTCTATACTTCAAACAAAAACAAGGGGAAAATTTGAAAGATGCCTGGTATAGGCTAATGGAATCCTATCGTATTTCCAATCTAAAAGGAGATGCAAAAGTTTTGCTTAGAAATTTTTATATTGGATTGGCTTTGCATCATAGAGAGCTTTTGGATTTCGCCTCAAAGGGCAATTTTATTGAACTTGATGCAAATGCCGCTTATGAAGTTTTGGAAGGAATCTTGGGGGTTCCTCCACCAAAAAAGGGGCTTGCTTTTTCACAAGAGGGAGTTCAAATTCTTGACAAATTGGGTGACTTACATAAGCACCTGGTCGAATTACAAAAATATGATGAACCCCTCAAGCATATTAGTGGGAACCTCAATCGTTTGAACACTTTGATTAGCCTTTGCAATAAGCGTTTGGATATTTTGGATCTTAAGATGGTTTCTTCTCCTAAAAATTTGGGGAAGCATAAAGAGCCCCCCGGATTCTAGAAGGCCCTCACAAAAGTGACCAAAACCAAAGATGACAATACTTGAATCTATCCAATATGCCTAGCTAGGGGCGTAAAACGATAGCGCTTGTTGGGAGGCAACCCAATGAATAAATTATTTTTTTCTTTTTCCTTTCTGTTTTTGTGTGTTGACACAATTATGCCTCTGTTATGATTGTGTTTTTATGATTTATATTGTGTTTGTGCCAAGTGGAACCGTTAGGATGATTCATAGGATGAGTAGAAGTGATGCGGAATCTGAAACAGAAACTTTGCGTCCAGTATATGAATTTTGATTTTTTTCTGGAACGTGATATTGAGCTGAAATTTCAACACAGTGTTGCTATACAAATTCCTTACGTTGTCCTAATTTATCAGAATTTTTCGAATTACAGAAGTATGGGTATGGTACAGATTACTACAGACTGTTCTGTTTGAGACAGATTCTGTTTTTGTTGCATTGTGTGCTTGTTTTGATGAATCTATGGTTTGTATTGGAGGGTATAAGCCATGGTAAAGTTAAAATACAGTAGGTATAATGCAATTATAAAATTTGAATGGGTTTACAATAGTACCTAAAGTAGTGATTTGCTTTCTTATACTAACGGATCTCACGAAGATTTTGTTGAGTTTTGTGTGATTGAAGGTTTCAGGTTTTGGGTGAGATCACGATGGATGAAGGAATAAGGAGTAGCAAAAGCTTAAGCTTGGGGATACTACCGCACCCCCAAGATATATCCAAAGTGTAACAAGCAACTAAGCTTGGGGATGCCCCCGAGTGGCATCCCCTCTTTCTTCTAACGAACATCGGTATTTTACTTGGAGCTATATTTTTATTCGTCACATATCATGTGTTTTGCTTGGAGCGTCTTGTATCTTTGCTTGCTTTGTTTGTTAGTTTTTCCTTTGTATCCTTGCTGTACACACCTATTTTTGAAAGACAAAATCATGCTATGATTTGTTAGAATTGCTCTATGTGCTTCACTTAAACTTTTTGAGCTATAGAATTGCTCTAGTGCTTTACTTATATCTTTTTGAGCACGGTGTGCTTGGAAGCTTTTGTAGAAATACTCTCATGCTTCATTTAGATTAATTTGGGAGTTAGTAAATTTTGAAGAAATCCTCTCATGCTTCACTTATACCTATTTGAGAGATGAAATCTTTATGCTCATGTGCTTGACTTAAATTTGTTTGAGCTTGCCAAAAAGCAATGGCAATATATGAAACTAGTCCCAGAGTGATATAATAAAAACTTTCATGAAGATCATTGGACAAATTAAACTTGATTCTTTGTAATAGTTTTGAAACATGATGATAGTAATATGTGAGTCATGTTAGTGAGTAATTATGCTTAGTAGGAATATTGGTGTTAAGGTTTGTGATTCCCTATGCATGCATGAAAGTCAATAGTTGTGCAATGAAGTTACATCCTACTTGTGGTGCATGATTCGGTGTTAGTTATGTTCAATGCTCACTTATGTGATTTTTCGTTTCTTGGTTTGGTTGCTTCCCAATCTATTTGCTAGCCTTCATTTGTACTAAGTAGAAATACTACTTGTGCATCCAAAATCCTTAAACCAAGTTTTGCCTTATGAGTCCACCATACCTACCTATATGCGGTATTTCCATGCCGTTCCAAGCAAATTTGTATGTGCCATCTCTAAATTTTCAAAATAAATTTTCTCTTTAGTGTGCCCGTACCGCTCATGAAACGGTGAGGAGTGTCCAATATTTTTCCATGCTAGATGTGTTATTCTCAAGATGAGTGTTTATTCACTTGTCATTGCACGAGAGTGCGGCGGTAATAGGGATGCCCATTCCCGAAATGAAAAAAAAATATTTAGTTTATGTTGTCAAATAATAAATTCCTTGGAAAGTGTTGGTATGGAAGGCAACCGTGGATACGGCCCGCCATGGAAAGTGAAAGTTTGGTGGAAAAAGGAATAAACTTTATTTTCTGTTTGGGAACCGCCTATGATATATCTAGCATGGAAAGTATTGTGAGCTACTTTGTCGTTTTCGTTGACAGCAAAAGCATGCCACCCAAAATATTTTTTCTCTCTCAATTTAAAACTTTGAGCTCTGGCACCTCTACAAATCCCTACTTCCCTCTGCGAAGGGCCTATCTATTTACTTTATGCAATTTTTATTTTTGCTTTGAGTCTCCATCTTCTCTTATAAGCACCAACTAGGGGGCACTATGATCGTACTTGAGCATTGGGCATAGCTAATATTTGAGTGTGTTTCATGAATGGATCAATGATTGAGCATGATGGGCTAGGGATAACTTTATTTAGTGTTGATATTTTGAAATACATGGTTGCTTGTTGACATGCTTGAGTATTGAAGTCATTATGTTAAAACTAGACTATTGCTTTGAATCATTTACAAGTCCAAATTCCATGCTATATAAAGAAGAAAAGAATATGATGAACATGTTAGGCAGCATACCACATCAAAAATTCTGTTTTTATCATTTACCTACTCGAGGACGAGTAGGAATTAAGCTTGGGGATGCTGATACGTCTCCAACGTATCTATAATTTTTGCTTGTTCCATGCTGTTATATTATCATTCTTGGATGTTTTACAATCATTATATTACAACTTTATATCATTTTTTGGGACTAACCTATTGACATAGTGCCAAAGTGCCAGTTGCTGTTTTTGCTTGTTTTTTACTTCGCAGAAAATTAGTACCAAACAGAGATGAAACGCTGCAGGGATTTTTGTGGATTTTTTATGGACCAGAAGAAACCAGATGGGCCAAAGAACACCAGAAGAGGGGGCCCAGGGTGGCCAGCCCCCATCAGGGCGCGCCAGAGCCCCCCTGGCGCAGCCTAGTGGGTACTGGGCACCTCGGGCACCCCCTCAACCGACTATCGTGCCTATAAATTTCCTGGAAATCCAAAAACCCTAGGGGAGTCGACGAAACACAATTCCAGCCGCCGCAAGTTCCAGAACCGCGAGATCCAATCTAAACACCATCACGGACGGGTTCATCTTCCTCATAGGTGCCTCTTCGATGATGTGTGAGTAGTCCACCATAGACCTACGGGTCCGCAGGCAGTAGCTAGATGGCTTCTTCTCTCTCTCTTATGATTCTCAATACAATGGTCTCTTGGAGATCTATTTGATGTAAACTTTTGCGGTGTGTTTGTTGGGATCCAATGAATTTTGAGTTCATGATCAGTTTCTATCCATGAATATTATTTGAGTCTTCTTTGATCTCTTATATGCATGATTACTTATAGCTTCGTATTTCTTCTTCGAATCTTCGGTTTAGTTAGGCCAACTAGATCGATTTTTCTTGCCATGGGAAGAGGTGCTTTGTGATGGGTTCGATCTTGCGGTGTTCTTTCCCAGTGACAGAAGGGGCAGCAAGACACGCATGTATCGTTGCTATTAAGGATAACAAGATGGGGTCTATTCCTACATGAATAGATCTTGTCTACATCATGTCATCGTTCTTATTGCATTACTCCGTTTTTCCATGAACTTAATACACTAGATGCATGCTGGATAGCGGTCGATGTGTGGAGTAATAGAGGTAGATGCAGGCAGGAGTCGGTCTATCTATCTTGGACGTGATGCCTATATAATGATCATCGCCTTGGATATCGTCATGACTATTCAATTTTCTATCAATTGCCCAACAGTAATTTGTTCACCCACCGTGCGTTATACTCATGAGAGAAGCCACTAGTGAAACCTACGGCCCCCGGGTCTACTTTTCATCATATTGCTTTCTGATCTACGTTTTTTGCAATCTTTATTGTCAGATCTACAAAACCAAAAACCCAAAAATATATTGCTGGATATTTACTCTTTTTATTTGTGTTCTTAAGAGATCTATCTCTCCTATCTATCACTACCTAATCTATCTTATTACCGTAGAGATATTGACAACCTCTCTTTCGCGTCGGGTTGCAAGTATTTGTTGTCTGTGTGCAGGTGCTGCTTATTGGGTGTTGGTGATCCTCCTACTGGTTCGATAACCTTGGTTTCATAACTGAGAGAAATACTTACCGTCGTTGTGCTGCATCATCCCTTCCTCTTTGGGGAAATACCGACGCAGTCCAAGCCACGTCATCAACCCGTTGGCTAACAGAGCCCTCAACTTTGGATAAACATGGGCGTGTTGGGAGCGTTCCTCTGGAGGAGCCCAACCCGGAAGCTCGAGATCCATGGGGAGGTGGTTGGGCCTATAACCCGGCAAGGGGTTTTCATCAGCAGGAGCGGTATTTCGACAATAAAACCAAGTCTTGTTCCACCCTTTAGGGTGGCTTGGTAAGGTGGCAGCAGGAAAAAGGACGTCTTTCCGCCTCTGGATCGAAAACCCGCCAAGCTCTAAGCCGGGACCGTCCGCACACTCTGTTTGCCGGTTCAAATAGAAAAACTCCCTGAAGAGGGAGACAGTGGGTTCCGTCTGAAGATACACCTCGCAAAATACTTGGAATTGGCAAAGGTTCCATACGGAGTTAGGGCCCAGGTCTTGAGGATGAAGATGGAAAAAGTGTAAGACATCTCGGAAGAATTTTGACCCGGGAGGTGAGAAACCCCTCTGTAGGTGATCCAAGAATATCACCACTTCCCCCTCCTTGGGGTTTGGGATTTCCTCTCCAAGGACGACAACCAACCACATTTTGAGGAGGCAAAAACACATGTTCCTCATAATCCTTTAAGTGAACATCAGAAACTTGAGTTGCCACCCAGTTGCAGGCTTTTGACTCCGACATAATGAGTCGCCTGGATAAAGTAAAAGATGGCGGCTTAAGTAAATGGTTCAAGTAAAATGATATAATTATTTGCAATGGAAGGCAAGCCTTGTAAAGAGCCAGAGTCTATACAATGGCTTAAACATATGACGGGTTACAATTTTTAATCCGGCAGAAGTAAGGGCGACTTGTGCTAAGACCAAAGGTTTTTGAGAATTTTGTTAAGTATGAGACAAACAAGTTTCTCCCGAAGCCGCAACAATTTTGAATCTAAGAATAGTTCAAAAAAGCGAGAATATTCGCTAGCCCTAGCAGAGGAGCATAGAAGCCATGACAGTACGGTTCATCTAATAATGAGAAGGATTCAAACATATCATACGCGAAACGTAGTTGGTATCTCTACCGCTTTACTTTGGTGATTACGTTCGCGAGATCCACTCACGGAGTTAGCAATGGTGATGAACTGGAGGAAGGTTGACCGAAGAACTCGAAGAACCTCGGGGTGCTATAATGGATCTAGGTCAGAAGAAATATGACTTACTCGAGTGCTCACCGGTGGCGGCAGAAGCGCGCGGAGGATTGACTGACAAAGACGAAATACCGCGATGACCTCGAGGAAGACTGCCGAGATGAGGAAACCGCGGCGGTGGCACGAGGAGCTTCCAAACTCGAGGAAGAAGAAGAAGCGAAGAGGAGAAGTGGAAAGTGAATCAGGGGCCCTTCGGTAAATATTTGAAGGGAAGGAGCTCAAAGGGCCAACTGACAGGCACGGCAATCGAGGGAATATAGTAAATTTCGGGAAACAAAAACGCCTTGATTTTTGGGATAAACGGATATGACCAGATTCGCCATGATATTATTATTATTTTTTCCAGATTGACGACAGATGACGTCACAATGAATGAACACTGGGAAAATGACAAGTGTGGGAGCAGAACAAGCCGGCGTTATGAAATCCATAGAAGATACCAATCCAAGGATGAGCCGCCAAAAGGAGGAAAGATCTATTGACATGAACAGATTCAAATCAATTTGGGGCCTAATGTCGGGGATATAACTCCACGGTCTAACCCGCCATACTGGGTCGGGTTAAACCTATCAACGACTGTACAATCAAGTATAAGATGGGCCGTATCATGAAGACAAAGACGAACGAGGCGGTGTCTGACTAGAGTCGCCAGACGGCCCAATACCTGAAGGCGGCGGCTCAAGGCCCATGAAGCTAAAAGACGCCGGTGGAGTTTCCTTAAGATACAAGGCAAGTTAGAGACATTGTAGGTCACGGGTCATGGTATGACCCGAACTCTATTGTAAACCCTAGGACTTGACCTGTATATAAAGGCAGGTACCTAGGGTCCCAATAAGTTAATTTACAACCTCTCGATAGCTAGGTTAGCGATTCCGTACCCTTGTAATCGAGATCTATCCATCAAATACACACAAAGCAGGACGTAGGCTATTACCTCCATAAGAGGGGCCGAACCTGGATAAACTCGACTCTCTCTCTCTCTCTCGTTCAACCCCTTCGAGTCGCCACCTATCGGCGATGGCCTCACAGCTAAGTCCTGTTACGAGGACTTCTGTCGGGTTGACAAAACCACGACAGTTGGCGCCCACCGTGGGGCTCTCGCCTGGTGGAGTTGAGTTTTTGAATGGAATCCAACCAGGATTTGGGAAGTTTGCGGTGAACCAGATGGTCAAGAGCTGCCTTGACAGCATCTACGAGCCGACTTGTAGTGTCAAGGCTAACCCGATTAGACGTGGGTTTCGAGATCCCGCGGGAGAGATTGGTTTAGAGACCTCTGAGTCAGACATCTACATCAACATCGACGAGTCGGCTCGGAGCGCCCGATCCAATCAACGCCAGGGCAGCCTTCGTCATGTATTCATCGGCTTCACGCAAGGGATCAGCCTTTCGGATGAGCCAGCCCGTAGCGGCGACATCCTCGCCAACTCTGACGGCACATCATCCACAGGAGAGACGGAGTCAATCTGCCCCCTTTATGATGGCGAGCTTGGGGGCTCTGAGGAACATAATGAGTCGCATCGACAAGTCGCCGTCTACATCGCGGGGGCTACGACGGTTCCAGATCCGACTGCGGCTGGAGGTTCTGGCGGGTCAACTAAAACACCGGCTCAAGCCATGACTGAGCTCGTGGAAACTCCAGTCACTGCAGAAAATCAGGAAGAGCACAATGTGGAGCTAACCAAAGTGCGTAGTCAAATAATTGAGGTACAGAAGGAGATTGATGCTGAGAATACACGAATGGCGGAGTTGCAGGCTCGCATTCATCAAGAGACTGAGCGCCTTAAGGCCGAAGCCTGGCGATTAGGAGTTCAGAGGGAGGCATCGGAGGCGGTTTACGAGAGAAGACGCCACCGGGGACTCCCTCCGAACCTTGAGCCACAACAGCTTTTTAACACCCCACAACAGACACCAGGAACTGTTCAGCAACCCGGGAATCAGCAAGAGGAACCAGCTCAACCCCCGCCGGCTCAATCCCCGCCTCGGCGATTTCAGATGCCGCGGGGCCACTTTTCCAATCCTGTTGACAACATGTTGGCTGCAACCCAGAATTTGGAGGCACTTCCTGTTAACGGAAACTCCCCTCTTGAGGTTGAAGCTAGAAACGCTATCGAGATGCAAAAAACTGATGTGGTACAACAGGCACATTATTCATACAGCCGGGATCGGATGCATTCCACTCCCTACACTAGCAAGGGACGTCATGTGGAGTCCTCGGCTGTTTCCAGCAGTGGGCGAAGACAACAACCTCAGGTCTCCCCAACCCATCCCATGCCGTTAGATGCCTAGGCAGTTGTTGATGCTGCGAGAGGCGCACGACAGGCAGAAGCAGAAGTAGCAGCGCCGGCGATTCAGCAACTTCACCCTCAATTGGCGATTTTGGGGGCTGGATCCAATAGTAGGACGATTGGTATACCATGCATATCCCCAGCACTCCGCGCTGAGCGCATGCCCAAAGACTTCAAGGGGCCTCGTAAGGTGCCAAATTACACGACAGATCTTGAGCCGACATCCTGGATCGAAAGTTATGAGTTGGCAATGGATATGCTGGATGTCAGTGACGCTGTATGTGCTAAATACTTAACCATGATGTTGGAAGGACCGGCTCGAACGTGGTTGAAGAACTTGCCGCCTAATTCAATCAACACCTGGACCGAGCTGAAAGAGCGATTCATCAAGAATTTCCAAGGGACTTTCAAGAAGCCTATGACGATAGTAGACCTACAGCATTGCGTTCAACGAGTGGACGAGTCGGCTCATCATTGGACTCGCCGGGTCGCGGAGATTATCCACTCATCAGACAGCATCACGGCGGCTCAAGCAGTCCTAATATTGGAAAAGAACTGTCATTTCTAGCCTTTGGTTCCGAAACTCGGACGACTCAAGTGAAAAGTGCAAGATATGGGCGATTTAATGGATGTTCTCACCAGGTATGTCGAGTCAGATAGCACGAAAGACCCCGGCTCAGACGAGGATAAGACCACCAAAGGCAAAAAGGCTGAAGGAGGAAAAGGCCAGCATGGTCACGGTGGTAACTAGGGGGCTCAAAATAATAAGCGGAAACAACCTGATGGCGGGTTAGACTTTGTGGCCAACACTAACACGGACTTCAAGAATCAGCGCCGCAACGGTCGACCCGGAGGGGCTTATAATGGGAATAAACCTTGCAATTATGAAGAGACGCTTAAAGCACCTTGCCCTAAGTACATCACTCAAGATAAGCCGGCTAGCCACTCTTGGGAGAATTGTTATATCATGCAAGAGTTCTGCAGCCAGGCTTTCCAGAATAGTTCAGGAGGCAATGGTGGAGGACACCCGGGTCAACACGGACCTGGCGGATCACAAGCTGGCCCGGGGGCTGGTTTTCAACATCAGGGAAATCATGGCAATGGACAGCATCCTGGCCAGAGCAATCAGCATAATAACCAAGGAGGATTTCAAAGTAATCCCAAACAATTGAATAACGGTCAGTACCACTAGCACCTGAATCCGAATAAAATTCACTCTGGAGGACTTCAAAGAAGAAATTTTATGTCTCTGAGAAGGGAAACAAGCCGGCCCTGGGACACCAGTGGCCTCTTTATATTTAGCTCCACCGGCTCTTTTTTGTAATTTCTTCACCCCCTTCTAGCCACACGATCTTGGTTAGTTTAACCGAGATGCTGACTGGTTTAAAAAGGCTTTGTAAAAGATCACAAAGTATCCTGTGACATTTTCTGATCTGGAAATCAGCCTTTCCGCATAAGTATGTCGTGATGATGATGCGAAGGATGTGGTACACATGTTCTTAATGTTAAGATAATCTGTCGGCTTTCGAGGCTCGACAGAGAAAGACCGGCTTTCGAGGCTCGAGTCTTGCTTCAGTGAAGCGGGTATGATAACCCATGGTTTATCCCAGCTCTCTGTATGCCGGCTCTCACATGACTCAAACCGGTGTTTTAACCTTGACAAGTTCAGGGTCCAAAAAATGATTGACTTGTAAAGAGTACATGGGGTCATCTGATCGGAGTCGCATCAAGCGTACAGGCATGTTTAACCATATATGGCGTTTTTGCCGGGTCAAGAGGATGAGAAAGCTAAGCCCGATGGGCTGGAAGCCCCAAATGCCCTTTGTTTCGGAAAATAAAGACTCAAACTCTATTTGTAGGTTGAAACGACAAAAATATGCCGGCTTTATTCATACTCGAAGCATAAAGAAGTATATACAGAATTCTGCAAAGCTACCTTTGAAACATGATGTCTTATATTTCAACACTTCGAAGGCCAGTGCTATGTGCTGAAACTCATCACATAAAAATGTTTTGGGCACGCCTTGTTTTGCATTACCGGTTTATGCATGAAATAACCAGTTTTTCAGCTGCATGACAGCATAAAATTACATTATTGTGGGGGCTAAAAGGACCTTGTTTGTCGGGTCTTATTAAGCCGGCTTGTCAATATTGCCTCGTTTGGCTTTATTCATTATAGCAAGTTTCAGGTTCAAAGTTACCACCGGCTCATGCTGGAAAAGAGAAATAGATTGTTAAAATCTAGAAAATCAAGACCTTCTGCCGGCTCATTTTGCCCAGCTCTATCTTATCAAGAGCTCATCGATAGAAAGACTGTGAACGGACAGGATGGTAAAACAGCAAATAAGTATCTTGCATCAACAAAAGTGCAAAACGTGCACGATGGCACGACGACAGTTTTCGGCTATCCCTATTACAAGCTCAAAGAATCCACAAATTGTTTTTTCCGCCCATACTTGGGGGCGTAAGTTGACATGGTGACGATTGAGGAAGCTCAAATCACCAACTACACCATCCGGGTTAATGGCGGCTAATCTTGCGCGTGAGACGCCTCCGGGTTGTCCACCGATTGGTCTTCCGGCTCCTGTATCTAAAGGTTATTCGCATCCTACTTGCAGTGAGATAAGGCCTAGAACACAGCCTCGTCATCAAGAATTGAAGACGGGTCAACTTCAGGGGCAAAGACATGCTCGCGCCGTTGAGGAGCCAGACTTTTTGATATTAAATCAGGTGGTGGAATCCGAGTATGATTGGCGCCGTAAGCCGCTTGATAGTTCCTCAGTTTCATCTTAGAAACAAGTTGAGTCGACAGCATCTGAGCATCCTTGACACAGGCAGCATAATCCTCCTGGGAAAATTCTGACCCGTCATTCTTAAATTCGGGGAAACCTTTTGCTAGCTCAGCTGGATCGAGCTCCTCTCCATAAGCTAAAGCCCGGCTCAATGCATATGTTGCGCCAGATCGGGCGGCTGATCTTTTTAGCTCTGGAATGTGCTGAGGAATGGTGGAAAGACACTCCAACACATTCTTCATAAACTTTAAGGGTTGCTTATCCCCCATTGTTGCCTTGTTCGCAAGATGACTCCCAGCATAGAGTTGCTCTGTCAAGGAATAGATAGCCTTAAGCATCAGCATGCTATTATCATAAAAGCTGCTAGTCCGAGGGCCTGCAAAATAAAATCAAGGCATGAATCGCCAGGCGCATTATGTCTATATCTCAAGAAGACAAGAGGCTATGTACACTTACCAAAAATGGCTTGGGTCATTTGGGCAATATGCCATTTTAACCCGGACAACTCCTCGGTGATGGGTTTGAGCCGGCCCTCAGCGTCCTCTGCACTTCAACAGAGCCGCCTTTTCATCTTCGAAGGATTTCTTCTCCTTTAAAAAGCATGCCTTAGCGTTTCCCAGCTCGATCAATGAGAGGCGAAGTTTTTCTTCAACTTCTGCCTAGGAGTTTTGCCCTTTTTCCAGATCTTTTTTAAAACTGGTCACGCTGGATTCGGCTGTCTTCAATGCTTCCTGCATCATAAATAAATTCTATGTCAAGTTCCAAGCAAATTGCAAACAATATATTTGGCACTTGGGGGCTAATGTATCTCAGCTCTTTTTGTCATTGAAAATGTGAAAAAGACCCGACTCATCTCAAGGAGATGAGCTGGCCCTTGGGGGCTACAAGTCGAAGTTCTTCAAAGTTATTACAAAAGACCCGACTCATCTCAAGAAGATGAGCCGGCCCTTGGGGGCTACAGGTCGAAAGTTCTCCAAAAATATTACAAAAAGACCCGACTCATCTCAAGAAGATGAGCTGGCCCTTGGGGGCTACAGGTCGAGTCAGTCACAGCATTCACAAGACCCGGTTTCTCTTAGAAAGACAAAGCTGGGCCTTGGGGGCTACCAAAGGATATATGACCGGTGGGCATATAGAGGAGAACATACCTCGTATTTATTCTTCAACATGCTAACAAGGCCGATTTCCATTTCACGACTTGTTGCCAGGCGGTCCAAACAGGCCGCATGAAGATCTTCGACACTAAAGTTCTCATAATTTGGAAGCTCCAATTTGGTCTTCCCTTTTTCTTGCAGTACCGCTTAATCCTTAGCAATAACCTTTGTTAACACCCTGGAAATCTCAGGAGCGGTATAACCCGTCCCAGTAATAACAACCTCAGGGGCATTTTTGTTTGTTGCTGAAGAATTGGGCGGGTCAAGGTTAATCGCTGATGTAGCTTCAACGGTTACGGCGTCAGTACTGGCTGGTTCAGATGGAGGTAAATCGGTGGGGATCTCCTGAGGGTCTTCAGGTTGATCAACACGAACTTCAGGAGCCGCCAAATCAGGAATCTCCAGCTCAGGGGCCTCGGGGTTAACAGAAGATCCGTCAGTTTTCTTTTTCTTGGCTTTGGCCCTGCCACGTTAAAGAGTATAATATGAACAATGGGAAGAGAAAATAGTCTACTCAAATAGACAAATTGATGAGGAATTTACCCATGATTGATAACAAAGGGCGCCAGTTTGGACGCAGTTGAGTCGTCCGATGAAGGCGGCGACTCTTGATTAACCAAGGCATAAGAGTCAAAAGTTGACACATCAAGTCAGAACTTCCTTAGAAGTTTAGAATATTAAGTACCTTGGTTGGTCGTTTCCGGGCGGCTGATTTATCAGGTAAGCCCTCAACAAGATCACCACTCTCGCTTCGGGTCTAACGCCTAGACTGGTGCTGGGATTTCTTCAAAATAAAGTGAGGGTCTAGATGAGCGTCCGGGTGAGAAAATCCTACCTTCCGAACAACCCGCCTTGTTTTCAATCGAGGCGAAGGTTCTGAGTCACAAGAGAAGGAAATTACCTCAACATCGCCTGCACGGCTTGTCTCAACATCATCCTAAGAGGAAAAAGGCGTCAGATAGATTCCATAAAATATAAACAAAAGATTAATTTTACCTCTGATTGGGTATCAATGGCAGTTGTTTCGTCCATATGAGACGGTCCTTCTGCAGCCGCCTTATTCTTCTTCTTGCTCGGGGCGGCTTTGGGCTTGTTAGCCGCGGTCTTGATGCATCTCCGATTCCAGAAAGAAGATGTAGCCTGCAAAATTAAACATTCATATCAAGAAAGCAAATGCTCAAAAGTTTGTTCAAAAAGCCGGATTAAGATTTTAAAGGTTTTTTACCGAAGGAGCCGGGTTAAGGGCGTAGAAAGGTTTCAACCCGTCCTTGCTGCAAGTCTCCTGGTTTTCACCTAGCAGCTTCTTCACAATCCGGTTTATTTCGCAGGCCTCCAAGGAAAAATTGTTGTACCGTTGAGCGTCGTTCAAATCGCCAGAGTAAGTACACATTAAGCCACTGCGCAGGCTTAACGGCAGAATCCTCCAAGATACCCAACACCGGGTTAAGTCGACCCCAATCAACCCGTTGGCTAACAGAGCCCTCAACTTTGGATAAACATGGGCGTGTTGGGAGCGTTCCTTTGGAGGAGCCCAACCCGGAAGCTCGAGATCCATGGGGAGGCGGTTGGGCCTATAACCCGGCAAGGGATTTTCATCAGCAGGAGCGGTATTTCGACAATAAAACCAAGTCTTGTTCCACCCTTTAGGGTGGCTTGGTAAGGTGGCAGCAGGAAAAAGGATGTCTTTCCGCCTCTGGATCGAAACCCCGCCAAGCTCTAAGCCGGGACCGTCCGCACACTCTGTTTGCCGGTTCAAATAGAAAAACTCCCTGAAGAGGGAGACAGTGGGTTCCGTCTGAAGATACACCTCGCAAAATACTTGGAATTGGCAAAGGTTCGATATGGAGTTAGGGCCCAGGTCTTGAGGATGAAGATGGAAAAAGTGTAAGACGTCTCGGAAGAATTTTGACCCGGGAGGTGAGAAACCCCTCTGTAGGTGATCCAAGAATATCACCACTTCCCCCTCCTTGGGGTTTGGGATTTCCTCTCCAAGGACGACAGCCAACCACATTTTGAGGCGGCAGAAACACATGTTCCTCATAATCCTTTAAGTGAACATCAGAAACTTGAGTTGCCACCCAGTTGCAGGCTTTTGACTCCGACATAATGAGTCGTCTGGATAAAGTAAAAGAGGGTGGCTTAAGTAAATGGTTCAAGTAAAGTGATCTAATTATTTGCAATGGAAGGGCAAGCCTTGTAAAGAGCCAAAGTCTATACAATGGCTTAAACATATGACGGGTTACTATTTTTAAGCCGGCAGAAGTAAGGGCGACTTGTGCTAAGACCAAAGGTTTTTGAGAATTTTGTTAAGTATGAGACAAACAAGTTTCTCCCGAAGCCGCAACAATTTTGAATCTAAGAATAGTTCAAAAAAGCAAGAATATTCGCTAGCCCTAGTAGAGGAGCATAGAAGCAATGACAGTACGGTTCATCTAATAATGAGAAGGATTAAAACATATCATACGCGAAACAGAGTTGGTATCTCTACCGCTTTACTTTGGTGATTACGTTCGCGAGATCCACTCACGGAGTTAGCAATGGTGATGAACTGGAGGAAAGTTGACCAAAGAACTCGAAGAACCTCGGGGTGCTATAATGGATCTAGGTCAGAACAAAGATGACTTACTCGAGTGCTCACCGGTGGCGGCGGAAGCGCGCGGAGGATTGACTGACGAAGACAAAATACCGCGACGACCACGAGCAAGACTGCCGAGATGAGGAAACCACGGCGGTGGCACAAGGAGCTTCCGAACTCGAGGAAGAAGAAGAAGCAAAGAGGAGAAGTGGAAAGTGAATCAGGGGCCCTTCGGTAAATATTTGAAGGGAAGTAGCTCGAAGGGGCAACTGACAGGCACGTCAATCGAGGGAATGCAGTAAATTTTGGGAAACAAAAATGCCTCGATTTTTGGGATAAACGGATATGACCATATTCGCCATGATGTTATTATTATTTTTTCCAGATTGACGACAGATGATGTCACAATGAATGAACACTGGGAAAATGACAAGTGTGGGAGCAGAACAAGCCGGCATTATGAAATCCATAGAAGATACCAATCCAAGGATGAGCCGCCAAAAGGAGGAAAGATCTATTGACATGAACGGATTCAAATCAATTTGGGGCCTAATGTCGGGGATATAACTCCACGGTGTAACCCGCCATACTGGGTCGGGTTAAACCTATCAACGACTGTACAATCAAGTTTAAGATGGGTCGTATCATGAAGACAAAGACGAACGAGGCGGTGGCTGACTAGAGTCGCCAGACGGCCCAATACCTGAAGGCGGCGGCTCAAGGCCCACGAAGCTAAAAGACGCCGGCCGAGTTTCCTTAAGATATAAGGCAAGTTAGAGACATTGTAGGTCACGGGTCATGGTATGACCCAGACTCTATTGTAAACCCTAGGACTTGACCTGTATATAAAGGCAGATACCTAGGGCCCCAAGAAGTTAAGTTACAACCTCTTGATAGCTAGGTTAGCGATTCCGCACCCTTGTAATCGAGATCTATCCATCAAATCCACACAAAGCAGGACGTAGGCTATTACCTCCATAGGAGGGGCCGAACCTGGGCAAACGCGACTCTCTCTCTCTCGTTCAACCCCTTCGAGTCGCCACCTATCGGCGATGGCCTCACACCTAAGTCCTAATACGAGGACATCTGCCGGGTTGACAAAACCACGACATCCGGATAGGTTGGAATAGGGTCGAAATAATCTCATAATATGGGCATGGCCCTTCCGCTCTATCACGTTTGAGGTGTATGCGCATCCTCTCCTTGGCTGCTGAATATCATCATTGAAGATCATACCAACGACCATTTCAAAGTCATCAACATCTTCTTCCTCCTCCGGTAACGGAGAGTCCTCAAAGATCATCTCTCTCAGCCTCTTCATATTCAATTTAAATAACTCGATTCAATTCAATTAACAAAAGAAAAAAAAGAGATAGAAAAAGCAAAAAAAACTAACCTAGGCATCAAATAGTCGAATACTTGCAAGGCGGCGGAGGTGTCATGGCCGGACGGCTACGTTCAACCGATACTAGCGGTCGGCATGGCATGGAGATGGCTAGCAGAGAACGGTGAGGTGCCGGTGAGGCTACGATGAAGAAGATCCAAGACGCTTTTCGGTGACGGGATCGATGTGGTATCGGTGGTGTTTGAGCTCGATTCTGGCGACTTCGACGGATGATGACCTGCTCGGATCGAGGCAGAAGGGCGGCAAGGGCGAAGGAAGGCGGTGGGTAGTCATCGGCTGTTGCGCCGACGACAACAGAGGTGTCATGGCCGGTCGGCTACGTTCAGCCGATACTAGTGGTCGGCGTGGCGTGTAGATTGCTGGCAGAGCACGGTGAGGCTACGATGAAGATGATGCGAGCCGCTTTTTGGCGGCGGGGCCGATGTGGTAACAACGGTGTTTGAGCTTGATTCCGGCGACGTCAATGGCCAAGGACTGGCTCGGATCATAGCAGAAGGGCGGTGAGGGCGAAGGGAGGCGGTGGGTATGTTGAGTATATTGATTATTAGGAAATATGAGATAGACTAGGATTTGTCCTGCCTTGTCTTGTACTCCAAGTTGGTCATTATACTCCTATATATATATGCCCGCGAGGCTCAAGCAATACAACAACTATTCCACCAAATCCCTCTCTCCCTTTTAACATGGTATCTGCCACAAGTTTCTAGACCTAGCCGACGCCCGTCGCTTCCTCACCGCGCGCCGCCCCCGGGGCGGTCGGCCTCCATGACCGTCGCCGGGGGCCGCGCCGCCCGTACCTAGGGTTCGTCCGCCGGTCGTGTTAACCCGTTGCCCTAGAGAGTATTTTTCCCGATCTCTTGATCCGGGGTTTTCTCTCTTCTGCCGGTCGCATTGATCGGCGTTTTCTTTTTGTTTTTCCGATCTAAGATCGGTTTGTGTCGCCCGCCGCCGTCGTTGACCACCGCGCCTCTACTCTGACACCGGCGTCGACTCTACACCGGTCACTTCGTCATCAACCACGCGGCAAGGCTAGACGCGCCGCCCAAGGGACGCCTTCGTGCGTCGCTGCCGGCCGCTCGCCCGCGTGGTCTGCATTGTCGGTCCGTCTTCGTCGTCATCGCCCGGGACACCACTGACAACGTCGCCATCAACTCCGATTTGCGCGTCGTCCCCGCCATGGCGCGTACAGCGCCGCCGTCGGTCTGATCAACCGATCTCGCACCTGTCTTTGCCAAGCCCGTCCCCAAGCATGCGCCTACCGCCGATCGAGCCACAAGTTGCCGTCGCGTCGTCTCCTCGGACCGCTGCGTCGCCGCCCCGAGGTCCTCCCGCCGGCTGCTCCGACCCGCGTGCCGCGCCTGCCGACGCCCCTCCGGGACGTCGCCTTGCGCTACGCGGTCCACGCCACCGCCCCAGGATCCTCCCGCCGGCTACACCCGTAGTCGCCACCGCCTTTGCGTCGCCCCCTCGGACTGTCGCACCTAGACCTGGGCATACCCCGGGCCGGGTCGGGTTTCGGGCCGGGCTTTACAGAGCCCGAACCAGAAATCCCAAGCCCGAGCCCGGCCCGGCCCGGCCAAAAATAGCAATATCCAGGCCCGAGTCCGGCTCGAGCGGCCTAAACACATGATTTCCGGGCCGGGCCGGGCCCCCCGTGTAAAGTGTTGTTTTTTGTAAGCCCGAGCCCGGCCCGAAGTGCTACCCGGGCCTGGTGTGCAAGCCCGAACCCGGCCCAAATGTAAAGCCCGGCCCGGATTTTTCGGGCCGGGCTCGGGCCGGGTCGCCGGGCCGGGCTGCCCATTCCCAGATTTAGTCGCACCGCGGAACGCGGTACACGCAGTCGCCCAACGGACCATCGCCACCGGCTAGTGGTTCTCCCCACGGCTGCCCCGATCCGCGCGCTACCGCTGCGTCGCCCCTTCGGGTTGTAGTGTCGCAGCCCGTGGTCTACTGTCGCCCCGAGGCCGTCCTCTCCAGGTCGTCCCCGTGGCCACACCGACCCTCGCGCTGCCGCTGCATCACCCCATCGGGCCGTAGCGAGCGTGGCACGCGGTCTCGGCCGCCGCCCGAGGCCATCCCCGTGGCTACACCGATTGGCTCGCCGCCGCTGTGTCGCCCCTTCGGGCCATCGCGCCGCGGCACGCGGTCCACGCCGCCGCCCCGAGGTCTTTCCGCCGTCGCCCCGACCTGCACGCTGCCGCTTCGTCGCCCTTCGGGCCGTAGCGCCACGGCGCGCGGTCCACTCCGCCGTCCCCGCGCGTCGACTTCCTCTGGTATGCGCCGCGCCTTCCACGGCGCGGGAACGCCATCATCCGCGTCGGTCTTCGTCACGCTGTCGGGTTCTTCCGCGCCTACTTCAAGCATCGCCGCCGCGCTCCTCGCCAACCGCCGCCGCTGCGCTCCTAACCAGCCGCCGCCACCGCTACTCTTCGGCGTCGCTGCGGCTCGCTCACCCGAGCCACGCCGCGCCTCTTCGGCGCCGCTGTAGCTCGCCGACCCGAGCCGCGCCGCCCGTCCACCCCCTTCGTCATCCGTCCAGCACCAGCTCATCGCCAGCGTCGCCGTCATCTACCCCGACCACTTCATCTACTCCGACCACCGTGGGCGACATCGGCCCCTCACAGATTTGCGCCGCAACCGTCGTCAAGTCCTTCTCTGCTATCCTCCTCGACATGGCATACCAGTTTGTGCAGATCCCCGTCTACGCATGCCCGGTGCTGGCAACACCGACGCGTGCCTTCATCCCCAGTGTGTTCCCAGGCCTGGCAAACCTGGAGCGACGCATCGTCAACATCGACTTCGTCCGTCTACGCATGCCCGGTGCTGGCAACACTGATGCGTGCCTTCGTCCACGATGTGTCCCCGGGCTTGGCAATCCCGGCGCGACGGATCGTCAACAACATCTTCTCCCCGACGCACCACTACTTCGACACCACTGCGCCCATGCTAACTCGGCGCCTCCTTGCGCCCGCGGCTCCACGGCGACTTCCTCGACACCGGCTACCCTGACTCGACATCGATCACGACATTCTTCGCACGGCTACATCGACCATGGCTATACCACCCTACGCTCTCAGCTACCTCGGCATCGGCACAAAGGGCTACCGCCTTGCTTGAGCAACCTCGTCGGTTTCCACTCCAGCCACAACTTCTGCGATGCATCGACTGTTACGACTGTGGGGGGTGTCAAGGATGTCCGTCGACTTACCTTCAGATTCTTCTCCAGTCTCACCGTCTGCGTCGCTACCGTTGTGACTGCGGGGAAAAATATGAGATAGACTAGGATTTGTCCTGCCTTGTCTTGTACTCCAAGTTGATCATTGTACTCCTATATATATGCCCACGAGGCTCAAGCAATACAACAACGATTCCACCAAATCCCTCTCTCCTTTTCAACAGGGTAGTCACTAGCAGTAGCACCGACGGCTGACACAACGCAGGGTGGGAACGGCGCGGGTGTGCAGAAGAGGCTGCAACTTTTACTTGGATTTAAGCAATGCAGCGAAACCGTTAACATGGCCGGGTCTGGAAGCGAAACAACTTTGGTGCAGGACGGACGCATGCGCAGTGGCGTGTCACCCTTAGGCAGCACGATGCATCATCCTCCAGTCACGTATTGTTTCCGTCGTCTTCAGGAATCGACCGGTGTACACGTCGTCTCTTTTCTTCATCCCAACAATCGTGGCAATCTTGCTCCAGATGCATCATCACATTCACACACATTCGAAACAAGTAGTAATTCGAAACAAGTAGTAGTACCCACTCCCAGTACAGATTACTCAAAGATCATACACACAGCCTCAGCCTTATTACTTGCTACCAAGTACCAACACACTGCCTCGGCTCCGGGACTTGCAACTCCATCAACACAGCGCTTAGGTCCTCAGTACAGTTCACACAACTCCCTACCAGCAGGAAAACTCAGCTCCATCAACACTTCGCTTAGGCCCCAGTTCAACCCATATCATTACTCAGAACGGCCGTCATCACATCAGGAAGAACGGGGAAGGGAGCAAGGGCCGGACGCTCCGGCGCACGTCGAAGCCGCGGAGGCGCTCCAGGTTCATCACCTCGGAGTGGTCGGCGAAGAGGTTCACCTGCGTCGGCGTATCGGTTCCAGGGATCAGACTATGAAAAGAAAAAGACAGCATATGTCAACAGTCTGCAGTTTCAGGGAGGGATAGGGAAGCAATCGGTACCCGTGGGCCGTATCGTTTGACGAACCACTCGGAGGTGTTGGCACCGGACGTCTCGAACATGGTCTTCTCGAGCCCGAGCCGGCCGACGATCTTCGCGATGATGTCCGCCCTGAGGGAGTCCGCGCGCTGGCAGACGTCGTCGGCGTCGATCATGATCATATCTGCACCTGCCTCCAGGCATCTCTCGGCCCTCCTTATCAGCAGGTCAACGTCTTCAACTCTTTCTGCAAAATATCAGCACAAAATGCAGGCATGTGTGTAAATAAGGAAGTGCAATGTAGTAGTCATCTTATGAAAGGAAACAAGTTGTGTTCACAGCCTAACAGAGGAACTTGACTCTGACAGTATTTTTCCAACAACAGAGAATAAGATACCGACGACTGAGAACGACTAAGTTCCTACTTATGCGACTAGAGAAATAGCACGGCATATATATGAGTACAATGGATCGGTAGTGCTTCTAGTTACCTGAGCTCTGCTTCACTGGAGCTATGTAAGCTCCAAACGCCCTATCACCAGATGCAGGGATATCAGAGCTGTCAAACTTCACTGAAAACAGGGGCTTGGCTCGCAATCCAGAGTTCTTTATGAGGCGGACCAGTCTCAGGATAGCCTCTTCAGGGAGCTTGAGAGATCCAGCGTTGAGCTCAATGGTGTCGAATCCCAACTCTTTGCATTCCTGCAACAATATATCTTATGTCATGCATGTGGCTTCAGAAGATGCACGAGGACAGCGAGGGATATCTACATACCTCTACATATTGCTTGAAAGAAGAGGGTCCTTGGCGCAGAAGATGCTCTGCCCAATCACCAGTGCTCACATAAATGTCATGCTTGTGCGCCAAATCGGTGATCTCTCTGATCAGTTCCTTCCCCATCAAACTATGAGATCCACCGGAGAACTTCAGGCCATCAACAAAAGGACCGAGATTATCCAATATCTCCTGAAAAAAAATACGGCAGGCTTGAGAATCTGCTATCAGAAATGTCCAGAGAGTGAAAAAGAAGCAGCACTATCATTAACCAGCACAGCAATTTAGGACAGTGGGAACCCAGAAAGGAGCTATGCGTCTTTGTTCTGATAATTATCTCCGTATCTTCAGAGTTTCTTCTAAATTCAGTATGGTCCATCTTTCATTCTAAGAATGTGTGCGACATTTCTTCCTTCGAAAAGGTACAACAGGGAGTCTGAAGGAAACTGAACCTGCAAAGAGGTCTTGATGGAGACATGAGGAAATTGTGCACAAAATACTACAACCACGTCTCCGCATTTCACCATCACATATCTACATCCCCTTTGCAGGTGGAATTTATCGTATCCATCTTCTGCATGCCAATCACACTCACACCAAATAGACCTAGACACTGGCAGATCTGAGTGGTAGAATATAGTCTACACCAAATTACCAATGAGCAGCAGTCGTACAACCAAGTTGAATAAGCTGGAAACCCCTAAAACTGGATCTGTAAATCGAACCCGTGATCGTCACACACTCCAACTTCTCAACACGCCTCAGCTAATCCTACGCACGGCAGAACCAATCACACGAGACACTAAGACCCAAACAGGGCCTCGATCTGAATTTGGGAGCAGTAAACCGCCGATTCCGAACGAGACGCGCGCACACAGAGCTCGCTGGAATCGAGCAACGCGGGACTCAAATCCGCGCATCGCGACCCCCAGCAGCGACGCCCAAATGCATGTGACGCTGGTATGAAATGGGGTGAGCTGGGCGGGCGGGCAGACCTGGAGCGCGTGGTGGGCGGGGCGGAAGGAGTAGCAGGGGCTCCGCATCTCCGTGACCCCGTAGCGGCGCGGCTTCTCCGGCCGGTCGTCGCCGGGGCCGCGCGCCTCCAGCGACAGCGCCACCACCTCCTCTCTCCACCCCCTCATCGTCGTCGTGCTCCTCCTCTCTCTCCCTCTCTCTCTCTCTTCTGTTGAGCGATCGGTGGAGCGATAAAGAGCAGGCAGGACGGACGGGAGAAGAGAAGAGAGGAGAAGAAGGTGGAAGCTTGCCGCTCCTTCTAGAGAGACGACGGATGGACCCGTTCCGTTCGGTGGTGTAATCTGCGTTGTTGGGCCGGGCCGAATTATCAGTAGAATGTTCAGATGGGCCATTCCCGTGCGGGGGAGGCCGTGCTCGGAAAGAGCCCAGGAACCAACCAAGCTCCAAGTATTATCCTGATGAAGGAGATTTTTGTTTCGACTTTACTGTTCACCGAGCTCATTTGAACTCGGGAGCAAAAACTCCGCGTCCCATCCACGGCCTAACAGCACATGTTCCCCCTATACATACTTGTGTTCTGAAGACAGCATAGCCACAACAGGTCACAAGGCTTCATGCCATGGTATTTTCAAGAATTACTTGCAAAAGGCCTCAGGTCAATGTCATCAGAACAGTATTTTCAAGAATCAAGGCCTTGGGTATACTTTACTTGAGAAAAAATAAATAGGCACGCGCTCAGTAAAACTATTAAAAAAAACTAAATCTCCCTGTAAGCAATGCAGAAAACTAAGTTGATGAGCGTCAGAGAGTACACACAAGGATCCCTGGCTGCCAAAGCCAGCGTTATCGTCAGGTCCTTGAGCCCAATCCAATGCTGTTTCTTGCTCCAGGAAAGGGTAAAACTACTTGCAAGTTTGTATCACATGCCAATTGGATTCATTTCAGTAAACTCATAAGTCATAGTCTTTGGATAAAAAGATCAACCGCTAGGCAACCACAGCATGTTCCAGCTGACAGAGAGGGACGTCATGAGTCATGACTACTGCAGCATTCAGTCCCGGGCTCCCCGCCGGGGCTGCTGAGGATCATCAGCAAAACTTCAGCCTGATAGCGTACCTTGAAAATAGCAGGTTGAATTGCCTATCCTACAGGTTGCCCTTCGCAACCAATTACTCCCTCCGTAAAGAAATATAAGAGCGTTTAGATCACTAAATGAGTACAACTTACCAGCTGCCACCAATTACAACTTGCAGCAGTGATGTTTTTGCATCCCTACCCATCAGAAATTTTCCACTGTTTTTGCATCCAAAAGCATCTCTTGCAGTTAACCGTTGCAACTTCATAAGTTACTTGAATTGCAGAGGAACCTTAGGCTAGAAAATAGAGCAGGTCTATGCGGAACACGATGCGGTCTTAAGGAATCAATATCGTCTACAAAACAAGCACAGGACACTAAGAACAGTGCAATCTTCAGGCATCAACCCTGTCTACGGCTGTTCGAAGGGGTCAGCCACTGACAAATCACGGCTATGCTTGAGGAGATGATTCGCAGTATTGCGATGTCTATTCCTGAATTCAAATTGGGCATCTCGAGAAGCTCTGTCTTCCACTCGTAGCAGCGTGTGCTGGTAAGCCAGCGACACACTGTTGTCAGCACCATATATTCCTTCAAACTCAATTTTGTTTAGCACTTTTGCATTCAAAACAAAGAACTTGGTAAACTCAAGCTGTTTATCATGGCCCACAAATGTTTCAAACACCACTGTTTTCAGATGGGTTTGAAGGCATTCAACTGGATGTAGTCGGTCATATTGAGGCTCAATTTCGCATCCATCTCGTCGTGTTTGTGAAACTGTAAAATGGATATTAAGAATTTGTCAAGCGTCTCTGTGTTAAAGCGGTTACAAACAAGATGTCAATAAATTCAAAAGTTTTAAAGCAAGCAAAATGAGCACTCACAACGACATAGAGCTTCTCAAGACAGGGGAACCTCCTAATGATATTAAGAACTCCATCCAATTCATATCCAGAACACCTAAGAGCCAAAATCTTCACGGTGTGCATCGAGTTTGCCAAGTCGACTGAACTTACTCCCTGAAGAAAACAAACAATGAACATGGCAAAAATGATTATCTCCGTGTAGGAAACTAGGAATGCCAAATGCAAGGTTCAAGGATGATGCTGGAGCTACCTGCGAGACTAGGAGCTTGGAGACGACAGGCAACAAAGGGCCCAGCATCTCCAGTTTAGGTGCACAAATTACCCGGATAGTACCACAATCCTCTCGGTAACCAAAAGGCATTAGTAACCTCACAAGGCGAGGCGCATCCTCGATGACAAGCTCCACTTTACCAGAGGTGTCACGGAAGCAGACTCTTAAGATTCGGCGAGCGAACATGGAGGCAACGTGCACCACGAACTTCGGACATGTGTAAACTCTCCAAGGCACGGCAAGCAGAGAGCAGTCCGTGGAAGGCGTCGACTGAGATGGAAACGGAGATCAAGGA
Organism: Elymus sibiricus; assembly: GCA_039707655.1. Taxonomy (NCBI): domain Eukaryota; kingdom Viridiplantae; phylum Streptophyta; class Magnoliopsida; order Poales; family Poaceae; genus Elymus; species Elymus sibiricus. The sequence goes on from CM077675.1 coordinate 433,250,369, forward strand.
GAGATGGTGGAGGAGGTCAAAGCCCGTGTCCGGCACCATCTCTCGGGGCAAATCACAACAGCTGATATTGGTAGGAGGGTAGGTGCAGAGCGGAGCGCGGATGGCGGCAGCGGGTCTCTGTCCGGATTACGTCCATCGCGGATCTTGTAGCCGACATCGAGCTCCTCAAGGCTGGCGAGGGCTCGGGAGCGGAACCAGGTCTCCGCCTGGTCGTGCAGGTCGCCGGGGAGGAGGCCGTGGAAGCAGAACCGGCGGGCGGGGCCAGGATGCTGGGAGATTACCTTGGAGACGGCATCGGGGGAGACGTAGGAAGAGCAGACGGGGATGCCGGGGTACGGGGTGCGGACCTCGAGGTTGAGAGGCGCGGAGCGCCACAGCGGGCGCCATCGGCGGAAGAAGACCTGCGTGCGGCCGCCGTCCTTGGTGGGGAGGAGGGAGATGATGGTGCAGAGAACGGCGTCGGGGACCCTGCTGATGAAATCGGCGCCGCTCTCGTCGCAGTCGCCACGCCGTGCCGTATTCGCTGCGGTCCCATGGGATTCTCCCGGGTCGGGCACCAGTGCCGCTGGCGCCGCGGCGGCCTCCATGGCCGGCGGCTGGCGGGACGGCAGATTTGGCCGCAATGCTCCACCCGCCGGCGCACTCGCACGGCTGGGGAAATGGGGAATGGAGTAGGGGGAGTGAATTGGGGTGTACAGGACAGCTAGGGTTGGCCAAATTGACTTGTTCGAGTGGGAGAAAACTTTCCAAATTTCGCTGGAAATTCAAGAAATTTTGACGGAAATGGAGTGGGGAAGGAGTGGCCTTCCCTCCGTGTACCTTCGGTGAGCAGTTGTTGTAGGCTCAGGGTGGGTTGGATTCGAGGCCATGGATATCGAGGCGGCGGCCCCAACTTGTAGTCTCATAGTTGAAAACCCGACGAGGATCATAACGGCGGCGGTGGCTATGCCCCCTTGGTTGTGTGGCCGGCGAGTGGTGTAGCGGCGGTTGGCTCGGGTTCGCTCCCTTTCGGTGGCAATGGCAACACCCGACTATGCACCTAGAGGTATGTACTAATGGTGATGCCCTAGTTGCCTTATGGTGGCATGATTGTGTTGCCGAGCAAAAGCTCCACGGTTTCGCGTCGACGATGGCGGCGCCCACAGGTGTCGCTCTCCTCTTGAGGACGTCATTGTGGTTCTCCCCCTCGTGCTAGGGTTCCGGATGAAAACCCTTGTCCATCTCGGACTCAACTGCGGTGTCACTTTGCATCGTTTCCCCTACTGAGGGCGTTGTCGTGCTGCCTAGGTGGCCTAGGGTGTATATTGGTGATGTCTTCAGGTCTTTATGTGCTCTAACTCTCGACCGCGTAGTTGATTGGTTTTCCCTCTTCGACGTTTTTCGGTGTAATTTATGGTGTCCACTTTTCCTGGGATCTGCTATGTAAGAGGGTTTGCTCACTACCTCTATAAAGTGGGACGAAAGCATGTTTCGTGAAAGATCCAAAGTCATATATGTATCTGAAACCAACTTGTGTGGACTAGTGCACCCCCAGGCAATTGTCTAGTCTGTTGTGGGTTTCGACCCCAAGGTCGAAAATAAATATTGAAAAATAGAGTAACAACGCCGCCGCCTTCTCTCCCACCCCTCATCGCCATCCTTATCTCTATTACTATTAAAAGAGATAACATTATATTTCCTAACCGCACCCCACCTAACGTATAGACAACAACTCGGATAAATCTAAGCCACACGATGAGATCCACTCATTTAGATCTAATCTTTAAGACAATAACTAACCCGCGTTAAAATGATGTTTAGCAAAACTTTTCGTTTGAAATTCAAGAATTTCTGAATTCGATAGGAGACAAGAAATGGTAAGAGCAACTTTAACAGAAATTGTGATATGGTCTCGCCATTGTAAATAACCGTCTGTATAACGGGCGATTTTGGTCAAAAACGGACTCTAATAGAGCCACCATATGACTCCATTTTTTAAGGGGAGGGCCAATATGAAGCTATAGAACTGCCAGTTCGTGAGGGAAGTTTAAGATTTTTCTTTCACGCACCACGGCCAGGTTTGAAGTAGCATGTCACCCATATATGCATCTTCATGTTCCGATTAGTCATCGACAAGTGAGGCGACGTGACCGGCAACCGCCCACTGATTAATGGCTCGACCATAGGATCGGATTCCATAAGTGGTCGTTCGGATGACCGTTGTGCGGCATAAGTCCTGACTATAAAAGTCTGGCAATGATACGACCCCGTCACCTAAGCCCAAATTGTCGCCTCCCCATCCTCCCCTCCCATCTCCACCACTCTCAGCGACGATGCCACCATGTAAGAGTGTGGCCTATTGGTTGAACTTGGTGGCAGAGGCAAACCTCCTGTCGCAGATGCCGCGCAACAGCTGGCGCGTCCTCCTCCCATGTCAACATGCGCGATGAAGATGGAGACTCCCGTGGTGACGATAGGCGTGGGGAAGATGGAGTCTCCCGTGGCGGCGGGCGCGGGGAAGATAGAGGCTCTCATCACGGAAGGCCCAGTGGATCTGGCGCCTCGGCGGGCCAACTTCCCCGTGAACGAGGTTGTTCCCATTGACGCCGCCCCACTTGACATCGAGAAGTCATAGGCGGAGCCCGAGGACTCAATCACGTTCACGATGAGGTATCGCTTTACCACCATCTGAAATGCGTGAAACTTCGATTGGTGGAAGCCAACCCATGAAGATTCCCCCTTCTTTTACGTGAAATTCCACTCTTTGTGTAAGCATCCAGTTTGATTAGTCTTTATCATTGGAAACCCTCTCCACATTAGTAATAAAAACACACCTTTGTAACCCAAGGAACGACGAGTAGAAATTGAAACAACGAAACGTACTATCTATTTACGAAAAATCGATTGATGGCAACACAAATACATCATGCTTCTTTTTCTTATTCCTATTTATCTAACTCTCACTTTACCGGCCCCGAAAAGTGACACTGTCACATCTCAGGGTCGTATGCTTGGAACAAGAAGGGTCGTCATACAATTCCAGCGATTCCAAAAAAGGACGAGGCAAGCTCCATATCCCTCTTTGTTCCCCCTTCCCTCGTTCAATAACAAACACTTCGCCAAATTATTTCGAGTCTTGGCCTTGTTTCCCCCCACTAACAAATTACGCTACTATCACTGAACAAACTAGGTTGACAAACATGGTTTATGCGCCTTTAATCTAGCTTCTTGTCCAACATTTGACAGACTCACACCATCCATTTGAAATGGGATTTGTCTCATGGACATATGAGCGATCCAACCCATCGGATTTACTTTTCCTCTTCACATTCAAACTTTTGTGGGTTTTCCCGTAATAGGAAGATCTACGAGAACTCTTACCCATATCTTACATTTTTCAGAATTTTCCCGGTTGCAACCTGACGCGTTGTTGCAATGGCTTGATCTGAAAGATGACCAACTCTACAACTTTGGTGCCACGTCTTCCAAAACCAAGTTCTGTGCCATCCAGTTCGCGACCCCTACTACATATGCATTAAAAATAATTACTACATTTCGTACGTTTCGGGTATAGCACGTCACTTCTTATTTTGAGTATATGAAGTTATTATCGTCTTCGGTGTAGCGTAAAGACCATTTTCCGGTTATCCAAAAACATTCTAGAGTCATTTGTTGTAACCCCCCCCCAACCAACCATCACATATTAAAATAAAAGCCGCACAAACTATTCTGTGTTGGTGAAACTCGCTTTCCACAATAGCGTATTTGGTTTGTTGTTGTAACTCATGCAAAAATGTTTGTCCCAGTCCCAACGCTATTTTAGAAATCTTTCTCGGGAGATGACTCTGCTGATACCCAGTTTCAATGCAAAATGGGTCCCACTTCTTCTGAAAGAAAACCGGGGAAAATCAATATAGAGCCATCAAAGGCTTATTTGGATGATATGACTTCCAAAAAAAATCCTGATAAAAAACAGCGGCGCAGGCCTACCTCGCTTCGCGTCTGTGGCGTTTTGGCCAGACGATCATTGCCACTAGTGTCATCCTCCTCGCAGGTTGTTGATGTCTAATACGCAAATTTATTCTTGTAGACTTGGTTGGGCCTCCAAGCGCAGAGTTTTGTAGGACAATAACAAAACTTGCTCAAGTGGACCTAAAGTTTATCAAACCGTGAGAGGTGTAGGATGAAGTTGGTCTCTCTCCACAACCCTGCAATCAAATACAAAAAACTTCTTGTGTCCCCAACACACCCAATACAGTTTTCAATTTTATAGGTGCACTAGTTCGGCGAAGAGAGGGTGATAGATGTGTAATATGGATGGTATAAATATATTTTTATAATCTGAAAAATAAAAACAACAAGATAGCAAGGTACAAAATGATATCATGATGAATAGTATGGCGAGCCAACTATGGAGACAGAGTGACAAAAGTTTTGGCAAACAAGATGAAGTATGAGGAGACAACAATAGCACACCAATGTGAAATGCTCATTAGAGTGAGGCTAAGGCGAATGACTAGATAGCACCAGATAAAGAGCAAATGAACATATAGACATACAACCTTAAGTAATGTGAATGCAAATACACAACATAACATAGTCACAGTAAAGAAGGAAATGCTTGAAAGATATCTTGTCACAGAACACGGAGTTAAAAGAACAAAAATCAAGGATAGATACTCATGATAACTATTGCGTGGAGCACAGAATGTGAACACTCGAATGTAAAGAGATGTAAGAGAATGGACTAGTGGTGCTCGATGGCGACAGTTGATTTGGTAGACCATTTCACTCTTCTATAAAAGAGCTACGCCTGGTTGGAGGGACTTATGATTGAACACGGGAGCAAATATCTCTCCGTCCTATTCTCCTTCAACTCGAAGTTGATCAGACTCCCGCTGATTTCACTCGTGGTAGATACTTGTCAGTGATCTCCAAACCTTCGATCGACTTTGTCTTCAGTGACCACAATTACTCTTGGTCACTTTCGCAAACCCCAATGAATCTTGGTTGTCGAAGACTTTAACTCAGAGACGACAATTACTCTTCATCACTCGAGTCGACACCTATCCGTCTAGAGAGTGTGCAGCTCTCAAGAGTAATAGTTACAAGAACTCTAACTCATATCTAGTGTGATGCTCAACCACTGTCGAAGTTTTGGCTCTTGATTTTTCTCTCAGTGGATCTTAAACTCAAATCACTCAGAGAGGGATGCTCAATCAGTCTTATCAGAATCTCAAGCAGATTAGCCAACAAACAATATTGGTGCGGGGTGGCTATTTATACCCGCGGCCTTCCTTGAAGGGAAATGATCAAATTGGAGACGCATCTCAGCCAATGTCCGAATGATACGTTTTCAATGGTCGTATTTTGAGCACAATGGTAACATTACTTGTGGAGCAAGTAATGCTAACTCCTCGGTTCGAAAGATATCTCCTGCAGCACCAAAGAACATCTTCTTCTACTGACAGTTAATCATTCGGAGCACAAAGAGATTTCTCTCAGTCTTTCATAGGTTTTGAGCTAAGCATCACAACGAACTTAGGCTTGAAGAACCTATACCCCTCTTAATAGTACGGTGGTCCTGTGACACAAAAGAGAGAAAGAAGAACAATTAAATGAATGCTACATCTTCATCTTGTCTTCAAACTTCTCGACTTTGGCCATTCTTCTTCGGACCCGCCGATTGAAAATTGCTTCGCGTTAGCAATAATTTTAAGAGAGCCAATTCCTTCAGTACAATCTTCTCGTCTTCATTTCCTCTCGAAATGTAGCTCTTCTTTCTCCACAAAACATATTCTATTCGATGAAGTCCTTCGGTACTTCACACCGAACACAACATTCTTCTCGGGCTTGCATGGACTATTTCTCTCTATGTGCACTAGCAAACAAATCAGTTCATGCATGTTTCTGACAACAATCTCCAAAACACAAGGGAGGCAATAATTGCACCAACAGGGTTGTCTCCAGCGAACGATTGGTCCGCTCCGGGAGGCACCCTCCAATGAACGTTTTTGCCTCGTTCACTCGCTGCATCCAGCGCGACCCCGCGTTTGGGCCAGAGGCTGATAACCCACAAGTATAGGGGATCGTTTGTAGCCTTTTTTCATAAGTAAGTGTGTCGAACCCAATGAGCTAAAGGTAGAATTAATATTCTCTCAAGTTCTATCGACCACCGATCAACTCTACGCGCAACAATGTTCATTTTACCTAGTACAAGAACTAAACTACTTTGCGGGAATAAAACTAGAAGTACTTTGTAGGTGTAAAAGGAGAAGTTTGCAGGATAATAAAGAACGTGAAAATAAAATTTAGGTGATTTTTTAATAAAAGAACAATTTTCGCGAGTGTGCAAAAGTGGTGGTCGGATTTGCGAGATTGTCCTAGGCAATTGATAACAAGATCGGTAATCATTATTGCAATTTTATATGAGGGAGAGGGATGAGCTAACATACTTTCCTTACTTGGATCATATGAACTTATGATTGGAACTCTAGCCAGCATTCACAACTACTAAAGACCATTAAGGTAAAACCCAACCATAGCATTAAGTAACAAATCCCCTTTACTCCCATACGCAACAACCCCCTTACTCGGGTGTAAGCTTCTGTCACTCACGCTACCTACTATAAGCGAATCATGAATGTACCGCAACACCCTACAGGGGGAATACCCTAGGTGTGCGCGACACGGAAGGCACCATAGGACAACACCGAAATAAAACACGCAACTCAAACCAATCAAGATCATCAATCAACCCATAGGACAAAAGGAATCTGCTCAAACATCATAGGATGGCAACACATCATTGGATAATAATATGAAGCATAAAGCACCATGTTCAAGTAGGGGGTACAGCGGGTTTCGGGAGAGTGGACCGCTGTAAATAGATGAGGGAAGGTGATGGTGGTGTTGAGGAAGACGGCGGAGTTGTTGGTGTAGATCGCCGCCATGATGATTCCCCTAGCGGCGCTCTAGTGCCACAAGAAGAGAGGGAGAGAGAGCCCCCCTCCTTCTTCTTCTTGCTTGGCCTTTTCCCTGGATGGCAGGAGGGTTTCCCCTTGACGTGCTTGGACTGCGTCGATATTTCCCCAAAGAGGAAGGGATGATGCAGCACAGCGACGGTAAGTATTTCCCTCAGTTATGAAACCAAGGTTATAGAACCAGTAGGAGGATCACCACCACCCAATAAGCAGCACCTGCACACAAACAACAAATACTTGCAACCTGACGCGAAAGAGAGGTTGTCAATCTCTCTACGGTAATAAGATAGATTAGGTAGTGACAGATAGGAGAGATAGATCTCTCAAGAACACAAAAAAAGAGTAAATATGCAGCAATATATTTTTGGGTTTTTGGTTTTGTAGATCTGAAAACAAAGATTGCAAAAACGTAGATCGGAAAGCAATATGATGGAAAAGTAAACCCGGGGGCCGTAGGGTTCACTATTGGCTTCTCTCATGAGTATAGCGCACGGTGGGTGAACAAATTACTGTTGGGCAATTGATAGAAAATCGAATATTCATGACGATATCCAAGGCGATGATCATTATATAGGCATCACGTCCAAGATAGCTAGACCGACTCCTGCCTGCATCTACCTCTATTACTCCACACATCGACCGCTATCCAGCATGCATCTAGTGTATTAAGTTCATGGAAAAAACGGAGTAATGCAATAAGAACGATGACATGATGTAGACAAGATCTATTCATGTAGGAATAGACCCCATCTTGTTATCCTTAATAGTAACGATACATGCGTGTCTTGCTGCCCCTTCTGTCACTGGGAAAGAACACCGCAAGATCGAACCCATCACAAAGCACCTCTTCCCATGGCAAGAAAAATCGATCTAGTTGGCCTAACTAAACCAAAGATTCGAAGAAGAAATATGATGCTATAAGCAATCATGCATATAAGAGATCAAAGAAGACTCAAATAATATTCATGGATAGAAACTGATCATGAACTCAAAATTCATCGGATCCCAACAAACACACCGCAAAAGTTTACATCAAATAGATCTCCAAGATACCATTGTATTGAGAATCATAAGAGAGAGAGAAGAAGCCATCTAGCTACTGCCTACGGACCCGTAGGTCTATGGTGGACTACTCACGCATCATCGGAGAGGCACCTATGAGGAAGATGAACCCCTCCATGATGGTGTTTAGATTGGATCTCGCGGTTCTGGAACTTGCGGCGGTTGGAATTGTGTTTCATCGACTCCCCTAGGGTTTTCCGAATATTTGAGAATTTATAGGCATCAGAGGCGGTGCGGAAGGGGGCCGAGGAGGGCACAACCCATCAGGGCGCGCCGGGGCCCCCTGGCGCGCCCTGGTGGGTTGTGGTCTCTATGGCCCACCTCTCCGGCAGTTCTTTGGCCCACTGGGTGTCTTCTGGTCCAGAAAAAATCTCCAAAAAGTTTCGTCGCGATTGGACTCCGTTTGGTATTGATTTTCTGCGCAGTAAAAAAACAAGCAAAAAACAACAACTGGCACTTTGGCACTATGTCAATAGGTTAGTCCCAAAAATTATATAAAGTTGTAATAAAATGATTGTAAAACATCCAAGAATGATAATATAACAGCATGGAACAAGCAAAAATTATAGGTACGTTGGAGACGTATCACCCCTCTAGTACATGGTCGCCATGGCTCCCGGAGGGCAGGAGACCCTCCAAGATTGGATCTCTCTCTATGTTTCTCTTCTGTTTCACGTTCCTGTTTTCTGGCGTTTCACCATTTCTTATATTCCCGGAGATCCGTAACTCCGATTGGGCTAAAATTTCCACAGGTTTTATTCGGATATTAGCTTCCTTGTGGCCAGAGGACACCTCCAACCGACCTCCAAGGTGTCCACAAGCCTGGTGGGCGCGCCCTGCCCCTAGGGCGCCCACCGAGTTTGTGGGACCCTCGGACATCGTCTGGCATTGATTCTTATTCCCAAAAATCCCATATATTCCAAAATAAATCTTTGTAAAATTTTATCACGTTTGGACTTCGTTTGATATGGATTTTCCGCGAAACAAAAAACATGCAACAAACAGGAACTGACACTGGGCACTGTATCAATATGTTAGTCCAAGAAAATCATATAAATTGTTTCCAAAAGTATATAAATATTGTAAAATAATGGCATGAAACATTCAAAAATTATATATGCGACGGAGACGTATCAGCATCCCCAAGATTAAGTCATGCTCGTCCTCTAGTAGGTAAATGATAAAAAGATATTTTTTTATGTGGAATGCTACCTAACATAATCTTAAACAATTGTCTAATCATGGCATGAATATTAAGATACGAGTGATTCAATGTAATAGTCCATCATTTGACAAAAAGACATCCATACTCAGGTTTACTAGTAAATGATAACCCACAAGTATAGGGGATCGCAACAGTTTTCGAGGGTAGAGTATTCAACCCAAATTTATTGATTCGACACAAGGGGAGCCAAAGAATATTCTCGAGTATTAGCAGGTGAGTTGTCAATTCAACCACATGATACGTATCCAACGTATCTATAATTTATGAAGTATTCATGCCATGTTTACAATAATTTTATATGATTTTGGTATGATTTGATTAGAACTAACCCGGACTGACGCTGTTTTCAGCAGAACTACCATGGTGTTGTTTTTGTGCAGAAATAAAAGTTCTCGGAATGGGCTGAAAATTTACGGAGAATATTTTTGGAAAATATAAAAAATACTGGCGAAAGAATCAACCGGAGGGGGTCCTCCACTTGGCCACAAGCCAAGGGGGCGCGACCCCCCCCTAGGGCGCGCCCCCTGGCTTGTGGGTCCCTCGGGCACCCCCTTGACGTGAGACCGACGCCAAAAATTCCTATAAATCCAGAAACCTTTAGAAACAAACCTAGATCGGAAGTTCCGCCACCGTAAGTCTCTGTAGCCATGAAAGATCAATCTTGGCCCTCTCCGGCACCCTGCCGAAGGGGGTCACCATCACCGGAGACCATGGAGGAGGAAGATGGAGGGGCCAACATCACCATGGAGGCCAAGGACCAGAGGGAGAACCTTCCCCCATCTAGGGGGGAGGCCATGGAGGAGGAAGCACAAGGGGGAGACCCTCTCCCCCTCTCTCCCGGTGGTGCCGGAGTGCCACCGGGGGAACCATCGCCGCGGTGATCGTCTTCATCAACATCACCATCCTCATCTCCTTTCAGCGGTCCACTCTCCCGCACCCCGCTGTAATCCCCTACTTGAACATGGTGCTTTATGCCACATATTATGATCCAATGATGTGTTGCCATCCTATGATGTTTTGAGTAGATTTCTTTTGCCCTTTGGGTTGATTGATGATCTAGATTGGTTTGAGTTGTATGTTTTACTTTGGTGTTGTCCTATGGTGCCTTTCATGCCGCGCACACGTGAAGGATTCCCACTGTAGGGTGTAGCAATACGTTCATGATTCGCTTATAGTGGGTTGCTTGAGTGACAGAAGCATAAACCCGAGTAGGTGGGTTGTTGCGTATGGGAATAAAGAGGACTTGATACCTTATAATGCTATGGTTGGGTTTTACCTTAATGATCTTTAGTAGTTGTGGATGCTTGCTAGAGTTCCAATCATAAGTTCATATGATCCAAGTAGAGAAAGTATGTTAGCTTATGCCTCTCCCTCATAAAAATTGCAATAATGATCACCGATCTTGTTAACAATTGCCTAGGACAATTCCGCACACCGACCCATCATTATTCCACACTCGCTATTTGAAACATATTGTAATATATTCTAACTTTATGATAACAGCACCTATTTTTATATTTTAGTTCTCCGATATCATGCAAAGCTATTCTCTTCATACCCACAACGTAGTTTTATTTCTCGTTTCTAGTTGGAAGCAAATGTTCGGTGTACGTAGAGTTGTATCAGTGGCAGATAGGACTTGAGAGAATATTGATCTTACCTTTAGCTCCTTGTGGGTTCGACACTCCATACTTATCACTTCCACCTTTGGAAATTTCTACGATGATTCCTTGCACTTGGGGATTATCAAGCTCTTTTCTGGCGCCGTTGCCGGGGAGCAATAGCGTGGGGTTGATATTCTCGTGTGTGCTTGTTTGCTTTCTTCACTAAGTAGATTTTGTTTTCCCTTTTTGCTTTCTTTAGTTGTGGGTGAAACAAAAAAAAAATTAAATAATGAAAAATACAAAAATAATTACTTGCCTCTTATGCCTAAGAAGTTTTTCAAAAAGAGAAGTGATTGGAAGGTTGTGCATTGGAGAAGTGAGGGTCGACCTTGAACACTTGTGTTCATGCTCATGGAAACAATGTAGAATTTTTCATGGAAGCTTCTCAAAAATAATTATCCCCTTGTATATATCCATTGTATTATAAAAATAATGTGCCAAGATTTGGTTTTAGGATGATTAGATTGCTTGTTTGCTTTGTGCGGTGCAAAAATAGAAACTTTGACTGTAGTACATGAATTTACATTTCTTACTGGAACGTCAAAAGTTTCTGAAATTTTTACACAGTACTGCTTTATAAATTTTTTATTTTTTCCTAATTTTTTCAGAATTGTTTGAGTTACAGAAGTATACGAAGTTTCCAGATTGCTACAGACTGTCCTGTTTTTGACAGATTCTGTTTTCTATGCATTGTTCTCTTATTTTGATGAATCTATGGGTAGTATCGGGGGGTATGAACCATGGTGAAGTTGTACTACAGTATATATAATGCTAATATGAATTTGGAATGAGTTCACAACAGTACTTAAAGTAGTATTTTGCTTTATTATACTAACGGATCTCACGAGGGTTTTGTTAAGTTTTGTGTGAATGAAGTGTTCGAAGATCGAGGAGATAATCGATATAAGAAGAATACAGAGAGACAAGAGTTCAAGCTTGGGGATGCCCAAGGCACCCCAAGTAAATATTTCAAGGAGACTCAAGCATATAAGCTTGGGGATGCCCCGGAAGGCATCCCATCTTTATTCTTCAACAATTATCGGTATACGTCGGTTTTTGTTTTGTTCACATGATATGCGTCTTTAGTTCTTTTCTTTTTCTTTTATGCACCCTTCTAGTATGAGTTAGTCCTTCATTGATTTGTAGAATGCTTCATGCGCTTCACTTAGATCCTTTGAGTATGGCTTTGTAGAATGCTCTTTGTGCTTCACTTAAATCCTTTGAGTATGGCTTTGTAGAATGCTCTTTGTGCTTCACTTAAATCTTTTGAGTATGGCTTTATAGAATGCTTCGTGTGCTTCACTTATATATTTTGAGCTTGGATATTGGTTAATCTATATTAATTGTAGAATGCTCTATGAACTTCACTTATATCTTTTAGAGTATGAATTAGGCTTGGAAGAGTATCATCAAAATGTCATGCCTAGCTAAAAGGCATTAAAGAAAAGCGCTTGTTGGGAGGCAACCCAACACTTTTACTTTCTGTTTTTGTGTGTTCACATGATTAAGCAACTGTAGTAATCATGTTTTATGCCTTTTATTTCAATAAAGTGCCAAGTAAAGCCTTTGGGATGACTCACAAGATGAGTAGAATTGATGCTGAACCAAAACAGAAACTTTTGACTCCAGTAAAGGAATTGTCATTTTTTACTGGAGTGTGATAATGATCTGAAATTTTTACACAGTCTTAATATACAAATTATTCAGGTTTTCCTAATTTTTCAGAATTTTTTGAGACAGGGAAGTAGGGTTGCACTACAGATCTTCACAGACTGTTCTGTTTTTGACAGATTCTGTTTTGCACGCATAGTTTGCTTGTTTTAGTGTTTCCATAGCTTATATTTTGCGGTATAAATTATGGGAATGATAGAATACAGTAGGTATCATGTGGGAACAATTATGAATCTTGTCTTGACAGTACCTAAGTGAATTATTTATTTATTATACTAACCCATCTCACGAAGTTCCGTTAAGTTTTATGTGATTGAAGTTTTCAAGTTTTGGGTGAGACACCGATATGAGGAGAATAACAAGTGACAAGAACCTAAGCTTGGGGATGCCCAAGGAACCCCCAAGGTAATATCCAAGGAATACTCAAGCGCCTAAGCTTGGGGATGCCCCGGAAGGCATCCCCTCTTTCGTCTTCAACACTATCGGTATATCTTACTTGGAGCTATATTTTTATTCGTCACATAATATGAGTTTTGCTTGGAGCATCATTTTATTTTGCTGTTCTCTGTTAGGTGTTATTTATAATCTTGTTTTTCAATAAAAAGTTACAAGAATTGCCTTAGGATGCTTGCATTGCATGTTTGATGTGAGCTGTGTAAAAAACAGAAACTTTTGCTGTAGTGTTTGAATTTTCATATTTTACTGGAACGTGGAAAGTTTCTGAAATTTTTACACCGTATTTTAATATAAATTTTATAGCATGTACTAAATTTTCATAATTTTTTGAGTTACATAAGTACACTGTTTTCATAAATTGCTACAGACTATTCTGTTTGGACAGATTGCTGTCATAGTTTTGTTATCTACTTATCCTCTAGTTTCCATAGCCTATATTGGTTGATATAAATTGTGGAAACGATAGTAAGCAGTAGATGATTTTTGAAAATTATTGTGCAACTTGTCTTGGCAGTACATGAAGTGTTGATTTATTCTTATGTGTACTAACCTATCTCACGAGTTCTTTTCGAGTTTTGTGTGGATGAAGTTTTTGAGAATAGGTGAAACCATGATATGAGACGATTGAACGAGATACAAAAGCTCAAGCTTGGGGATGCCCAAGGCACCCCAAGTAAATATTTCAAGAAGTCTCAAGCATCTAAGCTTGGGGATGCTACGCATCCCACCTCTCTTCATCAACAATTATCGGTTAGCCTATGTTGAGCCCAAATTTTTATTTGTTCACATGATGCGTGCTATCTTGGAGTGTTATTTTTATTTTGCTTGCTGTTTAAATAAAATACTCAGATCTGAAAATCTTTATTGAGAGAGAGAGAGAGTCCTCGCATAGCTACTTAATTGTTGGCTACTCATTGATCTTCACTTATATCTTTCGAGAGTAGTTTGATGTTTACTCTTGTGCTTCACTTATATCCTATGAGTAAATGGTTGAATGAATTGAATATCATAAATCTGAAATTAAATATGCTTCATATACTTATCCCATGGGGAGTAATGACTTCACACATAATAAGTATAGGTGGTAAAATTTATTGAAAGTTAGCAAACGCCGCATTGGTCACTTGAACAATTCATGAAAGAATATTGAAGGAAGAGAGATTCCACATATAAATATACTATATTGGACATCTTCTATGATTGAGAGCTCATTAATTATTTTCAAACTCGAGCAAATTAGTTGAAATTGGACAAGGAAGACAACTTAATGAGTTATGTTTGGGTATATTTGTATAGAAGTTATATTGTTATGGATCCTCCAACATGTGGTGCTTGTTTCCACCTCATACTAGCCAAAACTTCCGCACCAAGTAGAAATACTACTTGTGCATCCAAACACCCTTAAACCAGTTTTGCCATGAGAGTCCACTATACCTACCTATGGATTGAGTAAGATCCTTCAAGTAAGTTGTCATCGGTGCAAAAAGTGATAAAAATTGCTCCTAAATATGTTTGATCTTTTATTGTAAGGGAAAATAAGCGTTGTACGAACTTGTGATGGTAAAGAAATAAAAGCGACGGACTGCATAATAAAGGTTGCTATCACAAAGGGCAATACAACGTGACGTTCCTTTGCATTAAGGGTTTGCACATCCAAAAAACAAAAAGCGCATGACAACCTCTGCTTCCCTCCGCGAAGGGCCTATCTTTTACTTTCTAGTACTTACCTTTATGCAAGAGTCATGGTGATCTTCACCACTTCCTATATTTCGCCTTTTTCTCTTGGCAAGCGTCATGTGTTGGGGAATGATCTAGACATATATATCCACACAAATATATTTGATCATAAATTATTATTGTTGACAATTATCTATATGATAAATAAGTTGGGAGGCGAAACATTAAGCCCCTATCTTTCTCTGTGTTCGATGGATGCTATTTGTTCTAAAAATATGCTTTGAGTGTCAATAATCATGGAAGACTATATGATAGTTGAGTATGTGGAATTTGCTAAACCAAAGCTCTTACATAGACCCTTCCTGAAAATAAGATGAATTGCAATTGTTCGATGACTAGGAATATGGTTTGTTAGTTTTCAAGAAACTTTCTGGTCTATACTTTAACATGTGAATAGCTTGTTACTTGATCCTGAGAAGTTTTATGAGATGAGCTACTGTTTATGGTTTATATTGATGCTAGAAAAAGTGATTGGAATTATCATTGATCAAACTTGTGCACTTGCTAGCATTCACACTTCATAAATTATTTCTTTTATCATTTACCTACTCGAGGACGAGCAGGAATTAAGCTTGGGGATGCTGATACGTCTCCAACGTATCTATAATTTATGAAGTATTCATGCCATGTTTACAATAATTTTATATAATTTTGGTATGATTTGATTAGAACTAACCCGGACTGACGCTGTTTTCAGCAGAACTACAGTGGTGTTGTTTTTGTGCAGAAATAAAAGTTCTCGGAATGGGCTGAAAATTTACGGAGAATATTTTTGGAAAATATAAAAAATACTGGCGAAAGAATCAACCGGAGGGGGTCCACCACCTGGCCACAAGCCAAGGGGGCGCGCCCCCCTAGGGCGCGCCCCCTGGCTTGTGGGTCCCTCGGGCACCCCCTTGACGTGAGACCGACGCCAACAATTCCTATAAATCCAGAAACCTTCAGAAACAAACCTAGATCGGAAGTTCCGCCGGCGTAAGTCTCTATAGCCACGAAAGATCAATCTTGGCCCTCTCCGACACCCTGCCGGAGGGGGTCACCATCACCGGAGACCATGGAGGAGGAAGATGGAGGGGCCAACATCACCATGGAGGCCAAGGACCAGAGGGAGAACCTTCCCCCATCTAGGGGGGAGGCCATGGAGGAGGAAGCACAAGGGGGAGACCCTCTCCCCCTCTCTCCCGGTGGTGCCGGAGTGCCACCGGGGGAACCATCGCCGCGGTGATCGTCTTCATCAACATCACCTTCTTCATCACCATCCTCATCTCCTTTCAGCGGTCCACTCTCCCGCACCCCGCTGTAATCCCCTACTTGAACATGGTGTTTTATGCCACATATTATGATCCAATGATGTGTTGCCATCCTATGATGTTTTGAGTAGATTTCTTTTGCCCTTTGGGTTGATTGATGATCTAGATTGGTTTGAGTTGTATGTTTTACTTTGGTGCTGTCCTATGGTGCCTTTCGTGCCGCGCACACGTGAAGGATTCCCGCTGTAGGGTGTAGCAATACGTTCATGATTCGCTTATAGTGGGTTGCTTGAGTGACAGAAGCATAAACCCGAGTAGGTGGGTTGTTGCGTATGGGAATAAAGAGGACTTGATACCTTATAATGCTATGGTTGGGTTTTACCTTAATGATCTTTAGTAGTTGCGGATGCTTGCTAGAGTTCCAATCATAAGTGCATATGATCCAAGTAGAGAAAGTATGTTAGCTTATGCCTCTCCCTCATATAAAATTGCAATAATGATCACCGATCATGTTAACAATTGCCTAGGACAATTCCGCACACCGACCCATCATTATTCCACACTCGCTATTTGAAGCATATTGTAATATATTCTAACTTTATGATAACAGCACCTATTTTTATATTTTAGTTCTCCGATATCATGCAAAGCTATTCTCTTCATACCCACAACGTAGTTTTATTTCTCGTTTCTAGTTGGAAGCAAACGTTCGGTGTACGTAGAGTCGTATCAGTGGCAGATAGGACTTGAGAGAATATTGATCTTACCTTTAGCTCCTTGTGGGTTCGACACTCCATACTTATCACTTCCACCTTTGGAAATTGCTACGATGATTCCTTGCACTTGGGGATTATCACCACACCTGAAAGACTTAATATCTGCAGCAAAGTATTTAGTAGCAAAGTAGTATGGAAGTAACGGTAACGGTGGCAAAAGTGACAATAGCAGTTTTGTAGTGATTATAACAGTAGCAACGGAAAAGTAACTTAGCAAAGATCAATATATGAAAAGCTCGTAGGCAACGGATTAGTGATGGATAATTATGTCGGATGGCATTCATCATGCAACGGTTATAACATAGGGTGACACAGAACTAGCTCCAATTCATCAATATAATGTAGGCATGTATTCCATATATAGTCATACGTGCTTATGGAAAAGAACTTGCATGACATCTTTTGTCCTACCCTCCCGTGGCAGCGGGGTCCTAATGGAAACTAAGGGATATTAAGGCCTCCTTTTAATAGAGAACCGGACCAAAGCATTAGCACTTAGTGAATACATGAACTCCTCAAACTACGGTAATCACTGGAAAGAATCCCAGTTATTGTCACCCTGGGGGATGCGGATCATAACTCGTAATAGGTGTCTACAACTTGCAAGATAGGATCAAGAACACACATATATATTCATGAAAACATAATAGGTTCAGATATGAAATCATGGCACTCGGGCCCTAGTGACAAGCATTAAGCATAGCAAAGTCATAGCAACATCAATCTCAGAACATAGTGGATACTAGGGATCAAACCCTAACAAAACTAACTCGATTACATGGTAAATCTCATCCAACCCATCACCGTCCAGCAAGCCTACGATGGAATTACTCACGAACGGCGGAGAGCATCATGAAATTGGTGATGAAGGATGGTTGGTGATGACGACGGCGTCGATTTCGCCTCTCCGGAGCCCAAAACGGACCCCAGATCTGCCCTCCCGAGGTAGAACAGGAGGTGGCGGCGGCTCCGTATCATGAAACGCGATGAACTCTTCTCCTTGATTTTTTCCTCCCCGAATAGGGTTATATGGAGTTGGAGTTGAGGTCGGAGGAGTTGCAGGGGGCCCACAAGCCACCTGGGCGCGCCCTAGGGAGGGTGCGCCCCCTGGCTTGTGGCCAATGGGTGGACCCCCTCTAGTTGATTCTTTCGCCAGTATTTTTTATTAATTCCAAAAATATTCTCCGTAAATTTTTAGGTCAATCCGAGAACTTTTATTTCTGAACAAAAATAACACCAAGGCAATTCTGCTGAAAACAGCGTCAGTCCGGGTTAGTTCCATTCAAATCATGCAAATTAGAGTCCAAAACAAGGGCAAAAGAGTTTGGAAAAGTAGATACGATGGAGACGTATAACCTCCCCCAAGCTTAACCCATTGCTTGTCCTCAAGCAATTCAGTTGACAAACTGAAAGTGACAAAGAAAAACTTTTACAAACTCTATTTGATCTTGTTGTTGTAAATATGTCTAACTGATGTTCAGGTTTTCAGCAAAGATTATAGACTAACCACATTCACAATAACATTTAGGTCTCACATTTACTCATATCAATGGCATAATCAACTAGCGAGCAATAATAATAAATCTCGGATGACAACAATTTTATCAAAACAATCATGATACAATATGATATAATGGTATCTCGCTAGCCCTTTCTGGGACCGCAAAACATAAATGCAGAGCACCTCTGAAAAACAAGGGCTGACTGGAAATTGTAATTCATGGTAAAAGAGATCCAGTCACAGTCATACTCAATATCAATTAATAGCAAAGCATACAAATGACGGTGGTGCTCTCTAACTGGTGCCTTTTATAAGAGGAGGATGACTCAACAGTAAAGTAAAATAGGTAGGCCCTTCGCAGAGGGAAGCATTGATTTACAGAGGTGCCAGAGCTCAAGCTTTTAAAACAGGGATGAATAATAATTTTAAGCGGTATGCTTTCATTGTCAACATAATAACCAAGAGATTTCACCATCTTCCATGCTAGATACATTATAGGCGGTTCCCAAACAAAATGGTAAAGTTTTTATTCCCCCTCCACCAATCAATCACACTCCACGGCGAGCCGAATCCACGGGAACCGTCCATACAAACAACAATCCTGGGGGAGTTTTGTTTCATTATATTTTGATTTGATTTTTGAGCATGGAACTGGGCATCCCGAATACCAGCCACTTTCTCGTGAATGATAGTGAATCAACACATATCGTGAGAATAACCCACCTAGCATGGAAGATACTGACCGCCCCCAGTCGCTACATGAGCGATTCGGGCATACAAAACAGAATATTATTTGAAGGTTTAGAGTTTGGCACATGCAAATTTACTTGGAACGGCAGGTAAATACCGCATATAGGTAGGTATGGTGGACTCATATGGAACAACTTTGGGTTTATGGAAGTGGATGCACAAGCAGTATTCCCGCTTAGTACAGGTGAAGGCTAGCAAGAGACTGGGAAGCGACAAACTAGAGAGCGACAACAGTCATAAGCATGCATTGAGATTAACCAACATTGAATGCAAGCACGAGTAGGATATAAATCACCATGAACATAAATATCGTGGAGGCTATGTTGATTTTGTTTCAACTACATGCGTGAACATGTGCCAAGTCAATCCACTTGAATCATTCAGAGGAGGATACCATCCTATCATACTACATCACAACCATTTTAAAATGCATGTTGGCACTCAAGACAAACCATTATACACTCTTAGCTAATTAAGCATGGCATGAGCAACTATAATCTCTAATTGTCATTGCAAACATGTTTCATCCATAATGGGCTGAATTCAGAACGATGAGCTAATCATATTTACAAAAACAAAATAGGTCGAGTTCGTACCAGCTTTTCTCCATCTCAATCATTTCATCATATATCGTCATTATTGCCTTTCACTTGCACGACCGAACGGTGTGAATAACAATAAGAGTGCACGTGCATTGGACTAAGCTGGAATCTGCAAACAATAACTCAAAGGAGAAGACAAGGTAATATGGGCTCTCTGATAGATAAACAATAATGCATATGAGAGCCACTCAACATTTTCATTGTGGTCTTCTCCTTTCGACCCAAAGAAAAGAGACTATTTACATGGGAAAGCTCCCAACAAGCAAAAGAAGAACAAGAAATCTTTTTGGGTTTTCTTTTAATGCTACAACTAAACAAACTAAAAGGTAAAGCTAGAACTATTTTTTTGTTTTCTTAAGGTTTTTCTGACACACAAGAAGAAAGCGAGAAAAGAAATAAACTAACATGGATAATACAATGAAAAAGTATGAACACCGACAACTGGAATGAGTGTGCGAACATGAACGTAATGTCGGTGAGAAATACGTACTCCCCCAAGCTTAGGCTTTTGGCCTAAGTTGGTCTAGGGCCATGGCTGGCCCGGATAATATCCAAAGTCATAGTTGGGGTTGTACTGGGCTGCGGCGGCTACTGCCTGAACGGCTGCAGCACGGAGGCGAGCGGCTTCCGCCTCTCTCTCGTACTCGTTTGCCTCCTCTCTGGTTATAAAGTGTCTCCGTTTTTCCTGAAAGTTAAAGAAGACAAGAGCAGGAAGGGTAATATGGATAGCACGCTGTCTGTCAAAAATTAGTCGGTACAGGAAGGACTGTTCGTTCCTCTCAAGAAACTGGTAGCGCACCATAGCCTCATAATCAAGAAAAGCAGGTGGTAACTCAATATCATTCCCCCTTATGGGTATCCCAAGATAATTAGCTACCCGAGTGGCATAAATCCCGCCAAAGAAATATCCTTCCTTAGCATTTTTATGTAGCCTCCTAGCAATAATAGCCCCCAAGTTATATCGTCTATCTCCCATTACCGCACTCTTAAGAATACTAAGATCAGGTACACAAAGGTGGCTATGATCATGTTTACCGTTAATACATCTACCTATGAAAAGAGCAAAATAATGTATAGCAGGAAAGTCAATGCTCCCCAAGGTAGCCTGTGTAATGTTTCTAGTTTCTCCCACAGTGATGCTAGCAAGGAAATCATTATATTCAGTTTTGTGAGGATCACTATGGCTGCCCCATTATGGAATTTTGCATGCACGGTTAAAATCTTCTAGGTCCATAGTATAAGATTAATCATAAAGATTTAATAGAACAGAATGCGTATTACGCCTGGATGAAAATTCAAACCTCCGCACGAAGGAATCAGTGAGTTGATAATATTGCTTGCATTGGTCTGAAACGAAATCTTCAAGGCCAGCATTTCGTGTGTACGCGTAAAATTCTTCCTTGAAACCAGCATGAACCATGAATTGATCCGACGGCCATTCACAAGGCCGCACTTGAGTTTCCCTCGGTGGTTCAAAGTCGGGCTCACGTATCGCGAGTCTCGGGGCCTTCTTGCTCGAGGAACCACCTTGGTATATTCTCCTCAACATCTTTCTTTCTCTGAAAAATTTCTGAAATTTTTAATGACTCAAAATAAAGGTGAACAAAACTCAACAAAACTTATAGCAACTACTCCCACAAGTGCCTAGAGGCTATATCATGCATCAAATCTACTTGGGACCATACAAATTTGACATGCAAGCTCAAGAACAAGGTCACCACAGCAACAAAAATTTGCAATATATAAAGCACTAAAACAAAAACTAATTGGACCATTGGAGGAGTCACATAC
Source organism: Elymus sibiricus (assembly GCA_039707655.1). Taxonomy (NCBI): domain Eukaryota; kingdom Viridiplantae; phylum Streptophyta; class Magnoliopsida; order Poales; family Poaceae; genus Elymus; species Elymus sibiricus. Next base: position 433,271,816 of record CM077675.1, read on the forward strand.
CGAAGATCAATCCCCCAAAACAGTTTTGCAAATGGAGCTTTGCACAAGGAGATCGAAAATGGCAGCTAAAAGAGCTAGAACACGGGCTTGAGCAATGGTGGGATTTTTTCTGGAGGAAGACGAAGTGGATGGGTGCTGGAATAAGTGAGGGGGGCCTACGTGGGACCCACAAGCCAGGGGGGGCGCGCCTAGGGGGGTGGGCGCGCCCTGTAGGCTTGTGGCCCACTGGTGTAGCCCCCTGATGTGTTCTCAGTGCTAGAAATTCTTAAATATTCCAAAAAAAATCATACTACATTTTCAGGGCTTTTGGAGAACTTTTATTTTCAGGTCATTTTTTATTGCACGGATAATTCAGAAAACAAAAAATAATAGCATTTTTTACTTTATTTAATCTAAATAACAAAAAGTAAAAGTTGGGTACAGAAGGTTGTGCCTCCTAAATTCATCCATCTCATGCTCATCAAAAAGAATCCATCAATAAGGTTGATCAAGTCTTATTGACAAACTTTTTTCGAATGACACGGAACCGGAGAATTTTCGAATAACACTAGGTTACTGATACGTCTCCAATGTATCTATAATTTTTGATTGTTCCATGCTATTATACTATCTATTTTGGATGTTTTATATGCATTAATATGCTATTTTATATTATTTTTGGGACTAACCTATTAATCTAGTGCCTAGTGCCAGTTTCTGTTTTTTTCCTTGTTTTTGAGTATTGCAGATAAGGAATATTAAACGGAGTCCAAACGGAATAAAACCTTCGGGATGATTTTTCTTGGACCAGAAGAAACCTACCTGACTTGGAGATGAAGGCAGGAGACCTGTCGGGAGATCACAAGCCACAGGGGCGCGCCCCCTGGCTTGTGGCCCCCCTGCAGGCCCTCCAACCCTAATCTTCGTCCTATAAATTCCCAAATATTCCCCCAATACCAAAAGGAGCCACGAAAATACTTTTCCGCCGCCGGAAGCCTCTGTTCCCGTGAGATCCCATCTTGGAGCCTTTTCCGGTAATCTGCCGGAGGGGGATTCGATCACGGAGGGCATCTACATCAACTCCATTGCCCCTCCGATGATGCGTGAGTAGTTCACCTCATACCTTCGGGTCCATAGCTAGTAGCTAGATGGCTTCTTCTCTCTCTATGTTCTTCATGATCTTCATGGGGATCTATCCGATGTAATACTTTTGTGCGGTGTGTTTGTCGAGATCCGATGAATTGTGGGTTTATGATCAGATTATCTATGAATATTATTTGAGTCTTTTCTGAATTCTTATATGCATGATTTCATATCTTTGTAAGTCTCTTCGAGTTATTGATTTGGTTTGGCCAACTAGATTGGTAATTCTTGCAATGGGAGAAGTGCTTAGTTTTGGGTTCAATCTTGCGGTGTCCTCACCTAGTGACATAGTAGGGGTAGCGAGGCATGTATTGTATTGTTGCCATCAAGGATAAAAAGATGGGGTTTTCATCATATTGCTTGAGTTTATCCCTCTACATCATGTCATCTTACCTAATGCGTTACTCTGTTCTTCATGAACTTAATACTCTAGATGCAGGCAGGAGTCGGTCGATGTGTGGAGTAATAGTAGTAGATGCAGAATCGTTTCGGTCTACTTGACACGGACGTGATGCCTATATGCATAGTCATTGCCTTGGATATCGTCATAACTATGCGCTTTTCTATCAATTGCTCGACAGTAATTTGTTCACCCACCGTATTATTTTCCTTCAAGAGAGAAGCCTCTAGTGAAACCTATGGCCCCCGGGTCTATTTTCCATATTATATTTTCAGATGTATAAACCAAAAATACCTTGCTGCAATTTTATTTACTTTTCTTTTAGTTTTACTTTTGGCAATCATTTATATCTATCTCTATTAGATCTCATCCTTGCAAGTAACCGTGAAGGGATTGACAACCCCTTTATAGCGTTGGGTGCAAGTGTTTGATTGTTTGTGTAGGTGCAAATATTGGTGCCTTGCTTGTTCCTCCTACTGGATTGATACCTTGGTTCTCAACAAACTGAGGGAAATACTTATCTACTTCGCTGCATCACCCTTTCCTCTTCAGGGGAAAACCAACGCAAGCTCAAGAGGTAGCAAGAAGGATTTCTGGCGCCGTTGCCAGGGAGGATACAAGTCAAGACAAGATCTACATCTACCAAGTACCCATCACAAACTCATCTCTTGCATTTACATTATTTGCCATTTGCCTCTCGTTTTCCTCTCCCCCACTTCTAAAACGATTTTCAGAAAAAACCAAAAAGATTTGCCTTTTTATTCGCCCTTCTTCCGTTCATCTTCTCGTTTGCTTTTTGTTTGCTTGTGTGCTAGATTGCTTGCTTTGTCACGATGACTCAAGAGAATACTAAGTTGTGTGACTTTTCCAATACTAATAACAATGATTTTATTAGTACTCCGATTGCTCCCGCCACTAGTGCGGAATCTTATGAAATTAATGCCGCTTTGCTTAATCTTGTTATGAAAAAACAAATTTCTGGCCTTCCTAGTGAAGATGCCGCATCCCATCTAAATACTTTTGTTGAATTGTGTGATATGCAAAAGAAGAAAGATGTGGATAATGATATTGTTAAATTGAAGCTATTTCCGTTCTCACTACGAGATCGTGCCAAAACTTGGTTTTCATCTTTGCCTAAAAATAGTATTGATTCATGGAATAAGTGTAAAGATGCTTTTATTTCCAAGTACTTTCCGCCCGCTAAGATCATCTCCCTTAGGAACGATATAATGAACTTTAAGCAACTTGATCATGAGCATGTTGCACAATCTTGGGAGAGGATGAAATTAATGATTAGGAATTGCCCCGCACATGGTTTGAGTTTATGGATGATTATACAAATTTTTTATGCGGGATTGAATTTTGCATCTAGAAATCTTTTAGATTCTGCCGCGGGTGGTACTTTTATGGAAATCACATTAGGAGAAGCTACTAAACTCCTAGATAATATTATGGCAAATTACTCTCAATGGCATACCGAAAGATCTCCTACTAGTAAAAAGGTGCATGCTATTGAAGAAATAAATACTTTGAGTGAAAAGATGGATGAATTAATGAAATTGTTTGCTAGTAAGAGTGTTCCTATTGATCCTAATGATATGCCTTTGTCTTCTTTGATTGGAAATAATAATGAATCTACGGATGTGAATTTTGCTGGTAGGAACAATTTTAGTAATAACGCGTATAGAGGTAATTTCAATCCTAGGCCATTTCCTAGTAATTCCTCTAATAATTATGGTAATTCCTACAACTATCCTTATGGAAATTATAATAAGATGCCCTCTGATCTTGAGAATAATAATAAAGAATTGATTAGCTCGCAAAAGGTTTTCAATGCTACGATTGAAGAAAAATTGCTCAAGATTGATGATTTGGCTAGGAACGTTGATAGAATTTCGCTTGAGATTGATTCTTTGAAAATTAGATCTACTCCACCCAAGCATGATATTAATGAATCTTTAAAAGCTATGAGAACTTCTATTGATGAGTGTAATGAAAGAACCGCTAGAATGCATGCTAAGCGTGATTGGCTTGAAAAGGTGTGTTCTCGTGATAATAATGATGAAGATCTTAAAGTGATTGATGTGACTCCTATTGAATATCTGTTTTCTAATATAAATCTTGATAAAAATGGGACTGGAGATAAGTCAACTTTAGTTAAAAGGCGTCCCAATGATTCGGAGTTTATAGATCTTAATGCTAAAATTGATAAAAGTGGGATTGAAGAGGTCAAAACTTTAAATAGCAATGAACCCACTCTTTTGGATTTCAAGGACTTTAATTATGATAGTTGTTCTTTGATTGATTGTATTTCCTTGTTGCAATCCATGTTGAATTCTCCGCATGCTTATGATCAAAATAAAGCTTTTACTAAACATATCGTTGATGCTATGATGAAATCTTTTGAAGAAAAACTTGAGTTGGAAGTTTCTATACCTAGAAAGCTCTATGATGAGTGGGAACCTACTATTAAGATCAAAATTAAAAATTATGAGTGCCATGCTTTGTGTGATTTGGGTGCTAGCATTTCCATGATTCCGAAAACTTTATGTGATGTGCTAGGTTTCGATGAACTTGATGATTGCTCTTTAAATTTGCATCTAGCGGATTCCACTATTAAGAAACCTATGGGAAGGATTAATGATTTTCTTATTGTTGAAAATAGGAATTATGTGCCCGTAGATTTCATTGTTCTTGATATAGATTGCAATCCTACATGTCCTATTATTCTTGGTAGACCTTTCCTTAGAACGATTGGTGCAATTATTGATATGAAAGAAGGAAACATTAGATTCCAATTTCCGTTAAGGAAAGGCATGGAAAACTTTCCTAGAAATAGAATTAAATTACCATATGAATCTATTATGAGAGCTACTTATGGATTGCATACCAAAGATGAAAATACCTAGATCTATTGCGTTATGCCTAGCTAGGGGCGTTAAACAATAGCGCTTGTTGGGAGGCAACCCAATTTTTTTTATTTTTTGCTTCTGTTCTTGAGTTTTTCACACATTATTACCTCTGTAGTAATTGTGTTTTATTGTTTTAATTACTGTTTGTGCCAAGTAAGACCTTTGGGATGGTTTACGGTGATTGTTGATTTGGTTTTGCTGAAAAACAGAAACTTTTGCGCTCAGTCCAGGAATTTTATAAATTCACCAGAGCGTCGAATGAGTCTGAATTTTTGTACACAAGATTTATATACAAATTTCTCAGATTTTCCTAATTTTTCAGAATTTTTGGAGTTACAGAAGTATTCGAAGTCTACAGATTACTACAGACTGTTCTGTTTTTGACAGATTCTGTTTTCTTTGTGTTGTTTGCTTATTTTGATGTATCTATGGGTTGTATCGGGGGGTATGAACCATGGAGAAGTTGGAATACAGTAGATATTACACCAATATAAATAAAGAATGAGTTCACAACAGTACCTAAAGTGGTGATTTATTTTTCTTATACTAACGGATCTCACGAGTTTTCTGTTGAGTTTTGTGTTGTGAAGTTTTCAAGTTTTGGGTAAAGATTTGATGGACTATGGAATAAGGAGTGGCAAGAGCCTAAGATTGGGGATGCCCAAGGCACCCCAAGTCATATTCAAGGATACCAAAGAGCCTAAGCTTGGGGATGCCCCGGAAGGCATCCCCTCTTTTGTCCTCAATCCATCGGTAAATTTACTTGAGGCTATATTTTTATTCACCACATGATATGTGTTTTGCTTGGAGCGTCTTGTATGATATGAGTCTTTGCTTTTTAGTTTGCCACAATCATCCTTTCTGCACACATCTTTTTGAGAGAGACCTGCATTAATCGTGAATTTATTAGAATACTCTATGTGCTTCACTTATATCTTTTGAGCTAGGCAATTTTGCTCTAGTGCTTCACTTATATCTTTTTAGAGCACGGTGGTGTTTTATTTTATAGAAATAACTGAACTCTCGTACCTCACTTATATTATTTTGAGAGTCTTTAAACAGCATGGTAATTGGTTTAGGTTATGAATTTAGTCCTAATATAATGGGCATCCAAGAGGGATATAATAAAAACTTTCATATAAAGTGCATTGAATGCTATGAGAAGTTTGATTCCTTGCATAAAGTTTTGAGATATAGAGATGGTGATATTAGAGTCATGCTAGGGAGTAATTGTGGATTGGTAAAAATACTTGTGTTAAGGTTTGTGATTCCCGTAGCATGCACGTATGGTGAACCGTTATGTAACGAAGTCAGAGCATGATTTGTTTAATGATTGTCATCCTTTGTGTGAGGGTCGGGAGCGCGTGATGGTCAACTCCTACCAACCTCTCCCCTAGGAGCATGCGTCTAATACTTTGCTTCGATAACTAATAGGCTTTTGCAATAAGTATGTGAGTTCTTTATGACTAATGTGAGTCCATGGATTATACGCACTCTCACCCTTCCACCATTGCTAGCCTCTCTAGTACCGCGCAACTTTCGCCGGTGCATTAAACCCACCATATATCCTTCCTCAAAACAGCCACCATACCTACCTATTATGGCATTTCCATAGCCATTCCGAGATATATTGCCATGCAACTTCCACCGTTCCGTTTATTATGACACGCACCATCATTTTCATATTGCTTTAGAGTCATATTTTGTTCTAGGTATCGAGTTGTAATTTTTGAGTTGTAAGTAAATAAAAGTGTGATGATCATCATTATAGAGCATTGTCCCATGTGAGGAAAGGATGATGGAAGCTATGATTCCCTCACAAGTTGGGATGAGTCTCCGGACTTTACAAATAATAAAAGAGGCCAATGAAGCCCAAATAATAAAAAAGAGGCCAAAGATGCCCACCAAAATAAAATATATATATATAATAAAAAAAATGAGAGAAAAGAGAGAAGGGACAATGCTACTATCCTTTTTCCACACTTGTGCTTCAAAGTAGCACCATGATCTTCATGATAGATAGTCTCTTATTTTGTCACTTTCATATACTAGTGGGAATTTTTCGTTATATAACTTGGCTTGTATATTCCAATGATGGGCTTCCTCAAATTGCCCTAGGTCTTCCTGAGCAAGCGAGTTGGATGCACACCCACTTAATTTCTTTTTGAGCTTTCATACACTTATAGCTCTAGTGCATCCGTTGCATGGCAATCCCTACTCACTCACATTGACATCTATTGATGGGCATCTCAATAGCCCGTTGATACGCCTAGTTGATGTGAGACTATCTTCTCTTTTTTCCTTGCAACCTCCACCATATTCTATTCCACCTATAGTGCTATATCGATGGCTCACGCTCATGTATTGCGTGAAAGTTGAAAAGGTTTGAGAAAATAAAAGGTGTGAAACAATTGCTTGACTTGTCATCGGGGTTGTGCATGATTTAAATACTTTGTGTGGGGAAGATGGAGCATAGCCAGACTATATGATTTTGTAGGGATAACTTTCTTTGGCCATGTTATTTTGAAAGGACACGATTGTTTGTTAGTATGTTTGAAGTATTACTGTTTTTATGTCAATATTAAACTTTTGTTTTGAATCTTATGGATCTGAACATTCATGACACAATAAAGAATATTACATGGATAAATATGTTAGGTAGCATTCCACATCAAAAAATTTGTTTTTATCATTTACCTACTCGAGGACGAGCAGGAATTAAGCTTGGGGATGCTTGATACGTCTCCAACGTATCTATAATTTTTGATTGTTCCTTGCTATTATATTATCTGTTTTGGATGTTTTATATGCATTAATATGCTATTTAATATTATTTTTGGGACTAACCTATTAATCTAGTGCCTAGTGCCAGTTTCTGTTTTTCCCTTGTTTTTGAGTATTGCAGATAAGGAATATTAAACGGAGTCCAAATGGAATAAAACCTTCGGGATGATTTTTCTTGGACCAGAAGAAACCTACCAGACTTGGAGATGAAGGCAGGAGACCTGCCGGGAGGCGACAAGCCACAGGGGCGCGCCCCCCTGGCTTGTGGCCCCCCAGCAGGCCTCCTAACCCTATTCTTCGGCCTATAAATTCCCAAATATTCCCTTAATACCAAAAAGAGCCACGATAATACTTTTCCGCCGCCGCATGCCTCTGTTCCAGTGAGATCCCATCTTGGGGCCTTTTCTGGTAATCTGCCGGAGGGGGATTCAATCACGGAGGGCATCTACATCAACTCCTTTGCCCCTCCAATGATGCGTGAGTAGTTCACCTCAGATCTTCGGGTCCATAGCTAGTAGCTAGATGGCTTCTTCTCTCTCTATGTTCTTCAATACCATGTTCTTCATGATCTTCATGGAGATCTATCTGATGTAATACTCTTTTGCGGTGTGTTTGTCGAGATCCGATGAATTGTGGGTTTATGATCAGATTATCTATGAATATTATTTGAGTCTTTTCTGAATTCTTATATGCATGATTTCATATCTTTGCAAGTCTCTTTGAGTTATTGATTTGGTTTGGCCAACTAGATTGGTAATTCTTGCAATGGGAGAAGTGCTTAGTTTTGGGTTCAATCTTGCGGTGTCCTCACCCAGTGACAAAGTAGGGGTAGCGAGGCACGTATTTGTATTGTTGCCATGGAGGATAAAAAGATGGGGTTTTCATCATATTGCTTGAGTTTATCCCTCTACATCATGTCATCTTACCTAATGCGTTACTCTGTTCTTCATGAACTTAATACTCTAGATGCAGGCAGGAGTCGGTCGATGTGTGGAGTAATAGTAGTAGATGCAGAATCGTTTCGGTCTACTTGACACGGACGTGATGCCTATATGCATAGTCATTGCCTTGGATACCGACATAACTATGCGCTTTTCTATCAATTGCTCGACAGTAATTTGTTCACCCACCGTATTATTTTCCTTCAAGAGAGAAGCCTCTAGTGAAACCTATGGCCCCTGGGTCTATTTTCCATATTATATTTTCAGATCTATAAACCAAAAATACCAAAAATACCTTGCTGCAATTTTATTTACTTTTATTTTAGTTTTACTTTTGGCAATCTTTTATATCTATCTCTATCAGATCTCATCCTTGCAAGTAACCGTGAAGGGATTGACAACCCCTTTATAGCGTTGGGTGCAAGTGTTTGATTGTTTGTGTAGGTGCAAATATTGGTGCCTTGCTTGTTCCTCCTACTGGATTAATACCTTGGTTCTCAACAAACTGAGGGAAATACTTATCTACTTCGCTGCATCACCCTTTCCTCTTCAAGGGAAAACCAACGCAAGCTCAAGAGGTAACAGATGATCAGGCAAAGCATTAAGTAATTGGAGAAGCCTCCCCCAAGCTTGTGGGAGACTCTCTTCTTCAATTTGCACAAAGTTAAATATTTCCTGCAAGGCAGCTTGTTTCTTATGGGCAGGAAAATATTTTTCAGAGAAGTAATATATCATATCATCGGGACTACGCACACAACCAGGAGCAAGAGAATTAAACCATATCTTAGCATCACCCTTTAATGAGAAAGGAAACAACTTAAGAATATAGTAATAACGAATTTTTTCCTCATGAGTAAATAGGGTGGCTATATCATTCAATTTAGTAAGATGTGCCACAACAGTTTCGGATTCATAACGATGGAAAGGATCAGATTCAACCAAAGTGATTAACTAAGGATCGACAGAGAATTCATAATCCTTATCAGTAACAAAGATAGGTGAAGTAGCAAACTTAGGATCATATTGCATTCTAGCATTCAGAGATTTTTCCTTCCAATTGCATAGTAATTTCTTAAGATCATCTCTATCCTTACAAGCAAGAAAGTCCCTAGCTACCTCTCCTTCCATAGCATAACCCTTAGGTATATTAGGCAATTCATATCTAGGAGAGCTAGGTCTAACAGGTGTCTCATAGTGTTCAGTTTCAATAATTTCATCAGTTTCAGAAATATCATCAGTTTCAGCATTGACTCTAGCAATTTGTTCATCAAGAAATTCACCCAGTGGCATAGTATTATCAAGCAAAGTATCATCATAAGCATCATGCATAGCAGAAGTGGCATCATCAATTACTTGCGAAATATCAGAATCAATAGCAGGTGGTGGTGTCGCAAATTTACTCATAACAGAAGGTGAATCAAATGCAGAGCTAGATGGCAGTTCCTTACCTCCCCTCGTAGTAGAGGGATAGATCTTGGTTTTTGGGTCTTTCAGATTCTTCATAGTGATCAACAGATATAAATCCCAAGTGACTCAGAGAATAGAGCTATGCTCCCCGGCAACGGCGCCAGAAAAGGGTCTTGATAACCCACAAGTATAGGGGATCGCAACCGTTTTCGAGGGTAGAGTATTCAACCCAAATTTATTGATTCGACACAAGGGGAGCCAAAGAATATTCTCGAGTATTAGCAGCTAAGTTGTCAATTCAACCACACCTGAAAGACTTAATATCTGCAGCAAAGTATTTAGTAGCAAAGTAGTATGGAAGTAACGGTAACGGTGGCAAAAGTGACAATAGCAGTTTTGTAGTGATTGTAACAGTAGCAACCGAAAAGTAACTTAGCAAAGATCAATATATGAAAAGCTCGTAGGCAACGGATCAGTGATGGATAATTATGTCGGATGGCATTCATCATGCAATGGTTATAACATAGGGTGACACAGAACTAGCTCCAATTCATCAATATAATGTAGGCATGTATTCCATATATAGTCATACGTGCTTATGGAAAAGAACTTGCATGACATCTTTTGTCCTACCCTCCCGTGGCAGTGGGGTCCTAATGGAAACTAAGGGATATTAAGGCCTCCTTTTAATAGAGAACCGGACCAAAGCATTAGCACTTAGTGAATACATGAACTCCTCAAACTTCGGTAATCGCCGGAAAGAATCCCAGTTATTGTCACCCTGGGGGATGCGGATCATAACTCGTAATAGGTGTCTACAACTTGCAAGATAGGATCAAGAACACATATATATTCATGAAAACATAATAAGTTCAGATCTGAAATCATGGCACTCGGGCCCTAGTGACAAGCATTAAGCATAGCAAAGTCATAGCAACATCAATCTCAGAACATAGTGGATACTAGGGATCAAACCATAACAAAACTAACTCGATTACATGGTAAATCTCATCCAACCCATCACCGTCCAGCAAGCCTACGATGGAATTACTCACGAACGGCGGAGAGCATCATGAAATTGGTGATGAAGGATGGTTGGTGATGACGACGGCGTCGATTTCCCCTCTCCGGAGCCCAAAACAGACCCCAAATCTGCCCTCCCGAGGAAGAACAGGAGGTGGCGGCGGCTCCGTATCATGAAACGCGATGAACTCTTGTCCTTGATTTTTTCCTCCCCGAATAGGGTTATATGGAGTTGGAGTTGAGGTCGGAGGAGTTGCAGGGGGCCCACAAGCCACCTGGGTGCGCCCTAGGGGGGGCGCCCCCCTGGCTTGTGGCCAATGGGTGGACCCCCTCTGGTTGATTCTTTCGCCAGTATTTTTTATTAATTCCAAAAATATTCTCCGTAAATTTTCAGGTCAATCCGAGAACTTTTATTTCTGCACAAAAATAACACCAAGGCAATTCTGCTGAAAACAGCATCAGTCCGGGTTAGTTCCATTCAAATCATGCAAATTAGAGTCCAAAACAAGGGCAAAAGAGTTTGGAAAAGTAGATACGATGGAGACGTATCAGTAAACAATCATGTCCTTCAAAATAAACGATGCTAAAGAACGTTATCCCTACACACTTTATAATGTAAGCATAGCATGACTCCGTCTTCATAACACAAGTACAAATCATGATCACCCCGGTGTCAAGTCAGGCATTCGGTTCATATTTTTTCACGCGCTTCAGCATCTTCAACTACACTAAATACATGAGCGTGATCCATGGACATAGCACTATGGGTGGAATAGAATATGGTGGTAGAGATCAATAGGAGAAGTCAAAAAGGAAGAAAGGCTCAGATCGACCCGGCGGATCAACGGACTATGGAGATGCCCATCAATCTATATCAATGCGAGGAGTAGGCATTGCCATGCAACGGGTGCACTCGGAGCTATACGTGTATGAAATCTCAAATGAAACTAACTGGGTGTGCATCCAACTTGCTTGCTCATGAAGACCTCGGACATTTGAGGAAGCCCATCATCAAAATATACAAGCCAAGTTCTATAATGAAAATTTTCCACTAGTATATGAAAGTGACAACTCAGGAGATTCTCTATATGAAGAACATGGTGCTACTTTGAAGCACAAATGTGGTAAAAGGATAGTAACATCGACCCTTCTCTCTTTTTCTCTCATTTTTTATTTCTTAGTTTATGCTGGACTCATTTAGCCTCCCCTATTTTTTCTCTTTTTTATGGTGGGCTCTTTTTGCCTCCCCCCTTTTCTCTGTTTTTTCATTTTTTATTATGTTTTGTCCGGAGTCTCATCCCGACTTGTGGCGAAATCATAGTTTCCATCATCCTTTCCTCACCGGGACAATTCTCTAATAATGATGATCATCACACTTTTATTTACTTCTAGCTCGAAATTACAACTCGATAAAACTATACAAGATGACTCGATATGGATGCCTCTCGCAGTGTACTAGGATGTGCAATGATCTAGCGTAGCAAAGATAACACAAAACGTACAAGCCATGAAAATATCATGGTAGCTATCTTATGACCATGCAAAGCAATATGACAATGAATGCTCAAGTCTTGTATATGATGATGATGGAAGTTGCATGGCAATATATCTCAGAATGGTTATGGAAATGTCATGATAGGTAGGTATGGTGGCTGTTTTGAGGAAGATATAAGAAGGCTTATGTGCGATAGAGTGTATCCTATCATGGGGTTTGGATGCACCGGCGAAGTTTGCACCAACTCTCAAGGAGAGAAAGGTGGGAGTGCGTATAATCCATCGACTCGCATTAGTCATAAAAAACTCATATACTTATTGTGAAAGTTTTAGTAGATCTCTTGAAGCAAAGTACTACCAGTGCGCCCCTAGGGAGGAGGTTGGGAGGAGTTAACCATCGCGCACCCCCGACTCAAACAGCACAAGGATTTCAACGAGGAATAAAAGTGCTCCAACATCCCGGTCATGCCATAACCGACACTTCAATGAACAGGAGATCACAAACCTTAACATAAATATTACTACTAAACCATGATCATCCACTAGTGCACCCACATATTACTATCTTAATGTCACAAAAATATTTCAAGGAATCAAACATATCATATTCAGTGATCTACAAGTTTTATGTGATATTTTATGACTAACCATGTGAATGACCAATTCCCGTTAACTCTCTAAATAGGTATAAGTGAAGCATGAGAGTTTAACTCTTTCTACAAAATACCTGGACACGATCTAATAAATATAAGTGTAGCAAAAAAACATTCTACAAATGATGCTGTTTCTAATGTAGAGATGCGAGCATCCAAACTTCAAAAGATATAAGTGAAGCACACAAAGCATTCTATAAAGCCATACTCAAAAAATATTAGTGACGTGCATAGAGCATTCTATAAATCAACCAATCACTATCCCATACCAGCATGGTGCATTGCTCAAATAAAAATAAAAGTCACACGATGCTCCAAGAATTTACGCAAATCATGTGAACAAAACAAAAACCGAGACATACCAATAATTGTCGAGCAAGAAAGATGGGATGCCTTCCGGGGCATCCCCAAGCTTAGACGCTTGAGTCTCCTTGAATATTTGCTTGGGGTTCCTTGGGCATCCCCAAGCTTTAACTCTTGCCTCTCCTTATTCTTCTCATATCGATACCTCCCCGATCTTCGAACACTTCATCCACACAAAACTTAATAGAACTTTTATTAGCAAAAGTTAGTACATATAATCATCAAATCCCATCATGTTTTGCAATAACATTATTGTATAATTATAAACAAACATTTCCCATTCTATGCTATCACAATTCTATGGCTCCCAAGTCAATGGGGCTCAACAAGATTTCAAACATAAGCTGATAAAGGAACCATAACAGTAATCTTTGAAAAACATGACAATGTGTAAAGATGCAAATGAAACATATACCTGTGTATCTCAAAAACTTCTGAGAAATTAGGAAGTAATAAAACATTTGCATAAAAGTACTATGTAAAAATTTCAGAAATTTTTGACGTTCCAATAAAATAGGAAAAATCAAACACTATAGCTAAAGTTTCTGTTTTCATAGCACATATCAAAAAAGCAATTAAAACATAATAAAGGTAAATTTTGGAACATTATTTTTGTAATAAAATGGATTTTTACAAGGGGATTATTATTTTTGCGAGAAACTTCCATGAAAAATTCTACATTGTTTCCGTGAGCATGAACACAAGTGTTTAAGGTCGACCCTCACTTCTCCAATGCATAACTTTCCAATAGCTTCTCTTTTTGAAAACGTTTTAGGTTCCCCTCTATATTTTTTGTTTTTAAACTTTTTAAAAGCACAAAACATAAATAAATTACACTCTCAAACTTTTGGGTTGTCTCCATGGCATCGCTTTTTTTAAAGCCATTAAGCTAGGCATATAGTGCTCAAGTAAGTGATCCACCCGGATCCCAAGGTATATCAAAGCCAATTTTAATTAACAATGATTTGTAATTTAGTAGTGAGCACAAAGTAATATATATCATGTAAAATCAAATTTTAACTCTCTTCCTATGCATTGGCATGTCATAAAATAACAATTCATTCACACAAAGTAAAGGCCAATGCATAGTATAAACAGTTTTTTGCAATTTTATCGTATTGAAAACATAGAGTGGTGAAGATTTGGTTCCTCTATCATAATAATTGCAATTAGGAGAAGCAAGAACATGCATACCATATCCATCAAAATCATCATGTGCAATGGTAAAAATCAACCCATCAATATAATCCTTAATAAGCGCAAACTTCTCCGATATAGTGTAGTTGGGAAATTCAAAAGGATAATATGACTATCGTGTGTGGGTGCAATAGCAACAATTTCAATCTCAACAAAAAGAACTATAGAAAGTTCATATCCATAAGAATCATTCATATTGTCATCATGGCCACAAGCATAGCAAGCATCAAGTTCATCAAAAAGGAATGTCTCAAACGATTCCAAGGGATCATAGCAATAGTATTAACCCTCCGGTAAGCACGAAGGGAAGTTAAACAATGTATGAGTTGAAGAGTTAATCTCATTAGAAGGTGGAAATGGGTAGCTAATCCGCTCTTCCTCTTTTTGTTCTTCGATCTCCTCCTCGTCTTTTTCATCTAATGAGCTCACAATTTCAGTAATTTCTTCTTCCATAGATTCCTGCAAAATATTAGTCTCTTCTTGGGCAGCGGAGACTTTCTCAATAATTTTATCAATATAGGAATTTTTTTCATAATTCTCATAGCAATATTTAAGTATAGCATAATTTTCAGATTTGTAAAGAGCATCATCACAATCTTCACACTTTTCAAACAAAGATTCAATTTCATAAGCACCCTTAAAAGCAACAAATTCTTCTATTTGTTCCACATCATAGTAATCATATACACCATTAGCATAAGAAGCCAAGGCTTTATTATCATTAATTACACATTGAAAGGGAAGGTGTGGAGCCTTCATCTTATAGCAACAAGTATAATCACATCTTAAGCATAAATTCCAAGCATACCAACACAACATTTTAATTTGATCACATAATTGTTTTCCTTTTTGAGTCAAGCGATAATCCCTAAAGTATTCCCGGTGATCCAAAGTATATCCCATTATTAAGGTGAATGGAGATTTATTAGGATTATCAAAGTAGTATTTAATGTTTTCCACATAACCAGTATCGAGGGTTTTAGGAGGTTCCCCATCTCCATGAGTAGCAAGTACAACTAATTTTTTTGGTGTTTCGTGTTCCATATCCATAACTAAAGATATAAAACAACTTATAATGGAAAATAAAATCTACTTAGAGACAAAGCAAACAGGAACACATGAGAATAGCAACCCCATGTTACAGCTCCCCGGCAATAGTGCCAGAAAAAGGTCTTGATAACCCACAAGTATATGGGATCGTTTGTAGCCTTTTTCGATAAGTAAGAGTGTCGAACCCAATGATGATCTAAAGGTAGAATTAATATTCTCTCAAGTTCTATCGACCACCGATACAATTCTACGCGCAACAATGTTCACTTTACCTAGTACAAGAAATAAACTACTTTGCGGGAATGAAACTAGAATTACTTTGTAGGTGTAAAAAGATAGGTTTGCAAGATAATAACAAACGTGGAAATAAATGTTAGGTGTTGTTTTAATAAAAGAACAATTTTAGCGAGTGTGGAAAAGTGGTGGTATGATTTGCTAGATTGTCCCAAGCAATTGATAACAAGATCGGTAAGCATTATTACAATTTTGTATGAGGGAGAGGCATGAGGTAACATACTTTCCGTACACTACTGGAATCAGATCATTTGCCGTCTGCCATGTCTTTGCCGTCTGCTGGCTGATGGCAAAGAGGGTCTTTGCCGTCAGCTAGGTGAAAGAGGACGGCAAAGAGTTGGCAGATGGCAAAGAGTGTCTTTGCCATCAGTCATCTCTTTGCCGTCTGCTGGCGGATGGCAAAGAGCCGGAAAGCAGACGGCAAAGAGCCCACCTGGGCCCCACTGGCCCGTGGGGTTTGGTTAGGTTAACTGGGCCGTCCGCGGGCTCTTTGCCGTCTGCTTTCCGGCTCTTTGCCATCCACCAGCAGACGGCAAAGAGGATGCAATAATAACGGCTTTCATTTGGTGGACGGCAAAGAGCTCACTTTGCCGTATGTTTTCATTTGGAAGACGGCAAAGACTTTGTTGTCTGTTTTTTATTGTAGGCGAATGAATAGTATCGACTTCTCAAATTATTTGAGAGTGTAAACAAGGTCTAAAGTATATGAAATTCGACATACTATTGGTTTATAGTTTGTAGAAGGCGTAGTAAAAATTTCAGAAAATTTACTAAATTTTAACCTATTTATTTTGCTAAATCTAATAGGGTAAAGAAACACAACTTATATGAACGTTTCCTATTGGCTGGAACCAGATTCTCCTGGATCGATGACGTGGAGGGGCAGCTCCACGCTCCCACACCCACGAGTGGACGAGGCATCCCACGTTCCCACCCCATGCGCACCCTCATCTCCCTCGATCTCTTCTGTCGTCCACAGAAACGCGGCGGCTGAGCGGCAGCGTCCCTCACCTGCGCCAACGCCACCAGCCTCGGTCCTCCGGCCAGCAAACTCTTTGCCGCCGCCGGCAGGCCTCCGCCCTCCCCTTCCTCTGCTCCACCCCCCCTCCTCTGCTCCGCCCCCTCGCTGAATCCTCCGACCTCCCCTTCCTCTGCTCCAGCCGGTGCGGGAGGCCGCTGCGAGCGAGCGTGGGCGGGCGGCGCTAGCGGGGCATAGCCGCTGCGGGCCGGTGCGGGTGGCCGCTGCGAGCGAGCGCGGGCGGGCGGCGCTAGCAAGGCATGGCCGGTGCGGGCAAGTAGGCGAACAGGGCAAGTAGGCGGCAAGGAAGTCCGTGTGGTTTGTCCCTGGCGAGAAGGACGGCCGGCGGTGAAGCCCCTGTTGCTGCGGTGGAGAAGGACTTCATTGCTTTTCATTTTTACTTTCTAGGTCCTTTGTGTAAATTTTCAGGACAGCGGTGTAACTTCTGTGTAAATCCACCTACGATGAATGAAAGGCAGCGAATCCAAAACCTCTGTATGCTAAACCTGTCTTGTTTGACTAGCGAGATGCTCTGCTGTGATGTCACTGTTTTAGGAAAAAATAAATGAAAAACAATCTTTGCCGTCTATAGTTCAGTTCGGATGACGGCAAAGAACACATTTTGACTGACGGCAAAAAGCACGGTTTTGCCGTCTGTTATGTTCGCGGCAGACGGCAAATTTGTAATTGGCTGACGGCAAAACCCTTTGCCGTCCACTGTGCCAAGGCAGACGGCAAAGAACCCCTTTGCCGGAGTTTCTTTGGCCCAAAATTTTGCCGTCCGCTGGCGGACGGCAAAGGCCTTTGCCGTCCGTGGTTGTGCCCTTTGCTGTCTACCATGGCAGACGGCAAAGAGCCTGATTCCTGTAGTGGTACTTGGATCATATGAACGTATGATTGGAACTCTAGCAAGCATCCACAAGTACCAAAGATCATTAAGGTGAAACCCAACCATAGCATTAAATAACAAGTTGAAAGCACATATGCTCCCTTGGTGGTTTTGATAATTCATGACAACATACATTGTCTCTTGGACTAATAGTTTTATCTAGTTCATTTCAGGTTTAGTCCACAGAGAGGATAGGCTAAATATTGTGAGAAGACCCCAAGATGCAAGGAATAGGATTGGCTAAGCTACAAGGATGAAGACTCTACATTTACTTTGTGAGAAATCACTTTGAGTCCATAGGAAAGCCAATACTATCAAAAGGGGGTGAGGTAATGATGGTGAATGAAATGCTCAAGTGATCAAGTATTAGTCACCAAAAACACCCACAAGCTCTCCCACAAACATTCTGTCATAGAGCCTAACACTCAAAATCGGTGTCACCAACTTTCCATATCGGCTACACCGATTCTAAAACCCAGACAGAAACCCTAGCCAAGACCCACTACTCGGTACTACCAACATTCCCTTTCGGTGCCACCGAAACCAGTGACCAACTTCCTGGTTAGCCATTTCCTTGATTCGGTCCCACTGAGTTTTGCAAATCGGTCTCACCGAGAAGTTGGGCCAACTCTCTGTTAACCCATTTCTCCAAATCAGTCCCACCGAGTTTGAGGAATCGGTCTCACCGAGATTTGGTAACTGCCTAGGTCACCCATATCGGTACCACCGAGTATTTCATATCGGTCTCACCGAAAAGCCTAAAGTTGCCACATCACCGAGTTTCACTTCGGTTCCACCGAGTTGGGAAATAATGTTGTAACGGTTGGATTTTTGGAGATGCCTATATATACCCCTCCACCACATCCTACTCAAAAGAGAAGCACTCAAAACACACGCCCACTTGCCATATCCAATTTTCTGAGAGAGAACCACTTATCCTTGTGTTGAGGTCAAGATCATCCACTCCAACCATATGGATCTTGATTTCTAGCCTCCCCAAGTTGCTTTCCATCCAATCAATCTCTTCTACCCAAGCCAAATCTATGAGAAAGTGATTGAGTGTTGAGGAAACTATCATTTGAGACACAAGAGCAAGGAGTTCATCGTTACTATCGATCCTATTACCTTTTGGAGGGTGGTGCCTCCTAGATTGGTTAGGTGTCGCTTGGGAGCCTCCTACTTCGTGTTGTGGAGTTGAACCAAGAAGTTTGTACGGGCAAGGAGATCGGCTACTTCGTGAAGATCTACCCATTGTGAGGCTAGTCCTTCGTGGACGGAAGCCGTTATGGAATAGTCAAGGTTGCTACCTTGTAGACCCTTTTGGGTGGAGCCGTCCGTGGACTCTCGCGACCGCTACCCTCCGTGGGTTGAAGACTCCATAAACGTGGACGTACGATAGTACCACCTATCGGAACCACGGGAAAAATCTTCGTGTCTTCAAATTGCGTTTGATCTTCCTATCTCTACTCTCTGACATATGCTTGTCCATACTTTCTGCTGCCACACTTGTTGACTAGCATGTGTAGGGTGCACTAGACTTGTTAGAATTGCTAAAATCTGCCAACCAATTAACTTGGGAAAAGGTTGGGTTTTTAATTTGTGCAAGTAGTCTATTCACCCCCCTCTAGACATATATTTCTTGGATCCTACAATTGGTATCAGAGCTTTGGTCTCCATGGCCTCGGTTTCATCACCGTTGGAGGAAGATGGATGTGTCTAGTTTGGGGAGTCTTAGTTGTAGAATGCCCATTCTCGATGGGGAGTACTATAGTCAATGGAAATATGAGATGCTTGAGTTATTCAATGAATTCCATTTAAGCAAGCATGTTAAGAACCCCAATGTACCTCCCATTGATCCTTTACATCCCACACACGAAGAGGAAATTGATATGCTACGGAATCTTAGAACTGTTAATCTTATTATTAGAGGATTGCCTAGAATTGTGTTTGATCAAATGAAGAATTTTGAATGTGCTTATACTTTGTGGAGTGATTCGGAGAAACGATATCCAAATTATTCATTGAGTAATCTTGATGAAATTCTTCATAAAACCATTGCTTTTCACAAAATGATGCCTAGTGATCCTAAGTTTGATGACTATCTATTTGAGCTTAGAGACCTCATGTGTGCTAAAGGAGATGTCACAACTATCAACAACATCATTGTTGAAGCCATTCGCATTCATAATCTTGAACATTATCATGATCACAACTCTAACGAATCTCTTGTTTCTTATGACGAGGATTTCCCACTTGATGATGACAATGTGGAACATGGCTACTATGACGAAGATGAATTGTTCGACATCGAGTATGAGAAGACTATGAAGAATCTAAGTCTCATGGCAAACTTCAAGGATTACATGTCCGGAGGAAAAGAGTGGATTCTCGATAGTGGATGCACCGACCAAATGACCGGAGATAGAGACATGTTTGAACAGATCACACCAAACCATGGACCTCGAAGGTATGTGACTTTTGGAGACAATTCTAAGGGTAAGGTACTCAGTCTTGGTAAGGTGGCCATATCTCATGATAGCTCCATTTAAAACGTCATTCTTGTTGAATCCCTTGGCTACAATCTTCTTTCCGTATCTAGACTTGCCGACTTCGGTTTTAATGTGCTATTTACCAAAGTAGATTGCCAAGTGTTTCGTCAAGACAATCATAGCATGGTCTTTACCGGTTTTCGTAGAGGTGATCTATGCATTGTTGATTTCACTAAGAAATCCAAACCTCGCACTTGTCTCATTGCAAAATCTTCTAAAGGTTGGCTTTGGCATAGAAGATTAGGACATGTTGGTAAGCGTAATCTAGACAAGCTCATCAAAGGTGAGCATATACTTGGTGTTAAAGATGTTATCTTTGACAAAGATAGACTTTGTAGTGTTTGTCAAGCTGGAAAGCAAGTAGGTGGAAGTCATCCCGTAAAGAATATCATGACTACTAGGAGACCACTCGAGTTGCTTCATATGGATCTTTTTGGTCCCAATGCTTACAAGAGCCTCGGTGGAAATTCCTTTGATCTAGTTATAGTTGATGATTTTTCCAGATTTACGTGGGTATTCTTTCTTGATGATAAGTCACAGGTGCAAAAGAACTTCAAGAACTTCGCTCGCAAAGTGCAAAATAAATTTGAAGTGAAGATCAAGAAAGTTCAAAGCGACAACGGATCGGAGTTCAAGAACACGAATGTGGATTCCTTTCTTGACGAAGAAGGGATTTCACACGAGTTCTCGGCTACGTACACGCCTCAACAAAATGGAGTTGTTGAGAGGAAGAACCAGACTCTTATTGAGATGGCAAGAACGATGCTCGACGAATACAAGACGCCAAGACACTTTTGGGCGGAAGACGTGGAAACAGCTTGTCATGCCACGAACCGACTCTACCTTCACAAGCTTCTCGGTAAAACGACATACAATCTACTCACCGGTAACAAGCCCCAAGTTGGATACTTTCGGGTATTCGGCTCCAAGTGTTACATTCTTGATAAGCATCGTCGTTCTAAATTTGCTCCTAAATCTCATGAAGGTTTCCTACTCGGTTACGGATCAAACTCTCACACTTACCGTGTCTACAACAACTTCACTCAAAAAGTTGAAGAGACGGTAGATGTGAAGTTTGATGAATCTAATGGTTCGCAAGTCGAACAATTGCCAAATGATGTAGGAGATAAGGAACCTTCGGAAGCTATCCAAGACTTGTCCATTGGCAAGATTCGTCCCATGAAGGTGAAGGAAAGCACTTCGTCAACTCAAGTGGAATCCCCTACTTCACGTCAAGCTGAACCTCAACACGACATGGAGGCATCCACAAGCGGTACACGACAAGATGAATAGGAGGAAGAAGTTCATCATGATGATCTACCACAACCACCTTCACCACCACCTCAAGGCAACGACACCTTCAACAACAACGAAGAAGAATATGATGATGAAGAAGCTCCGCCATACAACAAGCAAAAGCTACCCCGAGTTCGAGCAAGAGTGGACAAAAACCATCCTCTAAATCAAATCTTCGGTGACATACAAACCGGCAGGATAACTCGCTCTAAAATTCGACTAGCTAACTTTTGTGAGCATTATTCATTCATATCTAGCATTGAGCCTTTGAAGGTAGAAGAAGCTCTTCAGGACCCGGATTGGGTGAATGCCATGCACGAGGAGCTACACAACTTCGAGAGGAATGAAGTGTGGACACTAGTGGAGAAGCCCAAAGACGAGCAAAACATCATTGGAACCAAATGGGTGTTTCGGAACAAACAAGACGAAGACGGTCAAGTCATACGCAACAAGGCGCGTCTCGTGGCTCAAGGCTACAACCAAGTCGAAGGTATGGACTACGGTGAGACCTATGCCCCCGTTGGTAGACTTGAGAGGCTATCCGCATTCTTCTTGCTTATGCTAATCACCATGATATCACGCTTTATCAAATGGACATTAAAAGTGCATTTTTAAATGGTGAGATTGAAGAAGAGGTCTATGTTAAACAACCCCCTAGTTTTGTGAATCCTAAGAAACCTAACCACGTTTACAAGCTTTGTAAAGCTCTTTATGGACTTAAGCAAGCACCACGTGCTTGGTATAAATGCTTAACAAAGTTTCTCATTGAAAAGGGTTTTGAAATTGGTAAAATTGACGCAACCTTATTCACTAAGAGAGTTAATGGTGAATTATTTGTGTGCCAAATCTATGTGGATGATATTATCTTTGTATCTACTAACCCACAATTTAGTGAAATATTTGGAAGCTGGATGTCCGAGAAGTATGAGATGTCCATGATGTGTGAGCTGAATTTTTTCCTTGGTTTGCAAATCAAGCAAACGAGAGAAGGAACTTTCATCTCTCAAACCAAGTATACCAAGGACTTGATCAAGAAGTTCAACATGCAAGAGTGTAAAGGTATGAAAACTCCTATGCCTACTAGTGGACATGTTGACCTCACCAAGGAGGACAAACCGGTTGATCAAATGATTTATCGATCAATGATTGGTTCATTGCTATATATATGTGCCCCACGTCCCGATATTATGCTTAGTGTGTGCATGTGCGCTAGATATCAAGCCGCTCCTAAAGAGTGTAATCTTAAGGCCGTGAAAAGAATTGTGAGATACTTGATACAAACACGAAACTTTGGCATATGGTATCCCAAGGGATCTTCTTTTAACCTCGTTGGCTATTCCGACTCGGACTATGCCGGAGATAAGGTTGATAGAAAATCCACCTTGGGTACATGTCAATTTCTTGGTAGATCTCTCGTGTTTTGGTCATCCAAGAAACAAAACTCGGTATCTCTATCTACTACAGAAGCGGAATACATTGCCACCGGATCATGTTGTGCTCAATTGCTATGGATGACTCAAACTCTTAAGGATTATAGAATAAATGTGAGATGTGCCATTGTTTTGTGACAATGAGAGTGTTATTAAGATTGCTTATAATCCCGTGCAACATTCTCTAACTAAACATATTCAAGTTCGTCATCATTTCATTCGTGATCATGTTGCTAAAGGGGATATTAATCTCAAACATGTTCGTACTAACAAGCAATTGGCCGATATCTTTACTAAGCCACTTGATGAGAAAGTGTTTTTTCACTTGAGGAGTGAGTTGAACATCGTTGATGCTTCAAACTTGAGCTAGACTCACTCGGTTGCATGCAAGGGCATGAGTTTACATGACTATTCCATGTTACACTTGATATGACACTATCATATATCTTGGAAATATATGCCCCCTTGTATTGCATCTAACCTTTTGTAGGTACTTGGAAGAACTACACTCCACAAGATTGCCATCAACTCATATCACAAGCAATCTTGTCATGGTCAAGTATCCACAAACCTTCTTTGATGATGGAAGGAAGAAGACAACACAAACTATATCCTTGACTTACATATGATGAAAATTTCACTCTTGTCATTTGGATATATATCTTGTTCTTCCTTGCATGACTAACCCATGTAGGTAAAAATAGAACCAAAACAATCAAGGATAGCTCTCAACTCAAGATGATCTTCATCAACTTCGAGCATCCACAAGAAGTTCTCCTACATGCCACGTCATCAACATCACTCAAAGGTATGTGATCATATCCTTGAAATAGCTTTACTCCAAGTCATGAGCTAAAGCAACTCAAGTGATATGAAAACATTAAAATGCTTAATCGAAAAATGGCAACCCCATTTTGAGCTTAACGTAGAGTATGACCTATGATCAAGTATTCTTGCTTGGCTCCTTAAGTCAATATACTCTAATATAGGTGACCTAGTCACCACCCATCATCTAGGTGAAGTATCTTGTTTGGTTCATATTTTAGTTGCATGTTCTCTTGGAACCACTCAAATTCCATCTAGTTGAAAATTTCTTGCAAATTATTTTTCAAATTCTCTGCAATCATTTTATTTCATTGAGACTTTTTGAAAAATTGATTTTGACAAACTTTGCCAAGTTTCTGTTTTGCTTTTCGGAGCCTCTGATTTAAGTAACTCGGCGTCACCGATTATGCGGAGACATTGCACAACCTTACATCGGTTCCACCGACTTATTTCCCTCGGAGTCACCGATTTTGCTATCTTTTGTGTTCATTGCCAAATCTAGCAAATTCCCATTTCTTCAATGATCCCTTTGTAAAAAAACTTTACTCAAAGGGGGAGACACTTTATTCAAGGATCCCTTTGACAAAGGGGGAGAAATTTTAAGAGCCTTTTCAGATGTTAAAAAGGGGGAGAAAAACTCTTCAAGGATACCTTAGTCTCAAATGTTCTCAATGATCCCACAATGATCCCTTTATCTGACCCTCTGTGTGACCCTTTTTGGAAATTCATGCCAAAGGGGGAGAAATATCAAAGCTTCAAAGCTTATGCTCATACCAAAGGGGGTGATATATATTAAGGGGGATAATATCAAAGCTTGTATATAGGGGGAGAACATCAAGGGGGAGAATATATCAAACGGGAGAATACCTAAGAACATCTAAGTTTATGCTTACCCAAGGGGGAGAAATCTTTGACTTGATTGCCTAATAGTGCTAGACTTGTCTCACCCTACCTACTCCAAATATCTACATGCTAAGATCCAGGGGGAGAGGAAGGTTTACAAATCCATACTTAGGGGAGAAAGTTCTACATATTCTATTGGGGGAGACATATCTATCTCAAGAAACTCTATACGTCATATGTCTTCCATATCTTGGTACTCTTGAATCTTTTTGCATTTGGATAAGTAGAATACTCTTGTGTTTCCTAACATTGTTTTCTCAAGTATGTTTCTACTCTACTAGAATGATCAAGAACTTCAAGGTAAGTATATGCATCATATCCTTGGTCAAGATGATCTCTTGCTTCTTGCACATATTGTTTGCAAGAGTGAAGTCTTGAATATGGAGACACTTCATTCACATATATTTGATGCATATAGCCAAGATATACATGACTTCTCATGTCCCTTCTACTATGTGTGTGTGTTCATGCATTCCAAAGCAACTATCCTTTAAAATGGATTGCACACATTTAGGGGGAGCTTGTATTGGTCATATATCTTTCAAAGCTATCACATATTCCTGCATATCTTAATTTGAAGCTTTGATTGTATGTTGTCATCAATTACCAAAAAGGGGGAGATTGAAAGCACATATGCTCCCTTGGTGGTTTTGATAATCCATGACAACACACATTGTCTCTTGGACTAATAGTTTTATCTAGTTCATTTCAGGTTTAGTCCACAGAGAGGATTGGCTAAAGATTGTGAGGAGACCCCAAGATGCAAGGAATAGGATTGGCTAAGCTACAAGGATGAAGACTCTACATTTTACTTTGTGAGAAATCACTTTGAGTCCATAGGAAAGCCAATACTATCAAAAGGGGGTGAGGTAATGATGGTGAATGAAATGCTCAAGTGATCAAGTGTTCGTCACCAAAAACACCCACAAGCTCTCCCACAAACATTCTGTCATAGAGCCTAACACTCAAAATCGGTGTCACCAACTTTCCATATCGGCTACACCGAGTCTAAAACCCACACAGAAACCCTAGCCAAGACCCACTACTCGGTACTACCAACATTCCCTTTCGGTGCCACCGAAACCAGTGACCAACTTCCTAGTTAGCCATTTCCTTGATTCTGTCCCACCGAGTTTTGCAACTCGGTCTCACCGAGAAGTTGGGCCAACTCTCTGTTAACACATTTCTTCAAATCGGTCCCACCGAGTTTGAGGAATCGGTCTCACCGAGATTTGGTAACTGCCTAGGTCACCCATATCGGTACCACCGAGTATTCCATATCGGTCTCACCGAAAAGCCTAAAGTTGCCACATTTTGAACAAGTCGGTACCACCGAGTTTCACTTCGGTTCCACCGAGTTGGTCAATAATGTTGTAACGGTTGGATTTTTGGAGATGCCTATATATACCCCTCCACCACATCCTACTCGGAAGAGAAGCACTCAGAACACACACCCACTTGCCATATCCAATTTTCTGAGAGAGAACCACCTATCCTTGTGTTAAGGTCAAGATCATCCACTCCAACCATATGGATCTTGATTTCTAGCCTCTCCAAGTTGCTTTCCATCCAATCAATCTCTTCTACCCAAGCCAAATCTGTGAGAGAGTGATTGAGTGTTGAGGAGACTATCATTTGAGACACAAGAGCAAGGAGTTCATCGTTACTATCGAGCCTATTACCTTTTGGAGGGTGGTGCCTCCTAGATTGGTTAGGTGTCGCTTGGGAGCCTCCTACTTCGTGTTGTGGAGTTGAACCAAGAAGTTTGTACGGGCAATGAGATCGCCTACTTCGTGAAGATCTACCCATAGTGAGGCTAGTCCTTCGTGGACGGAAGCCGTTATGGAATAGTCAAGGTTGCTACTTCGTGGACTCTTTTGGGTGGAGCCCTCCGTGGACTCTCGCGACCGCTACCCTCCGTGGGTTGAAGACTCCATAAACGTGGACGTACGATAGCACCACCTATCGGAACCACGGGAAAAATCTCCGTGTCTTCAAATTGCGTTTGATCTTCCTATCTCTACTCTCTTACATATGCTTGTCCTTACTTTCCGCTGCCACACTTGTTGACTAGCATGTGTAGGGTGCACTAGACTTGTTAGAATTGCTAAAATCTGCCAACCAATTAACTTGGGAAAAGGTTAGATTTTTAATTTGTGCAAGTAGTCTATTCACCCCCCCCCCCTCTAGACATACACTTCTTGGATCGTACACAAGTCCCCTTTACTCTCGTACACAACAACCCCCTTACTAGGGTATAAGCTTATGTCACTCTCGCTACCCACTATAAGCGAATCATGAACGTACACCCTACAGCGGAAATCCCCCACGTGTGCGTGGCATGGAAGGCAAGTACCATAGGACAGCACCAAAATAAAAAACGCAACTCAAACCAATTAAGGTCATCAATCAACTCATAGGACAAAAGAAATCTACTAAAACATCATAGGATGGCAACACATCATTGGATAATAATATGAAGCATAAAGCACCATGTTCAAGTAGGGGGTACAGCAGGTTGCGGGAGAGTGGACCGCTATAAATAGATGAGGGCAGGTGATGGTGGTGTTGAGAAAGACGGCGGAGTTGTTGGTGTAGATCGCCGCCACGATGATTCCCCTGGCGGCGATCCGGCGCCACCGGGAGAGACGAGGAGAGAACCCCCCCCCCCTCCTTCTTCTTCTTGCTTGGCGTCCTCCCTAGATGGGAGGAGGGTTTCCCCTCTGGTCCATGGCCGCCATGGCTGCCGGAGGGCAGGAGCCCCTCCGAGATTGGATCTCTCTCTCTCTCTCTCTCTCTCTCTCTCTCTCTCTCTCTCTCTCTCTCTGTGTGTGTGTGTGTTCCTCTTCTGTTTCGCGTTCCTGTTTTCCGGTGTTTCACCATTTGTTATATACGGACATCCGTAACTCCGATTGGGCTGAAATTTTGAGGGGAGTTTTATTCGGATATTAGCTTCCTTGCGGCCGTAGGACACCCCCAACCGACCTCCGAGGTGGCCACAAGCCTGGTGGGCGCGCCCACCGAGCTTGTTGGCCCCTCGGACATCGTCTCGCGTTAATTCTTATTCCTAAAAATCACATATATTCCAGAATAAATATTCGTAAATTTTTTATCGTGTTTGCACTTTGTTTGATATGGATTTTCTGTGAAACAAAAAATATGCAACAAAGAGGAACTGACACTGGGCACTGGATCAATATGTTAGTCCAAAAAAATCATATATATTGTTGCCAAAAGTATATAAAATTGTAACATAATGATTTTTAGGGGTTATAAAATAATGACATGAAACATTAAAAAATTATAGATATTTATGAAGAAAAATGTCAGGCTACTATATACAAAATGCCATCTCTCTAATGTTATAAAACATACAGATAAGTACGATGAAAAAAAAGTTGTATGAACTACACAAATAAAAATTCCATGCTAAAAACTTTAAAAACTGCCATTCCTCCTGATGAAAATGCCATCTCTTAATAATAAAAATATGACATCTCTTAACGATAAGAAATGCCATCTCAAATATTAAAAATGTTATCTCTTAAACATTAAAAATGCCATCACTTAATAATAAATAATGTCATCACTTAAATATATAAAAATGCCATCTCTTATAATAGAAATAGAAAAAATGTCATGTAACATAGTTTGAAAGTTTGTGAACTGCCATGTTGATTTTTCCCAGAGAAAATGCCTTCAACAAAAAAAGACACTAAATTGCCATGAACTAACTTATAAAGAAAAATGTCAGGCTACTATATACAAAAGGCCATCTCTGATGTTATAAAATATACAAATGATGAAAAAAATTTGTATGAACTACACAAATAAAAATACCATGCTAAATTTTTTAAAAACTACCATTCCTCGAGATGAAAATGCCATCTCTTGATAATAAAATTTTCATCTCTTAATAATAAAAAATGCCATCTCTTAACGATAAAAAATGTCATCTCTAATATAAAAAATGGTATCTCTTAAACATTAAAAATGCCATCACTTAATAATAAATAATGTCATCTCTTAAATAAATAAAAATGACATCTCTTATAATGTAAATAGAAAAAATGTTATGTAACATAGTTTGAAAGTTTGTAAATTGCCATGTTGATTTTCCTAGAGAAAATGACATCTAGTGAAAAAAAAAGGGGGGGAGGGGGGGGGGGGGGGGGGGACTGGTGTACCATGAATATATGGCATTTCACTTGTAGCGAACCGGTTTGCGAATCTGACATGGCTAAGATCCGGTGCCAGGATTCGTGCAAACAAAATCAACAGAAGATGGGGGGGGGGGGGGGGGGGGCTGCGAAATTCAGTTTCCTTTTTCTATTTTATAGGTTTTGTGTCCTTTTTCTTTTGAGAATTAGGTTTTGTGTCCTTGCGATGTACGCTTGCACGGAATAAAAATCACAAGGGATTGACTACGTGTTAGTGGCCTGAAAAAAATTGATGCAAGTCATATCATTTGCCGTCAGATCTCCATCGAACGATCAGGAGCACACCGCATTGTTCATCTTCTTCCTCCTGTTTTTTCTTTCTCACATGCAGCCTCCCAGCCCAGCCCTAACCACCAGTCTCCAGCGTCGTCCCTGTTTATGGCGAGGTCCGTCGCGGGCTTCGGTCTCCAGCTCCACCGTGAGTGACCAAAAGCAGCCAATAAGTATGACCATTCACAATAGAAACAACAAAGATGCCAACAAACAGAGGGACCCAAACATGTCTGATCACATAATGCCCACCCGCACTTTGCATCTTAGCAGGAAACGCATCAATTCCATTTGGGAAAATACATGATATAAAGTTATAAACACCTTGGTTTCTCAAGGCTTACCCCACGTTCAGTGACAAGAAATCCAGCAAAAGCCCAGTTTTGCAACAACAACTAAATCCTTCAGCCCCTCAAAAACAAAAACAAAATCCTTCTCGCAGCAATGCAG
This sequence comes from Elymus sibiricus, assembly GCA_039707655.1. Taxonomy (NCBI): domain Eukaryota; kingdom Viridiplantae; phylum Streptophyta; class Magnoliopsida; order Poales; family Poaceae; genus Elymus; species Elymus sibiricus. The sequence goes on from CM077675.1 coordinate 433,301,306, forward strand.
AACACACAAGTTCTTTTTTTCTTTTCTGAGCAAACAACAATGCAGAAAACACAAGTTGATGCGCGACAAGCGGTACACATGATCCCTGCCTGCCTGCAAAAGCCAACATTATCTTCAGGTCCTTGGCTCCCATGTTGTCTAGTAAAGTAACTGGCAAATTTTGTACACGATGGCGATCAAATTCATTTCAGTGAACTCGGACTTGGATGAAAGAAGTAAGATCAACTACCAGGCGACCAAAGCATGTTTCAGCTGACAGAGAGAGACACGATGACTATTGCACCATTCAGTTCTGGACTCCCCCAGGACTGTTGAGGATCAGTAGCAAAACTTCGGCCTGCTAGAAAATAACAGAAACATTTCCTTACTAGCTAGAAATGCGTATGGGCCTAGCCTGCAGGTTGGTCTTTGTAAGCATCACATAGATGCTGTATGTACACTCAAAGAAAACCAAATCAGCAATCAAACATCTCACGCTTTTGTATATGATAACTGAAAAAAAAGACAATGAAGTTTCCCACACAGGGATGTGTTCCTAGCCCAGCTTAGGCAGAACAAAGCCATAAACAATTGTGAAGGATAAGACCCTAGGAGGATGGGGCTACCACTTACCAGCTGTCTCCAGCTACAAATTCAAAGTCATATTTTTGCATCCCTGACCATCAGAAATTTTCCACAGTGCATTCCTTTTGCATCCAAAAGCATCTCTTGCAGTTAACAGTGGCAACTTCATAAGTTACTTGAATTGCAGAGGAACCTTAGGCTAGAAAATAGAGCAGGTCAATGCGGAACACAATGCGATCTCAAGGGATCAATATCGTCTAGAAAACAAGCACAGGACACTAAGAACAGTGGAATCTTCAGGCATCAACCCTGTCTATGGCTGTTCGAAGGGGTCAGCCACTGACAAATCATGGATATGCTTGTTGAGATGATTCTCAGTATCACGGTGTCTATTCATGAACTCAAATTGAGCATCTCGAGAAGCTCTGTCTTCCACTCGTAGCAGCCTGTGTTGATAAGCCAGTGACACACTGTTGTAGGACCATATATTCCTTCAAACTCAATTTTGTTTAGCACTTTTGCATTCAAAACAAAGAACTTGGCAAACTCAAGCTGTTTATCATGGCCCACAAATGTTTCAAACACCACTGTTTTCAGATGGGTTTGAAGGCATTGAACTGGATGTAGTCGGTCATATTGAGGCTCAATTTTCGCATCCATCTCGTCGTGTTTGTGAAACTGTAAAATGGATATTAAGAATTTGTCAAGCGTCTCTGTGTTAAAGCGGTTACAAACAAGATGTCAATAAATTCAAAAGTTTTAAAGCAAGCAAAATGAGCACTCACAACGACATAGAGCTTCTCAAGACAGGGGAACCTCCTAATGATATTAAGAACTCCGTCTAATTCATATCCAGAACACCTAAGAGCCAAAATCTTCACAGTGTGCATCGAGTTTGCCAAGCCGTCTGAACTTATTCCCTGAAGAAAACAAACAATGAACATGAAAAAATAATTATCTCCGTGTAGCAAATGCCAAATGGAAGGTCTGAGGATGATGATGATGATGATACCTGGGAGACTAGGAGCTTGGAGACGACAGGTAACAAAGGGCCCAATATCTCCAGTTTAGGTGCACAAATTACCCGGATAGTACCACAATCCTCTCGGTAACCAAAAGGCATTAGTAACCTCACAAGGCGAGGCGCATCCTCGATGACAAGCTCTACTTTACCAGAGGTGTCACGGAAGCAGATACTCTTAAGATTCGGCGAGCGAACATGGAGGCAACGTGCACCACGAACTTCGGACATGTGTAAAATCTCCAAGGCACGGCAAGCAGAGAGCAGTCCGCGGAACACGTCCACGGAGATGGAAACGGAGATCAAGGAGAGATGCTGGAGGAGGTCAAAGCCCATGGACGGCACCATCTCTCGGGGAAAATCACAATAGCCGATCTTGGCAACGAGGAGGGTAGGTGCAGAGCGGAAGGCGGATGGCGGCAGCGAAATTCTCGCCAAAATAAGTTCTTGTAACTCTTTTTCACCGTGGACCTTGTAGCCGACATCGAGCTCCTCAAGCTTGGCGAGAGCTCGGGAGCGGAACCAGGTCTCCGCCTAGTCGTGGAGGTGGCCGGGGCGGAGGCCTTGGAAGCAGAATCGGCGGGCGGGGCCAGGATGCTGGGAGATTACCTTGGAGACGGCATCGGGGGAGATGGAGGAGGTGCGGACGGGGACGCCGGGGCCGGGGTATGGGTTGCGGACCTCGAGGTTGAGAGGCACGGAGCGCCACAGCGGGCGCCATCGGCGGGAGAAGATCTGCGTGCGGCCGCCGTCCTTGGTGGGGAGGAGGGAGATGATGGTGCAGAGGACCTCGTCGGGTACCCTGCTGATGAAATCGGCGGCGCTCTCGTCGCAGTCGCCATACCGTGCCGTCTTCGCTGCGGTCCCATGGGGTTCTCCCGGGTCGGGCACGGGTGCCGCTTGCGCTGCGCCGGCCTCCATGGCCGCCGGCTGGCGGGACGGCAGATTCGGCCGCAGTGCTCCACCCGCTGCTCCTGGCCGCCGGCGCACTCGCACGGCTGAGGAAATGGGGAATGGAGTGGGGAGTGAATTGGACCGAAACAGGACAGCTAGGGTTGACCAAATTGACACTTTCTTTGTTTGCTTGGGGAAAACTGTCCAAATTTCGCTGGAAATTCAAGAAATTTATGAGTTTCGATAGGACACGGGAAATGGTAAGAGCAAATTTGGCAAAAATTGTGATATGGTCTCCCCGTCGTAACAACCCTCAATATGACGATTTTGATAAAACAAAATAGACTCTAACAGAGTCGTTCGTATGACTCCATTTTTGAAAGATGGGGAGGGCCAGTATGGAGCTATACAACTGCAAATGCGTGAGGCAACCACCCGTCCATTAATGACTCGATCGTTCGCTCGGATTCCCAAGGTAGCCGTTCGGATGGCCGACGTGTGGCATCAGTCAAGACTATAAAAACATAGCAATGATGCGGCCCCGTCACCTAAGCCCTAGCCATCGCCTCCTCCCTCCTCCGCTCCCATCTCCACCACTCTCGCCGACAAATGCCACCATGTAAGAGCATGGCCTATTGGTTGAACTTTGGCGGCGGAGGCAAACCTCCCGTCGCATATGTCGCGCAATAGCGGGGGTGAACTCTCCTCGCGATGCACTATCGCGGCAGATGAAGACCCCCGTGGAGACGGCATGCATGATGGAGATTGAGTCTCCCATGTAGGCGGGCATGAGGGAGATAGAGGCTCTCATCACGGAAGGCACGGTGTGCCTCGGGGGCCAACGTCCCCGCGAACGAGGTCTTTCCCATCAACGCTGCCCACTCAACATTGAGGAGCCGGACCTGATGTGTGCAGTTCCAAGCAAAGCTAGAATTGTATTAACCGGAAACTTAAATACATGTGTGGATACATGAACAAATACCGTGTCCCTAGTAAGCCTCTACGAGACTAGCTCGTTGATCAAAGATGGTCAAGGTTTCCTAACCATAGACATGAGTTGTCATTTGATAACGGGATCACATCATTAGGAGAATGATGTGATGGACAAGACCCATCCGTTAGCATAGCATATGATCGTTCAGTTTATTGCCACTGCTTTCTTATTTGTCAAATACATGTTTCTTCAACCATGAGATCGTGCAACTCCCGGACTCCGGAGGAATGACTTGTGTGTATCAAACGTCACAACGTAACTGGGTGATCATAAAGGTACTCTATAGGTATCTCCGAAGGTGTCTGTTGAGTTGACATGGATCGAGATTGGGATTTGTCACTCCGTATGACGGAGAGGTATCTCTGGGCCCTCTCGGTAATACAGCATCACAAGAAGCTTGCAAGCAAAGTGACTAAGGAGTTAGTTACGGGATGACGTATTACGAAACGAGTAAAGAGACTTGCCGGTAACGAGATTGAACTAGGTATTGAGATACCGACGATCGAACCTCGGGCAAGTAGCATACCGACAGACAAAGGGAACTACGTATGTTGTCATAAAGGGTCGACTGATAAAGATCTTCGTAGAATATGTAGGAACCAATATGGACATCCAGGTCCCGCTATTGGTTATTGACCGAAGAGGCGTCTCGGTCATGTCTACATCATTCTCGAACCCGTAGGGTCCGCACGCTTAACGTTCGTTGACGATATAGTATTATATGAGTTATGTATGTTGGTGACCGAATGTTGTTCGGAGTCCCATATGAGATCATGGACATAACGAGGAGCTCCGGAATGGTTCGGAGGTAAAGATTGATATATTGGATGATAATATTTGGTCTCCAGAAGGGTTCCGGAATTCACCGGAAGAGTTTCAGATGTTTCCAGAAATGTTCTGGTGCGAGGACACTTTGGTTGGGCCAAGGGGTAAGGCCCATGGGGCTTTAGGTCGGTGCAAAAGGAAGTTTTGTGGAGGTCAGGGACCAGATGCCAGGGACCCTAGCGTCTGGCCCTGGGCGCCGAGGACCGAGGCGTCTGGTGCGGGAATCCGGGAAGGACTCTTCCTTTCGTTCCAAACCGACTTTGGGGAGGCCCTCTCCCCAAGTTACGACCCCAGGGCTCAACATATAAATAGAGGAGTAGGGCTAGCCCCTAGAACACAAGTTTTAGAGCCTCCTCTAGTTGATCTAGTTCTAGTTCTAGTTGGTCCTAGTTGACTAATTAGAGCTAGCCCTAGCTACCTCTAAACCTCATAATTAGAAGCCCAGTGTGGTTCTAATCTCCTTCCTCTAGTTCATCCTCCGCTCTAAATTCATTGTGCTTGGCGAAGCCCTGCGGAAATAGTTTCACCACCACCGACACCACGCCGTCGTGCTACCGGAACTCATCTACTACTTCGCCCGTCTTGCTGGATCAACAAGGCGAGGACGTCATCGAGCTGAACGTGGAGGTGCTGTGCGTTCGGCGCTTGATCAGAATGGATCATGAAGGTGTACGACTACATCAACCGCGTTGATAAACGCTTCCGCTTAGCGATCTACAAGGGTATGTAGAAGCTCTCTCCCTCTCGTAGCTATGCATCTCCATGGATAGATCTTGCGTGTGCGTAGAAATTTTTTGTTTTCCATGCAACGTTCCCCAACAGTGGCATCCTGAGCCAGGTCTGTGTGTAGATGATATGCACTAGTAGAACACAAAGGAGTTGTGGGCGGTGACGTTCATATTGCTTACCACCAATGTCTTATTTTGATTCGGCGGTATTGTGGGATGAAGCGGCCCGGACCAACCTTACATGTCCACGTACATGAGACCGGTTCCACCAACAAACATGCAACTTGTTTTGCATATAGGTGGCTGGCGGGTGTCAGTTTCTCTCACTTTAGTTGAATCGAATTTGACTACGGCGGTCCTTGCAGAAGGTAAAAAGGCAACTTGATGATCATCGTTGTGGTTTTGCGTAGGTAAGAACGGTTTTTGCTAGTTGCCCATTGATACATCCATTTTGCATCATGATTTCCTATCGTTATTTATAATGTTTTATGCATAATAATGCTTTATGTAGTACTTCTAATGCCTTTTCTCTCATAATATGCAAGGTTTACACAAAAGAGGGAGAATGCCGACAGCTGGAATTCTGGACCTGAAAAAGCATATCAGAGATACCTATTCTGCACATCTCCAAATAAGCTGAAACTTCACGGAGAATTATTTTGGAATATATAAAAAGTGCCGGAGCAAATAACTACCGGAGGGGGGCACCTGGTGAGCACAAGACACCAGGGCGCGCCAGGCCCCCCAGGCGCGCCCTGGTGGGTTGTGCTCAGCCCAGGCCACCTCCGGTGCCCATCTTCTTGTACTTAAGGTCTTTTGACCTAGAAAAAATAAGGAGAGGACTTTCGGGACGGAACGCCGCCGTCTCGAGGCGGAACTTGGGCAGGAGCACTTTTGCCCTCCGGCAGAGCGATTCCGCCGGGGGAACTTCCCTCCCAAAGGGGGAAATCGAAGCCATCGTCATTACCAACAACCCTCTCATCTTTGGGAGGCCAATCTTCATCAACATCTTCAACAACACCATCTCCTCTCAAACCCTAGTTCATCTCTTGTGTTCAATCTTTGTACCGGAACCTTAGATTGGTACTTGTGGGTGACTAGTAGTGTTGATTACATCTTGTAGTTGATTACTATATGGTTTATATGGTGGAAGATTATATGTTCAGATCCATTATGCTATTTAATACCCCTCTGATCTTGAGCATGAATATTATTTGTGGGTAGTTACCTTTGTTCTTGAGGTCACGGGAGAAGTCATGTTGCAAGTAATCATGTGAATTTGATATGTGTTCGATATTTTGATGATATGTATGTTGTGATTCCCTTAGTGGTGTCATGTGAAGTCGACTAAATGACACTTCACCATCCTTGGGCCTAAGGGAATGCATTGTGGAGTAGTTATTAGATGATGGGTTGCTAGAGTGACAGAAGATTAAACCCTAGTTTATGCGCTACTTCGTAAGGGGCTGATTTGGATCCAAACGTTTAATGGTATGGTTAGATTTTATCTTAATACTTTTCTCATAGTTGCGGATGCTTGCGAGGGGGTTAATCATAAGTGGGAGGTTTGTTCAAGTAAGAACAGCACCCAAGCACCGGTCCACCCACATATCAAATTATCAAAGTAGCGAACGCAAATCAAACCAACATGATAAAAGTGACTAGATGAAATTCCCGTGTACCCTCAAGAACACTTTGCTTATTATAAGAGACCGTTCTGGCATGTCCTTTGCCACAAAAGGATTCGGCTACCTTGCTGCACTTTATTTATCGTTACCGTTACTTGCTCGTTATCAATTATCTTGCTATCAAACTATTTGTTACCTACAATTTCAGTGCTTGCAGAAATTACCTTGCTGAAAACCGCTTGTCAGTTCCTTCTGCTCCTCGTTGGGTTCGACACTCTTACTTATCGAGAGGACTACGATTGACCCCCTATACTTGTGGGTCATCAAGACTATTTTTTGGCGTCGTTGCCGAGGAGTGAAGCGCTCTTGGTAACTGGAAATCGATAAGGAAAAACTTATACTACGTGCTGAAATTTATTGTCACTTGCTACTATGGAAAATAATCCTTTGAGGGGTTTGTTCGGGGTATCTTCACCTCGACCGGAACCACAATTAGTTGCCCCTCAACCTACTTCACCTACTGAAAATATTGCTTATGAAATTCCTTCGGGTATGGTAGAACAACTGCTAGCTAATCCATATGCAGGAGACGGAACTGAATATCCTGATATGCATCTAATACATGTGAATGAAGTTTGTGGATTATTTAAGCTTGCAGGTTTATCCGGAGATGAAGTTAAGAAGAAGGTTTTCCCTTTATCTTTGAAGGGAAAAGCATTGACTTGTATAGGCTATGTGATGATATTGGATCATGGAACTGGAATCGATTGAAATTAGAATTCCAGCAAAAGTTTTATCCTATGCATCTAGTTCATCGTGATCGGAATTATATATATAATTTTTGGCCTCGTGAAGGATAAAGCATCGCTCTAGCTTGGGGGAGGCTTAAGTCAATGTTATATTCATGCCCCAATCATGAGCGCCCGAGAGAAATTATTATTCAGAATTTTTATGCTCAGCTTTCTAATAATGATCGAACCATGCTCGATACTTCTTGTACTGGTTATTTTATGAAGAAAACTATTGAATTCAAGTGGGATCTCTTAGAAAGAATTAAACGCAACTCTGAAGATTGGGTTTTTGGGTATAGTAGATCTGAAAACAAAGATGCAAAAAGATAGATCGGAAAGCAATATGTTGGAAAAGTAGACCCGGGGGCCGTAGGTTTCACTAGTGGCTTCTCTCATGAGTATAGCACACGGTGGGTGAACAAATTACTGTTGGGCAATTGATAGAAGATCAAATAATCATGACGATATCCAAGGCGATGATCATTATATAGGCATCATGTCCAAGATAAGTAGACCGACTCCTGCCTGCATCTACCACTATTACTCCACACATCGACCGCTATCCAGCATGCATCTAGTGTATTAAGTTCATGGAAAACGGAGTAATGCAATAAGAACGATGACATGATGTAGACAAGATCTCTTCATGTAGGAATAGACTCCATCTTGTTATCCTTAATAGCAACGATACATGCGTGCCTTGCTGCCCCTTCTGTCACTGGGAAAGGACACCGCAGGATCGAACCCATCACAAAGCACCTCTTCCCATGGCAAGAAAAATCGATCTAGTCGGCCTAACTAAACCAAAGATTCGAAGAAGAAATACGAGGCTATAAGTAATCATGCATATAAGGGATCAAAGAAGACTCACATAATATTCATGGATAGAAACTGATCATGAACTCAAAATTCATCGGATCCCAACAAACACACCGCAAAAGTTTACATCAAATAGATCTCCAAGAGACCATTGTATTGAGAATCAAAAGAGAGAGAGGAAGCCATCTAGCTACTGCCTACGGACCCGTAGGTCTATGGTGGACTACTCACGCATCATCGGAGAGGCACCTATGAAGAAGATGAACCCCTCCGTGATGGTGTTAGATTGGATCTTGAGGCTCTGGAACTTGCGGCGACTGGATGTGTTTTTCGTCGACTCCCCTAGGGTTTTCTGAATATTTGGGTATTTATAGGCATCAGAGGCGGTGGAGGGGGGCCCCGTGGAGGGCATGACGTGGCTTGAGACTGCATCGGTATTTCCCCAAAGAGGAAGGGATGATGCAGCACAGCGACGGTAAGTATTTCCCTCAGTTATGAAACCAAGGTTGTCGAACCAGTAGGAGGATCACCACAACCCAATAAGCAGCACCTTCACACAAACAACAAATACTTGCAACCCGACGCCAAAGAGAAGTTGTCAATCTCTCTACGGTAAAAAGATAGATTAGGTAGTGATAGATAGGAGAGATAGATCTCTCAAGAACACAAAATAAAAAGGGCAAATAAAATATGCAGCAATATGTTTTTGGGTTTTTGGTTTTGTAGATCTGAAAACAAAGATTGCAAAAGGATAGATCGGAAAGCAATATGTTGGAAAAGTAGACCCGGGGGGCGTAGGGTTCACTAGTGGCTTCTCTCATGAGTATAGCGCACGGTGGGTAAACAAATTACTGTTGGGCAATTGATAGAAAATCGAATAGTCATGACGATATCCAAGGCGATGATCATTATATAGGCATCACGTCCAAGATAGGTAGACCGACTCCTGCCTGCATCTACCTCTATTACTCCACACATCGACCGCTATCCAACATGCATCTAGTGTATTAAGTTCATGGAAAAACGGAGTAATGCAATAAGAACGATGACATGATGTAGACAAGATCTATTCATGTAGGAATAGACCCCATCTTGTTATCCTTAATAGCAATGATACATGCGTGTCTTGCTGCCCCTTCTATCACTGGGAAAGAACACCGCAAGATCGAACCCATCACAAAGCACCTCTTACCATGGCAAGAAAAATCGATCTAGTCGGCTTAACTAAACCAAAGATTCGAAGAAGAAATACGAGGCTATAAGTAATCATGCATATAAGAGATCAAAGAAGACTCAAATAATATCATGGATAGAAACTGATCATGAACTCAAAATTCATCGGATCCCAACAAACACACCGCAAAAGTTTACATCAAATAGATCTCCAAGAGACCATTGTATTGAGAATCATAAGAGAGAGAGAGGAAGCCATCTAGCTACTGCCTACGGACCCGTAGGTCTATGGTGGACTACTCACGCATCATCGGAGAGGCACCTATGAGGAAGATGAACCCCTCCGTGATGGTGTTTAGATTGGATCTCGAGGTTCAGGAACTTTCGACGGCTGGAATTGTGTTTTGTCGACTCCCCTAGGGTTTTTGGAATATTTGGGAATTTATAGGCATCAGAGGCGGTGGAGAGGGGCCCCGAGGAGGGCACAACCCATCAGGGCGCGCCGGGGCCCCCCTGGCGCGCCCTGGTGGGTTGTGGTCTCCTCGGCCCACTTCTCCAGTACTTCTTTGGCCCACCGGGTGTCTTCTGGTCTAGAAAAAATCTCCAAAAAGTTTCGTCGCGATTGGACTCTGTTTGGTATTGATTTTCTGCGAAGTAAAAAACAAGCAAAAACAGCAATTGGCACTTTGGCACTATGTCAATAGGTTAGTCCCAAAAAATGATATAAAGTTGTTATAAAATGATTGTAAAACATCCAGGAATGATAATATAACAGCATGGAACAAGCAAAAATTAAAGGTACGTTGGAGACGTATCCGGGCACAACCCATCAGGGCGCGCCGGGGGCCCCCTGGCATGCCCTGGTGGGTTGTGGCCTCCACAGCCCACCTCTCTGGCACTTCTTTGGCCCACTGGGTGTCTTCTGGTCCAAAAAAAATCTCCAAAAAGTTTCGTCGCGATTGGACTTCGTTTGGTACTGATATTCTGCGAAGTAAAAAACAAGCAAAAATAGTAACTGGCACTTTGGCACTATGTCAATAGGCTAGTCCCAAAAAATGATATAAAATTGTTATAACGTGATTGTAAAACATCCAAGATTGATAATATAACAGCATAGAACAAGCAAAAATTATAGATACGTTGGAGACGTATCAATCTCCCTAAGGAGAAGTGGTTTAAATATCACCCCCCTATTAAAGAAGAAGTTAATTACAATGTTGGTCCAGTTGTGCCTACTGCTTATATTGGAAAAACACCTTTCCCTGTTAGGATAAAGGAACATGCTAAGGTATCAACTGTGGTTCGCAAAAGTAATATTAAAGCATCTAAGCCCTCTGAAGAAATTAAAGTAGAACCTAGTGTTGCTATGGTTAAAGATCTCTTGGTAGAAAATATTGATGGGCATGTTATTTACTTCTGTGATGAAGCTGCTAGAATTGCCAAACCTGATGAAAAAGATAAACATAGACCCATAGTGGGCATGCCTGTTGTCTCGGTCAAAATAGGAGATCATTTCTATCATGGTTTATGTGATATGGGTGCTAGTGTGAGTGTTATTCCTTTTACCTTATACCAAGAAATTATGAATGATATAGCACCTGCTGAAATAGAAGACATTGATGTTACTATTAAACTTGCTAATAGAGACACCATCACACCACTTGGAATTGTTAGAGATGTTGAAGTATTGTGTTGGAAAATAAAATATCCTACTGATTTTCTAGTTCTTGGTTCCCCACAAGATCACTTTTGCCCCATTATCTTTGGTAGACCTTTCTTGAACACCATTAATGCTAAGATAGATTGTGAAAAACAAACTGTCGGTGTTAGTTTTGGTGATGTGTCTCATGAGTTTAACTTTTCCAAGTTTAGTAGACAACCACGTAATAAAGAACTATCTAGTAAGGATGAAATAATTGGTCTTGCTTCTATTACCTTTCCTCGTATCGATCCACTAGAACAATATTTGCTAGACCATGAAAATGATATGCACTTGCATGAAAGAAATGAAATAGATAAATTGTCTTTGAACAACAGCCTCTCCTAAAACACAATTTGCCTATTGAAACTCTAGGAGGTCCTCCTCCACCTAAAGGTGATCCTGTGTTTGAATTAAAACAATTACCTGACACTTTGAAGTATGCTTATCTTGATGAGAAAAACATATATCATGTTATTATTAGTGCTAACCTTTCAGAACATGAAGAAGAAAGATTATTAAAAATTATGAGGAAGCACCGGGCTGCTATTGGATATACTCTTGATGATCTTAAGGGCATTAGTCCCACTCTATGTGAGCACAAGATTAATATGGAACCTGATGCTAAACCCGTTGTTGATCACCAACGACGATTGAAACCTACGATGAAGGAAGTGGTAAGAACTGAAATATTAAAGCTTCTTGAAGCAGGTATAATCTATCCCATAGCTGATAGTAGATGGGTAAGTCCCGTTCATTGTGACCCTAAGAAGGGAGGTATTACTGTTGTTCCTAATGATAAAAATGAACTCATTCCACAAAGAATTGTCACTGGCTATAGAATGGTAATTGATTTTAGAAAATTAAATAAAGCTACTAGAAAAGATCATTACCCTCTGCCTTTCATTGATCAAATGCTAGAAAGATTATCTAAGGACACACATTTTTGTTTTCTGGATGGATATTTTGGTTTCTCTCAAATACCTGTATCACAATCTGATCAAGAGAAAACCACCTTCACTTGTCCTTTTGGAACCTATGCTTATAGATGTATGCCTTTTGGTTTATGCAATGCACCTTCTACCTTTCAAAGATGTATGACTGCTATATTCTCTGAGTTTTGTGAAAAGATTGTGCAGGTTTCCATGGATGATTTCTCCGTTTACGGAACTTCTTTTGATGATTGCTTAAGCAACCTTGATCGAGTTTTGCAGAGATTTGAACAAACTAATCTCGTCTTGAATTGGGAGAAGTGCCACTTTATGGTTAATGAAGGTATTGTCTTGGGGCATAAAATATCTGAATGAGGTATTGAGGTGGATAAAGCTAAAGTTGATGCAATTGAGAAACTGCCATGTCCTAAAGATATTAAAGGTATTCGGAGTTTCCTTGGTCATGTTGGTTTCTATAGGAGGTTCATTAAAGACTTCTCTAAAATTTCTAGGCCTCTTACTAATCTTTTACAAAAGGATATTCCATTTGTTTTTGATGATGATTGTGTAGAAGCCTTTGAAACACTCAAGAAAGCCTTAACTTCTGCACCTATCGTTCAACCACCTGATTGGAACTTGCCTTTTGAAATTATGTGTGATGCTAGTGATTATGCTATTGGTGTTGTTCTAGGACAAAGAGTTGATAAGAAATTAAATGTCATCCATTATGCTAGCAAAACTCTAGACAGTGCCCAACGAAATTATGCTACTACTGAAAAAGAAATTTTAGCAGTTGTGTTTGCTTGTGACAAATTTAGACCCTACATTGTTGATTCCAAAGTCATTGTTCACACCGATCATGCTGTTATAAAATATCTTATGGAAAAGAAAGATGCTAAACCTAGACTCATTACGTGGGTTCTCCTGCTTCAAGAATTTGACTTACATATCACTGATAGGAAGGGAGCTGAGAACCCCGTAGCTGATAACTTGTCTAGGTTAGAAAATATTCTTGATGACCCAATACCTATTGATGATAGTTTTCCTGATGAACAGTTAGCTGCAATAAATGTTTCTCAAAACACTCCTTGGTATGCTGATTATGCTAAGTACATTGTTGCTAAATATATACCACCTAGTTTCACATACCAGCAAAAGAAAAAAATCTTCTATGATTTAAGACATTATTTTTGGGATGACCCACATCTTTATAAAGGAGTAGATGGTATTATTAGACTTTGTGTACCTGAGCATGAACAGGAACAAATCCTACGGAAATGTCATTCCGAAGCCTATGGAGGACATCATGCGGGAGATAGAACTGCTCACAAGGTATTACAATCTGGTTTTTATTGGCCTACTCTATTCAAGGATGCCCGTAAATTTGTCTTGTCTTGTGATGAATGTCAAAGAATTGGTAATATCGGTAAGCGTCAGGAAATGCCTATGAATTATTCACTTGTTGATGAACCATTTGATGTTTAGGGTTTTGATTATATGGTACCTTTTCCTTCCTCTAATGGGTACACTCATATTTTGGTTGCTGTTGATTATGTTACTAAGTGGGTAGAAGCTATTCCAACTAGTCGTGCTGATCATAACACCTCCATTAAAATGCTTAAAGAAGTTATCTTCCCGAGGTTTGGAGTCCCTAGATATTTAATGACTGATGGTGGTTCACACTTTATTCATGGTGATTTCCATAAGATGCTTGCTAAATATGAGTTAACCATATAATTGCATCACCCTATCATCCTCAATCTAGTGGTCAAGTTGAACTTAGCAATATAGAAATAAAATTAATATTACAAAAAACTGTCAATAGGTCTCAAAAGAATTGGTCTAAGAAACTAGATGATGCACTTTGGGCCTATAGAACAACTTATAAAAATCCTATGGGTATGTCTCCATATAAAATGGTATATGGAAAAGCTTGTCATTTGCCTCTAGAGTTAGAACACAAAGCATTTTGGGCAATTAAAGAGCTCAATTATGATTTCAAACTTGGCGGTGAGAAGAGGTTATTTGATATTAGCTCACTAGATGAATGGAGAACCCAAGCTTATGAAAATGCCAAACTATTCAAAGAGAAAGTTAAAAGATGGCATGACAAAAGAATCCAAAAGCGGGAATTCAAAGTTGGAGAATATGTTCTTTTGTACAACTCTCGTTTAAGATTTTTTGTAGGTAAGCTTCTTTCCAAATGGGAATGACCATATGTTATCGAAGAGGTTTATCATTCTGGAGCTATCAAGATTAATAATGCCGAGGGTACTAACCCGAAGGTGGTCAATGGACAAAGAATTAAACACTATATCTCAGGTACGCCTATTAATGTTGAAAGCAATGTTATTCAAACCATGACACCGGAGGAACACATAAAAGAAACCTTCCGGAACACTCCAGAATTATGAAAAAGAGGAGGTACGTGATACGGTAAGTAAACGGACTCCGAAAAATCCACAAAAATATTTTCTGCCAGTTTTGGAATATTACAAAAATTAGCAAAATAAGAAATAAACAGGAAAGCAACCGAGGTGAGCACGATACACCAGGGCGCGCCAGCCCTGCCAGGCGCGCCCTGGTGGGTTGTGCCCACCTCGGACACCTTCCCGACTCCGTTTTCCTTCCATATTCTTGCTTCCCAAGATAAAAAATTCTTTATATATACCCCCCGATTGTTTTGACCACCGCATCGCAGAAAAATCCCATGTTCTTGTTTCGTGCTGTTTTCCTATCAGATCTATCAAACCAGGCATCATGTCTTCTCCCTACTCCAATAACGTAGAAGAAGATGCGTGGCTGATGAAGATGGAGCTGAAGAGAGAGGAGCCAAAAGAAGCCAATAATGAAGACAAGGGCAAGGAAGCTATGAAGGATCAAGCTCAATAAGGAGGGCAATCCATGCCAACAGTAGAGGAGGAAGAATAACATATCCTTCAACCTTATTACAATCATCTCACCCCCACAGAAATTGAAGCTTTTAGGGCTTTCGAAGTGGTTCGTGTTCAGAATAAATTTCTCACTCATGAAAATATTTTGCTAGAGGAGCGCATCATCACCCTTCGGAGCGTCATGCGTAAATTGGAGTACCTATTGAGTCTGAAGTGTGACACTTCATCACCACCACCTTCATCATCTTCACCACCAAAGGAGACTTGAGTACACGGGTATGGGCACTCCCCTTGGCTTGAGCCAAGCTTGGGGGAGATGCCCCGGTATCGTATCACCATCACTTTTATTTACCTTTACCTATTTTAGTTCGATCCCTAGCTCTTTCGTGATTTAGTTGAATAAAAGTTTAGTATGATCTATTTTCGAGTGCTAGTTTCGTGATCTATCTATCTATGGAATCGAGTGAGAGTTATATAATAAAATTTAGTTTGAGCTTTTGCTTCTTTACTTTCTTGTTGCAAACAAAATAGAAAGGAAATAAATGAAAAGGATCATAGTCTAATCTTATGCTAAGTAATGACATCACATAAGGAAAAGTATAAGTGGTAAAATTTATTGTAGGTTGACAAACATAGCATTGGTCAATGATGCAATTCATGAAAGAATTAATAAGGGAAGAGAAGATTCACATGCAAATACACTATCTTGGACACCTTTTATGATTGTGAGCCCTCATTAAATATTATATGCCAAAATTGTTGACGTTGGACAAGGAAGACAACGTAATGATTTATCTTTGTTCATATTCACATAGAAGTTATATTGCCATAGATCCTTCAACATGTGGTGCTTGCTCAATATCTTTGCTAGCCAAAAATTCCGCACTAAGTAGAAATACTACTTGTGCATCCAAAACCCTAAACCCAAACTCATGTTTTGAGAGTCCACCATACCTACCTATGGATCGAGTAAGATCCTTCAAGTAAGTTGTCATCGGTGCAATAAGGCAATAAAAATTGCTTCTAAATGTGTTTGATCAATTAGTGTAAGAGAATGAGCGTTGTACGAACTTATGATGGCAACGTAATAAAAGTGATGGACTGCATAATAAAGGTTGCTATCATAGGGGGCATTATAACGTGACATTCTTTTACATGAAGGGATTTGGCATACAAACTAAAAAGCGCATGACAACCTCTGCTTCCCTCTGCGAAGGGCCTATCTTTTACTTTTATGTATTTACTTTTATGCAAGAGTCAAAGTATTCTTCCCTATTCCTTTTTACTTTTTCTTTTTGCAAGCATCATGTGGTGAGGAAAGACCTAGGCACATATATCCAGTTGGATATGAGTGAGCATGAGCTATTATTGTTGACATCACCCTTGAGGTGAATACGTTGGGAGGCGAAACTATAAGCCCCTATATTTCTATGTGTCCGGTTGAAACTTTTTGCTCATGGGTATGCTATGAGTGTTAGCAATCATAGAAGACTAAGTGATAGTTGAATATGTGGACTTGCCAAAAGGCTCTGACACGAGACCCTTCCTGAAAATATGATGAATTGTAGTTGCAAAGTTGACTAAGAACATAGTTTGTTGGTTTTCAATAAGGTTTATGCTTTATACTTCTATGTTGTGATGAATTGTTACTTGATCATGAGAAGTTATATGATGAAGTTATATAATAGAACTTATATGAATAAGTTCTATGATAAAGTTTGTTGCTGCTGTGATAATAAGCACTACTATGTCTGTATTTTGTTTTTATCGACACCTCTCTCTCAAACCATGTGGACATGTTTTTCGATATCGGCTTTCGCTTGAGGACAAGCGAGGTCTAAGCTTGGGGGAGTTGATATGTCCATTTTTCATCATGATTTCCTACTGTTATTTATAATGTTTTTATGCATAATAATGCTTTATGTAGTAATTCTAATGCCTTTTCTCTCATAATATGCAAGGTTTACACAAAGAGGGAGAATGCCGGCAGCTGGAATTCTGGACCTGAAAAAGCATATCAGAGATACCTATTCTGCACATCTCCAAATAAGCTGAAACTTCACGGAGAATTATTTTGGAATATATAAAAAATACTGGAGCAAATAACTACCGGAGGGGGGCCACCTGGTGAGCACAAGACACCAGGGCGTGCCAGGCCCCCCAGGCGTGCCCTGGTGGGTTGTGCTTAGCCCAGCCCACCTCTGGTGCCCATCTTCTGGTACTTAAGGTCTTTTGACCTGGAAAAAATAAGGAGAGGACTTTCGGGATGGAACACCGCCGTCTCGAGGCAGAACTTGGGCAGGAGCACTTTTGCCCTCCGGCGGAGCGATTCCGCCGGGGGAACTTCCCTCCCGGAGGGGGAAATCGAAGTCATCGTCATCACCAACAACCCTCTCATCTTTGGGAGACCAATCTTCATCAACATCTTCAACAGCACCATCTCCTCTCAAACCCTAGTTCATCTCTTGTGTTCAATCTTTGTACCGGAATCTCAGATTGGTACCTGTGGGTGACTAGTAGTGTTGATTACATCTTGTAGTTGATTACTATATGGTTTATTTGGTGGAAGATTATATGTTCAGATCCATTATGATATTTAATACCCCTCTAATCTTGAGCATGAATATTATTTGTGAGTAGTTACCTTTGTTCTTGAGGTCACGGGAGAAGTCATGTTGCAAGTAATCATGTGAATTTGATATGTGTTCGATATTTTGATGATATGTATGTTGTGATTCCCTTAGTGGTGTCATGTGAACGTCGACTACATGACACTTCACCATCCTTGGGCCTAAGGGAATGCATTGTGGAGTAGTTATTAGATGATGGGTTGCTAGAGTGATAGAAGCTTAAACCCTAGTTTATGCGCTACTTCGTAAGGGGCTGATTTGGATCCAAACGTTTAATGGTATGGTTAGATTTTATCTTAATACTTTTCTCGTAGTTGCAGATGCTTGCAAGGGGATTAATCATAAGTGGGAGGTTTGTTCAAGTAAGAACAGCACCCAAGCACCGGTCCACCCACATATCAAATTATCAAAGTAGCGAACGCAAATCAAACCAACATGATAAAAGTAACTAGATGAAATTCCCGTGTACCCTCAAGAACACTTTGCTTATTATAAGAGACTGTTCTGGCATGTGCTTTGCCACAAAAGGATTCGGCTACCTTGCTGCACTTTATTTACCGTTACCGTTACTTGCTCGTTATCAATTATCTTGCTATCAAACTATCTGTTACCTACAATTTCAGTGCTTGCAGAAATTACCTTGCTGAAAACCGCTTGTCATTTTCTTCTGCTCCTCGTTGGGTTCGACACTCTTACTTATCGAAAGGACTACGATTGACCCCCTATACTTGTGGGTCATCACCCATAGCAGCCATGTAAAACTTGCAACAACAAAGTAGAGGACGTCTAACTTGTTTTTGCAGGGTATGTTGTGATGTGATATGGTCAAGACATGATGTGATATATGTGGGTGTATGAGATGATCATGTTTTGTAATAAGTTCATGACTTGCATGTCGATGAGTACGACAACCGGCAGGAGCCATAGGGTTGTCTTTAATTTATTAAATCGTCATATAATTGCTTTAGTTTATCGCTATGATTTAGCAATAGTTGTAGAAGCAATGGTTGGCGAAACGACCACGTGACGACACGATGATGAAGATCAAGATGATGGAGATCATGGTGTCATGCCGGTGACGATGGAGATCATGTCGTTGCTTTGGAGATGGAGATCAAAAGCACAAGATGATAATGGCCATATCATGTCACATATTTTTGATTGCATGTGATGTTTATCCTTTATGCATCTTATTTTGCTTAGAATGACAGTAGCATTATAAGATGATCCCTTCACCTAAATTTCAAGATAAAAGTGTTCTCCCCGAGTATGCACCGTTGCTAAAGATCGTTGTTTCGAAGCACCTCGTGATGATCGGGTCTGATAGACTCTACGTTCACATACAACGGGTGTAAGCCAGTTTTGCACATGCAGAATACTTGGGTTAAACTTGACGAGCCTAGCATGTACAGACATGGTCTCAGAACACTGGATACCGAAAGGTCAAACATGAGTCATATAGTAGATATGATCAACATGGAGATGTTCACCATTGATGACTATCCCATCTCACGTGATGATCGGACATGGGTTAGTTGATTTGGATCATGTATCACTTAGACAACTTGAGGGATGTTGATTTAAGTGGGAGTTCATTAGTAATTTAATTATATGAACTAAAATTTAGCATGAACTTAGTATTATAGTCTTTGCAAATCTATGTTGTAGATCAATGGCCTGTGCTACCGCTCCCCTGAATTTTAATGTGTTCCTAGAGAAAGCTAAGTTGAAAGATGATGGTACCAACTACACGGACTGGGTCCATAACTTGAGGATTATCCTCATTGCTGCACAGAAGAATTATGTCCTTGATGCACCGCTAGGTGACAGACTTGCTGCAGGAGCTAATGCAGACGTTATGAACGCCTGGCAGGCTCGATCTGATGACTACTCGATAGTTCAGTGTGCCATGCTTTACGGCTTGGAACCGGGGCTTCAAAAGCGTTTTGAACACCACGGAGCATATGAGATGTTCCAAGAGCTGAAATTGATATTTCAAGCTAATGCTCGGGTTGAGAGATATGAAGTCTCCAACAAGTTCTTTAGCTATAAGATGGAGGAGAACAGTTCTGTCAGTGAACACATACTCAGAATGTCTGGGTACCACAACCACTTGACTCAGCTGGGAATTGATCTTCCAGTTGAGAGTGTTATTGACAGAGTTCTTCATTCACTGCCACCAAGCTATAAAGGCTTCGTGATGAACCATAATATGCAAGGGGTGGAGAAAACAATTCCCGAGCTCTTCGCGATGCTGAAATCGGCGGAGGTAGAAATCAAGAAAGAGCATCAAGTGTTGATGGTTAACAAGACCGCCAGTTTCAAGAAGAAGGGCAAAGGAAAGAAAGGGAACTTCAAGAAGAACGGCAAGCAAGTTGTCGCTCCTGTGAAGAAGCCCAAAGCTGGACCTAAGCCTGAAACTGGGTGCTTCTACTGCAAAGGGAATGGTCACTGAAAGCGGAACTGCCCCAAGTTTTTGGCGGATAAGAAGGATGGCAAAGTGAACAAAGGTATATTTGATATACACATTATTGATGTGTTCCTTACTAATGCTCGTAGTAGGGCCTGAGTATTTGATACTGTTTCGGTTGCTCATATTTGTAACTCGAAACAGGAGCTACGGAATAAACGAAGATTGGCTAAGGACGAGGTGACGATGCGCGTCGGGAATGGTTCCAAGGTTTATGTGATCGCCGTTGGCACGCTACCTCTACATCTACCTTCGGGATTAGTTTTAGACCTCAATAATTGTTATTTGGTGCCAGCGTTGAGCATGAACATTATATCTGGATCTTGTTTATTGCGAGACGGTTATTCATTTAAGTCAGAGAATAAAGGTTGTTCTATTATATGAGCAACATCTTTTATGGTCATGCACCTTTAGTGAATGGTCTATTCTTGTTGAATCTCGATCGTAGTGATACACATATTCATAATATTGATGCCAAAAGATGCAAAGTTGATAATGATAGTGCAACATACTTGTAGCACTGCCGTTTGGGTCATATTGGTGTAAAGCGCATGAAGAAACTCCATGCGGATGGACTTTTGGAATCACTTGATTATTTGATACTTGTGAACCATGCCTCATGGGTAAGATGACAAAAACTCCGTTCTCCAGAACAATGGAGCGAGCTAATGACTTATTGGAAATAATACATACCGATGTATGTGGTCCAATGAGTGTTGAAGCACGCGGCGGGTATCGTTATTTTCTAAACCTTCATAGATGATTTGAGTAGGTATGGGTATATCTACTTGATGAAACACAAGTCTGAAACATTTGAAAAGTTCAAAGAATTTCAGAGTGAAGTGGAGAATCATCGTAACAAGAAAATAAAGTTTCTACGATCTGATCGCGGAGGTGAATATTTGAGTTACGAGTTTGGCCTTCATTTAAGACAATGTGGAATTGTTTCACAACTCACGCCACCTGGAACACCACAGGGTAATGGTGTGTCCAAACGTCGTAACCGTACTTTATTAGATATAGTGTGTTCTATGATGTCTCTTACCGATTTACCGCTATCGTTTTGGAGTTATGCATTAGAGACACCCGCATTCACATTAAATAGGGCACCATCTAAATCCGTTGAGACGACACCGTATGAACTATGGTTTGGCAAGAAACCTAAGCTGTCGTTTCTTAAAGTTTGGGGATGCGAGGCTTATGTCAAAAGGCTTCAGCCTGATAAGCTCGAACCCAAAGCGGAGAAGTGCGTCTTCATAGAATACCCTAAAGAAATAATTGGGTATACCTTCTACCACAGATCCGAAGGCAAGATCTTTGTTTCTAAGAATGGATCCTTTCTAGAGAAGGAGTTTCTCTCGAAAGAAGCGAGTGGGAGGAAAGTAGAACTTGATGAGGTAATTGTACCTTCTCTCGAATTGGAAAGTAGCACATCAGAGAAAACCGTTCCCGTGATGCCTACACCAACAAGAGAGGAAGCAAATGATAAAGATCATGAAACTTCAGATCAAGTTACTACTGAACCACGTAGATCAACCAGGGCACGTTCCACACCAGAGTGGTTCGGAAATCCTGTCCTGGAAGTCATGTTGTTAGACAACGGCGAACCTGCAACCTATGAAGAAGCTATGATGAGCCCAGATTCCGACAAATGGCTCGAGGCCATGAAATCTGAGATAGGATCCATGTATGAGAACAAAGTGTGGACTTTGGTGGACTTGCCCGATGATCGGCAAGCCATTGAGAATAAATGGATCTTCAAGAGGAAGACAGACGCTGATAGTAATATCACTGTCTACAAAGCTCGACTTGTCGCAAAAGGTTTTCGACAAGTTCAAGGGGTTGACTACAATGAGACTTTCTCACCCGTAGCGATGCTTAAGTCTGTCAGAATCATGTTAGCAATTGCCGCATTTTATGATTATGAAATCTGGCAAATGGACATCAAGACTGCATTCCTTAACGGATTCCTTAAAGAAGAGTTGTATATGATGCAACCAGAAGGTTTTGTCGATCCTAAGGGTGCTAACAAAGTGTGCAAGCTCCAGTGATCCATCTATGGACTGGTGCAAGCATCTCGGAGTTGGAATATACGCTTTGATGAGGTGATCAAAGCATTTGGTTTTATACAGACTTACGGAGAAGCCTGTATTTACAAGAAAGTGAGTGGGAGCTCTGTAGCATTTCTAATATTATATGTGGATGACATATTGCTGATTGGAAATGATATAGAATTTCTGGATAGCATAAAAGGATACTTGAATAAGAATTTTTCAATGAAAGACCTCGGTGAAGCTGCTTATATATTAGGCATCAAGAACTATAGGGATAGATCGAGACGCTTAATAGGACTTGCACAAAGCACATACCTTGACAAAGTCCTGAAGAAGTTCAAAATGGACCAGTCAAAGAAAGGGTTCTTGCCTGTGTTGCAAGGTGTGAAATTGAGTCAGACTCAAAGCCCGACCACGGCAGAAGATAGAGAGAGAATGAAAGTCATTCCCTATGCCTCGGCCATAGGTTCTAAAATGTATGCCATGCTGTGTACCAGACATGATGTGTGCCTTGCCATAAGTTTGGCAGGGAGGTACCAAACTAATCCAGGAGTGGATCACTGGACAGCGGTCAAGAATATTCTGAAGTACCTGAAAAGGACCAAGGATATGTTTCTCGTTTATGGAGGTGACAAAGATCTCGTCGTAAAGGGTTACGTCGATGCTAGCTTTGACACAGATCCGGATGACTCTAAGTCACAAATCGGATACGTATTTATATTGAATGGTGGAGCTGCCAGTTGGTGCAGTTCCAAGAAAAGCGTCGTGGTGGGATCTACATGTGAAGCGGAATATATAGCTGCTTCGGAAGTAGCGCATGCGTCATTTCAACTCCATTCGTGAAAAGGTCAAGGATGGAGACATAGATATGTGCAAAATACATACAGATCTGAATGTGGCAGACCCGTTGACTAAACCTCTTCCAAGGGCAAAACATGATCAGCACCAAGACTCCATGGGTGTTAGATTAATTACTATGTAATCTAGATTATTGACTGTAGTACAAGTGGGAGACTGTTGGAAATATGCCCTAGAGGCAATTATAAAGTGGTTATTATTATATTTCCTTAATCATGATAAAGGTTTATTATTCATGCTAGAATTGTATTAACCGGAAACTTAAATACATGTGTGGATACATAAACAAATACCGTGTCCCTAGTAAGCCTCTACAAGACTAGCTCGTTGATCAAACATGGTCAAGGTTTCTTAACCATAGATATGAGTTGTCATTTGATAACGGGATCACATCATTAGGAGAATGATGTGATGGACAAGACCCATCCGTTAGCATAGCATATGATCGTTCAGTTTATTGCTATTGCTTTCTTATTTGTCAAATACATGTTTCTTTGACCATGAGATCGTGCAACTCCCGGACTCCGGAGGAATGCCTTGTGTGTATCAAACGTCACAACGTAACTGGGAGATCATAAAGGTACTCTACAGGTATCTCCGAAGGTGTCTGTTGAGTTGACATGGATTGAGATTGGGATTTGTCACTCCGTATGACGGAGAGGTATCTCTCGGCCCTCTCAGTAATACAGCATCACAAGAAGCTTGCAAGCAAAGTGACTAAGGTGTTCGTTACGGGATGATGTATTACAGAATGAGTAAAGAGACTTGCCGGTAATGAGATTGAACTAGGTATGGAGATACCGACAATCGAACCTCGGGCAAGTAACATACCGACAAACAAAGGGAACTACTTATGTTGTCATAAAGGTTCGAGTGATAAAGATCTTCATAGAATATGTAGGAACCAATATGGACATCCAGGTCCCGCTATTGGTTATTGCCCGAAGACGCGTCTCTGTCATGTCTACATCATCCTCGAACCCGTAGGGTCCGCACGCTTAACGTTCGTTGACGATATAGTATTATATGAGTTATGTATGTTGGTGACCGAATGTTGTTCGGAGTCCCAAATGAGATCATGGACATAACGAGGAGCTCCGGAATTCGGAGGTAAAGATTGATATATTGGATGATAATATTTGGTCTCCAGAAGGGTTCCGGAATTCACCGGAAGAGTTTCGGATGTTTCCAGAAATGTTCTGGTGCGAGGACACTTTAGTTGGGCCAAGGGGTAAGGCCCACGGGGCTTTAGGTCGGTGCAAAAGGAAGTTTTGCGGAGGTCAGGGACCAGACGCCAGGGACCCTGGCGTATGGCCCTGGGCGCCGAGGACCGTGGCGTCTGGTGCGGGAATCCGGGAAGGACTCTTCCTTGCGTTCCAAACCGACTTTGGGGAGGCCCTCTCCCCAAGTTACGACCCCAGGGCTCAACATATAAATAGAGGAGTAGGGCTAGCCCCTAGAACCCAAGTTTTAGAGCCTCCTCTAGTTGATCTAGTTCTAGTTCTAGTTGGTCCTAGTTGACTAATTAGAGCTAGCCCTAGCTACCTCTAAACCTCATAATTAGAAGCCCAGTGTGGTTCTAATCTCCTTCCTCTAGTTCATCCTCCGCTCTAAATCCGTTGTGCTTGGCGAAGCCCTGCGGAAATAGTTTCACCACCACCGACACCACACCGTCATGTTGCCGGAACTCATCTACTACTTCTCCCGTCTTGCTGGATGAAGAAGGCGAGGACGTCATCGAGCTGAACGTGTGCTGAACGCGGAGGTGCCGTGCATTCGGTGCTTGATCGGAACGGATCATGAAGGTGTACGACTACATCAACCGCGTTGATAAACGCTTCCGCTTAGCGATCTACAAGGGTATGTAGAAGCTCTCTCCCTCTCATAGCTATGCATCTCCATGGATAGATCTTGCGTGTGCGTAGAAATTTTTTGTTTTCCATGCAACGTTCCCAACACTTGGTATACAGAGGCTCACATTCATCGATGGTAACCTTTCTTGTAGCTATAGGTAGCCCAAGGTAAGTGAACGAAAACTTGCCCAGCTTATAGTTGAGCAAGTCCGCAATCCGACTCCCCTCGGCGTGGTCCATCCCCCTGGACAAAACTTCACACTTGTGGAAGTTGATTTTTAGCCCGGACATGAGCTCAAAGCTAAGCAAGATTGCTTTTACGGTGGCTATGTTGTGGGTGTTGGGTTAAAACAGCAGCAGAGTATCATCTGCTTACTGAAGGTGAGAAACCCCCTGGGGTTAGGTGGACAACGACTCCCCAGATGTGGCCGGCCGAGGTTGCCTTGTTCAACACTGCAAGGGTGTCTGCAACGAAATTGAACAAAAGCGGAGACATTGGGTAGCCCTGACGGAGTCCCCTCTTGTTGCGGAAGAAGTTCCCTACTTCTCCGTTAACCTCTGGGTTTATGCAGATATGGATCTGCTATCATGTTTAAACTTTCTTTCTTCGGTTTCACAATCCAGAAAAATCAAATGATTTCATCTGCTCCCTCACAGGTCTCTTGCTACTCGCATTCGCTTCATTGATTCATAGATCTCTGAATACTCTCCTTGGTATGCAATCTCTCATCTCTTAAATTAGTTATTTAAAATATGCACTTTCTATTGTTTTCATGCGTATTTTTTCCTTATTTAGTTTTAGTTGTGCCCCCCCCCCCCTCCTGGGTGGCCTTCTTAAGCCTCATGTAGATCTTGCACCACATGGCAACTTCTCTGGACATAAGTTTCTTAGGAGATTGAACTATATAAGATTAATCTTTAACAATACCAAAAAGAGAATGATACATTTCCTGAAACTTTAAGATGACAGGATGCAAGTTGGTCCTTGTCATGGCCACAACAGTGCTAACATATGCTAGAAACTGTAGTGTAGCATTTGAGGATTTGGACAATTGGACTTTCAGTTCAGTCAGTAGATTTTATTGAAGAAAAGGAAGAATAAAAATCATGTTGGCATCTCAACTGGCTACCATGATTATATATTTTAAATACACCATTTAATTTATAGAATATTTCACATTGTAGAGATAAAGTCACATAAGTACAAACAACCTTAGCATTACTATGACTAAGCATGACCAATCGATTTCAGGAGGTTTGGTGTTTTGACAAACAATTTGTAAGTACTATTACTAAGCAACACTACGTAGCAAAAGGACCCCAGAACCTCCAGTACGAATGGACAATCAATGCAACAGGTACGCCTACTGAAAATTGGTTTCTTATATTATGGAGTATTCTTTTCACCTTTTACCCTCGTTGATAACATATACATGTCTTCTTCAGGACACCACCTAATTATTCAAACAACATGTTCTTTTGCCATTTCAATAAGAGAAGCTCAGAAGAGATACACATATGTTGTTGTCAAGATGAAGATCACAAAAGAACTGAAGTTTATGGCTCTCAAACGTGAGTCTGCGCCTCAACACACTGCTAGTGCTAACCCGGAGTCTGCTGGCCATCTATTCTTCCATTGGATATATTGTCGAGTATGAAAAGAGTGGGACACCATATATCCATCTTGCGGTAACTGAAGAAGGCAAATCTGCAAACAACAACAAATAGTTCATGCTAAGAATATGATTCATGCTACAACCTGCTAATAGTTTTTCATATAGTGCATATTGATACCACCAATAAATTTGAATAATTACCTATTTGTGAACTCTACCCAATTACTGATTCAAAATATTTTCTTCTTTGATACACGAATGTTACTTCGAAGTCCACGACAAAATCCCGCAGCAACACGCAGGGCATCATCTAGGTTTTATTGTTTCTGATTCAGATAGTCTATTTCCTATGGACTTGTAAAACATGAATGTTAAATCACAAAGCTCAGTCTTGCAAAAAAAAAAAAGACGACATAGCTTCGAGAAAATGACATGTATATTGTTCACTTTGTTGCTATCTGTGTGTGCTAAGTTGGTCAGAGTTTTCCTATCTTGTATTTTGTGAAAGAACTCTGCATGTTGTAGCCAAGAATTCACGATGTTATCAAATTCATGGTCTATATTTCTGCCTAATATAAGCACTCTATTTTCCCTGTACATCAAACTCTACCATTTGGATTGCAGTTCTTTCATACACTCATAGCTGAAAGTTAACAATTTCAACCCTTGATCGATTCAAGAGATAACTGATACGAAACCTGAAAAATCAGTTTGAACTGTAAAAAAATCAGTAGGCATTTTGCTATGAGACATCGACGTGGATGGGAAATAAAAAGTCAAAAAATTCTGAATTTATTTTTGAAATAAACTTGACCTTACATTATACTTGCAAAAAGAATTCCACTAAAAGAAAACCCCCTTTGACTTCTTAAAAAAACAAATTTTCACCTAAAATAGTATGAATAGTGACCTGTAATAGCAAATAATTTTATTTTGCCCTGAAGTCAACCCTAGTTTTTTATACATGAAAATTTGTATACTAGTGCAAAGAAAGTTAAGTTTGTTCTAAAAACACTTCTGAACTATTTTGATTTTTTTTGTAAATATTAATCCCCCCCACCCCCATATTGGATGTAGATACAACCAAGAACCAAAGTGTATTTTTCATGGGCTCATACCCATTTGTTCTTGTGTACTAATTAGTTTGCTGAGTTAATTCTTGCTTGAAGAGTAGTCTAGCACGCTCATATTGAACGAATTAATTATCCATCCTCTCCTCACGCACGACGCTCTCTGTTCCTCTTGGTCTTCATTAAACATCAGGCACATTTTTTCCGTTCTAATTAAAATCCTAAATCACTAGTGCTAAATCACTAATGACCTTCACTCTTTTCTTACTTTCTCTTTCCAATCCCCGTCTAATAACTCTCCACGATTTCCCCAAATTAACCCATTGTGATGGCATCGAAATACTAACGCTCTAGTACACCCAATCCACTGTATTTTTATTTGGTGTTCTTCTTCTCAAATACTCCCTCCTTTCCCGAGTATCAAATATGCAAGTCTGCATATCAGTATTCCTCTTGACCTCCTTCGCTGCTCGTTGCCGGCCGTGCAACTGAAAAGCATCAATAGGAGCTTGGATTGAAGTTGGAGATTTCGAGTTATTGGTTGTCAAAGCTGGTTCATCAACAGGAGCAGCCAAAGTGAGAGTGACACATGTCGCTGCCCATAATCTTGCTTCTCAAGTAGTACATCAAAGGTTTGTCCCGCAAAAGAAAAGTACATCAAAGGTTAACCTAAAAAAAAAGTACATCAAAGGTTGCTTTTTATCTCCATGTTCAGTTTTTAGGTCTTGATATTTTTTTTCTTAGTTTTATTTTCTACAATGTCTTCTAGAAGTAGTAAGTACAGAGTCATGTCAGGATATGAACAAGAAGGAAAAATAAAAATGTCAAGGGCCCACATTTGGATTTCGCACCGGGCCTCCGTTTTCTCAGGTACGGCCCACTTGTTCTAATCAGCTAAAATGAAACGAGTTAAGGAACACGCCTGTTTGGCGCGAGATGCGACTCCGTAAAAACTCTTGGAATTTGAAATGTATTGAGGCGGGAGTCTACCACGTAGCTGTTTCAAAAGGGAAAAGAAAATCAACGGAGCCTTCCATGGCCAAATGTTCATTCCACTACCCTCAAAAAATAAAATGTTCATTCCACTCCCATTCTCATTCTCATGATCCGAGGCACGCTGAAACGCCACTAGTCAGTCACATCCACGAGGCGGCTCCAGGAAGCCGTGGTCAACGCACTGCGCGACGGCGTCCCTGAGGACGTCCCCGGCGTCGTGCCGGAACCTGAACCCCAGATCCAGCAGCCGCTTCGACGACACCACGGACGCCGGGCTCGCACCGTCGAGATCATCACCCAACCTGCATCGAAACAACTTCACCTGAGACCAGACCGCGGAAGCGCCTGAAAAATGGAGCTCTGAGACCAGGTCGCGTGCCTCTTTTCGGGGTTGAACGTAGTGTAGTGCGAGGCGAGGAGCCGGGCGATGTCGGCCGTCGTGTGGCTGCCGCCGGCGCAGAGGTACCGCCCCTCGGCGCCCGGCGCGTCCGCCAGGAAGAGGTGCGCGTCGCACGCGTCCTGGACGTGCGCCAGCGGCACGCACCCGAACCGCGCGTGCACCGACGCCAGCAGCGCGCTCAGCTTCGGGTCGCCTGCGACGCAGAGCAAGAAACCTCGAGTCGGTCAGGAAAGAAACGGCCGGGCATTGTGATGATGGGGCTCAGGTACGTACGTGTCACGGGGGACAGGAGGAGCTGGACGCTGGTGGGCACGGCCGGCGTCAGGAACGGGCCGGCGACCGTCGGCAGCACGATGGAGATGAGGCGGAGGCCGTTCTCCCGCGCGAACCCGAACGCCGCCTCCTCCGCCAGCCGCTTTGACAGGATGTAGACCCAGCCGATGGGCTTGGTGGCCCAGACGTCGCCGAGGTCCCGGAGGCACGACTCGTCCACGACCGCCGCCTCCGCGCCGGCCGCCGCCAGCGTGCTGACGGAGGAGGTGAAGACGACCCGGCGGACGGTCCCGGCGCGGACGCAGGAGCGCAGCACGTTGATGGTGCCCCTCGTCGCCGGCTCCAGCACCTGCGACCTCACGCTCTCCTCTGCAAGTTGTGAAGTACACGTGGTCGATCACTATAGCAATTGTGAGTTCGATCTAGCACGGTGCAGTGTCTGGTCAACACTAGCTAGATCCAACTATCACGTAAAAGAAGTGCCTACTGTGCACATGCACTAACTGATCTTGGTCAAATGGTGTGCAGATCAAGATTTAGCAGAGACGATTGTATTAAGAGTGTAATCAGCAGCATATCAGGAATCGAGGACGGAGCAATAAGTCAACACTGCGGGGGCGGCTTACCGGCGTCGTGCTGGTCGGGGGATAGGTGGAGGTCCATGGAGGCGGCGACGTGGAAGAGCGCGGCGCAGCCGGTGAGGGCGTCGTCGAAGCTCCCTTCCTCGGCCATGTCCGCGCGGAACACCCTGAGCCGCTCCTTCCCCTCCACCGCCGACAGCATCCGCCACGCCTTGGCTGACGGACACACGGAGCAGCACACACCACCTCAGCCATGGGCGCATCGACGATCGGCCTTGAAAGAACTGATAGGTGGCAACTGCGTAGAGCAGCGAGCGGAGCTACATGCCCTATAATACCTGGGTCCCTGGCCGTGGCGTGGACGCGGCGGCCCCGCCGCAGCAGGGTGCGGACGAGCCAGGAGCCGACGTAGCCGGTGGCTCCCGTCACACACACCAGCGGCTGGTCCTCCCACGGCGAGCCGCTGCCGCCGACGCTGCCCATCTCGATCTCGCCGGCTCGCCCCGCGTTCGCTCGGCTGCCGTTCGGGCGAGGGTGCGGCTGGATGCGGACGGGAGCGAAAGGCGGAGGAGGTGTCGGTCCACGCTCTCTCTAGATCACCTGTACTTGTGTTGTGTGCACCAGCAGGTGCATGGAACCATGGAAGACAGCTAAGCTGCAGGTTGTTAGCACAGTGCTACAGCCATGCTCCACTTATTTGGAAAGAGACAAACGCTAGTAATGCGGTGCAGCCGACACTCGCTGAGCGTCACGTCACCCCGGACGTGCATGGGACGACAGGGCCGAGATCGAGCCGTTTGGGTGGGTTCTCTTCTCCCGCCCGGATGCAAGTGCAAGTCCACGTGCAGCACCCCGTCGGATCCGTGTATCGGGATACTGCACCACGGTGGTGACGTCCGTCCGGCGCCACCACCCCGGCCTCGCCGGCAAATCGAGAGAGCTGAATGGATGGGTGTGCGCCTTTTCGTTGTGGGTTGGGTACCCCTGGCGCAGATCCACCGATGTGACACCGATCTCCTGGTGATGTTGGTGCAGTCCACGCGACCCGCGTCTGGACTTATCCTCGATATAATTTTTTTTGTTTCTAGCCACTCGCCGCCGTGAAGTTGCCGGCAGAGCGACACGACACAACGGAAGGCCTGGAGAAGAGCCACGGAAGCCCGACACATGCACGTCCCCCGCGTTTGCGGATGGCACGTCGTGGCGGAGCAAGTACGCCACGGCACAGTGCCACCGGCGGGGACGGGCTCAAGCCGAGGGCTGGCGAGGATCGAGCCTGCCAGAGATGGTGAACCGTGCACAGTGTTCGTTCTGGCTTTTGTCAGCTCCATCTTTCAAGTCTATGGTTCCATCGAATATGAAATATGAGGAGAGAAAATATCCCATTTAACTGCGGGTAGCTGTTAGATCAAGATTTTCACATCTTTTACTTTTTTACAGATGTGATAATTGGAGAATAATAATTGTATTGATTGAGGCCTCAAAGGGCTGTTTATATAGATTACAAAACTTGGACTCCAAGAATAATAGAGATAGATTACAATCCAAAACCGGCCGGCCATCACTAGTAGAAAACAGGGCTTTGGTCCAGGCCTGAAATCCCATTAATCCCGGTTCACTCACGAACCGGAACCCATGGGGGCATCGGTCCCGGTTCGTGAGGCCAGGGCGCCGGCCGGGCCTCGTGGGCCATTGGTCCCGGTTTGTCTGACCCCTTTGGTCCCGGTTCCAGACACGAACCGGGACCAATGGGCCTCGCTCCTGGCCCACAACCATTGGTCCCGGTTTGTGGCTGGAACCGGGACCAAATGCCATTTGGTCCCGGTTCCAGCCACAAACCGGGACCAATGGTTGGCCTATATATACCCCCTGCCCGCGAGCAGAGCAGTGCACTGCTCTGTTTTTTTGGCCGGCCGTGGGAGAGCTTTGTGGTGCTCTAGCTCACCTCCTATGCACATGAGGTGTTCGATGAAATGCCCGAGCCACACTTAAGCTTTCTCCTCTCGAAGCTCCTTGTCCAAGCTCCATTTTCCTCAAGATTTGTCTAGGTTTGGCGGTCCGTCCTGTCCCGTCCCCGTCCTCACCGCCGTCGATCGCCCGCGCCCATCTCGGCGCCGGCACCACCGTGGTTAGCCTCTTCTTCTTATCTTCTTTCTAAAAGAAAAAAGTTCTTACTTGTATGATTTAGATAGATACTTGTGTAATTTTCTTACTTTTATTATTGTTTGTTATTATATAGTGCGATGGTTTTGGTATCCGCCTCCGTCGGCCCTCGTCCTGTCTATGATTCGGATGTGGTATATATTATCTTTTATAACTATTTGTTTTATTTAGTGTTTAATTATGCCGACCAACGTGACATAGATTTTTTAATTTAGGAGGTATGTGAACCGGAAATTCCAACCGACATAGAAATTCTTGTCGAGAAGTTAAATTTGGTTGAAAAAGAAAACAATTACTTGAAAAAAAAATTACAAAGAGTTGAAGAGGAGAAGATGAAATTGGAGTTGAATGTTGCCGATGTCGTCGACGATCACAAGATCAAGATGGATGCAATGCGCTTGAAGATTAGAAAGATTAGAAAATATGCCATTCATACTGAGGCTTGGTATCATTATGCCGTTGGATCAATTGGTACCTTAGTTGCGGTTATGATCGCATTTGTTGTTGCATTTAAATTTTATAGTTTCAATGTATATTTTAATTAGATGCTCTAGAGAGCTATATGTTGTTCAATAATGAGAACTATGTATGAACGTTATGTATTTATTTTGGTCACTACTGTACTTTGGCTTTAATGTGATGATGAATTTCTATTAATTTGGTCACTTCTCTATTCATGATATGCTGTAATGGTTTTTAATACACTTTATTATATAACGCACGCAGATGAACCGGCAATGGATGTACGGTGACCGACGCACCTCCGAGTATATTAAGGGCCTGCATAATTTTCTCGAAGCGGCTGAGGCAAACAAGCAGAATGGTTTTATGTATTGTCCATGTACTGTCTGTGAGAATACGAAGGCTTTCTCCAACTCTAAAACCCTTCACTTCCACCTGCTTGAGAAGGGTTTTATGCCACACTATAATGTTTGGACCAAGCACGGAGAAAGAGGGGTTATGATGGAAGACAACGAAGAAGAAGAGGATGATGACAACTACCCGCCCCCTAAATACGGTGATGCTGCAATGGGGGAAGCTGAAGATCAAGAGGAACCAGACGATGTGCCCGATGATGATCTTCGCCGGGTCATTGTTGATGCACAGAGAGAATGCGAAAGTGAAAGGGAGAAGTTGAAGTTCGATCGCATGTTAGAGGATCACAAAAAAGGGTTGTACCCAAATTGCGAAGATGACAACAGAAAGCTCGGTACCACACTGGAATTGCTACAATGGAAGGCAGACAATGGTGTATCTGACAAGGGATTTAGTTCGCTACTGAAAATAATGAAGAAGAAGCTTCCAAAGGATAACGAATTGCCCGGCAGTATGTACGAAGCAAAGAAGGTTCTATGCCCTCTAGGATTGGAGGTGCAGAAGATACATGCATGCCCTAATGACCGCATCCTCTACCGCGGTGCGTACGAGGATTTGAACGCATGCCCGGTATGCGGTGCATTACGGTATAAGATCAGAAGAGATGACCCTGGTGATGTTGAGGGCCAGCGCACCGGGAAGAGGGTTCCTGCCAAGGTGATGTGGTATGCTCCTATAATACCACGGTTGAAACGTCTGTTCAGAAACAAAAAGCATGCCGAGTTGATGCAATGGCACATAAAAGACCGTAAGAAAGACGGGAAGTTGAGAGCACCCGCTGACGGGTCGCAGTGGAGAAAGATCGAGAGAAAGTGGAGCGACTTTACAGATGACCCAAGGAATGTATGGTTTGGTTTAAGTGCAGATGGCGTTAATCCTTTTGGGGATCAGAGCAGCAAGCATAGCACATGACCTGTGACTCTATGTATGTATAACCTTCCTCCTTGGTTGTGCATGAAGCGGAAGTTCATTATGATGCCAGTGCTCATCCAAGGCCCTAAGCAACCCTGCAATGACATTGATGTGTACCTAAGGCCATTAGTTGATGAACTTTTACAGCTATGGAATGGAAGAGGTGTATGTGTGTGGAATGAGAACGAACAGGAGGAATTTGACCTACATGCGTTGCTGTTTGTAACCATCAACGATTGGCCTGCTCTCAGTAACCTTTCAGGACAGACATACAAGGGATACCACACATGCACACACTGTTTAGATGACACCGACAGTATATATTTGGACAAATGCAGGAAGAATGTGTACCTGGGTCATCGTCGATTTCTTCCGACCAACCATCAATGTCGAAAGAAAGGAAAGCATTTCAAAGGTGAGGCAGATCACCGGAAGAAGCCCGCCCTCCGTACTGGTGATCACATACTTGATATGGTCAATGATTTACAAGTAATCTTTGGAAAGGGTCCTGGCGGACTATCTGTTCCGACTGACAATGCGGGACGCGCACCCATGTGGAAGAAGAATCTATATTTTGGGACCTACCCTATTGGAAAGACCTAGAGGTCCGCTCTGCAATCGACGTGATGCACGTGACGAAGAATCTTTGCGTGAACCTGCTAGGCTTCTTGGGAGTGTATGGAAAGACAAAAGATACACCGGAGGCACGGGAGGAACAACAACGTGTGCATGAAAAAGACGGCATGCATCCAAAGCAGTATGAAGGTCCTGCCAGCTACACTCTTACCAAAGAAGAGAAGGAAATCTTCTTTGAATGCCTACTCAGTATGAAGGTCCCGTCTGGCTTCTCGTCGAATATAAAGGGAATAATAAATATGGCAGAGAAAAAGTTCCAGAACCTAAAGTCTCATGACTGCCACGTGATTATGACGCAACTGCTTCCGGTTGCATTGAGGGGGCTTCTACCGGAAAACGTTCGATTAGCCAGTGTGAAGCTATGTGCATTCTTCAATGCAATCTCTCAGAAGGTGATTGATCCAGAAATCCTGCCAAGGTTAAGGAGTGATTTGGTGCAATGTCTTGTTAGTTTCGAGCTGGTGTTCCCACCATCCTTCTTCAATATCATGACACACATCCTAGTTCATCTAGTCAATGAGATTGTCGTTCTGGGCCCTGTATTTCTACACAATATGTTCCCCTTTGAGATGTTCATGGGAGTCTTAAAGAAATATGTTCGTAACCGTGCTAGGCCAGAAGGAAGCATCTCCATGGGCCATCAAACAGAGGATGTCATTGGGTTTTGTGTTGACTTCATTCCTGATCTTAAGAAGATTGGTCTCCCTCAATCGCGGTATGAGGGAAGACTGACTGGAAAAGGCACGCTAGGAGCGGACTCAATAATATGTAGGGATGGGCATTCTTGGTCTCAAGCACACTACACAGTTTTACAGAATTCTACCTTGGTGACCCCGTATGTCGATGAACACAAGAATATTCTGCGCTCCAAACACCCGGAGCAGTGTGACGACTGGATTACGTATGAACACATCAGGACTTTCGGCAGTTGGTTGCAAAAACGTCTCATGGGTGACAACACTGTTTCTGATGAGCTGTACTCGTTGGCCAGGGGACCATCTTCGACTGTATTGACTTACAAAGGGTACGAGATAAATGGGAATACATTTTACACGATCGCCCAAGATCAAAAGAGTACCAACCAAAACAACGGTGTCCGCTTTGATGCAGCAACCAAGAGGGGAAAGGACACATATTATGGTTACATAGTGGACATATGGGAACTTGACTATGGACATGATTTCAAGGTCCCTTTGTTTCAGTGAAATGGGTCAATCTGTCAGGAGGCGGGGTACAGGTAGACCCACAGTACGGAATGACAACAGTGGATCTGAACAATCTTGGGTACACAGACGAACCATTCGTCCTAGCCAATGATGTGGCGCAGGTTTTCTATGTGAAGGACATGTCTACCAAACCGAGAAAAAGAAAAGATAAGGAAGCGAATACATCATACGATGAGCCAAAGCGCCACATAGTTCTTTCAGGAAAAAGAGACATCGTGGGATTGGAGGGTAAGACAGACATGTCTGAAGATTATGAAAAGTTTCATGAAATTCCTCCCTTCAAAGTCAAGGCTGACCCAAGCACCCTGTTAAACGATGAAGATTATCCATGGTTACGGCGCAATAAGCAAAGGACACAAGCGAAGAAAAAGTGAAGACTTTCTCTCCACAACTAGTATGATGATGCCTTTGATCTAGAATATCACTGCAGTTACATGTGAAGAAATGAAATGCCTTTTGTAACAGATGAGTTTTCGTATGAAACCCTGATACTTCGAAAGAGATTGTCCGTTTTGTACACGAAGTGCATCCAGTTTTTGCCGTAACCCTCTCAACTTTTTAGGACATGCTATGTGGGTGAAATGATGATACCATGCCAACTTTCAACCTTTTCAGAGTTCATTTGTAGTGCTTTTCAATTTCATGGTCATTTAGCTCAAAAAACCAGTAAATGCATGAAAAATACCAGATGAAGTCAGAAAGGGTTGAAAATTGATGATGTGGCTTTGAATGGTTCATTTTGAACACACAAAAATTCTGGAGTTCAAATAAGCTCAAAAAGTTGAAATACCTTTGTAACAGATGAGTTTTCGTCCGAAACCCTGATACCTCGAAAGAGATTGTTCGTTTTGTACACGAAGTGCATCCAGTTTTTGCCGTAACCCTCTCAACTTTTTAGCACATGCTCTGTGGGTGAAATGATGATACCATGCCAACTTTCTACCTTTTCAGAGTTCATTTGTAGTGCTTTTCAATTTCAGGGTCATTTAGCTCAAAGAATGAACTAATAGCAAAAAGAATGAACTAGAAAACTTTTATGAAACTCTAATAGCAAAAAGAATGAACTAAAAATAATCAATTAAAATATTCTGTTATGATCAACTAAAACAAAACTATAATATTCTTCAATAGCAAAAAGAATCAACTAAAAAGCTTTTATAAAACTTTAATAGCAAAAAGAATCAACTAAAAAGCTTTTATAAACCTCTAGTATTTTTGAAACTAAAATTATATAAAATTTATGCAACTAAAATTATCAAAGTATTTTTTGTTCAAAACATTAATAGCAAAAAGAATTTTCATAAAGTATTTTTTGTTAGAAACTTTAATAGCAAACTAAAATAACAAAATCTGTTTTTGATTAAAACACCCATTTAAAATAACCTAAAAATTACTAAATTGAATATAATGATAAAACACGCTAATATTAAATAGCAGGAAAAAGAATCACTCAAAAATCTATTTTTAAAGTAAAGTTATTCACAAACTAGTGATTCACACAAATTTCAAAGAATTCAAATTTAAACTATTCAAATTTGAAAACTAATGGCACTAACAAAAAGTTTATAATTTTTGTGACCTAAAGCAAAAAGAATCACTCAAAAACTCTAAATATTTAGCTGTAAGTAGAAACAAAAGAAAATAAATAAAGCAAAAAAAAACAAAAATACTGGAAAAAAATTAAAAAAAATGCCGCCTACTGGGATCCGTTAGTTGGGCCAGGATGCAGGCCCACAGCAGGCCCAGTAGGCCCACAGGCAGAGAGACGCGTTTAGGCCCGTAGGCCTGCATAAGAGAGGTGCTCGAAAGGGGAGGCGCACCAGCGCTTATAAACCACTATCGGCGCCCTTCAGCTAGCGAGGTGGGACTCAACATCCACCCGCCCGACGCCGTGCCAGCCGCAGCCCTTTCGTCCCGGTTGGTGGCACCAACCGGGACAAATGCCACCCTTTCGTCCCGGTTCGTGCCACCAACCGGGACCAAAGGTCTCTGCTTCCCGCCCTTTGGGCTGCTGAAAATGACCTTTAGTCCCGGTTGGTGGCACCAACCGGGACCAAAAGGGTGGCATTGGTCCCGGTTGGTGCCACGAACCGGGACCAATGCTCTGTGTATATAAGCCCACACTTAGCAGTTTCTCGAAATCACTTGTTCTTCTCCGCCCGACGCCCCCAGGCTGCTCCTCGTCGCCGTCGTCGCCGAGCCCTGCCCCGACGCCGTCAGGCTGCTCCACCTCGCCGTCGTCGCCATAGCCGAGCTGCCCCGACGCCGTCCCCACTCCCACTGTGAGCCGCCGTGCCGTTCCCCTCCTCTCCTCTCCCCCCCCCCCCCCCCGCGCTCCGACGCCGCCGCCCGCCGCGATGCCGACGCCGCCCGCGCTCCGGCCGCCCGCGCTCTGCTTGCCGTGCCGCCGCCGCCGCCTCTGCCTTTTTTTTGTTCATATGTATGCATTGATGTATATGTATGCAGATGTGTATGCAGATGTATATGGATGATCCATGGATATGTATGCATTAATGTATAATTTTTTTGTTCATATAACTTTTTTT
Organism: Elymus sibiricus; assembly: GCA_039707655.1. Classification (NCBI taxonomy): domain Eukaryota; kingdom Viridiplantae; phylum Streptophyta; class Magnoliopsida; order Poales; family Poaceae; genus Elymus; species Elymus sibiricus. Next base: position 433,339,428 of record CM077675.1, read on the forward strand.
TGTTCATAGAATTTTTTTTTTGTTCATAGAAAGTTTTTATATATGATCCATGGATATATGAGCAATGATGATCCATGGATGTATGCATTGATATATGAGCAATGATGTTCATAGAAAGTTTTTTGTTCATAGAAGAAAGTTTTTTGTTCATAGAAGAAAGTTTTTTGTATAGATTTTTTTTATGCTCATAGAAACTCTCGAGTCCACCCAAACTGGGACTGAAAGAGCATTGTCGAGGCCACCCCAAACCCTAGAAGCGTTGTCGAGGCCACCCAAATTTACCAAGTTAAATGAGTTAAAAGAGCGTTGTTGAGGCCACCCCAAACCCTAGAAGAGTTGTCGAGGCCACCCAAATTTACCAAGTTAAAAGAGCGTTGTCGAGGCCACCTCCCCGATAACTTCGACATGAGGGGGGACGTCGGACATGACATGAGGGGGGACGTCGGACATGAGGGGTGAGCGTCGTTGTCGTCTACCCCCTCCCCGATAACTTCGACATGAGGGGGGACGTCGGACATGACATGAGGGGTGAGCGTCGTTGTCGTCTACCCCCTCCCCGATAACTTCGACATGAGGGGGGACGTCGGACATGTCATGTGGATTTTTTTTGTTCGTATAGAAAACTCCGGTAACATAGATTTATCAAGAATGCCCCCATTATGGATGTGCACAAGTTGATCCAATTTTTTTCTGATCTCATATATATATATATTCTTCTATATGTCATGTTGTCTGTCAAAGTATTGAAGAAATCCATGGCTTCATCATTAGCCGGAAGTAACAGGCGTATGATGCTACGAAGCTCTTCAAAGTTGTTTTGGAACAGAGTTTCGGATAGAATAATTCGCTTTTTGGTACGAATTTCAGCAAAGGCCTTCCAAATAGCGATATTCGGAAGGCTCTTGCTGAACTTTGTACCAAAAAGCTAATTAATTATCCTATCCAGGACTCCGTTCCAAAACAATTTTGGAGAGCTTCGTACCATTATGCGCCTGTTACTTCCGGCTAATGATGAAGCCATGGTTTTCTTGAATCCTTTGACACTAGACAACGTGACATATAGAAGGGTAGATGAGATCAGGAAAAATATGGACCATTTTCTGCACATCCAGAATGGTGCCATTTTCTTAATTAAACCCCTTAAAGGTTAAGAGAATCCCTTGTTTGACATTCATGAGAGAGGCGGTCCGGACGTCGGACATTCATGTTTGTATATTAATTGCCATGTTGTAATATTTGCAGAAACTATGGATCAAAGAGACTTGGAACAAGAACAGTTGTTGGGGGAGATAATCCTCGCCGGACGTGATGTCTTGTCGTATCTCAACGACACCAATGGTCTGGAAGGAGAGGATGATGGCTCCGGTGATCGAACAATGGAGGAGGAAGGACATGATCATGATGGCTCCGGTGACCGAATGCCGGAGGAAGAAGGAGACCATGATGACGGCTCCGGTGACCGAACGGAGGAGGGAGCTGTTGCAAAGTCCGATGAGGTATATATATTAATTAAGCCTATGCTGACTAGCTAATTGATGCATTAATTGTTTTGGTATGTACATATATTAACTCTTCTTTCTTCTTTTATAGCCCTCCGGATCGAGCCAAACTTCGGTAACGAGACGAGGCCCGAAGAGAAGGTTGCGCAAGGATGAAAGGTTCACGATCACAACACTCGCGGACGATGGCCTACCGATTGAACCCAAGCGGACCAAGGACGCATTTTCTGCTCAGTGCGGAGCTATTGTTATGGACAACATCCCGATCAGCATCAAGCAATGGAATAAGCCTAAGGACAACGACGTCCCTGAAGGTGATTATGTCACCGATAGACAGAAAGATGATCTTTGGACCGCGCTGAAGGCAAATTTCACCCTACCGCCAGAGGAGGATCCGAATAAGCCAGTTATAGAGCCACTAGTCAAGGCGTGTGCTCTTAAGAAGATGGCAGATCTATTCAGGAGGTGGAAGAATGAATTGAAATCAAAGTTTGTCGACAAAGGGAAGACTCCAGAATTCATCGGCCGATTTGAGAAGATAAGAGATCACTGGCCCGCATTTGTGGCCTACAAGACATCGGACAAGAGTAAGAAAATGTCAGAGACAAACAAGAACAATGCTGCAAAGAAGCAGTATCACCATCACATGGGGTCAGGTGGCTACCTCAAAGCCCGGCCGTTGTGGGACAAAGCTGAGAATGACCTGATTGCTAAAGGGGTCGAACCACAGACATTGAACTGGCCAGACCGTTCAAGGACTTGGTTCTTCGGGGTTGGGGGAACTTTGGACCCTGAAACAGGGAAGTGCCGTTGGACGGACGAGCAACTTGCAATACCCGTCAAGAAGCTTCAGAAGTATATCACCGCAGCGCAGGAAGGGACGTTCATTCCCGACAGAGAGAAGGATGAGCTGACTGAGGTCCTAGGGAATGCTGAGCACCCTGGACGAACACGAGGCACACCAGGCTCCGTTCCGTGGAAGGTTGGGTTTCCCGACGCAGGCGGTTACAGAAGCCGGGAGAGAAAGAGGAAAGCGGAGCTGAGCGACATGCAGAAGATCAATGCAAGACTACAAAAGCTAGAGGAACTTGAGAGCCAGCGCGCTGCCGGCCAACCATCTCAGCGGCACGAAGCTACCCCAGAAGCTACCCCGCCATCTCAGCGGAGAAGCAGCGTGGCTTCCACGGAGCCCGTTCAGCCTGACTTCACGGCTCCTAGCTACCCCGCGGATACTATCACGGAGGCTCAACATTGCGAGCTTATGACGAAATGCTGGAACCTCACTTTCAAGGCGGCTGTCGGCTCTGTTGCACCTCCTCAACCCAACGGAACTTTTCACTGCCTTCCGATTCCACATGGCTATGCTGTTGTGATGGTGGATGAAGTAATGGAGGGATTTGAGGAGCTCGAGCTTGACCACTCTACAGGTGAAGGGGAGAATCAGCTGGTTCATGCTCTGAGGAGTACATGTCTATGGCAGAAGGAGTACATCAAGCTTCCAAACTGGACGCCTCCGCCTCCTCCTCCTCCGGCGAGTCAGGGCACTCCGCCTCCTCCTCCTCCTCCGGCGAGTGATCAGGGCACTCCGCCTCCTTCTCCGGCTCCTCCGACGCGTGAGGGCACTCCGCCTCCTCCTTCGCCTACTCCGGCGCGTCGGAGCAGTCCGCCTCCTCCTCTGCCTCGTCGGCAACGGCGGAAGACAGACGCCGCCGCTCCGGCTCCTCCGGCGCGTCGGAGCACTCCGCCTCCTTCTCCGCCTCGTCAGCAACGACGGAAGAGAGACGCCGCCGCTCCGGCGGCTAGCAGTAGAAGCAGAGGCGGGAGGCAATTCAGATACGGTCCATCTCTCAAGCCTCTGGAAAAGTTACCATATGAGAGGACCGAGCAGGAAAACGAGGACATATGTCGTGCCCAAGTGAGGGACCATTTTGCAAAGAAAACTCCACCTCCGAAGGAGAAGCTAGATCCGGTGAAAGTGAAGTGCACTATCGATGCCCTGAAGCGACCACCACCGCCTCCGCCGGATTCCAACTATGTCCGCATTCTTAAAAAGACATATGAAGAAGCGCGGCGGTCGGGAAGTACTTCCAGTGATGCAAGGTTAGCAGAACGAAGAAGTGGGAAAACAATTCCCCAGCTCGGCGAACAGGAGAAGCAATCGTGCCCCCCGCTCAAGGTGTCTAGCGATATCGTCGCTAATCATCCGGGGATGGTGCCCAGTACCAATCCTGGTGATTACTTGGGGGATGATGTAATTTTTGAAACGGCTGAGGTAACAAAAGAAGAATATAAATACGTGCACGGGAAGCCTGTCGTCAAACCTGATCATCCTCCTCTAACAACGATGATGTACAAATTGCATGAGTGGTACATGAAAACCTGCAGGGAGTCTGGGAAAGACACTATGTATGTGGTAGTGAAACCAGAGCACGAGTTCATTGGACTTCCCGTGATGCCTATTGAATTTGTGGAGTTATTTCAGTTATACAATCAACTGGCCCTCGACAAACAACTCATGACTTCCTACTGTCTGTAAGTATTACTTCTATAGTTAAGTCTCTAGCTCAGCTCGTTCATTGCATGTATATATAATTATCCTCACTATATTATGCAGATTGAAGAGCGTCGAATGCAAAAAAGCAGGAATCTTTGACGTTGGGTTCATTAGTCCAGATGCCGTAAATGAATGGACGGTACGAAACTCAATCAAAGAAACCGAGGAGAACTTGCTAAAGTCGTTCCTTATACATCAAAACAAAAGGGAAATACTCTTTCCTTACAACTTCAAGTGAGTGTTGCTGTCTTCTCTGTATACTCGGTTTCACTTACTCGAGGTTAAGTAATGTAATTGATGAGTTATATATGCGTGCGCAGTTTCCACTTTATTTTGCTATCCATTAAGCTTGACGGGGCATTAGTAACTGTCTTAGACTCGAGACGTAAAGATCCCGAGGATTATGCGGACATGACTGCAATGCTCAAGAAGTAAGTTCAGTCAATACCGGGACCATATCGGCATGCAACTTTCGTTAATTTCTTGATATCAAGTAATCATTTTCTTTGCCTGGCAGGGTTTGGAAGAAGTTCACCCGAAAGGTTCCCGGTCTAAACAAAGAGTTGCGATTTACGCACCCCAAAGTAAGTAGTACTAGCTAGTTCTGCGCATCTCTAATTGATTCAAATTTTCATCAATATATCATTACCATGCTTGCTTATCAGTTTGATTGAACTCTATTCTCGTAAAGTGCTTGTACCAGAAAGAAGGGACTGTTTTATGTGCATACTACGTATGCGAGTTCATTCGCCACTCGACCTCTGAGCGGGGCTTCTCTGACAAACAATTTTAAGTACGTAAATAATATTCACAATTTTATTTTATATATTACCATCAATTGTGTTGAGTTTTATTCATATATATGCATGTATTGACCCCCTTCTTTAAATTAGATCTGGCAGATGCGGGATGAACTCCTACCACATGATCGCATACGAGCAATTCAAGAGGAATTGGCGGGATTCTTTCTTGACCACGTCATACCTAAGACGGAGAATACCATGTGGATTTGTGATTGGATCTTAGGTAGATGATGTTAGGGATTGTAAAAGATGTTATATTGTATATATGTAGTAGCGTCGGATAGATATACGAAAACTTGTTGTTCGACCAAGCACGGAGAAAGAGATGTCACTTCTCTCTATATATGTTCAGCATGACGATCTTGTGTAATTAATGGTTTCCTTCATTTTCTTATTAGCTAGCGTCGAGTTCTCTCTATATGTATAGTAGCTAGCGTCGACCAAGCACGGAGAAAGAGAGGACACTTCTCTCTATTAGCTAGCTAACACAATATGAAACCCCTAAATTAACCCTCCAAAACCCCCCAACCCCCCCCCCCCCTTCAAAAAAACAAAACCCCCAGCTCCTGCCAGATGCTGACGCGTGGATGCCCTTTGGTCCCGGTTGGTGTGACCAACCGGGACTAAAGGTCCTCCTACCCGGGCTCCCCGCAGCGGCCACGTGGAGCCCCTTCTGTCCCGGTTGGTAAGCGAACCGGGACTAAAGGTTTTGGGCTTTAGTCCCGACCCTTTAGTCCCGGTCCCAGAACCGGGGCTAATGGGCCTTTGGAACCGGGACAAATGGGCCATTTTCTACTAGTGCATACTATCCGTAACCGACCTATACTCTAATATCCCCCCGCAGTCTCAGCATCAGGAGTAACGATGTTGAGACTGGAGCGTATGTCGGTGAAAGATGCAGTCGGAAGTCCTTTGGTGAAAATGTCAGCAAATTGAGCACTGGTAGGTACATGAAGAACACGGACCTCGCCAAGAGCCACCTTCTCTCGAACGAAGTGTATGTCAATCTCAATGTGCTTGGTGCGACGATGCTGAACTGGATTGGAAGCCTTGTATACTGCAGAGATGTTATCACAATAAACGATGGTTGCACGATCAAGTGAGCGATGAAGTTCCACGAGAAGCTGACGCAGCCACACCGCTTCAGCCACAGCATGAGCAACCGACCTATACTCAGCCTCAGTAGAAGACCTGGAAACTGTTGCCTGCCTTTTAGAACACCAAGAAACAAGATTATCACCCACATAAACACAAAACCCGGATGTGGACCGTCGAGTATCTGGACAACCTGCCCAGTCTGCATCAGAATAAACTGTCAAGCTTGTTGGAGAAGAAGAATTAATGAGAAGACCATGATCAAGAGTTCCTTTTAAATAGCGAAGAATGCGGTGGACGTGAGCAAGATGAGGAGCACGATGATCATGCATAAAAAGACAGGCTTGCTGAACGGAGTATGAAATGTCGGGCCTAGTGAGAGTGGCATATTGAAGGGCACCGGTGATGCTACGATACAAAGTGGGGTCAGAAACAAGATCACCATCAGCCAACAATTTGGCACCAATGTCGGCCGGGGTACGAGAGGGTTGACAATCAGACATACCAGAACGAGAAAGCAAGTCTAAAAGATAGGATCGTTGAGAGATAAAAAGGGTAGACTTTGTACGAGAAACAGTAACGCCAAGAAAATGATGAAGAGGACCAAGATCAGTCATGGAAAATTCATGACTAAGAGAGGAGATTATATGTTGGAGAAAAGAGTCAGAGCTAGCCGTGAGAACTATATCATCAACATAAAGCAAGAGATAGGCAGTGTGAGAAGAGGAGCGAAAAATAAACAATGAAGAATCAGATTTGGATGGAATGAAGCCTATTGTTTGAATAAAGGCAGCAAAACGTTGAAACCATGCACGAGGAGCTTGTTTAAGACCATAAAGAGATTTGTTAAGAAGGCATACAGAATTGGGAGAAGAGGGATCCTCAAAACCAGATGGTTGCTGACAATAAACTGTTTCATTAACAGTGCCGTGAAGAAAATCATTTTTAATGTCTAGCTGATGAATGGGCCAAGAGGAGGAAACAGCAAGACTAAGAACAACGCGAATAGTACTTGGTTTTACAACAGGAGAGAAAGTTTCATCAAAATCAATGCCATGTTGCTGAGAAAAACCACGACACACCCATCTGGCTTTGTAACGAGCAAGAGTGCCATCAGAATGAAATTTATGACAAAAAACCCATTTTCCAGAAACAACATTGACACCAGGAGGTTTGGGAACAAGAGTCCATGTATTATTTTGCTGAAGAGCGTTAAATTCATCGCGCATAGCTGAGAGCCAAAGAGGATCAAGAAGAGCTCGTTTGTAAGAAGTGGGAATAGGAGAGAGGGTTGGGGTGGCTGTGAGGTTGAGGCGTTTTGTGGGTAGAAGAAATCCGCGTTTGCCGCGGGTGCACATGACGTGATCATTAGTGGGTGGTGGAATGGGTACGGCGTTGGGTGGGAGTGGTGGTTGGGATGGTGGAGAAATTGTGGTAGGATGGGGTGAGCAGGGTGCCTCGGGTTGCCGGGTGCCGGGCCTGCCGGCTGCCTCGCTGGCTACGCCGGGCTTGCCGGGCCGGTCGGTTGCCAAGCTTGCCGGTCCTGCCGGTGCCGGGCTTGCCGGGTTTGCCGGTCCTGTCGGTGCCGGGCTTGCCGGGTTTGCCAGGCATGCCGAGCTTGCCGGGCTTGCCGGTCCTGCCGGTGCCGGGCTTGCCGGGCATGCCGGGTTTGCCGGTCTTGCCGGTCCTGCCGGTGCCGGGCTTACCGGGTTTGCCGGGCTTGCTGGTCCTGCCGGTGCCGGGCTTGCCGGACCTGCCGTGCTTGCCGGGCTTGTCAGGCTTGCCGGGCCTGCCGGCTGCCTCAGGCTTGCCGGCCTCACCGCAGGAGAGGGAGATGTCGCGGCAGAGGTGGTGGTGGTAGTGACAGAATAAGGAAAAGTGTTTTCATCGAATGTGACATGGCGAGAGACAAGCACGCGGCCAGAAGATGAATCGAAACAGCGATATCCTTTGTGATCATCAGAAAGACCAAGATGAATGCAAGGTAGTGAATGTGGTTCGAGTTTGTTGGAGGCGGTAGAGGCGGTGTTCGGAAAACAAAGACAGCCAAAAACACGCAAAAAAGAAGAATCGGGATGGGAGAGAAAAAGAGATTGAAAAGGCGAATAAAGAGGACATGTCTTAGTTGGTCGAATATTAAAAGTAGTGTGGCAGTGCGAAGGGCTTCGGCCCAAAAACGAGAGGGAAGAGAAGCTTGTAATAGCAAGGTGCGAAGAATATCATTAATGGAGCGAAGGGAGCGTTCAGCTTTACTGTTTTGAGGAGAGGTATAAGGACATGAAAAATGAAGAAGAATGCCTTGAGAAAGAAAGAAGTTACGGTTTTGAGTGTTGTCAAATTCTCGACCATTATCGCATTGAATAAATCTAATTGGCAAGCCAAAGTGTCTAAGAACATATTGTCGAAAATTGAGAAAGATGGCATGTACTTCAGATTTAGCACGAATAGGAAATGTCCAAATATAATGAGAATAGTCATCCAAAATCACAAGATAATATTTGTAACCAGAGACACTAGGGACGGGAGAGGTCCATAAATCACAGTGAATTAATTCAAATGGAAAAGTGCTAAGGGTGGTAGAGGTTCCAAAAGGTAATCTAACATGTTTGCCGCATTGACAGGCATTACAAAGAGAGGGATTATGAGAAACACTAGAACTAGGAATACAAAATTCTTGAAGCAAAGATGACAAGGTGGTTTTATTGGGGTGTCCTAGACGACGATGCCACAAATCAACTGATGCAAGCATGGCTCGGGGAGTAGATGTAGGTGCGCCATGAAGCGGATAAAGATCGCCCGTGCTATTGTACCAAGCGAGGACCTCCCCCGTTGTCAGATCCTTCACAGACAAACCAAAAGGGTCAAAAGCCAAAATAACTTGATTGTCAATGCAAAATTGGCGAACAGAAATAAGATTTTTGATGAGGGAAGGGACAACAAGAATATTGCGGAGAAGAAAATTGGTGTAAGAGGAAGAGATGTAAGAATGACCGGTGCAGGAAACAGGTATGGTGGAACCATCACCAATGGTGATCGTAGAAAAAACAGAAGGGAAACAAGCTGACAGCAAATTCATATTTGAAGACATATGCGAGGATGCACCAGAATCGAAAATCCAATCCGTACCTTCGTTATTGAGAGTAAAGTTGTTCATGGCGTTGATGAAGGCGGCTTGATCCCAGGCCGGCTGCTGTGGAGGAGCAGAGGGGCCAGGAGCGTGCATGGGAGCGTAGGGTAGGGTCGGCTACTGGTAGTATGCTGCCGGGGCCGGCAAGGTGCCGTAAGAAGCCGGCAAGGTGTAGTAGGGTGGCGGTAGTCCTGGCACGCTGGGAGGTGGCGTAGGAGTGGCGGTGTAGACATGCGCCGCTGGCTTGGGCCCAAGGAGTCCAGGAGAGCCGGTGGCCGGGCGGAGGCCAGGGCTCCACGTGCCCGTGTAAGCAGGGGGGCGCCGTACGGCGAAGGGGCCGACCAGGGCATCGGCCAAGCTTGAACAAGGCCGGTCCAGGGATCGTGCGGAGGCTGCCATGTTGAGGGAGCCGGTGGCGATGGAGCGGCCGATGGCGGAGCTTGTGCAGTGCCAGCGGAGCGAAATGCAGGGGGCCGGTAGATCGGATTCTTGCCCCGGTAGTTCGGGCTCGGGCGCCAGCCTGGGGGCGGTGGAGGAGCTGCTGCCGCCGCGGTAGGAGGGGAGGGTGCGGCAGATTGGCGCGGCAGCCCAGGCGCGGGAGGCGCGGCCGCGGCAGTTGCGGCAGCGTGAAACACCTGCGATGGCCGTTGCGCCTTGCGAGCTTGATTCTTCTCTTCTTGCTGGAGGAGGGAGCGAACCTCCTTGAAGGTGGGGTAGGGCTTGAGCATGGGGATGAAGGACTGCTGCTTCTCGAACTGCTCGCCGAGGCCGACGAGGAGGGCGTTGATGAGGGCGCGATCGTCGACGTGATCGCCGAGTTCACGAAGTTCGTCGCCGATAGCCTTGATCCGCTGGCAGAAAACGGTGACCGGGGCATCTCCTTGGACGGTCGTACGGAGCTCGGTATTGAGGGCGTTGATGCACGCGTCGGAGTTGTCCTGGAACAGCTGCTGGAGAGATGCCCAAAGCTCGGCGGCGGTGGCGTCGTCGGAGGAGACCAGATTGAAGAGCTCCGTGGAGATGCGTGTGTAAATCCACTGGATTATGGCGAGATCATCTTTCACCCAGCAAGGATCGGCGTGCTGCGGAGGGTAGGATGGATCTATGTGGTGGCGGAGGCCGCAGCGGCCGAGGTGGATGGTGAAGAGGTGGCGCCAATGGTAGTAGTTGTGGGCGCCAAGATCTAACAAGATCGGGATGAAGGGGGAGACGTCGGCAATGGTGTCGGCTAGGGAGATCATTGGGAGTTGAGGAGGGGTTGTTTGGGTAGTTGTAGAGGAGGAAGAAGAAGGGGGGGCACCGGCGGCGCGGAACTCGGCCTTGGAGAAGAGGGGCCGAGTCGGCCGGGGCGGCGGTGCGGTTGGCGGTGCCATGCCAGGTGCGAAAAACCTAGGCGTCTGATACCATGATAATTGGAGAATAATAATTGTATTGATTGAGGCCTCAAAGGGCTGTTTATATAGATTACAAAACTTGGAATCCAAGAATAATGGAGATAGATTACAATCCAAAACCGGCCGGCCATACTATCCGTAACCGACCTATACTCTAATAAGATGCACCAAGCTTGATTGAGCAATTCGCGAAGATGATTCTAACGAAGTCATTTCGATCCAGACCGCTAGCTTGAGGAATAGAAAAAACACTTTTTGTATCGTAGGCCATTGATCGTCACGAGTGACCACCTTTTGACTACCGAGTACTCCCTCGGTTCGAAAATATTTATGAAGTGTTAAGTTTGTCTCATAGTTTGTAGAAAAGTGTAGCGGAATGGAGTTTTTTAACCCGAGCTCACATGCTCTATGAAATAAAATCCAAAAATTAGTAAAGAAAACTAAAAAATTCTAGATTTTATTCATGACAAACTTTGATGAATGCTTCAATTGCGCTCGGAAATATACTATAACACTAATCCCTCTAGAATTGGAGAGCCCGCATTCAATTGAGGTCGCCAATTGACATTGTGACATCCGATTTTGACCTGGTCAACAATTTCTTAAAGCTCTCTCATTTAATTACCGGTTCAACAATTTCTCAAAACTCTCTGGTTTAATTCTTTAGACAAATACACTATGCTTTCTAATGGGGTTGGTTTACGATTTTGGCCGAACCAGCAGTTTTTCAAATCAATCAAGAACAATCGGCCTATAAAAACATATCAATCATGCCCATCCAGCCGTCGACGTAGAAATTTTCCCACATATATAAGGTTAGTTAGCATATAATATAGAACCACACCAGAAAAGGCCCATCAAATTACCGAATTATAAATAAAAATAAAACACACTATGTCATCTCGCCCACGCATCAAACGAAGTATTCCATTATTTTCAAAATATAAGGGCTATTAGTCTTTTGGAAAGTCAAATTCTTCAACTTTGACCAAGTTGAGAGTAAAAATATCGACACCCACAACATTAAATGAAAAATATGAAAATTCATTTAACGATGAATCTAATCATAGCAATTTGATATTATGGAATTTGATATATTTATCTACAAATTAATCAAGTTTAAAAGGTTTGACATTTTAGAAAAGGAATACACATTGTATTTTGAAACAGTGTGATTATTATTTTTTAATCTAACGGCGCAGCAAAGCGCGTTCAGTCCTTCTAGTATTTGATGAAATGACATGTGGAGGTCCAAAAAAAAAATCAATGCTCCGCGAGAAGACTATTGTTGGAAGCATTTTGGAGCATCGATTTTTGTTATTTTTGCCCAGACCTTCACGAATGTTATTTCATCACAAAATTTTGCACACGGTTAAAACATTCATCAATGTTTATCACCAAAAATTAAGAATTTTATTTATTTTTATTTTTCTAGGTTTTACTGTTCATCATGGAGCATGTGAGCTCGGGATCAAAAGAACACTTTCTCATCTACAACACCAAATTAGATTTGTTATAAGTTTATAACATATAGTTTCATAGTACATATATTGATGGTGTAGATATTCGCGATTTTTTTAGGATAAATCAAAAACTCTAAAAAAAGAGCAAAACTCTAATTATTTTGAAAACGGACGCGGGGGGGTGGCTCCTTTTTCTCCTTCTAGCCTAGATTACGTGTATGGTGGTGAACTTGGGACATGGGCGATTGTGGACTAGAGAGGGGTTGGGTCACCATTCACGCGGAGTAGACACCTAGAGGAGCCAAGCAATCCGGCCTTTTAAGTTCTAAGTAGAGGCTAGAAGTGTGGGTTGGCTCGCTGCGCCCCAGGCCACGGCCTAGGCAGGGGTCAACCTACTCCCTTGGGTGTGCATAACATGATTGTCGGTGTCAAAACCGACGGATATCGGGTAGGGGGTCCCGAACTATGAATTTGAGATCGATGGTTAACAAGGGACGAAGGAGACGATGTTTACCCAAGTTCGGGTCCTCGTGAGGAGGTAAAACCCTACGTTTTGCTTGATTATATTGATGATATGATGGTTACAAAGTCGATCTACCTCGAGATCAAATGAGCTAAACCCTAGATGAGTTGAATTGTGGTCTACGAACTAAACCCCCTGGTTTATATAGACACCAGGGGTACATAGGGTTACACATGATAGGTTTCCATCCGGGCATATATACGCCCATTCTCTCTCTCTAGACTTGGAGGTCACGCCAAGTCTTCGGAGCCTTCCCTTCCGAACATGGGATTGTCCTGTAATTCGGCCCTCCTGCAACTGCCACAGTGTGGCCCACCAGAGGTGAACCAGCGGTCCGAGGACCCCTTAGCCCCGGACTCCCTCAGTAGCCCCCGAACTAGCCTCCAACGCCGGGCTTCATGACATTTTAGCTTCGTACATCCAAAGTATCCGGCTTGCGGGGTGAGTTCCTTTCCTCCCCTTTATATCCGGCTGACACCAGTTTAGCCGCCGATGATACCCTGCTTTCCAAACATACATTGCTTAGCCTCGAAGGCCAAATGCCTGAGTATGAACAGTGCCTCACCTGACAATTTTTCCGACGAAAGGTCAAGATAGGCCGTGGCCACTTAGCCAATTATAAAAACTTGATGCGCGGTTCGAGGCTGCCCTTTCATTGGCACGTCTTATCAACACGAAGATCATGCCCCATTTTCCACGGGATACGATTTAATGATCTAGGTTATCCCATGTGCGCATAACGACGTGGTTGCTTCGGGAAACGACGCAGTCCGTGATAACCCACAAGTATAGGGGATCGCAACAGTTTTCGAGGGTAGAGTATTCAACCCAAATTTATTGATTCGACACAAGGGGAGCCAAAGAATATTCTCGAGTATTAGCAGCTGAGTTGTCAATTCAACCACACCTGAAAGACTTAATATCTGCAGCAAAGTAGTATGGAAGTAACGGTAACGATGGCAAACGTAACAGTAGCAGCTTTGTAGTGATTGTAACAGTAGCAACGGAAAAGTAACTTAGCAAAGATCAATATGTGAAAAGCTCGTAGGCAACGGATCAGTGATGGATAATTATGTCGGATGGCATTCATCATGCAACGGTTATAACATAGGGTGACACAGAACTAGCTCCAATTCATCAATGTAATGTAGGCATGTATTCCATATATAGTCATACGTGCTTATGGAAAAGAACTTGCATGACATCTTTTGTCCTACCCTCCCGTGGCAGCGGGGTCCTAATGGAAACTAAGGGATATTAAGGCCTCCTTTTAATAGAGAACCGAACCAAAGCATTAGCACTTAGTGAATACATGGACTCCTCAAACTACGGTAATCACCGGAAAGAATCCCAGTTATTGTCACCCTGGGGGATGCGGATCATAACTCGTAATAGGTGTCTACAACTTGCAAGATAGGATCAAGAACACATATATATATATATTCATGAAAACATAATAGGTTCAGATCTGAAATCATGGCACTCGGGCCCTAGTGACAAGCATTAAGCATAGCAAAGTCATAGCAACATCAATCTCAGAACATAGTGGATACTAGGGATCAAACCCTAACAAAACTAACTCGACTACATGGTAAATCTCATCCAACCCATCACCGTCCAGCAAGCCTACGATGGGATTACTCACGAACGGCGGAGAGCATCATGAAATTGGTGATGAAGGATGGTTGGTGATGACGACGGCATCGATTTCCCCTCTCCGGACCCCAAAACGGACCCCAGATCTGCCCTCCCAAGGAAGAACAGGAGGTGGCGGCGGCTCCGTATCGTGAAACGCGTTGAACTCTTCTCTCTGATTTTTTTCTTCCCGAATAGGAATATATAGAGTTGGAATCGAGGTCGGAGGAGCTCCAGGGGCCCCACAAGACAGGGGGCGCAACATAGGGGGGGCGCCCCCCTGGCTTGTGGCCAGGTGGTGGACCCCCTCCGGTTGATTCTTTCGCCAGTATTTTTTATTAATTCCAAAAATATTCTCCGTAAATTTTCAGGTCAATCCGAGAAATTTTATTTCTGCACAAAAATAACACCAAGGCAATTCTGCTGAAAACAGCATCAGTCCGGGTTAGTTCCATTCAAATCATGCAAATTAGAGTCCAAAACAAGGGCAAAAGAGTTTGGAAAAGTAGATACGATGGAGACGTATCAACTCCCCCAAGCTTAACCCATTGCTTGTCCTCAAGCAATTCAGTTGACAAACTGAAAGTGACAAACAAAAACTTTTACAAACTCTGTTTGATCTTGTTGTTGCAAATATGTTTAACTGATGTTCAGATTTTCAGCAAAGATTATAGACTAACCACATTCACAATAACATTTAGGTCTCACATTTACTCATATCAATGGCATAACCAACTAGCGAGCGGTAATAATAAGTCTTGGATGACAACAATTTTATCAAAACAATCATGATATAATGGTATCTCGCTAGCCCTTTCTGAGACTGCAAAACATAAATGCAGAGCACCTCCGAAGAACAAGGACTGACTAGACATTGTAATTCATGGTAAAAGAGATCCAGTGACAATCATACTCAATATCAATTAGTAACAAAGCATACAAATGACGGTGGTGCTCTCTAACTGGTGCTTTTTATGAGAGGAGGATGACTCAACAGTAAAGTAAAATAGATAAGCCCTTCGCAGAGGGAAGCATTGATTTGCAAAGGTGCCAGAGCTCGAGTTTTTAGAACAGGGATGAATAATAATTTTGAGCGGTATGCTTTCATTGTCAACATAACAACCAAGAGATCTTGGTATCTTCCATGCTAGATACATTATAGGCGGTTCCCAAACAGAATAGTAAAGTTTTTACTCCCCCTCCACCAATCAATCACACTCCACGGCGAGCCGAATCCACGGGTACCGTCCATACAAACAACAATCCTGGGGGAGTTTTGTTTCATTAAATTTTGATTTGATTTTTGAGCATGGAACTGGGCATCCCGAATACCAGCCACTTTCTCGTGAATGATAGTGAATCAACACATATCGTGAGAATAATCCACCTAGCATGGAAGATACTGACAGCCCCCAGTCGCTACATGAGCGATTCGGGCATACAAAAGAGAATATTATTTGAAGGTTTAGAGTTTGGCACATGCAAATTTACTTGGAACGGCAGGTAAATACCGCATATAGGTAGGTATGGTGGACTCATATGGAATAACTTTGGGTTTATGGAAATGGATGCACAAGCAGTATTACCGCTTAGTACAGGTGAAGGCTAGCAAAATACTGGGAAGCGACCAACTAGAGAGCGACAACAGTCATAAACATGCATTGAGATTAACCAACATTGAATGCAAGCATGAGTAGGATATAAATCACCATGAACATAAATATCGTGGAGGCTATGTTGATTTTGTTTCAACTACATGCGTGAACATGTGCCAAGTCAAGCCACTTGAATCATTCAAAGGAGGATACCATCTTATCATACTACATCACAACCATTTTAAAATGCATGTTGGCACTCAAGACAGACCATTATACACTCTTAGCTAATTAAGCATGGCATGAGTAACTATAATCTCTAATTGTCATTGCAAACATGTTTCATCCATAATGAGCTGAATCCAGAACGATGAGCTAATCATATTTACAAAAATAAAATTGGTCGAGTTCATACCAGCTTTTCTCCATCTCAATCGCTTCATCATATATCGTCATTATTGCCTTTCACTTGCACGACCGAACGGTGTGAATAATAATAAGAGTGTACGTGCGTTGGACTAAGATGGAATCTGCAAACAATAACTCAAAGGAGAAGACAAGGTAATATGGGCTCTCTGTAAGATAAATAATAATGCATATGAGAGCCACTCAACATTTTTATTGTGGTCTTCTCCTTACGACCCAAAGAAAAGAAATTTCAAAACAAGAACGAGAAAAACTATTTACACGGGAAAGCTCCCAACAAGCAAAAGAAGAACGAGAAATCTTTTTGGGTTTTCTTTTAATGATACAACTAAACAAACTAGAAGGTAAAGCTAGAACTACATTTTTTTGGATTTTTTCTCAAGGTTAATTAAGCACACAAGAAGAAAGCGGAGAGAAGAAATACAATACCATGGATGATACAATGAAAAAGTATAAACACCGACAATCGAGATGAGTGTGTGAACATGAATGTAATGTCGGTGAGAAATACGTACTCCCCCAAGCTTAGGCTTTTGGCCTAAGTTGGTCTAGTGCCATGGCTGGAAATAACCATCTCCTGGATACTCTGGAGGGTCCTGAGGGTTCCACTGGTTGGCGAGCTCCTGTGGCTCCCACTGAAAAACTGGATCCTGATACGGATCAAGGGCTGGTGCCGGCTCAGGTGCTGGGGGTTGCGACAGACCCCAATATCTGTAGATGTCCTCGGGCATAACAGTGTACCTGCCTGAATGTATATCGAACAAAGAAGAAGCAGGCAGAGCAATAATTTCACAAGTACCCTGACTAAATACTAAGTTGTAAAGCAGCCTCTTATCATTATCCTTCCTAGGATAAAAGTGAAAGTTTTGCACGAAGATATTAGTGAGTAGGAGGTACTAGTCACACTTATCGTTGAGGAATTCGGTGATGCCTGCATTCTCTGCCAAATAATAGAAATCTTCGTAAATTCCGGTCGCCCTCAAGAATGCATCCCTTGGCCATTCACATGGCCAAACCTCCGCGGTGCGGGGAATATTGTATCTGGGCTTCTCATTTTCATTTTCTTTAGAACCCCAGCTTGAAGAGCCTCTTAACAATCTCCTCATCATTTCTTTCTCTGAAAAATTTCTGAAATTTTTAGTGACTCAAAATAAAGGTGAACAAAACTCAACAAAACTCATAGCAACTACTCCCACAAGTGCCTAGAGGCTATATCATGCATCAAAACTACTTGGGACCATACAAATTTGACATGCAAGCTCAAGAACAAGGTCATCAAAGCAGCAAAAATTTGCAATATATAAAGCACTAAGGCAAAAACTAATTGTACCATTGGAGGAGTCACATACTGATGAACAATCCCTCAAACCAGTTTTGCAAATGGAGCTTTGCACAAGGAGATCGAAAATGGCAGCAAAATGAGCTAGAACACGGGTTTGAGCAATGGTGTGATTTTTTCTAGAGGAAGACGAAGTGGATGGGTGCTGGAATAAGTGAGTGGGCTTACGTGGGACCCACAAGCCAGGGGGGCGCGCCCAGGGGGGTGGGCGCGCCCTGCAGGCTTGTGGCCCACTGGTGCAGCCCCCTGATATGTTCTCAGTGCCAAAAATTCTTAAATATTACAAAAAAAATCATACTACATTTTCAAGGCATTTGGAGAACTTTTATTTTCAGGTCATTTTCTATTGCACGGATAAATCAGAAAACAGAAAAATAATAGCATCTTTACTTTATTTAATCTAAACAACAAAAAGTAAAAGTTGGGTACAGAAGGTTGTGCCTTCTAAATTCATCCATCTCATGCTCATCAAAAAGAATCTATCAACAAGGTTGATCAAGTCTTATTGACAAACTTTTTTCGAATGACACGAAACCGGAGAATTTTCGAATAACACTAGGTTACCTCAATGGGGATATGCATGTCCCCAACAATAAGTATATCATATTTCTTTTGGCAGTAGGGAGAGGGAATTCAAAATCTCCAATAATAATCGTTGAATTTTTTTCAATGGAGTTGATACTATGAACTTGAGGTTGTTTCTTCGGAAAGTGTACCGTATGCTCATTACCATTAACATGAAAAGTGACATTGCCCTTGTTGCAATCAATAACAGCCCCTGCAGTATTCAAAAAAGGTCTACCAAGGATGATCGACATACTGTCGTCCTCGGGAATATCAAGAATAACAAAGTCCGTTAGGATAGTAACATTTGCAACTACAACAGGCACATCCTCACAAATACCGATGGGTAAAGCAGTTGATTTATCAGCCATTTTCAAAGAGATTTCAGTAGGTGTCAACTTATTCAAATCAAGTCTACGATACAAAGAGAAAGGCATAACACTAACACCAGCTCCAAGGTCACATAAAGCAGTTTTAACATAATTTCCTTTAATAGAGCATGGTATAGTAGGTACTCCGGGATCTCCTAGTTTCTTTGGTATTCCACCCTTAAAGGTATAATTAGCAAGCATGGTGGAAATCTCAGCTTCCGGTATCTTTCTTTTATTTGTCACAATATCTTTCATATACTTAGCATAAGGAGACATTTTCAGAATATCAGTCAAGCGCATACGCAAAAAGACAGGTCTAAGCATTTCAACAAAGCGCTCAAAATCCTCATCATCCTTTTTCTTGGATGGCTTAGGAGGAAAGGTCATGGGTTTGTGAACCCAAGGTTCTCTTTCTCTACCATGCTTCCTAGCAACGAAGTCTCTTTTATCATATCTTTTATTCTTAGGTTGTGGGTTATCAAGATCAACAGCAGGTTCAATCTCCACATTATTATCATTACTAGGTTGAGCATCAACATGAACATCATCATTAATATTATCACTAGGCTCGTGTTCATTACCAGATTGTGTCTCAGCATTAGAAATAGAAATATCATTTGGGTTTTCATGAGTATCTATAACAGGTTCACTAGCAGCATGCAAAGTCCTATCGTCATTCTTTTTCCTCTTATTACTGGGACGACTAGGTGCATCAGTATTAATTCTCTGAGAATCTTGCTCGATTCTCTTAGGATGGCCCTCAGGATACAAAGGTTCCTGAGTCATTTTACCACCTCTAGTCACAACTCTAACAGAATGATCATTATTCTTACCATTCATCTCATTAAGCAAATCATTTTGTGCCTTAAGTACTTGTTCTACTTGAGTAGTTACCATGGAAGCATGTCTACTAATAAGCTTAAGATCATTGATAGTTCTACTCATATAATCACCTAAGCAATCTAGCATGTGAGCATTATGTTTCAATTGTCTACTAACATAAGCATTGAAATTCTCTTGCTTGACAATAAAGTTATGAAACTCATCCAAGCATTGGCTAGCAGACTTATTATAGGGAATATCACCTTCATCAAATCTACGGAGAGAATTTACCTCTACTACCTGTGTCGGGGTATCAAGACCATGTATCTCTTCAATAGGTGGTAGATTCTTAACATCTTCAGCTTTAATACCTTTTTCTTTCATAGATTTCTTTGCCTCTTGCATATCTTCAGGACTGAGAAATAGAATACCTCTTTTCTTCGGAGTGGGCTTTGGAGGTGCTTCGGGAATAGTCCAATCATTATCATTGCTCAATATATTATTCAATAGTAGTTCAGCTTGTTTAACAGTTCGTTCCCTGAAAACACAACCAGCACAACTATCTAGGTGGTCCTAGAAGCATCGGTTAGTCCATTATAAAAGATATCAAGTATTTCGTTTTTCTTGAGAGGATGGTCAGGCAAAGCATTAAGTAATTGGAGAAGCCTCCCCCAAGCTTGTGGGAGACTCTCTTCTTCAATTTGCACAAAGTTAAATATTTCCTGCAAGGCAGCTTGTTTCTTATGGGCAGGAAAATATTTTTCAGAGAAGTAATATATCATATCCTGGGGACTACGCACACAACCAGGAGTAAGAGAATTAAACCATATCTTAGCATCACCCTTTAATGAGGAAGGAAACAACTTAAGAATATAGTAATAATGATTTTTTTCCTCATGAGTGAATAGGGTGGCTATATCATTCAATTTAGTAAGACGCGCCACAATAGTTTCAGATTCATAACCATGGAAAGGATCAGATTCAACCAAAGTAATTAACTCAGGATCGACAGAGAATTCATAATCCTTATGAGTAACAAGGATAGGTGAAGTGGCAAACTTAGGATCATATTGCATTCTAGCATTCAAAGATTTTTCCTTCCACTTGCATAGCAATTTCTTAAGATCATCTATATCCTTACAAGCAAGAAAGTCCCTAGCTACCTCTCCATCCATAACATAACCCTTATGTATATTAGGCAATTCATATCTAGGAGAGCTGGGTCTAGCAGGTGTCTCATAGTGTTCAGTTTCAATAATTTCATCAGTTTCAGAAATATCATCAGTTTCAGCATTGACTCTAGCAATTTGTTCATCAAGAAATTCACCCAGTGGCAAAGTATTATCTAGAAAAGTACTAGCATAAGCATCATGCATAGCAGAAGTGGCATCATCAATTACTTGCAACATATAAGAATCAATAGCGGGTGGTGGTGTCACAAATTTACTCATAACAGAAGGTGAATCAAGTGCAGAGCTAGATGACAGTTCCTTACCCGTCCTCGTAGTTGAGGGATAGATCTTGGTTTCAGCATCTTTCAAATTCTTCATAGTGATCAACAGATATAAATCCCAAGTGACTCAGAGAATAGAGCTATGCTCCCCGGCAACGGCGCCAGAAAAAGGTCTTGATAACCCACAAGTATAGGGGATCGCAACAGTTTTCGAGGGTAGAGTATTCAATCCTAATTTATTGATTCGACATAAGGTGAGCCAAAGAATATTCTTGAGTATTAGCAGTTGAGTTGTCAATTCAACCACACCTGAAAGACTTAATATCTGCAGCAAAGTATTTAGTAGCAAAGTAGTATGGAAGTAACGGTAACGATGGCAAACGTAACAGTAGCAGCTTTGTAGTGATTGTAACAGTAGCAACGGAAAAGTAACTTAGCAAAGATCAATATGTGAAAAGCTCGTAGGCAACGGATCAGTGATGGATAATTATGTCGGATGGCATTCATCATGCAACGGTTATAACATAGGGTGACACAGAACTAGCTCCAATTCATCAATGTAATGTAGGCATGTATTCCATATATAGTCATACGTGCTTATGGAAAAGAACTTGCATGACATCTTTTGTCCTACCCTCCCGTGGCAGCGGGGTCCTAATGGAAACTAAGGGATATTAAGGCCTCCTTTTAATAGAGAACCGGACCAAAGCATTAGCACTTAGTGAATACATGAACTCCTCAAACTACGGTAATCACCGGAAAGAATCCCAGTTATTGTCACCCTGGGGGATGCGGATCATAACTCGTAATAGGGATCTACAACTTGCAAGATAGGAACAAGAACACATATATATTCATGAAAACATAATAGGTTCAGATCTGAAATCATGGCACTCGGCCCCTAGTGACAAGCATTAAGCATAGCAAAGTCATAGCAACATCAATCTCAGAACATAGTGGATACTAGGGATCAAACCCTAACAAAAATAACTCGATTACATGGTAAATCTCATCCAACCCATCACCGTCCAGCAAGCCTACGATGGGATTACTCACGAACGGCGGAGAGCATCATGAAATTGGTGATGAAGGATGGTTGGTGATGACGACGGCGTCGATTTCCGCTCTCCGGAGCCCAAAACGGACCCCAGATCTGCCCTCCCGAGGAAGAACAGGAGGTGGCGGTGGCTCCGTATCGTGAAACACGATGAACTCTTCTCTCTGATTTTTTTCTCCCCGAATAGGAATATATAGAGTTGGAATCGAGGTCGGAGGAGCTCCAGGGGGGCCACAAGACAGGGGGCGCGCCCTAGGTGGGGTGGTGCGCCCCCTGGCTTGTGGCCAGGTGGTGGACCCCCTCCGGTTGATTCTTTCGCCAGTATTTTTTATTAATTCCAAAAATATTCTTCGTAAATTTTCAGGTCAATCCGAGAACTTTTATTTCTGCACAAAAAATAACACCAAGGCAATTCTGCTAAAAACAGCGTCAGTCCGGGTTAGTTCCATTCAAATCATGCAAATTAGAGTCCAAAACAAGGGCAAAATAGTTTGGAAAAGTAGATACGATGGAGACGTATTAGTCCGCGGCGCAGTAAGAGGACTCTTGGTATTATGGTCTTCCATAAAAGGGAGAAAATCCCCAAAGCCTCCATACGCTCCTCAGATTCAAGCTCGTCCTCTCGACCCCCTTCGCTCCAAGCGCACAAACCCAATTTTCTTTCAACTCCCTCCAAGCCACCTTTCCCCTCTCCCCAAGCTCGGCCATTGCCGGCTCAGGCTCGCAGGGCAAGTGGGAGGCCTCATGCGTTACCGACAATGACATCCAGGAGCTGAAGCGCGCCGGCTACCTCCCGGTCAACATCGCCCACCGCGCCCCCGAGGATGGCCAAGTGGTGCCTACTCCAAAGCCCGGAGAGTGGGTGTTGTTCATTCCCCATTTTCATCCGGGGACTGAGCTTCCCGCTACACCCCTTTGTAAGGGGCCTAATGTTATTCTATGGTTTAGATTTTCATGATCTTCCCCCGAACTCCATTATGCATATATCGGCCTTCATCGTCGTTTGCGAGGCCTTTCTGCGGGTCCAGCCGCATTTCGGTTTATGGCTAAAGGTCTTCAACGTCAAGCCGAAGACTATAAATAGCCAGCATGCGGATTGCGGAGGGGCGGTGATCAGCAAGCTTCCGCGGGTACAGTGGCCGGAGGGCACCTTCATCGACACCGTCAAGGTCTGGCAAAAAGAGTGGTTCTACATCACCGAACCACGAGGCGCAGACTAGGCGGCGCCTTCCAAGTTTAGATCCGGACCCCCCATGAGGCTGACTTCCGGGTTCAGATCCGGACCCCCCATGAGGCTGACCTCATGGATCAAGAAAGGCCTGGACTGGGGGTCGGCCACGGAAGTGAAGGCGCTGCAGAGGCGCATCACGCAGATGCTAGAAGCAAACGTCGAGCTGACCAACGTGGTCCAGGTCATGCTCCGCCGCTGTCTCCTCCCCTGCCAGCACCGGGCCACCCCAATGTGGGCCTACAAGCTTGACGACCCTCCCACTGTGCGCAAGCTTTACCGCACTACCCAGGAGAAGCTGTGGAAGGCGTTGTTCAAGCCCCAGAAGGATTGGCCGGCCGAGGAGGAAGACACCGGCCTGGACGCCGAAAACCCTCCGCTCAAGGTATAGCAAAGTTTCTATGTTTATCCTTGGGTTCTATATTTTAGCAAGGAATTTAACCTCTTCTTCTTCGCCTTCATAGAACTGGCTGGACAAGGCCTTGCGGATTAATGGCCCAGCCCCGCTGCCCGAAGACCCCAGATCGGCCCTGTTGACGGCGATGCTGGTTGTGGCGCCGTATTCAGCGCCAGAGAAGAAAGAGAAGAAGAAGAAAGGCGAGAAGGAGATCCGAGAGGGCCTCCGCCCAAGAGGTCCTCTGGACGCTAGGTCCGGGGAGACCCAGGCCTCCTCTACTCACGAGGAGGAACACATAGAGGAAGGGGGGAGGTGGACTCCCCCCCCCCCCAGACAAGGAAGAGGGCGGCGTCTGTCGACGTTGAGGAGGATCCAGCTCCCCCCGCCCCGAAGAAATCCTGTAGGGCCAAAGTGGTCCTGCCCGATGATAGCCCGAACTCCGATGAGGAATCTGAGGCCTTCAAGAGGGTCCCCCGGAGGAACCCCAGGGTCAAGCCCCCGACACAGAGGTACTGAATCCGAACATTTTATGGTATACTCATATGAAGGTTTTGTTGCTAACCGGATAAACGTCCTCCGTATTGCATCCCGGCCCGCGATCTCCCGACCGAACAGGTCTCAGAGGGGGACCCCCCGCCCGCCGAGCTGGCAGAGAGCGGGACTGCGTCCCGTGCCTCTCCCCGTCAGGATGCTGAAGAGGTCGTGGAGGTGATATCCCGCCAGACCCCTCCCAGGCCGAACACTGGGGGTGAGGAGGTCATGACCGAGGTTCATGCCTCGGCGACCGAAGACCAGGAGGTCGAACCCCTCCTGGCGGGCAAAGAGGGAGGCCATGATTCGTCCGAGCTCCCTCCGAAGATGGCCCCGGAGGCCTCTATGCCTCCGACGTCATCGACCCTGCCTCCCCAAGAAGGGAGAGCAGAAGTGCCGCCACCGGTGCAGCCCGTGACAGAGCGGGCCACAACCAGGTGGCCAGCCATGATGGAGGAGGCTTTGACTAGTTCCTCCATCGCCGAAGATCACCGCACCCTTATGGGTGCAGTTTTGCAAGGCATCCAGTCCGTTGATAGCAGACTGAAGGAGGCCTTCAGCAGTCTATTGGCGGGCTTTAAGGTAAACCATGTAATATTCTTTTCACCAGGACAAATTTGTTTGTGAGGTTATGCATTCCTTATAGGTATAGTAGCCCCCGAGCCGTGGGTGAGTTTAAAAACTTGCTCGGGGGTCAAAGAACTTAAAATCATGATTAAAGCAATTCATGACCCTTGAAATTTTAACAGTTTTGGAGATGATTTGGCGGAGGGTATAGGACCAACAGCTCGGAAGTTTGTTTCACACAAGTTGTTTTGTAGGCCTCGTCTTCAGCGGTGACCGCTAATGCCATGGAACTGGCCGAGCTGAACCGATGCTCAAGAGTTCCGATGAGGAGCTTGACCGCCTGAACAAACGGTTTGACGAAATACAAAGTGAGTTTGAATTATACTGCTAAGACCTTTTATTTTCCTCATTAATTGAGGTGTTCAGGCTTTCGTTCCTGAGATCTTGCTTCCCATTGTGTCTACAGCCGTAAACGCCGAGGTTGAGAACCTCAAGGCCGAGCTAAAGAGGGCCAAGCAGTAGGCTGCCGACCATAAGATGGTGGCCGAACGAGCGGCTGCCGAATTGAGCTTGCTGAAGGTTGACAGCGGCAAGCACGAAGCTCGAGTGGCCGTGGTGCAGCAGGAGCACCATGATGCAAGCACTAAGTGCGAGGACCTTGAGCAAAAGACCAAGGACCAAGCGACCGAACTGTCCTCGCTGTCCTCTAAGCTCAAAGCGGAGCGTGTAGATAGTCGGTCTTTTGAAGAAGAACTTCGCCAAGTCAGGATGATCACGGATGGTAAGCCGTACTTACTGCAATGTGCCTTTGGTTGTAATAGGTTTGCCCATCTCACATGGCTGTGGTGTTCCTCAGGTGCCTTTACAGATCTCCCGAGGAGTGCAGCGGACACGGCCAAGCACTTTGCGACTCGAGATGGGGATGTGGAACAGAGACTGTTCTAGAAGCAATTTCAGACCTCCGAGCCCCATCCCCTTCTCAGCTATCAAATGAAGCAGTTAATGGAGCTCCATAGGATGGCGGAGCCAGCCTTGAAAGACCACTGCATTCGGCTGTGGCCTGTGGAGCCACTACCGAGCAACTATTTTGGCCTAGTGTAGAAGCTTTGCGATGCCACGCCCCGGATTTAGGTCCTGAAGCGCTCCGTATGCATTGAGGGAGCTCGGATGGCCTTTGCGAGGACCATGATGCATTGGCCAGGGGTGAAGCCATTCGAGATGGCTACTGCGCCCCCACCTCCTAGGAAGGAGCATAGGTGCCCCGATCTTTACTTCCCCGCTGCGATGGAGGGTGCTCGGTCGATAGAGACCAAATGCCCCAAGGATGTAATTTACGAATGAGCGCATTATTGTGTGCCCAATGGATATTTTGTTTTATAATGCGTATGCATGGTTAATCATGCTTTTGAGATTTGAATTATTTTGACTCCTGTGTGGCCATTTGGAACTGAAAGTTGCCAGTCGTTGGCTTTAGCCCCCATGTAAATATTACAAGAGGTGATCCGACCTCCGCAACATTACCCTTAGCCTAAATATCGGAGCCCAGAGGCGGTGGTGCGAGAGGGGGGAACAAGGCAATCAGACTATGTGGCTTTAGTGCTTTCACTTAGCCGCAGGAGCTTGACTGCGGGGGCTGGTTAGTAGCCCCCAGTGTTTTGTGATATTCGGATATACCGAGGTTAAGACCATTACCACATGGTTTGTGAAGGTACAGACCCCTCGTATGACACGGAATAACTGACGTGGCTTGAGACTGCGTCGGTATTTCCCCAAAGAGGAAGGGATGATGCAGCACAACGACGGTAAGTATTTCCCTCAGTTATGAAACCAAGGTTATCGAACCAGTAGGACGATCACCACCACCCAATAAGCAGCACTTGCACACAAATAACAAATACTTGCAACCCAACGCAAAAGAGAGGTTGTCAATCTCTCTACGGTAAAAAGATAGATTAGGTAGTGATGGATAGGAGAGATAGATCTCTCAAGAGCACAAAATAAAAAGGGCAAATAAAAAGTGCATCAATATATTTTTGGTTTTTTGGTTTTGTAGATCTGAAAACAAGGAGGCAAAAAGATAGATCGGAAAGCAATATGTTGGAAAAGTAGACCCGGGGGCCGTAGGATTCACTAGTGGCTTCTCTCATGAGTATAGCGCACGGTGGGTGAACAAATTACCGTTGGGCAATTGATAGAAGATCAAATAAACATGACAATATCCAAGGCGATGATTGATAATCCCCATGTGACGCCCCCGTTCTCGTCCGTACGCTAATCAATCACGCAATGCGTACGGCCAAGATTAGGGACTCACTGATTAGTACCACAACACAACAAAGACACAAATAAGAGTCATACAGCTTAATATTACAAGCCAGGGGCCTCGAGGGCTCGAATATAAAGCTCCGACAAGCACGAGCCAGCGAAAGCAACAATATCTGAGTACAGACATTAGTTAGACAAGGTTGCCTTAAGAAGGCTAGCACAAACATAGATAGCGGGTCGAAAGAGGCGAGGCCTGCTGCCTGGGAACCTCCTAACTACTCCTGAGCGTCGGCGGTCTCCACGTAGTAGTAGGCTCCATCGGCGGTGTAGTAGCCGTCTCCAGCGAACTCCAACTCCGGGGCTCCAACCTCTGAACGCAGCAACGAATGGAAGGGGAAAAAGGGGAGCAAAGCAGCGTGAGTACTCATCCAAAGTACTCGCAAGACTTACATCAGAACTAAGCTAGATATGCATCATTCTCAATGAAAGGGGTATCTCTAGACTGACTGCAGAAAGCAAGAATAGGGAGAAGGCCTAGTCCTATCGAAGACTAGCATCTTCAACATCTTGCAGCATGAGAAGAGAGTAGACCTGCATCTCATGTACATAGTCATATTGTTGTAGCAATTTTAATTAAGCAACACGCCCAGAGATCCTTCCTCGACTCCCCTGCGAGGAAGCAATCCCGGAGCCACAATTCATTTTTTAATTTAAATTATGATTAAAGTTGTATAAGGTCATGGCACCTTTCCAAGTCGTCCTGTTACCGTGGACACGGCTATTCGAATAGTTTGTTCTTCCCTGCAGGGGTGCACCTCATTTCCAACACGCCTGTCACCTTTGGCCGGACACACTTTCCTAGGTCATGCCCGGCCTCGGGATTCAGCACGTCGTCGCCCCACCTAGACTCAACGAAGAGGCCAGCCCGCCGGTCTAAATCCTATGCGCTCAGGGGTCATGGGCCCAATCACCCTTTGCACACCTGCACGGTGCGTACGCGGCCGGAAACAGACCTAGTACACTCCACTCCAGAGCTGTACGTTCCAGCCCAATCCGTCGCGCGCCGCTCCATTGCTGACGTCCGAAGAGCTTCGGCTGATACAACGACGCTGAGTGCCCATAACTTTCCCACGTGAAGGTTTAGTGCGTTAAAGGTCGTATCGACCAACTCAGATCCAGTACCCAACCCATTGGCAATTTATTAGTGCGGGGCAAGCTCGGACATATTGCAGCCCGTCGCCCCGCCAAGAACACTCGAGTGCCTTCCGGTGCACCCCACCAAGTCTCCGGATGCCTTGCGGCGCATCCCACCAATATCTCTCGCGGGTACCCTTGGGGCCGACCCGTCTTTAACATGTTTCAATCACCCGGTCATAGTAACTGTGTGGCTATACGCCAAGTGGAGATCCGAGGAATCACCCTCGATGGATCCCACTCGAGGTAATAGTAAGACAAGAGTCGTTACCGGTAAATGGAAAGGAGGAATCACCCTCGATACCCATTACCGATAACTACGCTACAGAATTAACATCGAGAGTGCTAATTGAGGTATCACCCTCGGCACTCGATGGTAGCTCTGCAGTGCCCTACTTAAGGGGGTGCGGTGATGTGAGGGGTCTGGCTCGTCGGTCAGTTGACCGAGTCTTCTGTCTTCAAGTCCTCGGTGTCGTCGATGATCAAGCAGGGGCAACTGGGACTAGGGGGTCTCAGGGGTTCACTGATCCGCCTATTCTAGGCAGTTGATATAACAACAAATGCAGTAACAGTTCATCAAAATCAGGCTATGTATCAGAATAGGAGCTATCCAATACAGTAGCAAATTTCTAATGCAAGCATAAGAGAGAGAGAGATGGGTGATATCGGAATGCTCAAGGGGGTTTGCTTGCCTTGCTGCTCTGCGGCAAAAGGCTGGACGTCAAGTGCGTAGTCGTACCCGGCAGCTCCGTCAGCCTCGGGGTCTACCGGAGAGAAGAGGGGGAAGAAACAATAAATACAAAGCACACAGATGCAACATGATGCATGACATGGCAATATGCATGGCTAGCGGTGTCTACGGCCTATCTAGGTGAGATAGTTAATTTAGAAATTTATCTGGAATTATTTCATCAGAGTCATGCACTATTCACCTAACCGAAATAGGCAAAAAGTTGCATGTTCAGCTAGTTAGGGGCATGTGACAGATGAATGGATGGCAGAAAATAATCATAGAAAATAATCTGTAAGTCAGATGAAAATAATTTATATATGAAAGTTGATCAGAAAAATACCACGAATGCAATGGTGCCATCCATTCATCTGTCACATGCCCCTAACTAGCTGAACATGCAACTTTTTGCCTATTTTGGTTAGGTGAATAGTGCATGACTCTGATGAAATAATTCGAGATAAATTTCTAAATTAACTATCGCACCTAGATAGGCCGTAGACACCGCTAGCCATGCATATTGCCATGTCATGCATCATGTTGCATCTGTGTGCTTTGTATTTATTGTTTCTTCCCCCTCTTCTCTCCGGTAGACCCCGAGGCTGACGGAGCTGCCGGGTACGACTACGCACTTGACGTCCAGCCTTTTGCCGCAGAGCAGCAAGGCAAGCAAACCCCCTTGAGCATTCCGATATCACCCATCTCTCTCTCTCTTATGCTTGCATTAGAAATTTGCTACTGTATTGGATAGCTCCTATTCTGATGCATAGCCTGATTTTGATGAACTGTTACTGCATTTGTTGTTATATCAACTGCCTAGAATAGGCGGATCAGTGAACCCCTGAGACCCCCTAGTCCTAGTTGCCCCTGCTTGATCATCGACGACACCGAGGACTTGAAGACAGAAGACTCGGTCAACTGACCGACGAGCCAGACCCCTCACATCACCGCACCCCCTTAAGTAGGGCACTGCAGAGCTACCATCGAGTGCCGAGGGTGATACCTCAATTAGCACTCTCGATGTTAATTCTGTAGCGTAGTTATCGGTAATGGGTATCGAGGGTGATTCCTCCTTTCCATTTACCGGTAACGACTCTTGTCTTACTCTTACATCGAGTGGGATCCATCGAGGGTGATTCCTCGGATCTCCACTTGGCGTATAGCCACATAGTTACTATGACCGGGTGATTGAAACATGTTAAAGACGGGTCGGCCCCAAGGGTACCCGCGAGAGATATTGGTGGGATGCGCCGCAAGGCATCCGGAGACTTGGTGGGGTGCGCCGGAAGGCACTCGAGTGTTCTTGGCGGGGCGACGGGCTGCAATATGTCCGAGCTTGCCCCGCACTAATAAATTGCCAATGGGTTGGGTACTGGATCTGAGTTGGTCGATACGACCTTTAACGCACTAAACCTTCACGTGGGAAAGTTATGGGCACTCAGCGTCGTTGTATCAGCCGAAGCTCTTCGGACGTCAGCAATGGAACGGCGCGCGACGGATTGGGCTGGAACATACAGCTCTGGAGTGGAGTGTACTAGGTTTGTTTCCGGCCGCGTACGCACCGTGCAGGTGTGCAAAGGGTGATTGGGCCCATGACCCCTGAGCGCATAGGATTTAGACCGGCGGGCTGGCCTCTTCGTTGAGTCTAGGTGGGGCGACGACGTGCTGAATCCCGAGGCCGGGCATGACCCAGGAAAGTGTGTCCGGCCAAAGGTGACAGGCGTGTTGGAAATGAGGTGCACCCCTGCAGGGAAGAACAAACTATTCGAATAGCCGTGTCCACGGTAACAGGACGACTTGGAAAGGTGCCATGACCTTATACAACTTTAATCATAATTTAAATTAAAAAATGAATTGTGGCTCCGGGATTGCTTCCTCGCAGGGGAGTCGAGGAAGGATCTCTGGGCGTGTTGCTTAATTAAAATTGCTACAACAATATGACTATGTACATGAGATGCAGGTCTACTCTCTTCTCATGCTGCAAGATGTTGAAGATGCTAGTCTTCGATAGGACTAGGCCTTCTCCCTATTCTTGCTTTCTGCAGTCAGTCCAGAGATACCCCTTTCATTGAGAATGATGCATATCTAGCTTAGTTCTGATGTAAGTCTTGCGAGTACTTTGGATGAGTACTCACGCTGCTTTGCTCCCCTTTTTCCCCTTCGATTCGTTGCTGCGTTCAGAGGTTGGAGCCCCGGAGTTGGAGTTCGCTGGAGACGGCTACTACACCGCCGATGGAGCCTACTACTACGTGGAGACCGCCGACGCTCAGGAGTAGTTAGGAGGTTCCCAGGCAGGAGGCCTCGCCTCTTTCGACCCGCTATCTATGTTTGTGCTAGCCTTCTTAAGGCAACCTTGTCTAACTAATGTCTGTACTCAGATATTGTTGCTTTCGCTGGCTCGTGCTTGTCGGAGCTTTATATTCGAGCCCTCGAGGCCCCTGGCTTGTAATATTAAGCTGTATGACTCTTATTTGTGTCTTTGTCGTGTTGTGGTACTAATCAGTGAGTCCCTAATCTTGGCCGTACGCATTGCGTGATTGATTAGCGTACGGACGAGAACGGGGGCGTCACACCCCAAGTGCAAGGAATCATCGTAGCAATTTCCAAAGGTGGAAGTGATAAGTATGGAGTGTCGAACCCACAAGGAGCTAAAGGTAAGATCAATATTCTCTCAAGTCCTATCTGCCACTGATACGACTCTACGTACGCCGAACGTTTGCTTCCAACTAGAAACGAGAAATAAAACTACGTTGTGGGTATGAAGAGAATAGCTTTGCATCATATCGGAGAACTAAAATATAAAAATAGGTGCTGTTATCATAAAGTTAGAATATATTACAATATATTACAAATAGCGAGTGTGGAATAATGATGGGTCGGTGTGCGAAATTGTCCTAGGCAATTGTTAACAAGATCGGTAATCATTATTGCAATTTTATATGAGGGAGAGGCATAAGCTAACATACTTTCTCTACTTGGATCATATGCACTTATGATTGGAACTCTAGCAAGCATCCGCAACTACTAAAGATCATTAAGGTAAAACCCAACCATAGCATTAAAGCATCAAGTCCCCTTTATCCCATACGCAACAACCCCCTTACTCGGGTTTAAGCTTCTTTCACTCTAGCAACCCACTATAAGCGAATCATGAACGTATTGCAACACCCTACAGCGGGAATACTTCACATGTGCGCGGCACGGAAGGCACCGTAGGATAGCACCAAAATAAACATACAACTCAAACCAATCTAGATCATCAATCAACCCATAAGACAAAAGAAATCTACTCAAAACATCATAGGACGGCAACACATCATTGGATCATAATATGTGGCATAAAGCACCATGTTCAAGTAGGGGATTACAGCGGGATGCGGGAGAGTGGACCGCTGAAAAGATATGAGGACGATGATGAAGAAGGTGATGTTGATGAAGACGATCACCGCGGCGATGGTTCCCCCGATGGCACTCCGGCGCCACCGAGAGAGAGGGGGAGAGGGTCTCCCCCTTGTGCTTCCTCCTCCATGGCCTCCCCCCTAGGTGGGGAGAGGTTCTCCCTCTGGTCCTTGGCCTCCATGGTGATGATGGCCCCTCCGTCTTCCTCCTCCATGGTCTCCGGTGATGGTGACCCCCTCCGGTAGGGTGCCGGAGAGGGCCAAGATTGATTTTTCGTGGCTACAGAGACTTGCGGCGGCAAAACTTCTGATCTAAGGTTCTTTACGGGGACTTGGGTATTTATAGGAGTATTTAGCGTTGGTCCCACGTCCAGAAGGTTCCCGAGGAGGTGACAAGCCAGGGGGCGCGCCCCCCACCCTTGTGGCTGCCTCGGGCTTCCTCTCCGGTATCTTTTCTCTCCAGTATTTTTTATATTTTCCAAAAATATTCTTCGTAAATTTTCAGCCCATTCCGAGAACTTTTATTTCTGCACAAAAACAACACCACGGTAGTTCTGCTGAAAACAGCGTCAGTCCGGGTTAGTTCTAATCAAATCATACCAAAATCATAAGAAATTATTGTAAACATGGCATGAATACTTCATAAATTATAGATACGTTGGAGACGTATCAGCATCCCCAAGCTTAATTCCTGCTCGTCCTCGAGTAGGTAAATGATAAAGGAAATAATTTATGAAGTGTGAATGCTAGCAAGTGCACAAGTTTGATCAATGATAATTCCAATCACTTTTTCTAGCATCAATATAAACCATAAACAGTAGCTCATCTCATAAAACTTCTCATGATCAATTAACAAGCTATTCACATGTTAAAGTATAGACCAGAAAGTTTCTTGAAAACTAACAAACCATATTCCTAGTCATCGAACAATTGCAATTCATCTTATTTTCAGGAAGGGTCTATGTAAGAGCTTTGATTTAGCAAATTCCACATACTCAACTATCATATAGTCTTCCATGATTATTGACACTCAAAGCATATTTTTAGAACAAATAGCATCCATCGAACACAGAGAAAGATAGGGGCTTAATGTTTCGCCTCCCAACTTATTTATCATATAGATAATTGTCAACAATAATAATTCATGATCAAATATATTTGTGTGGATATATATGTCTAGATCATTCCCCAACACATGACGCTTGCCAAGAGAAAAAGGCGAAATATAGGAAGTGGTGAAGATCACCATGACTCTTGCATAAAGGTAAGTACTAGAAAGTAAAAGATAGGCCCTTCGTAGAGGGAAGCAGAGGTTGTCATGCGCTTCTTGTTTTTGGATGTGCAAACCCTTAATGCAAAGGAACGTCACGTTGTATTGCCCTTTGTGATAGCAACCTTTATTGTGCAGTCCGTCGCTTTTATTTCTTTACCATCACAAGTTCGTACAACACTTATTTTCCCTTATAATAAAAGATCATACATATTTAGGAGCAATTTTTATTGCTTTTTGCACCGATGACAACTTACTTGAAGGATCTTACTCAATCCATAGGTAGGTATAGTGGACTCTCATGGCAAAACTGGTTTAAGGGTGTTTGGATGCACAAGTAGTATTTCTACTTGGTGCGGAAGTTTTGGCTAGTATGAGGTGGAAGCAAGCACCACATGTTGGAGGATCCATAACAATATTACTTCTATACAAATATACCCAAACATAACTCATTAAGTTGTCTTCCTTGTCCAATTTTAACTAATTTGTGATACGTCTCCATCGTATCTACTTTTCCAAACTCTTCTGCCCTTGTTTTGGACTCTAATTTGCATGATTTGAATGGAATTTACCCGGACTGACGCTGTTTTTAGCAGAATTGCCTTGGTGTTATTTTTGTGCAGAAATAAAAGTTCTCGGATTGACCTGAAAATTTACGGAGAATATTTTTGGAATTAATAAAAATACTGGCGAAAGAATCAACCGGAGGGGGTCCACCACCTGGCCACAAGCCAGGGGGGCGCGCCCCCCCTAGGTCGCGCCCCCCTGTCTTGTGGGCCCCTTGCAGCTCCGCCGACCTCAATTCCAACTCTATATATTCCTATTCGGGGAGAAAAAAATCAGAGAGAAGAGATCATCGTGTTTCACGATATGGAGCCGCCGCCACCTCCTGTTCTTCCTCGGGAGGGAAGATCTGGGGTCCGTTTTGGGCTCCGAAGAGGGGAAATCGACGCCGTCGTCATCACCAACCATCCTTCATCACCAATTTCATGATGCTCTCCGTCATTCATGAGTAATGCCATCGTAGGCTTGCTGTACGGTGATGGGTTGGATGAGATTTACCATGTAATCGAGTTAGTTTTGTTAGGGTTTGATCCCTAGTATCCACTATGTTCTGAGATTGATGTTGCTATGACTTTGCTATGCTTAATGCTTGTCACTAGGGCCCGAGTGCCATGATTTCAGATCTGAACCTATTATGTTTTCATGAATATATATATGTGTGTTCTTGATCCTATCTTGCAAGTTGTAGACACCTATTACGAGTTATGATCCGCATCCCCCAGGGTGACAATAACTGGGATTCTTTCCGGTGATTACCGTAGTTTGAGGAGTCCATGTATTCACTAAGTGCTAATGCTTTGGTTCGGTTCTCTATTAAAAGGAGGCCTTAATATCCCTTAGTTTCCATTAGGACCCCGCTGCCACGGGAGGGTAGGACAAAAGATGTCATGCAAGTTCTTTTCCATAAGCACGTATGACTATATATGGAATACATGCCTACATTACATTGATGAATTGGAGCTAGTTCTGTGTCACCCTATGTTATAACCATTGCATGATGAATGCCATCCAACATAATTATCCATCACTGATCCGTTGCCTACGAGCTTTTCACATATTGATCTTTGCTAAGTTACTTTTCCGTTGCTACTGTTACAATCACTACAAAGCTGCTACTGTTACGTTTGCCATCGTTACCGTTACTTCCATACTACTTTGCTACTAAATACTTTGCTGCAGATATTAAGTCTTTCAGGTGTGGTTGAATTGACAACTCAGCTGTTAATACTCGAGAATATTCTTTGGCTCCCCTTGTGTCGAATCAATAAATTTGGGTTGAATACTCTACCCTCGAAAACTGTTGCGATCCCCTATACTTGTGGGTTATCAAGACCTTTTTCTGGCGCCGTTGTCGGGGAGCATAGCTCTATTCTCTCAGTCACTTGGGATTTATATCGGTTGATCACTATGAAGAATTTGAAAGATGCTAAAACCAAGATCTATCCCTCAACTACGAGGACAGGTAAGGAACTGCCATCTAGCTCTGCACTTGATTCACCTTGTGTTATGAGTAAATTTGCGACACCACCACCTGCTATTGATTCTGATATGTCGCAAGTAATTGATGATGCCACTTCTGCTATGCATGATGCTTATGATAATACTGTGCCACTGGGTGAATTTCTTGATGAACAAATTGCTAGAGTCAATGCTGAAACTGATGAAATTATTGAAACTGAAAACTATGAGACACCTGCTAGACCCAGCTCCCCTAGATATGAATTGCCTAATATACCTAAGGGTTATGTTATGGATGGAGAGGTAGCTAGGGACATTCTTGCTTGTAAGGATAGAGATGATCTTAAGAAATTGCTATGCAAGTGGAAGGAAAAATCTTTGAATGCTAGAATGCAATATGATCCTAAGTTTGCCACTTCACCTATCCTTGTTACTGATAAGGATTATGAATTCTCTGTCGATCCTGAGTTAATTACTTTGGTTGAATCTGATTCTTTCCATGGTTATGAATCTGAAACTATTGTGGCGCGTCTTACTAAATTGAATGATATAGCCACCCTATTCACTCATGAGGAAAAAATTCGTTATTACTATATTCTTAACTTGTTTCCTTCCTCATTAAAGGGTGATGCTAAGATATGGTTTAATTCTCTTGCTCCTGGTTGTGTGCGTAGTCCCCAGGATATGATATATTACTTCTCTGAAAAATATTTTCCTGCCCATAAGAAACAAGCTGCCTTGCAGGAAATATTTAACTTTGTGCAAATTGAAGAAGAGAGTCTCCCACAAGCTTGGGGGAGGCTTCTCCAATTACTTAATGCTTTGCCTGACCATCCTCTCAAGAAAAACGAAATACTTGATATCTTTTATAATGGACTAACCGATGCTTCTAGGGACCACCTAGATAGTTGTGCTGGTTGTGTTTTCAGGGAACGAACTGTTGAACAAGCTGAACTACTATTGAATAATATATTGAGCAATGATAATGATTGGACTATTCCCGAAGCACCTCCAAAGCCCACTCCGAAGAAAAGAGGTATTCTATTTCTCAGTCCTGAAGATATGCAAGAGGCAAATAAATCTATGAAAGAAAAAGGTATTAAAGCTGAAGATGTTAAGAATCTACCACCTGTTGAACAGATACATGGTCTTGATACCCCGACACAGGTAGTAGAGGTAAATTCTCTCCGTAGATTTGATGAAGGTGATATTCCCTATAATAATTCTGCTAGCCAATGCTTGGATGAGTTTGATAACTTTATTGTCAAGCAAGAGAATTTCAATGATTATGTTAGTAGACAATTGAAACATAATGCTCACATGCTAGATTGCTTAGGTGATTATATGAGTAGAACTATCAATGATCTTAAGCTTATTAGTAAACATGCTTCCATGGTAACTACTCAAGTAGAACAAGTACTTAAGGCACAGAATGATTTGCTTAATGAGATGAATGGTAAGAATAATGATCATTCTGTTAGAGTTGTGACTAGAGGTGGTAAAATGACTCAGGAACCTTTGTATCCTGAGGGCCATCCTAAGAGAATCGAGCAAGATTCTCAGAGAATTAATACTGATGCACCTAGTCGTCCCAGTAATAAGAGGAAAAAGAATGACGATAGGACTTTGCATGCTGCTAGTGAACCTGTTATAGATACTCATGAAAACCCAAATGATATTTCTATTTCTGATGCTGAGAAACAATCTGGTAATGAACACGAGCCTAGTGATAATATTAATGATGATGTTCATGTTGATGCTCAACCTAGTAATGATAATGATGTGGAGATTGAACCTGCTGTTGATCTTGATAACCCACAACCTAAGAATAAAAGATATGATAAAAGAGACTTCGTTGCTAGGCAGCATGGTAGAGAAAGAGAACCTTGGGTTCACAAACCCATGCCCTTTCCTCCTAAGCCATCCAAGAAAAAGGATGATGTGGATTTTGAGCGCTTTGTTGAAATGCTTAGACCTGTCTTTTTGCGTATGCGCTTGACTGATATTCTGAAAATGTCTTCTTATGCTAAGTATATGAAAGATATTGTGACAAATAAAAGAAAGATACCGGAAGCTGAGATTTCCACCATGCTTGCTAATTATACCTTTAAGGGTGGAATACCAAAGAAACTAGGAGATCCCGGAGTACCTACTATACCATGCTCTATTAAAGGAAATTATGTTAAAACTGCTTTATGTGACCTTGGAGCTGGTGTTAGTGTTATGCCTTTCTCTTTGTATCGTAGACTTGATTTGAATAAGTTGACACCTACTGAAATCTCTTTGCAAATGGCTAATAAATCAACTGCTTTACCCATCGGTATTTGTGAGGATGTGCCTATTGTAGTTGCAAATGTTACTCTCCTAACAGACTTTGTTATTCTTGATATTCCCGAGGACGACAGTATGTCGATCATCCTTGGTAGACCTTTTTTGAATACTGCAGGGGCTTTCATTGATTGCAACAAGGGCAATGTCACTTTTCATGTTAATGGTAATGAGCATACGGTACACTTTCCGAAGAAACAACCTCAAGTTCATAGTATCAACTCCATTGAAAAAAAATTCAACGATTATTATTGGAGATTTTGAATTCCCTCTCCCTACTGCCAAAAAGAAATATGATATACTTATTGTTGGGGACATGCATATCCCCATTGAGGTAACCTAGTGTTATTCGAAAATTCTCCGGTTTCGTGTCATTCGAAAAAAGTTTGTCAATAAGACTTGATCAACCTTGTTGATAGATTCTTTTTGATGAGCATGAGATGGATGAATTTAGAAGGCACAACCTTCTGTACCCAACTTTTACTTTTTGTTGTTTAGATTAAATAAAGTAAAGATGCTATTATTTTTCTGTTTTCTGATTTATCCGTGCAATAGAAAATGACCTGAAAATAAAAGTTCTCCAAATGCCCTGAAAATGTAGTATGATTTTTTCTGGAATATTTAAGAATTTTTGGCACTGAGAACATATCAGGGGGTTGCACCAGTGGGCCACAAGCCTGCAGGGCACGCCCACCCCCCTAGGCACGCCCCCCTGGCTTGTGGGTCCCACGTAAGCCCCCTCACTTATTCCAGCACCCATCCACTTCGTCTTCCTCCAGAAAAAATCCCACCATTGCTCAAACCCGTGTTCTAGATCATTTTGCTGCCATTTTCGATCTCCTTGTGCAAAGCTCCATTTGCAAAACTGGTTTGAGGGATTGTTCTTCGGTATGTGACTCCTCCAATGGTCCAATTAGTTTTTGCCTTAGTGCTTTATATATTGCAAATTTTTGCTGCTTTGATGACCTTGTTCTTGAGCTTGCATGTCAAATTTGTATGGTCCCAAGTAGTTTTGATGCATGATATAGCCTCTAGGCACTTGTGGGAGTAGTTGCTATGAGTTTTGTTCACCTTTATTTTGAGTCACTAAAAATTTCAGAAATTTTTCAAAGAAAGAAAGATGTTGAGGAGAATATACCAAGGTGGTTCCTCGAGCAAGAAGACCCCGAGACTCGCGATACGTGAGCCCGACTTTGAACCACCGAGGGAAGCTCAAGTGCGGCCTTGTGAATGGTCGTCGGATCAATTCATGTTTCATGTCGGTTTCAAGGGAGAATTCTACGCGTACATACGAAATGCTGGCCTTGAAGATTTCATTTCAGACCAATGCAAGCAATATTATCAACTCACTGATTCCTTCGTGCGGAGAGAGGAGGCAAACGAGTACGAGAGGGAGGCGGAAGTCGCTCGCCTCCGCGCTGCAGCCGTTCAGGCATTAGCTGTCGCAGCCCAGTACAACCCCAACTATGACTTTGGATATTATCCGGGCCAGCCATGGCCCTATACCAACTTAGGCCAAAAGCCTAAGCTTGGGGGAGTACGTATTTCTCACCGACATTACATTCATGTTCACACACTCATCTCGATTGTCGATGTTTATACTTTTTCATTGTATCATCCATGGTAGTTTATTTCTTCTTTCCGCTTTCTACTTGTGTGTTCAATTAACCTTGAGAAAAAATCCAAATTTTTTTTAGTTCTAGCTTTACCTTCTAGTTTTTTTAGTTGTATCATTAAAAGAAAACCCAAAAAGATTTCTCGTTCTTCTTTTGCTTGTTGGGAGCTTTCCCGTGTAAATAGTTTTTCTCGTTCTTGTTTTGAAATTTCTTTTCTTTGGGTCGTAAGGAGAAGACCACAAT
The DNA here is from genome assembly GCA_039707655.1 of Elymus sibiricus. NCBI lineage: Eukaryota > Viridiplantae > Streptophyta > Magnoliopsida > Poales > Poaceae > Elymus > Elymus sibiricus. The sequence continues at coordinate 433,378,937 of CM077675.1, forward strand.
GAAAATGTTGAGTGGCTCTCATATGCATTATTGTTTATCTTACAGAGAGCCCATATTACCTTGTCTTCTCCTTTGAGTTATTGTTTGCAGATTCCAGCTTAGTCCAATGCACGTGCACTCTTATTATTATTCACACCGTTTGGTCGTGCAAGTGAAAGGCAATAATGACGATATATGATGAAGTGATTGAGATGGAGAAAAGCTGGTATGAACTCGACCAATTTTGTTTTTGTAAATATGATTAGCTCATCGTTCTGGATTCAGCTCATTATGGATGAAACATGTTTGCAATGACAATTAGAGATTATAGTTACTCATGCCATGCTTAATTAGCTAAGAGTGTATAATGGTTTGTCTTGAGTGCCAACATGCATTTTAAAATGGTTGTGATGTAGTATGATAGGATGGTATCCTCCTCTGAATGATTCAAGTGGCTTGACTTGGCACATGTTCACGCATGTAGTTGAAACAAAATCAACATAGCCTTCACGATATTTATGTTCATGGTGATTTATATCCTACTCATGCTTGCATTCAATGTTGGTTAATCTCAATGCATGTTTATGACTGTTGTCGCTCTCTAGTTGGTCGCTTCCCAGTCTTTTGCTAGCCTTCACCCGTACTAAGCGGGAATACTACTTGTGCATCCATTTCCATAAACCCAAAGTTATTCCATATGAGTCCACCATACCTACCTATATGCGGTATTTACCTGCCGTTCCAAGTAAATTTGCATGTGCCAAACTCTAAACATTCAAATAATATTCTGTTTTGTATGCCCGAATCGCTCATGTAGCGACTGGGGGCTGTCAGTATCTTCCATGCTAGGTGGGTTATTCTCACGATATGTGTTGATTCACTATCATTCACGAGAAAGTGGCTGGTATTCGGGATGCCCAGTTCCATGCTCAAAAATCAAATCAAAATTTAATGAAACAAAACTCCCCCAGGATTGTTGTTTGTATGGACGGTACCCGTGGATTTGGCTCGCCGTGGAGTGTGATTGATTGGTGGAGGGGGAGTAAAAACTTTACTATTCTGTTTGGGAACCGCCTATAATGTATCTAGCATGGAAGATACCGAGATCTCTTGGTTGTTATGTTGACAATGAAAGCATACCACTCAAAATTATTATTCATCCCTGTTCTAAAAACTCGAGCTCTGGCACCTTTGCAAATCAATACTTCCCTCTGCGAAGGGCTTATCTATTTTACTTTACTGTTGAGTCACCCTCCTCTTATAAAAAGCACCAGTTAGAGAGCACCACCGTCATTTGTATGCTTTGTTACTAATTGATATTGAGTATGATTGTGACTGGATCTCTTTTACCATGAATTACAATGTCTAGTCAGTCCTTGTTCTTCGGAGGTGCTCTGCATTTATGTTTTGCGGTCTCAGAAAGGGCTAGTGAGATACCATTATATCATATTGTATCATGATTGTTTTGACAAAATTGTTGTCATCCGAGACTTATTATTATTGCTCGCTAGTTTGTTATGCCATTGATATGAGTAAATGTGAGACCTAAATGTTATTGTGAATGTGGTTAGTCTATAATCTTTGCTGAAAATCTGAACATCAGTTAGACATATTTGCAACAACAAGATCAAACAGAGTTTGTAAAAGTTTTTCTTTGTGACTTTCAGTTTGTCAACTGAATTGCTTGACGACAAGCAATGGGTTAAGCTTGGGGGAGTTGATACGTCTCCATCGTATCTACTTTTCCAAACTCTTTTGCCCTTGTTTTGCACTCTAATTTGCATGATTTGAATGGAACTAACCCGGACTGACGCTGTTTTCAGCAGAATTGCCTTGGTGTTATTTTTGTGCAGAAATAAAAGTTCTCAGATTGACCTGAAAATTTACGGAGAATATTTTTGGAATTAATAAAAAATACTGGCGAAAGAATCAACCGGAGGGGGTCCACCACCTGGCCACAAGCCAGGGGGCGCCCCCCCCCCTAGGGCGCGCCCCCTGTCTTGTGGGCCCCTTGCGGCTCCGCCGACCTCAATTCCAACTCTATATATTCCTATTCGGGGAGAAAAAAAATCAGAGAGAAGAGTTCATCGCGTTTCATGATACGGAGCCGCCGCCACCTCCTGTTCTTCCTCGGGAGGGCAGATCTGGGGTCCGTTTTGGGCTCCGGAGAGGGGAAATCGACGCCGTCGTCATCACCAACCATCCTTCATCACCAATTTCATGATGCTCTCCGCCGTTCGTGAGTAATCCCATCGTAGGCTTGCTGGACGGTGATGCGTTGAATGAGATTTACCATGTAATCGAGTTAGTTTTGTTAGGGTTTGATCCCTAGTATCCACTATGTTCTGAGATTGATGTTGCTATGACTTTGCTATGCTTAATGCTTGTCACTAGGGCCCAAGTGCCATGATTTCAGATCTGAACCTATTATGTTTTCATGAATATATATGTGTTCTTGATCCTATCTTGCAAGTTGTAGACACCTATTACGAGTTATGATCCGCATCCCCCAGGGTCACAATAACTGGGATTCTTTCCGGTGATTACCGTAGTTTGAGGAGTTCATGTATTCACTAAGTGCTAATGCTTTGGTCCGGTTCTCTATTAAAAGGAGGCCTTAATATCCCTTAGTTTCCATTAGGACCCCGCTGCCACGGGAGGGTAGGACAAAAGATGTCATGCAAGTTCTTTTCCATAAGCACGTATGACTATATATGGAATACATGCCTACATTACATTGATGAATTGGAGCTAGTTCTGTGTCACCCTATGTTATAATCATTGCATGATGAATGCCATCCGAGATAATTATCCATCACTGATCCGTTGCCTACGAGCTTTTCACATATTGATCTTTGCTAAGTTACTTTTCCGTTGCTACTGTTACAATCACTACAAAGCTGCTAGTGTCACGTTTGCCATCGTTACCGTTACTTCCATACTATTTTGCTACTAAATACTTTGCTGCAGATATTAAGTCTTTCAGGTGTGGTTGAATTGACAACTCAGCTGCTAATACTCGAGAATATTCTTTGGCTCCCCTTGTGTCGAATCAATAAATTTGGGTTGAATACTCTACCCTCGAAAAGAGTTGCGATCCCCTATACTTGTGGGTTATCAATTTGCTCGAGTTTGAAAATAACGGAACTTCGTGAGATGGGTTAGTATGATAAAGAGCAAATCATCCACTTAGGTACTGTCAAATACAAGATCCATAATTGTTCTCGCATAATGTCTACTGTAACTTATCATTTCCACAATTTATATCACTTAATATAAGCCATGGAAATGCTAAAACAAGCAAACTATGCAAACAAGGCAGATTCTGTCAAAAACAGAACAGTCTGTAATGATCTGAACAATGACCATACTTCTGCAGCCCCAAAAATTCTGAAAAATTAGGACAACCTAGGAAATTTGTATATCAATCGTGTGTAAAAAATTCATAAGCTTTTGACGCTCTGGTGAATTTATAAAAATTCTGTACTAGGCACCAAATTTTCTGTTTTTGCACAGAATCAAGTCAACTATCAACCACATCATCCCAAAGGCATTACTTGGCACTTTATTGAAAGAAAACATATAAAACATAGTTACTGCAGTAGCATAATCATGATAACACACAAAAACAGTAGGGGTAAATATTGGGTTGTCTCCCAACAAGCGCTTTTCTTTAATGCCTTTTTAGCTAGGCATGACATTTTAATGATACTCTTCCAAGCCAAATTCCGATGATAATTTTATTCATACTCTAAAAGATATAAGTGAAGTTCATAGAGCATTCTACAATTAATATAGATTAACCAATATCCAAGCTCAAAATATATAAGTGAAGCACACGAAGCATTCTATAAAGCCATACTCAAAAGATTTAAGTGAAGCACAAAGAGCATTCTACAAAGCCATACTCAAAAGATTTAAGTGAAGCACAAAGAGCATTCTACAAAGCCATACTCAAAAGATTTAAGTGAAGCTCATGAAGCATTCTACAAATCAATGAGGGACTATCTCATACTAGAAGGGTGCATAAAGGAAAAGAAAAACACTAAAGACGCATATCATGTGAACGAAACAAAAACCGAGATATACCGATAATTGTTGAAGAATAAAGATGGGATGCCTTCCGGGGCATCCCCAAGCTTAGATGCTTGAATCTCCTTGAAATATTTACTTGGGGTGCCTTGGGAATCCCCAAGCTTGAACTCTTGTCTCTCCGTATTCTTCTTATATCGATACCTTCTCGATCTTCGAACACTTCATCCACACAAAACTTAACAAAACCCTCGTGAGATCCGTTAGTATAATAAAGCAAATTACTACCTTTATGTACTGTTGTAAACTCATTCCAATTTCATATTAGCATTATATCTACTGTATTCCAACTTCACCATGGTTCATACCCCCCGATACTACCCATAGATTTATCGAAATAAGAGAACAATGCATAGAAAACAGAATCTGTCAAAAACTGGACAGTCTGTAGCAATCTGGAAACTTAGTATACTTCTGTAACTCAAAAAATTCTGAAACATTAGGACAGGTTAACCAATTTATATAGCAGTACTTTGTAAAAATTTCAGCAACTTTTGACATTTCATTAAGAAATGTAAATTCATGCACTACTGACAAAGTTTCTGTTTTTGCACCGCACATAGCAAACAAGCAATCTAATCATCTTAAAAGCAAATCTTGGCACATTCTTTTTATAATACAATGGATATATACAAGGGGATAATTATTTTTGAGAAGCTTCCATGAAAAATTCTACATTGTTTCTATGAGCATGAACACAAGTGTTTAAGGTCGACCCTCACTTCTACAATGCACAACCTTCCAATCACTTCTCTTTTTGAAAAACTTCTTAGGCATAAGACGCAAGTAATTGTTTTTGTATTTTTCATTATTTAATTTTTTTTTGTTTCACCCACAACTAAATAAAGCAAAAAGGGAAAACAAAATCTACTTAGTGAAGAAAGCAAACAAGCACACACGAGAATATCAACCCCACGCTATTGCTCCCCGGCAACGGCGCCAGAAAAGAGCTTGATAATCCCCAAGTGCAAGGAATCATCGTAGCAATTTCCAAAGGTGGAAGTGATAAGTATGGAGTGTTGAACCCACAAGGAGCTAAAGGTAAGATCAATATTCTCTCAAGTCCTATCTGCCACTGATACGACTCTACGTACGCCGAACGTTTGCTTCCAACTAGAAACGAGAAATAAAACTACGTTGTGGGTATGAAGAGAATAGCTTTGCATGATATCGGAGAACTAAAATATAAAAATAGGTGCTGTTATCATAAAGTTAGAATATATTACAATATATTACAAATAGCGAGTGTGGAATAATGATGGGTCGGTGTGCGAAATTGTCCTAGGCAATTGTTAACAAGATCGGTAATCATTATTGCAATTTTATATGAGGGAGAGGCATAAGCTAACATACTTTCTCTACTTGGATCATATGCACTTATGATTGGAACTCTAGCAAGCATCCGCAACTACTAAAGATCATTAAGGTAAAACCCAACCATAGCATTAAAGCATCAAGTCCCCTTTATCCCATACGCAACAACCCCCTTACTCGGGTTTAAGTTTCTGTCACTCTAGCAACCCACTATAAGCGAATCATGAACGTATTGCAACACCCTACAGCGGGAATCCTTCACGTGTGCGCGGCACGGAAGGAACCATATGACAGCACCAAAATAAACATACAACTCAAACCAATCTAGATCATCAATCAACCCATAAGACAAAAGAAATCTACTCAAAACATCATAGGATGGCAACACATCATTGGATCATAATATGTGGCATAAAGCACCATGTTCAAGTAGGGGATTACAGAGGGAAGCGGGAGAGTGGACCGCTGAAAAGATATGAGGACGGTGATGAAGAAGGTGATGTTGATGAAGACGATCACCACGGCGATGGTTCCCCCGATGGCACTCCGGCGCCACCGAGAGAGAGGGGGAGAGGGCCTCCCCCTTGTGCTTCCTCCTCCATGGCCTCCCCCTTAGGTGGGGAGAGGTTCCACCTCTGGTCCTTGGCTTCCATGGTGATGATGGCCCCTCCGTCTTCCTCCTCCATGGTCTCCGGTGATGGTGACCCCCTTCGGCAGGGTGCCGGAGAGGGACAAGATTGATTTTTAGTGGCTACAGAGACTTGCGGCGGCGAAACTTCTTATCTAGGGTTCTTTACGGGGACTTGGGTATTTATAGGAGTATTTAGCGTTGGTCCCACGTCCAAAAGGTTCCCGAGGAGGTGACAAGCCAGGGGGGCGCCCCCACCCTTGTGGCTGCCTTGGGCTTCCTCTCCGGTATCTTTTCGCTCCAGTATTTTTTATATTTTCCAAAAATATTCTCCGTAAATTTTCAGCCCATTCCGAGAACTTTTATTTCTGCACAAAAACAACACCACGGTAGTTCTGCTGAAAACAGCGTCAGTCCAGGTTAGTTCTAATCAAATCATACCAAAATCATAAGAAATTATTGTAAACATGGCATGAATACTTCATAAATTATAGATACGTTGGAGACGTATAAATGATCATTATATAGGCATCACGTCCAAGATAAGTAGACCAACTCCTGCCTGCATCTACCACTATTACTCCACACATCGACTGCTATCCAGCATGCATCTAGTGTATTAAGTTCATGGAAAAACGGAGTAGTGCAATAAGAACGATGGCATGATATAGACAAGATCTATTCATGTAGGAATAGACCCCATCTTGTTATCCTTAATGGCAACGATACATGCGTGCCTTGCTGCCCCTTCTGTCACTGGGAAAGGACACCGCAAGATCGAACCCATCACAAAGCACCTCTTCCCATGGCAAGAAAAATCGATCTAGTCGGCCTAACTAAACCAAAGATTCGAAGAAGAAATACGAGGCTATAAGTAATCATGCATATAAGATATCAAAGAAGACTCAAATAATATTCTTGGATAGAAACTGATCATGAACTCAAAATTCATCGGATCCCAACAAACACACCGCAAAAGTTTACATCAAATAGATCTCCAAGAGACCATTGTATTGAGAATCATAAGAGAGAGAGAGAGAGAGAGGAAGCCATCTAGCTACTGCCTACGGACCCGTAGGTCTATGGTGGACTACTCACACATCATCGGAGAGGCACCTATGAAGAAGATGAACCCCTCCGTGATGGTGTTTAGATTGGATCTCAAGGTTCTGGAACTTGCGGCGGCTGGAATTGTGTTTCGTCGACTCCCCTAGGGTTTTCGGAATATTTGGGAATTTATAGGCATCATAGGCGGTGGATGGGGCTCCCGTGGAGGGCACAACCCATCAGGGCACGCCGGGGCTCCCCTGGCGCGCCCTGGTGGGTTGTGGCCTCCACAGCCCACCTCTCCGGCACTTCTTTGGCCCACTGGGTGTCTTCTGGTCCAGAAAAAATCTCCAAAAAGTTTCATCGCGATTGGACTCCGGTTGGTACTGATATTCTGCGAAGTAAAAAACAAGCAAAAACAGCAACTGACACTTTGGCACTATGTCAATAGGTTAGTCCCAAAAAATGATATAAAGTTGTTCTAAAATGATTGTAAAACATCCAAGAATGATAATATAATAGCATGGAACAAGCAAAAATTATAGATACGTTGGAGACGTATCAGCATCCCCAAGCTTAATTCCTACTCGTCCTCGAGTAGGTAAATGACAAAAACAGAATTTTTGATGTGGAATGCTGCCTAACATGTTCATCATATTCTTTTCTTTTGTATAGCATGGACATTTGGACTTGTAGATGATTCAAAGCAATAGTCTAGTTTTAACATAATGACTTCAATACTCAAGCATGCCCACAAGCAACCATGGCTTTGAAAATATCAACACTAAAGAAAGTTATCCCTAGCCCATCATGCTCAATCATTGATCCAGTCATGACACACACTCAAATATTAGCTAGACCCAATGCTCAAGTACGATCATAGTGCCCCCTAGTTGGTGCTTTATAAGAGAAAATGGAGACTCAAAGTAAAAATAAAAATTGCATAAAGTAAATAGATAGGCCCTTCGCAGAGAGAAGTAGGGATTTGTAGAGGTGCCAGAGCTCAAAGTTTAAATTGAGAGAGAAAAATATTTTGGGTGGCATGCCTTTCCTGTCAACGAAAATGACAAAGTAGCTCACAATACTTTCCATGCAAGATATATCATAGGCGGTTCCCAAACAAAAAATAAAGTTTATTCCTTTTTCCACCAAACTTTCACTTTCCATGGCGGGCCGTATCCACGGTTGCCTTCCATTCCAACACTTTCCAAGGAATTTATTATTTGACAACATAAAGTAAATATTTTTTTCTTTTTCTTTTTCATTTCGGGAATGGGCATCCCTATTACCGCCGCACTATCGTGCAATGACAAGTGAATAAACACTCATCTTGAGAATAACACATCTAGCATGGAAAAATCTTGGACACTCCCCACCGTTTCATGAGCGGTACGAGCACACAAAAGAGAAAAATTATTTTGAAAATTTAGAGATGGCACATACAAATTTGCTTGGAACGGCATTGAAATACCGCATATAGGTATGTATGGTGGACTCATAAGGCAAAACTTGGTTTAAGGATTTTGGATGCACAAGTAGTATTTCTACTTAGTACAAATGGAGCCTAGCAAATAGATTGAGAAGCAACCAAACCAAGAAACGAAAATTCACATAAGCGAGCATTGAGCATAACTAACACCTAATAATGCACCACAAGTAGGATGTAATTTCATTGCATAACTATTGACTTTCGTACTTGCATAGGGAATCACAAACCTTAACACCAATATTTCTACTCAAGCATAATTACTCACTAACATGACTCACATAGTACTATCATCATGTGAAAGGACGTGGATGTCACCTAGAGGGGGGGTGAATAGGCGCTTTAAAATAATTACTGTTTAGGCTTGAACAAATGCGGAATAAAACTAATGTTTAATATGTCAAGCACAAAACCTAAAACAACTAGGCTCACCTATGTGCACCAACAACTTATGCGAAGCAAGATAAACAACTAAGTGATAGCAAGATATATAACAAGAAACAATATGGCTATCACAAAGTAAAGTGCACAAGTAAAGGGCTCGGGTAAGAGATAACCGAGGCACGTGGAGACGATGATGTATCCCGAAGTTCACACCCTTGCAGATGCTAATCTCCGTTCGGAGCGGTGTGGAGGCACAATGCTCCCCAAGAAGCCACTAGGGCCACCGTAATCTCCTCACGCCCTCGCACAATGCAAGATGTCGTGATTCCACTAAGGGACCCTTGAGGGCGGTCACCGAACCCGTACAAATGGCAACCCTTGGGGGCGGTCACCGGTACCCGTACACTTTGGCAACCCTTGGGGGCGGTCACCGGTACCCGTACAAATTGCTCGGGGCAATCTCCACAACCTAATTGGAGACCCCGATGCTTGCCCGGAGCTTTACACCACAATGATTGAGCTCCGAGGCACCACCAACCGTCTAGGGCGCCAAGGCACCCAAGAGGTACAAGCTCTAGGGTGCTCAAACACCCAAGAGTAATAATCTTCTCAAACTTCACAGCGACGGTAAGTATTTCCCTCGGTTATGAAACCAAGGTTCTCGAACCAGTAGGAGGATCACCACCACCCAATAAGCAGCACCTGCACACAAATAACAAATACTTGCAACCCGACGCGAAAGAGAGGTTGTCAATCTCTCTATGGTAAAAAGATAGATTAGGTAGTGATGGATAGGAGAGATAGATCTCTCAAGAGCACAAAATAAAAAGGGCAAATAAAAAGTGCAGCAATATATTTTTGGGTTTTTGGTTTCTTAGATTTTAAAACAAAGAGGCAAAAAGATAGATCGGAAAGCAATATGTTGGAAAAGTAGACCCGGGGCCGTAGGATTCAGTAGTGGCTTCTCTCATGAGTATAGCGCACGGTAGGTGAACAAATTATTGTTGGGCAATTGATAGAAGATCAAATAATCATGACGATATCCAAGGCGATGATCATTATATAGGCATCACGTCCAAGATAAGTAGACCGACTCCTGCCTGCATCTACCACTATTACTCCACACATCGACCGCTATCCAGCATGCATCTAGTGTATTAAGTTCATGGAAAAACAGAGTAATGCAATAAGAACGATGACATGATGTAGACAAAATCTATTCATATAGGAATAGACCCCATCTTTTTATCCTTAATGGCAATGATACGTGTGTGCCTTGCTGCCCCTTCTGTCACTGGGAAAGGACACCGCAAGATCGAACCCATCACAAAGCACCTCTTCCCATGGCAAGAAAAATCGATCTAGTCGGCCTAACTAAACCACAGATTCAAAGAAGAAATACGAGGCTATAAGTAATCATGCATATAAGAGATCAAAGAAGACTCAAATAATATTCATGGATAGAAACTGATCATGAACTCAAAATTTATCAGATCCCAACAAACACACCGCAAAAGTTTACATCAAATAGATCTGCAAGAGACCATTGTATTGAGAATCAAAAGAGAGAGTGGAAGCCATCTAGCTACTGCCTATGGACCCGTAGGTCTATGGTGGACTACTCACGCATCATCGGAGAGGCACCTATGAAGAAGATGAACCCCTCCGTGATGGTGTTTAGATTGGATCTCGAGGTTCTGGAACTTGCGACGGCTGGAATTGTGTTTCGTCGACTCCCCTAGGGTTTTCGGAATATTTTGGAATTTATAGGCACACCTCTCTGGGACTCCCGTGGAGGGCACAACCCATCAAGGCGCGTCGGGGACCCCCTGGCACGCCCTGGTGGGTTGTGGCCTCCACAGCCCACCTCTCTGGCACTTCTTTGGCCCACTGGGTGTCTTCTGGTCCAGAAAAAATCTCCAAAAAGTTTCGTCGCGATTGGACTCCGGTTGGTACTGATATTCTGCGAAGTAAAAAACAAGCAAAAACAGCAACTGGCACTTTGGCACTGTGTCAATAGGTTAGTCCCAAAAAATGATATAAAGTTGTTATAAAATGATTGTAAAACATCCAAGAATGGTAATATAATAGCATGGAACAAGCAAAAATTATAGATACGTTGGAGACGTATCAATAACCTCCATCGATTTTGAGTTTGACACTTGTGCTCGGATCGCAGACCGGTTCTCTCTTATTATGACAGTTGGTTTCCGGCTTTCTCCACTGATGTACTTGACCAGGCGAGTTGGAAATGCAATCACACTGGTTCTCCCTTTACCCTTTTAGACGAACGAGCGAAATGTAAGAGGGTAAACATAGGAGCCGGGCAACCCAACCTTTGACCCAAGACATAATTCGGAACCGATTCATATAAAGAAATATCCGAGATGCCGGACATGTAGAGGATAATGCCGGGATGATGCTTGGGGCGAGTTTTATAGTCAAGCCCCCGGTCTACTAGCCGATTGCATCTAACGTGTACCGAACAGTTTTGCTTTCGGAGGCGGGGGTGGGAAACACTTTATAAAATACCGTAAGCAGTCCGTAAAAGATGATCTTTATATATGATGAATTTTTACAATTCATACTGCGGAAACGATTGTTACAGGTAGTTTGTTTAAAAACAAACTTCTACAAAGGGAAGGTTTACTTGGGGTCCTCGATGGGTGGCTTGATGTCCCCAACGTGTCCCGATACGCCTCTGCTCCTTTGCTCTTGAGTGGTGTTGTGCTCCTTTAAAGGCGACTTCTATCGGCGAACGGACCTTTGAGAGAGGTTTTCAGAAAATAGCTATAACGTGTATGAGCTTGACGCTTGTAAGGTCCTGGATGGTTCATGCAGTTTTGACAGTAGTTCGGTCGAGCCGACCACTTGGTTTTGATAGTGTATTCCCCCAGGTGCCCATGGTATTTTAAGCGTGAAATTGTGCCTTCTAGGTACGTACCTTATGGGTAGCAGGGGCGTGTTGTGGGGGACGTATCCCTATTTGTGTTGAGCAGGGGATGCTTCCAGGAGATCGGGTTGAGCTCGGACTCGCTTGTTCGCCTGTCGTGTCTTGACGTCTAATTGGGGCCTCGGCACCTTGATGCCGGACTGGAATTCGGTTACTAAGGCCGCTGTGTGTTCCTCAGTCCGGAGGGAGCGCCCTGTATTGCCGTTGACACTGATGACCCCCTTAGGTCCGGGCATCTTGAGCTTCAGGTATGCGTAGTGGAGAATGGCGTTAAAGCGAGCGAACGTTGTATGGCCGAGCAGTGCGTGATAGCCGCTGTGGAAAGGGACAATATCGAAGATCAAGTCCTCGCTGCGGAAGTTGTCGGGCGAGCCGAACACTACTTCCAAAGTCACGGTACCCGAGCAGCGTGCTTCGACACCAGGGATGACTCCTTTAAAGGTAGTGTTGCTGGGTTTGATCCATGACGGGTCGATACCCATCTTTTTCACCGTGTCTGAGTAAATCAGGTTAAGGCTACTTCCTCCGTCCATGAGGACTCTAGTGTGGTGGTACCCATCGATGATGGGATCTAATACAAGGGCCGCCGAGCCTACATGACGGATACTAGTCGGGTGATCTGATAACCCACAAGTATAGGGGATCGCAACAGTTTTCGAGGGTAGAGTATTCAACCCAAATTTATTGATTCGACACAAGGGGAGCCAAAGAATATTCTCGAGTATTAGCAGCTGAGTTGTCAATTCAACCACACCTGAAAGACTTAATATCTGCAGCAAAGTATTTAGTAGCAAAGTAGTATGGAAGTAACGGTAATGATGGCAAAGTGACACTAGCAGTATTGTAGTGATTGTAACAGTAGCAACGGAAAAGTAACTTAGCAAAGATCAATATGCGGAAAGCTCGTAGGCAATGGATCAGCGAAGGATAATTATGTCAGATGGCATTCATCATGCAACAGTTATAACATAGGGTGATACAGAACTAGCTCCAATTCATCAATGTAATGTAGGCATGTATTCCATATATAGTCATACATGCTTATGGAAAAGAACTTGCATGATATCTTTTGTCCTACCCTCCCGTGGCAGCAGGGTCCTAAGGGAAACTAAGGGATATTAAGGCCTCCTTTTAATAGAGAACCGGACCAAAGCATTAGCACTTAGTGAATACATGAACTCCTCAAACTACGGTAATCACCGGAAAGAATCCCAGTTATTGTGACCCTGGGGGATGCGGATCATAACTCGTAATAGGTGTCTACAACTTGCAAGATAGGATCAAGAACACACATATATTCATGAAAACATAATAGGTTCAGATCTGAAATCATGGCACTCGGGCCCTAGTGACAAGCATTAAGCATAGCAAAGTCATAGCAACATCAATCTCAGAACATAGTGGATATTAGGGATCAAACCCTAACAAAACTAACTCGATTACATGGTAAATCTCATCCAACCCATCACCGTCCAGCAAGCCTACGATGGAATTACTCACGAACGGCGGAGAGCATCATGAAAATGGTGATGAAGGATGGTTGGTGATGACGACGGCGTCGATTTCCCCTCTTCGGAGCCCAAATCAGACTCCAGATCTGCCCTCCCGAGGAAGAACAGGAGGTGGCGGCGGCTCCGTATCGTAAAACGCGATGAACTCTTCTCCTTGATTTTTTTCTCCGTAAATAGGAATATATAGGAGTGGAAACGAGGTCGGAGGAGCAACAGGGGGCCCACAAGCCACAGGGGCGCGCCCTAGGGGGGTGGGCGCGCCCCCCTGGCTTGTGGCCAGGTGGTGGGCCCCCTGCAGTTGATTCTTTCGCCAGTATTTTTTATTAATTCCAAAAATATTCTCCGTAAATTTTCAGGTTAATCCGAGAACTTTTATTTCTGCACAAAAATAACACCAAGGCAATTCTGCTGAAAACAGCGTCAGTCCGGGTTAGTTCCATTCAAATCATGCAAATTAGAGTCCAAAACAAGGGCAAAAGAGTTTGGAAAAGTAGATACGTTGGAGACGTATCATGATCCCTACAGTCGAAGGTGATCGGGCAAGCCGACCATGGGTTAAACTTCGGGGCTATGGGCTCTATGACGTAGACCTCCCGAAGGGCGCGCTTCCTCTCTTTTTTGGTATACTCGGCGTCTCCAGCCGCCCTGTCCCGTCCTCGAGGGGGTCGGTCCGGCTGGTCGTACTGAGCGCGCGTGGGAGATTCGGGCTCGAAGGCCTCGTCATTGAATTGTGGCAGCAGGCGCCGGTGTGGGTAGCTCTTGTTTTGATCTTGCCGCTCGGTGCCGAACCCTTCTTCGGCTGCAATGACTTTCGTCCATCTGTTGTTGATGGTATCTTGTTCGGCTCTAAGCTGCTGTTGCTTTGCCTTTAGGCTCCGGGGCGGTGGCTATGAGCTGTCGCCTGAATCGCTCTTGATCCTCAGGGTTCTCGGGGACGGTGAAGTCTTCGGCTTCGAGACTTTCCTCCTCCTCAGCGGGAGGGAGGTAGTTGTCGTCCTCGGAATAATTAAGGTCCTCGGCGGCATGCTGGTCCTCGAGCCTCTCCGGGTCCTCAAGCGGCTCCTCGGGGGCTTCAAGGTCGCCGAGGTCTTCCGGGGTGTCGATTTCCCCGGTGCCTACGATGGCTTCCCTTCCCTTGTTCGTCTTGGATCGTTTACGCTGTTTCCGGCGTTTTGACGGTGCTTCGCCGGATTTGTCGCCGTTCTTCTTGGGGGTGTGGTTGTCCCTATCATCAGGGGTGTCCACCATATAGACATCGTGGGTGGAGGTGGCTGTCCACCGCCCAGTAGTGATAGGGGCGGGGGCGCCGATCTCTTCATCCACGTCTTCTGCCTCCTCGGAGGTGTGATAACCCACAAGTAAAGGGGATCGCAACAGTTTTCGAGGGTAGAGTATTCAACCCAAATTTATAGATTCGACACAAGGGGAGCCAAAGAATATTTGAGAGTATTAGCAGCTGAGTTGTCAATTCAACCACACCTGGAGATTAAATATCTGCAGTAGAGTGATCAGTAGCACAGTAGTATGATAGTTTTGATAGCAGTAGTAGTAGCAACAGTAACAGTGACAGTGATAGCGATAACTTTGTAGCAGTTGTAACAGCAGCAGCAGCAATAGTAACTTAGCAAGAACAATAAGTGGAAAACTCGTAGGCACTGGATCAGTGAACTCGTTGGATGATATTCATCATATAACAGTCATAACCTAGGGCGACATAGAACTAGCTCCAGTTCATAAATGTAATGTAGGCATGTATTCCGTAAATAGTCATACGTGCTTATGGAAAAGAACTTGCATGACATCTTTTGTCCTACCCTCCCGTGTCAGTGGGGTCCATAAGGAAACTAAGGGATATCAAGGCCTCCTTTTAATAGAGAACCGGAACAAAGCATTAGCACATGGTGAATACATGAACTCCTCAAACTACGGTCATCACCGTGAAGTATCCCAAATATTGTCACTATGGGGTTGACGGATCATAACACGTAATAGGTGCATATGACTAGGCAAGATCGGATCAAGAACATAGATATAATGGTGATAACATAAACGGTTCAGATCTGAAATCATGGCACTCGGGCCCTAGTGACAAGCATTAGGCATAGCAAAGTCATAGCAACATCAATCTCAGAACATAGTGGATACTAGGGATCAAGCCCTAACAAAACTAACTCGATTACATGATGAATCTCATCCAACTCCTCACCGACCAGCAAGCCAACGAAGGAATTACTCACTCCCTGTGGGGAGGATCATGGAATTGGCGATGGAGAAGGGTTGATGATGACGAAGACCGAAGATTCCGCTCTCCGGAGCCCCAAACGGGCTCCAGATCTGGCCTCCCGATGAAGAACAGGAGGTGGCGGCGGCTCCGTATCGTAAAACGCGATGAAACTTTCTCCTTGATTTGTTTTCTCCGAAAATAGGAATTTATAGTGGCAGAATTAGGGTCATTGGGGCCACGAGGTGGGCACAACCCACCAGGGCGTGCCTAGGGGGCCTGGCACGCCCTGGTGGGTGCTGCCCACCCTGGGCCCCCTCTTCGGTAGATTTTGGCTCCAATAATTCTTATATATTCTAAAATAATTCTCCAAAAAGTTTTGTTCCGTTCCGAGAACTTTTATTTCTGCACAAAAACAACATCATGGTAGTTCTGCTGAAAACAGCGTCAGTCTGGGTTAGTTTCATTCAAATCATGCAAATTAGAGTCCAAAGCAAGGGCAAAAGAGTGAGAAAAAGTAGATACGTTGGAGACGTATCAACTCCCCCAAGCTTAAACTCTTGCTTGTCCTCAAGCAATTCAGTTGACAAACTGAAAGTGATAAAGAAAAACTTTTATGAACTCTTTTGTTCTTGTTTACATATATATGCTTAAGTAGCACCCAGGTTTTCAGCAAAGATTATGACTAACCATGCCAACAATAACTCTTAGAAATTATATTAACTCATATCAATAACATAAGCAACTAGCGAGCAATAATAAGATATCTCAAGCGCCAACACTTTGTCAAAACAATCATGATACAATATGACAATAGTGGTATCTTGCTAGCCCTTTCTGAGACCGCAAAACATAAATGCAGAGCACCTCCAAAGTTCAAGCAGCGACTAAACATTGTAATTCATGGTAGAAAAGATCCAGTCATGCTGCACCCAACATCGACTATACACAATGCATGAGGATGACAATAGTGCTCTCAGGTCCGGCGCTTGTTTGAGAAGGTGATGACTCAACATAAAAGTAAATAGATAATCCCTTCGCAGAGGGAAGCATGGATTTGTAGAGGTGCCAGAGCTTGAGTTTTAAAACAGAGATAGATATAATTTTGGGAGGTACACCCTTCCTGTCAACGTCACGACCAAGAGTTATCAATATCTTCCATGCTAAACACATTAGCGGCGGTTCCCAAGCGGTAAAAGTAGAGGTTTACTCCCCCTTCACCATCAATCACACTCCACGGCTAGCCGCATCCACGGGTACCGTCCAAACCAACAACATTCCTGGGGGAGTTTTGTTTAATTATTTTTGATTTTTCATTTCGGGACTGGGAATCCCTATTACCGCCCCTCTCGTGTAAGGACGAGTGAATAAACACTCATCATGAGAATAACCCGCTTAGCATGGAAGATACTGACCGCCCCCTGTCTCTCCATGAGCGGTCCAGGCACACAAAACAGATGTTCATTTGAATTTTTAGAGGTGGCACATGCAAATTTACTTTGGAACGGCAGGGTAATACCGCATATAGGTAGATATAGTGGACTCATCTGGAATAACTTTGGTTTAAGGGTTTTTATGCACAACAGTATTCCCGCTTAGTACAGGCGAAGGCTAGCAAATAGATTGGGAAGCGGCCAGCTAGAGAGCGAAAACGGTCATGAACATGCATTACATATAATAAACATTGACTACTAGCATGAGTAGGATATGGACACCATGAACATAAATATCATGAAGGCTATGTTGGTTTTGATTCAACTACATCCGTGAACATGTGCTGAGTCAAGCCACTTGAAACATTCAGAGGAGGATACCATATCATTATACCGCATCACAGCCATTTTAATGCATGTTGACATTCAAGATAAATCATTATCCACTCCTAGCTACTTAAGCATGGCATGAACAACTATAATCTCTAATGGTCATTGCAAACATGTTTGATCATAATAGGCTGAATCGAGGATACTAGGTTAAACATATTTACAAAAACAAAAACAAGTTGAGTTCATACCCGCTCTTCTCTGCCACAGTCAATTCATCAAATATCGTCATTATTGCCTTTCACTTGCACGACCGAATGATAAGAAAATAATAATAGTGTAAGAGTGCCGTGGACTAAGTTGGAATCTGCAAACATTTTATTCAAGAGGAGAAGACAAGGTAAAATGGGCTCTTTGTTAGATTAACAATGATGCATATGAGAGCCACTCAACATTTTCATCGTGGTCTTCTCCTTGGTACGACTCAAACAAAAAGAAAAGAAATTCAGAGAAACACACTGAAATATTTTTGGAGTTTTTGTTTTTTCTTGAAGAAAGCAAATTAAAGAGAAAAACAAAAACGAGAAAAACTATTTACATGGGAAAGCTCCCAACAAATAAAAGAAGAAATGAGAAATCTTTTTGGGTTTTCTTTTGATACTACAATTAAACTAAGCTAGAAAGGAAAGCCGAAAAGAAGTAGGAAATATTTTTGGGTTTTCTCAAAGTTTTTCAAACACACAAGAAGAAGGCGAGAAAACAAATTTAGCATGGATATTACAATGAAAAAGTATGAACACCGACAACTGGAATGAAATGTGTGAACATGAATGTAATGTCGGTGGAAATACGTACTCCCCCAAGCTTAGGATTTTTGCCTACCTTGGTAATCACCATCCGTATGAATAATTATTTGGGCGATGGCTCACCGAGGCCCTCGGTGCAAACTCCGCGGCCCTCCTGGCGGCTTCAACCTCCGCATTGTATGCATGGGCCTCGCTCTCAAGGACATAGTATCTTCCCCTAATGTGAAAATCAAAGAGAGCGGGAGCAGGCAAAGCGACATTCACAACAGGTTTTTTATTAAATCTCAAGTTATAGGTGTAGTTAGTAGCCGTGCCTGTAAGAAACTTATGACGCTTCATGGCATCAAAGTCTAAATACCGAGTAGGTAAAATGGGGTCATTAGGCCATGGTGAGACATTTAATCTCTCCGCCACACGGGAGGCATAGATTCCTCCATCAAAATTACCATTGGCAGCATTGAGCTGCAGCCTCCGTGCAACAATTGCACCAAGATTATAATATTTATTACCAGTTATGGCAGTGTGTATGAGACTCAAATCATGAGCACACAGTGTGCTACAATCTTGTTTGCCTACGATACATTTACCGTTAAAGAGTGCGAAATATTGTATTGATGGGAAATGGATGCTGTTAATTCTCCCTTGTGCTACTCCCCTATCTTCACCATAGCAAAGATTAACTAAAAATGACTCGTATTCAGATTTTGTTGGTTCATCGAGGGAACCCCAATATGGAAGTTTGCATGCTTCACTGAACATTTCTAACGGCATGTTGAAGGAACGGTCATAAAGGTTGAATGAAACTCTAGACTCGCGAGAAAAATATTTAAATTTCTTCGTGAAGGTTTTCGTGAGTTCGAGGTGTTGGGGGCACTTATCTGCGATGAAGGGAGCAAGCTCTGTATTGTGGATATATTGGTCAAATTCCTCTTTAATACCTGCACCTGTCATGAACTCGTCGCACGGCCACAAGCATGATTTAGTGGCGGCGTCTCGCATCGAGCTTTCGCTTGGCTCAACATAAGATTGTCGAACTGAGCTTCCACTTGATGAGGCCTCCGAGGATCTCCTCCTCGAAGAACTCCTAAAGAATTGCATTTTATTTGCGAACAAATTTCTGAAATATTTTTGAGACACAATTTTTTTTAACAAAACTTTGTAAGATTGATAGCAACTACTCCTAAGCATGCATAGAGGCCATATTGAGCATTCAAACTACTTAGAACTCTAAGAATTAAACATGCAAGCTCATCTACAATAGCACCAAGAGTAGCTAATTACTCTAAAAATAACCCACTAAATCAAAAACTAATTGGAGCAATGGAGGAGTCACATACCAAGTAGCAATCCCTCCAAACAGTTTCAGAAATGGAGCTTCGAGCTAAGAGATTGAAATCCGTGGGTTTGAGAGCAAGAACACGGGAATGGTGGCTGTGGTGATTTTTTCTGGAGGTAGGTGACGATGTGGGCTAAGGGAATAAGTGAGGGGGGCCACGTGGGGGCTACAACCCACCAGGGCGCGCCTGGGGGTGCTGGCGCGCCCTGGTGTCTTGTGGGAACCAAGTGCACCCCCTTCTGGTATTATTTGCACCAAAAATTCAGAAATATTTGGAAAAAAACTGTGTTAAATTTTTAGGGCATTCTGAGAACTTTTATTTTTGGGTCATTTTTTCATTGCACGGTAAAAACAGAAAGCAGGATAATCATTGCATTTTATTTTATTTGACTAACTAAAACAGAAAATAAAAGGTGGGAACAGAGAGTTGTGCTTACTAGATTCATCGACTTCATACCTCTCAAAAATGATCCATTAATAAGGTTGATCAAGTCTTATTAACAACCACTTCCGATTAGCATGAAATCGAAGAACTTTCGTAGAATACTAAGTTACCTCAATGGGGATACTAAGTTACCTCAATGGGGATATGCATATCCCCTACAATAAGTATATCATATTTCTTTTTGGCAGTAGGTAGAGGTAATTTAAAGCTTCCAATAGTGATGGTCGGAGATTCTGCAATAACATTTATACCATTCACTTGGAATTGTTTCTTCGGAAAGTGCACCGTATGCTCATTACCGTTGATATGAAAAGTGACTTTGCTTTTATTGCAATCAATAACAGCCCCTGCAGTATTCAAAAAGGGTCTTCCCAGGATAATCGACATGTTGTCGTCCTCGGGCATCTCAAGAATAACAAAGTCTGTTAAGATAGTAACATTTGCAACAACAACGGGCACATCCTCACAAATACTGATAGGTATGGCCGTTGATTTGTCAGCCATTTGCAATGATATTTTAGTAGGTGTGAGTTTATTCAAATCAAGTCTCTTATATAAGGAGAAAGGCATAACACTAACACCGGCTCCCAAATCACACAAAGAAGTTCTGACATAGTTTCTTTTAATGGAGCAAGGTATAGTTGGTATTCCAGGATCTCCAAGTTTTTTAGGTACTCCATCCTTAAAAGAATAGTTAGCAAGCATGGTGGAGATTTCAGCTTCAGGTATTTTTCTTTTATTAGTGATGATATCTTTCATATACTTTGCATAAGGGGCCATCTTTAAAATATCAGTTAAGCGGGTACGCAAAAAAACTGGCCTAATCATTTTAGCAAAGCATTCAAATTCTTCATCATCCTTTTTCTTAGATGGCTTGGGTGGAAAGGGCATGGGTTTCTGAACCCACGGCTCTCTTTCTTTACCATGTTTTCTAGCCACAAAGTCTATTTTATCATAACATTTATTTTTAGATTGTGGGTTATCAAGATCAGGAGCAGGCGCTATTTCAACATCATTATTTGGTTCTTTATCATTGCTAGGTTGAGCATCTTCATGAACATCATCATTTTCATTTTCATTATTACTAGGTAAATGTTCATTACCAGACTGAGTTTCAGCATCGGAAATAGAGACATCATTGTTATCAAGAGGTTTTTGTATCTCGGGTTCACTAGAGGTATGCAAAGTCCTATCATTTTTCTTTTTCTTTTTATTCTTAGAAGGACTAGGTACATCAGTATTAATTCTCTGAGAGTCTTGTTCAATTCTTTTAGGTTGACCTTTAGGATAAAGAGGTTCTTGGGTCATTCTACCTCCTCTAGTTACTACTCTAGCAGCAAAGTCATTATTATTGTTCATTTCATCAAGAAATTCCTTTTGAGATTTAGCAACTTGTTCTAACTGAGTTTGAACCATAGAGGCATGCTTCTCTACACCTCTAACATCATTACTGATTCTAAATAGCAAGTCACTCAAGCGAGCAATCATATCAGAATTATATTTCAATTGTTTCAGAACATGTGCATTGAAATGATCTTGCTTCATAATATAGTTTTCAAACTCATATAAGCACTAACTAGGATGTTTATTATGAGGGATATCACCTTCATCAAACTTTAATAAAGAATTTACCTCTACCACCTGTGGAGGTAGTGGTGTGTCAAGGCCATGTATTTCTTCAATAGGTGGTAAATTCTTAACATCCTCAGTTTTAATACCTTTTTCCTTCATAGATTTATTTGCCTCTTGCATATCCTCGGGACTGAGAAATAAGATACCCCTCTTCTTCGGAGTGGGTTTAGGCGGTGGTTCAGGAAGAGTCCAATCATCATAATTCTTCAATATGTTATTCAATAATTCCTCAGTTTGTTCAACAGTTCGTTCCCTGAAAACACAACCAGCACAACTATCTAGGAAGTCCCTAGAAGCATCAGTCAGTCCATTATAGAAGATATCAAGTATTTCATTTTTCTTGAGAGGGTGATCAGGCAAAGCATTAAGCAATTGGAGAAGCCTCCCCCAAGCTTGTGGGAGACTCTCTTCTTCAATTTGCACAAAGTTAAATATTTCCTGTAAGGCAGCTTGTTTCTTATGAGCAGGAAAATATTTTTCAGAGAAGTAGTAGATCACATCCTGGGGACTACGCACACAACCAGGAGTAAGAGTATTGTACCATGTCTTAGCATCACCCTTTAATGAGAACGGAAATAACTTAAGGATGTAATAGTAGCGAATCTTCTCATCGTGAGCAAAGAGGGTGGCTATATCATTCAGCTTAGTAAGGTGTGCCACTACAGTTTCAGTTTCATAGCCATGGAAAGGATCGGATTCAACCAAAGTAATTAACTTTGGGTCGACAGAGAATTCATAATCCTTATCAGTAACAAAAATAGGTGAAGTAGCAGACTTACGATCACATTTCATTCTAGCATTCAAAGTCTTTTCCTTATACTTGCGTAGCAATTTCTTAAGATCGTTTCTATCCTTGCAAGAAAGAATTTCTCTAGTCACCTCCTCGTCCATAACATAACCTTCAGGTATCTTAGGCATTTCAAATTTAGGAGAGCAAGGACTAATAGGTGTTTCATAGTCATCATCAGTTTCATGGGTTTCATCAGCTTCAGTAATTTCATTCTCTTTAGCTCTAGCAATTTGTTATCAAGAAATTCTCCTAGTGTCACATTATCATCAAGCATGGTACTAGCATCATCATAAGCATCATTCATAGCAAAAGTAGCATCATCAATAACTTGCGACATATCAGGATTACTAGCATGTGGTGGTGTTGCAAGCTTACTCATAACAGAAGGTGAATCAAGTGCAGAGCTAGATGGCAGTTCCTTACCTCCTCTCGTCTTAGAGGGGAAAATCTTAGTCTTTGGATCCTTCAGATTCTTCATAGTGATCAATTGATATAAATCCCAAGTGACTCAACAAATATAGCTATGCTTCCCGGCAATGGCGCCAGAAAAAGGTCTTGATAACCCACAAGTATAGGGGATCGCAACAGTTTTCGAGGGTAGAGTATTCAACCCAAATTTATAGATTCGACACAAGGGGAGCCAAAGAATATTTGACAGTATTAGCAGCTGAGTTGTCAATTCAACCACACCTGAAGATTAAATATCTGCAGCAGAGTGATCAGTAGCACAGTAGTATGACAGTTTTGATAGCAGTAGTAGTAGCAACAGTAACAGTGACAGTGATAGCGATAACTTTGTAGCAGTTGTAACAGTAGTAGCAGCAATAGTAACTTAGCAAGAACAATAAGTGGAAAACTCGTAGGCACTGGATCGGCGAACTCGTTGGATGATATTCATCATCTAACAATCATAACCTAGGGCGACACAGAACTCGCTTCAGTTCATAAATGTAATGTAGGCATGTATTTCGTAAATAGTCATACGTGCTTATGGAAAAGAACTTGCATGACATCTTTTGTCCTACCCTCCCGTGGCAGCGGGGTCCATAAGGAAACTAATGGATATTAAGGCCTCCTTTTAATAGAGAACCGGAACAAAGCATTAGCACATGGTGAATACATGAACTCCTCAAACTACGGTCATCACCGTGAAGTATCCCAAATATTGTCACTATGGGGTTGACTTTTCATAACACATAATAGGTGCATATGACTAGGCAAGATCGGATCAAGAACATAGATATAATGGTGATAACATAAACGGTTCAGATCTGAAATCATGGCACTCGGGCCCTCGTGACAAGCATTAGGCATAGCAAAGTCATAGCAACATCAATCTCAGAACATAGTGGATACTAGGGATCAAGCCCTAACAAAACTAACTCGATTACATGATGAATCTCATCCAACTCCTCACCGACCAGCAAGCCTACGAAGGAATTACTAACTCCCGGTGGGGAGCATCATGGAATTGGCGATGGAGAAGGTTTGATGATGACGAAGACCGAAGATTCCCCTCTTCAGAGCCCCAAACGGGCTCCAGATCTGGCCTCCCGATGAAGAACAGGAGGTGGCGGCAGCTCCGTATCGTAAAATGCGATGAAACTTTCTCCCTGATTTTTTCTCCGAAAATAGGAATTTATAGTGGCGGAATTAGGGTCAGTGGGGCCACGAGGTGGGCACAACCCACCAGGGCGCGCCCTAGTGGGTGCTGCTCACCCTGGCCCCCCTCTTCGGTAGATTTTGGCTCCAATAATTCTTATATATTCTAAAATAATTCTCCAAAAAGTTTCGTTCCGTTCCGAGAACTTTTATTTCTGCACAAAAACAACACCATGGGAGTTCTGCTGAAAGCAGCGTCAGTCCGGGTTAGTTTCATTCAAATCAGGCAAATTAGAGTCCAAAACAAGGGGAAAAGAGTGAGGAAAAGTAGATACGTTGGAGACGTATCAAGGCGTAGTCCACCATGTTGGTTAAATCTTCGACAGTGGCTACTAAGTGGATAGTGGGTGGGCCGTAAAATTCCTCGTGACCGGCCTCTAGACCGACCCGAACATGGGTCGAGGTCGGGTCGTCCACGATTGTCATTGACTGGATCCGGTCCAGAGCCTCGTTCAACCACGAGAGGTCGACCGGATCAATCTTCCGAGGGCCCTCAGAGCTAAATTCCGGGGCATCTTCGCGAGGGGCGTATTCGGCAAGGACCGAACCCTGGTACTCATGCGTATCACCGGATCCGAGCTCAAGGATGATTCTCCGGTGGGAATAGATCTGAGGGTAGGGATGGATGGGGGGCCCGAAGTTAAAGCTTCGGGGCTTTCGGGCCCATCGGACGAAACCGAGGGCTTAGCAAGAAACAGATCGCCACTGGAGTCGGCGGTGAACTCTGGGTTCCCGAACCTGATCTCCTGACCGTGAGCGAATCTTCCGATCTGGCCAAGATGGCCGGTCGAGTCAGCATGCAGCACAATGCTGCCGAACGCGAAGGTCTGTCCAGGGACGAAGGTGTCCTCATTACAGACCTGTTCGCTGATGATTAGGCGAGCCATCAATCCTCCGGTGATCTCACAGCGGAACTCTCAATGAAAGCACCAATGTCAGTGTCAAAACCGGCGGAACTCGGGTAGGGGGTCCCGAACTATGAATCTGGGATCGATGGTTAACAGGGGACGAAGAAGACGATGTTTACCCAGGTTTGGGCCCTCGTGAGGAGGTAAAACCCTACATCATGCTTGATTATATTGATGAGTATGATGGTTACAAAGTCGATCTACCTCGAGATCAAATGAGCTAAACCCTAGATGAGTTGACTTGTGGTCTACGAACTAAACCCCCTGGTTTATATAGACACCAGGGGTACCTAGGGTTACACATGATAGGTTTCCATCCGGGCATAGATACACCCATTCTCTCTCTCTCTCTAGACTTGGAGGTCACGCCAAGTCTTCGGAGCCTTCCCTTCCGAACATGGGATTGTCCTGTAATTCGGCCCTCCTGCAACTGCCACAGAGCGGCCCACCGAGGCGGCCCATCAGAGGTGAACCAACAGTCCGAGGACCCCTTAGTCCTGGACTCCCTCAATGACCGACAACTGACAAGTGATAAAGGGTGGTTTCATGAGTAGGGAAGTAGGTGGCACTCTGAGGGGTTGTTTGGTTATGGAGATTTTACTATATTTTGTTTCCCTGAACTTGTTTAAGGGTCTAACCTCCTAAAACTACATTTGTTTAACAAAATAAACAAAAGGATAAGTAACTCTCCATTTTCGTAAAATCGGTATATATGAAGAGCAACAACTAATGATCCTCACCAAGCAGGGTCAACAAATAGGCTAGGCAAACAAGGTGACCACCCCAAGCCCCGAGAGGAGGAGGGCACCAAATACTATATTGTATACGATATAATAGTAACCACTATAGTATTATCCATTATGTCCAATTGAACATGTGAAAAAGTAATGGTCTCAATTTTGAAGAACAAGTATATACCACAGACAAATAGTGTGTACCACATAGAAACCAACCAATCTGATCATGATGGGGAGGGGGGTAATTATGCTGATGGCCTTTCTCCGGTGCACATGGTGCATCTTGTACCGATGTGTCTATCAATTAGATTCATATGTTCAATTTTGCATAACATTTTCCTTTAGAAGCTCTTAGGATACTTTATATATTCTAGATGAAGCAAACAAGCATATCAGATAACCAACTATATATGCACAAGTAGAGCTGGGAACTTTTTTTATTTTCTTAAGTGATTAATGCAACTATAAGCGCCCTATCTCAACACAAATCAACATACTAGATACAATTTGCAAGACACGTTTTCCAATGATTGAGTTTATACTCTAGAAGTTTCCATAAATATGTTTATCTAATAACACACTAGAACCACTATTAAGATAGTAGTTCTAGTCTGAATATTTAAATATCTCTATCGTGGTATTTAATGATATTAATGTATACAAGGACACATGCACATACACATAAGAATAAATTTTACACCATATAATTTATGCAATTGTTAAAAACTAATGCGAACATAATAACATGTATTAGATCACACAATCTAAATCTAGCATGATCAAATTCACACAACATCACTACAGGAATCAGGTATTTTGCCGTCAGCTTTTCGTCGGGACAGACGGCAAAGAGCCAATTTGCTGTCAGTCGCTGACGGCAAAGAGTAGCTGACGGCAAAATATAAGAAAAACAGACGGCAAAAAAAACGTGACGGCAAAGAGGTAATTTGCCGTCTGGTTTTGATTCGGCTGACGGCAAAGAGGTAATTTGCCGTCTGTGTTCATTTGGAAGACGGCAAAGCCATCTCTTTGCCGTCTGTGTTCATTTGGAAGACGGCAAAGCCATCTCTTTGCCGTCTGTATTTAGTTGTCTGACGTCAAAATGCGTGTAGACAAAATGATTGTATTGACCTTTTAAATGTTTTTAAAATGCAAACAATGTCTAAATAACATGAAATTTGGCGTGGTATGGGTTTATGATTCCTAGAAGACGTGAAAAAAGTCTGAGAAAATTTGCAGAATTTTAACATGTATATTTTGTCAAAAACAATAGTGCAAAGAAGCACAAAAATCATGCTTTCTTCCTATTGGTTGAAAGAGCCCTCACATGGATCAGTGACGTGGCAGGGAATCTTACCCCCACCACGCCATATCTGAGATATCTCTCCCTCGTCTCAGTCTTCAACAGTGCCTAGCCCCACCACGCCATACCTATCCCTGGGGATACAGAGCGCCCGTGATGTCCTGCTGTAGCGAGCGCACAAGAGAGCTCGCCCGCGCTGCGATGCGAGGACCTCGTCGGACCATGCCGCCGGAGGAGCTGGCTCGCGCTGCTCCTCCTCAGCCAGCTCCTCCTCTCTCCCTACCCCTACCACTCCTCTCTTTCCCGTGTTGACCACTACTGCCGCACCATGGCCTCAACCTCGCCGTTCTTGTCCAGCCCTCCTTCGCCACACCACGGCCACCGGAGCACGCCGCCGACGAACGCCAAGAGCTCGCCCGCGCACCTCCTCCTCTCTCCCAGCACCTACCTCTCCTCTCCTTCTTGTGCTCTCCTCTGCTTCCGCGCCATGGCCTGAAGCTCCCCGTGCTGCTGACGACCTCCTTCCCGAGACCAAGGCCGCCGGAGCACGCCGCCGACGAACACCTGGAGCTCGCCCGCGCTACTCCTCCTCTCTCCCTGCCTCTACCTCTCCTCTCCTTCCTGTGCTCTCCTCTGCTTCCGCGCCATGGCCTGAAGCTCCCCGTGCTGCTGACGACCTCCTTCCCGAGACCAAGGCCGCCGGAGCACGCCGCCGACGAACACCAGGAGCTCGCCCGCGCTACTCCTCCTCTCTCCCTGCCTCTACCTCTCTCTCTCCCTCCATGGAACCTGCAGGAGCTCTCCACCGACGAACGCCAGGGCCTCCCGAATCCCAGATCTGCTCCGATTTGTCGTCATGCTGCCCTGTTCTGACTACTCACACCGCCGGCCTGCAGCCAAGACCCGTGCCGGCGTTGCCATGCTCGTCCTCATCGCCCTGGTTCTGTGCCGCCGTCTCCGCGAGTGATTTTTTTTAATTATTTACCGCTTCTTTGCCGTCATGGGTCTAGTAGGCTGACGGCAAAGCCACTGACGCCGCCAGTCAGACACGTAGTTCTGTTAAGTCACTTTTTTTTGCTGTCTGGCTTGTTTCACCGACGGCAAATAAAAATGACTGACGGCAAAATATTTGCCGTCTGCCCGTGCAAATGCTGACGGCAAAATAGTCGTTTCCCGACTTAGTGTATGCCGACATGCTTTGCCGTCAGGGGCTGACGGCAAAATCTTTGCCGTCAGTAATACTGCTTTTGCCGTCTGTAGCAGCCTGACGGCAAAATACCTGATTCCTGTAGTGCATTACAAATTCACAATATAATAATTAATATTTAATAACATGGTATGTATTTTTAAGTCAACTAATCAACATAAGTTCATACTCATTACCATGATACTACGATAAAAAAATTAAGTTTGAAGAAGTATAAATGTTTAGTATAAAAACATCACGGCTTTGATGGATGACAACGTGATGACCCTCTCTATTCTAGCGCTGCAATGTAGCTCGTCCAGAACTTTCTCCTAGTTTTTGGAAACAAATCAGTTTGTCCTTTCCGAGGATGCAAATTAGGAACAGAAGCAACAACACACGACCTAATTTTGCATGATCATAATATGGCTAGCATGATATTTTATGGCTTGTACTTTTTTATGTCTATGCCATGCTGGATCATTGCACATCCTGGTACACTATGAGAGGCATCCATATAGAGTTTCTCTCATATTTTGATGTTTGAGTTATGATTACATTTATTTGAAGTGTGTCATTGAAAACTTATTGATCATGTAAGGTGTTGCTTCTACAAAAAAAAGATCAAATAAAAAATGCACCACTGCGGTGCCACAAAAAAAATTAAAGAAGGAAAAAGGGACAAATGTGAGGAAGAAAGGAGGAACACAATTATCCTTTTTAGTATACATTTAGTGCTTCAAAATAGCACCACTTCACGTAGTGTAAATTACAAATTTTCATGACCTTCATGTTTCATACTGGTGGGAAATTTAAATTATATAACTTGGCTTGTATATTCCGATGACGAGCTTCCTCAAATACTCAAGTCAGATAGTACAAAACAATGTGGAACCGAAGTAAGATGTTCTACCAAGGTGAAAACTAGGCCTCTTTATCTCATTGTTTTGTCGTTGTTTGTGTGCTCCCATATGAGCATGTGTTTTTTTGGGTCTTTCTTTTGTACATGATTGAATGATCTGATCACCTTTTTAAGCGTTTGCCTCTGTTGTATTTAGAGGGTAAATAGTGTAGTTCCGTTTTGGCTAAGACCTTTGGTGCTTCAGTTATTGTGCCTAAACACGAGCATTGTCAATCTAATATTCCTTGATGTGCAGTCTTGAATCCGTATTTTTTTCCTTATACGAAGCTATTATTATTCTGGGACATATATCTAGTGCATTGACGGCAGTGCCAAACAGTGATATTTACGATATCAAAAATGTTATCCGGTGAGCTATCGAATTTTAGGCACAAAACCAAAGGACTTGCCTGATGTTGAATGGAGATGGCACAAGACCCACACGCTTCCTCGATCCCGCATTTATCTCTTAACTGCTTTATTAATGGAGCATCTCCCCCTTTTTAGGCAAAAACAACATCAAATGTGAGATTCCAATTTTCACCCCTCAACAATTGAGCAAGGTAAACTAACAACACTAACCAACCAACCATCATTTTGGTTGTATATATATCATTCTTCTTACATAGTTATACAATTTTTCTCTCTTTGCATTGCGCTTTTGTGATTCATGATGTCTTTCTTAATTTCCTTCTCATCTATGCCCTTTTTTTGAAGAGTAGAAACACACTGCAAATTTGCCTATGTTGCAGCATGATTGAGCTTAAATTTATTAGTAGTATCTACACAAAGTTTGAACCAAAAAGAAGTTGAACATATTCTCGGTAACTTCGGTGTAAATAACACGGTAATTTACGCACTGCAGACCTGATAATTTACGTACATATACCATGGTAACTTTGTCACTGGGAAAAAGGTTGTTCAAAATATTCCGCCAGTAACTTATGCATGAATAGCATGTGAATTAGACATCACAGACCTAATAACTTATGTACAACATAGTGGTAACTTTGTCTCGACAAGAAAAAGTTGTTGAAACATACTAAGTAACTTTTATGTGAATAGCATGATAATTTGCGCACCACAAACTTGATATTTTACGTACAACACCGTGGTAACCTTGACCCATAGAAAAAGTTGTTGAAAATATTACCCAATAACTTAGGTGTAAAAAGCATACAAACTCATCGAAACATAGCAAAATGGAATCTAGTTTTGAAGGTCTCGTCGTGATAGATTTGATGGTGGAAACATATATTGAATCAGGCCAATTATTTGAGTTACGAAATATTTTGAATTTTAAAAATGAAGAATATAGTATGACATCATTTTTTGTCCTCTAGTACATGTATGAATTGCATGTGGGGAGAATGTTGAGACAATTTTTTGATGCCGGGTAACTTCGGTGTAACAACATAGTAACTTAAGTACTGCAAGTGTGATAACTTGCGTAGCCGAGATGTGGCAACTTTGAACAAAAAAAGTCATCGAAATACATCAACATAGAATCTAGTTCCGAAGATTTCATTGCGACTGATTTAATGACGAAACAGACTTTGAATCGAACCAAAGGTTTGAGCTACAAAATATTTTAAATTTTTAAAATGGAGAAAATCTAGTATGACATCATCTTTTTGTCCTCTAGTGCATGCATCCATGCATGTGCATGTGGAAAGGAGGAGATGATAACATAACATTCTCTCATTAGTTCACTTTTTTATTTAAAATAATAAAATAACGTTATTTGCTCGTTAAAAAGTTGTTCATGCAGTGTAAGGAAATTCAGAAAACATTCAAAAATTGTTGATTGCACTTGAAAAAATGTTCATTATATTCATAACATGTTCATGACATTATAAAATATATTTGTACAATGTAAAAATTGTTCAAATACTTCAAACAAAAAGTCTTATCACTGAAAAATATATACATGGCATTTCAATGTATTTTTACATATCACAAAACATTTTAAATAAATATTCGCATGTTTCAAGAAATGTAGGTCAAATGTTTATACAATATTAATACATATTTATACAGTATTAGAAAAAATATATTTCATACCATTAAAAAAATATGTATCATTTGTTTTGCAAAACAAGTATTTTAAAAAGTGTATGTCAAGTATTTAAAAAAATTCAACATCTATAAGAAAGTATTACACATATATACTAAAAATGTACCATGTGTATTTAAAATAGTAGACAGGTGTTGAGAAAAAATAAAAAAGAGAGAAAAAGGAAGATAATGAAGAAAACCAGTGAAGAAACACAGAAAACCAAGGAAAACTGATGAAGAAATGAAAAAAACTATATTAAAACCCAATAACAAAAACACAAAGAGAAAACATCAGACGCTTCATTATTGGGCCGTACCAGTCCCTGTCGTCTAGAGGCGAGACAGAGTTAATTCTTGCAGTGGACCAGAAACATTCAAAAGCTCGAAATCACTAGTTAGCGAGTACACCTTCCAATGATTACTCCCACCTCCCAGGTTGCGACAAGTGGCGCACTGCATGCGTGCCACTTGTCGCAACCTGGGAGTTTTCCCTTTTTTCGTAGATCAATATTTTCAAAACGTTTTATCTCCTAAACCGTGCGTCCAAATCTCGAACCGTTTTCACCGTTGGCTTTCTCGCGTCGAGATCTTCAAAACTAGATTCCGTGTTGATAGGTTTTAACGAACTTTTTTTTCATGAAAAAACTGGACAAAAAAACCGTGCCTCACGCGATAGAAAAAAAAACCAGAAAACACGTTTTTTTTCCTTTCCGAGAGGCACGGGTCGTGCCTCTCGCGAAGGCAAAACCGTGCCTCTCGCGGAAAAAAAAAAGAGCAGAAAACACGTTTTTTCCCTTTCGGGAGAGTCACGGCCGTGCCTCTCGCGATAGCAAAACCGTGCCTCTCGCGGAAGCAAAACCGTGCCTTTCGCGGAAAAAAATAGAGAGCAGAAAACGCGTTTTTTTTCCTTTCCGAGAGGCACGGCCGTGCCTCTCGCGAAGGCAAAACCGTGCCTTTCGCGGAAGCAAAACCATGCCTCTCGCAAAAAAAACAGAAAACGCACTTTTTTCCCTTTCTGAGAGGCACGGCCGTGCCTCTCGCGAAGGCAAAACTGTGCTTCTCACGGAAGCAAAACCGTGTCTCTCGCAAAAAAAACAAAAAACGTGTTTTTTCGCGTAAAAAAACAGAAAACGCGGTTTTTCACGCAAAAAAAAATTTGAATTTTTTTTCGTCCAAAAGCTACGAAAGACCGGTGAAAACCGGAACACCAAAAAAATCTGGAAAAAAACCACTCAAAAAAGACGAAAACGCGTGCGAAAAAATAAAAAAACAAAATCCGAAGGGAACGCTCAGAGCGCGACATGTGGCGGCGACTGAGAACGTGCCAAGTGGCGGCGCGTGGGAGTGGTCGTTGAAACGCTTGTGAGGGAGTGCTCGCCAACTAGTTGCTCGCTCAAAAGCTACATGTCAAGATAGATGGGCCTTGTCCCTTCGGGACATCCGATAAGAAAGATAGATGGGCCTTTACTCGCTGGACCCTGCCTGGTGTCGTCGCGCTGTGAAACTCCCTGGCGCGAACGTTGGCGCGCAAGTGGAGTCCGTACATTGTCCATGCAATGGACTCCGAGTCCGCGTCGCGCCAGGCACGTACGCGCGCGGCCATACATAGACTTTGTATCCCAAACACGACCGTAGGAAGAGCGCCGCAATTAATATCCCACAAGCGAAGGAAAGTAGAAGAAAGATCGCAAGATCATGAGGAACGCCCGCCCTCTCCTCTCCCGGATGCAGCGCCTGATGCCGGGCTCCGGTTCGATCCGAGGGTCGAGCTTCCTCCCCTACATCAAGCCAGCTGCCGTCCGCCGGCTGTCCGCGTCCCCGCGAGCCGCAAGCACGGCGACCCGCCTCGTCCCCCGATGGTACCACGAACCCCGGAAGGCCGCCGCGGCGACGGCGGTCACCTTGAGCGCCGCGGCCATGGCGTTCCGCAGCTGCTACGACAATGAGATCGTGCCCTGCACCAACCGGTCTCACCTAGTCGTTCTCTCCACCCAGGAAGAGCGCGAACTCGGCGAGTCCGCTTTCGCCGAGGAGATGGTCAAGTACAAGGTCCTTGTCGACCCGCGTCATCCCGACAGCGTCCGTGTCAATCTCATCGCCCAGGGAGTCCTCCGTGCGGCCCACCGCGGCCTCGGCGTCGACGACGGCAGCCGCGACGCCGCCATGCTCCGGGTCACCGAGAAGCGCCGGAGATGGCGAAAGGCGTGGGCACCGCGGCCGCACACGAGGCATCTCCGTGATCTCAACCTGGAGATCATCCTGGCCAAAGATGACAGGCCGAATGCATGCAGCTCGCCCTGTGGCAAAATCATCGTCACCACTGGATTTCTCGACCATTTTAACACCGACGATGAGATTGCCGCTACTATTGCCCATGAGGTAGTAATTAACTAGGTTTATCTTGATCGATGCACCGTTTATGTGTGATTTGCGTCATTCTGGCAGATTTTTGTCTGACATTATTGTTCATTTTGCTAGCTTGGCCACATCATTGCAAGACACGCGGCGGACATCACCAGTAGCGACTGGTTGCCGGTGTTTCTATGGCGAATTTTCTTACGCAGGTATCCTATCAAGCGCTTATGCAGTTTACATTTTTCGTGGTGATTTATATGTGGTAGTACATTTGTTCCGACTCAGATCCTTTCATGTGTCACTTGTCATACGTGGAAATCTTGTCATTTTTCTTCTTATTTTGTGAATCTATTTGCCAGGCTATGTGCACAGACTTTTTGCTACACCTAAGTAGGTAAAAGCTGATTTGGGCTAACTAGTAAATATGCCCGTGCGTTGCAACGGGAGAGATAATTGACGTGTCCACTTCCCGTCAGCACGACACAACAACATCCGAATTATGCCCGGCCACGATAGAGAGGCACCACTGAGTTCTAGTAGAAATTCATATCAGCAGTACATTAAAAAGCATGCATACAATACTTTCGATACAATTTTTTTTTTAAATGGTAAAAAGAATCAAAACAGTTTTTGGTACGATTTTTGTACAACTAATTTGATCTTAAAGAGCATAATTTTTTAAAAAAAATCATACCAAGCATTACTTCTAAGTTGAAACAATATTTGAAATTTGCACCAAGTCATGATCAAAATCTCAATAAAAGAATTATATTAAATGTGTTTTGGGCCATCTCTACGCTTGAAAATTAATAAAAAATTGTTGCACGCCCTTTATTCTCTCATTTCTTTATTACTCCTATATGTTCATTAAAACTTATCCTTTATACTCCCTCCAATCTATATATATAGACCCTCTTAACATACTCTCTCTATATAAATGATATATTGTGTGTTAGCATTTTCCAAAATATACCATAACAATTAAATAGATTAATTAAGGTTATGCCCAAAACAGAATTTTAAAGTGGTTTACAAGAACAAGTAATAGCATGATTAGAAACTACGCATTTTTTGATCAAATTACATAAAAATATATTTTAATCTGAGTTACGGTTGCAAAGTTATACTATTATCATGTTTAACATATTCTTTGTAAATAATAAATGTCAGGGATCTAAATGGGTTAAAAACAGGGCGAATTGAGCCTACCGCCTTGCAGTTGTGCGGAGTATACTAACGAGCGTCCAGACGCGTGAGATAACCGCTACCGTAGTTGGGCTGAAGTCCAAAAACACTTAATGTTGGACTGCGTGTTACTTAAAGAAAAATTTAGAAGCTTTTTTATAAAAAGTATGACGGACGGGCAGAAACGCTACGTACTTTAATAGTAGAAATAGATTTTATTGGAAGCGAAATTAGGCTCAGGCCCACACCGTGAAAATCAGGGGGCACTGATTGGTTTAGAGAGGAAAGACGTGGATTAAGTAAGTTACATAACAAAGCTTACGTAGGTGTAGCAAAGTCCACCCATGCAGTGGCGGAGCATCTTGGAGACAATTAGGGGCCTTGGCCCCCCCTTCCTAGAAGAAATTCTGCCAAATAAGCCTATTCTGCCAGATGGAAAATCATAATTACTCTTAGGTAAGTATAATACTTTAGTGATCTAAAGTTCTAAACACTCTTATAGTATTTCTTTAGGGAGGGTGTGGTATGGTAACGTTCAATCTATCCCTTTTGTGGGAGCACTTTTCATGTATGCGTATATCAAATATCAAACCTGTGCAGATATTTACTTTAATTAATTTGAGGCTTTCGTACTAATGTGGCGTATGTATGTAGGCAGGAGTTAGAGGCAGATCATATTGGAATCTTGCTACTAGGTGCTGCTGGTTACCATCCACAGTGGGCCCGTGTGATCCTTGAGAAGGCAGCAAAGTTTCCACAATGTTCTGTATTGGAGGAAAAAATCAGGTCCATGCATCCCAAGCCAGAGAAACGATTGGAGCTTTTAGCACAAGCGCGGATCATGGAGAAAGCATTGGAATTGTACAGAGAAGCTACTGCCATGAAAATGGTAACAGACCGGTATTTTCGGTAACCGTATCGGAGATATTTCCTCCTTTCTCCCCTTCACCGTGCAGTTTCCTTTTTTGTTTTGAGGTAAAGCCTTTATCTTTACTAGTAGAACGCCCGTGCGTTGCCACGGGCCAACAAATGGATCTATCACTATGCCTTCAACTTTAGTTCTTCGATCATTGTAGAACGCCCGTGCATTGCCACGGGCCAACAAATGGATCTATCATGATGCCTTCAACTTTAGTTCTTCGATCATTGTGTTATTAGTTTGCTATGTTGTCACCCCCACTCCAAATTCACCTTGTGTTCCCTCCAAGTCTATCAAATTGTTCTCCCATCACCCCTAACAAACGAACAGATGACGCTTGGCTTCCGCAACAGTGCCATAGGCATTTCCATCACCCCTAAGTTTGAATGTCTTTCAACATTAGTCATCCAACTTTGAATGTCTTCCAACATTAGTCATCAAGTCTCTCCTGAAAGTTCTGACAATTTCCCCCATACAATTTAGCAAATGCAATACATCAAAAATCCCAAATTTCTCTCATTTTCCCCTTTTAAGCATTGCATGAGAGCTAATAGTTTCACCCGTACGAACCCTTCTATGTCAGGATTAAAATCACCCATACAAAGGAAAATAGCTAGAATAGGATCATATGCACATAATGATCAAGGTGCAGCACTTGTGTTGTCCGATTAGCGGTTCTAAAGACAATTTGTTTCCGCTTTTGTCCACTACAAATCACATGAAACAAGTTCTCACTTGAATTGATGACTCATGCAACATATTTGTATTCTGTTATGCAAATGATTGCATGCATCGTCATCCCTCAAGCTGGCTACTATTACACCACTTCATGAGGGAGCATCCGGTCCCTACTATCTGCACTCGCTTATTTCTCTCAGATGCTCATGCTCTTCTGTTGACACCACAACTTCCACCAAGTAGGGGATCCCCATAATGCAAATTCTTTCATAGAAACTGAATCAATATCCAATGTGCATATTTTGCTATCTCAACCATTTACAATCCCTCAAATGATTCTTTATCTCAACCATTTACAATCCCTCAAATGATTCTCCATATTTCTGTTACAACCTAAGTTGCCAAACTTTATTGTGGTTCAACAACAGTACATGCTTGTTTCTTTGATACACACCCAAAACAGTTAAAATCTCGGCTAAGGAGATTCTTTGCATTTATCATAACACGGTTAATCAATATAGAAGAACTATGATCATCTTCCCATCGAAATAAAGAACAAAATGTATTGCCCAAATGTCAATGGCAACTAAGGCAACCTTGGCCTGCAGCCACCGACACAAAGCCCGCAATCCAAGGAAGAACCATGACATCATGTAAAAAACACAGTAAGTACTACTTGTTGTATAAAGACAATTTTCTTTGGAGAGAAACTTGTACTTGACATGAGGAAACTGGAATTGTCCTCTTGACACCATTAATATATTAAATAGCTTCTGAATAACTGGGCACATACATACAAAAATCACAGCAATTACCCAATGCTTGCAATTAGCATGGTGTGCGGGTCTGATTCAACAAAAAAACTGATGGGCAGGTCCAGCTCATTGATGTCCGATGCGTTTTGTGCTCGCATATGGTCTCCTCCGGCCCGTCCAACATTTGTATCACCGTGCATAATTTCTCAATTCACAGTAAACAAATTTGTCTAGGTTAGAACATATAACAATGCAAAACATATGTTGGTGTGTGAGTTACCTTACATACCTTTCATAATGTTCGACTATAGATCTAGAAAATGCATATTCGTATCCGAACCATCCACATCCGAACCAAAATGGAAACCAAAATTAACCGTATCTGAATTTATTTAACAAATAAAAATATGCTATGAGAATTTGACACAAATATAGATATGGAAGTGGACATATCCGTATCTGAATAAAGGATAAGATTATGGGAGGTAATTTTTAAAATGCTAGCCAATATTACAATTATCCAACATAAAGGCCAAATAAGTGGTCAAATGTTACTCTTTGTATGGTTAAACTTAGAAATTATTATGCATTACAATAGTATTTGTTTATAAACCTATTTATCGTTGACTTATCATATGTCACAAGCTGATTATTTCATGTCACATAGCTATTGACTAATTTACTTAGGCAATATATCACTATTATTCATATATGTTCTGAATCGAGCAAACGTCCGAAACGTATCCATATTCAAATAACATCTGAGCCGCATCCGTATCCGATAACATCCATATTCGCATTCGTATTCGTTTTGAAAATACAAACAAGATATACTATATACATTCTAGTGTATACTAAAATACATGGACAAACACGTGCATCATCATCATGCAAACACAATTCTTCTATTCTGATCTTATTTTAACCGTATTGTAACATTTGAGAAATAAATTGAAGTTACTACCTCAATCTGTACATGTATCATTGAGATATTCGTGTGGTTAAACATTTGAAACTTCCACAATCTATAGAACTGCAAATATAGCTGGATTGTTCACATTAGTTCAATCTGAATATCTATCAATAAAAGCTACTCCCTCCATCCGATAATATAAGACAATTTTGCAAGCTAACATATCTTAAATATTGTTATTTTCATTTTTTTGTTAATAATTCAACCGATTTTACATCCTGCGCAGAATTATGAAGATCTAATAAATTACAAAATGAGGATAATGCGAGTATGCTCCACGTTATCAAGAATGTTTGCCTCTTCAGCTTACATGAGCTCGCGGGCCCAGGTGTCATTGGTCCCCTTTTCATATTCCTCCTGAAATACCACAACAACACATCAGACACAAAAAACTGAGCATTGTAAGTGTGTCTTATTCCCTCCATCAAGAAATATAAGGAGTGTTGGACTGCTTGTGCACTGGTGTGCATATTTTGCTTTATCACAAGGTGTTACTAATAAAAACATGAACATATTTATCCGCACTACAACGGTATCCGAACTGCTGGATGCATGTGAGAACTATAATCTACTATGCCCTATCATACCACGGAACACTATGAACGACACTTGCAAGAACTATACCTGACCGAAGTGCTACTACAAACTATACATAATAGTGGAACAAGATTTCAGACTTTTGTACTCAAAAGCATCCATTCTACT
The DNA here is from genome assembly GCA_039707655.1 of Elymus sibiricus. Classification (NCBI taxonomy): domain Eukaryota; kingdom Viridiplantae; phylum Streptophyta; class Magnoliopsida; order Poales; family Poaceae; genus Elymus; species Elymus sibiricus. The sequence goes on from CM077675.1 coordinate 433,417,649, forward strand.
GTGTGAACATACTGTAGACGAAGAAAAACAGCTTTTGTTAAGAGTTCATGGGAAGTTAATTGCATTACATTAGAAATAACCTAAAAACTGATATCTAGTTTACCACGATTTACCTTCAAAATATGCAAGATCTTTCGAAGCAACATACATGCACATACCTAGAACTTCTAATTTACCAGTGGGGAATAAATCAATCACGCCATGTTTTTTTAAAAGGCCTACAGAGGGCAATAGCCAACCATCGCGACATGTTCTTGTACAATCACAAAGTTGCAGACATCTAAGAAATCACCAGAGCATGTAAGAGGTGAAAGTATGCAAAAATAACCTAAAAAGAACAATTCCTTAGGCTTGGCACTTACAACTGCTAGTATTTCACAAGCATCTCTCAGTGTGCCAGCTGAAAAAATAATTCCATCTGCCATCACGCATACAACAACAGTCAAAAGCCAAGCCAAGTATTCTATTTCAAAAAAAAGCCAAGCTCATAAATTTGTGCAAAAAAAAAACGACCAGTAGAGGCAAAGGCTAACCAAGGGAGGGACAAATAAATACGATTAGTACAATCTATCTTCTATCAACAATACAGATAGAATATTTACAAATCAACAGTAATTAGTTATATGAACATGCAGAACAAACATTTAGCATTGTGTTATGTACTTCTTAAGAACCATGAAATAGTTAATTTGGCTTGCCACTCAGATCGGTTTCAGACAAAACTAACCCTAAAATCATTGTTTATGAATATTTATCCACGAGTATAAGCTAAGTAAGGGTAGTACTACCCCTCAGAAAAAAGTAAGGATAGTAATGATCTGTGAAAATCTAGATTTGGACAGCACGCTGAGCCCCGTTAGAAAATTATGCAGGGATCTACGACTACAATCACAACCCCAAATTAACTAAGTAGTTATCAACCATAATTAGTTTCCCTCCTAATTAAAATCTCTAGCTATTCACAGGAAAATAATTTATTTAGTACCCAATGGAATGTATGTAACGCAAGCATGCTTGCTATACAAATTCAGCAACTACTTACGCGGACAGAGAGGTGTCGATGGAGAATTCCATGGATGGAAATTGGACCAGATGAATGGACTGAGTTCCTGCTACAGATTGTCAAATGGATGCATTCACAATAACCTAGCCACCACTCCCGGCGATCACTAAAGAAATACACTACTTATAGAAGCAAATGCATCTTCAACACCCTGCAGTATATGAAATAATAAAACATCCAACACCACAATGCATGCCCCTTAATTCGAATGAACCATTGATAAGTGTGCGCTGAATTGCACGATCTCTCAATATTTAATATGACAATGCAGACCAGGTTTCATAACATCGCTGCCTATGATATCCACAAAAAACTAATAAACTTTGCTTTGTGTTCAAGCACAAAAAAACACAAATCTTTGTGTTCACGTTGGGTTCCATTAATCACACTGTTATGGCCACAAAGCACCAAGCGTCTGAAGGACATTCACTATTGTTTAGCCAGTGACAGGATTCAATTCCCTAACAAAGTAGAAATTCTCTGATGCTTAGCCTTGGATATTTTGTTGAGTTGAACTGCTGACTACTGAAATTATCTCTAACTTCAAGGAAACTAATATGATCATCTCTATCTCTTACTGTAATTTTTTTATTTTGTTGGATGAGATTAGAGTGGGCTTTTCTATGGTACCCCTGAAACTCAACTTCACACATAACATCTATGATAGCACAACAAATCATCATAGCATATATCACCGAATCCTATTAAATTGCAGAGTTTCCTTAGCAATTACACCAGTCAATGTAGCCTCCAAGAGAGTACACCACACATAACAAACAAGCTACAGTAAGATGATTCATGACTCAGTAATAAACAATGCGTGGAACCAGAAGAACAAGAAAGACAGCATAAGGTTCAGCAGCATCTGACGTGCAAGTGCAAGTGCAAATGCAAACAATTTGACGAATAATGCACAGGATCGCATCTTTCATCCATGAGAAACAGAGAAACAGAAGAGGAACATGCCTTCCATGACTTGGCTGTAGTTGGAAAACGCAAACCCAAGGCTCGTCTCGTCCGTGCCGTACGAGATGCCTGCTAGGACATGACAAGTTAGGGTAGTATAATACGAGGGCTTCCCCGAACAAAAAAAATCTCATCTCGCGGTGCAAAGGTAACAGATGAGACGTGCAAGAGGGATAAATCCGACGAATCTAAAACGAAGACCTTGGAGGAGGACATGGACTGAACCGCGTAGAGCATCGACGAGCCGGAGCCCGCGGATCGCTTGAGGACATTCCCGACCTTCAGCAGGAACGCCATCCTTCCGAAACCCTTGAAGAACATGTGGAGGGTCGGGGCCGGAGTAGAGGTGCGGCTGTAGGGGAGGGGTAGGGGAAGAGGTGGGGAGGGCGAGAAGGAAAGGGGTGGGGTGCGGGGTGCGGGGTGCGGCGGCGGCTACGGGTGGAGAAGGGGAGACGAGCGACGGCTTGGCTAGGGTTTGAGGAGGCGCGGGTGAGGGCTGAGGAATCTGGCAGCGGCGACGGTAGGTGGGTTTTTTGGGGAAAAACCATCTGGCTTGCGGTGGAAAATCGGTGGGAGGGAGGGGGCGCGGGGGCTAGGGACGATTTTCTTTTCGATCGATGCAGGCGGGAGGACGAACGAACAAAACAACGTGCGTACTGCTCCTTTACTAGTAGAGAAGATTTCATCATGAACAAGGATACATCGTCCATTACATCAGAGACAATGAAGCTAGGGGGTTACCATCCCCAACCACTGAGTTATTCGACTCTACAACATACTCCGTATCTAGCAAGGTTGTGCCCCCCATAATTTGCCTCCCGTGGACAATGTTGCGAGTAAATTTTGCCAATCCGAAAAGCAATTTGGAAACAATCAGCCAAAATCACAGTGTAAGGACTCCGAAACTGGATAACCCCATTAAAGGCTTGTGTAAGCTCCAATGAATCAGTTTCAATAATTATCGATTTGCAGCCAAGCTCCTCAATCATTTTTGAGCCCTTCTGTAGAGAAATTGCTTTATATGTTGTTGTCCCTTTTACTCCTACTATGCCCAATAAAAATTATTCCTAGATACTGAGGAGTCGGTCGGAAGAGGACTCCGTCATCGTAGCCAATCTAGTTTAGAAGGTGACAACGCTACGTCTAGACATCATTACGCTGGTGCTACTCCCACAGGAGTTGTTGGATTTCTCCAAAGAAGAAAAGTGATGTAGCACGACAGCAGATATTATTTCCCCGGTTAAGAACCAAGATTTATCGAACCAGTAGGAGTCAGTAAGCTAATAACATCAGTAGTACCTGCACACAAACAAATAATTCGCTTGCACCCAACAAAGGCAAGGGGGTCATCACTCCCCTTGTTCTTGCCGATTACAAGATTAAAAGCAAATACTGATGGGGCAAAGCGACAAAATAACAAAAGAAAGTAAAGTGCAATTGTACGAGTTTTTGTATTGATAGAAGATAGATCCGGGGGCCATAGGTTCACTACAGGAATCTCTCTCAAAAACGTATAAGGGCATAGACAAATTACTATTGGACAACTCACAGAATAACGTAAATTGTAACTATGATCATTCATGGCATAATCTCACATAGGTATTACGTATGTGATAAGTAGACCTTAATCCAACTGCATCTACTATTATTACTCCACCCCAAGACCACTATCCAGCATAAATCTCAAAGTATTAAGTTCATGACAAATAAAGTAACGCAATAAGAAAGATGAGATAATGTACATAGGAAGAGATCAATCAATATGACCAAATCCCGTCGTTTTATCCTTAGTGGCAACAATACAACATGTGTCTTTGCCCCTTTTGTCACTGGACAGATCACCGCAAGATTGAATCTACTACTATGCACCACTGCCTCTGAAGATCTACTCATCTATCTTGGCCAAAGAAACTCGTAGATCGGAATGCATACATAGCTATAAAATTACACAAAGGAGAGATTTCAGGAGAATCAATATAAACCAATGAACAGTATGATCATAAATCCACAAATAATTGGACCTCAACAAACATGCCACAAGAATTACATTGAATAGATCTAAGAGAAGATCATTGTATTGAAGATCAGAAGAGAGAGAGAGACAAGCCATCTGGCTACTACTATGGACCCATAGGTCCTAAAAGAACTACTCACACATCATCAAGGAGGCGGCAAGGTTGACGAAGATGGTCTCCCCAATGATTCCCCCCTCCGGCAGAGTGCCATAAACATGGCTCTAGATGGGATCGTGTCGGAATAGAGGCTTGCAACAGTGATAAAATTGCTTCGGGTCTCGCTTCAAGGGTTTCTGAATATGTGGGAATTTATAGGTCGATAAATTAGTGCAAACGAAGCTAAGATGGTCCCAAAAATCAGGGAGGTGCGCCCTACGCTCCCCCCCCCAGTGCGTGGTCTTCTGATCCTTCCGTGAAGCTTCTAAGGTCTCTTATGTTCCAGAAAAAATCGTCAAAAAGTTTCGTCGACATGGAGTCTCTTCTAGGGTCTTCATGCAGTCGTCTTCGTTAGATGACGATGAGGAATATGAGGATGGAACGACGGCAATGAAGGCGGTGTTTGCAGACGCGGTGAATGTGGAGGAGAAAGTTCTCAATTGGAAGGGATCAATAAAGGGACATTGAGTGCTGAATCGGAATAGGGAACATGGGCATCTGATGTTGGTCGAAAACTACTTTGCCCCGATGCTCTACTCGATACCTATTTCCTCCGTTGATTCGGGTGCAACGAGAAGTGTTCGATCACATCTACCGTGGTGTTTTCGCCTGTGATAGTTACTTAATCCTGAAGAAGGATGCCATTGGAACCATTGGGTTCTCTAGTTACCAGAAGTGCATGGCTGCAATGAGGATGCTTGCTTATGGCACGACCGCAGATTCTTGGGACGAATACCTCTGGATGTCTGAAAGCTCATGCCTCCAAGGGATGGTTAAATTTAGTACTGAAGTGGTGAAGGTGTTTGGAGGGTACTTGAGAGAACCAACTCCCGCAAACACAACAAGGCTCGTGGCACTTGGAAAATCAAGAGGGTTTCCAGGTATGCTCGCATCCCTGGATTGCATGCACTGGAAATGAAAGAACTGTCCATATGCTCAACACGAGCAATACCAGGCTCATTGCAAAAAGCCCACTATCATTCTTCAATCAGTTGCATCACGAAACCTCTAGATTTGGCACTCTTTCTTTGGTATATTTAGGTCTCACAATGACATCAACGTGCTACAACGATCTCCATTGTTTGCAAGGTTGTGTGTCGGCGAAGCTCCTTGGTGCAAGTATACTATCAATGGCCACGACTACAACAAGGGGTACTATCTTTGTGATGGTATCGACCCTTCGTGGGTGCATTTTGTCAAGACCATCTCCGAACCAAGGGGTAACGGAAAATGTCACTTTGCCCAAAGACAAGAAGCAACTAGAAAGGATGTCAAGAGGGCATTTGGAGTGCTCCAGATCTGTTTTGCAGTTGTCCGCAAACTTGCTAAACTATGGGATCCAGAGACATTATGGGAGGTGATGACAACTTGTGTGATCATGTACAACATAATTATGGAGGATGAGGGTGATGGAGTTCGCCATGGTTTTAATTTTCAAAATGTGGATGATCCTATCCAGCTTCTAGAGCAGAATCCGGTAACATTTGAGGATTTTCTCCAAATGCATCAACAAATTCGCAATCAAGAAACTCATGAGCAACGTCAAACTTGAACTTTATGGATAATTAGAACATGCGTCTGACTAAGTTGAATTCAAACTTGAACTATTTTATTTTAAAACTTTATGTTTGGATTGTAATATTATTATTTTAATTATTATTGCATTGGAATATTTATCTTTCAGTTGCTTAAGAATTGTGATGTTTATCTTTGATTGTTTCGAGTACTCCGGGTATAGGAAAAAAAACCACGAGAGGACATTTGGTGTGTGCGGTTGGGTGGCATCCGCCCACAAATGCACTCAGGTGCGTTTTGGTGATCCGTGTTATAGTTGCGGGTAGATGAGAATACCAGAATCTCAAATAATGAGCCAAATAACAATTACCAAAAGAAACAAAAACTACTTTCAAATGAAAGCCATCAAAGCGTACCTAGCGGAAGTCATCTCAACTAGATATTGTCTCCCTTTGGAACTACTGTGTGATAAATCTAAACATGCCCTGTAATATAATGAAACACATGTGCATGCATTAGAAATTCAACCCTGCTGCCCATGAATTGGCATACTCCATCTTACAGGACAAATGGACAATTGCTAGGTGCAACGCCCATGCAAAACAGTTCAAGAACTTGCAGGACATGGCCGGTTACGGATCTCTAATTCCGATACATGTGCCTGGTTTCTTCTCACATTCATATACCGGATATACACATGCAGTATTTTTGCTACACTTAGAGCAGTCGTGCTGCATTTTCACATGGCCATCACCACGATAAAGACGGCAATCATTACGATTCATCAAAATGACAGAAATGTAAAACGAAGGCCTTCTCGCTGGACCAAGCGTTGCAAAAATGGTGATAACTTTGTAGTAGTAGTAGTAGTAGTAGTAATTTACAAAAGAGGCTCTGAAGCTAGAAAAAAACTGATAGTACAAGCAGCGGCACCAGCAGAGTAAGCGTTTGGGCAGCAATAAGCGCAGCCAGGGTTGAGAGCATGTCCAGCGTTACCATACTACGATGATGACTCAGAATCTCCTTCCTTGAACACCTTCACCCAGTTGTCGACGCTGTCGATTACTTCGCCGGTCTTCTTCAGGTAGCGGACCTTGCTGCCATCCTCGAGGATTTTGTGCCCAACCCTACTCGTCACGTTCTTCTCCTTTGAGTAGAGCATCATGTTCGAGCTATGAATTGGGCCTTCAATCTGACAAAAGTAATTCCCCCAAAGTCTTGTCAGAAGATAATAATTATGACACTGAATCTATGTTCTTGCCAGGTAAATATGCGAGCATACAAGGCAAGAGGAATGGAGAGAAGAAGTTTTGAGAAAAATACTACTAACCATGACAATTTCACCAGGTTCATCCTCTGTGCCTTTCTTGTGCTTTGACTTCAAGTTCAGATCCTTCACTATCACAGTGCTGTTGTGCTTGTAAAGCCGTACGACTTCTCCAACTTTACCTTTCTCACGGCCTGCGATGACCTGCACTGTGTCGCCAACCCTAACATGCATCTTGTGCAGCATAGGAAGACTGTTTGGCTTACACTTCTTCCGTTCCCATCGCTTAAGCTGCAGTGGAGAAGGATTTCTGACATTTAACAGCTGCTAGCTGACAAAGTATGAGATGATAAACCCAGACTGGCACTCACCCTCATTTCAATTGGGCTTGTCTTGGCCATGAATCTGACCTGTGTATCAAATATATGTACAGCTTGTTAAAGTTTCGCATGAAAAGAACGTATTGATTCACTTCTAAGAAAATACAAAAGGACACATTTATCAGTTATGTTATGTTGCAAAATCACACAGACAGCCACCACAGACCAAGTAAGAAACTGTAGGGTCGTGCTATACTTTTTTGCACGAGTTTTTCCTTTCCTTTTCGCAAAAATGTGTCTCACATAAGTACCAAAGATCTGTCTGTATCACTTAATTAGAAGCAACTATCTGGTCTCCCTGTTTTCCATGCGCCATTTTGGGACAACTACATTCAGTATGATTATAGCCTCCTTTTCCTATCACCTCCTTTTCCTGTCAGTGAGGAATTAGCTACGAGTGGAATTATTATATGAAGAGGATAAAGTAGGCTATGTTCAAGAGGCAAGACACTGATGAGGACATAGAGATGAAAACACGCTGTTCAGTATAATCAAGTGCCATTTTGGGTAAAACAAAGACTCCCTCCGTCCGGAATTACTTGTCGCACAAATGAATAAAAATGGATGTATCTAGAACTAAAATGCATCTAGATACATCCATTCTCATGACAAGTATTTTCGGACGGAGGGAGTATATATTCAGTGATACGCTTCTGATACACTATGAGCATGGCAATCATTTGTCACAGGCTATCTTGTGAGTGAATTGAGCTGCCCGTCAGTTTCCACCTTCTTTTATTGACAGAATGAATGCAACATTTGTTACTGACAGTCATACTTGATACAGTATGTGCCAGCAGAATAGAACAAAATAAACCTGTCCACGGTGTCATTAGGTGTTATCGCCGATTAGCAGAAATAAACTGGAAATGTTATCGCCGATTTCATCTAAGAAATGTTGCTACCCCTCACCCCTGGAGGTACACCGTTTACACTGCCCTCAGCACATTTGGCACAACTAAAACTTTGCAGGATAAACATGAACACATGATTATTCTGCGGTGACCCGTGAGTACACAGGAGACAGCACAATTTGCCCAATTGACACTCACACTCAAGTTCTAAGAATTCGAACATTCTCAACTCCCACTCAATCCATCCTCACAAATAAATTTGGACAAAGGCAGCAGAACAGCGAGCAAGGCGGAACGGGCATTTATCGTCGCCGTCCTACATTGCCATTTCCGCCAAGCTCTAGACTTGCGAGCCGAGAAGCATGGCAGGCAAGAGGGGATTCAAGGAAGAAGGGGGGGGGGGGGGGGGGCGGAATCCGGGGGGAGGCGGTAGTTATTACCCCAGACGGCGCGGTGGAGAAGGTGGCGGCGAGCGGGTTGCCCCAGAAGGCGCTGGTGCTCGCGGCCGAGACGGAGAGCGCCCCCATGGCGCCCTGCAGCGCCGCCATGCCGGCCATCGTCGCCGTCCTCTTTCCTCACTCGCTCACTCGCAGAGAAGCAGCAGCGGCAGCGGCCAGCGGATAACGAAGCGGCTATGTGCTCCCTGACAGGATAACGGAAGGAAGCGCCCCTTGCTTGCCAGTTTATAGATGGGCTTCGACGTTTAACGGGCCGGGCCTCTAGCCGGCTCCGACGGGCCGAAAGGGCACCCAGTATCCAGCCAAGCCCGGCCCATCGTCCGCTCGTCTCCTTCCTCGTGGCGTCACGCGTCGGCCAGCCGTCGGCGTCACGAGAGGGACGCGGGCGCCGCTCCTCCTCGGAACGGAACTACGCCACGCGGCACGCGAGGCGGTCGCTTGCTTCCCCCGGACGCCCGGAGAGCCCCACTCGCCCGCCGCCCGCCGACGCGCGCAAGCCAAGCGACGGTTGCCGCCGAGGCAAGCAGCAAAGCCGACCCCCTCCCCATCCCTTCCCCCCTCCATTTTTCTACGGATTGCCGGCAAAAAGCCCCCGTCTTTATCCGCGGGATCGAGCCACGGTGATTTTTCGCCTGGGCGGTGGCGGTGGGCGGCGACGTGGATGGATCGGCCCCGCCCCTTTTGCGATCCCAGGCCCCAATCTACCTACGGGGAGGAGGGTGACGCGCCACCTCCGATATTCTCTTCTCCCAAATCCCAATCATGCTACATACACGAAAGGAAAGAACAACATGCTACATGTGCACTACATTCCGGAGCAGTTAGGCCAGTTCAGCCACTCGCTCCACCGGATCACCATCACCGGATCGATCCTGTCCCTTTCCTGCAACTACCATCTAGCATAGTTGTTAAATCGTTGCCTGAATTGTTCCTGCCGTGCAAGCAAGACACTATGTTTCCCATAGGATAAGCGCGAGTGCGACTGCAGGGGGGGCTGTTGAGCCCCTGATCTTTATTAAGATTCTTTGCCTCTCTTCTTTAATTCCTCCATTCTTGATACAGTTGCTGAGTATGGATGGGACATGTTGTGATCAACATGTATGTAAGCAGACACTGCTTGTTTTGTCCATATGCAGAGTTGCCAAACTGAGTGGATAACAATAGGTTGTCTATTTTATTGGATGATTGCCGTGGTCATCACTTAGCACCATGTCAATGATAAACTACGCTTAATATCTCGCGGGGATCAGGTTGGTGCTTTAGTCTTGAGTAAGAAAAAGGCACCATCTTGCTAATAATGGGGCCTTACCTCCATCTCCATGCTGGTAGTTATGTAAGAAGTAAGAACTTGGCACAATTCTCAGACCGGAGTACATTCCGAATACGCCCGGGCTTATCTGCGCAGTTATGATCCATGAATCCTGGAGCCTGAGATCCTTGCGCACAAGCAAAGGTTTCCTTTGCTTCACTCTATGCCACTTCACAACAGGACGTGTCAAGGAGTGCACTTCTCTTGCTGATCAAAGGTCCAGCTGACAGAGATATTTCAGCCTATTTGGCCTCCACAAGAGAGTTACTTAGCAGAGACGCACGTTGATGGGCTTCAGAGACAAGTGAAGCTCATCCTCCAGTTGCCTCCCACACTCACCAACTCGCCGAGGTTTATATATATCTTAGCATCCTGTCTGGTACTCTCATCCATGGAATAGAGACATGAGTAGTTAGAGCTTCAAACCGAAGGGAAAGCCATGGGTGTCTTGACTCTGGTTCATATCCTTGTCAGCTTTGCTGCCTGTGCCGAGGCCATACGGAGAGCCGACTTCCCCCCTGGTTTTACCTTTGGGACTGCTTCCTCAGCTTACCAGGTCAAGTATTGCGAAAAAAACATCCATCTCTGCTTTCAGCCGTTGTGGTTTTGGTTAGTTGTCTGATAGTTGTTTCTGGTCAATATTTTACCAGTATGAGGGTGCTGTCAACGAGGGTCAGCGTGGTCCTACGATATGGGATACTCTCGCAAGTCGACCCGGTGCAGTAATGAAGTCTTGCTGCAAAAATTTGACTGCTCTGAAGATTATATCTGAATGTCGGGTTTTTCTTCTGCAGGGCGGGTGATCGATTTCAGTAATGCCGATGTTGCTGTTGATCACTACCATCGTTACAAGGTAAGTTAACTAATGAATCTCTTTTTTGTTTACATGATTTAGTTCATTCATTTATTAAGCTATATGCAGCTGTAATTTGAACTCTACCTTAGTCATTGGTGTTGGGTTCATAACATCCTGTTGATCCAATTTTGTTAGATAATTTCCAACAATTTCTTGTTGATCTAATGATGCGTTATTGATGGTAAACTTATTAGGGATTACTTTATCAACATGTAAGAATGTCCCTTGCTGCCTGCATTCCTGAATCCTGACAGCTGATAAAGATTTGCCTGCCTCTCATTTTATCTGCTTCTAGTAATTTAGGAAAATGTGAAACGGCTTGTGCATTTGCACATTTACTTGATGTCACTAAGCATCAATGTATTAACCAATTAGCATTTTGTTGCTAGTTTCATCTTGTCCTTTCCATTTTGACAGTTGAAACACTAGCTTAATATATCAAATTACAAATCCACTTTTCTAGCATGGTGCTTCAAATTAAGACAGCAGGAAGACTATTTCTAAGGTTATTGTGAATATGAGATGCCATTTTGGATTAGCAAGAAGGTTTTCTGAAATAGAGTTCCATATTTCTTATATTTGTCCAACTACTATTATTCTTGGACTAGGTTTATGATTAAAATAGAAGACCAGCCACATCGATAAATTATCTATACTTGACAAGCCCCAGTCCTGGCTTGCAGGAAGATGTGGACTTGATGAAGGATATTGGCGTGGATGCATACCGGTTCTCTATCTCATGGGCACGCATTTTCCCAAGTATGTCTGAGGTAAATTCTGTTCAGATATATTTATATTCTTAACTCTCCGTGCTAAATTTATAGATGTTTTTTCTTGCCAGATGGAACGGGCAAACCTAATGAGGAAGGACTGAGTTACTATAACAGCCTCATAGATGTTCTATTAGAAAAAGGTGCTCTGTTTTCGACATTTCAGTGTCTGCACAATGCAAGCTGCTGCCTACTTCCATTTTTATGATTATCCATTTCTCTGTAACTGTGCATCAGGTATACAACCATACGTGACACTCTTCCATTGGGACCTTCCACAAGCACTGGAGGACAAATATGGTGGCTGGTTAAACTCGCAAATCGTGTATGTGACACTATTGCATTACCTTCTTCGGAGATGCTCTCTTACACAATCTATGTCGCATAGAAGTTCTTTATTTTCATGAAAAAACTGGTTTGGTTGATCCTGACAGATAAATTACACAGGGAGGATTTTGTTCACTATGCCTCTACTTGCTTCAAGGAATTCGGAGATAGAGTGAAGCACTGGATCACTGTTAATGAGCCCCATAACTTTGCAATTGATGGCTATGATTTTGGCATCCAAGCACCTGGGAGGTGCTCCATTATGTCTCATTTGTTCTGTAAGGAGGGTAAATCATCAACTGAACCATATATTGTGGCTCACAACATACTCTTAGCTCATGCTGGTGTTTTTCATGCTTACAAGCAACATTTCAAGGTAATCCATTGCAAACACATCCTCAAGTAATGTTTATTAAGAAAAGAAATGAACGCTGTTATGTACTAATTGCAGAAAGAACAAAGAGGCCTCATAGGGATCGCACTTGACTCCAAGTGGTATGAACCATTGTCGGATGTTGATGAAGACAGAGAAGCAGCAGCACGAGCAATGGACTTTGAGCTTGGATGGTGAGACAATAAGTTCCAACTTGATGTGCGACACATCAAATTAAATTCCTATGTAAAAATTGCAGCAGATAGGCATTGTTCATGTACTGATTGTCAAATTTTGCGATCCTGATTACAGGTTCTTGGATCCGTTAATGTTTGGCCGCTACCCAGCTTCTATGCAGAAACTTGTAGGCGACAGGCTGCCTCAGTTTTCAAGGCAGGAATCACAGTTGGTATCTGGGTCACTAGATTTTGTAGGCATAAACCACTACACGACATTATATGCTAGGAACGACAGGATGCGGGTAAGGAAACTTGTGATGAACGATGCTTCAACCGACGCTGCTGTCATCTCAACTGGTCAGTCATGGTAAACGAAGATATTATAAACCTCATAATCCAGTGTCAGTATTACTGATTTCCTCCATGTGCTATGCAGCTTACAGGCATGGAAAGAAGATAGGAGAAACGGTATACCTGCAGCTTTAGATTTTCTGTAAACTTTCGTTGGTCATGTTATGTAAATCACATGTTTGATTGAAAATACATGTTTATGTATGGACTTTCAGGCAGCGTCGAATTGGCTGCACATAGTTCCCTGGGGCATGTTCAGCCTGATGAAACATGTTAAGGAGAAGTATGGGAATCCACCTGTGTTCATTACTGAGAATGGTAGGTAGCTGAAGATTGTACTGTTTTGTCAGACAATAAGATTTTTCTCCTTAAACACATAGTCAGTGATAATTAACCGCTTATATATCGCAGGAATGGACGATTCAAACAGCCGGTTTTCAAGGTTGGAAAATGTCCTACAGGACGATAAGAGGATACAGTACCACAGCGACTACATGACCAACCTCCTGGATGCTATAAGGTGAGGTTTCATTTATCTGTGCATATACCATAACTGAACCACCAAGAGCGCAGATGATCATCACCTGTTAAGCTTGTTACTTAAGGGCTCGAAATGCAACCTGAATGAAATGGCTGCAGGAAGGAAGGGTGCAACATCCACGGCTACTTTGTGTGGTCGCTGCTGGACAACTGGGAGTGGAACTCGGGGTACACGGTGCGGTTCGGCCTCTACTACATCGACTACGACAACAACCTGACGAGGATACCCAAGGCCTCCGTCGAATGGTTCAGCCAGGTTCTAGCCCAGAAGACCGCTGCCATTGTAGATAAATCATGATATATAGCAGAGTGATTCTTCAGTCACCGTCCCAATTGTGCATAGTTACCATTTACACACATACGAGTACATACCCCTTACTAGGAGGCAAAATTGTAACTGGAGAATTCAAAAATTGTAAATGGAGCTTCATTAAAAAAAAAATTCATTCAAAAAAAAAATTTGTAACTGGAGAATTCCCTAGACGGCCGTCAACAGCGCCATCGAGCGTGCCGCGGCGGTGCTTGTACAGTGATGTTACAGAGATCAACAACAAGAGAATTGTACATCCCGTCATTTTTATTCTAGTGTATGTGGATAACAGTAAACAGTGATTCTTCAGTCTCTGTTTCAACTGTGCATATTACACATACATACATACATACATACATATCTTAGGAGCAAAATGTAAACCTGCGTGACCATCGACCACGCCGTCGAATGTGTCGTGGTCGTGATTGTACACTGATGTTCAGACATCAACAAGAGAGTTAATACATCTCAACCTGCTTCTTGTAGTGTGTGTTGATGCTGTTTTTCTTTTCCTCTGCTCGAAGTTGAACTCACGGTGATTCTTCGGTCGTGCTTGTACACAGTGATTCTTCGGTCGCCGTTTCAACTGTGCACATTACACATACTTGGTACACATCTCAGGAGCAAAATGCAACCTACACGACCATCGACCACGCCGTCGAATGTGTCGCGGTCGCGCTTGTACATCGATGTTACAGAGATCAACAAGAGGGTGATCCAGTTCTTGAGCATCCCATCCATTTTATTCTAGTGTATGCTATGTTGAATGCCGATGCTCCTTACCCTTTCTCCCCAAAGTTGAACCTGACAGTGGTGATTGGAGCTCAACTTTAAAGTTTAAAGATGTGCTGCGCAGATGAAGACAAGCCCAGAAAAGTTTGAGATGCCGTCGGGGGCCGCATGGCCCCGGCAACTTCACTTCAGGTCTTGTTGAGTTGAGCATGGTCCCTCCGCCCTGAAATTTCGAGCTATTCCCCTCTCCCCTCCCTTGTAGGAATTTCCGCCCGCAACTGCAAGCTTTGTGCCTGCGATCTCGTAAAACGCCGAGGTGAGCTGCCTCGATCGAGATGATGATTGATCCGGGCGCAGTTTCACCTGAGCTTCACCTGCCCGACCTCCTCTCTTGGATGCTGCTACCAAAACGCCTTTCGGGCGCCATGTGCCGCGCCGCAGCTCACGCATTTTCCCCCGGATTCTGTCGGAAACCCAACTGTTTCCCCCCCAAGAGTTGCTGATTTCCCCACAATGACAATGGGTCCTCGATGCATGCGCGGGCTAGCTTGCACGTAGAGTAGCTTCCTGAATTTCCCCCAAAGCTTCCAACAGAATTTCCTGAATTTCCCCAAACGTGGAAGCCTTGACGTGGGTGCTTTTTGTTCTGTTTTTGTCTGTTGGTGAATCGGTTGCCAACATGGCGACGTGCTTCCAACACGTTGCGCTGATCATTGGTGGGAGGAGGGCTGGGAAAACGACGGCCTAAACAGAAATGATTATTGGAGGAAGAAGAAGAAGGAGAAAATCACACATGGAAAATGCGTCCGGGGACGAGATGTGAGGGGAGGTGGGCGGGGCGACAACGAGGGCGAGAGGGCAGGTAGCACCAGTGGGCTCGTCTAAATTCGCTGTTTTGACCCTTTTGTGAACGTTTAGCGGGATCTGACCCCGGTCCCAAAAAAATTCCCGATCTGACCCTTTCGCTACCGCCACACTCCTCGGCGGTAGGAGTACACAGCCTACCGCCATGTCCGTTGGCGGTAGGGCTCCCGTTAGGCTGACGGCGCCGTCTGTCGTGCTGACGTGTATTCGTCGTCGGGCGCTCAAACGTGTCAGCGCGTCGGGCAAAGCGTAGGGGAAACCACATGTAAAAGTGTGTGTGGCCAGCCAGCGAAAGCCATCCATCCAGGCCCCGGGAACGAAGGGCTGTAACGAACATGCCGTACACGAGAGACGAGACGAGATTCCCGCCCCGAGTCCAAGCAGGAATTCGCGGCTTTGCTCGATGAGTTGCGCCTGTGGCGCAAAAGCCGAGCAGGGTTTCCTCCGGCGGTTCGGCCGTGCCGGGATGCGATGCTAGCTCCATGCATGTGGGTTTCTGAGTTCCGATCGAAGGTTCGGCGGAAACTTTGGGCGGAGGCCGGTGGAATTTCTTGGCTTTTACAGATGGGAAACTTCTTGCGGATAAGATAACTGGACGTATGGTGAGAGACCGAGATACGTCCGGCGTTTTATTTCCAGAGAAATACACCGAACGCAATGGAGAAACGCACCACGTACCCACTCGCTTGGCGGCTAAGAAATGACGTAGTCTTGACGAGGTTCAAAACTGGCAAAGCTGGCCTTTGACATCTCGCCATCCAACGGTTTGCAGTTTAATCACTGAAAAATAACTTAACTTGCCGAGACGCCGAGGACAAGTATATGCAGTTTGACTTCTACTTTAATACTGTCGTAGAAGTTGATGAATGTACCTAGACAAATCTAATACAAGTAATTCGTGACGGAGGTATTACTATGGACATAACTAGTGGCAGAGACAAAGGGACCAACACAGACTGACACCACCCCCCCCCCCCCCCCCCCCCCCCCCCAAAAAAACCCACACACACATCACATATTTGTTGGTAATTTACTAATGACCAGTGTAAAATAAGTGATTGTCTGTTGCCAAAAACCTCTTTTTATTGGTTTGGCCCTCCTCAATCAGTTTTGTTTTGAGTAAATGAAACCGGTGCATTGATAAGCAAACAAGTTACACTTATATATGTTTTGAAGAGGCATGTCCCGTATATGTCGCAGCGGTTCAAATCGATGCAACAGTTAGGAAATAGAGGGATGCGTTGGTTTGTACAGAGCAACCGCATAGCAGTTCATCAAGGGTACATTCCCCTGTTAATTAAACATAACTAATTCAATTCTAACACCACTCCCCCTCCACCCTAATTTACGCTTGTTCGTGTAGAATCTCCACATGCTTGTCCAGGTAGGGTCATCATCTCAAAGATTGCCCATTGTATGTAGTATCATCACCTTGAAAGAATTCCCCTCCAAAAGTTCTTCATTAAAATCCTTGATGAGAACCTGAAAAATGAACTCACGAGGAGAAAGAGTGCAATATAATGTTTTAAACAGGAATAATTCAAAAAGATATTCTCCTTAATTCTTGCAAGTCTCGAAGTCGTCACATACTACCATGAACATATTTTTTGAATGTGCAAGTTGGTAGAGACTTGGTAAGTAAATCAACAAAAAATCGCATTTCAAGATACTTATTTCCCCACTTTCCTGAAGCTCATGAGAGAAAAACTAAGAAGAAATATGCTCAGCGATATTGCTCTTTGATGTATCTTCCTTGCATCTGTGCAACACAAGCCGCATTATTTGCGTAGATATTGGTAGGCGATTCAATAGAACCAATTCCACATGAATGGGGCGGCCACAATGATGGCATCTGTCTATCTGTCGGCTGCAATGGCGGCGATTTCTTGCTTCTGCTCAGACGAGAGGCTTTCCCATACACCTTTATAGTTCGAGGAGGACATGGCGGGTGTGGTGCAGAGAGGAGAAAGGGAACGAAGGATGTTGGATGTGGCTACGGCCGGGCTTGGTGCTTAAATAGCGGCTGTATGGTAGGGCAACCGGCAAGATGGTTGATGGTGGGCGGCAAACGAACAGATGGTGGTGGCGGAGCAGGGTTCCTCGGCACACGCACATGTTTAATGTAGGTAGGTGGACGGACGGGCTATCGTTTGAACATGGAACAGTTGCATGCACCGCGGAGCGTCGTGGGCGGTGCTCTCGATCGGCACGCCGCCTCAATGCCGGAGCGGCGTGAGAGGGCACGAAGCTCTGAGTCAGCATGAATGCGGCACTTGTGCTCTGGAGTGGCGGTGACCACTTCAGGCGGAAAAGAGCGCGGTGGCGAGGGAGTTTTTGGGTGGGCCAATTTTGTCGAACACTTGTGTGGCAGGAGTCCGGTCTCCCGTAAAGCCCCATCCCCTGTTTGTTCTTGGTTTGCGGGGGAAAAGGATCGCTCGGCGCACCGATACATGCCCGCATTTGATGGTGAAACACTTCTAGACCTGAATTGCCGGCGGGGCGTTGGAAATGCCCTCACACAACCAGGTTCTTAGAGGCTAAGGTAACCCTAGAAATGAGTGGAATTGGCTTGCACTGGCGCTATGGCCTGAATTGTACATATACTTAGAAGCAAAGTTAAAAGACTATCTTATTAACCACTGTCCAGTGTTCACATACTTGAAGGCTAAGAAAACCCCCAGAAACGAGTGAAATTGGCTAGCACTGGTGCTATGAGATGTCAATGCCCTTTCCAATTCCAAACCCAGTCATCCTCATTGGCCACACAACAAGACACGCATACACCAATTACGCTTCCTCTCAGCATCGACTGCTCGGTACGGAACACAACACTCACCCGCGAAGACGACGCATCCCGCAGCCAGGCAGGCGAACCCGAGAGAGAAGCCAAGGCGGCACACACGACGTCGACCCAGCCGACGCGAGCAAGCGAGCACCCACGAAGCTGCCCGCCCAGCCCACGGCCAACCCACCCTACGCCCCAGCCTGTCTTCCCCTACCCGCAGCCGCGGAAACGGAAGCATCGCCACCATGCACCACGCCCACACACATCCCATCCCATCCCATCCCATCCGTCCACCGTCCCTCTCCCTCTCCCTCCCGCGCGTCCCGCGAGACCCCGGCACCTTCCCCTGAAACCCACCTCCCTCCCCCCTATTTATTCCCTCCCCATCACACTCTTCTCCACAACCACATCCCAACCAGCCCAGCAGCGATCCATCATCCATCCCCCACAAGCACAGCAAGCAACCAAGAAACCATCACAGCGAGACACAATCCACTCACATCGACCATCATCAATGGCGGCGCATCAGCAATCGCAGCAGCAGCAACAGCAGTCGCAGGCGGTGGGGTTCGAGGACTACCTGCCGGTGATGGCGGAGCGGCTGGGGGAGGAGGGGCTGATGGAGGAGCTGGCGGCCGGGTTCCGGCTGCTCATGGACCCGGCCTCCGGCCTCATCACCTTCGACAGCCTGCGCCGCAACGCGCCGCTGCTGGGCCTCGGGGGCATGTCCGACGACGACCTCCGCGGGATGCTCGCCGAGGGCGACTTCGACGGCGACGGCGCGCTCACCCAGATGGAGTTCTGCGTCCTCATGGTCAGGCTCAGCCCCGACCTCATGGACGAGCCCCGCAGGTGGCTCGACGACGCCGTCGCGCAGGCCTCCCAATTCCTCTTCACCAGCTAGTTTCGACCGCTCCGATAGGAACTTCGTCTTCTTCTTCTTCGTCGTTGTTGCTTCTTCTTCTTCTCCGCTGTTCATAGAGTCAGGATTCAAGAAAAGAATGGCACTGTCGATTGCTTCAATGATCCCCATCATGTGTACTCCCTGCTCTCTGACCGTTCCCCGCACGGGAATCTCTCTGAATTAATCGACATAAGCTTCCAATTTTCCAACAACACCGCATTGCGGCATTGCTCTGTTCTCTGCTATACTTGTCACGAACAAATTCGGAATCCGTCCATCTTTTATGCGAAACCGTCATAAACGTTGATTGAACAGCGTATGACAAAAAACCCAATACGCAACCATTCATCAACGCTCGCCATGGGTCGGTCAGTAAGATCACGCATATATGCCGTGTCGCAACAGAACAGATGATATTGCCCGCCCCTTCTCTGCTACGCACATCGCACACGAACAAATTCGAAATTCCTTCATCCTCACTCAGTGTATGTAGAATTAATTGCGAAGATGTGCAATGCAGTCATCGGGGATTCGGTGCAAGTACAAGAGGCGGTTTCAGGCCCCAGGCAGCCCGGGCGGCTGCCTGGGGCGTAGCACGTATTTCCTTCGTTGACTGTAGCTACAGTATTAGAATGTAGCTACAGTGTCCCGAAGCTCGCCTGGGTTGGCCTGGGTCTTCACGTATTCCTGGGTCCGCCACTGAGTACAACCGATCGATCGATCGATCGATCAACAAGATGATGCATTGCCCGTCCCCCATCGGCCCGCCGATCGATCGATTATCCACGAGGCTGGGCAGTGTTCACAGTTCACACGCGATCTTATCGTATCGCACATGCGTCATGGCTGAAACCCGATCGCGCGGGGTTGCAGGACACCAAGAAACCCCGGACCGATAGAGGGAGAGGTGCCAGCAGTCAATCGGTGGTGGTAGCAGCCTCCGGTGGTGCCGAGGTCAACAAACGAAGCAACCGTCCGGCGAAACGAAACTCGTGAAGCACAACGCACGCACAAGCCTCCAATTCAATTCAACACGGCGTACATGTCAATTCCTGCTAGCAGTACTAGTGCTCCGTTCAGCTGTGTTTACTCGGTCCGAGCCGTGAAAAATATCCGAACCCAGAGGAAAAGGAAGGCGCGTCGTTCAGTACTAGTCGTTGTCGATGTATTGGAAAGGTGGCCGGAAGCTTCAAAAGCGAGCGAGCGAGCAGGGGGGGCGCGTGGGAAAGCAGCTGCAAGCAAGCCAGCAGCCGAGGCGAAGGTCCGGAAAAGAAGCCCGTCCACGTCGTGCCGTCGGCGTACCCACGTCCGTCGACGTACGTCCGAGCGCTATCCGGCTCTGCCCCGGTGGACTTCTGGCCTCGTGAGCTTCCTCGCGCCCAATTTCCCCGTGGACTTTCACCGCCGAGCACGTACGTCTCGCAGGTGTGTCTTGTGCGCCGGCCGGCCGGCGGCTGGCGGTCCGTACGTGCACAAGATGGTCATACCGGACGCGGTGTTGGTTGACCCGGTACCACGTCGGCGTGGCAGGTGTGGTCCGGCCGGCGCCGACGGGGGCTCGGGAGATCGAATCGGGGAGGCCCCGTGCCATGCAGCAACCGGGAAATTCATTTCTCGTGCTACGACTACCCACTGCCTGCCTGTCTGGTTCGATGAACGGGGATTCGGGCATTATTAGAGCAAGTTTAATAAGGCCTACTCAGCAGACTATAGCAAGTGCCACGTCAAAAAATCCTAGCTGGATGAAAGAGAGCGCAGCGGGCGCTAGAATTGTCGCCCGGCTGCAGCACACCTCGCGAGGAGAAGGAGCTCGCATGCAGCCGATGGCAGCGCTTGAGCCGGCGCTTTCTTCTTCCCTCCCAATCAGGCTTGTTTCTTTCTCTTTCTCACATGTAAACATTAAATACTACAGCCAGTCTAGTAGCTATTCAATAGCTAGCCCATTAGAGCATCTCCAGCCGTTGGCCCCCCAGGGGCCCGAAATAGAGCCGCCTAGGGCAGCCGGCGCTAAAATCGGCATGGGGGGCTCGGCTTCCCAGTCGCGTCCCCGGCGTCGTCCCCCAACCGACGCTTTCGGCCTAGTATGAGCATAGAATCGGCCCAAACAGTAAACATAATTCGGGTTTTTCATTAAAAATATAATACAAAACTAAAAAAAAAACTACGTCGACTACGTCATCCCACCGCCGCCGTCCTGTCGCCGTGCCGCCGCGTTCTACATGCCGAGGAGCTTGTAGAAGTTGGTGTAGTCGCCGTCGCCGTCCTGCGCGCCGCGGCCGCCGTCCCTGCTGCAGCCCTGCCCTGCGTCGCCGAAACGGTGCAGGTCGGGGTTGGAGGGCCCGGGCGCCTCGCCGTCGCTGTCGTCGTCGAGGATGATGAGGTCGGCGATCTCCTCCTCGCGGCGGGCACGGTGGCGAGCCTCGATCTCCATGAGAGCCCGGCGCTGCCGCTTCATCTCCTCCCGGACGTAGTCGTCCCGCGCCCACTTCATGGCCGCCTCGTCGTCGGCGGCCATGGCGAGGTGCTCCTGCTTGACCACCGCCGTGCCAGGCTCCGTCTTCGGCCTGACAAGGCGGAGGTGGCCGTGGGGAGGTGAGGGCTCGCGGCGTCGGCCCTCGTTGATGGTGATGCCCCTGCCGCCGCTGCGACCGCTGCGCCGGAGCGGCGTCACGCCGGGCTCGGCCTTCACGGCGACTAGCGGCGTGTGCGCTGCGCCGGAGGAGTGGGAGGAGTGGGAGGACGACGACGACGGCGCCTCCATGCGCGGTGGCTGCCACGACGAGCCCCTCCGGCAGGAGATGGACGTCGGCTCGTCCGGGTACTCGAGGCGCGGCTCGTTGCCGCCCTCGATATGCTCGAGGACGGCCTCGAGCGTGCGTCCGGGGACGCCCCACCAAAGACGGCGGCCCTTGCTGTTGTTGCGGCCGCGCGCAGGGCCGCCGTTGGTGGAGGCGAGCTGCTCCTCGCGGCGGCGCTCGAAGTACGCCGTCCAGAGGTTGACGCTATCGGGAGCGTACCTCGGCTGCCGGCGCACTTCCTCGGACAGGGAGGACCGGATCCGGGCGATCTCGGCGCGCCGCTCGGCTCCGGTGGGCACCGGTGGCACGGGGACGCCGCCGGCGCTAAGCCTCCAGGCGCCCAGCGCCCGCATGTCAGGCGGCGTCGGGTACTCCGCCTCGTACAACAGGCGGGCCTCGTCCTCGTGGAGGTGCCGGCGGCCGAAGCCGTTGCGGGCCGCGCCGTCGCCTGGGTAGCGCCCCGCCATTGGGGGGGGAGAGGGGGGAGAGAAGATCGCCGCGTGGGGGGAGAGAGAGGGGCGTCGGTGGTGGGACTTGGGGGCAGGCGGCGATGTGTGGCGAACACCGGCGAGGTCGGCTTTTATAGGAGGCGAGCGGGCGGCACCGTGCGGACGCGTGGGAGGCGAGGTGTGGACGCGCGTCCCCCCGTACTGACTGCGTCGCCCCGTGAACGCCGGCTCGTGAACGCGCCGCATCAATGGAAGGCTGACCGGCGGCAGCCTTGCATTGATTCCCCGCGGGAAACCGAGGCGATGAGGACGACGACGCCCTGCGGTCGCTGACTTGGCGGACCCACCCGTTTTCGTGCCAAAAACGTTTCGCCTGGCGCCCCCAGGCGTCCCCCAACGCGCCGGGTTCGGCCTGGGTACGCCGGCGCAAAATTCGGCCCTAACCGGCGAAAAATGAGCTCCTGGAGGCACGACTAGGCCGATTTTCGCCCGCCGACGATAAAAAATGGCCTTGGGAGGGCCTGTTGGGGAGGGGGGACGGCTGGAGATGCTCTTATACCAGTCTACTCTTACAAAGGCTTTAGATGACGTGAAATTGATCTATAGCCAGCAGAAGGCTGCACCATTAACCATGCTCTTAGCGTGCATCGCCCCCGCGGCTCATCAATCGGGCCTCTTTCATTCCGAACTACTAGTAATCGGCCTGCTCGATCTGAAGGCACGATTCGCTGTCGTCTTCTCTTGAGCGAGCAACAAAAACCCATCCGTTCGCCATGATTGTCCTCCGCGATCTTGCTGGTGAAGTTTGGTCAGTCTGGTGCTTGCATAATCAAGAGATTCTCGGTGCTAGTACTACGTGCGTACTGACGTACCGTATGCTGTAGCTGAGGTGCAGCTACCGCGTGCAGCCGTGAACTGTGCCCAGCTGTGCCTATGCTTGCTAGGTGCTCCGTGGCTTCCTCCCCCCAAGTATACGCGCACTTATTTATTTATGTATGCCTCCCCATTTGTAGCTAGCCATGGCCTTGCACGCACATTGATCTCTGCCACGCCTTCAAATTCAAATGATCAGTACTACTACTGGTAGTAGAATATTAAACCGGGTGATCGGCATTGAGCTGTACACGAACTACTACTATCAAACAGCCAGCATCGACCCGATCCTTCCCGCGCACACGCATGATTCCTCTCGCAACATGTTGTCCCCGTGCCGGCCGTGGCGCGGCCATATGATCTGCTCCCGCCGGCTGGGGCGGTTCCGTGTGCGCCGTGGAGGGTTCACAGCACAAATAATAATCAAATCTCAACTACGAGTGGTAGCTAGCACGGGAGTAATAATCCTCCTTGATCGCCTACGGATCCCTTGGCTTTGATTGATTTTCTGCAACCGTAGTACGTACGATCTTTGGTTGCACACGTGAGGCTTGCTCCCTCCTCCTCCCTCGCCAACGGCAGATGCTGCTGCGGCAAGTTGGGCAGTGAGTCAGAGGAGTGTTCGGCAGGCTGAGGTGAGCTGTCCACTGACCGGGGGCACAGCTGTGCGCAGGCCTACGGATACACAAACGCACGACACTTGACACTGGCGGTTTTTATATTATTCTCATGAACGGTGCGGGGGCTGGCTAGCTAGCTTCTCGGATTCTTCTGCCTTCTCCCAGGCGTGCCACTGGATCGCTGCATTTTTATTTTTTTTGAAACGGCGGATCGCTGCATTTGACTAAGCAGCGCGGCACCGGATCACGAGCTCGACCGATCCATCCATCTCTGCGACACCATGCATATGCATGCCAGTGGGTAGTTTCTCCAAGCTGCAGATTAAAAATAGTGCGTGGTAGCACTGTGTAAACAAATGGCACATGCACGTTCACGGAATAGCAGATGGATCGAACCAAGATGGCACGACTTTCGTCACCCTGGCTCGTCTCCTCTCCTGCATGGCCAGTGCAGTGGCGCACGCACGCAACTCCTTTTTGTTGGGTACAAGTTGCGGCGGCGGCAGCTTGCGCTGGATTGTTCCACGATTTTCGCTCTGGATTGTGTCCACGGCTTGCGATTCTTGTGTGCGTGTCGTGTCCGGGCGTTGGGTGCAGTTGCGTATGCAGCGATGCGGCCTGATCGCTTCGAAATTAGCAAGGGCCGTCATGTGTGTGCGTGGGTGTTGGGGTAGGGATCTGATTCCTACTCCTGGCCGGCCTGTTTAGTTTAGGCTCGGTGACTGACAGCATTAATGCCAGCCTGTGCGCGCCTGCCTGCTCTTATCCTCACCGGACAAGAATCGTCGACATCTGATGCTCGATCGACGATCGATCAGGCGTCACTCAC
The DNA here is from genome assembly GCA_039707655.1 of Elymus sibiricus. Lineage (NCBI taxonomy): Eukaryota > Viridiplantae > Streptophyta > Magnoliopsida > Poales > Poaceae > Elymus > Elymus sibiricus. The sequence continues at coordinate 433,442,192 of CM077675.1, forward strand.
ACACTTGTTCATACATAAACATGTAAGTATGTACCACATCCACTGGTAGTACGTATACTGTATTAGCAAGACTGACTGACTGACTCTGCGAGGCTGCTTGCTTGACCCGGCTGGCTGCGGTGGAAAAGGTCAGTAAACTCAGCCGACATCTGATGCTCGACCGACCAGGCGTCGGTCACACACTTGTCCATGTTGTACTACATCCAGTGGTAGTATTAGCAAGACTGTCTGACTGACCGTGCTGTCTACGGTAGAAAGGGTCAGGAAACTCAGCCGAGAAATGAATGGTGGTAGCACGAAAGGCGAGACTTGTTCGGGTTCATTCCGTTGATGGTCCGCGTCGTCGCGAGCCGCGCGAGAATTCACTTTGCGACTGCGTTGAAGATGCGTTTCGGCTTCCGACTTGCTCCGATACCGGACTTGTTGAGTGCATGGAGCAGCGTGCAAAAGGTCCCGATCGCACCTGAACCGGACCTCCCGTGGACGGGCGCCTTGCACCAGTGGCACGAGCACGGCTGTGTGACCCAAGTTTGAATCTTGTGGACAGAATTTATTTCGCGGATTTAAAAACTCGGTGTCTAAAGAGTAGGGCGTTTTGGAGCTCGGCCTTCATGGAGCCCTTTATTTTTGAAAAATTCAAAATTCAAACTTCTTGGTTTTAAAAAAATCTGAAAAAATATGCAAGTACACAAGGATGAAATGTAAATGTGTGCAAAAATTCAGGATGAAATACATTGAGATGCGATATGTGCAAAAAGAACAAATTCATGTATTTTTGGGATGAATAGTATCATGTGTTAAAAAGCCACAAATTTGTTTTTTTCTGTACAGACCTCGTTTCAACGTATTTCATCCTAAAAATTTACACACATATGTGTTATGCCTCCATGTATATCTGTATTTTTTTCAGTTTTTTTTGAAATGTAAAATCACAAATTTTGATGAAATTTGGGTTTTCCAAAAAACCGGCCTCCATGGAGGCCGAGCTCCAAAAGGTATTTTCGGTGTCTAACACCTTTCTTCTTGATTTAAACGCCACGGGCAATTAAACCGTTGGTCTATTTTTCTCTTTCTCGACCGGACTGCTCGTACGACCAGTATGGAGATCTGGTTACGACTTTGCTCTCTCCGTGCAGTGTGGGCCGCGACATTGTATACACTCAGGGCCATGGGATGGGCTTAGTCGTGCGATCCCTTGGTAGACCGTGCAAAGCTTTTTTATACTTCCTCCGTCTTAAAATAAGTGTCTTAAGCTTAGTACAATTTTATACTAGAGCTAGTATAAAGTTGAGACATTTATTTTGGGACGGAGGGAGTATACGAGAAAACTATGCGGTAACGCCAGGGTTTTGTGTAGCATCCTTCTCGTCCGAAGTGCGTGCAAATGGACCGGCAAATAGGTTGACGTACTGGTTTAGTCTGTTTCGTTGTTTCTTTTGGCTTTCTTTGTTTCATCATCGGTTTTCTATAGATTTTTTGTTCTTGTTTGAATTTTCATGGTTTCTTCATTTCTTTCATGGTTTTTAATGTTTTTTATTTTCTGTATTTTTCTTCGTTGTTTAGTTCCTTTCTCAGTTTTCTTGCTTGTTTTATTTTTTCTTCATTTCCCTTACTTCTTCTCTCGGTTTTCTTTGCTTCGTTCTTGGGTTTCACTATTTCCATTCTTTTGGGTTGGTTTTCTTTGATTTTCAATTTTTCTTGGTTTCTCTGTGATTTTCTTTAATTTTTTTCTTCAAATACAAGTTTATTTTTTAGTACATTATATACATTTGTAGTGTACACATGAAATGAATTTTTGTTACACGTTCACATTTTCCAAATACATGATGCACATTTTTGTTGGAATACGTGTTTGGAACACTTTTTTGAACACATGTTCTACTTTTTTTATGGTAATAAGTCTTTCTTTACAGCTACGCAAATATTTTATTGCATTGCATAAACATTTTTTTAAATGCAACTATTTTTTTGACATGCGAGAATACATTTTAAATCTCATGTACATTTTCTTAATGGTATAAAACATTTTTTATACGATGATATTTTTTAACATTGTATACACATTTTCCAAAAAATTGGCATACAGTTTTGAAATGCAGGAGCACTTTCATTGTCATGATTTTATTTTGAAACTATCAATATTTTTTAGTTGCGCTAACATTTTTTTGTGTTTTCTTAATATTTTTCAAATTCCTGATTTTTCTCAAAATAAATTTCGGTTTCAAAATCAAAAGAAGAAGAAAAAGGCAAAACCAAATTAGCACGACATTAGCATGACGTCGGCGTGGCGAACCCACATTCCTGCTGGGCCAGCCCAGCGCCAGCTCATTGCAGTTGAGGTTGCCTTCTACCTTGCTATAATCGAGACATAGACGCGCTCCTATGTGTTGCCCGTAACGATACCTACCAGGAATCGCCTATCGCACTCGGCTATCAGGCAGGACAAGTATTTTAGCCGAGCGTGAGTTTTTGTTTTTTTAGGTTTTTCCACTGCTTGTAGAAAAGTTTATCTTGGGGTTTCTTCTGTTTTTTTGGTTTTCTTTGTTTCATTGGTCTTCACTATTTGTCTTTGTTTTTTTAACTCGTATCTATTTATTATGACATACATTGTACATTTTCCATATAGACCAGGAACATTTTTGTAGATACATTTAACATTTATCAGATATATGGTTTTCTTCATACATATTGTACGTATTTCTTATACATCGAAAACATTTCTGTATACAGTATTAACTTTTTGAAGTACATGATTGAACTTTTTTGTGAAATACTTGTTTGAACATATATTTTTAATACACGTGAATAACTTTTTGTATGATATGAAACATTAGTTTTAAACTATCTGAACATTTTTATACATTGGATAATCATTTATTTTTTAAATTCACAGACATTTGGTTTGACACAAGCGACCTTTTTAAATAAATGTAACGTAATTTGATTTGAATGGTATTTTTTGATATGGTTGAGCATTTGTTTAATTTCACATACATTTTTTTGAATGGTACAAACATTTTTTAAAGGTTCAGCGAACATTGTTTACACTACATTTACATTTTCTTCATGTGCGATCATCAATTTAAATAATTAACTACTTTATTTTTTCATAATATATGTGTTTAGTTTTTTTTAAATAAATCAAAATATAAAACACATGCATGACGTCAACGTGATGTCGGCATGATGATGCCATGGGGTTACTGGGCCGGCCCAGTACTTACACCTTGTAGGCCTCTCACAGGAGTCACTGCACGCGCGCACACCAAAAACGGGGATGTTGTGCTTTTTCTCTCCCCTACGGCGACTGCCTAGGGTTTCAACGTACTCCGGCGCGTGCCGCCGGTTTTACTCCTGTTCCCGGTAGATCTCTTGCTGGTGACTCCTCGGACTCGGGCTGATCAAGGGAGGTCCTCTGCGACCTTACCCGGCCTTGGTTCGTTAGGGTTTTCCGGCAGATCGAACTAGGGTTTGAAGAGGACGGCTAGATCGGATCGCTGATGGCGGCTGACTCAAGTTCGCAGGGATGGCAAGGGAAGGAGACGACGGAGGAACTTCTTGCAAGGTTGAATCTGCAGGAGGAAGAGGACGACGATTTTGTGTGGGAAGAGGAACCGCCGGACCTGGGAGCGCCGGCGAAGTGGCTTGCCATAGCCAGGGTACACACTCCAAAGACTTTCAGCCCTAATGCTCTGTATGGGGACCTGCGTGCTGCATGGAACCCCGCGAAACCGGTGGTTTGGAGGAAGATCAGGGACAACTTGTTCACAGCCCAATTTGGCTGCCTAGGGGATTGGAACAAGGCTATGGTAGAGGGGCCGTAGCTATTCAGAGATCATGCGGTTATCATGGTTGAGTACGATGGTTTCAAAAACCCTGATAGCATCAAGCTGGATAAGCTGGCAGTGTGGGCGCAGATCCATCGACTGCCTGATAACTTCTTAATCGAGCCTGCTGTTTGGGGGATGGCATCCCGCATTGGTGAGGTGGAGGAAGTACAACTGAAGTTGCCGGCTGGCTTTTTTGGTGAGTTTGTTCGGATTAGGGTGAAGATCAATATCAATGCAAAAATCAAGAGATTTGTTACTGGAAAGAAGGGAGATGAGAGGGTAAGGTACCAAGTGAAGTATGAAAAATTGTCGATCTTCTGTTATAATTGTGGTGAGTGTGGACACTGGCACGAGGAGTGCGGCGATGGAGTTCATGATGCAACAAAGTTCAAGTGGGGCGATTTTGTCTTGTCCGACAGTGTTCGCTTCAGGCAAGCTGGAAGAGGCGGTTTTGGCCCTCAGAGGGGACGAGGTGGCCCACGGGCTGCAGGAGGAAGAGGCAGAGGGAGAGAACAATACAATCCCAACCAAAGCTGGCGTTTCAACGCACATCAGAATGATCCCCGCCGGGAGCAAGGACAGCAGGATGTGAGGACAGGTACTGCACCGGCACCTGATGAGACAGGGCCGAGTGAGCCACGTGAGATGATCGATGCGCCGAGCATCAAGGCGTTGGGGGCACCAGCAGGGAACAACAAAAGGTAGTCAGCTGAAAATAATCTACTTCCAGGGACAGTTCAGTCTCCTAGCGAAAGAGACGATGCCGTGGTATCTGATAGCTCTACAACTCTGGTGGTAATAGAGAAGCTCACGGGGGTGCCTCCGCTGCCTCCGGTCTATGTTTCTCCAAGGAAAGAGGTGAAGAGACCTAAGAAGAGGGATGGTAATAGAGGGGTTTTGTTCCAGGAGCCAACGACTACAGAAGAGATGACGGACAAGGAGTCAGAGGGTGTGAAAGATGCTAGCGATGAAGTTGCAGGATCGGCGGGCTCCTTCGAGGAGTGCCGCCGGGCACAATGAGTTCCCTCTGTTGGAACTGCCGTGGTGCGGGTAAAGCCGCGACAGTCCGAGAACTTCGCGAACTTGCGAAGAAATTTACCCCTACCGTGCTATGCATTGTTGAAACACAAATAAAGGGAGCACGTGTAGAAGCTTTAGCTAATTCCCTGGGCTATGACAATGCCTATGCTATAGATAGTCAAGGTAGAAGTGGTGGAATAGGAATTTTTTGGAATAATACAATAAGTCTTGAGATCTTGGGTGACTCTGTTTATCATATTGATGCAAAGATTGAGGAGAGTGGTCGAGACCCATGGAGGTTGAATTGTGTGTATGGCGAGGCCCAGACCCATCTAAGACACCAGACTTGGGATCTTATGAAAGGTTTGGCAACTTTGAATAACCTCCCTTGGTTGTGCGTGGGGGATTTCAACGAAGTTTTACGTCCAGATGAACATGAGGGGGCTGCTAACCGGAGTAATGCACAAATACAAGGCTTTCGTGATGCAGTTGATGTTTGCATGTTGATGGACTTGGGCTACCAGGGCAGATCTTCCAGACCCCGTTTGCCACCGACAATTTCATCAAGTCTTACTTGTCAGACATAGAATTCTTGAAGAAGAAGGAGAGGACACAGGTAACAGCGACACCGCGGTCGAGGGCGTGGGTGCCGCCACCATCTGATCACTTCAAGTTCAATGTTGACGCAGCTGTATCTAGCTCGGGCAGCTTTGGCGCAGTTGGCGTGGTTTGCAGAGATGCAGGGGGGCTTTTCTTGGGAGCTTCGGCACTGGTTCTGAGGGGCATCCGAGACCCTCAGGTGCTTGAAACCTTAGCTATTCGGGAGGCATTAGCACTTTCAGAGGATCTCTAACTCAACAAAATTTTGGTGGCCTCGGATTGTAAGGTGGCTGTTGATGCGATCAGAGAAGGAAGCTCAGCAAGTTTCGGCGCCATTGTTCAGGAGATCAAAGCTCGAGCTACTACTTTTACTTCATGCTCTTTTAGTCATGAGTATAGGACCTCCAATGTGGAGGCCCATAATCTCGCAAAGTATGCTTTATCTTTAGGGTTTGGCCGCCATACTTGGTTAGGCCAGCCCGGCGATCTTGTCTTTGTACCTGTAAACATTGTGATGCAGTAATAAAGCTTTGGGAGATTCTCAAAAAAAAAAGGAGTCATTGCACGCGGCACATAGTTCAACTCAAGGCCTATTTCTTGGGACAACTAGTTGGCGGACGCTCCTTTGAATCCTCCTAACAATCACTTTCACGCGTCGTCACTTGGTGCAATCTCAGCCGTCACCACGTGTCACGTTCTGGGCATTTCCTTCGGATTTTTTTCACACGCATTTTTGAGTTTTTAGGTAGTTTTTTTTGGTTTTTTTCGGTGTTCCGGTTTTTCATTAGTCTTTCTTAGCTTTTTGCGCAAAAAAATAGGTTTTCTTTTTTTCTCCTTTCTCAAAAGCACGGTTTTTCTTTCATGAGAGGCACGGATTTGTTTCCGCGAGAGGCATGACCGTGCCTCTCAGAAACAAGAAAAACATGATTTTCTTTCTTTTTTCCTTATTCGAGAGGCATGGTTTTGCTTTCACGAGAGGCACAAATTTGCTTTTGCGAGAGGCACGGCCATGCCTCTCAGAAACGGAATAAAAAACACATTTTTTTTGCGAGAGGCACGGTTTTGCTTCCGTGAGAGGCACAGGTTTGCTTCCGCGAGAGGAAAAAAAAGGTGTTTTCCTTTTTTTTCCTTCTGCGAGAGGCACGCTTTTCCGTCCGGGTTTTTTCGTGAAAAAAAGTTCATCAAAACCAATCAACATGGGATCTAGTTTTGAAGATCTCGAGAAATCCAATGGTGAAAACGGTTCGAGATTTGGACGCACGGTTTAAGAGATAAAACGTTCTAAAAATACGGATCTACGAAAAAAGGGAAAAACTCCCAGGTTGCGACAAGTGACACACATGCAGTGCGCCGCTTGTCGCAACCTGGGAAGATGAGAGTGATCTTTAAAAGGTTCCTCCTCAATTAGTGATTTCGCTATTTCTTGCTCGTACCGAGATGTTACTCGGTCTCGCTTTTGGGCGCAAGAGAGTGGGTCATCACAGTACTATTGCATATGTGGCTCAAGTTTTTTTTATATCTGTTATTTCTTATCTTATTGGTTTTGTTATTTGTTTCTTTTTTAAAATCCTTGTTTGTTCTTTTATTTCAACACATGTTTTCTTTTTATATACATTATACATTTTCCATATAAATCAGGCAAAACATTATAATCGTTTAACATTTTTCAAATATCTGATTATAAACTAATCAAAAATTATGTTTTGATGTCTCTATTTTCATACACATTGTACACTTTCCGTATGTATCTATAGTAATTTTCAAATAGAAGATTAATATTTCTTCAAATGTATGTTTATATACATTGTTTTGGATGTGTGTTAATATTACTCGACCGCACTTTTTTTTCTCTGATACATTTTTAAAAAATCATGCGAACACAAATCTACATTTTACAAAAAAATCAAAATATATATCAATAAAAGGGATATGGCAGCAACACGTCGACTACAACGCAAGTGATCCGTATCCAGTGGTCTCCCATATCGCAAACAAAATGGGCCAGGCCCAACACGTGGAAAACAACGAATTTTAATCATTTTTAAAAACAATGAACATTTTTTGTATTTGATGGACAAAACATGAATTTTTTATGAACATTATTGGAATTTCGATGAACATTTTTTGTATTCGATGAACAAAATATAATTTCGATGAACTAATATTGAACTTGAAGAAACAAATTTGAATTCTACAATATTTAGTAAAAATTCATGAACATTTTGTGAATTTCAAAAGATATTTACCAATTAAAAAATGTTTGATTTTAAAAAAATCTTCATCAATTTTAAAAACTAGTAATCGTGCACGTGCAACGCACGTGTAGCCTTAGAAAAAAAGGTTTGCGTTAAGTTAGGTCCAGACCCTGAACTTGTATGAATACGATTATCTTAACTTGAATTTCTAGTCCCTAAAATTAGAACCCTAAAGCCACATCACATTTTCCAAACGGATTGTCATACTAAACCTGAACCACAAGGAACTCATGGGTCAGTTGCACATAATGTTGTGTTGTCCTAACATTAAGTTCAATCGAGTTGCGAAAGAGAGATAAGGGGTTGCATCAAAAGGAGGTGGAATAGAAAAGATCATGTCCTCGGCATCTGCTTAGGCATCATGGGCGGGCGCCAACTGGGACACCCGCTCTTTTTTCCGAGCTACCAACAACCTGTGGTCGCAGGCCAACCAGCCAAGGCTCGCTCCATGCCCTTCATTGTGCAGGCATGGGGGAGACAAGCCAAGGATGGGGGTGGGTGTCACTGAAGGATCCAACATCAGAATGTGCCATCCCATTTCCCTCCAAATTCCTTAAGGCCCTAACAACATGTCTTCCATGAAGTTTATCCACACGAAATCGAACCTCAGCCAACATGTATTACCAGGCAAAGCCGAGAGGATCGTCCAAAAAGAAAGAAACAAAGCCATTGTTGAACTAAGAAGAATGGGTGGTGAAAACAATTCAGAAATGTAAGCATCAGGTTTTTTTAGTTGTAAATCTATGATGCATACAATGGCCATCTTCGTGGAAAATTATTTGTAGGCGTGTGCCATCAGTTTTTGCTTGGTGGCAAACAAAGAAGAAGCCCGGTTTAATGTAGAAAAAACCTACAAAATATAAAAAGTAAAAAAAATACATAATCTATGGATCCATTCCGACCTGTAAAATATCCATGCAACCCTTTACGTCTATGGATCCATGCTCAGTTAGCAACAGTAACAAAATTACAGGATCTGAATCCTCACACATTATTTGCCATAGAATAAGCCTGCAAGGCACATACTGCATAACGGAAAAAAATACTACAACACAAGATTGCAATAAGCTGCATTAGCATTAGTGATATATTTCTTGTATAAGAAGATGTAGGATAACTAAAAAGCTATCATATATGGCTGGTGTATGATCTACATAAAATGAAGCAATCTGTCGCAATCGTCTTTTTTGACCGCAGCAAACACAAGCACCAGGATGAGCAGTAACCAAAACAAATCGCAAGATGCAGCAAAATCTTGATGGAGTGGAAAAAAATCTTTGAGAGTACATATATTTTTGGTTTGTACTTTGTAGACATGAAATTTTTCTATGGGCTTAACTATGCTTTGGCATAAATTTTCAACAAATACAAGGTCACCCTCTGTTTAGGATTCGTATGCAATCGAGTAAGCTTGAAAGTAATAGTTTCGGTTAGTTGTATTATTTGTACTAAACGAACCTTCTGAAAACTACAAATAGCACACAATTACCAAACCGTGTACGAAAAGTTAGCTAAAACTATGTTCTTTCAATCAGATACGACAATTCATTCAAGTCTATCTCTGAATAACAATTTAGTTTGAATGTGAAGAACAATGCAATTGTGGACCTTATTTTGTTCAATGCAATCAAGTCTATCTCTGAAGAACAAATATTTTTCATTCAACAAATCTCCTTTTGATGACCGATAATTATTTCTAACAGTGGAACTGAAGTATACACCAAATATCTTACATATCTTGAAGTGCTTCCATATCGATCAGGATATTTTCCAAGGATAACTTATTATTATCGATTTAATCAAGACTGTTTTAAGTATCATCTCTGAAGAACAGAAAGCATACAGATAATCAGGACAAACAACGTGCTTCTAAGGAAAGGAGAATCGCATCTCGAATAAGAATATATCATATTTGCCTCATGTCAAAAACATGCACAGAGAAACAATGCAGTACACTCGAATGTGCTTGTCTGCCAGGTTACTCAACATATAGCCTAGAAATACGGTCACAACCACTTTGACACACTTCAACACCTCGGTTATAAGGACCTTTACTCTCAAGGCATGCACATCTCTGTGGGTCAAGAATAAAATCAGATGTTGTATCTCTGGTAAAGGTAACTTATGGGAGTATGGTATCTGTAATTTAATAAGACATACAGTGAGATCCTGATTGAGAGTACAACAAAATCTCACCTCAGATCCTGATTGCTTTAATTTTACTACTTGACTTCCTTCAAGTGAGCATATTGTTTTTTCAACTTCCTTCTAACAGAGTATATGATGTAGCCCTTCCTAACATCAAAAGGAAAAAGATGGGACAATAAGCATTAACTTTTGTTCAACAACTGCATGGTGAGTAACTCAATTATTCAACTGAGTCAAGAAGCAGTACCTGGCTGGGTACAGTATGGTGAGTAGGTCATTGCATATTTCATGTTTCTCCTGAGAAACAAGTAGTGCGCTATAAGAAGTAAACAAGGAAAAAACAAAAGGGCCAGGGATGAAATGATCTCCATACCCAAATCAAGAGGAACTAATTCAACTACCAGCTCAATTTGACTCATTCTATGATGGATCTGAAGCATCTCCTCAACACCATCCCTTATGTACGGAGGTACTAATATTGTTGGAGGCTTCAAATTGTAGAAGCCACTGGTTGCTATACAGGTGTAAATTGGAAGACCGCCCTGAAAAGTTAACATCTTACCACATAATAACCGATCTATTAGTGATCTCTCTCTAGTGCAAGTGGATGTGAACATGGAAATATAATAATTTGTCACTAATTCTCATGAGAAAGAGATATATATGGTACTATCATGTTGTAGCACGAAGCAACTGTAAGACACCGGAGCATATCGGAACACTGAAATAGCAAACAACAGAGCATCTCTCCTTACTTTGCGGTTCAACAGAGAAATAAGATTGCATATTTGATCGAGGTCAATAAATTGGCAATCCAACACGTGCATATGGATTCTCTAGGCCAATAAACAAGTATGAAAGTAGATGATATTGCAAACAAATTTCTACATCAATTCTCCAAGAACATTGTCTTCACAAACTTCACAAACCCGAACATTTGTAGTTGATGTGTCTAGATTTGTTTCTACATAAAAAGGAGGTCAAACTTGTGTTGTTCTACAAATAATATACCATTCCTTGTTGTCTTTATATGACTTCCTAATGATGTCCTTCGGGGTAATGAAGTATTTTGGGAGTACAACGATGCAATCATGCAGGAGAACCACTGAAAGTTCTATTGCAATATAGTTGAAAAAATGAACACGGATGATCCTTTCCATGTTGTAAAAGGGAGCACATTAGTTGCAATTCTCAGCAAAAGAAAGATAAACAGGGAAGTGGAAGGATAGAAAATAAGCCATAATAGTATTCGAATAATCTCAAATGTTGCCTAAACAAGTGAAACCTAAACTTTCTGTACACTTCAAAAGCTATATTGGGTTATCCACAATAGAATACAAATTCTCCATATTATCCAAAAACAAACATTACAAAGAAGGGATTGAGAGGGAGAGAGATGTCATGGTTGCTACCTTATAGGTACCGATAGATGGAGCCGGAGGAGGGCGGAGCTGGCAGCAGGGAAGAAGACGAGAGCAGGGAGGAGACTAGTGTTGCTATGCGTCGGGGGCTCACGCGCGGCCTCCGCCCCGCACGCGTCCACCTCCCGGCAGCGGCAGAATCTCATGCGCACCTCTCGCCAGCGACCACCGATCCCGCGCGCCCTCACCTACTGTCGGGCACATGGTGGATTTCTCGGCGGCGATGCAAGGAATTCCGGCTAGATAGACGGCCGTGGAGGCGCATGAGCGGCAACACGTTTGGCGGCGACTGGCGGCACGGGGTGCAGCGTGGCTGGCGGCTCGCGATGTGGTTGCGGCGGAGCGCAGCGTGGGCGTGGGCGAGTGGATCTGACTGTTTGTGCGGGACAGGGGGTTTGCACGGGATTAGTGGGGGTGTGGGACGCAGAGAGATAGCAGCGGTTGGGATATATAGGGTGTAGTTTGAAGGATGTGGTTTGTTTAGTGGCTTGTTGTGTTAAACACGGGAGATTTTTAGACCTTTAGATTTTATAGATGAACGCTTCTGATTGTTTGGATCTCCGCCTTTCGTCCTTTTATAGGGGTAGTAGATGCTAAGAGATTTGAGAAATGTTTGTGAATTTGGGCCAAAAAAAAGGAAAAGAAAATAAAGTAGGAAAAAAAGGAAAAATAAATATTAAAAGGGAAAGGAAAAAAGGAAAAAGAAAAGTTGGAAAACCCAAAAAAAGAAAAAAAAAGAGAAACCGCATTGGGAAGGTTCTAGATCCATCCCAAATACCAGAAACGGGCAGATATGCGGTTTCTGTCTAGCGACCTACCCGCCAATAGGATCCCGCCTGCCCCAGGGCTATATCTCGCTCGTACCTAGACGTAACTCGGTTTCGCCTCTGGGGAATGAGTAGACCGGGCCAATACTGTAGCATCTCTGGGTTGAATGCATTTTTTTCATATTAGTTCTCTGTGTTTCTTTGTCCATTTTTTCTCAACACATGCATAAAGTTTTCATACACATGACATATTTCTCGTATACCGGCACGTAAAGATTAGACGAGAAGGAGGGTTTCTCGAGCCGCCGCCGTCGCCGCCATCTAACAAATTTAGGTCCCCTCGCCTCCGGCTGCCATCTTGGCGCTGAGAGGTGGGGGGACCTCGGATCTTCAACACATCTATGTTCTTCGTCAACGTCTAGTGATCGTCATAGTTTCCCGGGAATAAATTTCCTCTCAACCTTTTGGCGGTGCCATGAGGTTAGAGAGTTCTCTGTCCTCGCAGATTCGATTATTCGGATCTGATGAGTTTATGTTGATGCGTGAAGTTTTTTTGTTGGTTTGATTCTTTGTGAAGATGAAATCTTTCATCGACACCATGATGAAGATACGGTGATTCGACAACCTGCACTTTTAGTGGATCATCCCCGGCCCAAATACGTCATCGGTTAAGGCTTCCCATCTTTTTGGATGGGCGACTCAAGACGTTTTTAAAAACCATTATTGGTAATGTTCGTGCGGGTGAAAGAGTGACATCATCGTTGCTCCAGTCCAATTGCAGTCTCTTTACCAAAGTCTTTAGAGTATTTCTTCGAGCAAAGATTGATACCGCGAAGAAGATGTTTTCAAGAGATTTCATTGTAATTTTTAGTCATAGGAGTTACATTGTATTTTCTTAGATCTTAGGTCCAAATCAGTATACCTGTAATTGTTATGAGTATGAAAAGTTAAAGGTGTTTCTAAGAAAAACATTTCTCGTATACCGTAGAAAAAATTAAACATGTTTAATAATTTTCAAATATATATCTACTTTTTTTCTTACACATTATACATTTTTTGTATACATCTAAAATATTTTTCAAATATATGATTAATATTTCTTCAGTTACATGATTTTATATATTTTTTGAATTTGCTTTAAAAAATTCTCAAATACATGTTGAAACATTTTTTTGAATGATAATAACTTTTTTTTAAACTATGCGAACATATTTTTACATTGTACATAACATTTTTCTGAAATGCATGAGTATTTTAGTAAGTGCAACCTACACTTTTGAATTAAAAGATCATTTGATACATTATATTCCTTTTAAAATGTCACATACACTTTTTGAAAAAGTGTGATTTTTTTTTGAAATGGTACTACATTTTTTAATGCTATCAATTGTTTTTGAAACAACGCTAACGATTTTTGACACTATGGTAATATTTTGAAATCCATAGTTTTGGATGGCTTCCTTTTGAAAGTTTTGTTTAATGGTTGTTTGGCGGATTATTTGAGATTTCGGCACTCTTATCTATTCTAGCTAAAATATGGGCTATTTCAGAATATCATCCTTCTGTTCTAATAAGGAATCACACTAAGGTGAAGCATGTTAATGTTTTACTGTCTTTTTGTGGTGATAAAATGTTAGTGTTAAGGTCAATAATTAATATCAAAAAAGGTAAATAATGACAGCGGTCATTATTTTTACACCAGGTAGAGATTGCAGCAGGGTGACCCTCTGTCACCTATTTTCTTCAACATTGTTGTTGATATGTTGGTGATCCTTGTTGCTGATATGTTGGTAATCCTTGTTGCAAGGGCTAAAGTGGATGGTTATGTTATTGTCCTTTTGCCATGCTATGTTTATGGTGGGTATCCAAACTAGATTATGTCCATTACATTTGTGACACATGACATGTAGAAGGAAATTAATATGAAGCTAATCATCTCTCCATTTGAACGGTTATCATGACTTAATTAAGATTAAATCCACAAAGGTGAGTTGTTTTGCCTTGGTAAGGTCAAAGAAGTCGAGGACCAGTACCAACAATTGTTTAGTTGTTAGATTGGATCACAACTTCAATATCTCGGTTCATCCATTTATCATTGTAAACTCTTGAATAAGGAATTGAAGGGTATCGTGGACTGCTTCGAGAAAAAGCTCAATAGTTGCGAACCAACCTGTGGTTGGATGGTTAGAGGGACCGTGGTATCCCCAGCCCACCAGGGTTCAAATCCTGGTGCTCACATTTATTCATGAATTTATTTCAAGATTTTCGGCGATGCACATTCAGTGGGAGGAGACGTTCCCGTCGACGACGAGGTGCCTACGGTTACTTCGTAAATTTCAAGATATGCCGGCTCAGTCTCTCGGAGGTGCTCATAGGGGTAGGGTGTGCGTGTGTGTGTTCATAGGGGTGAGTGTATGCGCGTGTATATGAGCGCTTGCGTCTGTACTGTGTTCAAAAAAAAGCTCAATAGTTGGAAGGGCAAGTTACTTTCCTATGGGGGAAAGGGGGGGGGGGGGGAGGGTCATCTTGTCCGACTCATTGTTGTACTTGCTAGCCTACCAAAGTTTATGTTATTCTTCTTTCAGATACCCAAATGGGTATATAAAATATTGAATTATTACATATCCAGATTCGTCAATGTGATGAACATAAACGAAAGTATTGGCTAGTTAAGTGGGATATAGTTTGTAGGCCAAAACATCAAGGTGGTCCAGGGGTTGAGACCTTAAAATTAGGAAAAGTGCTTGTTAGGTTACTAAATGAGGAAAAGGTGTGGCAAAGCCAATATGGATTAACGGATCTAGAGAGGTTTGATGATTGTTAAAGACAAGGTTTTTAAGTATAAGGATCATTCTTGGTGGACAATGACCTAAATATGAATTTTTGGGAAGATACTTAGGCGAGGGTACACTGCTAAGTTTCTAATACCCAAACCTATACCATATCGTCCAGTTCAAAGATGTTTCTATTGCATCTGTTTTAGGTGAGGTTCCACTCACCACTCAATATCCGTTCAAGATTGCTCTTTTTTGTAGAAACATCGATTACAACGCAGACGCATACATCATCACAGGCGCTTCACTAACGATGGAAGCCTCGCCTCCCACTGAATAAAAATAAACTACATTAATGAGACGCCAAAACGTCATACATGTTGTTTGATGTCCTGGTGGGTTGGGGGTACCACTTTCTTCCTAACCATCCAACCATTGATTGATTCTTGTGTTCAAACGGGCTCTTATCGGGGGTAAATGCACTCTTGATCAGATACAATCAATAGGTTGATGGTGATTAATCTATTGCAGACCCTGATGTCTTCTCTGACAAATTTATGTGCATGAACTTTATTAACTATGGTCATGGTTTTCATACGAAATTAATTGGAAACTGAAGTCCCAATAAAAAATAATAATGTGGTACTTGTACTGAGTAGCCCTAACGACAGAAAACTTGGTAACACATAAGGCAAGGAATTAAAAAGTATTTTTTTCTTTACAATTGTGAGTCAATCTATCACTTATTTTCATCTTGCCTATTTTGCCGCCCTTCTACGGTGTATTTTATATGTAGCTTATAATTTGTCCCCACATATGAGTATAACGAATCTTTTTGGAAAAAGGACTTAAATCCTTGTGGGGTTATGTGCCTTAGTTTGGACAATTTATAATTGTAGAAATTATTGTTTTTATTTACGTGATGAAAGTTCCATGTTTTTGCAAGTTATCTTTAAGGCTACCAGCTGGATTAATACGTGGCGCTCTCTACAACGTATGGAGATGTGCATGACTCCATAGTCTCTAGGTGCATCATATGGGAGATGATAACATGGGCCGTGTTCATCCGATTTGGACGTCGATCCATTAACAGGATCGGTGAGGCATTTTTTTCGATAAAGGAAATATATTAATATCGAGAAGGTATAAATTACACGTGGTCTCTGCAACAATAAAATCTCAGGAGTTACTGAAGACATCGAGGATGCACACAACCAAATTATTACAGAAGGATAATGGCCAACTGAACAACGAAATCAAACAACATCAACCATCAAAGATGGCAACCTTGGGTAACATGATATTTGCTCCAACAATGATGTTCCCAGGAAGCGAACGACGCACGAGCACCGTAGTCACTAGACCAAATCACTAAGGTCGGATCATGGGTTTCACCCCGTAGAGCAGTCTGAGTAAACATCATGCAATGCCTACAACAAAGAACTCTGTGTGAACGACGTCATTGCCAGGTTCAACCAATGGAAGGTCTGACCTAGAGTTACCACCCCTGCCCCTGCAACTTTATTCCGTGCACTGAAAGAGCACCACCTAGCGGACATCACTTTGTGCTGCCATCACACTATAATCCATCATTGCACAGCTACGAGAACGCACATTTCTGATGACATAACCACATAACTAGAGCCATGCCCGCGCAACACATGTTACCGACCAACGCATGGGGATGTCTGCCTTCTCCAATGATCCTATGCACCCGAGAGTCCGGATCACCCATGCAAAGCCAATTTAGGTCAGTAACATGGGGCACCTCAGACAAGAGCGGAGTTCACACATCAACAGAAGTTGAGTCGTCAGATCTATTGTCGCATACACTATCTTAAGGCATGCCAAGCACTTCAAATCACCGCACCGAGCGGGAGACTTCCAGTCACCAGAGTGTGCCACCGAGAACTTCCTATACGAAGGCTAAAACCCATCAAACTCGCATCCTGTAGAGGCCGTTAGCAACATGAGGTTGCGCCGCCGGGAGCAAAATAAAGGATGCATGTGCAACAACACAATTCCGCATACCGTCTCTATAAAGGGACCAGCAAGATGCTTGTTGTCATCGCCGTCGGGAAGGGGGAACAACAAAATTCACCATTTCCGCAAATCAGGGAACAAAAAGCCTCCGCCGCAAATCACCGCCACCGTCGTTGACGCGATGACCAACCGACACGTTACCCAAGTATTTGCGACCATTGCCTAGGGTCGCTGCTCTGGCGTCTGATCTCTGCCAACACGTGCACCGTCGAGGGACATCCTAATGCTCCAACCGAGGAGTCATGTATATCAAGGAGATAAGCTCGCCGCCACCAGCCAGGCGGGTTTTCCACCCCATCTTCCTCTGGTGTCGACGAGGTGGATGGGGAGGGGAGGAGACAGGGCGGCGACTAGGGTCAAGCCTTGCCGCTGCCCTGGGAGCGAGTTGGGAGTACGTATTTTTTCTTCTTGTAATATTATTACCATTTGGTTGTGCTGGCCCTTAATTTGGTACTTATTCAGTTGTATAACATGTTGGGAAGTTGATGCTCCATCTGTAAAGAAATATAGGACTCTTTTAAAAAGTACTCCCTTCGTTTTTATTTAGTCTGCATATTAGAGTTGACTGAAGTAAAACTTCGTAAAATTTGACCAAGTTTATAGAAAAGAAGATAAATATTTATCATAACAATCTATATGATGTGAAAGTACATCTAATAATGAATCTAATGATATTGATTTGCTATTGTATATGTTAATTTTGTTGTCTATAAACTTTGTCAAAGTTTATAAAGTTTGATTTTGATCAAAAGTAAATAAAAACGAAGGGAGTATTATATTTCTTCACACAGGGAGTAGTTTGCAATAACAAATGACTGTCTGCACGTGTAGTGCTGGGGGTTTTCTCTCATTTCGTGTTTTTTTTTTTTTTTTTTTTTTTTTGCATGTGCAGCGAATCTACCTTGTAGACATTCTAATTTTTGCCGCAGAATATTTTTCACGGCGGTTAAGAGTTGACACAAGCCACGACTTGCATGCGCGCGCAACGACAGTTCGCCCACGCTACAAGCATGCAGATCATGGCAACTTCGATCGATGGCGTTTTAAGCCAAAATGCAGCCTGGCACTCGCTAATTCTGAGTCTGCAAGCAACGTGCGGTTGCTTCCCTGACAGGCAATTTAGGGCAACAAGTCTCGCACAGATACCCTCCTCCTCCCCCCAACCTTGGCATATGCTTAGCTAGCTCGATCGCCCGCGTCTTAAACCATTTCAAATACTTCGCTTCCATCCGCTTTCTTCTTCCATTCCGTCTCCTCCCCATCCTCTCCATATCCATTGACCCGGCCCTAATCAATCCCGGCATTTCCATGCTGGAGTGGTAGTGTTGTCCAATTCATGCATGCTACGTGAGCAGTGGCTTCAAGCAACTGCATGCATGCACAAACGCTAAATACCCGTCAAGATCGCGGGTTCTCCTGGCAACCATGCTGCGCGTGCACCTTCGACTACCTCTGGGCGCGATGCTGCAATCCGTCCCCGTATCTGCCCTCCTCATCGACAGGGCAATGGCAATGGCAATGCCAACGGTGGCGATGGGAGGCGGGTATCACGCGCGGCGGAGCCTGCACGGCGGCGGCGGCGGGGACTCGCCGAGCAAGTGGAGGAAGCCGGAGGCGGGGCGCCTGAAGCTCAACTTCGACGGGTCCTCCAGGAACGCGTCCCAGAGCGCGAGCATCGGCGGCGTGTACCGGGACCACAAGGGCGAGTTCGTGCTGGGCTACGCGGAGCGGATTGGCGCGGCCACGAGCTCCGTGGCCGAGCTCGCCGCGCTCCGGCGCGGGCTGGAGCTGGCGCTGGAGAACGGGTGGAGCGGCGTCTGGGTCGAGGGCGACGACCTGTCGGCTGTGGAAGCCGCGCGGGGAAGCCAGAGGCGCCCGCGCCTAGGCAGGGCGGAGGAGGACCTAAGGCTGTGGAAGGAGATCGCCGAGATGCTCCCGCTGCTCGGCGACGACATGGCCGTGTCGCACGTGCGCCGGGGAGGGAACAGGGTGGCGCACGGGTTCGCGAAGCTCGGCCACAGCGTGCCGCGGCCGCGGGTCTGGTGCGGCGTGCCGCCCGCCGAGGTGCTCAAGTACATTCAGCGGGATGCCGGCAGGAAATAGTGCGCGCATGGAAATGTTTGTGGATACATTGCTTTGGTCGTGATCTCCCTGTTGGTGAGAGAGATTCGCATACTCCGCAGATCAATGCTGACTTACGTACTGATGTGATGGTTAAAGTATGTAATCTTGTGATACAAAATCTCCGGATAGTTTTCCTTGTATAGGTGCCTTGGAGATCAAGTTGTAATCATATAACTACTAACCTTTGATTGTCTCACCTAGGCTAGGCGTCTACTCCAATGTTCTACTAGACTGAGAATTGTAAATTTATTATGCACAAAAAGAAAGAATCATAAATTTATTCACGCAAATCTAAAATATATATTCATTGTGTCATAAAATTTGCGTATATACTATAACACTAAGCTCCCTAGGATTGGAGGCCTCACAATCAATTGAGGTCTCCAATTGACATTTGGTCAACCGATTTTAACCGGATCAACAATTTTTCAAAGCTATCTTATTCAATTTGTCTATACTATATTTATAAATACACTATGCTCCTTAATTTTAAGGCCCCACAATCAATTGAAGTCTTTAATTTATAATTGGTCATCCGATTTTGACCTGATCAATAGTTTTTCAAGGAGCTCTCTTATTTAATTCTTTTAATTCATCTCTCTTAGTAAATTATTTTAATTCATCTCTGTTATTATATTTTTTATTCCTTATGTTTTTTAATTTTGAAGTTCTCTCATTCGATCGAGGTATTTAATTTTAGATTCGGTTCACGATTTTGACCAGTCAAACGTTTTTCAAATCAATGGACCTATAAAAACATAGAAGTGCCAACATCTGATATTGTAGCATCAATATAGAACATGCATCCACCGACAAAATTTTCACACAAAGCAAATAACACTGAATCATACCGCTGAAGGCCCACCAAACACGCTGCATTATAAAAAAAAGGAAACACACTCCATCGTCTCCTCTTCTCGCCAAATCAAATGCTCACTCAATTTCAAGATAGAAGGTGTATTAAATTTTCAAAATGTATAATATAACTTTAATCAAGTTCAGAGCCAAAAATATTGACATCCACAACACTAAACAAATAAAAATAAAAATTTATTTCATGATGAATATAATGATACCGATTTGATATTATGTATATTGATATATTTCTCTACAATTTGGTCAAACTTAAAATATTTGACTTTTCAAAAAATTACACCTTATATTTTGAAACAAAGAGAGTATTTTTTTTATAAAAACTCAGCAACACCGACGGCGCAGCTACGCGTTGGCCGACGGATATTTTTAAAAGATCCGCCGTCTCGTGATCAGTTGGATCTGATGGATTGAGTTGCGAGGGTCACCTTCTACCATTGTAACACATGCCGTGTTACAATTTTTTTGCAATGTGGGTTATGTTGTGGAAATTTTTGCGACATAAATGAAGTTGCAATTATTTTTGCAACAGATCTTGTTGTAATTTAATTTTTTGCAACAAAGGTCTTGCTAGATTTTTTTTTGTATCAAAGGTCTTGTTACAATTATTTTTGCAACAAAGACCTTGTTGCACAAACTCGTTGTAGCGAGCCACAAGCAGCGACCATGTCGCCACGAATGAAAGGCCGGTGCTCCCTCGGGACGGCGGATGCAGCCTGAGTTCGGGCGCACAACGATGGCCAACGTTCATGGTGGAGGCGGGCGGCAGCGGTGGTGCCCATGCCGGCGACCTCGTCGGCGTGCTGTTGGCGGCGAGCATCGGTGGTGGCGGTCCAAGCTGAACAAGGAGGCGCCGACTTGACGGGGAGCTCTGGAGGAGCACAGGTGGGCACTCCTCTTGAGGGGATCTAGATTCAGATCCTGCAAACACACTAGTTGTTGCAGTGGGAGGGATTGCAACAACGACTCAGTTGCAAAACCTAGTTTAGGTAATACGTTGCTCCTAGCCATCTGATTAAAATCATATCCAACGGCCATAGAGGTGGCGGACGCATGCACCATTATCCGGGTGATCCCAATCAGTTCCCCTTAGAGATTCAGCGTGATGGTTCTTTTGTAGTGCGACAGTGGATTCTTATAGGGCATGGTCTCAAAGGAAACTATCACCGCCTCCCGCCTAATGTGGAAAAATTAACTCTACTATCTAAGAGCATCTCCAATAGGTGCTCTGTAATGGGGCACCAAAAGGTGGTTGGAGCAATTTTACAACATGCTTTTTTAGAACATCAAATTAAGACCTCCAACTCGAATAGAAGGGACTGTGGAAGATGACGGTGGCGGATCCTAGAGCGTGCGCATGCGATGCGCGTTGTGGGTCGCATAGGCCGGTTCATGCTCTCGTCTTGCCAAGGGACGGATTCTTGAGGCCACTGTATTAGTTGGTGTGCGTTGGTACGGTCAGGACACATCATCATACTTGTAGGTGTAGCGATTTTGTTCACGTGGAAGGTGGTTTTGGATTGATCTTTGTATTTATTTTTTGAGACTCTGTTGAATAACATAATAAAGAGGGTTGTGTGCATCGCTTGATGCACATGCCGGGGGTTATCCTCCTTTTCGAACAAAACTCCAATAGATGCACGAACTTGAGCACGACGACTGAACTTGCCGTCAACACAATGACTGAGTCGGTCTGTGCCAGCGGTCCTCGATCCCTGTCCAGGTGACGGTGATGCTCGCCTTCAACACGCGCTTGCCCCCAGCCAGCCCATGACCACCATGCTGGTGGCCGGCCTCCGTTCCTACCATGACAGTAGGTCGGTAGCACCAACCAACGACGAGGTGATTCAGTCTGGGGAGGGTGGCTACGAGCACTGGGAAGCATGCCTCGCTCGCTGCCAGCCCACCCTCCAAGCGGTGGTGCGGGAGCCGGTGCCGCTCCACTTCCATCCGACGGTAAGGCGGGTACGGCGGGGGCAGGGGCGAGAGCTCGTCGGGGCGGCGGGAATGGCTGTCCGGGCCATCCATGGGGGACGAAAGGAAGGGAGAAGGCGGTGGGGATGGTCGACGGGGTCAGAGGAGCCATTCATGCGGCTGTTGGGAGCTGCGCGGCCGGAAATTTGTTTCACTCCGGCCCCCATGGTGTTGCATATTTGCAACACATGGTGTCGTATTTGGACGATGTTGCAAAGTATATTATTTGAATATAGGGCACCTATTGGAGCACCATTTTTACCCAAAATGTAGCTCAACCTTGTTATTGGGGATCTATTCAAGATGCTCTAAGCTCAAGCAGCTCTAGTGAATTTAGTTCCCCGTCACAAGTTGTCGTTAACCGGAAGGAAGGGATCCAATCAAGACAGATCCTATTTGTCGCTAGTGTGCAGCAAATAGTCACGGCTTCGCTTAAGCGACATGACATGGGCCTGCCCACTTTGAGGAGCAACTGGTTTCAGGAACCTTCTAGAAGGTAAGGTCCCCCCTAACCGGGTTTTTCATGTTTTGTTTTCTTTTACCAGCGTTTTCGGTTTACTTCATCTTTTCGTTTCCTTTTTCTTTTCTTTTCATTTCTCATCATTTGTATTTTAATTTATTTTAGTTTCAATTTTTGTTTTCTTTTTCATAAATTCAAATTTTCAACAAATGATCAGGATTTCAAAATTAGTTTGAAATTGTCAAAAAATGTTTGAAATTCTAATTTTTGTTCATGATTTCAAAAACCGTTCACATTTTCTCAAAAATTGTTTGTGTTTTTTTATATTTTCGAATTTGTTTGTTCATGGTCTAAGAAATTCTTCATGTTTTCAAAAAGAAAATTCACTTTTTCACAATTAAAAAAAGTTGTCGGAATTCAAAAAGGTGTTCCAATTTTCGAAAAACTTTGTTCATGGTTTTAAAATTGTTCACAATTAAAACATATTGTTCGAAATTCAAATTGTTCGCAAATTTTGAAGAATCGTTTTTTTCACATTGTCAAAAACTGTTCAATTTTTTCAAAAAATGTTCTAATTTTTAAAAATTTGTTTTCATGCTTTTCAAAAAAAGCAGTTCTAAAAAATCGTATTGTGAAAATATACGAAATAAAAACGAACCAAAAATTCATATTAGCACATTGAACCAGACGCACAGTGTTGGGACTATATAGTGCATCGATTGCTACAGTGATCGCTACATATCATAGCCACAGTGCATGCTCCCTGTGCGAAGCCACTACTTTTTTATGCACATGGGTGTCGCACAAGAGCCGTCAATCAATCACGAGGAATAGTACTGGTAGTAAGTACTACTCCCTCCGTTCCATAATGTAGTGCGTCCTTGGTTTCCGAGCTTCAACTTTGACCATGAAATTAACCATCGAGACCGATTGCGGCGGGGTAAAAATTATACCACTGAATTCGTATCGAAAATACGAATTCAGTGGTATAGTTTTTGCTCCCGCCGCAATCGGTCTCGTTGGTCAAATTTATGATCAAACTTAGATTTGAGAAAGCGTGGGCGCACTACATTATGGAACGGAGGGAGTAGTATATGTATGTCATACCAAATGCTCGCCAAACCAACCTAGGTTACGGCCTGCGGGTCCCCAACAGACACGATGGTTAGCTGCTCCAATAAATAAAGTAAGGGTGTGTCTAGCTCTCATCTAGATGAGACTTAACCAAGTCACGTCTAACTTCTGCACCATTTAATTTTGATGGAGATTCGTGCGGGTTTATTATTTTTATTTTTTGTTTGGTTACTCAAATAATGTGTAGGAGTTAGATGAGACTTTGTTATTTTTCATCTAGATAAGATTTAGCAAATCCGATAAAGTAACGATTATCAAGTTTGAAACTTAGATTTTTTTTTCTAGAAGTCGTCGTAATGTAATCAAAATTGATCTTGTTCGAAAATCCTCGCCGCGGCAAACACAAATATGCAAACGAAACTTAATTTGAATTTTCGGTTCAAAAAATATAGTAAATTAAAATTAGAAGATGAAATTAAAAAAGAAGACATGAGAGGTGGGATGAAAGTCACATGCAATCTGACAAAAGCATGCATGCCTAGGGCCCTCCAAATCAATTCATGGCTAAGCCATGCAGACAAAGAAGATGAACATGCATGCATGCGGATCTCCAAACAAACAGCTGATGGCTGAGAATCTCTTTTCTCATTTATATCCCTAGTAGTAGTAATACATAAATGCTTCTAATTAAGCATCATTTGCAAATTGGTTCAGGAAAGTCTTCAGGTTCCGACCGGATGAACCGCCGTCCGCGATTGCTTGCCGCAACTTGGCCTTCCACGCCGCCGAGCTCGCCCGTACGGCCGCGCCCTCCTCCCTGCCGTCACCCATGATGATTTCCAGGCACCTCCCGAGCTCCTCCGCGTCCAGAACCCTATCGACGTCGGTCGCGGCGCGCACGCCGATGCCCCACCGGACGACCAGGCGCGCGTTGGTGTCCTGGTCGGACCACTGTGGCACGGCGACGACCGGCGCGCCGCACGCCACGGCCTCCAGCGTGGAGTTCCAGCCGCAGTGGGTGACGAAGCACCCGACGGCCGGATGGGACAGCACGCGCACCTGGTCGCACCACCCAACAACCATGCCCCGCACGTCGCCGGCGGCGGCGTCAAAGCCGTCGTCTCTGTTGTTGTTCCGCACCACCCACAGGTACGGCCGGCCGCTCGCGGCGAGGCCTCGGTTCAGCTCGTCCTTCTGCCGCTTGCTCACCGCCGACATGCTCCCGAACGACACGTACACCACCGACCGTGATGGCTTCGTGTCCAGCCACTCCATGTACCCCTTTTCGTCGTGTTCAAAGAGGTCTCCTACTGCGGCGGCGGCGGTGCCACCCGTGCCGCCCTCGCCCTCGGTGAAGAGCGACACCACCGCTGGCCCGACGGGGAACACGTCCAGTTCAGGAACGGACGCGAGTGCACCGGCCTCTAATTCTTCGACGGTGTTCACGAGCACCATGGCTCGCCTGCTTCCTCCAGCGCCGGTGCCGCTGCCGACGTCCAGGTCCAGCTGCTGGAACGTCCTGCGGATGTCTCCGAACGCCGCAACTAAGATTCCGTCCGTAAGGTTGGTGAAGAAGCTCGGGAGGTCACGGATCGCCATCGGCGGGAGGCCCGGCATGGACACCGTGAACCCCGGCTCGGCAGCATGCTCCGTCACGATTCTCTCGTACCCATGGAAGTAGTGGTAGTACACGGCCAGCATCGTGGCCGGCTGGATCCAGTAGAGCGCGCGGGGCACGCCGCGCTCACGGGCGACCTCGGCGGCCCACCACATGAGCATGGCGTACACGACGCACGTGACGGGTCGGCCCCGCGCCGCGAGGCGGTCCAGCACCGCCGAGAAGGTCTCGCGGCCGACGCGGCCGAACGCCTCCGTGTACCGCTCCGCTTCGTCCGCGTCGCCGGCGAAGAGGCTGAAGCCGTGGTCGTAGCCGTCCGAGTACGGGACGTAGGAGATGGCGCCGTCGTGGACCTCGTCGTCGGGGGACGCCAGCGAGGGGAACATGCGCCTGTGCGCGGACACGGCGGCCGAGAGCGTGACCCGCGCGCCCGGCGTGGCCCGCGCGAGGCGCTCCGCCAGAGCGCGCGCCGGGTTGATGTGGCCCTGGCCCGGGAACGCGACGACCAGGAAGTGCTGTGGCGCCATGGAAGGCGTACGATGGGTGAGCGCCGTGGACTTTCTCGTCCTCAACCGAACCAGAGCTGGCTGCTGCTGGTGCTGGCCGAAGCACGCACCCGCTAGAGCTTATAATGGAGTGACGCTTGGGTTGGTGTGGCGCGGGGCGGCCGTCTCACGTCAGGTGTTCTAGGTAGGATAGGCACGGCGCGCTACTATACTGCACGGTGTAATCATGGGTGATGTCATCGCTTGCGGTGGCGATGCTTGACCCGCCGCCGTTGGATGGGTATACTTCACCTGCCCCGGCCGGGAGTGCTATATATATTGCCCGCAAGGCACACGAGATGCTGCGTAATTTTTATTTTTTATTTTCGGAGATGCGTATGTACCTGAAATTCCTAGCATATAAAACATGCATTTACCCCCCCCCCCCCCCCCCCCCCCCTCCCTTCAACTAGGATCATCATGTTTTTCTCGTGACAAGATAGTTAGAGGTCAAAATAATACCCAAATGATAAGTGTCACACGTGTGGCACGAAATAACACTACCCTGACGTTTTTACAATTAAAATCGTCATCCGGAAAAAAACCAAATCTAAAAAAAAATAAAACTTGTCATCCAAACAAAAAAGTGTCATGCTTTACAACTAAACTTGTCATCCCTGAGAAAGTTGCCAAATTGCTTCATGCCACACGTGTGACACTTATCAGGGTCCAAATAATAAGATTATAATATGGGTTAGGGCATAATTTAGTTTCGTTTTGACATCGATTTTTCTATCTTATTTTTTCATCATGTTTACTCACGACTATGAGCCTAACTGGTATATAGGCGTATTGTGCAGTCCACTTCTTGTATAAGTCAAATCATGTGAAGCCCATTTTTAGAGGACACGTCTATGGCATTTCTATCTCTTCCCTAACCAACGTCCACATTCATTGTAGCATTTTCAGACGGAACATTTGGTTCCTGAGTGTATATACATCATATATGAATAAATAATAGTAATTTCAAAATAAAATAAAATAAAATATGAAAATGCCTTTGAAATAAAGTTGACCTTCTATACTCGTAAAAAATATTCCGCGAAGGAAAAAACCCAAATTGACATTTGGGTAAAAAAAAAATGTAAAATAGGTGTAAATAGTAAGTTGTATATAGCAATAATTTTTTTTTCCTGGGTTTTTTCTTTGCAAAAAATTATATACTAGTGCAAAGAAAGTCAAGTTTATTCCAAAAAAAAGTTTTAGAATCTTTTAACTTTTACGTAATTATTAAGAACAAATCTCATATAGAGTGTATATACATCCGAGAACCAAAGGCATTTCCCTAGCATTGTCCTCTTTCTCAAAATCGATTCCTTATAACTCCTTGACATAATTTAGATGCTTCATAACTTTTAAACTAAAATTACATTTTCAATATTTTTTACATATTTGGAATCTTGGCAATAAGAACTTTAAAACAAGAAAATTCTTGGATACATCTAGAATAACTATTTTTGAATCATTTTTCTAACACAATAAATACTTTACATATTTGAATTCCCGATGACATGACCCTTAGAACAATGCGAATATTGGATACATTTCAAACTTATTTACATTTGCTACTTCAATTTTATATATTGAATAAATATCAATTTCACATATCAAAATTATCAGTTGAAATTAGCATTTTAATACATGTGAAAGTGAGTTCTTTGTTTAAATGCGTGAAATAAATTTCTTAAATATGTAAAATAGTTTTTTCGGTGTGAGAAACAGATTTTTGAAATATGTACAATAGATTTTATTTTAGTGTGTGAAATAATTTTTAAAGTATGTGAAATAGATTTTATTTCAATGTATGAAACAAAATTTTGAAATATGTGATACAAATTCTGTTTCAATGCGTGAAATATAATTTTCAAATATGTGAAACAGATTTTCTTTAATGCGTGAATAGATTTTCGAAATATGTAAAACAACTTTGAAATGTGTGAAATAGATTATTTAGTATGTTACATACTAATTTTGACATGTTACATGTAATGGTGTATGTTGAGTTCCAAAAATTTCAAGTCCAATGGATAAATCAGTTGTAGCTTCGCCTCCAAACCTGATAGGTTCCTTCTCAAAACCTAGATTCTTCCTCGGAGATGGTCCAAGTTCTAAGCAGCCTTTGTGAAAACTTTTGCAAGATATTCTCATTTTTGACGATAGCTACTAGGTGTCATATCATGACACAATCCCAAGTTTCATATTTTTCTTGCTTCACTTTTATTTTTCAAAATTAAATAACCACTGGGCTCCATGTTGGTGCCTGTGTATCGTCCCCCAACTGTTTGGCACTCCTTTTATTTTGTGTTAAAAGGGATAAAAATAGAGTAAAGACCATTAATAAAAAAAGTAACACATTTATGACCATTATTTCATGTAACTGTAATTTAAATTTGAATTGTATCCGTTAAATGCATAGAAATATACTTAATTGCTCAAATATAGCAAACGGACCCATTATAATACCAAATTTTCACATGTTACATGCAATGGTGTGTGTTGACTGTGAAGTTCAAGGCCAATGAAGCAGCGGTCGCTTCGCCTCCAAACCTAACCAATTCCTTCTTAAAATCTAGATTCTTCCTTAAAGGTGGTCTAGGTTCTAAGCCGTCTACGTGATAACTTTTACGAAAAATTCACTAAGTGTTACCACGACCTCTAAGGGTCATATCATGACACCATCCCAAGTTTCATATTTTTCTGGCTTTGTTAGAACTTTTTAGAATTAAATAACCACAAAGTTCCATGTTGGTGTTAGGTCTTGCTCTCTAGTGTTTGGAACTCCTTTTATATTGTGGTGTAATGGGTAAAGATAGACTAAAGACCACAATAAGATTTTTAAACATATTTTTGGCCAATACTTCCTCCAATTGCAATTCAAATTTGAATCATATCCATTAAATGCCTAGGTATGCATATAAAGGCTTAAATATAGCAAACTCGCCTACGAGAATGCCAAAATTTCGCATGTTACATTTTATGGTGTATGTTGAGTGTGTAAAAGGTTTCAATGCCAACAGATGAAGCCGTAGTTGCTTCGCCTCCAAACCAGTTTCACATACTGACTGTATCAGTTTCAGAAGTATGAAAGTGAGATGTGTATATGAAACATAGTTTTGAAATGTGTGAAAAGGATTTGGTTTCAGTATTTGAAACGGATTTTATTTCGATGTATGAAACAAAATTTTGAATTATGTGAAATTGATTCTGTCTGAATGAGTGCAATTGCTTGTCGACATATGTGAAACAGATTGTTCTTTAGTGTGCGAAACATAATTGAAATATATCAAACAAATTTGGTTTCAGTGTATGAAACATAATTTGCAAATATTTGAAACATATCTTGCTTCAATATGTGAAATCGAAATGTGTGAAATAGATTTTATTTAATGTGTGAAATATATTGTGGAAATGAGTGTAATAGATTTTCTTTCAGTATGTCAAACCGATTTTTAAAATATGTGAACCCGTTTTTTCTAATATGTGAAACTGAATATGCATATTTATGATATATATTTCACTTTTTGTTTCTGTTTTACGAATTGAAATCATCGGTTTCAAGCATTGAAGTGTTGAACTGTCTCCAAAATAGCTGAAACCACTCCGAAATTCTGAAATCACATTTTGTGAAATTGAAACTAAAAAATAATAAAAAATTTAAACTAGCTTCAAATGTATCCAAAATTGTTCTTGTTTTGAAGATCTTGTTGTTAGTACTCCCTCTGTTCCTATTTTGTTTGCGCATAACCTTTTCTCGTTTTCCCCTAAATAGCCTGTGTGTTCCTTTCTTATCCGCTAGTTTCCAAGTGTGTGCCTCTGCCCCTCCGCTTCGGCCGCACTAATTGCGCCAGAAGAGCAAAGTCTCGCATGCGTGCGGAGATTAGCGAACAGAGATCTTGCATGCAGGGACGCGTGCATCAAAATTAAATGCGGAGAGCGAAACGAGGAGAGGAGAGCCAATCAAAGGCTGCTTCTGTTATAATTGTGCAAGATTTCTACTCCTCCTTTTCGGTTTAGAGGGCTCATCTTAAAAAAAATAGATTTTCATTATACAAGGCTCACTTTGAATCCAATTGAGTTGAGTCTCACATCATATTTAATGATAGTGAGGGAATTCTTGATCATGCATGCATCTTATTCTACATGCATCATGCAAATCCAATGAGAGAGAGGGTGTTACACTTATTGCCTCGAGAGTTCAATAAGTGAGAAATATTTCATTGGGCAATTTTGTATCCACAAAACTCGTGTCATCCACTCACAGTCTACCTTGGTTGATGAGATTTCAGAATTGAGCCCTATAAACCGGAAAGGAGGGAGTACCATGCAGACCACGCACGCTCCAGGGTAAAATTGTCAAGATTTTTGAGATCGTAGCTGTCCTTGGTATGCGAGATTGGAATTAGAGCGTACAATAATGGATTTATAGCCTGCTTATGTGACATTTTTGTCTATATGGAGAACAGGGATGTGAAAAAGTAAGTGAAGTGGGCTCTCATGCAAGAGCCTAGTTATATGCGTATTCCTAGAAAAATACAATAAATGTTAAGAAAGAGAAAGAGAGAAGATAGGAAAAAAAATACTAATATAATAGCCAACATTACAACCCACACTATTGTATGAGTGACTATAGATGACATGTCAGTTTCATATAGCCAGCAGCTGGCTCCTATACGGAAAGAAAAAAGGATCAGAGGGAGTAATTCAACTGTATATAAATATTCAATAAGAAATTTTTGATTCAGAAGATATCAATCACCCAAAAAACCAAAGAAATAAAATGCTTGCAT
This sequence comes from Elymus sibiricus, assembly GCA_039707655.1. Classification (NCBI taxonomy): domain Eukaryota; kingdom Viridiplantae; phylum Streptophyta; class Magnoliopsida; order Poales; family Poaceae; genus Elymus; species Elymus sibiricus. Next base: position 433,472,505 of record CM077675.1, read on the forward strand.
TTTATGGGGAAGAGACCGCGGGATGCTACAATGCAGCTCTCTCTCTCTCTCTCTCTCTCTCTCTCTCTCTCTCTCTCTCTCTCTCTCTCTCTCTCTCTCTCTCTCTCTCTCTCTCTCTCTCTCTCTCTCTCTCTCTCTCTCTCTCTCTCTCTCTCTCTCTCTCTCAAGTTCTTCCACTTACAAAAGCAGCTACAGAGACAAAGATTCGCATGCATTTCCATGTATAGCAACATGCATACACTAAGGAGTACGTAAATGGTTGACACTAATCTCCACAAAACAATGAATGGTAGATTTTTTTTTGAGAAAATGAATGGTAGATTATGGACCGGTACCTACCGTGGCAGAACTTGAGACAATATGTTTTTTTTGAGGGGTACTTGCGACAATATGTTAGGCGGGCTAGGAAGGACTGGGCCGAACGAGAGCCTAAAATGTTTAGCCTTATGTCTTGTTTTTAGTCTGACACCTTAGTGTATTTGGTTTGTGTGTTTCTCAAAGAAAAAATATAGTGTATTGGATTTGGGCCGGGCTGGTCATGTCCATTTTTTGCTTGTGCGTAGCTCCGCCAATGTATCTGTATTAACACAGCATATTTCAAACGCGCGAACTTATATACAGTGGGCATTTTATATTTTCTTTCGACGGCTGGCCAACATCATCGGCCTTTTTGGTATACGAATGGGACATGGTACACGAGCCTTCTTCTCTTTTTTTTTTCTTTTGAGTGAGATAGTCATCTAGGTCCTGCTTGGAGGGAAATAAAGAGGCTTTGCCTGACCTATTTCGCACATAGGGCAGGGAAATTCCCTAATTGGCGCTTAAGGGGGTGGTTACTGCTATTTCTATAGACATCGCATACGCCTCCTATGTATATATATGATAAGTGGACCAGCCTGTAGAAGTTTGTTTCACCTTTTTTGAAGCTTCTAGAAGCTTTCGATCACTTTTTATTTTTCCTCTATGTATTTGTTTTTTCCAATTATAATCAATTTTTAAAATTTATTTTTAAGCTTCATTGGCACTTTTTTAATTCATGAAAACTTTAAAAATTCATAATATTGTTTCCAAATTTGTGAACATTTTTTTCAGATTCATGAACATTTTCTAAGTGCAAAGCTTTTTAATATTCATGAACTTTTTTAAAAGTTTGTGAACAAACACGTACCCCCTCCCGTGCTAATGGGTTGGCTCGTTAGTCTATTTCTCCATTTTCTGTTCGTTTTCTTTCGATTTTTTCCTTTTTTTTTCAATTCCCGTACTTTTTCAAAATTTATGGAAAAAATCAAAATAGGGATAAAATATTGTTTTTAGATTCATGCACATTTAAATTTATGAACATCTCTCATATTCACGAACATTTTCTAAAATTTATGATTTGCTAAAATCATGATATTTTTAAAATACATGAACTTTTCCAAAATTCACGAACATTTACAAAAATGAGCATCTTTTAAAACTAGGAACATTTTTCAAAATTGTTAACTTCTTTTAATATACAGACATTTTTTATTTCACCAAATTTTCCAAAAAACAATAAACAGCTTATTTTTTCTTAAACCAGTAGATTTTTTGTAGGGGTTAAACCAAGTTTTATTTGCTCAAATTTCACATGGAGTGGGATACAAAAAGGTTCTCTTAAATGAGTAGATGAACAACATAAATTCAGTGAAAAAAAAGCACGCCAGTGGGCAGCCGGGCCGAGTGAACCAACTAATAGGTAATGGGCCGTGTCTAGCCTTATGTCTGCGCGACCGCTAAACCGATTACGACGCGTGAAGGCGAGGATGTCGAGCAAACATACACTCCCACAACATACATGGGCTGGCTCAACTCGGGCTTCCGCAATTTTGCAGGGGCTACCTATACTAGATGGGGTTTGTACCATCTTGGGTTTCTTTAATTATGCGACTGGTGAGTTCAGTTACATTATTTGTGCTCTTCAATGGTGGTAAACTGGAAGAATTAACCATCCAGAGGATCCGATGGGGGGGGGGGATTTCTCCATACTTGTTTTTGCTTGCAATGGAGGGCCTTTCCTCCCTCTTAAAATCAAAAAAATGAATCACCGCACCTCACTGGAATTCGAGTAGCTCCATCAGCCCCGCCGGTAAGTCACTTGCTCTTTGCGGATGATAGTTGTTGTTTGTTAAAGCTAGTGTAGATGGAGCAACTGAGTTGTCCTCTTTGATGGAGAGTTATTGCAAAGCTTTTGGGTAGATAATTAACTTGTTGAAGTCTTCAATCTTCTTTAGTAAGGGCTGCCAAATAATTTAAAGTCCTATGTCATGAATGCTCTAAATGTTACTAATGATTCATTATCAGAGAGATATATGGGGATGCCTTCTAATGTGGGGAACAACAAAAATGATGCATTTAAATTCCTAAAGGAAAGAGTGTGGAACAAAACGAAGGGAAGGATGGCCAAAATTTTGTTCATATGAAGCAAAGAAGTAATAATAAAGTCTATGGCTCACGCGGTCCCGTTTTTTCAATGTCATGTTTTAAACTTCCCGTGGTTTATGTGTGCACCTAAACTCGTTGATTCAGAAATTTGATGGTGAAGCAAGGAGGGACAAAGGAAGCCTAGCTGGGTTTCTTGGAGTATGATGACAAGACCCAAGCATTATGGAGGACTTGAGTTCCAAGATATCGAGCTATTTAATCTTGCTCCCCTACCCAGGCAGGATTGGCAAGTCCTAGTGGAGCCCAATTCCCTAAGTGCACGGATTTTAAAAGCAAAATATTTCCCTTCTGTTGATTTTCTACAGGCCAAATTGGGTGGTTCATCGTCTCAAGTGTGGAGGTCAATTCAGGAAGGTCGGGATACCCTTTCTCAAGGAATAATACATCGTATAGGCGATGGACAAATCACACATATATGACAGCATAACTTGCCTCCCCGCCTCTCAAACATGAAACCGATCATGAGCAAGATACCTGACCCACCACAACTTGTATGTGCTTTCATTCAGACGGGTGCATATTAGGACCAAGCTATGGTTGCAAAAATATTCTTATGCACGGATGCGGAGGCTATACTCTCTATTCCATTGTGTACGAAACAGGTGGATGATTTTTGGTCATGGGTGCACGAAAAAGAGCGGAGTTTTCTCCGTCCATTCAGCTTACCGAATGCTTCTCTCTATTGGCGCTACCTCCTCGCAGCGCCGCTTCTTCTTCCTCAAACTTCTCTCTTCTTCTTCTCTCATGAACACACACGCTGTGAGGAACTCTACACACACATAGCGCATGTATCAAGGAGACCACCAAGGCTTTGTCGAGCCACTCTTCCTTAGACATCACCATGACTACATTTTGGAATTTTTGAAGGTGAAGCAAGGACGGCCAAAGGAAGCCTAGCTGGGTTTCTTGGAGTATGATGACAAGACACAAACACTAAGGAGGACTTGGGTTCCAAGATATCGAGCTTTTTAATCTTGCTCCCCTACCCAGGCAGGCTTGGCAAGTCCTAGTGGAGCCCAATTCCCTAAGTGTGCGGATTTTAAAAGCAAAATATTTCCCTTATGTTGATTTTCTGCAGGCCAAATTGGGTGGTTCTCCGTCTCAAGTGTGGTGGTCAATTGTGAAAGGTCGGGATACCCTTTCTCAAGGAATAATACGACGTATATGTGATGGACAAATCACACATATATGACAACATAACATGCCTCCCCGCCCCTCAAACATGAAACCGGTCATGAGCAAGATACCTGACCCACCGCAACTTGCATGCGCTTTGATTCAGACGGCTGCATATTAGGACGAAGCTATGGTTGCAGAAATATTCTTACGCACGAATGCGGAGGCTATACTCTCTATTCCATTGTGTACGAAACAGGTGGATGATTTTTGGTCAAGGGCGCATGAAAAGAGCGGAGTTTTCTCCATCTGTTCAGCTTACCGATGCTTGTCTCTTTTGATGCTGCCTCCTCGCAGCGCCGCTTCTTTTTTTCACGAATACGAAAAGCTTGCGTATCATTGCATTGATAGAAGAAGTTAGAACGATGACATGAGGTGGTACAACACATGACACGGACGCAATAGACGTGAACATGGTGCCCGAAACAGAGAAACATGAGATGCTCGACCCAAACAAAGAAAAACACGGCTAAACTCGCCGCTTCTTCTTCCTCAAACTTTTCTCTTCTTCTCCTCTCATGAACACACACACACTGTGAGGAACTCTACACACACATAGCGCATGTATCAAGGGAGACCGCCAAGACTTTGCCGAGGCACTCTTCTTTGGACATCACCATGACTACATTTTTTCCCAACCCTCACGCCCTCTTTTCCCATTCATTTGTTCACTTAAATAGGGACGCAGAGTTTTTGAGCCCGAGCTCAAATGAGCTCGGGTGAACAGTAAAATCGAAAATATATATTTTTTTTCAAAAAATACTGATTTTTTTTGTGATAAACATTGATAAAAGTTTTAAGTTCTTACAAAAATTCGTCATAAAATCACATTCCTACAAAAAAAACAAAATCGGTACTCTGAAAATGCTACTTTCAAAAGCATTTTGGAGCACTGAATTTGTTTTTTTTTTTGCCACGCCTCATAGGAATGTGATTTCATGAATAATTTTTGCAAGCACTTAAAACTTTTATCAATGTTCATCACAAAAAAAATTCAGATTTTTTTGAATTTATTTTGATTTTTTTTCGATTTTACTGTTTATCTGAGCTCATTTGAGCTCGGGAGCAGAAGAACACTTTCCCTTAAATAGCCACTACACAAGACTCACACACGTCCATGTTTTTGCCATCTAATCCTAAACTCATGCAACTACTGAATATGGGAGCCCTGCCGCCTCACTGATTTCCTCATGCTAAGTAGTACGGCGGATCATGGCTAGCGTACCACGGTTTGCTCAGTTCAGTTGACGTGAACAACTGAACATTAATCGGCCCTCATCACGGATCTCATCAGATCCACAAAAACTAGGCTAAGATAAAAAAAAAATCCCTTGTCCCACGGTTGGCAATGCCATGCGAGTGCTATGTATCAATTTCAATCCAAGGATATTGATTGATGTGGCCAGGTGCTGTCCCATGCACAAGGTGTCAACCGGAAGAGATGGATGCGATCGATCAGGGTGTAGGTAGGACAACAAGTCTTTACTTACGCAAGTCCTTGGGTGATGTCGCCTCGCCAACGGTGGGGAGAAGTTGCAGGCCAGGGTGAGATTCCGCCGGCTTATCATGAGAAAGGAAAGGACTACGCGGCAAGAAAAGTAGACGTCGATCGCGACGACAAGTGCCTCGCGGGGTCTTCCGTGATCCGCAGGGCCGCTCGATCGGTTTATGTAGTCGCTGTCTGCTGTGTGGTCTCCCATACGGCTCTGGCTTCCAGAAGGCTAGAAAAATAGGCGCTAGCGTCCACTCCATCCATTCCGACGGCGGCCTCGCGGTGACAAAGGTGAATTGTCGAGCGAAAGCTCCGTGTCATGACGTACAGAATGACACAAGTTGTGGGTGTCGTATTATTTTTAAAGACGCTATCGTGGTTTTTCTTTCCGTGTGAGGGCTTCAAGTGAAGATAATCTGTGTGAACTCGGCAGCAGTGACGCTATGCACCGTTCTTCCTCTTAGGGTGTTGTCATAGAGTTTAGGTGTGCTAGGTCATAGCATAATGTGTTTAGTTCTTCCGTGCTCTTGGCTGGTAGCGTAGTCGCATGTGTTCTGCCTGTGCCGGTTATTTCATGATTGGCTTTATAAGAGGGCTACCTCACCATCTTATATTCGTCGTGTACTGTTTTGGATCTTGCTTTATATATAAACCGGACAAAAACCTATTTCGAGTCTTAACTGAATAGAGTAACTGTAACTATATGGATACATACCCCAAAAAATAGAACTTTTAAGACTATTTGATCAATACAATAAGAAACCTACAATTCTAAGTATAAAGTAGATACATGGAACATGAGAGCTGAGCTTAGGCCAACTCCAGCGCACGACCCCAAACGGACGTCCGTTTTGCCCTGCCTTCGTCCGTTTGGGGCGGCAATGGGGTCGCCCATGTCCGTTTGGGGCCGTTGCCGTGTCGGTGCGCCCAACGCGCGGCCGCACCCCATATCATGTCCGGGGTGGACGTGATATAAAAAAATCGCAAAACTCAAAGAAATGCCGGAAAAAATCAAATAAACGCAAACATAAAACATAATAATTAAACAGTCTTCACGGCCGTCGATGCCCGTTCCACAGTTCTTAACATAAACATAATTAACATAAACTAAAACAAAAGAGAAGCACCGACCGCGCGCTGCTGCCGTGGCCGTCGATGCCGTGCCCGTCACCGTCTCACACGTCGCCGATGTCGTCCTCGTCGCCAGTGAGGTCGATGTAGGGCGGCGGCGTTCAGAGGTGGGACGGTGGTCCCTGGAAGGTGGAAGGCGCCTGCACCACCTCCCCCCGTGGCGACGTCTCGCGCTCCGGTGACCGCGTCGGCGTGGGGCACCAGCTCACGGCCCCCACGGCGTCGGCCATGTCCGTGGCCGTGCACGACCAGCTCCACCGCTGGCCCACCAGGTGCGGGTGGAACGCGGCGACCGGCTGCTCCCCAGGACCTCCTCCTTGACCTCCTCCAGCATCTCTAGCTCCGGTACGGCCACGTCGCCGGCCGCAGAGAGGGCCATCATGGTGTCCAGGCCCACCCATTGGCGCTCATCTTGCGTGTTCATGGAGTCTTCCATGACACGTTGAATGAGCCGGGCCTCCTCCTCCTCTGTCATGACAGGAGGTGGTGGTGGCGACGGAGAGGGCGAAGGCGACGGCGTCGGCGTGATGCCGCGCACCCGCGTACGCCCGCGCACCTGGGGAGGGGTCGGACCACGCGCTCGGCGCTCTGTACGTGGCCGCCGCGGGCCCGACGAGCTACCGGCAAAGTAGGACGTGCGCCGCACGTCGTGCTCGTCCCGAAACCAGGTGTCCCAGAGAGCGGAGTCGACGGCATACCTTGGGTCGTCGTACAGGTCGTCAGGCAGGAGGCGGCGGCGGCGTTCGATCTCCTCGCGGCGGGCACGACCACTCATCGGGACCGGCGGGATCGGCACCCGATCCGCGGACATATGCCAGTTATTGGGCAGGTGAACGTCGCTCCAGGGGAGCGGCGTCCTGGTCTCCCAATAACGACGGCACACATCCGCGTGGATGTAGTGCCGGTCGCGCTCGCCGGCGGCCGTAGGGGCGATGGTGAATGCGGGAGGAGCGGGGGCCCTCCGTGGGGGTGGTGCAGGCTTTGATTTGACGGCGCGGCGGTGGCCAGAGGACGAACCAGCCTCGTGGTCGTGCGCCCTCTTGCGGCCGGTGCTCGACCACACCATGGCTGGCGGCGGCCGGCGAGCTCGAGGAAGGGGAAGGGAGAAGTAGGGTTTGCGGTCGGGTTTCGAGGAGGCAGTAGGGACTGGAGTGGGGCGTGGACTGTGACCGGTCCATGACTTCCCATTTAAGAAGGACAGCGACCGCCCGCCTGGGCGGATGACAGGTGGGCCCGACCGCGCATGCGCAGTTAAGTTGGGCGGTGGGAGGTAGGTGGCCGCCTGCCATGCGGCACCGATGCGGACGAGAGGCGCGTCCGTTTGCTGTCCGCCTGGACCCAAACCGGGCGCATGTTTGCGCTCGAAATGGGTCGGGACGGACACAAAACGGACAAGATGGGTCCAGGCCGTCGCGCGCTGGGCCGTGGGGTCTGTCCGTTTTGCCCTAAACGGACGGGGCCGAACGGGATGGGGTCGTGCGCTGGAGTTGACCTTAGATCATCTACATCCGGACATAGCAAATCTAGGCCCTCAAATGTCCGCGGATGCGCCCGACACTGACCGGGCACGCCTCGTTTGTTGGCTTCCACCCCCGCATCCCTCATATCCAAATCCTCAAAGCCATACAACCCATGCAACGCTACATAAAACAAGATCAACACGCAGTTCATCGGATCAACATTGCATCGCCAGAGAAAAGGAGCATAGTTTATCGGAGTTCAACGGCAAATCCATACTACAAACAACTTAAAACATAGTTAAAATATAAACAGAACGGGGAAGGGCGGAGGAAATCACCATTTCGTCGCCGGCCCCTTCCCCTTCCGAGCATCGACGCGGCTATGCCCCTCTTTCGTGTAGGCATCGACGTGCGGAGGTGCGTCTCGTCGGAGCTGGAGGTGGAGCCGTCCGTCAGGTCGGAGTCGGGGCTGCACCTCATGCCCGATAGCATGAGGAGCAGGTGGTCCTTCTCCTTCGCATGGCGGGCCGCCTTCGCCTTAGCCGTCGCCTCCTTGTTTGCCTCGCGCTTCGACAACTCGATGGCGAGTCGGAGCTCCTTGTCATTGTTGTGGCGGAGGCACCGCGCATCCGTCTCCGCCATCGTGAGAGAGCGGCGGAGGACCGACGCGAGGAGGCCGTCCTTGGGATCCACCGGCGCGCTCGTGCGCAAACGACACGCGGACATCGCCTCCCCCTCTCCCTCGCCCACTGCTACGCGCGCCGGGCTATACATGCCTCGGACTCGGGTGTACTCGGGCACCCCGGCCCCGACGTGGGCACTAGGACCCAACGGTGCCCGGGTACCAGTTTTGGACCAGAGGGTGGTGGAGGTGGGCGACGTACCTAAAGGATTGGAGTGGACCTGCCGGAGCGGAGCGCAGCGGAGCTGCCGGAGTGTAGGATCAAAAGTATGTCTAGAGGGGGGGGGGTGATTAGACTACTGGACCAAATAAAAATCTAACCTTTTCCCAATTTTAGTTGTGGGCGGATTTTAGCAATTGTAGCAAGTCAAGTTCACCCTACACATGCAAGTCTAAGAGTATAGCAGCGGAAAGTAAAGACATGCAAATGTAAGATGTTAGGGATTGGAAGATCAAACGCAATTTGAAGACGTGGAGATTTTTTCCCATGGTTCCGATAGGTGGTGCTACCGTACGTCCACGTTTATGGAGACTTCAACCCACGGCGGGTAACGGTCGCGAGAGTCCACGGAGGGCTCAACCCACGAAGGGTCCACGAAGTAGTAACCTCGTCTATTCCATATGGCCTACGTCCACGGAGGACTAGCCTTACTCGGGGTAGATCTTCACGAAGTAGGCGATCTCCTTGCCCTTACAAACTCTTGGTTCAACTCCACAATCACGAAGAAGGAGGCTCCCAAGCGACACCTAACCAATCTAGGAGGCACCACCCTCCAAAAGGTAATACATGTGGTAGTATGATGAACTCCTTGCTCTTGTGCTTCAAAAGATAGTCTCCTCAACACTCAATCACTCTTTCATAGGTTTGGTATGGGTAGAAGAGATTGATTGGATGGAAAGCAACTTGGGGAGGCTAGAAATCAAGATCCATATGGTTGGAGTGGATGATCTTGACCTCAACACAAGGGTAGGTGGCTCTCTCTCAGAAAATTGGATATGGCAAGTGGGTGTGTGTTCTGAGTGCTTCTCTTGCGAGTGAGTGGTGGTGGAGGGGTATATATAGGCTTCTCCAAAAATCCAACCGTTACAACATTATTGCCCAACTCAGTGAAACCGAAGTGAAACTCGGTGGCACCGACTAGTTCAAAATGTGGCAACTTTGGCGTTTTCGGTGAGACATATATGAACCTCGGTGGTACCGATATGGGTGACCTAGGCGAATCTCGATGAGACCGATTCCTCAAACTCGGTGGGACCGATTTCAAGAAATGGGCTAACAGAAAGCTGGTCCAACTTCTCAGTGAGACCGACTCTCAGAACTCGGTGGGACCGAATCTAGAAAATGGCTAACCAGGAAGTTGGTCACTGTTTTCGGTGGCACCGAATGGAAAACTGGTAGTACCGAGATGCTAGGGTTTGGTTTGGCTTCTGTCTTGGATAAACTCGGTGGATCCAAATGGGAAGTTGGTGTCACCGAATTTACACTTTTGGCTTTGGACAGAGGATATGTGTGGGAAAGTGGGTGAGGTGGCTACCTCTAAGCACCTGAGCAACTAGATCATCATATTTACCTCATCCCCTTTTAATAGTATTGGCTTTCCTATGGACTCAAAGTGATTTCTCACAAAATGTAAAATGTAGAGTCCTTGATCTTGAAGCATGGCCAATCCTATTACTTCCTTTCCTCGGGGAGGTTCTCCACACAATCTTTTAGCCAACCCATCATTGAACTTTTTCTTGAGATACACTTAGTGGAAAGATTAGACCAATGAAATATATGTTGTTATTAATTACCAAAACCACCTAGGGAGAAGTTGTGCTTTCAATCTCCCCGTTTTTGGTAATTGATGACAACATATAGATCAAAGCTTTGATAAGAGATATAATCAATGAATAGCATCGTCGTTTTGAGAAGTATGTGATAAGCAAGAGCTCCCCCTAAATTTGTGCATTATTTTAAGTTTGTGTTTGAATGCAAATGCACAATCGATTAGGATCATGGGTCACTCTTCCATGTCACATACAACTTGGTGGTGCGCAAAAATTAATATGAATGAATTGCATAAGCACATCACACCAAACAAGTGAATGATCATCACATAGATATCTCAAAGATAGCAAAGTAGTAGCATCACACAAGAGTATATGATCAATCACCAACAAAGTTTCAACCAAACGATAAACCAAATGTTTTTAAAACTTGCAGAGAGGAATCAAAATGCAACACTCTCTCTCTCGAAGCCCTATGATCTATAAACCTCTCCCCCTTCGGCAACAAGTTACCAAAAAGTTCAAAGCTATAGAGCTAATCGTCGCTCTGGGCATGATCTCCTTCATGAGACGATGAAGCTACTCCGGTGGCTATCGAAGGAGTCGAGAGAAGAGCATCCGCGAAGAGTTCAACTGAAGTCCTTTGAGGTGGTGGTGTAGACATTGGAGGTGGTGGAGGAGCTGATGGAGCTGCGGCAGGTGCTGATGAGGTAGGCCTCGTCTCTGGAACTGGCACGGTAGGAGTCCTGGCTTGGGTCTTGAACTGGGTGCTGGTCCTAAGAGGTGGACTATCGTTATCATCGGAGGAATGAGGGCTAGGCACTGCATCCACTTCCTTCTTAAGCTCATCCACAGTCTTTGTCAGCCCATCTACCTTGTTGTTCATTGTGGTGAACTTGTCTTCCACAATCCTCTCAAGGCTTTCTTGGTTCAACAATATGTTCTTGATATCCTTCTGCATACCCTGGATAGTGCTAATGAGCAGATCCATTTGCTCGCTCTTGGACCTCGGAACCTGAGCACTAGTGGCTCTAGCTGCCTCTGCCTCCGCCTGTGCAGTAGATGAAGTGGGATGACTGGGATCCATCACCACAACATTATCCTCAAAGTCTGGCTGAAGTGGCATATGAGGACGATCAAGTGCATATACATTCTTCTCCAACTTGGAGTTGATAAGCATCTGAATGTAAGGTGCATATCCACAAGATCGTTTTTGGTCAGTAGCTGTCCTCTTGATTGTCTCAACAATCAGGTCCATCACCCTAATCCTGGTGTGGGTGTCTATATGGTGCAGCATGTTGATGGAGTACCCTCTAATCATCTTGTCATCTCCAGACTTGGGCATCAAAGTGTACCTCAAGATAGTGTTTGTACTGGGTAGTCCTGCTTGCAGATGATAGACAGGGCCAAGCTTATGTGAATGCACATGAGTGGCTGGAATCTCCTTGTACATATTTGCCATAGAGTTATGATTCATCTTGGCTTCAACATACACATCAAGATCTCCTTCTTCTACCTGTGGGGCTCCTAAGATGGTAGCCCACTCATCAACTATGGATTGGTACCTGACTCCCTCGGTCATCCATATGATTCTGCCATCTGGGTAGTAGTGAGCAATAGAGTAGAACTGCATGATCATTTCATCGTTCCAAGCAGAGAACTCTCTCCCAACAAAGTTTGCAATATCAATGCACTTGAAGTTATCTTGCACACTGGGAAAGTAATCTTCATTCTCCTTGATATAGGCCCAGTCAACATATCTCATTGTTGGGGAACGTTGCATGGGAAACAAAAATTTTCCTACGCACACACAAGATCTATCCATGGTGATGAGCATCTACGAGGGGGAGAGTGAATCTACATACCCTTGTAGATCGCTAAGCGGAAGCGTTTAAGAAACGCGGTTGATGTAGTCGAACGTCTCCGCGATCCAAATCGCAAGTCGTCCCTCGATCCGATCACGAACTAGCGCCGAACGGACGGCACCTCCGCGTTCAACACACGTACGGCTTGATGACGCCTTCACCTCCTCGATCCAGCGAGCGATGATGAAGTAGTGGTTGAGTTCCAGCAGCACGACGGCGTGGTGATGGTGGTGAGGAACAATCTCTGCAGGGCTTCGCCAAGCGCTACGGAGATTATGACGGAGGAACTAGAGGGTTAGGGTTGCCGCACACGGCTTGGGGAAATCTTGATGTGTCCCGTGTGCTAGCCCTGCCCCTCTATTTATATGTTGAGCCTTGGGGTCTAAACTTGGAGTAAAAGCCTCCTCTAGGTCGGTTTTGCCCGCACAAGGTCGGTTTGGCCCGCAGGGAAAGAGTCCAACTCGGATCCCTGCCGAACCGTGCACAGCCGCACACAAGCGGTAGTACCGCTTCACACAAGCGGTAGTACCGCTTGGGCGGTAGTACCGCTTCACACAAGCGGTAGTACCGCTCGGGCGGTAGTACCGCTTCACCAAGCGGTAGTACCGCTTACGCGGCAGCAAAACTACTTTTGCACTTTCCAATACCTCGTGGGCTTTATCCCTTTGGCCCATATAAAGTGTTGCTGCACCCGAACACTTCGGTAAACATCCGGAACCCCTTCCGGTGAACTCCGGAACTCTTCCGGAGATCAAAACACTATTATCACATATATCAATCTTTACCTCCGGACTATTCCGGAGATCCTCGTCATGTCCGGGATCTTATCCGGGACTCCGAACAACTTTCGGTCACCAACATAATAACTCAATTATACTAATCGTCACCAAACGTTAAGTGCGTAGACCCTGCGGGTTCGAGAACTATGTAGACATGACCGAGACACCTCTACGGCCAATAACCAATAGCGGGACCTGGATGCCCATATTGGCTCCTACATATTCTACGAAGATCTTTATCGGTCGAACCTCTATGTCAAGGATTCAGTCAATCCCGTATGCTGTTCCCTTTGTTCTTCGGTATGTTACTTGCCCGAGATTCGATCGTCGGTATCTCTATACCTAGTTCAATCTCGTTACCGGCAAGTCTCTTTACTCGTTCCGTAATACAAGATCTCGTGGCTAACATTTTTAGTCACATTGCTTGCAAGGCTCATTGTGATGTTGTATTACCGAGTGGGCCCTGAGATACCTCTCCGTCATACGGAGTAACAAATCCCAGTCTTGATCCATGCCAACCCAACAGACACCCTCGGAGATATCTGTAGAGCACCTTTATAGTCACCCAGTTACGTTGCGACGTTTGATACACACAAGGTATTCCTCCGGTGTCAGTGAGTTGCATGATCTCATGGTCAAAGGAACAGATACTTGACATGCAGAAAACAATAGCAATAAACTGACACGATCAAATGCTACGTTTACAGTTTGGGTCTTGTCCATCACATCATTGTCCTAATGATGTGATCCCGTTATCAAATGACATCTCATGTCAATGGCTAGGAAACCTTAACCATCTTTGATCAACGAGCTAGTCAACTAGAGGCTTACTAGGGACACAGTGTTGTCTATGTATCCACACATGTATTTGAGTTTCCAATCAATACAATTATAGCATGGATAATAAACGATTATCATGAACAAGGAAATATAATAATAACTAATTTATTATTGCCTCTAGGGCATATTTCCAACAGTCTCCCACTTGCACTAGAGTCAATAATCTAGTTCACATCACTATGTGATTTACATTGTAATGAATCGAACACCCATGCAGTTCTGGTGTTGTTCATGTTTAGCCCTTGGAAGAGGTTTAGTCAACGGATCTGCAACATTTAGATCCGTGTGTACTTTGCAAATATTTATGTCGTCCTCCTTGATGTAATCGCGGATGGAATTGAAACGTCGCTTTATGTGTCTGGTCCTCTTGTGAAATCTTGGTTCCTTGGCTAGAGCAATGGCACCAGTATTATCACAAAACAGAGTCATTGGGTTAAGCGCACTAGGCGCTACTCCAAGATCTGTCATGAACTCCTTCATCCAGACACCTTCCTTCGCCGCCTCCGAGGCAGCGATGTACTCCGCTTCGCATGTAGAATCAGCTACCACGCTTTGCTTGGAACTGCACCAGCTAACCGCACCCCCATTAAGAATAAATACGTATCCGGTTTGCGACTTAGAGTCATCCGGATCAGTGTCAAAGCTTGCATCGACGTAACCCTTTACGACGAGCTCTTGATCACCTCCATAAACGAGAAACATGTCCTTAGTCCTTTTCAGGTACTTCAGGATATTCTTGACCGCCGTCCAGTGTTCCATTCCTGGATCACTTTGAAACCTTCCGACCATACTTATGGCAAGGCTGACATCGGGTCTTGTGCACAGCATTGCATACATGATAGAGCCTATGGCCGAAGCATAGGGGATGACACTCATCTTTTCTCTATCTTCTGCAGTCACTGGGCATTGAGTCTTACTCAACTTCACACCTTGCAAAACAGGCAAGAACCCCTTCTTGGACTGATCCATTTTGAACTTCTTCAAAATCTTATCAAGGTATGTGCTTTGTGAAAGTCCTATTAAGCGTCTTGATCTATCTCTATAGATCTTGATGCCTAATATGAAAGCAGCTTCTCCTAGGTCCTTCATTGAAAAACTCTTGTTCAAATATTCCTTTACGCTTTCCAGCATTTCTATATTGTTTCCAATCAGCAATATGTCATCCATATATAATATTAGAAACGCTATAGAGCTCCCACTCACTTTCTTGTAAATACAAGCTTCTCCGTAAACTTGTATAAACTCGAACGCTTTGATCACTTTATCAAAACGAAGATTCCAACTCCGAGATGCTTGCACCAGTCCATAAATGGATCGCTGGAGTTTGCAAACTTTGTCAGCATTCTCTGGATCGACAAAACCTTCTGGTTGCATCATATACAACTCTTCCTTAAGGTAACCGTTAAGGAACGCTGTTTTGACATCCATCTGCCAAATTTCATAATCGAAAAAGGCAGCTATTGCTAACATGATTCTGACGGACTTAAGCATCGCTACGGGTGAGAAGGTCTCATCGTAGTCAACTCCTTGAACTTGTGAAAAACCCTTTGCCACAAGTCGAGCTTTATAGACGGTGACATTACCGTCCGCGTCCGTCTTCCTCTTAAAGATCCATTTGTTCTGAATGGCCTTACGCCCTTCAGGTAATACTTCCAAAGTCCATACTTTGTTTTCATACATGGATCCCATCTCGGATTTCATGGCCTCTAACCACTTCTCGGAATCCGGGCCCATCATCGCTTCTCCATAGCTCGTAGGTTCATCGTTGTTTAACAACATGACCTCTAAGACAGGGTTGCCGTACCACTCAGGAGCAGTACGCGTCCTTGTCGACCTACGAGGTTCGATAGCAACTTGATCCAAAGCTTCATGATCATCATCATTAACTTCCTCTTCAGCTAATGTAGGCTCCACAGAAACAATTTTCTGCGCTGCGCTACTCTCAGGTTGAAGTAAAGGTTCAACAACCTCATCAAGTTCTATCTTCCTCCCACTCAATTCTTTCGAGAGAAACTCTTTCTCAAGAAATGTTCCGTTTTTAGCGACAAACACTTTGCCCTCGGATCTGAGGTAGAAGGTATACCCAATTGTCTCTTTTGGGTATCCTATGAAGACGCATTTCTCCGCTTTGGGTTCCAGCTTTTCAGGCTGAAGCTTTTTGACATAAGCATCACATCCCCAAACTTTAAGAAACGACAGCTTTGGCTTCTTGTCAAACCAAAGTTCATATGGCGTTGTCTCAACGGATTTCGATGGTGCCCTATTTAAAGTGAATGCAGCTGTCTCTAATGCATAACCCCAAAACGATAGTGGCAAATCGGCAAGAGACATCATAGATCGCACCATATCCAATAAAGTTCGATTACGACGTTCGGACACACCATTACGCTGTGGTGTTCCAGGCGGTGTCAATTGTGAAACAATTCCACACTGTCTTAAGTGACTGCCAAACTCATAACTCAGATATTCTCCCCCT
Organism: Elymus sibiricus; assembly: GCA_039707655.1. NCBI lineage: Eukaryota > Viridiplantae > Streptophyta > Magnoliopsida > Poales > Poaceae > Elymus > Elymus sibiricus. The sequence continues at coordinate 433,488,642 of CM077675.1, forward strand.
CGATCAGATCGTAGGAATTTAATCTTCTTGTTACGATGATTCTCAACTTCACTCTGAAATTGTTTGAACTTTTCAAATGTTTCAGACTTGTGTTTCATTAAGTAAATATACCCATATCTACTTAAGTCATCAGTGAAGGTGAGAAAGTAACGATAACCACCGCGCGCCTCAATACTCATCGGACCGCACACATCAGTATGTATGATTTCCAATAAGTCACTTGCCCGTTCCATTGTTCCAGAGAACGGCGTTTTAGTCATCTTGCCCATGAGGCATGGCTCACATGTGTCAAGTGATTCAAAATCAAGTGACTCCAAAAGTCCATCAGCATGGAGCTTCCTCATGCGTTTTACGCCAATATGACCTAAACGGCAGTGCCACAAGAAAGTGGTATTATCATTATCAATTCTACATCTTTTGGCATCAATGTTATGAACATGTGTATCATTATTATCGAGATTCAATAAGAATAAACCCCTCACATCGGGTGCATGACCATAAAAGATATTACTCATATAAATAGAACAACCATTATTCTCTGATTTAAATGAGTAACCGTCTCGCAATAAACAAGATCCAGATATAATGTTCATGCTTAACGCAGGCACCAAATAACACTTATTTAGGTTCATCACTAATCCCGACGGTAATCGAAGAGCGAGCGTGCCGACGGCGATCACATCAACCTTGGAACCATTTCCCACGCGCATCGTCACTTCGTCCTTTGCCAGCCTCTGTCTATTCCGCAGTTCCTGTTTTGAGTTGCAAATATGAGCAACCGCACCGGTATCAAATACCCAGGCACTACAACGAGAGTTGGTAAGGTACACATCAATAACATGTATATCATATATACCTTGTTTGTTGTTGGCCGCCTTCTTGTCAGCCAAATACTTGGGGCAATTCCGCTTCCAGTGTCCAGTTCCCTTGCAATGAAAACACACAGTTTCTGGTTTGGGTCCAGCCTTGGGTTTCTTCACGAGAGGAGCAACTGCTTTGCCACTCTGCTTGGAGTTACCCTTCTTACCCTTGCCATTTTTCTTGAAACTAGTGGTTTTATTGACCATCAACACTTGATGCTCCTTCTGAATTTCAGACTCAGCGGCTTTCAGCATCGCAAACAGCTCGGCGACTGACTTGTTCATCCCGTGCATGTTATAGTTCAACACGAAGCTCTTGTAGCTAGGTGGCAATGATTGAAGAACTCTGTCAGTGATAGCCTCTGGCGGAAGGGGCATCCCTAACTCAGCCAGACGGGTGGAGTACCCAGACATTCTGAGCACGTGATCACTGATAGACCCGTTCTCCTCCATCTTGCAAGCATAGAACTTATCGGAGATCTCATATCTCTCGATCCGGGCATTCTTCTGAAAGATAAACTTCAACTCCTGGAACATCTCATATGCTCCATGACGTTCAAAACGTCTTTGAAGTCCCGGTTCTAAGCCATACAACATTGCACATTGAACTATTGAGTAATCATCAGAACGAGCCTGCCAGGCGTTCACAACGTCTAGAGACTCAACTGGAGCGGGTGGATCACCAAGCGGTGCATCAAGGACATAAGCCTTCTGGGAAGCCGTAAGGATAATCCTTAGATTACGGGCCCAGTCCACAAAGTTACTTCCATCATCTTTCAACTTAGCTTTCTCTAGGAACGCATTAAAATTCAGGGGTGCTACTGCGCGAGCCATGATCTACAACATAAATATAGCAAAGACAACTTAGACTATTGTTCTAGATAATGAGTTTAGTTAATCATATTACTTTAAAAACTCCCACTCAAATTGACATCCCTCCGGTCATTCGAGTGTAACATGATCCAAATCCACCAACTCAAGTCCGATCATCACGTGAGTTGAGGTGGTTTCAATGGTGAACATCTTCATGTTGATCATATCTACTATATGACTCATGTTCGACCTTTCGGTCTCTTGTGTTCCGAGGCCATGTCTGTACATGCTAGGCTCGTCAAGTTTAACCCGAGTGTTCCGCACGTGCAACATGGCTTGCACCCGTTGTATGCGAACGTAGAGTCTATCACACCCGATCATCACGGCGTGTCTCGAAACGACGAACTTTCGCAACGGTGCACACTTGGGGAGAACACAATTTATCTTGAAATTTAAGTGAGGGATCACCTTATAATGCTACCGTCGTCCTAAGCAAAATAAGATGCATAAAAGGATTAACATCACATGCAAATCATAAGTGACATGATATGGCCATGAACTTGTGCTTTTGATCTCCATCTCCAAAGCACCGGCATGATCTCCATCGTCACCGGCATGACACCATGATCTCCATCATCTTGATCTCCATCAACGTGTCGCCATAAGGTTGTCGCGCCGACTGTTGCTTCCACGACTATAGCTAACGTTTAGTGATAAAGTAAAGCATTACATAGCGCTTAATGATTGACACGCAGGTCATACAATAATTAAAGACAACTCTATGGCTCCTGCCAGTTGCCGTACTCATCGACATGCAAGTCGTGATATTCTATACAAAACATGATCATCTCATACATCACATATATCTCATCATGTAATTGGCCATATCATATCACATCATACCCTGCAAAAACAAGTTAGACGTCCTCTAATTGTTGTTGCAAATTTTACGTGGCTGCTACGGGTTTGCAAGAACCGTTCTTACCTACGCAAAACCACAACGTGGTGTAGTGATTGCTTTTTGATCTTCTAAAAGAACCCTCTTCATTGAAATCGATTCAACTAAAGTGAGAGAGACAGACACCCGCTAGCCATCTTTATGCAACGAAGTTACATGTTAGTTGAAGGAACCTGTCTCGCGTAAGTGTACGCGTAATGTCGGTCCGGGCCGCTTCATCTCACAGTACCGCCGAATCAAATATCAACTAGTAACGGCAAGCAATATGTATACAACCACGCCCACAACTCGTTTGTGTTCTACTCGAGATCTCATCTACGCATAGACCTGGCTCATGATGCCACTGTTGGGGAACGTTGCATGGGAAACAAAAATTTTCCTACGCACACACAAGATCTATCCATGGTGATGAGCATCTACGAGGGGGAGAGTGAATCTACATACCCTTGTAGATCGCTAAGCGGAAGCGTTTAAGAAACGCGGTTGATGTAGTCGAACGTCTCCGCGATCCAAATCGCAAGTCGTCCCTCGATCCGATCACGAACTAGCGCCGAACGGACGGCACCTCCGCGTTCAACACACGTACGGCTTGATGACGCCTTCACCTCCTCGATCCAGCGAGCGATGATGAAGTAGTGGTTGAGTTCCAGCAGCACGACGGCGTGGTGATGGTGGTGAGGAACAATCTCTGCAGGGCTTCGCCAAGCGCTACGGAGATTATGACGGAGGAACTAGAGGGTTAGGGTTGCCGCACACGGCTTGGGGAAATCTTGATGTGTCCCGTGTGCTAGCCCTGCCCCTCTATTTATATGTTGAGACTTGGGGTCTAAACTTGGAGTAAAAGCCTCCTCTAGGTCGGTTTTGCCCGCACAAGGTCGGTTTGGCCCGCAGGGAAAGAGTCCAACTCGGATCCCTGCCGAACCGTGCACAGCCGCACACAAGCGGTAGTACCGCTTCACACAAGCGGTAGTACCGCTTGGGCGGTAGTACCGCTTCACACAAGCGGTAGTACCGCTCGGGCGGTAGTACCGCTTCACCAAGCGGTAGTACCGCTTACGCGGCAGCAAAACTACTTTTGCACTTTCCAATACCTCGTGGGCTTTATCCCTTTGGCCCATATAAAGTGTTGCTGCACCCGAACACTTCGGTAAACATCCGGAACCCCTTCCGGTGAACTCCGGAACTCTTCCGGAGATCAAAACACTATTATCACATATATCAATCTTTACCTCCGGACTATTCCGGAGATCCTCGTCATGTCCGGGATCTTATCCGGGACTCCGAACAACTTTCGGTCACCAACATAATAACTCAATTATACTAATCGTCACCAAACGTTAAGTGTGTAGACCCTGCGGGTTCGAGAACTATGTAGACATGACCGAGACACCTCTACGGCCAATAACCAATAGCGGGACCTGGATGCCCATATTGGCTCCTACATATTCTACGAAGATCTTTATCGGTCGAACCTCTATGTCAAGGATTCAGTTAATCCCGTATGCTGTTCCCTTTGTTCTTCGGTATGTTACTTGCCCGAGATTCGATCGTCGGTATCTCTATACCTAGTTCAATCTCGTTACCGGCAAGTCTCTTTACTCGTTCCGTAATACAAGATCTCGTGGCTAACATTTTTAGTCACATTGCTTGCAAGGCTCATTGTGATGTTGTATTACCGAGTGGGCCCTGAGATACCTCTCCGTCATACGGAGTAACAAATCCCAGTCTTGATCCATGCCAACCCAACAGACACCCTCGGAGATATCTGTAGAGCACCTTTATAGTCACCCAGTTACGTTGCGACGTTTGATACACACAAGGTATTCCTCCGGTGTCAGTGAGTTGCATGATCTCATGGTCAAAGGAACAGATACTTGACATGCAGAAAACAATAGCAATAAACTGACACAATCAAATGCTACGTTTACAGTTTGGGTCTTGTCCATCACATCATTCTCCTAATGATGTGATCCCGTTATCAAATGACATCTCATGTCAATGGCTAGGAAACCTTAACCATCTTTGATCAACGAGCTAGTCAACTAGAGGCTTACTAGGGACACAGTGTTGTCTATGTATCCACACATGTATTTGAGTTTCCAATCAATACAATTATAGCATGGATAATAAACGATTATCATGAACAAGGAAATATAATAATAACTAATTTATTATTGCCTCTAGGGCATATTTCCAACACTCATGTCACTCACTGCTGGGCTCTTGTCCAAAAGGACAGTCTCATAGAAATCCTGCTGTTCTTTGGTGTAGAATTTGTCATCTACAGCAGTCTTCCTCCTGGAGGCATAGGGATCATTTGCTCTCCACAATCTCAGTCCTACATCCTTTCTCTTCTTCATGTCTTCAGCTACTGGGTGTGCATCATTATGCAATGGCAAGTGTGGTCTTAGCTTCCTCGGCACAGACAAATCATCTTGTTCTTCCATGGTGGAAGATCTCTTGTTCTTAGCAGCAAGAGAGATGTCCCTGGTAGTCTTCTTGGACTTAGGAGCAACAGGCTTCTTGGACTCAGATTTCTTGCTCTTTGAAGGAGCTTGCTTAGGCATAGCATCAGCAAGCAATTTCTTCCTCTTGGATGGAGGAGCCTTAGCAGCTGGCTCTTCCTCCTCTTCCTCATCCTCATCAATGTACTCTGGAGTAGAAGGATGGACTGTAGTTTCACATATCTTGTCCTTGCCCTCTTCTTCTCTCCTGCCTTCTTAGGCAATGATTTCTTTGAAGGCTCAACTAATAAAGAGGTGTTTGCTCTGGCACCCTCAGGTGCTCTCATAGACTCAGAGGTGGCATACTCCTTTCTCACAGTCCTCTTAGTTGAGGTGGCCTCTCATGCAGACTTCTTTGCAGCTTTGTCCTTCTTTTCTTGCAACTTCTTGGCAAGATCTTCCTCTGGCACAAAATCTGAATCCTCCCCATCTGAATTCAGCTTCTTCCTTGCCCTGGTGGCAGCCTTGGGTAGCCCATGAGAACTTGGGGTGCCTGGTTCCTCTGAAGAAGAAGAACTGGCATCTGGGCTTGTGCCTGGACTCAAGTTAACTTCCCTCTCCCTCAGATCATTCTGGCTATCATCAGAACCTGACATGCTGACCCTATGAATAAAGTATAGAAGAGTAGAGGGATTGAACATCACAAAACACAGACAATTTTCTCAAAATTTGAACTTAGAATCTTAAGTTTAAACTCCAGCAGAAGGGATTTCGGTTCCACCGAGTCCAAATTTTCGAAGCCACCGAGACAGACAGCTTACCTTAACAGAGACTTGGCAGCCTTTTCGGTTTCACCGAAAAGAAGCACTCGGTCTCACCGAAGCTGTTCTCGGTAACCCTAAAACCAAAATCGGTAGAACCAATTTTTACGACTCGGTGACACCGAGATTCAATCTGCGGACAGTTAAACCTAAAAATCCGTAGTTCTTTAATCTAATGGAGTTTCTTGAGGATGGAGATTGTGCATACGGTGGGAATAAAATGGAATGTATTCTATTGCACATGAATTAGACGGGGAGTGCAAAGAATTCTGAGGTCGTTACCCTAACTTGGCGACGGCCTCCCTACAGTGGCGACGGTGTGTGCGATTTCCTTCGACGGCGAAGACTTCCAGTGGTGCAGACACACGTGAGCAAGGGGAGAAGTCCGTAGACGCGATCGGCAGCTAGGGTTTGCGGGGACCATGGCTTTGACGAAGTGAATTTCAAAAACCGGTTCCGCGGAGTATAAGTACCCATAGCTGTCGGTGACACCGGTTCTAAAATGTCGGTGCCACTGAGTTCCTCTACTGTGAGTTGATTGGGATACTCGGTGAAGCCGAGGTTATGGAATCGGTGCTACCGATATTCTGAAAATCAGATCAACCCTAGGCATCGGTGAAACCGAGATTTTGGAGTTGGTTACACCGAGATTGCACTGGGGAGGTTTTTGTAGTCAGCTCTTAACGAAACGGAACTCCGAGTGCTCCTCACACAAAGGGTTCAAGAAGTGCTTGCTCAAATTTTTGTGATGAAGCATGAATAGAATTTGAGACGAGAAAACATAGATAGCTAGAGGGAGGTACTTAGGCATTCTTGTATATCCAATTGGCCAAAGAAAAATGAAAACCAAATAACAACAATTGGATATCCTCGAATGAGAAAAGATATGCATACCAACATGCTCACACAATAAATTGTCAAATGAAATATGGCAAACATGCAAAACCACTCTAGTATCTACCAAGCACTTTGGCGATGACGAAGTCATCTATATATGAGTATATTGACTTAGGAGCCAAGTAAGAATACTTGATCATAGGTCATACTCATTGTTTAAGCACAAGTGGGGTTACCAATTTTACATAAAGCATTTAATGTGTTCACATCTTTAAGAGATGCTTTAACTCAAGTCTTAGAGTAAAGCTCCCCCTTGATGTGACATCCCCCCTAAGAGGGATAAACTAACCTTGGGTTTGTCGTAGAAGACTTCATGTGGGTGAGGTAGTAGTGGATGCTCATTGTTGATGAAGATCATCTTGAGTTTGGAGCAATCCTCGTTGTTTTCTTACTCTTCTCACCTACATGGGTTAGTCCCATACAAGAGACAAATACAAGGATATCTATGGACATGGAGTGTAATGTATACATGATGACGTCCATGATTCTTTCATTATCTTGTACCTTGCTTACCTTTGAGGGAATGTGTGACTCCTTGAACTATTGCAAATAGTCCTTGCCAATAATGAATGTGACTGAATTTCATTGGCGGAGTCACCCCTCAATAACTTCTCTAGTTCTTCTTCTTGGGGACACACGTCAAATTGATGGGAATCCTTGGAGTTGAAGTAGCACTAGTCGAAGTAGAACTTGGAGTAGCCTTGGGAACCCACTTGACCAACGCTTGGGACTCATCTTCAAACATGTCAATCTCCTCTTGAAGCTTGTCCTTGCCCTTGAGCTTGTGGTTTTGTGGTGGAAGGTCATCTTGAGCTTTTGTTCCCTTGGGGAGAGTATGTTCATACTGCTCCTTTTGAGGAAAAAAATCGGCTTGGGGTATTGACCTTCTTCCCATTCAACTCCATTGGCGTTGAAATAGCCAATGCCTTAGTTCTTCCGGTATCCTCCATGCTTGCGTACAATCTCCTCGAATTGCTTACATCCGGCAAGACTTTTGTAGATACCTTTTTCTATAATCCCTTTCAATAGATTATTTTCTTGCTCAAGTGTAACTTCACTAAGAGAATCATTAGTGGAATCAATAGAACTACTAGAAGCAATATCATTAGATTTATCATTTTTATTGCTACTAGTTGACGAACCTTTCTTGCCTTTGTTACTAGTTTGCTTAGCCTTAACTTGTGGAATAAATGTGGACAAGAGTAGTCATTTGGCTAGATAAGAAGAAGTCTTCTTTCGGAGATCGTCATTGATTGCTTTAAGAAACTCATGTTCTTGCTCCAAATTGAGCTTCTCGAAGCGTAACTTCTCATGAGTTCTTACAAGCTCTCTATGATCTTCTAGAGTAGATTCATGGGCTAACTTAAGAGTGTTTAATTCTTTAGTTAGTCGCTCTATTTCCTTCTTATCATCATCACACGACTTATCTTGACTAGCATGATCATTATCTATCTCATTTTGACTAATATCACTAGTTTTGTCAAATAGCAAGTCATCATCTCCAAGTAAGTCATCCTCATCACTATTGAAGTCAATGTATCCGGGGTGTGATAACTTGGGGCCTTTAGCCATGAAGCAACTTCCACTCCCTTCATTTGCTGAATCCAATATGTCATCGTTTGCTCACGACAGATGCCATGGGGTGGCTTATCGAGAGTGGTTGGGGCCGAAGGACGCCGACGGGCTCCGGTGACGGGATTGGGGACAAGCGGTGAGAGACACGCGATGTACCCAGGTTCGGGGCCCTCTGCGAGAGGTAACACCCCTAGTCCTGCTTGCCTAGTTGATAGACCAAGAGAACTACAATGGTGCTCCTTGAGCTGTTGGCTAGAGGAGGAAGAAGGAGCTAGCCGGCTCTTCTTGCCTCTCTAAGTGTGTGAGTGGGGGAGAATGCTTGCCCGTTGCATGGGGGGCGTCGGGGGGCTTTATAGGCCAACCCCCCGGCTTACAATATACATATACGGTACCGGGTGGGACCCGGCTGGCGGCCTCTCTAGCCGGCCAGGGGGGCCCCCGGTTGAAGGGTCTTGTCGTTGGTGGGGCCCGCCGGCTGCAGGGTCCCATCGGGAGCCGATGGGAGGGCCCACCGACAGTCCATCGCCCTTGGCGCGTACCTGTCACGCCGCAGTACGGGTCGCCCGGCTCGGCGTCGTCTTGTGGTAGCCGGCCGCGGTCAGCGGTACGGCCGGCCACGCTGTAGCCACGCCGGGGCAGGTAATGGAGTGGTTAAGGGCGTGCGGGCACTGTGCCGTCCGCCCGGTCGCAGTCGGCCGGAGTCAGAGGCACTGTTGCCACCACTGTGGCCAATCGGGCGCTGACCTCTAACGCGACGAGGGCCACTGTGGCCATGCGCGCCCTCAACGTGGTACCGGAGGCACTGCTGACAGGCCGCCCGTCAGATCACCGTCCTGCGAGGCGTGGTGATATGACGGGAGCTGACCCACCGGCCCGATGGCCCGGTGACTTCGCCTCTGGCCGGCCGGCTGGTCGCAGCCGGCCATGAGGAGCCGGACTACAGGGGGAGGCAGCTCGCCCTGCAGTCATTTTCCGAAAAGCTGGAGCAAAGACCCAGCTGAGGCTACCCCAGGGTTATCCCCCCGTCAGTAGTCCCCGAAGCAGGGGAGGCGCGTCGGCTGGCCGCGGCGGACCTCGCCGGCTTGAGTCTTACCCTCGAGGACCGTCGGTTGGCCCGAAGCCGGGGAGCGTGGGATCGCGGTGGCCGGCCTCGCAGCTGGCCTACGCTCCGCTGGGCGCCTCGACCACCCCGAGGGGCAGAGAGGACGCGCCACGTGTGGAGTGCAGAGGGCCGCGACCTGACAGGTCACGCAGAGGACAAGACCGGGCCGTGGGGCGGGGCCCACTTCGGCCACGGCCTCGGCCCGCTCGCGTGGATCCTTTGCGGCCAGGGCCGTCGGTTGGCGTTCCTGAAACGCCTTAATGCCCCTCCCACGCATGGCGGAAGTAGTGGAGTTCGTGCGCGACGGATCCGCTCCCCACTACCCCGCGCGGGGTTTAAATGGGAGGGGAGAGGAGCGGAACAGGGCATTCGCTCCCCTGCCCCCGCACATCGTCTTCGTCGCCCGTCCCCCTCCCTGCATCGAGAGAGAGAGAGAGAGAGAGAGAGAGAGAGAGAGAGAGAAGAGGTCACGCGTCCGCCGCCGTCGAAAGCCGCGACGCGACCGAGCCCACGCGCTCCGCCGCCGCGACCAAGACGCCTCCGAGGCGAATGGCGGGCAAGGGCGCCTGGGACGGCAGCGATGTCGATGAAGCCTACATCGAGCACCTCCGCCACCGCCGCAAGCTGCCGCCGGCGGAGAATGTGGAGGCGCGCATCGCTGGGGAGGAGAATGCGCCGGCCCCGCGAGAAGGCGAGGTGGTGGTCTTCCCCGAGCACTTCGCCCGCGGGCTCGGCCTGCCGGCGAGCACGTTCTTCCGCGCTTCGGACTGCAACCGCACCACCTTAGCGCCAACGCCATCCTACAGCTGGCGGTATTCGTCGCCCTCTGCGAGGGCTTTTTGGGAGTGGAACCGCGCCTCGACCTCTGGTGCCGGCTCTTCTACCTGAAGCACCAGACGTTGAAGAACAAGGACACCGGCGTGACGGTCATGACCGCCTGTGGAGCCGCCCTGGTTCACTATCGCCCCGGAGCCGGCTTCCCTCAGCTCCTCCTGCAGGACTCGGTGACGAGTTGGCAAAAGGGGTTCTTCTACATGAAGAACGTGAAGCCGTCCGAGGACTACATCAACCTTCCCGACTTCGTCAACCAGCCGCCGGTCGCGATGCAAAACTGGAGGACGCCTCCGCCCCAAGTGCCCGAGACAGCGGACCGGCTCTGCGAGCGGCTGCTTGTGATGACCAAGACGAAGGGGCTCACGGCCGTGGATCTCCTTGCCATGATGGTGGCGCGCCGGGTGCAGCCGCTGCAGCGCCGACCGCACCTCATCTGCCAGATGGGAGGGCGGCGCGACTCGTGCCGGCTCTCCACCAAGGAGCTGAAGGCAGTGCAGGTGGCGAGGAGGGTGAACTCCATCTCGGCCGCCAAGATGAACGAAGACGGGTGGCAATGGGGGAAGGCCCCGTATAGCCGGGACCATCCGGCTCCGCGGGTGCGCGATGAGCCGTCCCCTACCTTTTTTCTTCTGAAGCCGGCGCTCTCCCCCAGCCTGACGACGGAGGGGCCTCCTTTGCGTGCAGGTCTTTCCTTTGCTGTAGGAGTACGGGGAGCCGGCTGCCGATGTGGTGGAGTCGGACCCCGAGGAGATCGGAGCGAGCCAGCGCGTCGGGGATCGGCAGGACGGAAGTGGAGAGACCGAGTCAGCGGGTGAGTTCCTCCCCCAGTCTCTTTTGCGGGACTGGTCCGATGACGATGCTGAGCCGGGGGAGATCTGCAATGCAGCGGCCTCGGAGGAGCCCGAAGTTTCGGGAGATGACGCCACCGCGCCGAGGAGGCGCGTTCGCCGGGTCGACTGCGAGCCGGGTCGAGGCGACACGGTTGTGGACGAACGGGGGAAGCAGCTGGCCAGCTCCAGGCTGGCTCCCAAACGGGTAGCCGGCGGGCAGCCGGGCGGCAGCCGTGGAGGCGGCGGGAAGAAGTCGGGGGTTGCCCCGGCGGGCCCTGATAGGCAGACGGTCCCCGTTAGCATCGGGTAAGTCTCTTTTGGGTTTCTGATTGGTTTCTAGTCGGCCCCCTTTCCTCATTCCGTTGTCCAGGGAGCCGCGCGCCCTGGGGAGGACCACAACCGACGAGACGGTTGGGATGACGCAGAACACCGCCGCCGAGCAGGAGCCGAGCAGGAGCGGGACCGGGAGGCAGCCGAGCAGGAGCGGCTCGAGGAGGAGCGCCGCCCGTGGGAGGAGGCGGTGCGGAAGCAGCCGCCAGGGAGGGCCCGCGCGGAGGCGGCGGGCCTTTCTTGGGAGCCATTTCCCCCTTGCCGGGAGAGGAGGTCCAAGAGCATGCATGACCCTGCACGGCGGGCGGAGGCGGACGCACAGGCCGACGAGGAAGCGCGCGCGGCTGCACGCGCAGCGGATGCCGCCAAGGGGGCAGAGCCTGGCCGCAGCGGCGCTCCGTCGGGGGCTGGCGACGTGCCACCGGGCGCCGACGACGAGCCACCGGAGGTCGTTGTTTTGGAGCCAGAGGTCCCGGCTCCGGAGGTGAGCCGGGGAGGCGCCGCTGGGGGCGGCGTGCCGGAGATCGAGGCTGCGGTGCCTGGAGGAGCGGCCGCCTCCGGCTCGTCAGCCAGGGCACCTGGAGCCGCGGCGCCAGGGGGAGTGGGTCCCATAGTCGCCGCGGCGCGGGGTCCACCCGGCCCCGCTGACGGGGGTCAGCCGCAAGAGACCTGGGCCGCGGCTGGCGGCATGCCTATGAACGACGCGCCGAGCGTCCTTGGAGCTGTTGGAAATATGCCCTAGAGGCAATAATAAATTGGTTATTATTATATTTCCTTGTTCATGATAATCGTTTATTATCCATGCTATAATTGTATTGATTGGAAACTCAAATACATGTGTGGGTAGATAGACAACACTGTGTCCCTAGTATGCCTCTAGTAGACTAGCTCGTTGATCAAAGATGGTCAAGGTTTCCTGACCATAGACATGAGATGTCATTTGATAATGGGATCACATCATTAGGAGAATGATGTGATGGACAAGACCCAAACAATGAACATAGCATATGATCGTGTCAGTTTATTGCTATTGTTTCTGCATGTCAAGTATCTGTTCCTATGACCATGAGATCATGCAACTCACTGACACCGGAGGAATACCTTGTGTGTATCAAACGTCGCAACGTAACTGGGTGACTATAAAGATACTCTACAGGTATCTCCGAAGGTGTCTGTTGAGTTGGCATGGATCGAGACTGGGATTCGTTACTCCGTGTGACGGAGAGGTATCTCGGGGCCCACTCGGTAATACAACATCACAACAAGCCTTGCAAGCAATGTGACTAAAGTGTTAGCCACGGGATCTTGTATTACGGAACGAGTAAAGAGACTTGCCGGTAATGAGATTGAACTAGGTATAGAGATACCGACGATCGAATCTCGGGCAAGTAACATACCGAAGAACAAAGTGAACAGCATACGGGATTAACTGAATCCTTGACATAGAGGTTCAACTGATAAAGATCTTCGTAGAATATGTAGGAATCAATATGGGCATCCAGGTCCTGCTATTGGTTATTGACCGTAGAGGTGTCTCGGTCATGTCTACATAGTTCTCGAACCCACAGGGTCTGCACACTTAACGTTCAGTGACGTTTCAGTAGTATTGAGTTATGTATGTTGGTGAACGAAGGTTGTTCGGAGTCTTGGATGAGATCCCGGACGTCACGAGGAGCTCCAGAATGGTTCGGAGGTAAAGATTGATATATAGGAAGTCCCGTTTTGGTCACCGGAAAAGTTTCGGGTATTTCCGGTAATGTACCGGGAGTGCCGGGAGGGTCCCGGAGGGCCATCGGGAGGGGCCACTCACGCCGGGAGGCCACATGGGCCTTAGGAGTGGCGCACCAGCCCTTAGTGGGCTGGGCAAGCCAGCCCCTAAGGGCCCATGCGGCTAGGGTGAGAGGAAAAGGCAAAAGCCCAAAGGGGGAAGGGTTTCCAAGTGGGGTAGGAGTCCTACTAGGAGTAGGATTGGAGTCCAACTCCCTCTCCTCCCCACTTCGGCTGACCCTAGGGGAGGATCCCTAGGGCGCCGGCCCCTCCCCTCCCTCCTATATATACTAGAGGGAGAGAGGGCCATAGCACTTCAACCCAAAAGGCCACGGTGCAGCCCTCTCTCCCGATAGATCGATTCCTCTAGTTTTCGGCAGCGCTTAGGCGAAGCCCTGCTGGAATAGTTCCACCACCACCGCCGCCACGCCGTCGCGCTGCCGGAGAACTCATCTACCTCTCCGCTCCCTCTTGCTGGATCAAGAAGGTGGACATCGTCATCAATCTGTACGTGTGCTGAACGCGGAGGTGTCGTCCGTTCGGCACTAGATCGGAAGGACCGTGATTGATCACAGGACGGTTCGTGATTGGATCGCAGGACGGCTAGCAATTTGGATCGCGAAGACGTTCGACTACATCAACCACGTTTCTTAACGCTTCCCGCTTAGCGATCTACAAGGGTATGTAGATCCACTCTCCCTCTCGTAGATGCTCATCACCATGGATAGATCTTGCGTGTGCGTAGGAAATTTTTTGTTTCCCATGCAATGTTCCCCAACAGTGGCATCATGAGCTAGGTCTATGTGTAGATGAGATCACGAGTAGAACACAAAGGAGTTTGTGGGCGTTGATGCTCAGATTGCTTCCTCCCTTGGTCTTTTCTTGATTCAGCGGTATTGTGGGATGAAGCGGCCCGGACCAACATTACTCGTACGCTTACGAGAGACCAGTTCCATTAATTGACTTGTGACTTTGTTGCATAAAGATGGCTGGCGGGTGTGTGTCTCTCCCACTTTAGTTGGATCGGATTCGACAAAGGCGGTCCTTGAGAAGGTTTAATAGCAATTTGTGTATCACCGTTGTGGTTTTTGCGTAGGTAAGAATCGTTCTTGCTAGATACCTGTAGCAGCCACATAAAACATGCAACAACAATTAGAGACGTCTAACTTGTTTTTGCAGGGTATGTTGTGATGTGATATGGCGAATTACATTATGAGATATATGTGATGTATGAGATGATCATGTTTTGTATAGAATATCACCACTTGCATGTCGATGAGTACGGCAACCAGCAGGAGCCATAGGGTTGTCTTTAATTTATTTTTGCCGTTTTGCTTTACTTTATCGCTATGAGTTAGCAATAGTCGTAGAAGTAATAGTTGTCGCGACAACCTCATGGCGACACGTTGATGGAGATCATGGTGTCATGCCGGTGACGATGGAGATCATGTCGGTGCTTTGGAGATGGAGATCAAAAGCACAAGTTCATGGCCATATCATGTCACTTATGATTTGCATGTGATGTTAATCCTTTTATGCATCTTATTTTGCTTAGGACGACGGTAGCATTATAAGGTGATCCCTCACTAAAATTTCAAGATAAAATTGTGTTCTCCCCGAGTGTGCACCGTTGTGAAAGTTCGTCGTTTCGAGACACCACGTGATGATCGGGTGTGATAGACTCTACGTTCGCATACAACGGGTGCAAGCCAGTGTTGCACGTGCGGAACACTCGGGTTTAACTTGACGAGCCTAGCATGTACAGACATGGCCTCGGAACACAAGAGACCGAAAGGTCAAACATGAGTCATATAGTAGATATGATCAACATGGAGATGTTCACCATTGAAACCACCTCATCTCACGTGATGATCGGACTTGGGTTGGTGAATTTGGATCATGTAACACTCGGATGACCGGAGGGATGTCAATTTGAGTGGGAGTTTTTAAGTAATATGATTAACTAAACTCATTATCATGAACATAGTCAAAATGTCTTTGCAAATTATGTTCTAGATTACTAGCTCGCGCTGTAGCTCCCTTGAATTTTTATATGTTCCTAGAGAAATAGAATTGAAAGATGATGGTAGCAATAATGCGGACTGGGTCCGTGATGTGAGGATTTTCCTCATTGCTACACAGAAGGCTTATGTCCTTAATGCACCGCTCGGTGCGCCACCCCCTCAAGCGTCGTCTGTAGATGTTGTGAACATCTGACAGGCATGTTCTGATGACTACTTGATAGTTCAGTGCGTCATGCATTACAGCATAGAATTGAGGCTCCAAAACGTTTTGAACGTGACGAAACATATGAGATGTTCTAAGAGCTGAAATTGGGATCTCAGGCTCGTGCCCGTGTTGAGAGGTATGAGACCTCCAACAAGATTCTTTGCCTGCAAGATGAAGGAGAATAGCTCAATCGGTGAGCATGTGCTCAGATTGTCTGGGTGCTACAATCGCTTGAATCGAGTGGGAGTTGATCTTCCAGATAAGATAGTGATTGATATAGTTCTCCAAGTCACTGTCACTAAGCTACTAGAGCTTCGTGATGAACTATAAAATGCCAGGGATGGAAATAATGATCCCTGAGCTATTCGCGATGTTTGACATCGCGAAGGTAGAAATCAAGAAGGAGCATCAAGTGTTGATGGTTAGTGAAACCACTAGTTTCGAGAAGGGCAAGGGCAAGGAGGGAAACTTCATGGATGGCAAGCCAGTTGCTTCTCCAGTGAAGAAACCCAAGGTTGAACCGAAACCCGAGACTAAGTGCTTCTATTATGAGGAGAACGGTCACTGAAGCGGAACAACCTTAGATACTTGGTAGATAAGAAGGCTGGCAACGTCGACAGAAGTATATTTGATATACGTGTTATTGATGTGTACCTTACTAATACTCCTAGTAGCACCTGGGTATTGGATACTGGTTCGGTTGCTAAATGTTAGTAACTCGAAATAAAAGCTACGGAATAAACAGAGGCTAGCTAAGGGTGAGGTGACGATGAGTGTTGGAAGTGTTTCCAAGGTTGATGTGATCACCATCGCACGCTCTCTCTACCTTCGGGATTAGTGATGAACCTAAATAAATGTTATTTGGTGTTTGCGTTGAGCATGAACGTGATTAGATCATGTTTATTGCAATACGGTTATTCATTTAAGTTAGAGAATAATGGTTATTCTGTTTACATGAATAATACCTTCAATGGTCATGCACCCAAAGAGAATGGTTTATTGAATCTTGATCGTTGTGATACACATGTTCATAATATTGATGCCAAAAGATACAAAGTTAATAATGATAGTACCACATACTTGTGGCACTGCCGCTAAATGTCATATTGGTGTAAAGCGCATGAAGAAACTCCATGCTGATGGATCTTTGGACTCATTCAATTTCGAATCGGTTGAGACATGCAGACCATGCCTCATGGGCAAGATGACTCAGACCCCGTTTTCCGGTATGATGGAGCGGGCTAGTGACTTATTGGAAATGATACATGTTGATGTATGCGGTCCAATGAGTGTTGTAGCGTGCGGTGGATATCGTTATTTTCTTACCTTCACTGATGATTTGAGTAGATATGGGTATATTTACTTAATGAAACACGAGTCTAAATCGTTTGAAAAGTTCAAGCAAATTCAGAGTGAAGTTTGAGATCATCGTGACAAGAAGATAAAATGTCTACGATATGATTGTGGAGGTGAATATCTGAGTTACGAGTTTGGTATACAACTTAAGACAATGTGGAAATTGTTTCGCAACTCATGCCGCCTGGAACACCATAGTGTGATGGTGTGTCCGAACGTCGTAGTCGTGCTCTATTAGATATGGTGCGCACTATGATGTCTCTTATCATTTTGCCACTATTGTTTTGGGGTTATGCATTAAAGACAAATACATTCACTTTAAAATAGGGCTCCATCTAAAGTCCGTTGAGATGACACCGTATGAAATTTGGTTTGGTAGAAACCTAAGCTGTCATTTCTCAGAGTTTGGGAATGCGACGCTTATGTCTGATAAGCTCGAACCCAAAGCGGAAAGGTACATCTTCATAGGATACCCTAAGGAAACAGTTGGGTATACCTTCTAACTCAGATCCAAGGGCAAAGTGTTTGTTGCAAAATGGGTCCTTTCTCGAGAAAAAGTTTCTCTCGAAAGATTTGAGTGGGAGAAAGGTAGAACTTGATGAGGTTATTGAACCGTCACTTCAGTTGGATGATAGCACGACGTAGAAAGATGTTTCTGTGGCGCCTACACCGAATGAAGAGGAAGTTAATGATGATGATCATGACACTTCGGATCAAGTTACTACCGAACCTCGTAGGCCGACAAGAACTCGTACCGCCTCTGAGTGGTACGTCAATCCTGTCTTGGAGGTCATGTTGTTAGACAACAGTGAACCTACGAGCTATGAAGAAGCGATGGTGGGCTCGGATTCGAACAAATGGCTAGGAGCCATGAAATCCGAGAAAGGATCCATGTATGAAAACCAAGTATGGACTTTGGTAGACTTGCCCGTTAAACGGCAGGCCGTTGAGTACAAATGAACCTTTAAGAAGAAGACAGACGCTGATGGTAAATGTCACCATTTATAAAGCTCGACTTGTCGCAAAGAAGTTTCCGACAAAGTTCAAGGAGTTGACTACGATGAGACTTTCTCACCCGTAGCGATGCTAAAAGTCTGTTGGAATTATGTTAGCAGTTGCTGCATTTTTCGATTATGAAATCTGGCAGATGGATGTCAAAACATCGTTTCCTTAACGGTTTCCTTGAGGAAAGGTTGTATGTGATACAACCGGAAGGTTTTGTCAGTCCTAAGGATGCTAAAATGTATGCAAGCTCCAGCGATCCTTCTATGGACTGGAGCAAGCATCTCGGAGTTGGAATATACGCTTTGATGATGTGATCAAAGTTTTTGGGTCTATACAAAGTTTGTGAGAAACTTGTATTTACAATAAAGTGAGTGGGAGCACTATAGAATTTCTGATAAGTATATGTGGATGACATATTGTTGATCGGAAATGATATAGAATTTCTGGAAAGCATAAACGGTTGTTTGAAAGGAGTTTTTCAAAGGAAGAACTGGATAAAGCTACTTAAATATTGGGCATCAGGATCTATAGAGATAGATCAAGACGTCTGATAAGACTTTCAATGAGTACATACCTTGACAAGATTTTGAAAGAGTTTAAAATGGATCAGTCAAAGAAAGAGTTCTTGCCTGATTTGTAAGGTGTGAAGTTGAGTGAGACTCAAAGATCGACCACGGCAGAAGAAAGAGAAAGGACGAAGGTCGTCCCCTATGCCTTAGCCATAGGCTCTATATAGTATGCCATGCTGTGTACCGCACCTGTGTGTGCCTTGCCATGAGTCTGTCAAGGGGTACAAGAGTGATCCAGGAGTGGATCACTGGACAGCGGTCAAGATTATCCTGAGTAAATAGAGGACTAAGGAAATGTTTCTCGATTATGGAGGTGATAAAGAGTTCATCGTAAAGGGTTACGTCGATGCAAGCTTTGACACCTATCCGGACGACTCTGAGTAGCAGTCCGGATACGTATAGTGGAGCAGTCATTTGGAATAGCTCCAAGTGGAGCATGGTAGCATCTGCAGTATGACATATAGATTTGCGAAGAACACACGGATCTGAATGTTGCAGACCGTTGACTAAGACCTCTCTCACATGCAGAGCATGATCGAACCCCAGAACTCATTGGGTGTTAGATTCATAACAATGTAAATCACATGGTGATGTGAACTAGATTATTGACTCTAGTGCAAGTGGGTGACTGTTGGAAATATGCCCTAGAGGCAATAATAAATTGGTTATTATTATATTTCCTTGTTCATGATAATCGTTTATTATCCATGCTATAATTGTATTGATTGGAAACCCAAATACATGTGTGGGTACATAGACAACACTGTGTCCCTAGTATGCCTCTAGTAGACTAGCTCGTTGATCAAAGATGGTCAAGGTTTCCTGACCATAGACATGAGATGTCATTTGATAATGGGATCACATCATTAGGAGAATGATCTGATCGACAAGACCCAAACAATGAACGTAGCATATGATCGTGTCAGTTTATTGCTATTGTTTCTGCATGTCAAGTATCTGTTCCTATGACCATGAGATCATGCAACTCACTGACACCGGAGGAATACCTTGTGTGTATCAAACGTCGCAACGTAACTGGGTGACTATAAAGATACTCTACAGGTATCTCCGAAGGTGTCTGTTGAGTTGGCATGGATCGAGACTGGGATTTGTTACTCCGTGTGACGGAGAGGTATCTCGGGGCCCACTCGGTAATACAACATCACAACAAGCCTTGCAAGCAATGTGGCTAAAGTGTTAGCCACGGGATCTTGTATTACAGAACGAGTAAAGAGACTTGCCGGTAACGAGATTGAACTAGGTATAGTGATACCGACGATCGAATCTCGGGCAAGTAACATACCGAAGAACAAAGGGAACAACATACGGGATTAACTGAATCCTTGACATAGAGGTTCAACCGATAAAGATCTTCGTAGAATATCTAGGGATAAATATGGGCATCCAGGTCCCGCTATTGGTTATTGACCGTAGAGGTGTCTCGGTCATGTCTACATAGTTCTCGAACCCGCAGGGTCTGCACACTTAACGTTCGATGACGTTTCGGTAGTATTGAGTTATGTATGTTGGTGACCGAAGGTTGTTCGGAGTCCCGGATGAGATCCCGGACGTCATGAGGAGCTCCGTAATGGTCCGGAGGTAAAGATTGATATATAGGAAGTCCCGTTTTGGTCACCGGAAAAGTTTCGGGTATTTCCGGTAATGTGCCGGGAGTGTCGGGAGGGTCCCAGAGGGCCATCGGGAGGGGCCACTCACGCCGGGAGGCCACATGGGCCTTAGGAGTGGCGCACAAGCCCTTAGTGGGCTGGGCAAGCCAGCCCCTAAGGGCCCATGCGGCTAGGGTGAGAGGAAAAGGCAAAAGCCCAAAGGGGAAGGGTTTCCATGTGGGGGAGGAGTCCTACTAGGAGTAGGATTCGAGTCCAACTCCCTCTCCTCCCCACTTCGGCCGACCCTAGGGGAAGATCCCTAGGGCGCCGGCCCCACCCCTCCCTCCTATATATACTAGAGGGAGAGAGGGCCATAGCACTTCAACCCAAAAGGCCACGGTGCAGCCCTCTCTCTCAACAGATCGATTCCTCTAGTTTTCAGCAGCGCTTAGGCGAAGCCCTGCTGGAATAGTTCCACCACCACCGCTGCCGCGCCGTCGCGCTGCCGGAGAATTCATCTACCTCTCCGCTCCCTCTTGCTGGATCAAGAAGGCGGAGATCGTCATTGAGCTGTACGTGTGCTGAACGCGGAGGTGCCGTCCGTTCGGCGCTAGATCGGAAGGACCGTGATTGATCACGGGACGGTTCGTGATTGAATCGCGGGACGGCTAGCGATTTGGATCGCGAAGACGTTCGACAACATCAACCGCGTTTCTTAACGCTTCCTCCTTAGTGATCTACAAGGGTATGTAGATCCACTCTCCCTCTCGTAGATTCTCATCACCATGGATAGATCTTGCGTGTGCGTAGGAAAATTTTTGTTTCCCATGCAACGTTCCCCAGCAGTAGCTGCGGTGGCCGCGGTCGTCGCCGAGTTTGCCGACTGCCGCGCCCAGACGGCGCAGGAGGCCCATGCCGCCAGGAACCGGCTGGCGCATCTTGAGCAGTCCGTCGCGGTAAGGGCTCGAGATCCTTGTCTTTTTTGCTTTGTTTTTTTTTCTAGTGGGGGCGCGCCAGCGCACTCACTGGGTGTAGTCCCCGAGACTCGGGCCGACTGGGACGCAGGCGGGTCGAGTCTAACTGCGTTGCCTCTTCGCTTTTGCCCTTCGCAGGCTGTCCACGACCGCCGGGTGGCCGCATACAACGCACTGCTAGGCCTGTATCGGGGGGCCGAGAACCGGCTGGACGTCATGTCCGCGGACCTGCGAGGTACGTGGATTTTGTAATTTTCCAGTGGGGTCGCACGAGCGCACCCACTGGGTGTAGTCCCCGGGATCCGGGCTGGCTCCTTTGCAGGCGGGTCGGATCCTTATGTTTGCTTTCTTTCTGACGGGAGCGTCTTCGTGTTGCGAAGCCTCAGCTGCCGAGGCGGCCTGCCTCCGCCGCCAGGGGATACAACTTGGCGAGCAGCGAGACCTCCAGACCGCGGAGTGCGTCCGGCTGCGCCAAGCGGCCGACCGCGCGCATGCGAAGAAGGACGAGCTCGAGGCGGCCAATCGGCGCGAGTTGGAGGAGCGGGAGGCGGCCCATCGTGAGGCGCTGGGGGCCAAGGACGCCTTGCTGGCGAAGACGGCCATGGAGGCGGAGGCGGCGCGGACCGAGCACGACCGCCGGATCCAGGAGTGGTCGGCCAGGGAGGCTGCGCTGCAGGAGAAGGCGCACGCGGTGGACCGGCTTCTGGCCGGTAAGTTTTGTTATCTTGCTTGTCTTCGTGTGTCGGATTAGGGCCAACGTTTCCTTTGTTTCTCACCATGCGCCCCTTTCTTCCTCAGGGCTCTTTCCGGGCACGCAGGAGGCCGCGAAAGTGGCCGCGGAGGCCCACCGCGAGGATCAGCGGGCGCAGGGAATCCACGTCGGGCAGCTTGCCGCCTGGACCATGGACGAGGTGGGGATCGCCGCCAAGGTGCGCCTGACCGAGGTGGTCCGGGCCATGAAGCGGCTTCAGGGGGCCGGCTCGGCGCTGGTTCGCACCCTTTGGCCGGGCGTGGTGGAGCCGATCTCCATTAGCCGGCTGTCGAGGTGGCTAGAAGCCGGGTCCGCGCGGGTGAACGCTTGGAGGGCTTCCGCGGCGCGCGCCGGAGCGGCCTTGGCGCTTCGCGTTGCGAAGTCGTGGTACCCCGGGCTGGACTTGGGGCTGCTTGCGGCCCAGCGTGCCGGCACGGATGCGGAGCTGGAGGCGGCTGCCGACGCGCTGGCCGTGCGGGCCAGTGACCTCACGTCCTTTGCTCCGTGGGACGAATACGTCCCGGAGCGGATGGCAGACGGCGACGTGATCCCGGAGGATCATTACGCGCTTGCCCTTGACGACCCAGAGGGTAGCGCTGGCGAGACGGACGATGAAGACGCCGAGTCCAGTACCGACGACTACGTCGACTCCGAGCTGGCTCAGGACTTGGACGTGGGGGCCGACACGGAGCGTGCCGTGGCCAAGGACGGGGCTTCTACCTCAGCCCCCGCGGAGAGCGCAGGGGAAGGAGACGGTGCCGCCACTAGTTAGGATCCTTTTGTTTTCCTGCTCTTTGTTAGACTGCAGTTCCACCCACTGGGGGTGTAATGTAACGAACATGTGGCCTTGGGCCTTTATGCTTTTGTGTATGAACTTGCGTTTTTCATGTTTTTGTGTATGAAATTTAATGCGTGCCGACTCGCCCCTGGCCTACCGTTCCTTTGACTCCTTTTTTGCCCAAGACTTCGTTCCCTTCGGCTTCAGCCTCGCCGGCCGGACAGTCGGGAGTCGGTCTGTAGCTGGGACGGGGCGTTAACCTCTGGGGAGTCGTCTGTGGGGTTTTTTGGACTCGCGAAAACGTTCGGCCAGGGTGAGTACGTCAGAGGCCGGTAGAAAAAGGTAAAGACTCGGCTAGACGTAGACGATAGCCCGCCCGCCAACGGTGTTCGTGTGTGCTAAGTTTCTGCCCCAGCAACCTACCGGCCGGACAGCCGGGAGCCGGTCTGTAGCCGGGCGAGGGGGGAGGGGTTTTGCTTAGCTCACATTACTTTGGCCGTTTTCGGGGAGTGGTACCATGGCTAGCCGGCGAGTCCCCGGGTCCGAGGAGCCGGATTTTGGGAGCCGGTTCTTTGCAACAAACTGAATTTGATGGAAACGAGAAGGGTATGCCCCAAGAGCTGGTTTGGGGCACCCGTTGCATTCATAGGCCCAAAAGGGAGGATACATACATACACTGATTTAGCAGTAAAACGGACGAAGGAGCGCCGCGTTCCACGGGCGCTCCGTCTCCTCGCCGGAGGCATCTCTTTTGCGCTTCTGCGGCTTCTGGGCGTCTATTAGATAGTACGCGTTGTTGTGCAGCGCCTTGCTGACGATGAACGGGCCCTCCCATGGGGAGGACAGCTTGTGCTGGCCGGCTGTGCGCTGGATCCGCCTGAGCACTAGGTCCCCCTCGCGGAAGGAGAGGGGCCGGATCCGCTTGCTGTGGTAGTGCCGGAGCTTCTGTTGGTAGATGGCTGTTCGGCTCAGGGCCAGCTCGCATGCTTCTTTGAGTAGGTCGACGCCGTCTTCCCTTGCTTCCTTTGCATCCTTCTTCGTGTACAGGGTGACCCGAGGCGAATCGAACTCAACGTCCGTAGGGATGACCGCCTCGGACCAGTACACGAGAAAGAAAGGAGTGAAGCCGGTTGACCGGTTGGGTGTGGTCCTGAGGCTCCACAAGACAGCCGGCAGCTCTTCGATCCAGCAGCCGGCTGATCGCACGAGTGGCACCACGAGCCGGGGCTTGAGTCCGGCCAGGATCAAGTCGTTTGTCCTCTCCGCCTGGCCGTTCGACTGTGGGTGGGCCACCGATGCGAGGTCGAGCCGGATGCCCTCCTGGGAGCAGAAACGCGCCATTGCGCCTTTAGCGAAGTTTGTGCCGTTGTCGGTGATGATGTTGTGGGGGACGCCGTAGCGGACCGTGATGTCTTTGATGAACCGGACGGCCGTGGGGCCGTCCAGCTTCTTGATTGGCCTGGCCTCGATCCACTTCGTGAACTTGTCGACGGCCACCAATAAATGCGTCATGCCGCCTCGAGCGGTCTTGAATGGTCCCACCATGTCGAGACCCCAGACCGCGAAGGACCAGGAGAGGGGGATGGTCTGGAGTGCCGTAGCCGGCAGGTGGCTCTGCGTGCTTAAGCGCTGGCACCCTTCGCACTTGTCGACCAACTGCTTTGCTTCTTCCAAGGCCGTCGTCCAGTAGAAACCGTGGCAGAAAGCCTTGGCCACCAGGGTTCTGGAGGCGGCGTGATGCCCGCACTCGCCCTGGTGGATGTCTCGGAGGATCTCCTGACCCTTTTCCGGCTCGACGCAGCGTTGGAACATGCCAGTTGCGCCGCGATGGACCAACTCGTGGTTGATGATGCTGTAGGCGGGGGGCCGGCGCTGGATTTGCCGGGCCGTAGCCTCGTCGGGAGGGAGCTCGCCGCGCAGGAGGAAGGCCAGGATGGGCTGGGCCCAGATGGGGGCCATGACAGGAGCCGACACCGACTCGGGGCGGATTTCGGGGCCAGCCGTAGCTCCCGGGTTAGTAGCCGGAGCCCCCGGGCCCGTGACGTCAGTCCCCGGGACCGAGTCGTCAGTCCCCGGGGCCGGCTGGTCGATCGTCATTAAGACGGCTGTGGGGGCGTCGGTTGTCGGAGCCGGCTGAGCTGACGCGGCGGTTGGAGCTGGCAGGGCTGAAGGAGCCGCCGGCCCTGACGAGGGGCCTGCGGGGTCAGCCGGCACGAAGATGGACTCCGATTCAGCGGAGGGTTTGATCGACGGCTTGAGAAGCCGCTCGAGGGAGACGCCGGCTGGGATTGCTTGCTGGGTGGAGCCGATTTTGGCCAGCGTGTCCGCCGCCTCATTCTCCGCCCGGGGGACATGGTGGAATTCACACCCCTCGAAGGAGCCGGTGAGTTGTTGGATGAGGAAGTGGTCGCTGGCCATGTTGGCGTCCCTGGCGTCCCATTCACCAGAGACCTGCTGCAACACAAGGTCCGAATCGCCGAAACATAGAATGCGTTGTATGCCGATATCCTTGCCGAGCCGGAGGCCGTGGACGAGCGCCTCGTACTCGGCTACGTTGTTGGAGGCGGCGAAGAGGATCTAGAGCGCGTACTTGAGCTGGTCCCCTTTCGGGGATGACAAGACGATGCCGGCTCCCAAGCCGGTCCGCATCTTCGAGCCGTCGAAGTGCATGCACCAGTGCGTGGAGTCTGGAGGCGGCGGCACGAACTGGGTCTCCGCCCAGTCGACGAGGAAGTCGGCCATTGTCTGTGACTTGATGACGGTGCGCGGCTCATACCGGATTTCGTAGTCGGCGAGGGCGATGGCCCACTTGGCGATCCGGCTGGTGGCATCCCAGCCGCTCATGATTTCTCCGAGCGGCGCCGTGCTTGAGGGAGTCCCAGACTAAGGGCTCCTCGGGCTGCCGGTTCATCTCTCGATAGGCCGACTTGATGGGCCATTCTCCGAAGAAGGGCCGGACATATAAAGACTCCACGTTCCAGAAGGAAGCCCCGAAGGCGCGTCGTGCACTCCAAGTCAAGATGAGAATGTCGACATCTCCATCCTCGGCAGGAGGCCCACCATGTGTAAACCCTAGTCCCCCCCCGGTGTC
Organism: Elymus sibiricus; assembly: GCA_039707655.1. NCBI lineage: Eukaryota > Viridiplantae > Streptophyta > Magnoliopsida > Poales > Poaceae > Elymus > Elymus sibiricus. The sequence goes on from CM077675.1 coordinate 433,514,233, forward strand.
TATATAAACCGGGAGGGTTTTAGATCATAGGACACAGAAACTCATCTAGGGTTTTAGCTAGTCGATCTTGAGGTAGATCAACTCTGTAACCTTCATACCATCAATATAATCAAGCAGGACGTAGGGTTTTACCTCCATAGGAGGGCCCGAACCTGGGTAAACATCATCTCCTTCGTCCCTTTGTTACCATCGATCCTAGTCTCACAGCTCGGGACCCCCTACCCGAGATCTGCCGGTTTTGACACCGACATTGGTGCTTTCATTGAGAGTTCCGCTGTGATCGCCCAAGGAATCGATGGCTCGCGTCTTCATCAACGAAGAGGTCCGCGGCATGGACTCCTTTGTCCCTGGACAGATCTTTGCTTTTGGCAGCATTGTGCTGCACGCTGGCCCGACCGGCCGCCTTGGCCGGGTCAGAGGTCTCGCCCCTGATCAAGAAGTCAGATTCGGGAACTTAGAGTTCTCCGTTGACCCTCGGGGCGATCTCTTGCTCACCGGGCTCGCAGTCTCACCTGACGCGCCCGAGGACTCCGAGGCCTTAACCTCGGACGTCGTTTTCAATCCCGCTCATGGGGCCAATCCCGGTGACGATCTGGATTTAAGTCCGGATCCGGCTATAGCGCCAGATCGCCGGACACCAGCTCCTGCCGAATACACTTCTCGTGCGGACGTGCCGGAGGTTAACTCCGAACACGTCGAGCAGGTTGACCCGATCGAGCTCTCGACGCTCTGCGAAGCTCTAGATCGGATCTCCTTGACAAAAACTATTGATGACCTGATCCCGATCCATGTTCAGATCGGTCTTGAGGCTGGTCAAGAGGGATTTTTCGTGTCGATGAAGGTGCCAGATGGCCACTCGACACGGGGGAGTTTGCTAATGACCGCCCCTCCGCAGTCCGCGTGCTCGCTTGCCATGGTCTTCGGCTTGACGTTGAAGACCTTGAGCCACAGGCCGAAGTGCGGTTCGACCCGCAGAAAGGCTTCGCAGACGATGATGAATGCCGATATGTGCATGAAGGAGTTCGGCGGAAGGTCGTGGAAGTCCAGACCGTAGAAAAACATGAGACCCCTGACGAAGGGGTGGAGCGGAAAGCTCAGTCCCCGAATAAAGTGGGGGACGAACACCACCCTCTCGCCTGCTTTGGGGGTGGGAATCACCTGGTTCTTCTTCGGGGCGCGGTGGAAGACGTTGGCGGGGAGGTAGCCGACCTGCTTCAGGTTCCGAATATCCTGGTCAGTGACCGTGGAGGCCTCCCACTTGCCGTTGGAACCAGAACCCGCCATGGCTAAGCTCGGAGGAAAGGGTGAGGTAGAACTGGATCTGGGCTCTTGGGGCTCGGAGAAATTGAAGAGGAAAAGGATGCGAATGGGAGGCGTGAATATGCCTTAGCGTTTTTTCCCTTTTTATGGGACATGTCACCGATTAGCCTCGCTTACCGCGCCACAAATCCCTCCGCTTCCTAAGACATGCATGCCGTTATGCGCGTGTGGAGATTAATCATATCCCGTGTGAAACAGAGCACGATACGCGCATTGATAAGTCGTGTCGCTGAAAAAACAGCCCCGAACCGCGAATCGAGTTTTCGTAACTTGTTCAGTGGTCGTGGTAGGCCACGTTCCTTCGTCAGAAGAAGGTGTCAGAAAACATTGTTTACACTTTTGCGATTGGCCTTCGGGGCTAAGCAATTCATGGTGTTCGGTCAAACATATGATCGGAAGAAATACGTGTCATCGGAAACCGAACTAGTCTCAGCCGATCATGGAAAGGGAAGAAGAACTCACCCCGCAAGCCGAAGACTCTGATCGTAGGAAGCAGCTGGAGCTGAGACCCTTGGCGTTGGGGGCTAGTTCGGGGGCTACTGAGGGAGTCCCGGACTAAGGGGTCCTCGGACTGCCGGTTCATCTCTCGATAGGCCGGCTCGATGGGCCATTCTCCGAAGAAGGGCCGGACATATCAAGACTCCACATTCCAGAAGGAAGCCCCGAAGGCGCGTCGTGCACTCCAAGTCAAGATGAGAATGTCGACATCTCCATCCTCGGCAGGAGGCCCACCATGTGTAAACCCTAGCCCCCCCCCCGGTGTCTATATAAACCGGGAGGGTTTTAGATCATAGGACACAGAAACTCATCTAGGGTTTTAGCTAGTCGATCTCGAGGTAGATCAACTCTGTAACCTTCATACCATCAATATAATCAAGCAGGACGTAGGGTTTTACCTCCATAGGAGGGCCCAAACCTTGGTAAACATCGTCTCCTTCGTCCCTTTGTTACCATCGATCCTAGTCTCACAGCTCGGGACCCCCTACCCGAGATATGCCGGTTTTGACACCGACAGTGCTCACCATGGTGATGGTGTGCTCCTGGAAGTACTGCTTGACCTTCTTGGCGGCGAAGTATATGCCGTAGCACATCTTCTGGTAGTGGGGATAGTTCTGCTTCGAGGCGGAGAGGACCTCGCTGAGGTAGTAGACGGGGCGCTGGACTGGCAGCGCCTGGCCTTCCTCCGGTCGCTCCACTACTAGGACGACGCTGATCATGTGCGTGGTTCCCGCGATGTATGCGAGCAAAGGCTCCTTCTCAGCCGGAGCCGCCAGGACGGGTGCGCTGGAGAGAGCGTGCTTGAGGTCGCGGAACGCTTCGTCCGCCTGGTCGGTCCACTCGAATTTGGTCTTCTTCTTCATGAGCTGATAAAGGGGCAACGCCTTCTCGCCCAGTCGGCTGACGAACCGGCTGAGCGAGGCAAGGCAGCCGACGAACTTTTGGACGTCATGGAGCTTCGCCGGCCGGTGCATGCGCTCGATGGCTTTGATCTTCTCCGGGTTGGCTTCGATAAAGCGGGCGGACACGAAGAAACCCAGGAGCTGGTCGGCCGGCACGCTGAAAACACACTTCTCCGGGTTGAGCCGGACCTTGTACTCACGCAGGTTAGAGAAGGTCTCCCGGAGGTCGTCAAGAAGGATGAAATGCTTCTTGGTCTTGACGATGATGTCGTCCACGTAGACGTGGACGTTCCTGCCGATCTGGGGCAGAAGGCACTTCTGCATGCAACGATGGATGGTGGCGCCTGCATTCTTCAGGCCGAAGGACATGGTGATGTAGTAGTGGGCCCCAAAGGGGGTGATGAAGAAGGTCTTCAGCCGATCGGCTGGGTCCAGTTTGATCTGGTGGTAGCCGGAATAGGTGTCCAGGAAGGACAGCAGGTCGCAGCCGGCCGTGGAGTCGATGACTTGATCGATCCGGGGCAGGGCGAAAGGGTCCTTGGGACAGGCCTTGTTCAGGCTGGTGTAGTCGATACACATGCACCAGGTCTTGTTCTTCTTCAGCACCAGGACTGGGTTGGCCAGCCAGTCCGGGTGGAACACTTCCATGATGAAGCCGGCTGCGAGCAGCCGGGCGATCTCTTCTCCTATAGTACGTCGCTTCTCCTCGGAGAAACGACACAGGGGTTGCTTGACCGGCTTAGTGTCCGGCCGTACATGAAGTTTGTGCTCGGCGTACTTCCTCAGAACACCCGACATGTCTTTCGGAGACCATGCAAAGATGTCCCGATTTTCATGGAGGAAGTCGACGAGCTCGCCTTCCTATTTGCTGCTGAGGTTGGCGCCAATGGTGACGCACTGCTTGGGGTTGGCCGGGTCGAGCGGCACCTGCTTGGTGTCCTTGGACGGCTGGAACGTTGCCTCGCTGGCCGGCTGGGATGGGGGAGTTGGCACAGCCAGCTACTCGGTAGCCTGAGCCACGAGCCGGTCGAGCTGCCGCTTCTCCTCCGCAATTACCAGCGCCTCGGCCAGCCGGCTATCGTCACGAGCGCACTCGATCGACTTCTTGTAGTCGCCGCTGACGGTTATGATGCCCTTGTGGTCCGGCATCTTCATCTTGAGGTAGGCGTAGTGGGGCACCGCCATAAACTTGACAAGGGCCGACCTGCCCAGCATCGCGTGGTAGGGACTGTTGAGGTCCACCACCTCGAACCATATCGGCTCGCGGCGGAAGTGGCTCTTATCGCCAAAGAGGATGTCGAGCCGGATCTTGCCGATGGGGGAGCAAGACTGCCCTGGGACGATGCCGTGGAAAACCGTCCGGCTCGGCTGCAGGTCTTTCTCCCTGAGCCCCAGCTTGAGCAGCGTGTCGCGGTAGAGGATGTTGATGCTGCTGCCCCCGTCGATCAGCACCCGTGAGAAGTGGCAGGTGAGCCTTTCGGAGGCGATGGTGGGATCGAGGACGAGGGCATAGCTGCCGGGGTTCGGCATCACTGCCGGGTGGTCCGCCCGGTTCCAGGTAACCAGCTTCTCAGACCAGTGCATGAACTGGGGGATCAAGGGGACGGTGGTGTTCACCTCGTGCTGGCACTGGCGCAGGCTATGCTTGTTGGTTCCTTCGCTGGTGAAGACGACGTAAGCACCGTCCTGATCGAGGAACTGGTCGTGAAGACGGCCATCGTTGGGAGCCTGAGCCGGTGGCGGTGCCGGAGCCGGCGCGGCCGCAGGAGCGCGGGGAGCCGGCGGAGGAGGAGCCGGAAGGCCCTCGCCCCGGGCTAGCCGCTGGGAGAAGCTGCACTGCCGCAGCATGTGCATGGCCGGCTTCGCCCCAGAGTGCATCTTGCACGGAGCGTCGAGCATCTGCTCGAAGGTGAGCTTGGGCTGCCAGGTGTTCTTGTTGGTTCGCTGGCGTTGGTTGGACGCCTGGGCAGCCGGCTGCTCCTCCTCGATGGAGGCGACCTGTTTGCTCCCGTAGCGGGGCTCGAGCTGGTCGGCCTTCCGCTTGTTGTTCTGCTGCTGCCGGTTGTCGGCAGCCGGCCGTGGCGCGGCAGGCGGCGGGATGGCCTTGCCGGTCGCGCTGACCTTAATCCGCATAGCGGAGTCGGCCATGGCGTACTTGTCCGCCTTGGCCATGAGCTCAGCCAAGGTGCCCGGCTCCGAGCACATGAGCTTGTGCTTGAGAAGGGTGCCGTCCCGGCAGCCCTCGGAGAAGTACTGGATTGCTTGCACCTCGTGCACCCCCTCGCAGGAGTTGCGGAGCTCGGTCCACTGCGTGAGGTAATCGCGGAGGGATTCCTCCTGCCCCTGGACGCACATGGCCAGCTCGCGGGGGCCGCCGGGCCGCTTGTAGGTGCCGGTGAAGTTGCGGACGAACGCCTCCTCGAAGTCCGTCCAAGCGTTGATGCTGCCGACCGGCAGGCTGTTAAGCCAAGTCCGGGCCGAGCTGATCAGCATGAGGGGAACGTAGCGCACCACGACGCGCTTGTTCCCCCTGGCGATGCCGACTGCGGTGGTGTAGTCGATCAACCAGTCTTCCGGCTTGGCGGTGTCGTTGTATTTTGGAGTGTCGCGGGGGAGCGTGAAGCCGGTGGGGAACGGCTCGTCACGGATCCGGGGGCCGAAGCACGCCGGCCCGATCGGACCCTCCTCCTCCAGGAGGGCAGATTGTGCCAGCCGGTCGATGTGGGTCCGGTTGTCGTTCTCGCTCCGCGGGCGAGCGCGCGCGCTCCCGCTGCGGGGGCGGAGTGTGGGCGTGGCTGCGCCGGCTGCCTCCTGCCGCGGCGTCGTTGTGCCGGCTCGTGACCGCCGGCGGCTCGTCTCCCTGACGGGAGCGCCTGTTATGAGATCCAACACCCCGCCGGCCGGAGCCGCTGGCGGAAGAGGCTTGCTGGGCCGGCTGGCGCTGGCCAGCAGTCGGCAGAGCGTCCCCCTCGGGGACGGGTATTTCAGAGCCGGCATTGGCGCCGTCGAGCCGGGCCTGCTGAGCGTTGGCGGTAGCGATGAGATCTTGGATGTGCCGCTCCTGCCGCTCACGCTCTTTGCCCTCCAGGTCGGCCAGGTCGGCGTAGGCCACCTGGGCGGCCCTCATGTTGGCTGCCGGTGTGTCGTAGGTGGGGAGCCTGCCACCTAGGATTTCCGCGACCACGCAGCCGCGGTTGCGGACGTCACCACGCCGGCTGGGCTCGTTGCCGGCGGGGGTGAGGCCGTAGGCGGAGTTGTACTCACGCTGCGCGGACTCCATCCGACGCTTGGTGGTTGCGAGCGTGGTCGCCTCCGCAAACAGCAACTGTCGAGCTGCCTCCAGCTCAGCCGTAGCTGTGGTCGGGTTTGTCGTAGGTGCGACGGGGGTGCTGAGGCCCCGAAGCACGAAGCCGAGGGGGTCGGAGGTGCTGGTGCCGGCGGCCGCGGCAGCCGCCTGCGCCTCCGCCCTGGCGCGACCGGTGGTCGTGGAGGAGCCAGTGATCATTACCCCCGCACGGACGCAGAAGTCATCAGCATCGCCCAAGGCGATTGTGCCCGCGAATGAGGGCGGGTCGAGGCAGTCGACCACCTCGCTAGGGTACTCGTCGGCGGCAGGCTTGCCAGCGAGGCTCAGCCTGCCGAAGCATTCGGCGAGGGTGGCGACGTTGGACAAAGTGGCGCTGCCGCGCGACTCGTCGGAGAGGTCGGTAGCGACGCCCGCAGGGCGGGCGGGAGCCTAGTTCCGCGCCGCGGGAGCAAGCCCCACGAGCGTGCAGGTCCGCCCGGACGCGGAGCGGCCGGGGGAGTTGGCGAAGGGTCCCGCCCGGAGCATGACTCCGACCGGCGCCGCGGACGGCCCCATTGTGGGCGCCAACTGTCGTCGTTTTCTCACGACAGATGCCATGGGGTGGCTTATCGAGAGTGGTTGGGGCCGAAGGACGCCGACGGGCTCCGCTGACGGGATTGGGGACAAGCGGTGAGAGACACGCGATGTACCCAGGTTCGGGGCCCTCTGCGAGAGGTAACACCCCTAGTCCTGCTTGCCTAGTTGATAGACCAAGAGAACTACAATGGTGCTCCTAGAGATGTTGGCTAGAGGAGGAAGAAGGAGCTAGCCAGCTCTTCTTGCCTCTCTAAGTGTGTGAGTGGGGGAGAATGCTTGCCCGTTGCATGGGGGGCGTCGGGGGGCTTTATAGGCCAACCCCCCGGCTTACAATATACATATGCGGTACCGGGGGGGACCCAGCTGGCGGCCTCTCTAGCCGGCCAAGGGGGCCCCCGGTCGAAGGGTCTTGTCGTTGGTGGGGCCCGCCGGCTGCAGGGTCCTGTCGGGAGCCGGTGGGAGGGCCCACCGACAGTCCATCGCCCTTGGCGCGTGCCTGTCACGCCGCAGTACGGGTCGCCCGGCTCGGCGTCGTCTTGTGGTAGCCGGCAGCGGTCAGCGGTACGGCTGGCCACGCTGTAGCCATGCCGGGGCAGGTAATGGAGTGGTTGAGGGCATGCGGGCACTGTGCCGTCCGCCCGGTCGCAGTCGGCCGGAGTCAGAGGCACTGTTGCCACCACTGTGGCCATGTGGGCACTGACCTCTGACGCGACGGGGGCCACTGTGGCCATGTGCACCCTGACCGCGGTACCGGAGGCACTGCTGACACGCCGCCCGTTAGATCACCGTCCTGCGAGGCGTGGTGACATGACGGGAGCTGACCCGCCGGCCCCATGGCCCGGCGACTTCGCCTCTGGCCGGCCGGCTGGTCGCAGCCGGCCATGAGGAGCCGGACTACAGGGGGAGGCGGCTCGCCCTGTAGTCGTTTTTCGAAAAGCTAGAGCAAAGACCCAGCTGAGGCTACCCCGGGGTTATCCCCCTGTCAAAATATGTCGTAGGAGTTGGAGGAAACGAGTGCAAGTCCAGCAACACCTTCATCTTGATTATAGTCGGAGTCAGAGTGATAGCTTCTCTCGGAGCGATTGTCGGATTTAGAGCCGCAAACCCATTCACCAACATGAGCTTGATGTCTTCTTCTTGTGTAGCTCTTGGTGTACTTGTCCTTCTTCTCCGATTCCCTACTTCTCCTTGAGGGTCTTCGTTCATAACGGTCATCTCTACTCCTTCTCTCTCTTCGAGGTGACTCATCTCTTGAGCTCTTTCTTCTAGGTGACGCTTCTCTTCTTTTGTGGGGGGTCGTGCACTCATTGGAGTAGTGTCCGGGCCTTCCACAATTGTAACAATTCCGGTCACGACTAGATGAACGCTTCTCTTCATATCTTGAATTGGAGCTTCTTTCTTTGCCTCTACTCTTGTAGAACTTGTTGAATTTCTCGACCATGAGGCTTATCTCTTCATTGGTTACAAGGTTGTCACTTGATGTAGCGGGAGTGTCACTTGTAGCTTTGTATGCACCGCTTGTCTTGGTGTGAAGTTCTTCTTTGTCCTTGAGTGACATCTCATGAGCAACAATCCTTCCAACGACTTCCATGGGCTTGAGATCTTTGTAGTTTGGCATCATTTGGATCAATGTGCACACGGTGTCGTACTTTCCATCCAAGGCTCTAAGGATCTTCTTGATGATGAATTTGTCGGTCATTTCTTCGCTTCCTAAGCCGACAATCTCATTGGTGACGAGAGCAAGCCTAGAGTACATTTCCGCGACTCCTCCACCATCGTTCATTTTGAACTTGTCAAGTTGACTTTGTAGCACATCCAACTTAGATTCCCTGACGGATTCGGTACCTTCGTGCATATCAACCAAAGTATCCCAAATTTCCTTTGCATTCTCAAGACGGCTAATCTTGTTGAATTCTTCGGGGCATAGGTAGTTGAATAGAATGTCACATGCTTGAGCATTGTATTGCAACATCTTCAATTCTTCTGCGGTCGCTTCATGATCCGGTTCCTTTCCATCACCAAAGAATTCACCTTGCAAGCCAACATGAACAACAGCCCATACGGCGGGGTTATGACCAAGAATATGCATTTTCATCTTATGCTTCCAACTAACAAAGTTTGTACCATCAAAATATGGACCTCTACGATGATAATTTCCCTCACTAGACGCCATACTCTCCTAGGTTGTTATACCAATGCAATGGAGATCAAAGCTCTGATACCACTTGTAGGATCGAAAGTATGTCTAGAGGGGGGGTGATTAGACTACTTGACCAAATAAAAATCTAACATTTTCCCAACTTTAGTTGTGGGCAGATTTTAACAATTGTAGCAAGTCAAGTTCACCCTACACATGCAAGTCTAAGAGTATAGCAGCGGAAAGTAAAGACATGCAAATGTAAGAGGTTAGGGATTGGAAGATCAAACGCAATTTGAAGACGCGGAGATTTTTTCCCGTGGTTCCGATAGGTGGTGCTATCGTACGTCCACGTTTATGGAGACTTCAATCCACGGAGGTTAGCGGTCGCGAGAGTCCACGGAGGGCTCCACCCACGAAGGGTCCACAAAGTAGCAACCTCGTCTATTCCATATGGCCTACGTCCACGGAGGAGTAGCCTTACTCGGGGTAGATCTGCACGAAGTAGGCGATCTCCTTGCCCATACAAACTCTTGGTTCAACTCCACAATCACGAAGAAGGAGGCTCCCAAGCGACACCTAACCAATCTAGGAGGCACCACCCTCCAAAAGGTAATACATGTGGTAGTATGATGAACTCCCTGCTCTTGTGCTTCAAAAGATAGTCTCCTCAACACTCAATCACTCTCTCACAGGTTTGGCATGGGTAGAAGAGATTGATTGGATGGAAAGCAACGTGGGGAGGCTAGAAATCAAGATCCATATGGTTGGAGTGGATGATCTTGACCTCAACACAAGGGTAGGTGGCTCTCTCTCAGAAAATTTGATATGGCAAGTGGGTGTGTGTTCTGAGTGCTTCTCTTGCGAGTGAGTGGTGGTGGAGGGGTATATATAGGCTTCTCAAAAAATCTAACCGTTACAACATTATTGCCCAACTCAGTGAAACCGAAGTGAAACTTGATGGCACCGACTAGTTCAAAATGTGGCAACTTTCGCGTTTTTGGTGAGACCGATATATGAATCTCGGTGGTACCGATATGGGTGACCTAGGCAATTACCAAATCTCGGTGAGACCGATTCCTCAAACTCGGTGGGACCGATTTCAAGAAATGAGCTAACAGAAAGTTGGTCCAACTTCTCGATGAGACCGATTCTTAGAACTCGGTGGGACCGAATCTAGAAAATGGCTAACCAGGTAGTTGGTCACTGTTTTCGGTGGCACCTAATGGAAAGTTGGTAGTACCGATATGCTAGGGTTTGGTTTGGCTTCTATCTTGGATAAACTCGGTGGATCCGAATGGGAAGTTGGTGTCACCGAATTTAGACTTTTGGCTTTCGACAGAGGATATGTGTGGGAAAGTGGCTGAGTATTTTTGGTGGCTACCTCTAAGCACTTGAGCAACCAGATCATCATATTTACCTCATCCCCTTTTAATAGTATTGGCTTTCCTATGGACTCAAAGTGATTTCTCACAAAATATAAAATGTAGAGTCCTTGATCTTGAAGCATGGCCAATCCTATTCCTTCCTTTCCTCGGGGAGGTTCTCCACACAATTTTTTAGCCAACCCATCATTGAACTTTTTCCTGAGATACACTTAGTGGAAACATTAGTCCAATGAAATATATGTTGTTATTAATTACCAAAACCACCTAGGGAGAAGTTGTGCTTTCACGGAGTTGCACGCTAGGAGGGAAGGGCCGGCGATGCGTCGACAGGCGATGGGCGCCGAGGAAGAAGATCTGCCGCTGCTGGGCCGCCTTGCTCGAGTAGCAACCTCCTCAAGGCGACGCGGAGGGCCACCTCGTCCACATCGATGTTTGAGCCGCCGGGTTTTGCACCGGAGCCACAGCTGCTTCCGTTGCTGGCCATCGGATCGGAGGGGAGGGGAACGAAAGTGGAGTGGAAGGAGAGGGGAGTGAAGTGGAGTTCGGATTGACCAGTGTCTCGGATTTTCCGGATGTAGATATTTATGGGGTCGGGGATGGCCGGGCTGGTGTGGCGGACGCGCCCGGGCCGCCTTATATCCGCCCCATATATGGGCTGGGTATGAGGGGTGTCGGTCAGCCCGGGCGTTTGAGGCGCCCCACTGGTTCACATTTTCATGACCGCTCAGCGACCTCGCGGCCCACCCACGCGTATGAGGCGGGTTTGGGGCGCCCGGCTATAGATGCCCTTAGAAGGTTTAATGCGATGACTGAATCTAATAAGTGATAACATCTAAAGTTGCCTAACAAATACAATAATATATTTTAAAATATATCTATCTAGTATAACAAATGATTACAAGGCAATTGCGCTAAGTTTGCATGAATTGGAAGGCTTAGTAAACTTCAATCTTTCCTCTTTGGCAACTTTACAGATAAGTCATTCATGCTCCCGCGAGAAACTCGCCTGAGCCATGACAAATCATGTGCGGCCGGCACCACTCGTCAGCCTCTTCTTCTCTCTACCCTTATCGTCGTCGAATGGCACTGCCGGGAGAAGCCTGCGCGACACTGGTGTGGGGGTAGAGGGGATGTCCCCCTCTTCGACACCATGCATTGGGAGGAGTGAGGCGATCCAATCGTGCGGGTTTGGTAAGCCCTTCGGCGGCGGTAGTGCGACTATGTGTCGACACTATTGAAAGGACATGGATGTCGCCTAGAGGGGGGGGGGGTGAATAGGCGCTTTAAAATAATTACGGTTCAGACTTGAACAAATGCGGAATAAAATTAGCGTTTAAGTTGTCAAGCACAAAACCTTAATACACTAGGCTCAACTATGTGCACCAACAACTTATGCTATACACGATAAACAACTATGTGATAGCAAGATATATAACATGAAGCACAATAGCTATTACAAAGTAAGTGCACAAGTAAAGAGCTCGGATAAAAGATAACCGGGGGCACGCGAAGACGACGATGTATCCCGAAGTTCACACCCTTGCAGATGCTAATCTTCTTTTGGAGCAGTGGAGACATAATGCTCCCCAAAATGCCACTAGGGCCACCGTAATCTCCTCACGCCCTCGCACAATGCAAGATGCCATGATTCCACTAAGGGATTCTTGAGGACGGTCACCGAACCCATGCAAATGGCAACCCTTGGGGTGGTCACAGGAACCCGTGCAAATTGCTCAGGGCAATCTCCATAGCTTAATTGGAGACCCCGACGATTATTCGGAGCTTTACACCACATTGATTGAGCTCTGAGACACCACCAACCATCTAGGACGCCCAAGCATCCCAAGAGACACAAGCTCTAGGGTGCCACAACACCCAAGAGTAATAAGCTTCTCAACCTTTCACTTCCATGTATCACCGTGGAGAACTCAACCCGATGCAACTAATGCAATGACAAGAACACATGAAGTAGTCTAGTCCCTCACTCTCAAATCCCATCACAACAACAAAATCTATGGGGGAATATGAGAGGGAAAAACAAGGAGAACACAAAGATCTCCAAGGTCTAAAAAACAATCTTATATGAGAAAAGTAATTATGAAATGTAAAGATCACATGAGATAGTGAAAAAAATCAACTTGTCGAGCAAGATCACATGAGATGTAAAAAGTAATTATGAAAAGTATGTTTTGCCTGCAGCATGTTTGTTTAAAAAAAACAACTATTACCTACGTTCTGAATTATAAGACATTTTGAATATTTCAATATGGACAACATACGTACTAAAACGAGTGAACTCTGAAACACGTCTATATACATTTAATTCAGAAAAAAAGTTAAAAACATATTATAATTCAGAACGAAGGGACTATCGAAAAGAAAAATCAACGTCGATCACAACTATTCAATGTTGTGCCTCGCATCCACTCAAAACATAACCTTTTTTTAGGGCAAAAAAGAAAAATCGCGTGCCCTGCAAGTTCCTCCCTACGTGATCACCAGGGCCACTTGATCAGTCTATGTAGTCGCCATCTGATGTGTGTCTTCCATATTCCAAAAAAAATACTTCTCTGGCTTTCTAGATAGCTAGAAAAGTCACGTACCAAATTTCTCGAGGCTACCCTCTCTCACACTCACACCAATTGAGCCAAAACCTCGAAGCAAAACTGCATACGCGTGAAGCCAACCGACGGCCTGTATTTAACTCCACTCAGACCCGTGCTGCGAATCCGCGATTTATACGATCGTACTACGTACGACTCCTGAACTCCTCTGCACTGAAGCCAACCCGAGGTCTCCACTCTCCACATGCTGGGGGACGCCTCTCCGTGGAGCATCGCCGGCGCGGCGGCGGCCGTGGCGCTACTGTCGGTAGCCGCCTGGATTCTGGAGTGGGCATGGTGGACCCCGCGGCGGCTGGGCAGGGCTCTGCGGTCCCAGGGCCTCAGGGGCACCCGGTACCGCCTCTTCAGCGGCGACGCGCCGGAGGACGCCCGGCTCAACAGAGAGGCCCGATCACAGCCCATGCCGCTCGGCTCCCACGACATCGTCCTTCGCGTGCACCCCATGCTCTGCAACGCCGTCAAGGAGCACGGTAATCTTTCAGTCGCCAAATTCACAAGTTCATTTCAACCTTTTCTGTTCTCCCTCTTTAGGGATGTGCTCTCAGCTTCTGATACATAGCATGTTCGGTAAAGAAGACAACGGCTACGTGTGGGATATTTGTGGGCATGCATCTTGCTTTTTCGATAAAGAGAATATATTAATATTGCAAAGATATCAATTACATCCAGCCTCTACACCAACAAGATGTCCAAAAACATCAAGGATGCACACAGCCAAAAAAAAAAAAGAAATAGAAAACAAAGACCCCGTCACGGTGATGATACACTCGCAACAACAACACTCTAACCATCACCGAAGACAACACCTGGACCGTAAAAGAGATTCTCCAAAGACGACACCTCCAATAAGGAAACAATGCACAAACATTGTTGTCGCCCGATCGAAGATCTTGAATTTTCACCCTGAAGAAAGTCTGACTTCACAAAACAATGTCTTTAGCAAGGCCATTGCCAAGCACAACCAATGAAGGCCAGACCTTGGACTTTCACCCTGAAAATCGTGACTCGGTACTCGAGGAGCACCACCCAAAATGCAATCCACCTGTGCTGTCACCCCCTCTTGCCAAGGCCGTTGTTGCAAATCACCAACACCCGACACACAGGAAGAACCTGTGCCGCCATTCTTCATCGCCACCAATACAACTCTCCGCCATTACAAACCTTCGATCTCAGCCACCATGACTTTCTCCACCTCTATCAATACCATGAAAATCTATATTTAGACATGTCCCATGGCACCAACAAAAATGGAGCTTCGTGCCACGCCCTCATGAAGTCTCATTCGACGGAGATAAGGAAGTGCACGACCGGATCTATTCCCATGTAGATATTCAGTGGCGCCATGCACCAAACAGCGAAAATCTCTGGAAGGAAGAGCGGAACTCGTCGGCGTCCAGATCGAGTAGGTCAGCATGAAGCAGATCGACGAATTAGAGCACAAAGATCAGCAGGGTCAAACCATCGTCATCTCCCTGTCGGATTGGTCGTAGTCCCGTAGAGAACAAGGCAGCCCCGCATGTCCGCACTGGCGCCAATCAGCCTTGAGACCGAGATCGGGACCTGAGGCCCTGATCTGATATGAGCATGGCCGACATGACAACGCCGATCTCCGCTGCAGCGCCGTGTCACTTGGGCAGGGCCATCTAGCCGGGCGTGGACACCGCCACATCCTGAGCTCCGCAGCGCATCCCCGCCGGAAAGGACCCCACGGCCCGCCTGGCTATGGATCTGCACCATGAGCCCCGCACGAACAGCATGGCATCTAGGACGATTTTCATCCAACCTTGGAAGCTACTCCCGGCATGATGTACGGGACGCAGCAGGAGCATCACACGTCATCTACCGCCAGGGCGTCTACCTGCAGCAGATCGCGAGTATCCGACACCCCCGCACGGCGGCGCGTACAGATCAGGCCGGCCATGGAGATGACTAAATGGGAAAGGGAAAGAAAGAAAAAGCAAGGGTCATGGGGAGGCCCGCCGCCGCCGGCAAGCCGGCCGGGGAGGCCACTACGGGCGGCGGCAGGGAGGGCTGCCGAACAAGGGGCTCGAGGTTGGTGCGGCGGGGGTGCCTCCGGACTCGCCCGAGAGCGAGCCGGGCGGCATTTTAAAATGGGGGAGAATTTCACTTCCCCGGCCTCTGCACCAACTAAGGATGCATACAGCCATTATGCATGAGTATCAGGATTTTTATCTTGGTTACTAACCAAGCCTGGTCCTCTAGATAAATTACATGAGTACCAACAAAGGCTGGTCCTCAAGAATAAATAGGAACCTAAATTCGTTTCCATGAGGATTTGAACTCAGGTACTGGGTTTGTACATCCACTCCCCCAACCAGTTGAGCTAGGCTCACTTCCCGGGCATGCATCTTGCTAGACAGGAGCAGCTAACTAATTACAGCATGCATGCACTTTGATTGTCGTATAACAGAATATCGATGTACAAACGCAGGGAAAATGCCATTCACTTGGTTTGGCCCAACGCCAAGGGTGATGATTTCTGACCCGGACCTAGTGAGAGAAATTCTGTCCAACAAGCTTGGACACTACCGGAAACAAAGGAGTAGCCGTATGGGGAAGCTGCTAGCCGACGGAGTCGCAAATCATGAAGGAGAGAAATGGGCAAAGCACCGGAGAATCCTCAATCCTGCCTTTCACCATGAGAAGATAAAGGTGCCGGTTCAATGAAAAAATCATTGTTTTTCTCATTTTAAATCGCAGCATGGGTATTGCATAGGCTGATAGTAATGTTTCGTTTGCAGAGGATGCTGCCAGTTTTTTCTACCTGTTGCGAAGAAATGGTTGCAAGGTGGGAGAATTCAGTATCCGCTGAAGGATTAGCTGAGATTGACACATGTCCTGAGTTCCAGAATCTTACCGGAGATGTCATCGCGAGAACATCATTTGGTAGCAATTATCAGGAAGGGAAGAAAATATTCCAGCTTCAAGGGGAGTTAGCTAAACGACTAATGCTGGCTTTTCAGACATTTTTTATCCCAGGCTATTGGTAAGTTCTTCCCTTACACACAAAAAATATCTTTCGACTTGCATACAGGAATACTCCTCGTGAACCTTTATAACGAGCCCATGGAGTAGAGCACATGGTCTGTGGTATTTGATGAAACTAGTTGGCTTCCTCTTTTTGGAAATGGGAGAACTCATTGAATAAAATAGTGAACTGATCAAAGAAACTTTTTTCTTTTCCATGTTAAACTTAAACAATAGCAATCAAGATTTTCTTTCCTATGATGACATGTCAGAACATTTGCAGGTTCTTACCAACAGAAAATAATAGAAGGATGAGAGCAATTGACCGTGAGATCCGCATGATTATGCAAGGCATTATTGGGAAAAAAGAGAGAGCTATTAAAAATGGTGAAGCGAGCAGCAATGACTTGCTAGGATTGCTATTGGAGTCAAATATGCAACAATCAAATGGGAAGGCTGGCCTAGGAATGAGTATTGACGATATAATTGAGGAATGCAAGCTATTTTACTTTGCAGGTATGGAGACAACATCGGTCTTGCTCACATGGACACTAATTGTGCTAAGCATGCACCCAGACTGGCAAGAGCAGGCAAGAGAGGAAGTGTTGCACCACTTTGGAAGAACCAGACCAGATTATGATAGCTTGAGTCGCCTAAAGATTGTAAGTATGGAATTAATGCCTTATGCACATTGTAGAATAAAATTAAATCAAATACCCCCCCCCCCCCCCCCCCCCCCAATCACCAAATGACAAAAGAACTAGCCAAGGATAAAACCAATTAGATTTCCATACCATTAAAACATGTGAGTGAAAACAAATACTCATGAATTAAAAGTAATTGGTATTGGAGAAAAGCAGGATGATGTGATGTCTTAAGTCTAGAGTGGTTGGAGTAACATCCTTGATCTTGTGTATTGTTTCACAGGTAGCAATGATTTTGTATGAGGTTCTTAGGTTGTACCCGCCAGTAACCTTTCTTACCAGAAGAACTTACAAGGCAACGGAGCTTGGCGGCATCAAATATCCTGCAGGAGTGACCCTTATGTTACCCCTTCTTTTTATCCACCATGATCCCGACATTTGGGGAGAAGACGCAAGCGAATTCAATCCACAGAGGTTTGCTAATGGCATCTCAAGCGCGGCAAAGCACCCGGCGGCGTTCTTCCCGTTTGGAGGCGGTCCTCGGATCTGCATCGGCCAGAACTTTGCGTTGCTGGAAGCTAAGATGGCACTGAGCACCATCCTCCAGCGCTTCTCGTTCGCCCTCTCGCCGTCCTACACCCATGCGCCTTACAACGTGATGAGCCTCCAGCCGCAGCACGGTGCTCAAATTAGGCTGAAGAAGATATGATCGCCCTTCTCGTCGAGCAGTGAATTTACTTAGGTGTTGCATATAGTTTAAAGTGTTAGCTTTCGGCTGAATAAACATAGCAACCAGGCTTACATGTTGTTTTTCTCATCGGAATGAACTGCTCGTGTGCTTCAGTCCATACTAGTTCTGGAAGTCTGTAACTGTCATTCAATGGAACTCCTTTCCTCAAGCTGCAGAAACATAAAAGATGACAGTGATAACTCTCTAGAGCATACAGCTTCTGCATCCTCATATTACGCTGGGGCAACCGTGCACGGCAGATATTTAGTTTCTCAAGCCGAAACATGATCATACTCGCCGCCGTCAGACGTCAGCTCATGTCCTCGTTATCATTTGTGTTCAAAGGCCTCCAACCGCACGTTTAGCCCTTCCCTTGGCGGCTTTCTGACTGCCAATCCGACAGATTCCGTGCGCCTCTGATCTTGCCTCAACAGTTGAACTGTCAACTGAAGTGTCAATTCGCTCAAAAAGAAAAGTAAATGTGCTAGTTATTGCACATCTATGTGACTCAATAAAGCATAAAAAAATGGCCACATGAATCTCCACATAAAATCAATGACATAAGACTTAGATATGCAATACTTATGGCACATCTAGATAAGCTTTAGCAAAACTGAAAAGAAAAACAATTGAATTGACAACTGTGTAAAAGGACCAACTACACTTAGGTTGCACGAAATTTCCACAAGGACTAGATCATCAATATCCATTGGGCAATTTATTTTGTGTGATCATCAAGCTGAGGGCGCCAGGTGATGCCGAGTGGTGTCTCATGCCGACGCCGGGGTAACAAGTAACGACGCGAGGTCACAGGTGGGAGGTGACTGTTGCAGCGACGCGATGTGTTGCGCTCGTGGTGAAAGAAGAAGAATGAGCAATGAAGGAGAGGAGAGCGCTCAGGGTCAGGGTTGCGGCCTCTTGTCGGATCTCGGACTGGTACGCGGTGGTCGCATGGGGAGGAAGGTGGATGGGCCACGACAGGGGTGGTTTAGCGGCTGGAGCCGAGAGGCGGGCAGGGGCTTTGCACAGTTCGTTCGCTCGCTCAATGCCTCATCTCTTCTCTACTAGTTAAAAAGAATGTAAGGTTCCATGTTCACTTTTCTTCCCATCACTTCTTCGTCCAACTTTTCCTGTACGATAATAAATCACCTTAATTTACTTATCTTCTGAACCAGTTCCACTCTAATTTACTTACCAAATTTCTCATCAAAATATAAGGTAAATCATGGCACGATTTGATAAACATTTATTTACACATCACATTAATATGGACAGATAAATTATAAGCTGACGTACTAAAATATTTATGTCCCGTTGCAACGCACGGACATTATCCTAGTCAAGAAAAAAAGAAAAAATGTGGTATCTACTTACCAGTGATTATGGTGGATAATTTTCAGTTAAAAATGGATAATTTCCTAGCAAATCCAGGGTAAACTGGGGAGGACATGCAGCCAAAGCCATAAAATCACCTCCTCGAGTGTTTTCACATTTACACTTGATTTCTTTATATGGATTCAAAGCACGTTTGGGAATCTGTCCGTTTGGTTGGTGACTTTTCAACAGTGCAAGCCATAAAAAGTTCCCAATGAAACAGAGCCCTAGTTGATCGCGACAACGTGATCCGGCTTTGTTAGCGACTCTTTTTTCCCGCCTATTTTCAGATTTTTCTTATAGTAAAATTATTTCTTATTAATATACTTTTATCCCCCATGGTGCCGTGACAGCCCCCTTCTGCAAAGATGGGTGAAGGGCAGGTGAAAAAAGGGCCTCTTGATCCAGAAATCCTAGATCAATTATCATGCCTCCCTTTCCGCCAAGTTGCAAGCAGCAGCACGGCGAAGTCCTTGGGCCCAACGTTGGACACCTCCTTCGGTCGTACGACCGCGATGACATGAGGGAAATGGCAAGACGCCCGACAACATCGATCATGGGAGGCAGGGCAGAACCCCATGACGTAGTGCCAGCAGCCACTCTCAGTAGTGGCTAAAAGGAGTCCATGAAGCTGGACAGAACACCCACCGATGCTTCTCCAAGGAGGACTTTAGCATTCTCACCACCTGAGGTACGTTGGTTTCGGCGGATATGCCTCAACGTTGGCTCGTGTTGGATCGGACGCCGTGTCCTTGCCTAGGGCTCGGGTACCACCGATGAGGGCCATGGTGGAGGATGTTAGGGTGGCGGTCCCGAGGATGTGGAAGGCGGATCTATGTGGTACAATGGCGGATCCAGTGGGGGTGCCATGGGTGCCTTGGCACCCCCTACAAAAATGCAAAAAAAAAAATTATCTAGAAGTAGAGAGTCTAATCCTACACGTATTATAGGTTAAAAATGATAAGTTGGCATTTTTTATGGCTATACATGGCATTTTTATTGTAAGTGATGAGGTTGGCACCCCCAGTTGTCAACCTCTAGGTCCGCCACTGATGTGGTAGCTGGGACGGCGGCAATGTACGAGGTGGCTGCAACGGTGGTCGAATTGAAAGACCAGATTTCGTCCAAGCTTCTCTCTCCCCCATCAACCGAATAATGGCTAATGTCATTATTTACTTCAACGCCAATACTTCCACCATAGAAAAATGAGTTAACAATTAACATCATTACCTACAAGTTATTACTCCTTCCTTTTCAGTTCATAGGGCTCGTCTAAAAAAAATGTTTTCCTGTTTTGTTAATAATCTCAATTATACTACTTACCTTCACGTGTTTAGATTTCGTGATGCATTAAATCACTGCATACAAGGATCAAGAGAAAGCAATGCATATAGAAGTTCTTAAGTCATTTAGTGGTCTTTCGTGCATGCGTTGTAATTAATGCATTGATAATCACAACCTTTTTAAAAAAACGAGCATACTAAAAAGTGCTTTTGCAAACTATGAAATTTATTTCATCACTCACAATGTCTTGCTTGAAGAGGTTTTTAAATTGAGCCCTATAAACAGAAAAAGAGGAAGAAGTATCGGAAATTCACTTTGGCTCATAGGTTTATATGCACCCATTGTCTAAATACACATTTCAAAATGTAAAAAAAAATTGAGAAAAAATCTCGCGTGTAAATCCATACATTATATGTGCGTGCACCAAGTTTCGATGAAAAAGGACATTTTTTGTGGCTTGTGTAAAAAAGACAAATTTTTATGCTTGAATACAGCTATTCACGAGGCATATTTTTGTCTTTTTTATACATGCCACAAAAAAATTCCTTTTTCACCGAAATTTTGTGTGCAAACATAGGATGTCCGGATGTATACGCGGGATTTTTTTTCTTGAATTTTTTAAACATTTTGAAATGTGTTTTTTATACGTATTTCATAATAGGTGTATATACACCTAGGAGCCAAAACGCCACTCTCAGGAAGTATAGCATAGAAGGAAGATACTAAAAGAAGAAGTAAAGAATATTCTCATAGACTAGAGGAAATTGCACAAATACACAACCTTTGGGGCTGAGGTAACAAAAAACCACAACTCTAAGGGATTTTAACAAAAAACCACAACTCTAGGACTAATCAGTAACAAAAAACACAAATTGCCCCGATTAGTCACTTAATGAGAAATATGACGTGCGGGTCCCATGTGTTAAGTGACCAGAGGGACGGCTCGGCTTGAGCCGAGCCGAGCCAAGCCAAGCCGAGCCGAGCTCAGCTCTCCGAAAAAATATAATATTCAAAATTTTATTAAAAAAATCAAAATTTTCAAAAAAAAAATCAAAATTTCAGAAAAAATTCAAAAAAAAAATAAAAAAAATCTGGTAATTCAGTCCATCTTTGTTGATCAATCTGGGAAATTTTCAGCCTATTTTACTTAGCCGTTTTAAAGTTTGGACAGTTTTTGTAAGTCAACTCATTCACGTTCATACAAAAACTGTCCAAACTTTAAAACGGCTAAGTAAAATAGGGTGAAAATTTCTCAGATTGATCAACAAAGATGGACTGAATTACCAGATTTTTTTCAATTTTTTGATTTTTTCTGAAATTTTGAATTTTTTTTCTGAAAATTTTGGTTTTTTTAATAAAATTTTGAATATTATATTTTTTTCAGAGAGCTGAGCTCGGCTCGGCTCGGCTCAAGCCGAGCCGTCCCTCTGGTCACTTAACACATGGGACCCGCACGTCATATTTCTCATTAAGTGACTAATCGGAGCAATTTGTGTTTTTTGTTACTGATTAGTCCTAGAGTTGTGGTTTTTTGTTAAAATCCCCTAGAGTTGTGGTTTTTTGTTACCTCAGCCCCAAAGGTTGTGTATTTGTGCAATTTCCTCGATAGACTACTACACAATTACATCTGAACTAGTACTACACAATTATATCTGCACAACACTGACTTCTGTTACATGATAAGTAATAATCGCACACTAATTTGAGGATAACACCGCCAAGAAATCTGCAGTTCATAGTTGCCAAAGAACCAAAATTTCGTATACAACTCACATTTATGCACAACACATTGATATCTATATCCGAGGCTTGTCTTCACCAGAATCACCACCTCCTTCACCGACGACTTTGAAGAGGTCGAGGCGGTTGTGGCTCAGACGAAGCGTGTACATCTTCTTTTTGTATTCCGCCCAGGTGAATGGCCGGTACCGGCGCGGCGCGGCGGCGGTCACCGTCTCTGGGAGCGCCGAGATACGCTCGTGCAACGCCGGCGCGGCGAAGTAGATAGCTGACAGCCTCGGCTTGCTGGTGCTGGCCATCACCCTATGCCGGATGCTCACCAGCTTCCCATTTGTCAAAGCCTGCAAAGCACAGAGAGAACAATTCATGCCCAGCTAGCTCAACATAACCTTATAAAAACCTGGATTTTACTGCCAGGGTACAATGGGAAAACGGTTTTAGTTCAGATAGTATTACTAGCACTGCCGATCACCTGAAGAAGGTCACCAACGTTGATGAAGAAGGCGGCAGGGTCAGCCGGAACTTGCACCCAGGCGTCCTCGCCGCGGCCGTTCGGCAGGAGCACCTGCAGGCCATCGACGTCGTTGGCACGGAGGACGCTGAGGATCTGTGGGTCGGAGTGCTCGCCGAACCCGACAGAGCTCGCGGCGTTCACGCCGCCATCGCCGGCGGCAGAAGGTGGGTAGTGGTTGATCCGGACGAGGGAGTCGCTGTCCGTGGTCGTGACGAGCCTGCTCAAGGACGCAGGGTCCCGGAAGCCCAGGCCTTCGCCCAGCAGGTCAAGGATCTGGCAGGCGAGGTGCCTCACTGCCTGCACGTACTCATTCACCGCCTCACTGTGGAAAAAATGTTACTAGTGAGATTGTTTTTCTGATAACAAACATTTTTTTTGATAAAAAGTGAATTTTATTGGCTTAAAATGAAGCATCAAGAAAATATAAACACAATGAGCTTTCCCCGCAAAAAAAAAAATGATGCACACAATAAAAAATAACACACACACATACAAACATGCCAACAAATAGCAAAGTCATGTGACACCCAAACTATGCACAGGCAAGGAAAAAAAAATCAAATCCACTATCGACAAACTACATGAACGACCATATTCGTATCAACCATCTCATGACATCATATAAACGACAAGGTTCTTCAACAGTAATGCCTTCAGGCAAGGAGCGATGCCCCCTGTTTCTCTTTTGGTTTATTTTTATTTTTTCGTTTCTTACACGGTTTCGGTTTCGTTTTCTTCTTTCTTTTCTTAACTTTTTCCTTCAAAACAATTCACAATAAATTATAAAACAAATCATTTATTTTCTTTTGGTTTATTATTAGAATATGTTTTAAGTTTTCAAAATATGTTCATCATGTATTATGAAATTGTTCAATATGAAATTAAAAGTGTTCATCATGTATTATAAAATATTCATCCTTTATTCTGAAATGTTCAATACTTATTTTAAAAAACTTCACCGTGTATTATAAAAACATTCATATTATATTACTATATTCTTCAGTTTGTATTATCTAAATATTCATAGTATATTATGAAAATGTTCAATATGGTAAGCTGTATTATAAGAAAGTTCAAACTATATATTAAAAGATGTTCAATGTGTATTATAACAATGTTCATCATATTTAAAGAACAGCTCATGTATTCAAAAAAATTCAAGTTTTCAAATTGATTTGGGACTTTCAATTTTTTGTTCATAAATTTGAAAAGGTAGATATATTTTTAAAAGATTTGTGAATTTGAAAAAGGTTCATGAATTTGAAAAAGTTCACAGATTTGGGAACAAAGTTCAAGATTCTAGAACAATTATTGAAAAAAATGATCTCTTTTTGAAATTTGTGAACATTTTTTGCAAAGAAATGTTTAACGAAAGAGAACATTTTTTTAATTTAAAACCGGGTTGCTACAGTGTAACCAGTTCAATACAGTGCGACACCACAAGGTAACCGGCTCGCTACAGAGAATGCTTGCTGGGCCAACTAAACTGCACTGGCTCCAGCGAAGTCGCGGTTATTTGCCGCACGCGAGCGGCGATTAGATCCTTCTCAATAAGTCCTATGGCCTGCCCATTCATTTGGGCTAAACACCAAACAAATTGGCAGGGACGACCACTTGTTATATGAGAAGTTACCACATGATATTTGTGGTAAGCAACTTAAATTATTCAATTTTTTTGAGAAGTTAGGGAAAGCCCTATTTGGCGCCTACTCTATTGGAATGAACGGTCCGGTGCATAAAAATGCATTTGATTTTTTTTTCATTTTTGGGAACCTTCTAGATGGTTTCCCTGCTTTTTGTATATTTTATCCTTTTGTATTTTTTGCTGGGTACTTGCTTGGTTTTGTTTTCTGAATATCATTTAAAAAACAATGAACACTTTCTAAGTTTGTGAAATTTTAATATTCACTATAAGTTTTAATTTTTTATTAAACAAATCATGAAGAATTTGATCTTTTTAAATTCATGAACAATTGAGCAATTTTTAAAAAAATAATGAACTATTATAACAATCAAATTCCTTCAAATATGTGATTATCTTTTCAAATTCAAGATTTTTTCAAATTCGTGAATATTTTTTATTTTGTGAAAAATTTAAAATTTGCCAAAAAAATAGAATGTACTAATTTTTATTTATCTATAAAATATAAAAAGTTGATTTTTGTTTTCTAGCCCACTAATTTTTAGCTTTTTAGTTGGCTAAGGGGACAAAGTGAGCAAGTCAAGGCGACCGAACAAGCCAGCAAGGGTGAGCGAGTGAGCGACCAAATGAAGCATTATTGGGCGTTGACCCCTCCATCATGTGAGAGAGCGCTATAGCGCCTATTGGCAGACTTTTGGAGAAACCGTCAAAAGAACTGGGTCTAAAATCCATCACACTGCTTGTCTTTTAAACGAGTATGGTGGCGTGCCTTCAAAGACAGGGATCCACGTCTCAACTTCTCTATTTATTAGCATTTTGGGCAGAGTACGTAGTAAAGTTGTCACTGACACGAACATCTCAGTTAAGCTTGTCATATCCCAGGGGCCAAGGCGCAATGCCAATATTGATAGTAGTATTATCACTACTGGTTTAAGTATGTATTACTACATTGTCATTTTAATCATTCAATTAGTGCCAAAACGTGTGAGAAAGAAAAAGATAAATTACTTCAGATCCCCTGAAGCTCCAAACCGGTTAGGGTTGATACTGTGCTACAAAACGTAAATTGATCCCGAGCGAATGACCATGCAACTCTTAAAATTAGTATGGATCATCAACCACGAGGTTGTTTTATTTCAAAACATGGTTTTGCTAACTTGACCGCCTAACTGGCATCTCTATAGGTGAACGGTCTGCCTATGTGTCTCCCCTCTAAACTTCCTAACATATTATAATTTGTAATATAGCATGCTACTGTACTTGGCCACTGAAATGGCCGTCAACTTAAATCTCCTAGTTAAACCTCTCCCAGTGCTCTACATTGATGCATGATTGGCAAGGTGAAGTAAGGAAACCGTCTCTTATCCAATACACCATCTCCAGACTGAATCTAACACATAAATCATTAAATCGTATAGTATCACACAGTTAACTCAAACATCATAAGAAAAGTGGAATCCACTAAAATGTATATTAAGCACGCCTAAGATATAGTGCATTGATATAAAACGCCCAAGATGGATTGTGAAACGTGCTAAGATAAAGTGGAATCCATTAAATCTTATGTTATTTAGAGAGGAAATTTACCAGTTTCGATTTGAAACGCCGAACATGACACAAACATGCAGTAAAACCAACATCGTGACATCATTGTGCAGTTATACTTCCTCCTTACAAAATTATAGTGCATCCAAGCTTCTTACGTTCTATTTTACCTATCATAGGGCATGTTAGAAAATCAACAAGCCAACGCATGTAACAACATTTATGACCAGAGCCTACATGACCCAATGCATGAAGAACAACTACCCTTCTTGATCCCCCTTATTATATGTGAATTAGAACTAAAACACAAAGCTATATTGGCACAGAGTGAGTATATGGTATTTGGTGATATGAAACAACTAAATGCTTTGAAGTTAATTATGAGCTAAAATACAACAACATACCTTATTCTTTCAGAAAATGGTATATTTGGGCAATTTTGGTGGCTACATTTATGCTTCTAAGTACGGATGATTGCATGCATAGATTGTTTGAACTAATTAGACACTAAATAAAACAATAGAATAGCTATAAAGTACTTTGATAAATGTTCCAGTAAGTATGAGGAACACGGAGTACAAACATCACATGTGCATTAAGTACTATGTATATTATATAAGCATGACTTAGACCTCCCACAGTGGGGTACTCCCTCCTTTCCGGTTTATAGGACTTAAATCTGAAATCTCATCAACCAAGGTGGATGGTGAATGGAGGAATGTATCTCGTAGTTTTCAAAATTACTTAAACTTTGAGCTGCATTAATTACAGTGTATGGATGGATGACCACTAAATGAGTAGGAATGGTTACATGCATTCGTTGGTTTCTTTTAATTTTTGCATGCCTCAATTTAATGCACCTTGGAATGTGAATATGTGGTGGAAAGAAGTGAAAATAAGACTTATAATATGGAAAACCTAAGAAAATGAGACGAGCCCAATAAACCGGGAAGGAGGGCGTATGACAATTGAGTATCATCTAGACTCGTGCAATGTCAACTAGGCATAGTGCTCACATGTCATACTATTAATTGCGGAAAAAGAGAGGATACTAGTATTATATATATCACGAAATAAGGTGCTACTGTAGGTCATACAAAACACCCAACATATGATACTATGCAACATCATATATTGTTATCATGTGCATGATACTAATTTATGATACCACCCACCATGAGAAGTTTCATTGTTATGATTGTACAGTTAACTTAAACGTACATCATTTAGCAAACTACACTATGTATTTGTACATAGCTGATGTTATAGATTTTGACATGGTGTCATGTGTTTTTGACTTCTTTTTTTGTACGCATATGCTACAGAAAAATGTGAAATTATTTTGACGGCATGTCTAGCGATATTACTATCATCTTACAAATCTAAATGGTTAAAGTTCTAAAGGTTTCTCTCGTGAAAAAAAAGTTCTACCGTTTGACTACACAGCAAGTCATTTTTGAAAACGGAGGTAGTATTTCGCTCAGCCATGTAGAGATTCGGATATGGTGAAATACATATATAATGAAAATCTGACCAAAACTTGAGATGCAGTATCATCATATGCAATAGCAGGACGACACGACAAGAGTACCAGCAGGAGTATTAAAAACTGAAGAAAAATAGCGCACTATAGCATTATGAGCAATGTCTCGCTAAATGAAACATTCGGTGTAGCTTTATATAGCTTCGCCATAACGGATTTTAAGAGCTGCCCTATTTTGTCATAGCATGCTATTTTTTCCTTGGTATATTTAAAGTTTTAAACAATAGCAACCAAACAATATGCCGCTGCGAGAACAAACAAATGATGAATATACAAGTTTATTCATGTTCATGTGCGAAAGGGACACTGCATGCACGCCCATAAGGCCCATACCTGAATCGTGAAGGGTCGTCCCTATCGATGGCCCTGGCCTTGCGCGCCACCACCTCGGGGTCCGTGTGGAGGATCAGGTACTCCAGCTCGCCGACGTCGCCGTGGGAGCCGATGCTCCGGCTGCCGTACCCCAGCGGGTCCGGCGGCCCGGCCTCCTGCTTCTCCTCCGCCGGTCGCGCGAAGAACGCCGCGCTGGCCGCGTCCAGCCGGGCGGCCACCCGCGGCGGCACGCCGTGGTTGACCGCCTTGAAGAAGCCGCGCTCGCCGAACGCCTCCACCATCCGGCGGGACAGCTCCGCCCGCCCCGCCGGCGCCGACATGTCGATCGTGGGAATGCCGGCGGGCGCCATGTGCCGGCACGCCGGTGCTGCTGCAGAGGACGACGCCGGCGCCGCAGAGGACGCCACCATGGCGTACGTGCGTACGTCTCGGCTCCCGCAACCAGCTGAGCTGATCGGACCTTGCACTGGTGCTGTGTTATTTGTGTGCTGCGGACTTGGAGCTTGCAGTGGGGGCGGCCAGGTGGTGCGTGGCCGTGTGTGTGGCGATATATGGGGCTGCGGAGATTCCTATTGGATTGTTGGACTTGGTTCTGCTGTTGGCGTGTTGTCTTTGCTCTAATCGGGTTAAACCGTGCGATTAGTTTAGTGGTCGGGGATGATTAGAACCAGTTGTACCATCTCGCTTTCTCTAAGTTGCCGGCCGTCATATGTTTTCTATTCCAATGGGTTTGCGCCGGCGGAGAGCCGGCGGGCGTGGAGAAAGATAGTCAGTGCTTACTTGTTGACAAGTGGAAACACGACCCTATTGTTGTTAGAATAACTAGATGACCCGTTACGCCACATGCGCCAGATAAACGGCATATTATTTGCATAGCGTAGCCTCTCTTGAATATCATACGAAACCATCATTTAAAGAAAACTTCGTGGAAACCACGTTTGAAAATTAAAAAAAAACTGAATCTTTTTGTGGGATATTAAGAGGATGATGTTTTATTGCCATGTGAAATTTTAAATAAAAACACATTACTGGATGTGGGCTATCAAAAAAGAAAAAAAATCAGCATTGAATAGTGCCGAATAGTAACGTCGCTATTAATAGAACATCCTGTAATGTATTTGAACCTGAATTTTTCAATGAATCGCTTTCTTAACATCCCATATTTTTTTGAGATTTTTTCGAAACTTCAAAACATCGTTTTCGTGTGGTTTTCATCAGTTTCCACCGAATGTTCTTTCCTCTTTTATACCCCCTCCATATCAAAATATAAGACGTCCAAAAATGTAAATACAAATGGCATATATAAAAACAACTAGCTTCTTGAAGAAGCGAGGAATCCATAACAATTCCCCATAACACCGTATATCACCCAGTTAAGGAAAGGAAGAGTTGATGTATATGAGCTCTAAAACATTTCACTCGTACCTAGTTTAGTCAGGGATTTAATAGCTTAGCAAGGCTTATAACGATGAAACATACTGCATACTCACAAGGTTTTGTCAGCTAGGCAAGGTAAGCAAACATTTTCATATGAATAGATGATCTGGAGCCAAGGATGCCATCACAATAACTAAATAAAGGGTAAAAGAAAATTGAAGTGAACATTCAGGGGCATACAATTGCGACTGAAGTATTGCTGGGTACCAGATCAGGAACGTGAACAAATCACAATTCCAGCTTTGAAGATTGCTGGCTAATCGCAAAGGCATCATGGTCAATCTTCTTTTTTTTTTTTAGAGAAAAGGCATCAACCGAGCCCGAGATGGGGCTCGAGCCTAGCCCGACTTTGAATTAACAAAGCCATCAACCGGCCAGGATTACAAGCACACCCCCAGGGGCAAAGAGAAAGACATACACTGCGGTAAGATACAAAGACATTGGACAGCGTCAAACCAAGCCTACAACGCTACGAACAACGGAGATACTCAATGAGGAGAGGAGCCGAAGACGTCGAGGTCCTCCTCCGTGAATGCTGCACCAGGAACAAGAGCACACCGGCTCGAAGGAGAGAGGGCCCGACACCAGCAAGGCATGCCGTCGCCCGACAGCTACGGACCCCGGCACGGCACATCCAACACACCATACTCGAAGAAGGCCACTACCTTCTCGCCTGGATCGAAGGCGCCACACCGTCGCAGGATGGTGTGGATGCCGCCGGAAGATGGTCACATACAGAGGGTCAGCATCCCCGTCGAGCCGTCGGGGACTCTCCTTGAGCAGAACATCGCCGCTGCACGCATCCAGCACCGGAGGAGGGGAAGCTTCACGCCAGGACGAAGACGAAGAGGGCCACACCAACGCCGCCACCCTCCACCCAAAGGCGCCCACCACCCACCGGCTCCCAAAGCGGCGCCTTCAAGAAGGGAACGGCGCTGAGAGCGCCGCCGCCGCCCAACAGAGTTAGGCTTTCGCCCGGGAGACAAAGGAGATGGGGAAGTGGGGGAGCCAGGCCAAACCGACGCCTCCAGGGAGGGGAACGGCGCCCTTAGGTGCCGCCGTCGTGACCGGCCATGGCCGGCCAAGGATTTCTCCGGGCCTGAGCTCCCCACCACCACCAGCACCCCTGCCCGAAACCGTCGACCCGAGGGAGCACGGCCAAGCCAGGGGAGCACGCACGCCCAGCGGGGAAGGGAGGGAGAGCGCCAGATCTGGCACCGCCGGATGACGGAGCAGCCACCACGCGTCACTCGCAACCACCGAGCTCCCACCGCCCGCGCGGCCAGGGGCATCGGGTCCAACGCCCGCCCCGCCGCTCGCCGCAGAGCCTCACCGGGGGAGCCGCCGCTCCAGATCCAAAGCTCCCCGTGAGAGAGCAGAGCAGCAGGACGCCTCGCCGCCACCATCCTTGGCGGCACCCCGGGCTTGCCCGGCGACAGCGAGGGAGGCTTGGGGAGGAGGGGGGACCGGCACGGCTAGGGTTTTCGCCCCCAAGTCGCCCGAGCAGGGCGACGCGGTGGGGGAGGGGGGAGATCATGGTCAATATTCTCGCCGTTGGTGCTTGGACAATCTTGAAAGAACATAGCAATCGTGTTTTCAATGACAAGTCTCCTCCCCTCTCTTCCATTGTCGATACTCTCAAATCTGAATGTAAAGAAGTTCAGGGCAGGTGCGAGCACATAGATTCAAAGGAGGTGCAAGCTGCAAGATGGAGAGTGATGCTTCATCAACATGACTATATGGCTTATGAGCCTATTTCTCAGGAAAAGACGTTATAACGGTGACAAATGTATGTAATTACACTTATAGCATCTATTTTGAATTGTATTTATGTGCAATTTCAAGATCAAGGTGGAACACTAAATTCAAATAGAACAAAAAACATGACTGAGCAATGTACACGATGAACGTTCAGATATTCAGGCTTAAAGGAAGTGTAATGCATACTGTGGAATCACACAACAAATATTCATGCGTAATTAAATGCATCTGCTGCATTCTGGTAGCTGTGAATCTCTTTGTGACATTGTATTGAATAGGACTGTTTTTGAACAAAAACAAGATAGAGCAAACTTCACTGCTTAACCAAACCATAATAGACCAATAGGTCATAAGCAGACACAGGATCATGCGTGAGAAGTTACAAAACCAATCATCCACGCTACATATCATCTAACATAAGTAGAATATTGGCAACCAAGCATCCATCATAATCTGATGCAAAGAGATCTAGAACCTCGCCATTCAATAATACAGATAGGCTCATCATACAGTACCACGACAAATATGGCATTTTGAATGGAAGCCACAACTACGCTAGATGAAAAAAGTGGCAGCAATTTGAGGCAAGCCTAGTTGAGTGAGCAGTGTACACAATTTAGGAAGCAGTCTAGATCAACAGAACCTAAAAAAGGGAGAAACACAAGGAATGTATGAGAAGAATGCCTAAACACAAGGAAAATACAACTATGTAAGCTATCCATTTATTCCTAGTATAAGAAAATAAGTCAAAACATTGGTCACTTGGCTAATAGGCATGCAGGCACACTTATAGATTTAACAGAGGAGCCGAAAAAACAGTCACTTGGCTAGGCAGACATATAACATTTAGCCTGTTGTGCTCCCTTAAAGAGACTCCAGACAGAGAGTTAGTAGAATCTCTAATTTACCCTACATAAGATAGAATCATTAAGGAAGTAACTATAGACGAGAGTAAAGCAAGCTCCACACAGTATCAAATGGACAGTAAAAGTACTATGCAAACAAAAGGTAATTGGATATAACAACTTCTAATTTTGCTGTCTACTACCAGTAACAGAGTATAGAACAGATACGGGTACTTTGGCAATCTAATTATAAATTTATCTTAATGGAAACATGCACTTATGCAGGATATAGCTATATATCCTGAACTGGGGAAAACATAACTCATATAGATTAGAAATAGAGAAGCGCATCATGTTTTGGTCCTAGGAAAGCTGCCACCCATGCCCAGCAATGATCAGAAATATGAGACAATTATTTTAGTTATTGTCATGTTTATGGATCAGTCTAAGAAATAAAACAGACATGCATGCCTTTGGGATATAAAGGAAGCATGCTAAGTAATAGCCGTACCTATCGAGAATGACCATATAAGTATATAACATCGCCATCAGTCCTCGTGGACTGAAAGGCAACAAACCAGAAGCATTCAACTACACATGGATCAGTCAACAAAAATAGAGTCCCAATCCCATTGCAGATTCCACTACAGTAAAAAGCTTAGTTACCTGAACATACTCGAACACAATCACCACAGGGAGGGTCTGAAGAAAGCATCCAACTCGTCATGCATCGTGTTTGCATCTCCAGCCGTTCTTGTCACTCCAACTCCTCCTGTGCAACCTGTTTCCACGCTCGAACGAACCTGAGGTGCTCGATGTTCCATCCAGACTATGCATGGCAGTAAGGCCAAAGGTATGACTTAGAACCTAATCCTAGCGTAGCAAAAATAAAATGGTAAAAATATGAACTGTTTGCAACTTATTACAGCTACCTCAATCATACAACTTGAGGAAACCAACAAAGCAAGCAGGCAAGATATTATTACAGCTAGCTCATACATCTTCCTTTTTCTAGCCACACATAAACCAAACCAATGCCGGGCGACACCACAGGCCAATAAAAAAATCTGCAAAAAAATATAGGTACATGGTAGTAACTTTAGGGGAGGAGGGGAAAAGATGAAGAGGGCAAGGAACGAATCGAACTAGATACTGATACTGTTGTTACTGGTTAATGAATACATTGGTATAAACGGCTACAACACTACTGCTGAAAGAATGGGCAGAAGTTCATCATAGGCTTGAACCTACAGTTCCAATTCAGAATATAACGCAGTGGCGACAACATCCAAACATTGATTAAAAGAAGGTACCATTGCAGTGGACTAGTGGTTGGGGCGCCACCCGGTGGCGCCGCTTGAGAGGAAGATGTGCGCACATTTCCATTTAAAAAAAATATGGTCCTCGCTTCTGTCTAAAAAAACACCTCAGAAAAAAAATCCTCACCTTCATCTAAAAAAAGTAAAAAACAAAAAAAGTAAAAAATCACCACCACATTCTTTCCTGTTAACAACAGGAAACCCAAGAGTTAAAAGCAAACATTAGAGATTACACTTCAGACTTCAGAGTCCAGGATTCCAAGATGATGGTGTTGTAGTGTAGTTTAGCTAGTCAATCAAGCATAAATATACTTCAAATGGTTCTTTACAAACATCTGTAATTGGTCTTTGACATTCCAACAAGAAATTTAATCATGGTACAGCCAACTCTATGTCGTCTATACTGAACAACAAATGAAGGAACATGCTCTCCTCAATCAGAAATTTATCTAAGGAAAAGAAGTAGAAAGTCACTGTTTATTAACAGAAAAGAAACCTGTGTCGTGGATACAGTCTATGAAACATTGGATATTTGAAGATCTTGGTCAATGGCGTTGCATATCCACTTTGGAACCCCACAAGCAGGAGGACACTGCCTGCAACAAGCGGACCCATTGTTGTAATCTGCTAGTGAAAAATAAAAGAAATAAGAGACACAGTCAGTTGCACGAACAACTGATCAGAAAATGAGGCTAACAGTGTAAAGAAAATGTTGAATAACTGCAGGAGGGTAATTTCAATGGTTCAGCAGCGCCAATCGCCCTCTCACTATTTAGTGGACCTTTCTCTTTTTCTCATGTATAATCACTAATAGTACAAATGTACGTCCTATGTGCTAGTATGATAATAACCAGAATAAAAAATGTGTGCTTTAATAATAAGTTATGTCATATCATATGTAGAGTGATCTTAATCTATATGTAACATAGTTAGCAGGATTCTAAAAATCACCACATAAGTATCGTAAGAGTTATGCAGAGGAACATGGGGAAGGAGCACTAAGAAACAAGTCTTCAATCTTTTAAGCAAATGATCAGAACCAAATTAAGCACAAGGCAATCTAATGTGTCAAAGATGAAGATGCGGTGTGATCAATCAAAGAAACTCTAAATTAGTACAATTCCCAAAAGAGGTTTACCTAGGTTGCACATGTCTGCATAATTCGTACAAAAGCTATCCCACAAAGCATGCCACTTGATCTAGTGCCAATGCAGATACTAATTGGTTCATTCAACTTTTTTTTGATGAATTGGTATATTTGTCAGCACATGAATGAATCAATCTGTCCATCGGCAAATTAGTTTTAGCACTGCACCTCTGAACCTACATTGCCTTTAGATTTCCCAAGCTTCATTTTTCCAAAATTAGCTGAACCCAAGATGTGTGTTCACCAGTTATTTGGTTATCATGCTAACCAATAGCAACCCGTTTTGCATCAAAATAGTTTGTTTTGTAACCCCATAAGAAACCTCAATAGCTTAGCCTATTAACTGTATCATTTTTTACCAGTGTGTTTGTTTTTCTGCTCTTATCAAGTCATACTAAGTAGAACAATGCGTAACATTCCAGTCATGCTTTTTTAGAAGTAAGAACAATACAACCCATTTGCTGCTGACCAATTCTTTAGCTCACGTGGATCATGTTTGGCTGATAAGAAGAGAGGTCACACTTCTCACCATTTTTTTAGATAACAACTATTCTGATCAGTATGTTTATTTCTCTCCTCCTATCCATGTACACTATAAACTTGCAGTTCCTACACAAGTGGTTTCAAGCTCTGTTGTCGCATCGATTTACTCCGTTTGTTACTCCAATTCGTAACAGTCTGTCTAGAACGTGTACCCATAACACATGCCTTGCTATATATTCATTTCCCATTTTCTCCCAAGAAGCCTGTTATTAGTAAGAATTAATGGTCAGAATATGCAACGCATAATATTTAGAAAATAGTAAGTATCTCACATAAGAGAACTTGCACGAAATAAATAATGGGTGTGCCTATCAAGGCGACACAAATACTATTCTTTTTCTTGTTTAACATTCAACCAAGAGAATAAAAGAAGCATATTTATAGGCATCCTATGAGATCATCTTCAAACGTGGAGGCACTCACCCTTGGTACTGACCATTGTAGCGGCAATGCTTAATTGCTTATACCCATAGCATACTAAAGCTAAAATAGTAGCTGAGGGCATGAGAAAATATAAGCACATCTGCACAACAAAAGGAAACTATATGTCAGGATACACGCACATAGATGGTGTGGCTGAAGAACAACTGAAAAGCCTGAAGCACTGCGATATGTTATGTGTATGGCAAAACAAATGAAAATCCTGATAACATGGTATAAAAACATGATGAAACAAATCTCAAATTGGTAAACCAAAGTTCTCAAGAAAGATAACCTGGAAAGCAAATCACAAGCACATCAATGTCAAACAGAAATAAAATTTGTTTCTTACAAGGATATCATACTATTTAGTAGTTGTAATATCTATGACCAGTTATATAGTAACAAAGTTGAATAATTTTAGTCCTTTCAGCCCTAGTTGATGCAGCAAAAGATGCACAAAATAATGACCTTTACAACAGGTTTGTCCGGTACTGGACATGGAAAGGTTGGAGCAGAGTGTCGTCGACGGTGAAGTAGGAGGCTACAGCAGAGGGCTTCACGGCGAGGCGGCGGGCTGAAGTTGAACAAGCATGCAAAGATGCATCTGCACAATAAAATTCTAAGCGTGAATCTGCAAGTAAAGCTTGCCTGAATGCAAGAACAATACTTTGGGTAATGGATGAGCTACACATGAGAATAACATGATCTAATGAGTGTAAATAAAAAATTCTTGCATGAACAAAAATGTACATATAGACACAGTCCAGCTTCCACACATGAACACAAATCAACACTTGAACACATCCCAGCATGAGAAAAAAATCTACAAAGAGAGACAGCGATAGCAAAAATCAAATCACTTCTTCCATGTGAGCATCCAACCTAAAATCCACAACAATATATGGTTATACACCTGGAATTCGAAACGTGTTTCCACTGGAGCAATTCCTGCAAAATCAAATAACAACACACCATGACAAAACAAATCTAAATCTAAATCTGCCTCTCCTTGAACACCGAGCAGAATCACGAGGGTTTGTTGTTCCACTCCCAAACATTCCCAGAGAGAGAGAGAGAGAGAGACCTGCGGATCTAGCAGAGGTGAAGGGGAGACCGGCCTCACCGGCGTCCGTTGTGATGAGGACGAGCTTTAGAGGAGTGCGTCGACGCCGACGATGGTGGCGAGGCTCGCTGCACCGCACTGTCCTGCTGCAGTCGGGCTCCTCATCCGGCGGCCCCTTTGCACAAGTCCCCGCGGTGACGTCCTCCGGCTACCGTCGTCCCGGTCGGCTTCCTCCTACAACGCCTTCGTCCTGCGAGCCGTCAAGGAGAGGGGAAGACAGTGCACGGGGTCGACGGCTGCGCGCTCCCTTTCCATCCACTCCCGCACCCCGGCCTCCCCGCCTCATGACGCCGTTTGCGCCACCGCAGTCAACGAGGCCATCACCACCAGCGGGCGCCTCTTCTTCCCCATCCCTTACATCTCGAATCTTGGGGAAGAGGAGTTGAAGGAGGTCCAGGAGGAGATAGCTGAGCTCCTCGGGGCGCTGGGAGAGCATGGATGGAGGAGGCGGCGGTGGTGGCGGCGGCAACAACCCTAGCCGCCAGCCGGATGCGGAAACGAGAGGCGAGAGAGAAGAGGGGAAAAGAAATCGAGGCGTCTCTCTCTCAAGCAGTCTCGCCACTAGCCAGGACGCACAATACCAGGTGATGACGTGGACAGGCCGAGCGGGCGCGCCTTCCACGTAGCTTATTGTGTTTTTTTTTTTTTTGACTAAAAGCCTTCATGGCACACTTTATTTCACAGGGAAAAGGACAACATAGGCGCCGGCCGAAACGGTTCGGCCGTTCGGCCGGTCGCACCGCGCACGTCCGATTAAAGTATTGTTAGCCGTCAAAATCCTATCCACATCCCGTACGCGCTGGTCAGCGCACGGACTTGTCGCCCCCACACGTCCACCATTGTCATCCCCGCGGGGACGCGGCAGCGACCCCCTCGCCAGCGCTCAACGCCTCGCTGCCCTCCCCCCCCCCCCCCCCCCCACACACACACACTCGCCGCCGACGGCAGCAAAAACAGCAGCCGACTGCCCACGCCCCCCAGCCTTAGCTTCCAAAACGCCGGTTGGAGCTCTCCTCTCGAAGGGCGCAGCTCGCCATTGCTGGTCGTGCTGGATGCAGCTCCACCAGCGGCTGCAACTCGCCGGCCACCGGGGTTGTAGCACCGCACCCCATGCCGGTTGCAGCTCTCCCAGCCTCGCCGTGGAAGCGTCCCAGCTCCAATTTGCTACAACCAGCTTTCGTCAACGCCGTTGCAGCTTTTGCCGTCGTCCCCGTAGCTTTCCGGCGTCTCTGTTCGAAGCTTTTCTCGTAGCCGGTTGTAGCTTTTTCTAAATCGGTTGCAGCTATTTTTCTTGGCAGTCCTCGACCCCAACTTCCATCGATATTGGTTGAAGCTTTTTGTGATGCGGTTGTAGCTTTCTTCTCCATCGGTTGACGCTTTTCTCCTGGCCGGTTGTAGCTTTCGGGTTTGCGTAATGCCCCACCTCCGAAAAAAGCAGTCTTCTGGTTGAATTTTTTTTCCAGAACGATTGTAGCTTTTTTATGAATGATTGCAGCTTTCTTATGAACGATTGTAGCTTTTCCATTGCACGGTGTCTTGGTTGAAGCTTTGTATGCCGCCGGTTGAAGCTTTTGAATCAGACGGTGGAAACTTTCGTATGAATGGTTCCAGCATCACCCCGCTGCAGCGTTATGGCTGGTCGCGCGCCATTGACGGGCACCAGCCGCCGTGCGCGGCCCTCTTGCAGCTGCCCCCGCCTCGTGACTTCTCCAACCTCGGCGTCTTCTCCGCCCCCGTTGTGGCTCGCCGTAGCAGCAAAAGGGCTCGTCACGCCGGTACGCTGCGCGCGGCGGCGGAGATGGAAGAAAAAGAGCGGCTGCTATGCGTCGTGGGGGGAGAAGAAGATAAAAAAAATGATTCGAAGGAGGAGTGATGGGCGACACACGATGAAAAGCGGATCGCAGGGCGCGCGCTGGTCCGGCGTAACGGTTCGGCCGGCGCTCCGGACGTAAACATTTCCCCAGGGAAAACAATTATATCGTTCAAAATGTCTTGTAAAATAAAACTAGGAGGATCACCATCCCAAACTAAAGAGGAACTAGAATCAACAGCATATCTAGCTAGGTTGTGCGCCACTTTATTTGCTTCTCTCCGACAATGTTGGACACGAATTGTGCCAAGGGTCTGAATAATATGAAAGCTTTCCATCATAATTGCTGCATTTGGTCCCAGAACATTAATATCACCGACAAAAGCGTTACTGATTTCCAACGAATCAGTCTCCATAATTACTGGAGAACATCCCAGAGTCTCAATAAGATGCAAGCCTTTAAGGAGAGCAGTTGCCTCCGCCGTGGCTGCATCCATTAGAGCAAGTACAATAG
The DNA here is from genome assembly GCA_039707655.1 of Elymus sibiricus. Lineage (NCBI taxonomy): Eukaryota > Viridiplantae > Streptophyta > Magnoliopsida > Poales > Poaceae > Elymus > Elymus sibiricus. The sequence goes on from CM077675.1 coordinate 433,552,244, forward strand.
AGCTGAGTCAGCGGGCTATAAGAAATAAACTAGTATATTTTTTGCTTAGTTGGAGGAAAGAGAAGAGGAGAGAGAAGGTAAGCGGGCTCTTGGTGAAGAGTCAGCTCTAGCACGTGCTCCTAGGCACTTTGTGAGAGTGAAAGGTGGGTCATATAATAAATAAATAGTACACTCTTCTAATCAACTATTGTACATGTTGGCTATAAGGTAGGCTATAGATGACATGGCAATGTCTTATAGCCAACAGATGGCTATACTATTAACCATGCTCTTAGGTGTTCAAGCTCACAATATGCCCCTGCCATTGCTTCTCCTCGGTAATTTCTCAGAATAGCACCTGCTCCACTTGAGCCATTCTCGAAAAAAACGCCGCATCTACATTGAGTTTATACGTACCAGGAGGTGGTTTTGTCCATGTTATTTCATGTGGTATGGCTATCAAAGATGCTCTCTCAGAATTTGTAGCGAGTGCCTGAATTGAAATGGTCGTGCTAGTGGCAGAAGCAACACTCTCACCCTTCACGAGTTGTCGTCGCTGCCACCATATATACCATGCCGCAACTGCAAATGTTTCACGAACTCCAAGATTGCCCAACATCAGCGGCAACTGCCAGTTTTTCCTTAGCACTTCTTCAAGGACTACCGACCCAGATCGATCAACGGTTTGCAGAATGTTCACTTCATCCAGCAAGCCCAAGGCCCTCCATACTTCTTTCGCACGGCGACAAGTAAATATTAGATGGAGAATATCCTCAGCTCCCCATCTACAGACTGGACATTGTGGAGATGTTTTAATGTGCCTACTTGCTAACACGGCCAAACCTAGGATAATTCCGTGTAAAGCTTTCCAAATTTTAATTTTAATTTTACTTGGTACCTTGAGGTCCCAGAGAATCTTCCATACTGGATTTGTTTCCATTGGACCTTGTCCATCACTTCTACGGGTTCTAGCACCATACTGATGACCCCATTCAACATAATATGCCGATCGGACAGTGAAGGAAAACGATCTCGTTTTGTTCCAGGCAACAAAATCATCTGTCATAAGTGGACTAAGAGGGATTCGAAGGATTCTTTCGGCATCAATTGATAGGAATAAATCCCTAATCAGATCCTCATCCCATTTACCCGCTTGTTGATCTATGAGCTCATCCACCGTTTGCAACAAAATATGACCCCTTCTTGTTAAGACCTTCCTAGTCGGACTGTTTGGTATCCAATGATCATCCCATATATTAATTTTGCTGCCGGTACCAACTCTCCATATGTGACCACGTTTGAAAGTTTGTAGTCCCGCAACTATACTCTGCCATGTAAAAGAAGAACCCCTCTTAGGTCCTTCCTTTAAGATATTCCCATCCGGAAAGTATTTTGCTACCAAAACCCTTGCACACAATGAATCTGGTTTTGCGATCAATCTCCAAACCTGTTTTGAAAGCATTGCCAGGTTAAAAGCATGGAGGTCCCTAAACCCCATGCCCCCTTCCTTCTTTGGGATGCACAATCTCCACCACGCCATCCAATGCATTCTGTTTCGGTCTTCAGTATCTCCCCACCAGAACCCAGCTAGGGCATCAATCATCTCCTTACATAGCTTCTTGTGGATTTTAAACACAGACATGGCAAAAACAGGAATGGATTGAATAACTGACTTCAAAAGAATTTCTTTTGCCCCTACAGATAGGAGTTTCTCCTTCCATCCTTTTAGCCTCTCAATTATTCTTTCTAGCAAATAGACAAAACTGTCAGATCTATCCACTCCAACCATAGCAGGTAGCCCCAAATATTTATCTGACATTGCTTCCGCCATAATATTCAATACTTCACAAATGGACGCTTTCAACTCAACATCAACATTTGGGCTAAAGAAAACACTGCATTTAGCTTCTAACCAGTTGTCCTGAACTTGCACAGTACTGATCAAGCACTTGTCTCGCTGAGGTTGCATTAATCAAATCTGCCTTCATAAGGATTAAGGAATCATCAGCAAATAATAAATGACTAACTGATGGTGCATTTCTGCACACCCTGACACCTTCGATGCCGCGAACCTCCTCTTTGTGAGCCAATAAGCTTGAAAGTCCTTCTGCACATAATAAGAATAGGTAGGGTGACAGGGGATCTCCCTGTCGAAGGCCCCTACTAGGGACAATCAAATCAGTTTCTTGATCATTGTATCTCACCCTATACCTTACAGAACTCACACATGCCATTAATAGGTCCACAAAAGCTCTGTGGAACCCTAGTCTGATCATCATTGCCTCAAGAAATTTCCATTCAACTCGATCATACGCCTTGTGCATATCAAGTTTTTTTTTGCTGGAAAAACTTCCGATCTATTCATCTTCAATCATGGTAGTACAACGAACACTAGAAATAATAAAAATTACATTCAGATCCGTAGACCACCTAGCGACGACTACAAGCACTGAAGCGAGCCGAAGGCGCGCCGCCGTCATCGCCCCTCCTTCAACGGAGCCGGGCAAAACTTGTTGTAGTAGACAGTCGGGAAGTCGTCGTGCTAAGGCCCCATAGAACCAACGCAACAGAACAGCAACCGCCGCCGATGAAGAGTGTAGATCAGAAGGATCCAACCTGAAGACACACGAACAAAGACGAACGACGAACAGATCCGAGCAAATCCACCAAAGACAGATCCACCGGAGACATACCTCCACACGCCCATCGACGATGCTAGACGCATCACCGGAACGGGGGCTAGGCGGGGAGACCTTTATTCCATCTTCAGGGAGCCGCCACCATCTCACCTTCCTGAACAGGACACAAACCCTAACAAAACTAGAAAAAAGATCTAAAAACGGAGCCCTCCCACCGGCAAGGGCCGGGATCCACTCCGCCCCCATGGCCCTCAGGCCACCGGAGACGGGGCGAACCGGCGCCGACGCCGGCGGGAGGCAGAAGAATCCTAGCTTTTTGGGAGGCGGCGGCTGGCTAGGTTACGTACAGAAGAAAAATCTCGTCCTTGTGCATATCAAGTTTGATTGCACAATATCCACTCTTGACGCTCTTTTTATTTTTAATTGTGTGCATACTTTCATACGCCAACAATATATTATCAGTAATAAGCCTACCAGGCACAAAGGCACTTTGCACAGGTGATATTACCTCATCAAGGACATGTTTCAGCCTTTGTGCAATCATCTTTGATATCACCTTATAGAGAACATTACATAGGCTTATGGGCCTGTATTGGGTGACAAGTTCTGGATTATCTACCTTTGGGATCAAGACTATGATCGTATCATTCCACCCTTCCGGGATGGATTTCTCATTTACTGCTTGGAGCACTTCTTGTGTCAAGACATCTCCAATGGTGTGCCAACACTTCTTAAAAAAGATAGCATGTAACCCATCAGCACCCGGAGCCTTCATATCTCAAATAGAAAATAGAGCTTTCTTTACTTCTTCAGGAGTGTAAGGTTTCAATAAAGAATCATTCATTCCATCTGTTACTTTGGGAATCACTTTTTCAAGCAAGTCTGGATCTGGTTCATCAATTTCTGTACTAAACAAGCCTGCAAAATAATCTGAAATCAATGGATTCAGGTAGGCAGTTCCTTCCAACCAGTTACCTTGGTTATCCTTTAGTCGTTTTATCCTATTACGCAGACGGCGAGCCGTTGCTGTACGGTGAAAATAATCTGTATTTCTATCTCCATACTTGAGCCAATCGATATTACTCCGTTGTGCCCAATGCATTTCCTCCTTCAATAATAATTGTTCAATTTCATCTGCTAACTCTTTCTCACGGGCTATAGTTTGAGAACATAAAGGGCTGCGAGACACCTGCTCAAGCTCTCGCTGCGCACCTCTTAGTCTCTTTTTTGACTTTTTCAGCACTGTTCTGTCCCACCCATGAAGCTGCTTGTGCACCTCCGCAAGACGCCCAGCCAATGTTCCATTATGATGTCCCATCTCTGACAGATTCCATGCACTATCCACCACTTCCCTAAACTGAGATTCTTTAAGCCACCTAGCTTCGAACCTTAGAACAGCAGGCCCTGAAGGCTGGTGTTCCTCCTGACTCATGCTCATGAGAATAGGCCGGTGGTCCGATCGGCTGTAGCCAAGATTTTCCAAAACTGCTTCAGGGAACATTAGGTTCCACGTTTCATTTGTGAGTGCTCTATCTAGTCTTTCCCTTATTAGCCCCGATGCCATGTAAACTTGTCTCCGATAAAACCAAAGTCCATAAGCTGGCAGTCATCTACCGCATCACGGAAAGCTTGCATAAATTGTGAAGGCCTGTCTCTGCCCCCATCCTTTTCAAAAGAGAACATAATTTCGTTCAAGTCACCAATAAACATCCATGGCATATCACAAAGAGACTCAATCGATTCCACGTCAAGTGTTTATTTTCCCATTTTGGTTTGCCATACATACCAGTCAATAACCATCCATGGCATATCACAAAAAGCTTGCATAATTGCATGCAGGCTCCTCAATCGATTCCACGTCAAGTGTTTATTTTCCCATTTTGGTTCGCCATACATACCAGTCAATCTCCAAAAAATTTCAGAGCCAGAACCAACGAACACATCAATAAAATTAGTGTTCTTGTGTCGAAGAGAAATAGCTATCTCCTTTTTCCACAAGAGTAGGAGACCTCCACTTCTACCACCGCTTCTTACAATCTCCTTATGATCCATCTTTAAACGGCGACGCAAACATTCCGCCGGATACTCATCAAGATGTGTCTCCGACAGAAAAATAATGTCCGGGCGGTTCCGCTTCTGAACCATAGTTGCCATGTTTCCGGTACGGTGGGAACGAGGAACGGGAACGAGGGACGAGAGTCGGTGGCTGAAAAAAATAGGGTACAACGGGGGTATACATCTCTCGAACGATTTTTTTACAGCGGGGACGCGATCCAATCGTTTTGGGTACGATGAACCCGGTACGGTGCCATGGGTCGAGGAACGCCACTGGAGTCTGGTGGTGTTCATTGGGCTCATGGCGAGTACTTAAAGGGATAAATCAATGAAGAACGAAGAGTCCCTGACGGTCAGCATTCCTTGCAGTTAATGGATCCCTTGCAGTTAATGGACTGGAGGGAGAACGAGGAGTCCTTGAGAAAAGAAACGGCGGCGTGAGTAAATTATGTCTGGCGTTTTGGCTGCTGGATCGCTGAACCCGAATCGAGGAGGGGGCTGCGGGGACGCCGAATCTTCATCGAATCGTACCGAATCCGACCTCGTTCCCGAATCCGATTCCGGGTCGATGAATCGGGATCGAGGGACGGCCTACCGTTCCCCGTTTCCGGCTACTTTGTTCTGAACATCCAGTAGCGCCCTGACCGCCGCAGCCCCTTGGAGGCCGCGGCAATTCCAGCTTAAAAGCTTCATTGTGTCCGACAAGCCTCCCCCAATTTCAGAGGCCGTCGACGCCAATCAGCTTCCTACGTCGACCAATCCAGACAAACTCGGGCTTAGCCGAGGACAAAAAATCTGCTTCTGATGAACCCTAACCTGCTCGAGAGGAGGAGGCTTCACGTAGCAGAGATAAAACTTACGGACAAAGGCCAAACGCAAAACGGGTAGCCCTCGCCGGACAGAAACGCAAGCACCAGCACGTCGCCAAGGAGGCGAACGCTTGCAGCTCAGTAACACAAGATCGCCTTTTCTTATCTCTGATCTCCCTTGCACGTGAGTTCTTGAAGATCCATCGGAAAAGTAACCATGGTCGCCGCCTGAGTCGAAACTTGGTCAGCAGCCGCGCTGCGCCGCCGCCGTCGGCGGCGGCGGCGAGTCAGCCCTAGTCGCGTTCACTTTCCTCTCTTAGTCGCGCGGCCGATTTTGCGTGTCCGGGTGCCCGGTGTTGTGGGTTCGGCCGCTCCGGGGACGGAACCTGCAGACGAAGGGCAAAACAGTGGGCGTCAGAAAGCCGAGCGAAAGGGGGGCAAGTGATCAGATCTAACCAGAAAGCTAGGTTCGCGGAAGACCAGTTTACCAGAGCGAGCAGCAGCAGGACGAGCGCGAGTACGAAGGGGACGGCGCCTGGCCGGAAGGGGCTCTTCGTATCGCCGCCGGGGCGCTGCGGCGCCGGACAGCAGCTGCAGCTTCGTCGCTGGGTCGCTACTGTCAGTCCATCGCGGCTTTGCCCTCTCGGTGAGATGGTGTGTTCTGTTTCTTCTGGCCAGTGCTAGCATGGAGTCCTCTGTCGCAAGGCAATCGAGTGCTCGTGTTCTGCGCCGCCCCAATTCCAGAGCTCGTCTTTAGCTATCCCAATTTTCTTTTTCTCAAAAAAAAAAAAAAAGCTCTCCCAATTTTTTTTAAAAAGCTCCCCTTATTTTTTTAGTTTATTATAGACGTTTTTTTAGAGAAGCCGTCTACTGAAATTTTTACTGATATAAAAAATACGAGTATGTAATTGCAATATTAGATAATTTTCATAAAATTTTGAGGGGTTCGACAATTAAGCAAATGTGAAATATGTCCGTGAATTTTTAAAATATTCACAAATCAAAAAATAGTATTTAGAAAATATTGTCAAACTAAAAAGAGTACATGGATTTTAGACATTCTTTGGTATTTAAAAAAACATTCTTAATCAAATTTAAATAGTTAATTATATAAAGTAAAAATAATAAAGGAAACGGTGGAAAAGGAGAAAAAAATGGAAAGAACAAAGAAACCAAATAAACCACGAGTCGACGACGAGTCGACGACGGCGCTGCTTATCAACGGCGTGCAGCAGATGCCTCACGCAGCACTCGCCACCCGGTGCAGCAGCTAGCAGCGCTAAGTATTACGTCGGAATGGCTAGGTGCAAAGCAGATAAAGCATCATAGGGTGCCTGACGTGCAACGTGCAGGTTCTTCGATTTGGTTGGTGGTCGGTGAGCGCCGTCGGACAGCAAGAACGGCCGCACCACTAGTGTAACGTTGCCCTCCTGGTGGTCGAGGACAGAGGCTTGCTCTTCAGAACCGGGGACAAGGATCCCGCGAAAGCCAGCTCCACGAGCAGCAGGGCGACGCCATGCTCCACGAGAACACGGCGACGGCGACGTTCCGGAGAAGCATGGGCGACCTGAACAGGGAAGAACGTAGCAGCTTGGCGACATGCATGGAGGCTCCTCCCGCCGACCTCGACAAGGACAAGGAACACGGCCACGGCGAAATTTCGGAGCAGCACGGCGACCCGGACAGGGAGGAAGGTAGCAGCCAGACGAGGGGACAAGCACGCCGCGGCCGCCACACCATCCTTGAACGATTTCATCGACCATTGCGATGCCCTCCACGGCTGGTGCCCCAAGAACTTCCGGGTTCTGGCCGCATCAGGCCCAGATTCTGATCAGGCCTCTAATGGCCACAATGAGAACGAAGCAGTGCAGCTCACGAGCTAAAAGGTTTTTGTTTTCATTGATTAACAGGACTAGTAAATGTGCACGTGCAATGCACGTATTTGCGGAAAGCAAATCTTTGCTCAAATCTTTGCTCGTGGAATCATGTCAAGCCATTCTTCGATTTAAACTGATGTAATAATGTAGGATGCATTGTTTAGTCACTCAAATGCCAAGCCATCCTTTCAAATGCTAAATCTAAATTGGGTGATATATAATGAATTAAATTATGCATGCGCACCTCGTCACTCAAATTGAAATACATCTAATGCATTTTACCAATAAAGAAGACATGTTGAAACAAAAAGAGCGACACCCATGTCAACTTTAAATTCACACAAGATAAAATGGGAAATAAGATCAGAGCATCTTCAATAGTCTGGTTGTTGGTAAATTGAATGTACAAGGTTGCTCTCTCATTTCACCTTGGAGCTTGTACATGGGTTTTGGGTTCATCCACATACAACATTGCCCTCTCTCCTCATTTCCGCATGCATAATGAGTTGTTTATTGCCAAAAATGAAAATAAAATAGGTGAAGCCGATACATGAAGGAAAATTCTGAAGGAACCTTAAACTTCTGGTTCCTTTCCATGTACGTGAAGGCAAGAATAAATCTATATGATTGGTATGGTACATAAGCACAAATATCCATCTTACAAATAAAAATCATAGTTCATTCACATATCTGAACCGGAACAAAATGATGGCAACGGACCGCCTCCATGGCCAAATGACATGAAACAATGAAATCTCATAGAATGTTCCCCAAAAAAACATGTGTATGCTCCTCCACTGAGATCGATGGAGTGCATTGAGGCTTAAATTGCAAAGAAAGGATAATATCATTCGTGGAGACAAAAACACCTATAAGCAAAAACAAAAGGATAGTTTATGACTTCCAGACAAAGACAGATTCTTCATTAATACTCAATGATAAAAATTTAGGAGGTAAAATAGAAGCAGAAGGCATGATCACAACCGAAATAGATGACAATAATATCAATAAAATATTTTGTACAAGGTTAACCATAGTTCAATGATGCATTAACTAAAAAACTGCTGCTGGAAGCAAACCATACCTCAAGGTAAAGATAAATGTTCTGGCACTTGGATTCAAGAAGATGCATACTTAAATTGGAAGCACTTGCAAAACCTCCGTAAGTATCCTCTTTGTATCATTATGTAGCGCGGCTCTCTACTTTATTAGCCCAACAGAGCTGCTAAAACTGGCTGAATAACATGCATAGAAATAAGAGAAAGAAAATAATAAGTAACCTATATGATAGTAAGTACACCTTATATTATATATAGAGAATGTCCTGTTATATGAGGTGTATACTGTCTTTCAACAGTCACAAAACCCTCAGGAGCAGGGTTGAGTTTAAAAACAGCACACATTTCGGTACCTGGAGGTCAATATCCCAATTCACTTAGGAATTTCTACTACTCCAGATCCGGATGTGTTTCCAACTTGATCAAATAGGTTGCTAGTTACATTTCGACCTGAATATCGTGTACCCGTATTTTAAACAGACCAAAAGTTCAATCAAGAATTTGGGACCTGAACAAAATTAACCAATAGCCAGTTATATATATTTTTTATTTTTTTTAGAAAAGGAGGAAGACCCCCGGCCTCTGCATCTGGACGATGCATGTAACTACTTTATTAATTGTTCACAGAAGACCTTACAAAGTAATACAACAGTAAGACTAAAGCCACCGTCTAGGCAACATCTGTCGCTACTCCTATTCAATTGATGAAGGGATGCTGATAGTCTGGGCCTAATACCAAAGCCAAACCTAACATCTAAGACCTGAGGTCCCATCCAGGACGCCTGCCGGGTATGGGGCACCCACCGGTCCGGCGCACTCCTCAACCAGGACGCCTGCCGGGTATGAGGCCGCCGCATCCACCTGCCACCAATCCATCTTCAGTGCTGTACTGCTGCATCAACCTTGCCCGGTCTAGCTGCCGTCGACACCACCACGACGCCAGACCGCGTCACCCTCCTGCGCGAGTCCATCTCCGCGCATTGGACGCCGAGTCACCACAGCGCCATGCCGTCGAGATCCGCCGCCATCAATGAGTGAGATGACGCACCGCTCCACCAAAGAATCCGTCCTCAGGTCCCTCGATCACATGTGTACCTCCAAGAATGACGCCCCCAAGGGGGGAACGACACCAGTGCGCCGCCGTCATCCGATCATCCGATCTAGGGTTTCCCCCGGAGGTAGCAGAGAGTGGCCTTGAACTTCTCCACGGCGATGCCTTCAAGAAGGGAACGATGCAGATAGCGCCGCCACCGCCGGCCTTGGCAGTAACCGAAAGCAAGTTTTCACCCAGATCTGTTCGAAGGAATCCAACTCCCGTACAAGGCCGCCGCCACCACCAGGCTGAGCACACGCCGCCGCCGGCACCTCCACGATGCCCAGAGGCCGCGAGACTCGCCGCCACCACGCCTGACAGGCAGCCACGGCCAGGCCCGAGCACCACCCAGATCCAATCTGGGGACAAGAGCCGTAGGCCGCGGCCGCTGTCCAGGCGGCACCACCAGACGGGGACAGGCCCTCCAACCTGCCGCAAAGCGAGCCGCCACCGGAGCTTCGAAGCGCCGCGCCACCAAGCCCACCGGGAGTGACTAAGCCGCCGCGAGGAAGAAGGGAAGCCGCGCCAGGGGAGAAGCCCCGCCGCTGCCGGCACTGCCTGGGCTTTGCCCAGCGGTGGCTCTCAGCGGCGGCGAGGGGGAGGGGAGGGTGGAGGAAGGCTGGCGGCGGGGGCGGCTAGGGTTCCCCCGTGTCGCCTCGGAGAGGGACACGGGGGACGTTAGACCCGTTATATAAGGATCAAGTTTCAGAGAATAAGAGATGCACAACTTGTTGGTCGACCCCGTCGCACAATTGTAACTTACCCTTTACTGTTTGGAAGAATGCTACCTGTACAGTCAGGTTTTGTGATCCTTTTGCTTGCAAACTCAATTTATGGTGCTTATGATAGCTTAGGATCTGAACCAAAACCATAAGAGCATTCAACCACTGGGTGTAAAATAGGTGTGAAGTTTTCTCTCCCCTGTAAATAAGTTTCGAGGATTCTTTCCATGTTCCTATCTAACTTTGGAGGATGCAAGAGTCTGAATGTGTCATTATAGAACTGCAATCATTGACTGACTGCAATCTTACACTTGGTTGAACACTCGAACTGTTGTTTTTTGCAGCTAACACCCAAGTTGTCGTTGTCGTTGTTGCTGCAGCTCAAGCTCCACGCCTTCCTGCTTTGGATGTCCGTCAGCTTCCTGATGCATGTCGGCATGCTACTGATCAGGTTCTCTCGCAACGTGAAGAGCGCCAAGGCCGTAATCACATAATTAAGCATGCACATCTCAACTTACTGGACAACATGAAGAGTAAATATGAATATTTTAGCAGATAACTTAAAGACTAAGCTGCTCTGAATTTATTCATTTGCGAAAAATGATACTGCAAGGTAGATCATTTTATTGTACAATCAGCTCTCCAAAAGCACCTAAATTTCAGTGTACAACCAGAATTGCTAATAATACCTATAACAATATAGGCATGGAAATTCTTAGTGCAAAGATTAAAACAACAGAATTGCATAAACTTACAAGTTTCGTAGTTTTTTCTGAAATAGATTATTTTCCATCAGATTGTTTTCTCGAACTAATATAGAGTTGGGATAGTTTACATGATGATTGGCAGTAGGAATTACTATCCATCAATATTGTTAGTCCAATTGAGATTGCTTACAACCATTTGCTACAGAATTTACAGGTGTGCTGAAGGATATTGATCAAGAGCTAGCTAAATCATTCCATATAGGGAGCAAAAATCAAGAATTACTGGCATTAAGGTAATCAGTAAAAGCACATACCCGAACAAAATTGGAAGCAGCCAATTTGATAACGTTGTTCTGATGATCCTCCCATTAGTCTTCGTAGCAACGACTATTATATTATTGATCTAAAAAACAACTATTATATTAGATTAGAAGATGATTCTGAAAACAATTTGGAGCTGAAGCCGAACCTTGTTGAGCCCTCCACCACCTCGCGTCCGCAAAATCACACGCACACTGCACGCCTCGCGTGAGCCCTCGCACACCTGCACATACATAGTTCAAAAAATGCCTGTTTAAACATAAAATTCTGCATGGACTGCCACTCACATAACCCACGCCTTTTACAAGGTCGCACATGTTTCAAGGTAAATTTAAAAAGTGTTATTGGCAAACAATTAATATGTCCAGTTCCAGAAGCCATATAAAGGTTGGGCCAAAGCATTGTGACCTCTAAAAAATACACTGCATCAAACACAAATTAAATTCAGAGTGGTTTTCTTGATCCTCAATGGTCTGTATCAAATATCGGCAGTCATTATCGTCAAAGGAAATTAGATTGACCGTGCACATAAATGGAAATGAAAGAAGAAAGATTAGTACAAATCAATGAGGAAAACTATATATACTATTTAGCAGTTCCCACAATAACAGGCCAGCTCGTGAATAGTATGGACATACCAGCTTTCCTCATCTCTGGAAGCCATCCCGAAGTATGATTCCTGAAATAGTGCTCAGCTTCATGATTACCAATATTCAAGAGAGCACAGCGGAACCATATTGGAAGACAATCACATAGCCTAGCAAAATCTGTTGTCCTTCACTCCAGTGTATACCACAAAAACATGAGATAAATGAGGTTATCTAATGTACATACAACAATATCACCGTGGCACACAAGGTCTTCCTTGACGGGGGATATAGGGCGCCAGGCCTTCTTCCTCCTCTTCCAGTGGACGCGTGGGGGCCGGGGCCGCCTCTGCCGCCGCCCAGATCCAGGCCAGAGTCACGGGCTTCATGGGGCGCGGATCCAGGCCGAGGTCCCGAGGCCAGAGACGCGGGCGTCTTGGGCGAGGTGGCAGCGACCGCCACTGCCGATGAAAAATTAGACACGCGAGCGAGGAAGTGCGGCAGTTGCGCCCGAGTGGGGCTCGATGGTGAGGCGGCGGAGATGGTGGCAGCGCGCGTGCAGCCATCCCAGCGGTGGCAAGCGTGGAGGTGGAACGAAAGTGCGGCGGCGCTGGGCTCGCGTGGAGGCCGTAGGTTAGGGCGGAGGGGATTGTAGGGCCAACGCGAGTGAGAAAGTAGGTCTAGAGCAGAGGAATCAGCGGGTGATTTGGTGTGGAATTGATCCGCAAATCAAGGCGTTGCGGGAGGGGCCGTGGGGATCGGGGACGCGGAGCGCCTGGAGATCGGCAGACCACGGCGGCAGAACATTTGATCTGAGCTGTTGATCTGGGTGGCAAATCGCTGATGTAATATGGGCAATAGGATGTGTTTAAGTTAGTTTAATCGGAGGGTCCTGATTATCTCGGGTACAGTTTGTTGTGTGCTTTTAGGAGAATTTATGTTTGCTCTTTTATTAGTAGTGTAGATGTAGATGTAGATTAAGGAGGAGGAAGGAGAACCATCAGATTACAATGGATGGTAGATATTAAAGCTACAGTACCCATACAGTGATAACTCAACTGCAGAGGAGCCGAACCCGGGGAGCCCATATGTACAGCCCTTGCATCTCGCGATCAATGAGCAAATATGTAAACGGAACTACGCCATCGAACTACTAATCAACCTAAACGTTTGCTCAACCACTTTTGATTGTAGCACAACATCAAAATCTTGCCAATCTGTCTCGGCTCTCAATGACGGCATGGCGAGACGCCTCCTCACAACATGTCACCCTATCAGCCTCTACACGTGGATGCACTAGCCGTACATGTATGTCCTACGTAAGATGCTTCTCCACCATTAGCATCAATCTTCCATGCAGCGGCCGCTGTAACAGATTGTACATACCGCATAGATGTAGTCACATATCATACCACAACTTACAAGGGGATAAGACACCATGAGGAGCAGTGGGAGCTATCCACCACGAGTTCTTCGTTTGAATGGCTTGCAACGACCGTCAACGATGCCGCTGGCGCAAATGTGCTAATATTCCAAGTTAACCATCCTTGTTGGCAAAGAAGAGGACGAGTGTGACATCGTGATCCATGTGGACCCTGCTAATGACGGCGACGCCATTACCCTTCCCTTCTTGGCACCCTCCATCAGTTGATCTACATACCACGACACCCTCCATCCGTGCATCCGCCTCCTCTGGCCGTCGGGTTCCTAGATCAAGAAGGTCGAAAAAACAGGCTAGGGGGAGGGGGCTAGCAGGAGGTCGACTGTGAGGGCGTGTGGAGTTCGGTGGCAAAGTCTACGGAGAGGAAGTTGGAGACGAGGAAAGTAGCTAGAGGCCCACTTCAGTTGTATATGTATTTGCTCACAACTCACTTTTCATATATTATGATTTGAGCACCATCACTGAATGGTTGTATCATGTACTTGACGCAAGCATAGTCCAATCTCTCTTCTCTCTCTCCTTTTCTCTTTGACAATTTCAATCATTCATATTTTTTAATTTATATTTTTTAAATTCTATTATTTATATTTGAAATCCTGGCGCCATGACCTTTAAAAGAAGATCAATCTTAGATAAATTTCAAACACATATATATTCTAAATTTCAATCCACTTATTTTACTCACTCTATTTCAGCGTGTGAAATCAATTGTTCAATTTCAACATTTCAATCCACACATGTTTAGTGAAATTCGTTACTTGAAATGATTGATTTTTATTCAGGGAGTGAAATCAATATTTTAAAATAAATAAATCAATTTTTTGAAATGAGTGAAATTAATACTTTGAAATATGTTTCAAATTAAATGATTGAAATTAAATTTTAATGATTGAAATCAGATTGTGAAATGAGTGAAAATTAGGTTTTAAAATGATTGAAATCAGATTTTCAGAATGAGTGAAGTTAGTTATTTAAAATGAGTGAAATACTCTTTTCAAAATAAGTGAAATCAATTTTGGAAAAGGGTGATCTTTTTTTTTAAATTGAGTAAAATTAGGTTTTTAGTTAGTGAAATTATGCTTTTGTAATGAGTGAAATTAGTCTTTTGGAATCACTTTTTAATGATATACAAAAAACTAACGAGTGAAATTACATTTTTGAAATGAACGAAGTTGGTTTTATGAAATAATTTCAGTCAGTTTTTTGAAATATGTGAAACAAGTTTTTTCAAAATGTGAAATTGATTACTTAAATGTGTGAAATTAATTATTTTAAATATATAAAACAGGTATTTTTCAAATATATAAAACATATTTCAGTGTTGTCAAGTTCCTTATTTGTGAAACAGAACTAGCACTACCGGAATAAAGCTCGACGCCGACGGCCTAATCTATGCCGACGGTGCCCGTAGGCATCGTCGGAGCTATCCCGACGGCCCTGGTCGAACCGTAGGCGTAGAAAAGCCGCCGGCGTCCCCCTATCTATCCCGACGGTGGCCGTAGGCACTGGCCGGCCGTCGGCGTATCTACAACTATCCCGACGGCCCCTGTCGGCGTAAACGGGCCGTCGGCATAGAAAAGACCTAGAGAGGCCGGGAACGAACGGCGAGCCGACGACGTTAGAGCTACGTCGACGGCTTTGACGACGGCCGTCGGCATAGATACGCCGACGGTTTAACCGTCGGGGTAGACTTCGTCCACGTCATCAATCCGCGACGCTGGCCAAGTCATCGATCCGAGTCGCGGCTGGTGGGCGTCACTGGTTCATATCTACGCCGACGGCCAAACCGTCGGCAAATCATTTTATCTGTTTTCTGATTTTTTTCCTGTTTTTAAGTTTTTACTATTTTCCTAAATTAATTTTTGATTAACTTCATGTTCTTTTGCATATAGGTCCCTATACTTTACTGAATTAAAACAAATTGATAATTACGTCCGTTTTGACAAGTTTTATATGTTTTTTACAAGAATCTTGAAAGTGGTAGATCCGCCGGTCAACTCTGGTAGGGTTTGACGGGGCGGGGGACTTTGGGGGGTAGCTATGCCGCGAGGTCTTGCACTGGGCCCTCTTATGTACACGTCCCGAAATGTGGTGGCGGGTGTAAGCACCCGGCACGCGGCTCCGTAGCGTGACCCCCATCACGGACGTCGCTGCCGCCGTCACACGAAGGATGGAAAACGACCACGTCGGGTAGACACGAAGGGAATCTTGCGGTGTGGGTTGGGCTCGGACCTTGATCCGAAGTGTACCTATGGGCTCGCCTATCACAGCCAGGTGGAAATGTCCCTCGGTCAAACCCCGTCTGGTGAAAGTCAAAGGGGTAGATCCGTCCGGTCAACTGTGCCAGGGTTAGACGGGACGGGGGACTTTTGGGGGGTAGCTATGCCGCGAGGTCTTGCGCTGGGCCCTCTTAGACGTCCCGAAATGTGGTGGCGGGTGCAACCACCCGACACGCGGCTCCGTAGCGTGACCCCCTCACGGACGTCTCTGCCGCCGTCACTCGGAGGATGGAAACGACCACGTCGGGTAGACACGGAGGGAATCTTGTGGTGGGTTGGGCCCAGACCTTGATCCGAAGTGTACCTATGGGCTCGCCTATCACAACCAGGTGGAAATGTCCCTCGGTCAAACCCCGTCCGGTGAAAGTCAAAGGGGTAGATCCGCCGGTCAACTGTGGCAGGGTTTGACGGGACGGGGGACTTTGGGGGGTAGCTATGCCGCGAGGTCTTGCACTGGGCCCTCTTACGTACACGTCCCGAAATGTGGTGGCGGGTGTAAGCACCCGGCACGTGGCTCCGTAGCGTGACCCCCATCACGGACGTCGCTGCCACCGTCACACGAAGGATGGAAAACGACCACGTCGGGTAGACACGAAGGGAATCTTGCGGTGTGGGTTGGGCTCGGACCTTGATCCGAAGTGTACCTATGGGCTCGCCTATCACACCCAGGTGGAAATGTCCCTCGGTCAAACCCCCTCCGGTGAAAGTCAAAGGGGTAGATCCGTCCGGTCAACTGTGCCAGGGTTAGACGGGACGGGGGACTTTTGGGGGGTAGCTATGCCGCGAGGTCTTGCGCTGGGCCCTCTTAGACGTCCCGAAATGTGGTGGCGGGTGCAACCACCCGGCACGCGGCTCCGTAGCGTGACCCCCCTCACGGACGTCTCTGCCGCCGTCACTCGGAGGATGGAAACGACCACGTCGGGTAGACACAGAGGGAATCTTGCGGTGGGTTGGGCCCGGACCTTGATCCGAAGTGTACCTATGGGCTCGCCTATCACAACCAGGTGGAAATGTCCCTCGGTCAAACCCCGTCCGGTGAAAGTCAAAGGGGTAGATCCGCCGGTCAACTGTGGCAGGGTTTGACGGGACGGGGAACTTTGGGGGGTAGCTATGCCGCGAGGTCTTGCACTGGGCCCTCTTACGTACACGTCCCGAAATGTGGTGGCGGGTGTAAGCACCCGGCACGCGGCTCCGTAGCGTGACCCCCATCACGGACGTCGCTGCCGCCGTCACACGAAGGATGGAAAACGACCACGTCGGGTAGACACGAAGGGAATCTTGCGGTGTGGGTTGGGCTCGGACCTTGATCCGAAGTGTACCTATGGGCTCGCCTATCACAACCAGGTGGAAATGTCCCTCGGTCAAACCCCGTCTGGTGAAAGTCAAAGGGGTAGATCCGTCCGGTCAACTGTGCCAGGGTTAGACGGGACGGGGGACTTTTCGGGGGTAGCTATGCCGCGAGGTCTTGCGCTGGGCCCTCTTAGACGTCCCGAAATGTGGTGGCGGGTGCAACCACCCGGCACGCGGCTCCGTAGCGTGACCCCCCTCACGGACGTCTCTGCCGCCGTCACTCGGAGGATGGAAACGACCACGTCGGGTAGACACGGAGGGAATCTTGCGGTGGGTTGGGCCCAAACCTTGATCCGAAGTGTACCTATGGGCTCGCCTATCACAACCAGGTGGAAATGTCCCTCGGTCAAACCCCGTCCGGTGAAAGTCAAAGGGGTAGATCCGCCGGTCAACTGTGGCAGGGTTTGACGGGACGGGGGACTTTGGGGGGTAGCTATGCCGCGAGGTCTTGCACTGGGCCCTCTTACGTACACGTCCCGAAATGTGGTGGCGGGTGTAAGCACCCGGCACGTGGCTCCGTAGCGTGACCCCCATCACGGACGTCGCTGCCGCCGTCACACGAAGGATGGAAAACGACCACGTCGGGTAGACACGAAGGGAATCTTGCGGTGTGGGTTGGGCTCGGACCTTGATCCGAAGTGTACCTATGGGCTCGCCTATCACACCCAGGTGGAAATGTCCCTCGGTCAAACCCCCTCCGGTGAAAGTCAAAGGGGTAGATCCGTCCGGTCAACTGTGCCAGGGTTAGACGGGACGGGGGACTTTTGGGGGGTAGCTATGCCGCGAGGTCTTGCGCTGGGCCCTCTTAGACGTCCCGAAATGTGGTGGCGGGTGCAACCACCCGGCACGTGGCTCCGTAGCATGACCCCCCTCACGGACGTCTCTGCCGCCGTCACTCGGAGGATGGAAACGACCACGTCGGGTAGACACAGAGAGAATCTTGCGGTGGGTTGGGCCCGGACCTTGATCCGAAGTGTACCTATGGGCTCGCCTATCACAACCAGGTGGAAATGTCCCTCGGTCAAACCCCGTCCGGTGAAAGTCAAAGGGGTAGATCCGCCGGTCAACTGTGGCAGGGTTTGACGGGATGGGGAACTTTGGGGGGTAGCTATGCCGCGAGGTCTTGCACTGGGCCCTCTTACGTACACGTCCCGAAATGTGGTGGCGGGTGTAAGCACCCGGCACGCGGCTCCGTAGCGTGACCCCCATTACGGACGTCGCTACCGCCATCACACGAAGGATGGAAAACGACCACGTCAGGTAGACACGAAGGGAATCTTGCGGTGTGGGTTGGGCTCGGACCTTGATCCGAAGTGTACCTATGGGCCCGCCTATCACAGCCAGGTGGAAATGTCCCTCGGTCAAACCCCGTCCGGTGAAAGTCAAAGGGGTAGATCCGTCCGGTCAACTGTGCCAGGGTTAGACGGGACGGGGGACTTTTGGGGGGTAGCTATGCCGCGAGGTCTTGCACTGGGCCCTCTTTGACGTCCCGAAATGTGGTGGCTGGTGCAACCACCCGGCACGCGGCTCCGTAGCGTGACCCCCCTCACGGACGTCTCTGCTGCCGTCACTCGGAGGATGGAAACGACCACGTCGGGTAGACACGGAGGGAATCTTGCGGTGGGTTGGGCATGGACCTTGATCCGAAGTGTACCTATGGGCTCGCCTATCACAACCAGGTGGAAATGTCCCTCGGTCAAACCCCGTCCGGTGAAAGTCAAAGGGGTAGATCCGCCGGTCAACTGTGGCAGGATTTGACGGGACGGGGGACTTTGGGGGGTAGCTATGCCGCGAGGTCTTGCACTGGGCCCTCTTACGTACACGTCCCGAAATGTGGTGGCGGGTGTAAGCACCCGGCACACGGCTCCGTAGCATGACCCCCATCACGGACGTCGCTGCCGCCGTCACATGAAGGATGGAAAACGACCACGTCGGGTAGACACGAAGGGAATCTTGCGGTGTGGGTTGGGCTCGGACCTTGATCCGAAGTGTACCTATGGGCTCGCCTATCACAGCCAGGTGGAAATGTCCCTTGGTCAAACCCCGTCCGGTGAAAGTCAAAGGGGTAGATCCGTCCGGTCAACTGTGCCAGGGTTAGACGGGACGGGGGACTTTTGGGGGGTAGCTATGCCGCGAGGTCTTGCACTGGGCCCTCTTAGACGTCCCGAAATGTGGTGGCGGGTGCAACCACCCGGCACGCGGCTCCGTAGCGTGACCCCCCTCACGGACGTCTCTGCCGCCGTCACTCGGAGGATGGAAACGACCACGTCGGGTAGACACGGAGGGAATCTTGCGGTGGGTTGGGCCCGGACCTTGATCCTAAGTGTACCTATGGGCTCGCCTATCACAACCAGGTGAAAATGTCCCTCGGTCAAACCCCGTCCGGTGAAAGTCAAAGGGGTAGATCCGCCGGTCAACTGTGGCAGGGTTTGATGGGACGGGGGACTTTGGGGGGTAGCCATGCCGCGAGGTCTTGCACTGGGCCCTCTTACGTACACGTCCCGAAATGTGGTGGCGGGTGTAAGCACCCGGCACGCGGCTCCGTAGCGTGACCCCCATCATGGATGTCGCTGCCGTCGTCACACGAAGGATGGAAAACGACCATGTCGGGTAGACACAAAGGGAATCTTGCGGTGTGGGTTGGGCTCGGACCTTGATCCGAAGTGTACCTATGGGCTCGCCTATCACAGCCAGGTGGAAATGTCCCTCGGTCAAACCCCGTCCGGTGAAAGTCAAAGGGGTAGATCCGTTCGGTCAACTATGCCAGGGTTAGACGGGACGGGGGACTTTTGGGGGGTAGCTATGCCGCGAGGTCTTGCACTGGGCCCTCTTAGACGTCCCGAAATGTGGTGGCGGGTGCAACCACCCGGCACGTGGCTCCGTAGAGTGACCCCCCTCACGGACGTCTCTGCCGCCGTCACTCGGAGGATGGAAACGACCACGTCGGGTAGACACGGAGGGAATCTTGCGGTGGGTTGGGCCCGGACCTTGATCCTAAGTGTACCTATGGGCTCGCCTATCACAACCAGGTGAAAATGTCCCTCGGTCAAACCCCGTCCGGTGAAAGTCAAAGGGGTAGATCCGCCGGTCAACTGTGGCAGGGTTTGATGGGACGGGGGACTTTGGGGGGGTAGCCATGCCGCGAGGTCTTGCACTGGGCCCTCTTACGTACACGTCCCGAAATGTGGTGGTGGGTGTAAGCACCCGGCACGCGGCTCCGTAGCGTGACCCCCATCACGGACGTCGCTGCCGCCGTCACACGAAGGATGGAAAACGACCATGTCGGGTAGACACAAAGGGAATCTTGCGGTGTGGGTTGGGCTCGGACCTTGATCCGAAGTGTACCTATGGGCTCGCCTATCACAGCCAGGTGGAAATGTCCCTCGGTCAAACCCCGTCCGGTGAAAGTCAAAGGGGTAGTTCCGTTCGGTCAACTATGCCAGGGTTAGACGGGACGGGGGACTTTTGGGGGGTAGCTATGCCGCGAGGTCTTGCGCTGGGCCCTCTTAGACGTCCCGAAATGTGGTGGCGGGTGCAACCACCCGGCACGTGGCTCCGTAGAGTGACCCCCCTCACGGACGTCTCTGCCGCCGTCACTCGGAGGATGGAAACGACCACGTCGGGTAGACACGGAGGGAATCTTGCGGTGGGTTGGGCCTGGACCTTGATCCGAAGTGTACCTATGGGCTCGCCTATCACAGCCAGGTGGAAATGTCCCTCGGTCAAACCCCGTCCGGTGAAAGTCAAAGGGGTAGATCCGCCGGTCAACTGTGGCAGGGTTTGACGGGACGGGGGACTTTGGGGGGTAGCTATGCCGCGAGGTCTTGCACTGGGCCCTCTTACACGTCTGTAAGTGTGGTGGCAGGTGCAAGTACCCGGCACGCGGCTCCGTAGTGTGACCTCCCTCACGGACGTCGCTGCCGCCGTCGCACGGAGGGTGGAAACGGCCACGTCGGGGAGACACGGAGGGCACTAGTGTAATAAAAAGAACAGAAATAACTCCCCTAAAAAATGTAAAGAAATCCCTAAAAAATGGAAAAAAAAATAAAAATAAAAATACTATGCCGATGGTGTGGCCGTCGGCGTACAGTGCCACGTGGCTCCAGTAGGCTATGCCGACGGCTAGGCCGTCGGCATAGGTCGGCCTTATCCTTTCGGGCATAGCCTCTCCTCCACTCGTTCTCTCGCTCTCTCTCTCACCCTCATCTCTCTCTCGCGCCCTCATCCGTCGCCGCCACCCTCTCCTCGCCCCCGTCGCCGCCACCCTCGCCTCGCCCCCACCGGCCGGCCAGCAACCGTCGCCGCCCCGGCCTCCGCGAGCGCCGCCGCCGTCGCCCCCCTGCAGCCGCTCTGACCCCGCCTGTCCCCTTCCCCGGCCGGCCCCGTCCCCGGCCGGCGCCCCCGGCCCGACCCCGTCTCCGCCCGCTCTCCCCGCCCCCGACACCGACTGGCGCCCCCGCCGCACCCCCGACCCCGCCCGTCCTCCCCCGACGCCGCCCGTCCTCCCCCGGCCGCCGTCCCCATCCCGGGCACGTATCCGGCCGGCCACGTCGTACCTCGCCCCCGGCCACCCCGCCCGCGTCTCCGTCACCTCGGCCTACCTCTTCCCCGCCCCGGCCTCCCTCCTCTCCGGCCCGGCCTCCCTCAACAACCTCCCCGCACCGTCCGGCCTCCCTCTTCCGGCCTCCTCATTCCCGCTCCGGCCGGCCTCCCTCGACCACCTCCCCGCAGCAGCCTCCCTCGTGCCCACCCCGGCCACCTCCCCGCCCCAAAGGTTATTTTTTTGTTACTTTTACAATTTTGTGTGTGTAGTATTTAGTAGAAATAGGTGAATAGATAGATAAATAGACATATGGATGTTTGATAGATGAATAGATAGATGGATGAAATGGTATAGAATAAAATGTGAAAAAAATTAGGTGGACAAAGTTTTGTATGTTTTGTGTAGTTTTATGTTTTTTAGATAAGTACTCAATGTGGTAGATAGATATTTTGTGTTTATTAGGATATGATGAGTGGTTATTTGATCATGATGATTTTGTTTAAAAACTGAAGTGTCAATGTTGTATGTGATGTGATGACCTAAATTTTTCCACTCGATGAAATTTACAGACTTTGTGGTATTGCATCTCCGTGGAGTGATCGTCGACGTCGAAGCTGTTGGTTCCCGATCGTCCCTCCGCTGTTCGACTACTTCCTATACAGCCGAGGGTGAGCTACGAATCCACCTTCACCTTCTATGCTTTTTTAATCATGTCACTAGATTTTCTTTTCACGTCAAGTTGCGTAACCTAGGTGTCTCCCGTCCGAAATGGTTGCATGGATAAATATGCATTCAATTGCATATTTATCACCGCAACTTTTTCGGATTGTCCAGCGTTTTCCACGGACAGCCCGAGGATGTGTAGATTGGGTACGTTCTCCATGCTCTACCCCGTTCTGAGACAGGATTTCGGCGGCACCTCCCCGTTGTTCTCCGGAGCACATTCTCTCGGCTATTTGCCGAGATGTGTATCTGGAGAACAGTGGGGGGGGGTGCTGCCAAAATTTTGTCTCGGAACACGGTAGAGCATGGAGAACGTACTCAATCTACACATCCTCGGGTGGGATTAGGACCCGCTTTACCTATTAGAGATGTAGGTGGATTCTGTGCCATTTCTCGTCAACCCGGTAGAAAATAAAAATTGTATGTGATTAATTTTAATGAATCCATAATTTTGTTGTGTGGCTCGTGATAAAGCAGAGGATGGCAGATAATCAGTGGATGTACAATGGTTTTATCCGTTGGAATCAAGTGACAACAGAGTGGGTCGAGAAAACCGATGTGTTCTTAAAGGAGATATTCCGTCCTCCAATGATAATTAACCCAGAATGCCCCTGTGCAAAATGTGAAAGACGTCACCGTAGAGCTCAGGGAGAAATGACTTTGCACCTTCGCACGTTTGGATATATGGAAGACTTTAACATGCCCATAAACTTTGCCGAGCGGGACCGTGGTAGAGAGGAGGTGATGCGACAACACATCGGTGGTTATGAGGACGATGGGGTTAGAAACATGCTAGATGATGTCTTTGCTGCCGAGACGACACATACAACACCTTCAGAGAATGAACCGGAGGAGCCGGAGGCAATCGCAAAGGCCTTCTTGGAGGTCTTGGCCTCGTCAAAGAAACCTCTTTATGCGGGTGCCAAAATTTCTCAGTTGGATGCCATCTCGCAACTGATGGCAGTCAAGGCCGAGTACGGCTGCACCCAAGCTTGCTTCGAAGCATTTCTGGGAGTATGGGCTAACAGCCTTCCTGAGGGCCATGAACTGCCGAAAAGCATGTACGCTACGAAGAAAATCATGAAGGCACTATCTATGAAATATGAGAAAATAGATGTTTGTCCGAAGAATTGCCTTTTGTTTAGGCACGAGTATGCCGGTAACAAGTACTGTAGGGAGCGCGGTTCCTCTCGGTACCTTGAGGTGGTCGATGAGCATGGTGAGAAGAAGCAACTAGACATCCCCGTAAAGATTCTTCACTATCTCCATTTCATAGAAAGACTGCAGCGCCTTTTCATCACGGAGGAGTCTGCCAAAATGATGAAGTGGCACATGTACGATAAAAAAATCGTACATCCATCGCAAGCTGAAGCATGGAAGTCATTCGATAAAGAGTACCCCGAGGAAGCAGCCGAGGCAGGGAATGTCAGGATTGCGATAACAGGTGACGGGTTGAATCTGTATGGTATGTCGTCCAATCCATACAGCTGCTGGCGCGTGTTTGTTATTCCGCTCAATCTCCCTCCCGGTGTCGTAATGCAACGCAAGACCATGTTCTTGTCGCTGATCATTCCGGGGCCTGATTACCTGGGAAAGAATTTGGGAGTGTTTATGCAGCCGCTGGTGGATGATTTGCTCCATTGTTGGTACTTCCTGAGGTTGACATACGACCGACATCTGCAAAAAAATTTCTTGATGAAAGTTTGGTTGATGTATTGCATGCATGACTTTCCTGGCTATGCCCTATTTTGCGGATGGTGTACAAGTGGGAAGATGCCATGCCCAGTGTGCATGCAGGCTCTACGTTTTATTTGGCTGCAGAAGGGTGGCAAGTATGTAGCCTTTGACATGCATCGACAGTTCCTCCCTGCAGACCATCCAGACAGGGAAGACAAGAAGAACTTCACATGTCGTCCAATCCATAATTCTAGCTGTGTTCAAATGCCGATGGTTTGACCCATATGAGGGGTTGAGACATACGCCTTCCCTTGGTTTGGTCGAAGTTAAACCATCCATCGTTTATGCAGGAGCTGATCTTTTTATTGCGGCTACCCAGGCCACACAAGTTTATTATCTGCCCTACCCATGCCAGAAAGAGTACCTAAAGGGTTGGGAAGTTGTGTTCAAGGTGGCGCCACATGGTAAGCTACCGGACCCGGACGATGACGATTACTTCTACATTAACCCCATGACATACGAGGGAGTGTTCTATCAAGAGCAACTTGATGATGTTGATGTGGTTCGATACAATGATGCTGATGCCTTGGGTGATGTTGATGTGCATCCAAACGATGACGATGCACGGAATGATGGCGATACCATTGTGAACGACCAAGACATACTTATGCTAGAGAAATTAAATGAATACGCTGAAGACGAGGAAGAGCCAGCACCTACGTCAGACAACGAAGATGATATGCGTGATAGTGACGATGAGACCGGTCGAGGAAACGGTTACAACAGTGATGATTCGTATGGGTTCTGGCAGATGTATGTTCCATGTCTTATTTGTATGTTCTATTAATATGTCTTTTTTATATGGTTTATTATTATGAATGTGCTTTTTTATTCCTTTTTATTATGTCTACTCCTTCATTATTAATACACTAACTTTTTATTCTCTTTTCAATGCAGGTTCGCTAAGTATGGGAAAGGGCAAGGCCGATGGTACTGGTTTGCTAAGCAAACTCGCCGTGAAGGTTAGTCGGAGTGGTCGACCCCGTAATGTCCCCTCCCGACTACTTGACGATGAGTTCTCACAGGGAGGTCGAGGGAGAGGTGCCCCTAGAGGAGGACATGGTGGGGGGAGAGGCCCAGGGGGACGGTCTCGGGGCCAGAAACTGCGCTCTGTGACCGACATAGGGGGGTCGTCTTCCCGACCCTTCTCTAGTGAGGTAACCTCTGAGGAGGAGCAGGAGGTTGGGGAGGAGGAGGAGGAGGAGCAGGAGGTTAGGGAGGAGGAGGAGGAGCAGGAGGTTAGGGAGGAGGATGAGGATGGTGGCGAGGAGGGGGATGGTGGCGAGGAGGGGGGTGGTGGCGAGGAGGGGGATGGTGGCGAGGAGGGGGATGGTGGCGAGGAGGGGGGTGCTGGCGGGGAGGGGGGTGGCGGTGATGATGGTGGTGGCGGGAACGGGGGTGGCAAGCAGAAGGGTTGGCTGCGTGGTGGTGCGCGACTCCCAAAAGCTCCTGATACTGAGGAGATGAAGTGGCTCATTAAGCCCAAGGGGAAAAGGTAAGTGCCCCTTAATAATATTTTAAACACGTAGCATCATTTTGATTGTACACATGCTAATATTTTAATTCTTTTGCAGTAGCTGGGAATATCCTCAAGGTGCCCGTGTTCCAAACGGCATCCTCACTATCCTGTTGAAGAAGCTTTGGCCGGGGATGTTCGCTCCGGACCGAGACAATGAGGAGCACAAGATTTTGGCCACGTGCTGGGAGCACTACGAAGTGGCCTTCCACCCAACCCATGTGACGGCCGCTAAGGCCGTGATATCAAAGTTTTGGGTAAGTTCTCTTGAGAAGCACAATTCTTGAGTTACTTTCAGAGTTTATCATCAAATCGTTTAACTCATGGCTTGTTCCATTCTGGTTTCATGAATGACTGTAGAAATTCTATAGAGTTCTTGAGGAGGACAAGGCCGAGGCCGATGAGTTCTTGCTGCGGGCTGCGAGGAAGCAGGCCCGTCAGTTGCAGTACGAGGTGCGCTGGGTGGCTATCTCGCATTATTATCACGAGGTATGTAACGAGAAGGTGACCAAGGATGACGTGAGGGAGCATAACCTTACCTTGACTAAGGAGCAGTACATGTTGGTAAGTATAACAGACTTTTCATTACGACGTTTGTGGTAAATTTCATTGTTTCGTGGTCACATGCCATTATGCTTCTTATGTAGGTGCGTCCTGATTGGTGCTTTGGAAAGAATGATGGATGGGAGGGATTGGTGGATCTGTGGGTCGGCGAGGACGCAGAGTTTGCTGCCAAGAGCAAGATAAACAAGGCTAATCGAGGTACCGACGGAACACACCGTCAGGGAAACCGAAACCACTGGCGCCACAAGAAACTTCAGGTATATCTATGTACATGAAACATTCTTGATCTTCTCTTTACCGTATGTTATTATGTATGACTAACCTCTGTTTGGCGGTGCAGGAGGAGAAATTGAAGCGGCCACTCTCAGACATCGAGTCGTGGAGGCTCGCCCGTGTGCGGCCTAATCCCAAGGCCGGCGAGAGTGAGTACTACGGCCATACCGGGGAGAACCTGACGTCATACACGAAGGAGTTTCAGAAGTGGAATCCTGGCACATCAGACCCCTTGTATGTGGATACCGACGAGAGGGCCGCCGTCAACATAGGGCCGAAGAGTCATGGTCGGCATCCGATTCTGGATTCTGTGATCACCCCTTCTGTCTCCTACAGGCGGATCCGCGCTACCGACCCGAGGCCGAGCCAGCG
Organism: Elymus sibiricus; assembly: GCA_039707655.1. Taxonomy (NCBI): domain Eukaryota; kingdom Viridiplantae; phylum Streptophyta; class Magnoliopsida; order Poales; family Poaceae; genus Elymus; species Elymus sibiricus. Next base: position 433,578,889 of record CM077675.1, read on the forward strand.
CCCGCGCCCCAGTGCGTCCTCTACACTGTCACTCGTAGCCCAGCAGAACTCTGTAAGTATTTTCCCTCTTATCTTCTTTCTTTCGACCTTTATTTTCCGCATTGCTATGTTTTATGAGTTCCATCATGTCATATTTGTAGGCCTACATGGACTTCGTACGTCAGCAACTCTTCGACTGGAACGAGAGAGTTGCAGCAGCCACTAAGTACAACAGCCGCATGACGCAGCTTGTGGTTGCGTCTATGGCAACCGGGCAGATTCCTACACTGCCACCACCATCACCACCTCCTGGACCACAACCAGTGCCGCCTACGTTTGAACAATTCCTGGCAGAACACTATGGCACTCCGGTTAGTACATCACCAAAGTATTCAACCACAACATACCGTTTATTCAATACAATCATATATTGCCCTCCCATCTCTTTTCAAACATGCAGGTAACCGGTGGATCATCCGCCGGTGGTGGTGCTACTTATGGTTCCACTCCTGAGTCACAAAGCCCAGTCACTCCGGTCTGGCGAGGCGGTGGTGGTGGTGGTGGCGGTGGCGGTGGTGGTAGCGCTAGCGGTGACGACCTCGGCTTTGGTGGTGGAAGTGATGGCGCTTAAGCCTTTGGCGGTGATGATGTTGTTGGCTTTGTTGAACTTGTCATTATGTTGAACTATGCCTATGTTGAACTTGTCATTATGTTGAACTATGCCTATGTTGAACTATGTTGCCTACCTTGAACTTGTCATGCTGTGTATGCTGTGCATTTGCTGTATATGTTGTGTATATGCTGTGTATTTGAACCAAATAATTTGAAAAAAAAATTCTATGGTACCTATCCCGACGGCATAACCGTCGGCGTAGATGGCACGAGGCACCAGGTTTCGCTACGTGGCAGCTCCTGGCAGCTCTTGGTGACCCTCTACGCCGACGGTTATGCCGTCGGGATAGGTTTCTCTGTATGCCGACGGCCTAGCCGTCGGCGTAGTGGGCCACGTGGCCGCTGTGCGCAGCTCCTGGTGACCTTCTACGCCGACGGTTAGGCCGTCGGGATACAGAGACAACTATGCCGACGGCATAACCGTCGGCGTAGAAGGTCACCGGGAGCTGCGTGGAGCGGCCACGTGGCGACGCCTGAATGGACGGCTTCGCCGTCAACGGCCGTCAGTCCCAATTCGTTGCCGAGGGTGTATCTACGCCGATGGCTATACGGAAGCCGTCGGGGTACATGCCTATGCCGACGGCCGCCCGGGGGTACGCCGACGTTCGAGTTGCCGACGGGGTTACGCCGACGGCCACCGTCGGCGTAGCCCTATGCCGACGGCCTTAGGCCGTCGGGATAGGTGGTTATTCTGGTAGTGTAGAACTGAAATATGAAAACTGTAAAATTTAAACTATTAAAAATGAACCCAAGATCTGTCATGTTTTAAAAGTCTTATCGCCCTGATTCAAATATATAAAAACGAAATCCAAAAACAGAAAATTGGGTTCAAAAGTTATCAATCGTTTAAAATACTTCACCGCCACATACCACAACCGTTAGAAAAACTATTTTTGATGTAGCTAGTCCAGTAACACAAATAGAACTAGTTTTGCTGGTTTCCTTTGACTTGCATAGGCGATTACAAAAGAGAAATTCACGCCCAACACGACGTAATACAACGACATCCGAAGCTACGAAGGTTCAGTTTACTGACTGGAAACACGAGAAAAGCTTAAGCGACACAACTCGGAAGTAATGCACCTGATCAGCTCGGTGCTTTCGTTACAAGACATGATGATCAAACTGACGTGCACGACTGTGCTTATAAACTGAAAAACGGTAATAGAGTAGAAGATAGACGATAAAAAGAGACCTGGCGACATTGGCAAAGCATCTACAAACAAAAGGGAAGCTGCATGATCATCAGAACGCACACAACCGAGCCAGGGTGACGCCAGAGAATTCAAATACCTCGACCTCGAGGATCCGTTTCATCTCTCCTGTTTCACGACACCACGATGAACTTCGGACACAGGGATGGTCTTGGTAAAGATCTGCTTTGCCACAGTGATATCGCACCTGAGACTGAAAAATCGTCCTTCAGGTAATCAGATCCCTCCAGATCGCTCCTCCTGATGAGTTCGTTGAAGCCCCACGCAATATCCTTGACGGAGAAGGTGCGCATCGCGCTTTGACGGCTGTACAGGGGGTTCCCCTCCTGGTCGATCAAACTAATTACGAATTTGGCTTTCACTTCATCGACATTAGATTGATCAAGATCCAGGAAGATGGATATCCAATCCGAATGGTTTGCGCCGCTACCGTCCGGGTAGTATCTCAGACGCCAAGCTATGCCCTCCGATGGTGAAACCCTCGGACGTGATGAATTTGCCGTTGCCGAGCCCCTTGGTGAGAGAGTAGCCATCGATGCGGAGGATGTGCGACCCCACGACCTTGGCGACGATGGCCGACGCAGTCAGCGATGGCTCACCGCTGCTGGACATGGTGAGCCTACTACTGTATGCTGGAGCGGATAGCAGCGAGATGGAGACTGGTACTAGTGGCAGATGAGAGGGGGCTTCTCAGGTTCTTATATACTTGTTTTTGCACTACCCAGGCGCATCACACGAGCAGTCGGGCGGCTCATCGAGGAGACGCGCGCATGGCTGTGCGAGCGCACGTAGGAATTGCATCGTCGTTGGCGGCGCATACATGCGTAGCATAGGAATCGACGTCGTGTTTAATCTCCTCGGTGGAAGAGTAGACCGAAACCGCCATCCGAACTCTTCTGTTTCACGCTTTCACTCTAGGCCGTTCGCTTACTCATCTTGCCCGCTGGCTCCTATTGAAAAAGAGTTTGGAACAAGTTTTTGTCGATCACAGCGACCCGATCTGACTTTGCTAACGAGTCCTAACTTTTTCCTGCCGAGAAGATTATTTCTATGTTTTTCTTCCCATTGAAAAGATTATTTCTACGCGAGTGCATATGGCTCAGGCGACGGAGAGGACCTTCGCGCGCAGGCTTTTCCCAACGTGGCGCCCGTCGCTTCCTGGATCTTCCCGATGAGGCGGTGGCCGGCGGGAGTTCTCCTTAACCGTCGATTCTTGGACGCTCCTTCATGTGGCTTAGTGGCTACGCTGCATGACGCGACAACAACTTTCAGCAATGCCGAACGCCTCGATATTCAAGTCAAACATCTTGTTTGCAAACATCTCGAACACGAACAAGTAATGAATTGAATTTTATTTTATTTATTTTTGAACTAGGAGGCAAAAGACTTGCTCCATTCATTAATTAAGAAAGGATTGGTACTACAAAGAGTAGCCCTGACCGAAAAATGCAAAAGCCGTTACTGCTCTCCACACATCAAGGTACTCAAACTCTTTGCCCTCAGAGCATCCAAAGCGTCGCCTCATTCCTCAGGATGTTTAGCGTGCTTTGCGGAGGAGTAGGTTTCTTTCTGAAGATCCTAGCACTTATGACGTTCCAAATTGACCAATTGATGAGCATCAAGAGGGTTGCCAAAGTCTTGCTAGTAGTGGCAGTGTAAGTCCATCAATCACCGATGGAGTGGTGGGTGGCCCATTGGGAGAAGTCGATGCTAGGAAGACCCAACCAAGAATTTACCAACATCCAATCTCTCAAGGTGTAACGTCACTTTACCCTAAAAAAAGGTGTAATGTCACTTGAAGAAAAGGTGGGCATCGGTCTCGAATACCACCCTGTATAAGGGACAAAGGCCACAATTTCCAACCTTGCCGTCCAAGACGATCGGCCGTCCACACCCTATTTTGAATCATGACGCACGAGAAGAACTTGAACTTTAGATGGTCCCACACTTTCCAAATGGCCATGTTCATTGGCGTGAGAATGGCACCCATGAACTGAGCTTTGTAAGCCGACTTTGCCGAGTAGTCCCCGCTATGTGAGGGTTTCCGAGTGATGGAGTCCAATTCTTCATCGGAGATGTTCACATGAGACGGTTGGGATCAAAGCTCATTGAATTCAGCCACAAGGTTCCGGGACAGCCTGCGACACATGTCAATGGCCTTGATCCAAGCCTCTTCATGCAAGGCCGCACCGATTTACAAATTTTTCGCTTAGAGGTCTTGTATATAAGAGTTGCAACATCTCTAGGCTTCCAGCCATTCAACCATGGCACGCCCCCAGAAAGAATCATTTCTCCATTACCAATGATGATGGTCGTGAGGGCATAAAAAAGGAGGATAGTTAAAGATGTAGCTTTTGTGATCATGATGAAATCATCAAACACCTCTTTCTCGATTGTCCCCTGGCCAAGATTTTATGGCGTTCCATTCACATAGCCTTTAATATCACACCTCCAGATAGTATACACACATTATTTTGGACATGGTTAAACGGAGTAGAAACTAATAGTGCGAGATATATTCGGATAAGAGTATGTGCATTAATATGGGCTATTTGAAACTGCAGAAATGACATGGTGTTTAACAGACAAGATCGTATAATTTTTTTGTAGGTCATTGATACGTCCATTTTGTATCATAAGTTCCTATTGATATTTACATTGTTTTTGGTCATTATTCCACTTTATGATACAATACTAATGCCTTTTCTTTCTTAATTTGCAAGGTTTACACAAAGATGGAAATCGCCGCAAACTAGAATTCTGGACCTAAAGGCCAAGGAAAAAGTTGAAAAATTTCCGGACTCCAAATGACCTGAAACTTCATGAAGTTTTTTTATGGAATATATACGAATTATTGGAGCCAAGAACCACCGGAGGGGGCCACCTGTTGCTCCAAAGGCAACAGGGCACGCCCACCCCCCTGGGTGCGCCCTCTTGCCTTGGGAGGCCCACATGCAGGCTTCAGAGCCCCTCTTTTGCTATGTTAAGGGTTTTGATCTAGAAAAAAAATAAAGAGGATACTTTCGGGACATAGCGCCGCCGTCTCGAGGCAGAAACCTGGGCAGGAGCCTTTTGCTCTCCGGCAGAGTGATTCTGCAGGAGAAACATCCCTCCGGGAGGGGGAAATCAAAGCCATCGTCATCACCAACGCTTCCTCCTTCGTGGGAGGACCAATCTTCATCAATATCTTCACCAGCACCATCTCATCTCAAACCCTAATCTATCTCTTATACTTAATCTTTATCTCAAAACCTCGGTACCTGGGGGTTGCTAGTAGTGTTGATTACATCTTGTAGTTGATGCTTGTTGGTTTATTTGGTGGAAGATAATATATTCACACTAGTAGAAAACAGAGCATTAGTCCCGGTTGGGAAGCCTCTTTAGTCCCGGTTGGCCAACCGGGACTAATGTATAGAGACTAAAGGGTCCAAGCCTTTAGTCCCGGTTGGCTACGACCCGGGACTAAATCCCTGCCACGTGGGATGGCAGCGCGCGCCGGGGGATGGGGACCTTTAGTCCCGGTTGGTAACACCAACCGGGACTAAAGATTTAGGGGCTTGGGGGTTTATGGGTTTAGGTTTTATTGTTTATTTTTCCTTTCCATTTTGTGTTTTCCATTTAATTCATTTTCATTTCAAACATATTTTACGCTACTACATACTGTACACGTTATGCATATATAATAGAGTTTCTAGTAGAACCAATCATATATCATAGAATTTCTCGTACGACCATGCATACACATATGTACAATTTGTTATATACAATTTCTCCTACAATTTGCAGATCATTACATGCAAGCATTAGGTGTAATGGTATTCTCTGTCGGGAGATATGACCTGCTCAAGCAAAAATCCCGCCTTTTCCTCTTGAATTGTTCATATGCGGTCCTTTGGTAGGAGCTTATCCCGCATCTCGTTCATCTTTAAAGAAAGGGATCAATATGAATATGTTAGTTGTGTGTATATATATTAGATCATGATAAAAAAATGTGAATGGTGTTTACGTACCCAAAGATCTCTTGCAGCTTTGGACCTTTCGGTCAGAAAGCGAATGTTCTCGCAAACGTAGAATGCACATAAATTAGTCCCCTGTTCCTGCCTCATGCACTTTACGAGAATAGAATTCAATCAGATAATAATCAAGCATGATAATGGTATTGAAACTATAATTAAAGAGATGCGCGGACGTAGCTAGTACTACTTAAATACCTTGGATTTTGCCATTTTAGCTCTGGTTTCCATTCACCTCTAACCTCTTTGATGAACTTTTTTCAAACCCTGCCCGGCAAAGAAAATGAATAAAGGAGTTATTAATTACCTAATATCAGGAAACGAACTAAAGAGGCCGACATAGTGCGTTAATGATTGAAATTACCTGTCGAGCATCAAATACAGGCTTTTGTATTCTTCAGGGTCTTTACGTAGTGAGTCCAGTACTTCAACAGTTCCATCGTCAATTCTAATGATTAGCAGGATCCAGTGGAAGCTGCGGACACACTTTGTATAAGCGGGCATGCATAACTCATCAACTACACTTAACATCGAGTATATATATATATATAAGCAAAAAGAGAATTTGTAGTACAAGACAGTAACACTCACTTGAAGTTGTAAGGTAAATGTATTTCTGGTTTGGTATTTAGGGCCTTCAAAAACCTTAGCAAGGTTTTCTCTGTGTCTTTAGAGTAACTAGTTAATACAGTTTCATTAATGGTATTTGGGTCAATGAACCCAATGCCATAGACATCATCTCTTTTCAATTCAAAAATCTTCATTCTGCATAATACGACACAAAAGAATATAGTGAGGATAATTATATTACAGGCAATGAACGAGCTGAGCTAGAGACTTAAATTACAGAAAGAAATCACTTACAGACAATAGCAACTGACGAGAGATTTGTCGAGTGCGGCTTGATTGAATAACTGAAAAAATTCTTCATTTTCAATCCACAAATCTTTTTCATGGATGTAATGCTCTTGCTTGACTTTCACCATGAGGCTCTGTCGCCCGCTCTTTACTTCTCTCATGTACCAGTCATGCAAGTTATGCATTTGCGTTGATAGAAGCTTCTCCTCTTCAAGCCTCACCAGAGGGTTCCCTGGGACATATTTTCATGCTAGTTCCTTCGGATCCGTCGGTGGGAATTCCTCTATCTCTAGGAGTTGTTCAACAGTGATACCAATCTCTCTAGCCTTCTCTCTATCAGCGTCGGTTATTACCACCTTATCGGTACTCACCTTGAGCGGGATGATCGATTGCACTGCCTGTTCTCCGAGCTGGGGAACAGTTTTCCCGCATTTACTACTACCACTCGACTTCTGTTTTTTTTGTTTATGATAGGACTTGCTAATAGAGCGTTCATAGTCTGATAGCGGCCTTTTCTCCGCCGGTTTAGCTGCATCCAAAAAGTGTTGTACGACTTCCTCAGGTATTTTCTCCTTTGCCGGCGGGGGCGGTTTCGGTCCAAAATGATCATATATATTATTTGTTGGGGAACGTTGCATGGGAAACAAAAATTTTCCTACGCACACACAAGATCTATCCATGGTGATGAGCATCTACGAGAGGGAGAGTGAATCTACATACCCTTGTAGATCGCTAAGCGGAAGCGTTAAGAAACGCGGTTGATGTAGTCGAACGTCTTCGCGATCCAAATCGCAAGTCGTCCCTCGATCCGATCACGAACTAGTGCCGAACGGACGGCACCTCCGCGTTCAACACACGTACGGCTTGATGACGCCTTCACCTCCTCGATCCAGCGAGCGATGGTGAAGTAGTAGATGAGTTCCGACAGCACGACGGCATGGTGATGGTGGTGAGGAACAATCTCTGCAGGGCTTCGCCAAGCACTACGGAGATTATGACGGGAGAACTAGAGGGTTAGGGTTGCCGACACACGGCTTGGGAAATCTTAATGTGTCCCGTGTATTAGCCCTGCCCCTCTATTTATATGTTGAGCCTTGGGGTCTAAACTTGGAGTAAAAGCCTTCTCCAAGTCGGTTTTGCCCGCACAAGGTCGGTTTGGCCCGCAGGGAAAGAGTCCAACTCGGATCCCTGCAGTACCGCGCATAAGCGGTAGTACCGCTCACGAGCGGTAGTACCGCTTCATACAAGCGGTAGTACCGCTTGAGCGGTAGTACCGCTTGAGCGGTAGTACCGCTTAATCCAAGCGGTAGTACCGCTTACGCGGTAGTACTGCCTTACCAGCGGTAGTACCGCTTAAGGCAGCAGCAAAACTTCCTTTTGCACTTTCCAATACCTCGTGGGCTTTACCCCTTTGGCTCATATAAAGTGTTGCTGCACCCGAACACTTCGGTAAACATCCGGAACCTCTTCCGGTGAATTCCGAAACCCTTCCGAAGATCAAAACACTATTATCACATATATCAATCTTTACCTCCGGACTCTTCCGGAGACCCTCTTCATGTCCGGGATCTTATCCGGGACTCCGAACAACCTTCGGTCACCAACACAATAACTCAACTATACTAATCGTCACCAAACGTTAAGTGTGTAGACCCTGCGGGTTCGAGAACTATGTAGACATGACCGAGACACTTCTACGATCAATAACCAATAGCGGGACCTGAATGCCCATATTGGCTCCTACATATTCTACGAAGATCTTTATCGGTCGAACCTCTATGTCAAGGATTCAGTTAATCCCGTATGCTGTTCCCTTTGTTCTTCGGTATGTTACTTGCCCGAGATTCGATCGTCGGTATCTCTATACCTAGTTCAATCTCGTTACTGGCAAGTCTCTTTACTCGTTCCGTAATACAAGATCTCATGGCTAACACTTTAGTCACATTGCTTGCAAGGCTCATTGTGATGTTGTATTACCGAGTGGGCCCTGAGATACCTCTCCGTCACACGGAGTAACAAATCCCAGTCTTGATCCATGCCAACCCAACAGACACCCTCGGAGATACCTGTAGAGCACCTTTATAGTCACCCAGTTACGTTGCGACGTTTGATACACACAAGGTACTCCTCCGATGTCAGGGAGTTGCATGATCTCATGGTCATAGGAACAGATACTTGACATGCAGAAAACAATAGCAATAAACTGACACGATCATATGCTACGTTTACAGTTTGGGTCTTGTCCATCACATCATTCTCCTAATGATGTGATCCCGTTATCAAATGACATCTCATGTCAATGGCTAGGAAACCTTAACCATCTTTGATCAACGAGCTAGTCAACTAGAGGCTTACTAGGGACACAGTGTTGTCTATGTACCCACACATGTATTTGAGTTTCCAATCAATACAATTATAGCATGGATAATAAACGATTATCATGAACAAGGAAATATAATAATAACCAATTTATTATTGCCTCTAGGGCATATTTCCAACATTATTATCATATAATATCACTAATACATCATCGAATATTATCACTAATACATCTCGAATATTATTAATTATGTAATATCACTAATACAGATCCAGTTGACGTCTCGCGGCGCAGGCGGTGGGCACCCAAAGAGAAGGAACCATCACAGGATCATAGCTCGGGTGAGATCCCTGAAGAACCTGCCAGGTATTTGAGAACCTGGCGTCCAACGCAGCCATGCAGCGACGGACGTGCTCGTCCTCCTCCCTGACACGGCGACGTACCACCTCCGCGGGGGCCGGCTCCCTCCGCACCGATAGTGGTCCACGCGACCGCCACCAAAGAACCTCCGGGTCGACGACGGGAGCCTGATTCCTCACCAAGCTGCGCGCCCCATAAGGTAGCACCTCCCAGTGCCAGCCCGGCGGAGCCCAGTCCCGGACATGGCGCCTCTCAAGCAGGTTGTCGCCGGTACCGAGTCGACGACTAGGATGCGGGCCGGGCATCGTTGACATCGAGAACAAATTCTACAACTATTTAAATTCCTACTATTTAATAAACGTTAATAAAGATGATTGCATTTAACAACAATGACAATAATAACATATTTAACAACAATGACACATTTCCTATTTAAGCGATCGTCGGGGACTCCTCACCGGCAATCGTCGGGGACTCCTCACCGACGATCGTCGGGGACTCCTCACGATATCGCGTACTCCTTGGGTTAAGCGCACTCGGCACTACTCCAAGATCTGTCATGAACTCCTTCATCCAGACACCTTCCTTCGCCGCCTCCGAGGCAGCGATATACTCCGCTTCGCATGTAGAATCAGCTACCACGCTTTGCTTGGAACTGCACCAGCTAACCGCACCCCCATTAAGAATAAATACGTATCCGGTTTGCGACTTAGAGTCATCCGGATCAGTGTCAAAGCTTGCATCGACGTAACCCTTTACGACGAGGTCTTGATCACCTCCATAAACGAGAAACATGTCCTTAGTCCTTTTCAGGTACTTCAGGATATTCTTGACCGCCGTCCAGTGTTCCATTCCTGGATCACTTTGAAACCTTCCGACCATACTTATGGCAAGGCTGACATCGGGTCTTGTGCACAGCATTGCATACATGATAGAGCCTATGGCTGAAGCATAGGGGATGACACTCATCTTTTCTCTATCTTCTGCAGTCACTGGGCATTGAGTCTTACTCAACTTCACACCTTGCAATACAGGCAAGAACCCCTTCTTGGACTGATCTATTTTGAACTTCTTCAAAACTTTGTCAAGGTATGTGCTTTGTGAAAGTCCTATTAAGCGTCTCGATCTATCTCTATAGATCTTGATGCCTAATATGAAAGCAGCTTCTCCTAGGTCCTTCATTGAAAAACTCTTGTTCAAATATTCCTTCACGCCTTCCAACATTTCTATATTGTTTCCAATCAGCAATATGTCATCCACATATAATATTAGAAACGCTATAGAGCTCCCACTCACTTTCTTGTAAATACAAGCTTCTCCGTAAACTTGTATAAACTCGAACGCTTTGATCACCTCATCAAAGCGAAGATTCCAACTCCGAGATGCTTGTACCAGTCCATAAATGGATCGCTGGAGTTTGCAAACTTTGTCAGCATTCTCTGGATCGACAAAACCTTCTGGTTGCATCATATACAACTCTTCCTTAAGGAAACCGTTAAGGAACGCTGTTTTGACATCCATCTGCCAAATTTCATAATCGAAAAAGGCAGCTATTGCTAACATGATTCTGACGGACTTAAGCATCGCTACGGGTGAGAAGGACTCATCGTAGTCAACTCCTTGAACTTGTGAAAAACCCTTTGCCACAACTCGAGCTTTATAGACGGTGACATTACCGTCCGCGTCTGTCTTCCTCTTAAAGATCCATTTGTTCTGAATGGCCTTACGCCCTTCAGGTAATACTTCCAAAGTCCATACTTTGTTTTCATACATGGATCCCATCTCGGATTTCTTGGCCTCTAACCACTTCTCGGAATCCGGGCCCATCATCGCTTCTCCATAGCTCGTAGGTTCATCGTTGTCTAACAACATGACCTCTAAGACAGGGTTGCCGTACCACTCAGGAGCAGTATGCGTCCTTGTCGACCTACGAGGTTCGATAGCAACTTGATCCAAAGCTTCATGATCATCATCATTAACTTTCTCTTCAGCTGATGTAGGCTCTACAGAAACATCTTTCTGCGCTGCGCTACTTTCAGGTTGAAGTAAAGGTTCAACAACCTCATCAAGTTCTATCTTCCTCCCACTCAATTCTTTTGAGAGAAACTCTTTCTCAAGAAATGTTCCGTTTTTAGCGACAAACACTTTGCCTTCGGATCTGAGGTAGAAGGTATACCCAACTGTCTCTTTTGGGTATCCTATGAAGACGCATTTCTCCGCTTTGAGTTCCAGCTTTTCAGGCTGAAGCTTTTTGACATAAGCATCACATCCCCAAACTTTAAGAAACGACAGCTTTGGCTTCTTGCCAAAACAAAGTTCATATGGCGTCGTCTCAACGGATTTCGATGGTGCCCTATTTAAAGTGAATGCAGCTGTCTCTAATGCATAACCCCAAAACGATAGTGGCAAATCGGCAAGAGACATCATAGATCGCACCATATCCAATAAGGTTCGATTACGACGTTCGGACACACCATTACGCTGTGGTGTTCCAGGCGGTGTCAGTTGTGAAACAATTCCACATTGTCTTAAGTGACTGCCAAACTCATAACTCAGATATTCTCCTCCTCGATCAGATCGTAGGAATTTAATCTTCTTGTTACGATGATTCTCAACTTCACTCTGAAATTGTTTGAACTTTTCAAATGTTTCAGACTTGTGTTTCATTAAGTAAATATACCCATATCTACTTAAGTCATCGGTGAAGGTGAGAAAGTAACGATAACCACCGCGCGCCTCAATACTCATCGGACCGCACACATCAGTATGTATGATTTCCAATAAGTCACTTGCCCGTTCCATTGTACCAGAGAACGGCGTTTTAGTCATCTTGCCCATGAGGCATGGCTCACATGTGTCAAGTGATTCAAAATCAAGTGACTCCAAAAGTCCATCAGCATGGAGCTTCCTCATGCGTTTTACGCCAATATGACCTAAACGGCAGTGCCACAAGAAAGTGGTATTATCATTATCAATTCTACATCTTTTGGCATCAATGTTATGAACATGTGTATTATTACTATCGAGATTCAATAAGAATAAACCCCTCACATCGGGTGCATGACCATAAAAGATATTACTCATATAAATAGAACAACCATTATTCTCTGATTTAAATGAGTAACCGTCTCGCAATAAACAAGATCCAGATATAATGTTCATGCTTAACGCAGGCACTAAACAACAATTATTCAGGTTCATCACTAATCCCGATGGTAGTCGAAGAGCGAGCGTGCCGACGGCGATCACATCAACCTTGGAACCATTTCCCACGCGCATCTTTACTTCGTCCTTTGCCAGCCTCCGTCTATTCCGCAGTTCCTGTTTTGAGTTGCAAATATGAGCAACCGCACCGGTATCAAATACCCAGGCACTACAACGAGAGTTGGTAAGGTACACATCAATAACATGTATATCATATATACCTTGTTTGTTGTTGGCCGCTTCTTGTCAGCCAAATACTTGGGGCAGTTCCGCTTCCAGTGTCCAGTTCCCTTGCAATGAAAGCACACAGTTTCTGGTTTGGGTCCAGCCTTGGGTTTCTTCACGAGAGGAGCAACTGCTTTGCCACTCTTCTTGGAGTTACCCTTCTTACCCTTGCCATTTTTCTTGAAACTAGTGGTTTTATTGACCATCAACACTTGATGCTCCTTCTGAATTTCAGACTCAGCGGCTTTCAGCATCGCAAACAGCTCGGCGACTGACTTGTTCATCCCATGCATGTTATAGTTCAACACGAAGCTCTTGTAGCTAGGTGGCAATGATTGAAGAACTCTGTCAGTGATAGCCTCTGGCGGAAGGGGCATCCCCAATTCAGCCAGACGGGTGGAGTACCCAGACATTCTGAGTACGTGATCACTGATAGACCCGTTCTCCTCCATCTTGCAAGCATAGAACTTATCGGAGATCTCATATCTCTCGATCCGGTCATTCTTCTGAAAGATAAACTTCAACTCCTGGAACATCTCATATGCTCCATGACGTTCAAAACGTCTTTGAAGTCCCGGTTCTAAGCCATACAATATTGCACATTGAACTATTGAGTAATCTTCAGAACGAGCCTGCCAGGCGTTCACAACGTCTAGAGACTCAACTGGAGCGGGTGGATCACCAAGCGGTGCATCAAGGACATAAGCCTTCTGGGAAGCCGTAAGGATAATCCTTAGATTACGGGCCTAGTCCACAAAGTTACTTCCATCATCTTTCAATTTAGCTTTCTCTAGGAACGCATTAAAATTCAGGGGTGCTACTGCGCGAGCCATGATCTACAACATAAATATAGCAAAGACAACTTAGACTATTGTTCAAGATAATGAGTTTAGTTAATCATATTACTTAAAAACTCCCACTTAAATTGACATCCCTCCGGTCATTCGAGTGTAACATGATCCAAATCCACCAACTCAAGTCCGATCATCACGTGAGTTGAGGTGGTTTCAATGGTGAACATCTTCATGTTGATCATATCTACTATATGACTCATGTTCGACCTTTCGGTCTCTTGTGTTCCGAGGCCATGTCTGTACATGCTAGGCTCGTCAAGTTTAACCCGAGTGTTCCGCACGTGCAACACTGGCTTGCACCCGTTGTATGTGAACGTAGAGTCTATCACACCCGATCATCACGTGGTGTATCGAAACGACGAACTTTCGCAACGGTGCACACTCGGGGAGAACACAATTTTATCTTTGAAATTTAAGTGAGGGATCACCTTATAATGCTACCGTCGTCCTAAGCAAAATAAGATGCATAAAAGGATTAACATCACATGCAAATCATAAGTGACATGATATGGCCATGAACTTGTGCTTTTGATCTCCATCTCCAAAGCACCGGCATGATCTCCATCGTCACCGGCATGACACCATGATCTCCATCATCTTGATCTCCATCAACATGTCGCCATGAGGTTGTCGCGCCGACTGTTGCTTCCACGACTATTGCTAACTCATAGCGATAAAGTAAAGCAAAACGACGAAAATAATTAAAGACAACTCTATGGCTCCTGCCAGTTGCCGTAGTCATCGACATGCAAGTCGTGATATTCTATACAACACATGATCATCTCATACATCACATATATCTCATCATGTAATTGGCCATATCACATCACAACATACCCTGCAAAAACAAGTTAGACGTCCTCTAATTGTTGTTGCAAGTTTTACGTGGCTGCTACGGGTTTGCAAGAACTGTTCTTACCTACGCAAAACCACAACGTGGTGTAGTGATTGCTTTTTGATCTTCTAAAAGAACCCTCTTCATTGAAATCGATTCAACTAAAGTGAGAGAGACAGACACCCGCTAGCCATCTTTATGCAACGAAGTTACATGTCAGTTGAAGGAACCGGTCTCTCGTAACCGTACGAGTAATGTTGGTCCGGGCCGCTTCATCTCACAATACCGCCGAATCAAGTATCAACTAGTAACGGCAAGCAATATGTATACACCCACGCCCACAACTCGTTTGTGTTCTACTCGAGATCTCATCTACGCATAGACCTAGCTCAGATGCCATTGTTGGGGAACGTTGCATGGGAAACAAAAATTTTCCTATGCACACACAAGATCTATCCATGGTGATGAGCATCTACGAGAGGGAGAGTGAATCTACATACCCTTGTAGATCGCTAAGCGGAAGCGTTAAGAAACGCGGTTGATGTAGTCGAACGTCTTCGCGATCCAAATCGCAAGTCGTCCCTCGATCCGATCACGAACTAGTGCCGAACGGACGGCACCTCCGCGTTCAACACACGTACGGCTTGATGACGCCTTCACCTCCTCGATCCAGCGAGCGATGGTGAAGTAGTAGATGAGTTCCGACAGCACGACGGCGTGGTGATGGTGGTGAGGAACAATCTCTGCAGGGCTTCGCCAAGCACTACGGAGATTATGACGGGAGAACTAGAGGGTTAGGGTTGCCGACACACGGCTTGGGAAATCTTAATGTGTCCCGTGTGCTAGCCCTGCCCCTCTATTTATATGTTGAGCCTTGGGGTCTAAACTTGGAGTAAAAGCCTTCTCCAAGTCGGTTTTGCCCGCACAAGGTCGGTTTGGCCCGCAGGGAAAGAGTCCAACTCGGATCCCTGCAGTACCGCGCATAAGCGGTAGTACCGCTCACGAGCGGTAGTACCGCTTCATACAAGCGGTAGTACCGCTTGAGCGGTAGTACCGCTTCATACAAGTGGTAGTACCGCTTACGCGGTAGTACTGCCTTACCAGCGGTAGTACCGCTTAAGGCAGCAGCAAAACTTCCTTTTGCACTTTCCAATACCTCGTGGGCTTTACCCCTCTGGCTCATATAAAGTGTTGCTGCACCCGAACACTTCGGTAAACATCCGGAACCTCTTCCGGTGAATTCCGGAACCCTTCCGAAGATCAAAACACTATTATCACATATATCAATCTTTACCTCCGGACTCTTCCGGAGACCCTCGTCATGTCCGGGATCTTATCCGGGACTCCGAACAACCTTCGGTCACCAACACAATAACTCAACTATACTAATCGTCACCAAACGTTAAGTGTGTAGACCCTGCGGGTTCGAGAACTATGTAGACATGACCGAGACACTTCTACGATCAATAACCAATAGCGGTACCTGGATGCCCATATTGGCTCCTACATATTCTACGAAGATCTTTATCGGTCGAACCTCTATGTCAAGGATTCAGTTAATCCCGTATGCTGTTCCCTTTGTTCTTCGGTATGTTACTTGCCCGAGATTCGATCGTCGGTATCTCTATACCTAGTTCAATCTCGTTACTGGCAAGTCTCTTTACTCGTTCCGTAATACAAGATCTCATGGCTAACACTTTAGTCACATTGCTTGCAAGGCTCATTGTGATGTTGTATTACCGAGTGGGCCCTGAGATACCTCTCCGTCACACGGAGTAACAAATCCCAGTCTTGATCCATGCCAACCCAACAGACACCCTCGAAGATACCTGTAGAGCACCTTTATAGTCACCCAGTTACGTTGCGACGTTTGATACACACAAGGTACTCCTCCGATGTCAGGGAGTTGCATGATCTCATGGTCATAGGAACATATACTTGACATGCAGAAAACAATAGCAATAAACTGACACGATCATATGCTACGTTTACAGTTTGGGTCTTGTCCATCACATCATTCTCCTAATGATGTGATCCCGTTATCAAATGACATCTCATGTCAATGGCTAGGAAACCTTAACCATCTTTGATCAACGAGCTAGTCAACTAGAGGCTTACTAGGGACACAGTGTTGTCTATGTACCCACACATGTATTTGAGTTTCCAATCAATACAATTATAGCATGGATAATAAACGATTATCATGAACAAGGAAATATAATAATAACCAATTTATTATTGCCTCTAGGGCATATTTCCAACATTATTATCATATAATATCACTAATACATCATCGAATATTATCACTAATACATCTCGAATATTATTAATTATGTAATATCACTAATACAGATCCAGTTGACGTCTCGCGGCGCAGGCGGTGGACACCCAAAGAGAAGGAACCATCACAGGATCATAGCTCGGGTGAGATCCCTGAAGAACCTGCCAGGTATTTGAGAACCTGGCGTCCAACGCAGCCATGCAGCGACGGACGTGCTCGTCCTCCTCCCTGACACGGCGACGTACCACCTCTGCGGGGGCAGGCTCCCTCCGCACCGATAGTGGTCCACGCGACTGCCACCAAAGAACCTCCGGGTCGACGACGGGAGCCTGATTCCTCACCAAGCTGCGCGCCCCAGAAGGTAGCACCTCCCAGTGCCAGCCCGGCGGAGCCCAGTCCCGGACATGGCGCCTCTCAAGCAGGTTGTCGCCGGCACCGAGTCGACGACTAGGATGCGGGCCGGGCATCGTTGACGTCGAGAACAAATTCTACAACTATTTAAATTCCTACTATTTAATAAACGTTAATAAAGATGATTGCATTTAACAACAATGACAATAATAACATATTTAACAACAATGACACATTTCCTATTTAAGCGATCGTCGGGGACTCCTCACCGGCAATAGTCGGGGACTCCTCACCGACGATCGTCGGGGACTCCTCACGATATCGCGTACTCCTCATCGACGACAGACGATACTTGACTACATTATTTCCAACATATATACAACTAAAACAACCTAAAAAAACTACAACTAATTTACAACTAAAACAACTAAAACAAGTAAACAAGTAAACAATATGAACACTTGACTAAAACAACTAAAACAACAAAAAAAATTCCCCCGGGTGGAGGAGGCCGAGGATGCCGGGCCAGGGTTCGGCGACGAAGGTGGCGGCGGCGGGCGAGGGGGCGGCCAGGGCAGCGGTGCCGGCGCATGCGGCCGCGGTGGCCGCGGAGGAGGAGGATGAGGAGGCGAGGAGGAGGGGCAGCAGGGCAGGAGCTCACCTGCGAAGCTGCAGGGGCGGCGAGAGGCTCGGGGAGGAGGGCGAGGCAGTCCAGTGACGGTCAGCGGGCTCGGGGACGGCGAGGAGGCGACGGAACGATGACGGCGATCTCCGGAAGCCTGGCGGCGTCGTGTGGTTCGGCGTCAGCGGAGAAAATGAGGAGAGGAAGGAGAAGGCGGGGTTAAATACCCCAGGACCTTTAGTCCCGGTTGGTGGCTTCAACCGGGACTAAAGACCTTTAGTCCCGGTTGGTGGCTCCAACCGGGATTAAGGTCTCCTTTTCGGCGGCCCAAATTGCGCGCGGGAAGGGACCTTTAGTCCCGGTTGGTGGCTCCATCCGGGACTAAAGGTGTATTTTCTCTTTTTTTTGTTTTGTTTTGTTTTTCTAATTTCTGTTTTTAGATTTGGAATAACTGTTAGAATATTTATAGTTTTTGAATGAATCTTTTTGATTTAGGTCAAAAAAATTACAAACTTTCTGTTAGTGCCAGTAGTTTTCAAATTTAAATAGTTTAAATTTGAATTCTTTTGAAATTTGTGTGAATCACTAGTTTGTGAATAACTTTAGTTTAAAAATAGATTTTTTGAGTGATTGTTTTTGCTGTTGTTTAATATTGGTATGTTTTATCATTATGTTAAATTTGGGAATTTTTAGGATATTTTAAATAGGTGTTTTAATCAAAACCAGATTCTGTTTAACTCTTTTAGTTTTATACCTTCATTTGTTTTAATCAAAATCACTACAAATGAACTCTGAAAATGTTGAAACTTGGCATGGTATCATCATTCCACCCACATAGCATGTGCTAAAAAGTTGAGAGGGTTACGTCAAAAACTGGATGCACTTCGTGTACAAACTGGACCATGTCCTTCGAAGTATGAGGGTTTTGAACGAAAACTCATCTGTTACAAAGGCATTTCATTTTTTTAAACTTATTTCAACTCCAAACTTTTTGTACATTCAATATGCACCATTCTAAGCCACATCTTCAAATTTCAACCCTGTCTAACTTCATTTGCTTTTTTTCATGCATTTAATGATTTTTTGAGCTAAACGACCCTGAAATTAAAAAGCACTACAAATGAACTCTGAAAAGGTTGAAACTTGGCATGGTATCATCATTTCACCCACATAGAATGTGCTAAAAAGTTGAGAGGGTTACGGCAAAAACTGGATGCACTTCGTGTACAAACTGGACCATCTCCTTCGAAGTATGAGGGTTTCGGACGAAAACTCATCTGTTACAAAGGCATTTCATTTTTTAAACTTATTTCAACTCCAGACTTTTTGTACATTCAATATGCACCATTCTAAGCCACATCTTCAAATTTCAACCCTTTCTAACTTCATTTGCTATTTTTCATGCATTTAATGATTTTTTTGGAGCTAAACGACCCTGAAATTAAAAAGCACTACAAATGAACTCTGAAAAGGTTGAAACTTGGCATGGTATCATCATTTCACCCACATAGCATGTGCTAAAATGTTGAGAGGGTTACGGCAAAAACTGGATGCACTTCGTGTACAAACTGGACCATCTCCTTCGAAGTATGAGGGTTTCAGATGAAAACTCATCTGTTACAAAGGCATTTCATTTTTTTAAACTTATTTCAACTCCAGACTTTTTGTGCATTCAATATGCACCATTCTAAGCCACATCTTCAAATTTCAACCCTTTCTAACTTCATTTGCTATTTTCATGCATTTAATGATTTTTTTGAGCTAAACGACCCTGGAATTAAAAAGCACTACAAATGAACTCTGAAAAGGTTGAAACTTGGCATGGTATCTGTAAGTGCATTTAGTGCCCCTTAGTGATTTTGGTGTATTGAAGACTTATAGGTTAAGAGACTGATGCGTTTGTAAGTGTACACAGGCTCTATAAGTCGCTGAGGAGTTTGATACATTCGGAGATTATCGACCCCTAAAAATGTATGTCTTCAACTGAAGACTTTGGTGAAGACTTTGGTGAAGACTTTGGTATTCCCTGAAGACTTTGAAAAAGAAGAAGTTGGTGTGACCTTGAAGATATGAACGAGGACTATGAAGCGTGAAGACTTTTGTTTTCGTAGTTTCATTTCCTTTCTTTGAGTCATAGGATACACCGTACTGTTAAAGGGGGCCGAGGTAATACTAAGGAAAATTTCCAACTGATGCTCAACTCAAAAGCCTCAACCTATCCAATCCTTCGAGTGAAGCCTTCGGAAATCTCTTGCAGTTCAGTCAAGTTCTTCAGTGATAGAGACGATGATCTTCTGGTCTCTGAGGAAATTGGTCTGACCGAGGAGTTAGGATTTCACCAGTGCGATTTGCCTACAAGTGAGGAACATGATAAGCCTGAGGACTTTCATAGTTCGAAATTCCGACCGTTGCTGTGCTAAGTGCCAGCTATCCCCAATTGTCCTATCCACATAACGGTCATATCATTGGGGGCATTTATGTCTTATCATGTCAGGTTGCACCCTGGCTATAAATAGCCACCCCCCACAACCACTAGTTGGTTGACTGCTCCGAGAGAGAACTGACACTTGTCATTTGAGAGCATCCCATTCCTCGAGGACTTTGAGCGAAAATCATCAGTGAGGAAAAACCCAAAAACCCAAACCACCAAAACCCATAGTGATTGAGCATCACTGAAGAAATTGTTCCTGTGTGGAACCAACGCTTGTTACCTTTGAAGACTGTGTATCTTCCAGACGGTTAGGCGTCATGGTCTAGTGCATCCTGCAGTCAATTGGGGATCACGAAGTGACCTTGGTCTAGAGCATCCAACAGTCAATTGTGGATCGCCGGGTGACCAGTTTGTGAGGGTTTTGGAAGTCTACCCTGAAGACTTACCACGCGTGTTGGGTGAGGACTGTGTGACCTTAGCTCAAGGAGAATACGGTGAGGACTGTGTGTCCTGGGACTGTGTGTCCTCTGGTTTAAATACCAGGCCGCTCCAAACCAGACGTACGACTGTCACAGCAGTTGGAACTGGGTCATCAAACCATTGTCTTCATCGAGCTACCTGGTTCCATTTCCTCAATCCTTTCATTTCCTCGTATACTTGTTGATGATCGTTACTGTCTGAAGAATTTGACTAAAGACTTTCTCAATTTCCTCACCTCAAATTCTTCAAGCTAGCTTGTCCCTCACCTGCTTATCCTGTATCACGCTACCTGTAATCTGTGCATTCTTTATTTCATCATGATGACTATGCGATCGCTATGCTTCGTATGCACTTGAGTACTTATTCCGCTGCTAGTTATTCATCACATTTCAAATTCCTCAAGTTGAAATTCCTCAGTGATGAATTTGTTAAAATCGCCTATTCACCCCCCCTCTAGTCGATATAACGCACTTTCAATTGGTATCATAGCAAGGTACTCCCTTGTTCTGTGTGATTTTGGTTTAACCACCTGGAGTTCTAGTTATGTCGACTGCAGGTATGGTCAAGGTTTCCGCTGGATGTCCTACCTTCGATGGGTCGGACTATCCCTACTGGAAGAACAAGATGTGCATGCATCTTGAGGCTATTGACAACGATCTCTGGTACGTTGTGGAAAATGGTGTTCCCTCAGTCACTCCCACGATCAACGCTGCTGATGTGAAAAGATTCAAGCAACTTGATTCACAAGCGAAGAATATCATCTGTGGCCATCTGAGCAAAGGTCAGTATGGCAGAGTGAGTGCTTTGGAGTCTGCTAAGCTTATCTGGGATAGGCTGTCCAAAGTCAACGAAGGTGTTTCCACTCAACGTGACTCCCGTGTTGATGTCCTTCGCAATCTCTTCAACCGCTTCAAAAGACTCGACAATGAAAATGTTCAGCAAACTTTTGATCGCCTCACTGATATCTCCAACAAGCTTCAAGCACTGGGTGCCACGGATATCACTGACCACGAGGTGGTGAAGAAACTGCTAAGATCTCTTGATTCCTCATTTGATACTCTGGCTTTGATGATTCAAGAACGTGGAGACTACAAGTCACTTGATCCCGCTGATATACTTGAGAAACTCAATACTCATGAATTCCAACAAGCTGAGAAGAGAGACCTCTACGGACCAAGCTATGGAAGATCTCGTGCTCTGAAGGCAAAAGCAATTTCCTCATCCGAAGACGAAGATTCTGATAGTAGCCTTGGTGATCCTGAAGAACTAAGTCAGTAGCTGGCAATGCTCGTGAGGAAATTCCAGAAGTTCTCAAGGAGAGGCCGATTTGGAAAGTCATCAAAAAGTGGTTTGAGGAAATCAGATTCCTCAAGCGACTACAAGAAGAGAACTTGTCACAAATGCAAGAAGTCTGGTCACTTTATCTCTGACTGTCCTCTCTGGGAAAAAGAATCAAAGAAGAAGAAATACAAGGACTACAGTTCTGATGACTCGAAGAAAAAGAAGAAATCTTCAAAGTCCTCAACTTCAAAGTCCTCATCTTCAAAATCCTCATTGCACAAGAAAAATGGTTCCAGAAAGGCTCGGGCTTTCATTGGCAAGGAAATGGATTCTGAAGAAGAATTTGAAGAATATGAAGAAGAGGAAGAATCTGAGGTGGAGTCAGAATCTGGTGTTGCTAGCCTTGCTCTCGCTACTGCTTTCGTCAGCAAGTCCATCTTCAATGATGAAGAAAATGACTACTCCAACGACTCTGACGTCAACAATGATGATTACGCTCCCACCTATTGCTTCATGGCAAAAGGTTCCAAGGATGAAACTCCAAAAACTACTGAGTGGGTCCTCGATAGTGGATGCACCAACCACATGACTGGTGACAAGAGTCTATTGATGAATATGCCACTTGCCCCATCTCATCTGAAGCATATCACCTACGTTGACAAAGGAAAAAGCAAGGTATTGGGTCTAGGTAAGGTTGCAATCTCCAAGGACCGACACATGGACAAGGTGATGCTTGTCGAATCCCTCGGGTTCAACCTCATGTCTGTCTCAATGCTTTGTGATCTTGATATGGTTGTCATCTTTGGAAAATATCGTTGTGTTGTCATCATGGAATCTGACCATTCCAAAGTTTTCGAAGGCTTTAGGAGAGGAGACTTGTATATTGTTGATTTCTCTACAGGTCCTCAGCCTGCCACGTGCCTACTTGCAAAGTCCTCAGAAGGCTGGCTGTGGCATCGACGACTTGGACATGCTGGTATGAGGAACTTGCACATGCTCGTGAAGAAAAAGCACGTCATTGGCATCGAAGGTGTCAAATTCCCCAAGGATCACCTCTGTGGTGCTTGTGAGTCTGGGAAGATGACCAGATCCAAGCATCCCTCGAAGACAATCATGACCACGACTCGACCTTTTGAATTGCTTCACATGGACCTCTTTGGCCCCACTCATTATTCCACACTAACAAATGCTTCAAGTTTGTATGGCTTTGTCATTGTTGATGATTACTCTCGTTACACTTGGGTGCATATTATTCTGTACAAGTCTGAAGTGCAGGATGTCTTCAGACGATTTGCTTCAAGGGCCTCAACAAACTTCGGCGTCAAGATCAAGCATATCAGGAGTGATAATGGGACTGAGTTCAAGAACACCAATCTTGATGAACTTGGTATTACTCATGAGCTATCTGCCCCATATACTCCTCAGCAGAACGACGTCGTGGAGCGCAAGAACAGGACTCTTGTTGAGATGGCTCGCACCATGCTTGATGAATACAAGACTCCTCGTCGCTTCTGGCCCGAGGCAATTGATACAACATGCCACATCATCAACAGGGTATATCTTCACAAATTCTTCAAGAAGACATCATATGAACTCATGACTGGCAAGAAACCCAATGTAAGTTATCTCAAAGTCTTCGGTGCAAAATGCTGGATAAGAGATCCTCACCACAGTTCTAAATTTGCACCGAAAGCACATGAAGGTTTTATGCTTGGTTACGAAAAGGACTCGCACACCTATAGAGTATTCAACACCTACCATCACAAGGTTGTTGAAACTGTAGATGTGTGGTTCGATGAAACTAACGGCTCGCAAAGAGAGCACCTGCCTTCTGTGCTAGATGAAAAGTCTCCTGAGGAATCCATTAAGTTGAAGGCTACTGAGGATGTAGTACCCACTGAAGAAAATCCTCAACCTACTGAGGAAGTCATTCCAACCAATGAAGACATTCATGCTGATACACCTGAAGAAAATGGTGCTGAAGAAAATCCTCAGCCACGTCAACCTGCTCATCCGAGAGTTGCAAATGAAGTGCAGATTGACAAAATCATCGACAACATCAATGCACCAGGTCCTCTCACTCGCGCAAGAGCTTCACATTTGACTAACTTTTGTGGGCATTTTTCTTTTGTCTCTATCATAGAGCCCACCAAAGTTGATGAAGCTTTCAAGGAGCCTGAGTGGATTCAAGCTATGCAAGAGGAATTGCATCAATTCAAGCTCAACAACGTGTGGGAACTTGTCAAGCGGCCAGATCCTCGCAAGCATAACATCATAGGTACCAAGTGGATCTACCGCAACAAGCAAGATGAAAATGGCCTTGTGGTAAGGAATAAGGCTCGTCTTGTAGCTCAAGGCTACACACAGGTTGAAGGAATTGACTTTGATGAAACTTTTGCACCTGTTGCTAGACTTGAAGCTATTCGCATATTGCTTGCTTATGCTAACCATCATGATATCATTTTATATCAAATGGATGTGAAAAGTGCATTCCTCAATGGTAAGCTTGAGGAAGAAGTATATGTTGCTCAACCCCCAGGTTTTGAAGACCCTAAGCATCCTGACAAAGTCTTTAGACTCAACAAGGCCCTCTATGGCCTCAAGCAGGCCCCTCGGGCGTGGTATGACACTCTGAAGGAATTCCTCATGAAGAAAGGCTTCAAACCCGGTTCACTCGACCCAACTCTTTTCACTAAATCCTATGACAATGAACTGTTCATATGCCAAATATATGTAGACGATATTATCTTTGGCTGTATTGACAAACGTTACAGTGATGAATTTGCCTATATGATGAGTGAAGAATATCAAATGTCTATGATGGGAGAGTTGAAATTCTTCTTAGGTCTTCAAATTCGTCAGCAAGACAATGGCATCTTCATCTCACAAGAGAAATACCTCAAGGATGTTCTGAGGAAATTCAACATGCAGGACTGCAAAGGCGTCACAACTCCAATGCCTTCAAAAGGCCACCTCTGCACTGACAAAAATGGTAAAGATTTCGATCAGAAGGTATACCGCTCCATGATTGGCTCTTTATTGTATCTATGTGCATCTAGGCCTGATATTATGCCGAGTGTTTGCATGTGTGCCCGATTCCAAGCAACACCGAAGGAATCACACCATAAGGCTGTGAAACATATTCTTCGATACTTTGCTCACACACCAACGGTTGGATTATGGTATCCCAAGGGCTCAAA
This sequence comes from Elymus sibiricus, assembly GCA_039707655.1. Classification (NCBI taxonomy): domain Eukaryota; kingdom Viridiplantae; phylum Streptophyta; class Magnoliopsida; order Poales; family Poaceae; genus Elymus; species Elymus sibiricus. The sequence goes on from CM077675.1 coordinate 433,604,069, forward strand.
TCTTCACCTCGTTGGATACTCAGATGCTGACTATGCTGGAGATCGTGTGGATCGCAAGTCAACCTCAGGCACATGTCATTTCCTCGGACGATCCTTAGTCTGTTGGTCCTCAAAGAAGCAGAACCGCGTGTCACTTTCTACTGCTGAAGCTGAGTACATTGCTGCTGGTTCATGCTGCGCTCAGTTGCTGTGGATGAAGCAAACCATCAAGGACTATGGCATCAAGGTGAAGAATGTGCCTCTCTACTGCGACAATGAGAGCGCTATCAAGATTGCTTACAACCCAGTTCAGCACTCCAAGACCAAGCACATCCAGATTCGTCATCATTTTCTTCGAGATCATGTACTCAAGGGTGACATCTCCATCGACCACATCCCCACTGAAGAACAACTGGCCGATATCTTCACTAAGCCCTTGGATGAAAAGAGATTTTGCAAGTTGCGGTGTGAGCTAAATATCTTAGAATCTTCGAATGTTCTTTGAGAAGACACACATCCTAACACTTATGCAAAATTGATGACTTTGATGTGCAACACACGAAGTAACGTTTTTCTTCAATCAATGAAGAATAACTCTCTAAGTGTGAAGAAATTAATGAAGAATTTGATTCTCAGAACCCTACGACAATTGTACGCGGTGTCTGAAATCATCATTCTTATACGGTGGGTCACGCCACCAACAATAGTTGAAATTCTTCAGAGTTGAGTTTTTCATCATTTTGCAAATTCTTCAAATTTTCAAATTCTTCAAGTTTGCAAATTCCTCAACTTTTCAAATTCTTCAAACAGTGAAACTGATGTTCTTCATTGACTATATATATATATATTTGAGTTTTCAATGTCCTCAATAGCATTCACTTATTGCTAATTCTTCAAGTTGATTTTCATCTAAATGAATGTGATCGGACCCGTTCCCCCTCTATGCTAAACTCAAACCAGTCTGTTCACAAATTCTTCATATGCGTTCTACTTTGAAACTTGTTCAAAGTCTTCACTGTATCCTTGACAGCTGAAGAATTTGCGAACGGAAACTTTAAAATTTTCACTATCAAATTTTTCGGCGCTTCCCGCTCAAACAGTTCCAATTCCCACGACTGGATAAGCCACGACCCCCCACTATCTCCACTACTCAGAACGTGGGTGACACATGTCGCATGGAGAGCAAGGGTCAGGGGCAATCTGGTCCAAAATCCTCGGGCCGATTCGTTTTTACTGCCACTATATATACCCCCTTCCCTTCACTGTGCTCGAGTTACTCCTCACTCCCATCTCTCCCGAGCTCAAACCTAGCGCCGCCACTAAAATCATCGCCGCCGGAGAGGAAGAGCTTCACTGCCTCGACCTCGCCGTCGCCGTACTCGCATCGGCCGCGGAAGTCTTCACCCCGCCGCCGCTGTAGCTGTCTCCCTCTGCCAAGCTAGGGCGTGGGAGATCTGGACTGACGAACTTCCCCGATTTCATCTCTCTGTTCGTTGTGTTCTTCATCAGGGTAAATAAAATCTAATTTTACTGCCATTGTTTGATCTTCATGTCTTCCACAAAATCCTCAAAAGTGTTTATTCTTCAAGATTCACCTTCTTAAGCACCTTATATGTTTCAATCCCTTGATGTTTTTTCCTAAGTTATGATTTTCTTCAAGATTCCTCAATTGTGTGGATCAACATATTCGCACAACGGAACCTAAGACAAAGAACACTTAGTGAAATTCCTCAAGACATCTATGGTCAAAATCCTCAACTTGATGTATTTTGAAAAATTTCTGAGAACGCATATGACCTCTTCAAATTCCTCGCACCTATATTCTGTTCACATGTACAAAATGTCTGCTGATGAATCACTAGGTTCTCATCAACTTAACTCATTTGCAGCGTTTCTTGAGGAAAAACTGTATACATCTTCAGAATCATCAAGAGTTCAAAGTCATCAAGTGAAGAAAATGGCAGATCGTAAAAGACCTCAGAAGGGTGGAAAGAAGGCTGAAGAGAACACTGCTTTTGAGATACCTGAGGCTCTGTATGCCGGTTACTGTACTCCTGAGGAGGCCATTCATGGCAAAGAGACAAAAGAGCAGAGGAAAATCAGGATTCAGAGAATTGAACGGAGGTGGGTGAAGGAGTGGAGAGACTATCGCTATGTCACTCCCAAGTACATGAGGAAATTCGCCCTCAAACCTCCTTGCAAAAGGGCTCCTCCTGCTGATGATCAAGAAGTCGATCCCACTAGCGTTGCTCGTGGTGAAGACTTTCCAGCTGAATGGGCAAAGTATCAACAAAAACTTCAGAGATCTGCCAAAGCTGCAGTGAAGCAATTCAATGAAGATTCTACTGCTGCTGCTGCCTTTGCCGGAGCCTCTGATAGTGCTCCGAAGAAATCGATGGTGAAGAAGTCTGCAGTGAAGTCAAAAACTTCAACTTCAAAGTCCTCACTGCAAAATCCTCATGCAAATTCTTCAAAGGCCTCTGCAATGCCTTCAGTAGCTGCACAATCATCAGCTACTGCCACAAAGTCCTCAACACCTGTACATCTTGCAACATGTCAGAGGACTACTGGCTTCTCAATTGCTTCAGGGGTCTCTGCAAGTTCATCAGCCCAAGCACAGTCTTCAACAAGCCCTACTTTGATGAAGATAAAGAGAGCTGCTGGACGAGGTCAGAGACCAAGTCCTCACAATAGCAAAGCTACTATGAATGTACCCTCAGGATCTGAGGATGATGATGAGGCTACTAATGAAGAATTAGAAGAAATCATCAGAAACAGTCAGCAGAGAGCTGCAATAGCCAAGGGCAGCTCTGTTCCTCTCATGCTGGATCCTAAGATGATCCTCAACTTCATCGACATATGGCATGAGGATCCCAGCACTCCACTTTCCTCACTGAACCTACCTCTTGGTGTGGACCATGTCCTCACACACTTCATAGCTGAGGAAAAATGGAAGAGAGAACAAGCTCAGAGAGCTAAGAGAAGCAGGGCCAGAAAAGAAAAGTTCCTGAAGAACAATGTGATGAATTTGACTCCCAATCAACTCATCATAGTTCAGTCTGAGATTCGCTGCCTTACTGAAGAACAAGCAAAGTATGAAGCTGAATGGAAGGGCACCAAAGTAAGATTTGTCAGGGCAGCCCAAGCTGCAGTTAAAGATCACAACTCAAGGGTTGCAGCTCAATTGCAACAGTAAATTCCTCAGGCTGAAGAATCTGCTCAGCCTGCTGAAGAAACTGCACGCGCAGCTGAAGAAATTCTGGCTGCTGAAGAACCTGTCAGGGCAACCTCCACTGTTACGCCTGAAGAAACTGCCAGGCCAGCTGAAACTTTTGCTGCGCCTGATGAAATTGAGACCACTAGGTCGACTGCATCAGTCGTGCCTGAAGAAACTGCTCCCCCTTCACCCTCTGGTGAAACTGCAAAATCCTCAAGGGTGAAGAACAACAACCTTCCTTCTGCATCAGAAGTGAAGAAAACTAAGGCTGCGGAGAAGAGAGCCGCTAAGAAAAGAAAAGCATCAACTTCAGATTCCTCAGCTGTGAAGAAGTTGAAGACTATGCCAAATTCTTCAACTGAGCCCATTAATGCAACTCCAATCTCCTCCGTACCTGCCTATGAGATAATTCCATTTGGTGTTGACTATGTCACTCCAAATGATGAAGATGAAGATGATCATTCTGCTGCTTCCTCAGAGCAGATTGATGAAGAAATTGAGGTGGAAGCAAATGCCTCAACCCCACTGGTATCATCGCCCCAGCCTCAGTTGACTGCTGAAGAGGCCGGCGTTGAAGAAATGGAAGAGGATGTGGACATTGGAAACACAACTCCTCTTATCAATGATGAATATTGGGAAGCTGCACACCCAACTTCACCAATGTCCACTCCCCTCACTCAAATTCCTCAGTCTCCAGCCCAGACTGAAGAAATTCATACAGGATCTGATGACTTGGCTGCACCTGTCCCTGAAGATATTCCAGCTGCATCAGCTGAAGAAATTGCTGCTCAAACTACAATTGAGGAAACTGCTATTCAAATTCCTCAATCTGAAGAAGTTCCTCCTATGCCAAAGGAAATTGTGGGCCGCTTCAAGCCAAACCTTCAGCCGAAGCCCAAGATGCCCTTCAAAAGCTCAAAGCGCCCCAAATTCATCAAGACCAATTTCTTCAATGAGCACATCTTCTTCAATGGGCCAAATCCTTATGACTCTGCAAGGGCCGGTCGCACCAGATTCTGGACACCCACACAAATGAACTATTATGCATCAGTGCTTTTTGACAAGGAGAAAGTCTTCAAGCATCGGCAAATTCCTCATGCGGACATGGAAACTATCCCATGCTTCACACCGGTGCTCGCAGTCCTTCACGATGCAGGAATTCTTCCATTCTGTGTGGACATATGTGATTGGAATGAAGAGCTAATTCTTCAATTCTATGCCACCTTGTACATCACAGGTGATGCCTCTGATGTCAATTCTTGGGTCTTGTTCTGGATGACTGGATCCACTCACTACACTGCTCCAGCCTCTAAACTACTTCGGTCAGTCCCAATACCAATTCCCTCAGAAGGAGCAAGATGCCTGTTTGATGAACCTGCTCTGCCCAATCACATGATGCAAGTGCTGATGAAGCCATTGGCTCCTGGACGACCTCAAAGGACTTCCTTCCTTGTGAAGGATTTGCTCTATGTGCCCAGGACACTCTATCACATTCTGACCAAAACCCTCAGTCCTTAGAAGGGCCACAACTCTGAAGAAGAAGAAGTGGAGGGAATCATGAAGAACATGCTATTCAACATCATTCATGGGATTGCCATCAATTACCATGATTTCTTCATGAGGACTTTGGCCAATGCTGCTTCAGCCCCATTTGAATTGAAGCCTTACGCTCCCTGGATCATGAAATTCATCAGATCAAGGTCTTCACTTCCATTTAAGGCTGACTTTCAGAATCACTTTGGCTTTATGCCTCCAATAGAAGTCCTCAAGAGCTCATTTTCTTCAGTTGAGGGAAAAGGCAAAGCCGTCATTGATGAAGGTACTCGAACATTGGATGGTCAGTTTCGCAAAGCTGCATCTTATTCCACCAATGATGACACTGCTACCCAAGATTCTGCTGCAAAAGCCTCAGCGCAAAATCCTCAAGAAACTGCCCCTCGTGTGATGACTGATCGAGAGCTTCTTCTAAGTCTTCATCAGAAGATTGATCGCAATCACAAGTGGGTAAAGCGTCAGTTTGGTTCACTTCTTCGAGACATGACTGTCACGCACAACTATGTGAGGAAGAACCACTATTATCTTCATGAAGTCTTCGACCGCACATGGGCCATCCTGTCTCACCTCAAGACTCCTGAAGAACTCAAGGAGATGGAATTTCAGCAGGACTTTGATTGGTCCATCCCTCCAAAGAAGAAATGGAAGAAAGTTCAAGTTCCTCAGCTGGTTACAAGCTCATTTTCTTCATCACGCCAGGCGGATGAAGCTGAGGATATTGACGACACTGCTGCGGGCCCTGCATCAACGAATGACCCCGACAACGCTGGCGCTCCTCCACCACCTTCAAGATGAAATTCTTCAGGGGCGTTAGTCCTCATTTTTCGTCCCTTTTGGTCTTCGATGACAACGGGGGAGAAAATTTGAGTTAGTCTTCAAGCGGGTCTATATATATGGGCTGTTTTTTGTTTAAGCTACAACTCTCGCTCTTCTGAAGCTTTTGTTGGTTGAGTTGTAAACTTAAGTCCGATGGTGGTCTGACGTTTTTGAACTGCTTTCCGCATGCTATTTCCTCAAATTATCTTAATGCACGCATGCTGAATTTCCTCAGACCCCATTTTCCATCATGCATTTCAATTTCCTCATGATATATATTAAATGCGTGTATGGATTACAAGATATAGGGGGAGTTCTCCATGTTTTTAACCTGCTATGTGCATTTGCAGTCCAAAGCAAATTCCTCAAATATGCACATCTTCAGGGGGAGTTCTTCCATATCTTGCAATCAAATTCCTCAAACTCAGTACTTACAATTCATATTATTATCCCTGTTGAAAACTTAACCTATTTGTCATCATTCACCAAAAGGGGGGAGATTGTAAGTGCATCTAGTGCCCCTTAGTGATTTTGGTGTATTGAAGACTTATAGGTTAAGAGACTGATGCGTTTGTAAGTGTACACAGGCTCTATAAGTCGCTGAGGAGTTTGATACATTCGGAGATTATCGACCCCTAAAAATGTATGTCTTCAACTGAAGACTTTGGTGAAGACTTTGCTGAAGACTTTGGTATTCCCTGAAGACTTTGAAAAAGAAGAAGTTGGTGTGACCTTGAAGATATGAACGAGGACTATGAAGCGTGAAGGCTTTTGTTTTCGTAGTTTCATTTCCTTTCTTTGAGTCATAGGATACACCGTACTGTTAAAGGGGGCCGAGGTAATACTAAGGAAAATTTCCAACTGATGCTCAACTCAAAAGCCTCAACCTATCCAATCCTTCGAGTGAAGCCTTCGGAAATCTCTTGCAGTTCAGTCAAGTTCTTCAGTGACAGAGACGATGATCTTCTGGTCTCTGAGGAAATTGGTCTGACCGAGGAGTTAGGATTTCGCCAGTGCGATTTGCCTACAAGTGAGGAACATGATAAGCCTGAGGACTTTCATAGTTCGAAATTCTGACCGTTGCTGTGCTAAGTGCCAGCTATCCCCAATTGTCCTATCCACATAACGGTCATATCATTGGGGGTATTTATGTCTTATCATGTCAGGTTGCACCCTGGCTATAAATAGCCACCCCCACAACCACTAGTTGGTTGGCTGCTCCGAGAGAGAACTGACACTTGTCATTTGAGAGCATCCCATTCCTCGAGGACTTTGAGCGAAAATCATCAGTGAGGAAAAACCCAAAAACCCAAACCACCAAAACCCATAGTGATTGAGCATCACTGAAGAAATTGTTCCTGTGTGGAACCAACGCTTGTTACCTTTGAAGACTGTGTATCTTCCAGACGGTTAGGCGTCATGGTCTAGTGCATCCTACAGTCAATTGGGGATCACGAAGTGACCTTGGTCTAGAGCATCCAACAGTCAATTGTGGATCGCCGGGTGATCAGTTTGTGAGGGTTTTGGAAGTCTACCCTGAAGACTTACCACGCGTGTTGGGCGAGGACTGTGTGACCTTAGCTCAAGGAGAATACGGTAAGGACTGTGTGTCCTGGGACTGTGTGTCCTCTGGTTTAAATACCAGGCCGCTCCAAACCAGACGTACGACTGTCACAGCAGTTGGAACTGGGTCATCAAACCATTGTCTTCATCGAGCTACCTGGTTCCATTTCCTCAATCCTTTCATTTCCTCGTATACTTGTTGATGATCGTTACTGTCTGAAGAATTTGACTAAAGACTTTCTCAATTTCCTCACCTCAAATTCTTCAAGCTAGCTTGTTCCTCACCTGCTTATCCTGTATCACGCTACCTGTAATCTGTGCATGCTTTATTTCATCATGATGACTATGCGATCGCTATGCTTCATATGCACTTGAGTACTTATTCCGCTGCTAGTTATTCATCACATTTCAAATTCCTCAAGTTGAAATTCCTCAGTGATGAATTTGTAAAAATCGCCTATTCACCCCCCCTCTAGTCGATATAACGCACTTTCAGTATCATCATTTCACCCACATAGCATGTGCTAAAAAGTTGAGAGGGATACAACAAAAATTGGATGCACTTCGTGTACAAACTGGATCATTTCGGCTACTCACTAGAGAAGAAAAGTGATGACGGTGAAGCCAATCACATCCCAGATTGGGATCTTGGGGTATAAAACTTTTTCTTCTCGTGTGTCCCTTGCTTATTGAGCCGTAACCTTGGACAATCTTCATCATTTAACAGGATGCTTGGGCCAGTCTTCACTGTGAAGGGAGGAATTTCATCAAACTTGTCATAATCTGTTGACATGTCTGTTTTGTCCTCCATTCCCATGATGTTTCTTTTCCCTGAAAGAACTATGTGGCGCATTGGCTCATCGTATGATGTATCTGCTTTCTTACCTTTTCTTTTTCTCGGTTTGGTAGACATGTCCTTCACATAGAAAACCTGCGCCACATCATTGGCTAGGACGAATGGTTCCTCTGTGTACCCAAGATTGTTGAGATCCACTGTTGTCATTCCGTACTGCAGGTCTACCATTACCCCTCCTCCAGTCAGATTGACCCATTTGCACCAGAACAAAGTGACCTTCAAATCACTTCCATAGTCAAGTTCCCATATCTCCTCTATGTAACCATAATATGTGTTTTTTCCCTATTGGTGTTTGCTGCATCGTCAAAGCGGACACCACTATTTCCATAGTCAAGTTCCCATTTATCTCGTATCCTTGGAAAGTCAATACAGTCGAAGATGGTCTCTTGGCCAACAAGTACAACTCATCTTCAACAATGTCGTCATTCATGAGATGTGTTTGCAACCAACCGCCGAAAGCCGCAATGTGTGTACGTTTAATCCAGGGGTCAGACTGCTTTGGGTTCTTGGAGCATATAATATCCATGTGTTTTTCGATATATGGGGTCACTGATGACCCATAAGTATAGGGGATCAATCGTAGTCCTTTCGATAAGTAAGAGTGTCGAACCCAACGAGCACTACTTGGAGAAAGCCTAGTAGTAGCGGTGGAATTACCCATACCAGTAGCGTAGGTGGTAGCACTACTGCTAAGGCGCTACAACTAAGTTGTAGCAGTAGCGCTGGAAAACCAACGCTACTGGTAAGTACAGTTAGCAGTAGCGCTGGCAAACAACAAGCGCTGCTGATAAACCAGCGCTGTCGCTAGACGCCTACCAGCGCTACTGCTAATATTCCTGCTTTCACAGATTAAATTCCCCTCTACGTATTTGTGCATGCTCTATATAGTAGTTTCATTATATCATAATAAACATACATTATTCTCATCATATCATACACACACAGTAGTCTCGTCATACCATCATCATCATCATCATCATTATCCAACACAAACATCTCAAAAATAGCGCTACACAAGTCATGTCTCGAATAAATGCAACTGCATGGTCATGGCACATAGCTAAGTTTCATCATCTCTATCTAAACCATGATGTAGAAGAGAAGAGCGATCAGTATGAGCAAGAGCGCGACTATGAAGTACTTCTTGAGGCACCGGTTTTGCTCCCTCTCTTGCCGTAGCATCCACCTCAAGTAACTATTTTCCGCTTCGACTCTGCTGTCGAACCATCTGTGGCTAGCGCGCGGGTACTTGTCCACCTAGGCCTGAGCGTCTGGCCAGCGGTCGTACACTCCTGGTGTTGGGGAACGCAGTAGAAAACAAAATTTTCCGACCTACGCACCAGCCCAGGACCATTATGGAGACTGCATACAAGGTTTGATCTTTATCGTTACCGACTCGTAGCGTAGCAGAAGTAGAGTCGATAACGATCGGCGGTGCAGATCCCCGCAGCTAGGATTTACAACCTCCCAACCGCGAGGATGTATACCCTCATCTGCCCCTCGGACAGCCCTCCGGGAGGCGGTCGGACAGTCCCCCGGACGGTGTCGCGGACAGCCCTTCGGGAGGACCTCCGAAACTCAAACGGTCACACGGACAGCCCTTCGGGAGGACCTTCGAAACTCGGACGGTCACACGGACAGCCCTTTGGGAGGCACTCTCAAACTAAGACCGAAACTACGATCTCTCTACAGAGTTGCACACATACGGTGTCATCTATCCGGCAGGGCTTAGCCGTCCAGAACTAGTTCCTGCCGGAACCCAGATAGCCTTTCGGCTCTACGAAACTATTTCGCGGGGAGGGAGAGAGAAGCCAGACAAGTCAAATGGCATGTGTATGTGAGAAGGGATGAGGTTTGGTCAGCCCCCTCACCTCCTATTTATAGGAAAACCAAGGGGTAGAGTTGCCATTCCAAAAACCCAAAAATGCCCCCACTTTATGTCATACACAAAGGGCATAAGAGGGAAAAGGGATGCAATGTGGAGCTCCACTCACCTTGGCCGGCCACCCCCTTGGGGGCCCCCCATGAGGGGCTTCCTTGGCCCCCAAGGCCTTCTAGAAGCCTTTTGGGAAATATCCCGAAAGGTGGTTTTCCAAAAATATCCAAAAAGCACTTTCACTATTCACGACGACATTTTTCAGCGTCCGTTTGAACTGAAAATATTTATGTGGGCTTAGAACATTTCTAGTACCCATTAAAATAAATTTCAATGCGTTCCGGAACAATTCCGGATTAGTGATTTTCATCTGCGAAAAGCATCCGAAGCGGTTCCGGTAGCTCCGAAACATTTCCGGTTTTTCTTCCGGAAAATTCCCAGAAGTTTCCAGAATGATTCTGGCACCCTCCAAGAATTATCACGCATGTGCCGAAACCAATTTGACTTAATGGTATCCCCTGAAACAACTTTTCAGTTTTACCGAAACTGTTCCGGTGTTCTCTCTGCGGAACTTTCCCGCTGTCCGAAACTTTTCCGGTGTCCAAAACTTTTCCGGTGATTTTCTCTCAGGCTCCCTGTCTAGTATTCAGCAGATAGATGACCCTTAAGCGTGTGACCCTATAGGTTCAGTGAAGTATAGACATGACCCAGAACCCCTTCCGATCAATGATCAACATCGGAGCCGTGGACACCCATATTGACCCCTATACCCACACGAATGAATATTCAAGTGAACCTCCAGTTGCCGTGTGCTATTCCTGTTGCTTCGCGATATGTTACAAATACCCAAGGTGAGACATGTTGGCATCCCTGTGGATCAACACCTTGTCCACTATGCCAGTTACCTCGTTACCGGTATTGTTCTCTTTTCTCGTTCCGTGTTCCGGCATCCCCGTGATCAAATCACAAAGTGTCTGGCCAGACGATGATGGATACCGTAACACCGAGAGGGCCCAGAGATATCTCTCCATCGTCGGAGGAGCAAATCCCAATCTTGAGCTATCTTGTTACTTGCCATACTTTTCTCTGAACCCGTAAACCGCCGTAATAGCCACCCAGTAACGGATGACGTTTAACAAACCCCAAAGTTCACGAAGCAAGCACAAAGGAACTCGATACTCTCATGGTCTAAGGAATTATGCAAACATTAACTATGTCTGTTTTATTAACCATTAACTTGTGACGAATGTATCTCATAGCATAACATCAATTCGGGTTGATTCAACACAAGTGTTCTACCAACATTGCGCCCTCAAAATTGCCGGCATAGCCATGCCCATGATCAGGAAAATAGGATCATCATGCAATACTTGAGCCAGTCTTAGAGGCAATACTAGGAATACATTTTACCGTTTATTATACCACACGTGCAAATGAGTTTCCCTCCGGGCCTCGTGGATATTGCAGACTCGAGAATCATTGCAGTTATAGCATGGAATATAAACTTAATTAGGAACATGGGGATAAATAATAACATTTATTATTGCCTCTTGGGCATATCTCCTACAGACTCCCACTTGCACTAGAGTCAATAATCTAGTCAATGCTAATGCACTTTACACCTATGGCATACTGGTGTAAAATATGCTTCGCTTGTGGTATAGCCCGATGTCCAATGGATCTGACAACTTCAGCTCCGTGTGTACCTTTGCATATCCTCGCGTTTTCACGCTTTCACAAAATTCATATTTTGTGTGGACTTGGCTTTGTATATGTGTGAATCATAGGTCGAAACCTGATTCCTCAGACTGAGCTATGGAGCAACTATCTGCAATAGTGTCCCATTGACCAAAGCCTTTTTGGAACCATACTAAGTTCATGAATGAACTATATGATTCAACAACTTCTTTGTCGCTTCCAAAGCGTCAACATACTTACCCTTTGTTATAGAATTCGCCACAGTAACCTGTTTGGAACAATTTCCAACTACCGTGCCACCATATTGTGTATTACACAAAACCCTTAAGTTAAATCGAAAATCGCATGGAGCATAGATGAAGACTGTATCGATGTAACCTTTTACAATGAACTCTTCATGATCTCCGCTTGCGAGAAAACATGTCATCAGTGCTACTTTAGTACTCAATGACATATTTCACTATTGTCCTTTGATCAGTACTTTGATCACTTTGGTATCTATACTCGCAACAGTTTGGGAGTATCGGACATATCTGGTTGTTTTACATACCATGGAATACATGATTAATCCAAACATAAGAGTGTGTGGAATCTCCATCATGTATTTTTCTCATCAGTGTTTTGGGACACCGAGTCTTACAAAACTCTTTCCATGTGACTTCGGCAAGAATCACTCCTAGGCGGTTTTAGTGCTAAATTGTTTTAGCATCTTGTCAATATGTATTTTTGCTTAGCCCCATTAGGCAAATCTATCTTCATAGATCATTATGCCTAATAGCAAGGCTATTTAGCCCAAGCACTTCATCAAAAACTATTTTCAAATGAAGTCCTAATTCGTGTCAAGAAATTTATTTCCAGTTAACAATGTGTCAAGCACACAAGGTTTTTAGAAATATTATTATGCTCCCACTTACTTTCTTGAATCACAAGCATCTTCGTTACCCATTGATGAAGTCAAAAGCCTTTTAACCATTTCATCAAAACACGAAGATTCCAACTCCATTTTGCTCTCTTCTGTCCATCGCTGGATCTCTGAAGTTTGCATACTTACTAGCATCCTCTGGACTGAAAAAATACCTTGGACTGTAACACATGCAAGTCCTTGGTTTCATTTCCATCAGATGGAAATCCTTTCGTCATCCTTGCTTCATATCTCATGTTTGAAATATGTATTAATTGCTAGTTCAACCCGAACAGACTTTAAGCATCGCTACGGTGAAACAACCTCATCGTAGTCAACTCCTTGAACTTGTTATTGCAACAAGTCGTGCTTTATGGATAAAACATTTTTATCCGTATCAGTTTTTAGTTCCATAAATATTCGTTAGACTCTAAGTCTTCCGAAAGGTGTATCAAGATTTTAATCTTGAATCTCTTATATGGAAACTATCTCGGATTGTATTGGCATTTAGCCAATTCCGGAGTCAGGGCCCATCAATGCTTCCTTGTGTATCGTAGGTATACTGTTGTCTAACAACAATATCTCGTATGTGTACCTGAGAGGTTTGCACGAGTTTTTCCTACGTGGTTCAACTGCAAGTTCGACCGAAGTCCATACATCTCATGTAGAGGCTTCCGTACCAGTCGCAGTAGGAAACCCTGGAATCACTACCAAGGTTCCTTTCCTTTGATCTGATGACGAAGATACTGGTTATCTCGTCGAGTTGCACTGTCCTCTCACTCACCTTTTGCAAGAACTATTCTCATTAAAAGCATACCATTTTGTGGCAAAATCCTTTGCCTTGGTATAGTGGTGGGGAAATACCCAATGACTTGGGATAACCTACAAAATAGCACTTGTCTGATTCTGAATAGGTTTGTAACCTTTTACACAAGCCCCATATTCCAAATGTTAAGAAAAGATATAACATGGTTGGGCGTACCATACCATGGCGTCATTTCAACAGACCTGATGGAGCTCTTTTCAGTGTAAAAGCCGCAGTCTCTAAAGCATCACTCTTTAAAAGGGATAATGGCAAATTTATTTATGTCATCTTTGATCTTACCATGTCATAAATGGTTCGATTACATCTTCACGGACTTTCCACTTGTAGTGGTGTTCCGGGAGGTGCAAGTTATGAAACCCCTTTCATAACTCATCAGACATTCGCGAAACTTGTAACTCAAATATTCCTTTCTGCAATCGAATTGTAGAAACATAATTTTCTTGTTACAATAACTTCTACTTCATTTTTGAAAAACCTTTTGAATGATTTCAAAAGATCCAGACTTGCGTCTCATCAAGTAAATATCCATATATCTACTTGAGTCATTTCTGAAGAGAGATAAATCCACTACTTGCAACAACATTTATTGAACTACACACATCAAAATGTATGATCACCAATAAGTTTGTTGCTCGTTCCTTATGGCCTGTGAACGGTATTTCAGTCACTTTACTTTTCGGAGGAAAGTTGCAAGTGTCAGATGATTCAAAATCAAACGACTTCAAAATCCATCATAATGGAATTTTTCAATGTGGGTTCCTCCAATGTGACCAAATGCAGTGCCACACATGTGTGGTATTCTTCTAGTCTTGCGACATTTAGCGTCAGTGTTATGGATGTATCATATTACCATCAATATTCATAACATACATCCCATCTTGGATGGAAGCATGGCCCTTCATGTTATTCATAATACTGAACAATAATTGTTCTTTTATGAACAACCCTTTTGCAAGAAACATTGTGCACTGGGTTAGAGTGTATGAAACTCTAAAATGAATTATGAAAGTAAACACAGAGGTAATATATTAATATCATTATTCATAACATACATCTCATTCATAATGAAAGTATGGCCCTTATGTTTATTCATAACACCGAACATCAAAAGTTCTCTTATGAACAACCTTCTTGCAAGATACGTTATGCAAAGGGCTAGAATGTGTAAAGCTCTAAAATGAATTATGAAAGGAAATACATAGGTAATACACCGATGGAAGGTATAGTAACTTTTACTATGTTCCCAGTGTGTATCAAGACCTCATTCCTGGCTAGTCTTTCAGGCCATAGTAGTTCTTGCATCGAGTCGCAACAGAATGCAATCGAGCGGGTATCTTTGTGATCAACTCACAATACCCAAGAATTAGTGATTAACATGTTTAACCATAATTCCCAAGAACTATATCTTTGACCAGCCTTCTATACATCAAAAACTTGTATGACATTCATACATGAGCTGGATATTCCAGTCTTCTTTCTTTCTGCCTTTATACTTCTAACAGTTTAACTTTTAGTATTTCTCCTACTCTCAGAAGAAGCACCCAACTTAAGAGTGGCGTTTAGCCCCGGACTTCCTAGGCGTGAAAGTTTCACTAACACCCTTCGGACACTTCCTTTCTCTTTAAGTTGTTGTTTTATTCACCTTCATTTACATGACAGGCGTTCTCCTGGATCCCTCTCTTATCAGTCTAATGCATAGTAAACACCTTTACTAATAGTTTGCAAACAAAAATTGCTTTGGATATTTCATATCTTTCAGCTTTTGTTTGTATCTGAAAATTAATTTTCAGTTCCATGAATATCACATAACTATCCCAAACCTTTCGAAGTTCGGGTCTCATGGAAGCAAACGTATTGCACTTGACTGAAATGGAATTCTAGCTTTTGGATCGAAGGACGAGAGTCACATGATCCATAGCATTAGCGGGAGAATACCGAAAGCATGCGATATGACAAAGTCCTTCTCGGCACTCTTGAGGATAATCCTCACATTACGTTATCAATCGTAAAGTTTTAACCAGATATATAACAGCTATTCAATTTTAATTGGGAAGGTGGAAACGCGAGCCATTATTCTACAACTATTATGCAAATCACACTTAGACAGTGTTCAAAATTAATTGCACTAAGAATTAAAAGAATTAATTCTAAAGTGCGCTCCCACTCAAATCAATATCTCTCATAATTGATTGTGAGTGATTCAAGACCCGAGTTTTGATTGTTCGCCACGATGGTAGCATGACAGATGACGAAAATCTCAACCGGTAGGCCATCTTGCCAATCACATCTTTATGTGATTCTTGTTCATCTTTCGATGCATGTGTTCCGAGCTCAGGACTTTCCTGCATGAACGTTAAGACAACCAAGTGATCTTGCAGTGAGGTCTGACCTCACCCGCCTTACACTTTCCAGTCGTTCGTGCCCATGGTAGCATGTGGCACCCCGAAAGGATACATGCTGTGACGGTGCTACACTTGGGAGAACACTAACTACTTGATATTTTAAGTGAGAGATCACCCTAATAAAAGCGACTACCGCGCAATCAAGAAGGGTGCATCATAAGGGATAAACATCTCAGGCAATTTATAATAGCATGATATGGTATAGCCCTTTCTGATGGAGAAGTCTTTCATTTCTTCGTCTTTCGCATTCGCGTCGGTGTTCACCTTCGCGAAGATTGCCACCACCTTGTTGATGCATCAGATAATATTGCTATCTCTATAGCTATTGAAATAAGTGCATTACTCAAGGTTGACACGTAGGTCATTAAAGTGACAATCATATGGCTCCAGCCATCATGCCGAATCATGACACGCAGGTCATGTTAATTTACATCATATAGTCATCTCATACATAATCAAATTAATATGAGCATTGCTATACCACATCACATGCTCATGCAAACCCTCCTGCAAAACCAAGTTAGATGCCTCTAATCGGTTTATGCAAGAACTTGTTTTTCGTGGCTTCTAAGGTTTCGAAACAAACCGAAGCTACCAACGTCCATCATCAAGTATGATAATTCAAGTTGCTAGATTAACTTTGCGGGGTGTATGAAACACGAGATAATAAAATCTCGAGCCCCATACTGAACTTCGTCATATGCATGACCCCCGTGCAGATCATATCTGCATTGCCCTTTCGTCTGCGAAATTTCATATTTCTTTTTAACTACAGTGGAATTCAATGAACTGTTAGCACTTCGTTGATCAATCAGGATCGCGGATTGCCAGAACATTGAAACTCCACCATGCTATTATCAAGATCAGAAATATGCAAATCCTAGGGAAGCAACAAGAACGTCAGGTAACAGATTTCATCTGCTACCCGCACAAATAATTTCCAGTAATTGAACTCATCTACTACCTAATTATATTGTGCAACACCCATACATCTCTATGTATTCTAGATCGCAACCTGCATCTATGCATAGCACGGCTCATGATGCCACTGTTGGGGAACGCAGCAGAAAACAAAATTTTCCGACCTACGCACCAGCCCAGGACCACTATGGAGACTGCATACAACGTTTGATCTTTATCGTTACCGACTCGTAGCGCAGCGGAAGTAGAGTCGATAACGATCGGCGGTGCAGATCCCCACAGCTAGGATTTACAAACTCCCAACCGCGAGGATGTAACCCTCATCTGCCCCTCGGACAGCCCTCCGGGAGGCGGTCAGACAGTCCCCTGGACGGTGTCGTGGACAGCCCTTCGGGAGGACCTTCGAAACTCGGACGGTCACACGGACAGCCCTTTGGGAGGCACTCTTGAACTAAGACCGAAACTACGATCTCTCTATAGAGTTGCACACATACGGTGTCATCTATCCGGCAGGGCTTCGCCGTCCAGAACTAGTTCCTGCCGGAACCCAGACAGCCTTTCGGCTCTACGAAACTATTTCGCGGGGAGGGAGAGAGAAGCCAGACAAGTCAAATGGCATGTGTATGTGAGAAGGGATGAGGTTTGGTCAGCCCCCTCACCTCCTATTTATAGGAAAACCAAGGGGTAGAGTTGCCATTCCAAAAACCCAAAAATGCCCCCACTTTATGTCATACACAAAGGGCATAAGAGGGAAAAGGGATGCCATGTGGAGCTCCATGGAGCTCCACTCACCTTGGCCGGCCACCCCCTTGGGGGCCCCCCATGAGGGGCTTCCTTGGCCCCCAAGGCCTTCTAGAAGCCTTTTGGGAAATATCCCAAAAGGTGGTTTTCCAAAAATATCCAAAAAGCACTTTCACTATTCACGACGACATTTTTCAGCCTCCGTTCGAACTGAAAATATTTATGTGGGCTTAGAACATTTCCAGTACCCACTAAAATAAATTTCAATGCGTTCTGGAACAATTCCGGATTAGTGATTTTCATCTGCGAAAAGCATCCGAAGCGGTTCCGGCAGCTCCGGAACATTTCCGGTTTTTCTTCTGGAAAATTCCCAGAAGTTTCCAGAATGATTCTGGCACCCTCCAAGAATTATCAGGCATGTGCCGAAACCAATTTGACTTAATGGTATCCCCTAAAACAACTTTTCAGTTTTACCGAAACTGTTCCGGTGTTCTCTCTGCGGAACTTTCCCGCTGTCCGAAACTTTTCCGGTGTCCGAAACTTTTTCGGTGATTTTCTCTCAGGCTCCCTGTCTAGTATTCAGCAGATAGATGACCCTTAAGTGTGTGACCCTATAGGTTCGGTGAAGTATAGACATGACCCGGAACCCCTTCCGATCAATGATCAACATCGGAGCCGTGGACACCCATATTGACCCCTATACCCACACGAATGAATATTCGAGTGAACCTCCAGTTACCGTGTGCTATTCCTGTTGCTTCGCGATATGTTACAAATACCCAAGGCGAGACATGTTGGCATCCCTGTGGATCAACACCTTGTCCACTATGCCAGTTACCTCGTTACCGGTATTGTTCTCTTTTCTCGTTCCGTGTTCCGGCATCCCCGTGATCAAATCACAAAGTGTCTGGCCAGACGATGATGGATACCGTAACACCGAGAGGGCCCAGAGATATCTCTCCATCGTCGGAGGAACAAATCCCAATCTTGAGCTATCTTGTTACTTGCCATACTTTTCCGTGAACCCGTAAGCCGCCGTAATAGCCACCCAGTAACAGATGACGTTTAACAAACCCCAAAGTTCACGAAGCAAGCTAGAAGGAACTTGATACTCTCATGGTCTAAGGAATTATGCAAACATTAACTATCTCTGTGTTATTAACCATTAACTTGTGACGAATGTATCTCATAGCATAACATCAATTTGGGTTGATTCAACACAAGTGTTCTACCAACATTGCGCCCTCAAAATTGCCGGCATAGCCATGCCCATGATCAGGAAAACAGGATCATCATGCAATACTTGAGCCAGTCTTAGAGGCAAGACTAGGAATACATTTTACCGTTTATTATACCACACGTGCAAATGAGTTTCCCTCCGGGCCTCGTGGATATTGCAGACTCGAAAATCATTGTAGTTAAAGGATGGAATATAAACTTAATTAGGAACATGGGGATAAATAATAACATTTATTATTACCTCTTGGGCATATCTCCTACACCTGGAACCCTCCCAATGAATACGGTGTAGCAGTCCTTCGCCATCTCCGATCTATGTACCTGCATCGTAAGTTGATGAATTCAACGATAATATGCAACATAATGTACTTGAGAAACACAAAGAGGCATAGTTAGCAAAATACAAGCAACCTATAGTAAACATAAATAACGAAGTTCCTCATACCCAAACTAATTAACTAGAGTGATCTACGCTAGTTCATAGAAAGACAGTAGTACTAATTAAACATACAAATTGTCATCGTCAATCACTCCTCCATGTCGGCGCTCCAATCTTCATAGTCGTGGAGGAAGCACCCGAGCTTCGTGAAAGGCTTCAGGTCCAGACGCTGAGCGCTGAGCAGTGTTCGGACATTATCCCCACTCATTGGCCCATGGTAGAACATCCCTGATTGTTCGAGGACCTCCTTCATGATCACTTGGGCAAGTTCACACTGTACGTGATAAAACTCAGCTCGGATTCGATGATCCGGTGTCCTTCCTATGATTGTGGCCTAGTTGACAATCTCGGCATCGCTGGAAGTAGCTGACATGCGAAGGCGTTGATTATCCCTTCTATACTCGATCATGTGATGCATGAGGTAGAATCCATCAGCCTTACTATCGTTCGGTTGCTGGATGCAGCAGAAGTCGGTCATATGGCCGAAATCCGGCCCTTTATTCCTATACTTTTTCACCTTGATATATCCACCATTAAGGCTGAAGGTTACAATGGCACTATCGAGAACACTCTTTATGTGCGTGTAATCCCTCTTCTTGATGTTCTTTGCTGAGTGCAAGTACAGAGCATGGGAGTATTGTGGGTACAGACAGATGAGGACGGCGCCCCCCGCTACGCAAAATAAGTACACTTCAAATTAGCCTCCATGCTTGCAAAGGAATGATTAAAACATACGAAAGGATATCCGCAGATGACTTATGTGGGATGATAAGGCAGGAGAATCGTTTCCTTGTCCTTATTAGCGACCATGAACTCGCCGATGTACTTGCTCGCATAGTCACGGTGCTCTTTGCAGACTGCCAAGAAGCTCTCGTGCATATAGTACGGGTCCGCGATGCAGATATATTCTATGTTCTCGCGCCTGATGATGTAGTTGAGATACAACGCATATATGCGGATGAACTGAAAATCCAGCTTGGTCATGTGGAACATGTCGTAGATGTAGTCAAATCGCAGGATGAACTTATCCGCGGGCCATCTATCGACGTATAACTTCCCACCCGGAAGCCGAGCCGCGTAAAGCGGGTATCCTGGTTTTTCCGAGATGAGAAGGCTTTTCTCTCTGGCCAGCACATCATCATGAAGTCTCCTTAGATCATTGTTCAGTATGTCCTCTAGCACTTTCTGAGGTAGGATCGGGTGGCCGGCGACATGGAAACGCTCCGCACCTACGACAGGTATTCTGTCTACCTCCCGGGGCTTCAGAGGCAGCTGGCTGCTTGAAGCAGCTCTGGCGCCTTTAGAGCCTTTCCTCCCTGGTCTCCTCTTTTGCTTCTTGGCGGGTGGCGATAGTGAGCCCACCATACCTTCCCTAACCACCCCCCAGTGTCATTGGGCTAAACAGTGGATGGCCCTCGCGTTGTTCTTGCTGGGTAGAGGCGGCATCTGGAGGCGTCTCCTGCGAGGATCGCATGAAGAGAGACTTTTTTCAATCAGCGTTAGGATGTTCCGGCTCCGGCAAATCATGCAGCATCAAGTCATCTCCACGCTCATAGCCTGAGTCATAGTCCCAAGCATCGTCATAGGCGGTATTGATATACTGGTTAGGGTCATCATCATCCTCCTCCATGACATCATCAACATTTGCTTCTTCGATGGGGGCGACGTTATCTGGCACTAATGGAGGCTCTCCCTCGCATCGTCCGCTATCACCCGCCACGACAGGTGCAGGTAATTGGGTAGGTGGGGTGGTGTTCATACCTTGTTGAGGAGTTGTCGTTGGTGCGCTACCGGGCGCCTCGACACGAAGAAGAGTCTTTGGCCAAGGCAACAACCAGCTCTTGCATGAGCCAATCCGTTTAGATGTCTCGTCGTCATCGACTGGTACTGGAGGAGGCAAATCCTCGAAGCACGCTTTGACACTGGCCACGCAAACTTTGAAGACGCTATGGGGCATCTGTCGGTTGTGTAACATGCGGTCCTTCGGCTTCACGATCGTTGCCTTTCCCATGTCCACCTTCTGGCCGTTGATGTCGTACAGTAGTGTGCACGGGGTTTCGTCGGCCTGCGAAGACATGTCTGTGACGTCAAACATCCGAAAGGCAACTGAAACGGAAGACTATAGATATGCTGGTCAAGAGGGTATGACGCGTAATTACCATGAGGGCGTCGAGCTCAGCCAAAGACAAAGCCCCGCCGAGCATGCCAGAGACGGAGGACGGGCTGCTATGAACAGGAGCAGGACCAGGTATGGGAGCATGTGCGGTGGCGTGAGCAGGTGCTGGTGGTGCGATGTTCACCGAATTTCTCCCGACGTAGCTGGGAAGGGGAAAGTACGCAGACCCTTTATCTGGATTTTTCTTCGTCCATTCGAAAAATGCCGGAAGCAAGCTGGAAATGGAAGATGTGAAGTCAGCCGTGACGCCAGCTACCGCTGCACTGACCCTTGCATCGACTATCTTTTCCAACTTTTCTTTGGTCTCAGCTTTGGACTTATTGACCGCAAGCGCGACCTTCTGGTCGATGGTCTGTTGAGTAAGCAACCGTCTCTGCCTTCTTTCCTCTGGCTTCTCGTGGTAGCACGTCTTCCACGAGGCGCCATCTCCGACGTCGTGCACACGTCCATACGACGGCGGTTTGTCCTCCGACACCTTTTTCAGTATGTTTAGGGCCCGGTTGAAAGGGGTGTCCCACTTGGGCTTCGCTGACGACTGAGAAGACTCGTCGCTTTCGGCTGCCTTTTGGTGCTGCTCTTTCTGCAAAAGGAACGTGGATGGTTTACAAATGTGACAAAACTTGTTGTCGAATTGATTGGAAGCTAATATAAGTTGGTAATATAACAATTACCATTAGTCTCATTAACTCCCTCGTGTTCGGGTCCGTGTAAAAGACTTTATTGACGAGGTCCCACTTGTACTGGGCCCTGATCCAGTCATGCTCGTGCGGGTCGGTGAACTCCGCCAAGGGGTCTGGGATTCCGTGAATTTCCTGTTCGGCGTCCTCCTTGGCCCATACGTGCCTCTTCCCCTCGTAACCACGGCTTCCAAGGCGGTGGGGAGGCATGTTCCTGGCCTGGAGCGCCTTCATTTTCTCCGACTTTTTCTTGACTTCTTCTTTAGCGCAAGTCTCCTTGAAGTTTTCGAAGTCCTCTTCCGTTAGTGTCGGATTGTCAGCATGAATCTTGGACCACGGTTCATTCTTCGCAATCGCTTTTTTCACCCGTACTTTCCAGACGGACAAGACGTTGGTGAACATCGTCATCGCCTTGTTGTTTATCTTTATCATGGGTTCATCCTTCCACGGAAGTTCGCTTTCAGTCCGCCCGGGGAACAAGAACCTATTGTGCAACTTCGTTAGGAGCATGTGCTCCATCTGTGGTATCTTCTTTAACTTTTCATCGTTGATGTTGGTGGTTTCCCTGAGGATGCATCCTAGTTGATTGCCGTAGCACGCGCGTGCTTCCTCCGGCGCCGTTGGCTATAATTTCTTGGGGTGCATCGCTGTGACCACAATTTTTCCGATGCCGAGCTCGTTTGGTTTTCGTGTCCTCTTCGGCTTCGGTCCTTCACCGGTCTCGGGGGTGGTGTCATTGCCGGCGGTGCCAGTGTCGATGCCGGTGTTGGTGTCGGTGTCGGGGTTGGCGCCACTGCCACCCTGCACCTGCAACTGGTGTTCGTCCAGGTAATCGAAATAATTATTTGCTGCCTCGACGGGGTCTTCTTCGAGGCGACCAGAACCCCTGGCTTCCGCGTGGTCAGACATGTTTCCTACGATTAATTAAGTATGCTAGTTTAATTCTAGGCCGAATAAAATGAATAATGAAGTGAAAAAAGGGGCCTATATTTGGTCGGAATGTTGATTCATTCCCCTTCAGGCAAATCCCAGGCACTCTATATGTCCTAGTTTCTAGCACAAGTCATGCCGAAAATCACGGCAATTTTCGGCATAACCTTTCCTAAAAAGTGGACATATGGAGCGCCTGAAATTTGCCGAAACGGAAATGAATCAACATTCCGACAAAACATAGGCCACTCAGATATTCTTCGACATTCAACCAACATTGCAAAATCATATAACATCAATGACATATATCATATAACATCAATGACATATGAGCATCACAGGAGCACATATATAAAGCAAGTACACATAGTGAAATGACCTCACTAAACAATGCAAAATAGTGGTCTTTTTAAAAACCAAAAACCTTTGCAAAATGACCTCACTAAACATTTGCTACTATTTTTTATTTATAGCTAAAAAAGTCTAGGAAGGAGCTACTGTTTTTTATTTATAGCTAATTTATATACCTACAAAAAATTTCACCTACAACATGGGCAAAGATGACCTTATAACATGTTTAGTGAAATCTCTTCACCTACAACATGGGCAAAGATGTCAACTCACTTCATGTAATACATCCTTATAACAAAACATTCAAAAGTGGCAAAGCTTGGAACACAACATATCACTAACAGTTAATAATTAAATTCAAGAACAACACGGGCAAAGATGACCTTATAACATGCTTAGTGAAATCTCTTCACCTACAACATGGGCAAAGATGTCAACTCACTTCATCTAATACAACCTTATAACAAAACATTCAAAAGTGGCAAAGCTTGGAACACAACATATCATTAACAGTTAATAATTAAATTCAATAACAGCCCTGTGATTTTATAAGTTCCAAATAGACCTATGATTCTCTTCACCTACTGTTTAGTACCAATGAGTCTCTTCACCTACTGTTTTTTTATAAGGTTGTATTTTTACAATACAAATAATAAGCCCTCTTTTTTTATAAATTTTTAAATGCTAAAAAAAATCCCACTGTCCTAAACAAATCTAGGGTTCATATGAACACCTAGGGTTCATATGAACCTCAGCACAGCAGCCCTCGGGCAGGGGAGAGGAGGGCAGGGTAGGGGAGAGGAGAGGGAGAGGGAGAGGGAGATGAGGGCAGGAGAGGGAGAGGGAGATGGAGAGAGAGAGGAGGGCAGGGTAGAGAGAGAGAGGAGGGCAGGGGAGAGGAGAGGGAGACGCTTACGGCGGCGGTCGAGGGCGGGCTCGGGCTCGGGCGGCGGCGGCCGAGGAAGGGCTCGGGCGGCAGCGGTCGAGGGCGGGCTCGGGCAGCGGCGGCGAGGTCGAGGGCGGGCAGGGGAGAGGGCGGCGACGGCGACGGCGGGCAGGGCGATGGCAGCGACAGAGGAGTGGGGCAAAGGGGGGAGAGGGGGAGTGGGGACTTGGGAAAATTTTGAGCCCGTGCGGGTGGGTTAGCTAAAAATAGCAGTAGCGCTGGGTACGGCCCAGCGCTATAGCTAAGTTAGCTATAGCGGTGGTCCCTTACCAGCGCTACTGCTAACTTTGCTATAGCAGTAGCGCGTGGTTAGGAACCAGCGCTATAGCTAACTTAGCTATAGCGGTTGGTCCTAATACAGTGCTACTGCTAACTCTTTTCTTTTTATTATTTTCCTTTTCTAGTTTTTAGTTTTCTTTTCTTTTATTGTTTTCCTTTCCTTTACTTTTCTTTTTCTTTTGTATTGCTTTCTCACTTTTGTTTTTGTTTTTTGTTTATGTCCCGACGGCCTGACACGCAGTCGACGAGAATGTCGATCTCCCTCTCCCCACACTGCGCTAATATCACCGGAACCATGTATAAATTATTTGACCGATAACGGTTACTTAAGTGCGTACACAAAATAGGTACATATATATAAATGATGGTTTCTCGGCTGCGTCGAAGACGTTTCACATTGAGCTTCTTCCCTTTCTTGTTCGTTGTCGTATAATTTAGCCCCTCGTTATGACTTTTCCGACACCATGGAGTACGATCTTTCTTAGGTAATGTAGTCTTGATTCTTCTTTTAAATGTATGCTTCATTGTCATCGTCATCTTCCCTCATAGGGTTGCCGTATTGGCCGTAGTCTTCCTCGTTGACGACTCCATCCATTCTGACGATGGTCCTTTTGCCTCTCCTCACGACAACACGGCCGGGATTGGTCGGGTCGGTTATGAAGAAGCATTGTGTCATGTGCTTAGCGTGTACCCATGGCTCAGTTTTGGCGATGACGTTGACGTTCACGGTAGCGCTATTCGCGTCGGGTATAGACATGGTAGTGAAATACTTGTTTTCTCTTACGACGGCCTTAGCCCATCTGACACGGAACATCGTCGCATCGTGCAATTCAGCGTAGTCAAGCTCCCAGATCTCTTCGACCCTTCCGTAGAATCTTTCAGTTGTGCCATTGGCGTCGGTCACGCATTCAATCGTCACCCCTGAGTTCTGGTAATCACTGTCCATGTCTTTGGCCTCCGTGTAGAACGTGTACCCGTTGATATCGTATGCCTGATAGGACGCGAGTTTGGGCGTGGGGCCATGTGCTAAGGCGTGTATGAGCAATCCGTCCGAACTGCCCTCTTCAGGGGGATTAGCAAGAATTTGCTCTTTGAACCAACGCAAGAAAGTGGCATTGTGCTCTACAGTAACTTCGTCGTCCGTCTTGCGCATCCCCTGATCATGGTACTTCTTTGCGATGGTTTCTTTGTGTAGTGTCACATAATCATCTACCACATCTAGGTGTTGTAGCACTACTAAGTTAGCCCTGTTAAAGTCGTCCCGTCGATCCGAGTAGTCCACGTGCAATTCCCTCCGGCCGTTGTTGTGACCTTCTCCTCCGAGCCTCCCATGGTGCTTATTGACGGGCAAACCAACAACAGGGTCTCCGCCGCCTATATAATTCTCGCAAAAGGAGATGCACTCTTGGGTCAGATAACCCTGGACGATGCTCCCATCGGGACGGGACATGTTACGAACGAATCCTTTGATGACCCCATTCATCCTCTCGAACGGCATCAGGCTGTGAAGGAATGTCGGCCCGAGGTCGATGATGTCATCCATGATGTGGACACACAGATGCACCATGACGTCAAAGAACGCGGGCGGGAACTACATATCAAGCTCACATAGTATGACAACGATCCCTTCATGTAGCCTTCGGAGCTACTTCACACTGATGGAATTTCGAGAGATAACGTTGAAGAAGTTGCAGAGACCAGTAAGCGTGTCACGGACGTGCTTGTCCATTATCCCTCTAATGGCAACCGGGAGTATCTGCATCATCATCACGTGACAGTCATGAGACTTCATCCCGCTGAACCTTTTCTTCTTGGTGTCTAGAAATCTGCTTATCTTCCCACAGTAACCGGAACTGACTTTGATTCCCATAAGGCACTTGATGAATTGATCGATCTCCTTCGCACTTAAGGTGAAGCAAGAAGGGGGCAATACTTCTCCTCCTTCTTGTTGACTTTTCTGCCCCTTGGCCCCGCCTCCGCCTCCGTCTCCATCTCCTCCGTCGACTTTTTACGGGGCATGTGGAGATCTCTCCTGATCTCCAAATCTTCCAAGTCTTTCCTTGCCTTCGGCCCATCCTTGGTCTTGTCCGTCATGTTCATCAGTGTGCCAAGCAAGCTCTTGAGGACATTCTTCGTGATATGCATTTGATCAAGGCAATGAGGGGTGTCGTGATTGTGCCAGTACTCCAAGTCCCAGAAAACAGACCTCGTTTTCCCTACCTTTAGCAGCGGCTCTGACGCCTTTTCCATCTTTCCCGGCGCAGGGCACTGTTCCCAATTATTCAACAGCTCGTTGATTTCGGCATCGCTCCTCTTACGTGGTGGTCCTCGATGCTCAGCCAAACCATTGAATAGATGTCCACATTTTCTCCACGGGTCATCCTTCTCGAGCCATCTACGATGCCCCATGTACACGATTTTCCCAGACCCGCCATCTTTCGTTGACGTAAGCTATTGATATATTGTATCATCCATGCACCTCGTGCATTCGCAGTATCCGTGGCACACCTGGCCTGAGGTGTACACGTAACCGAGATAGTCGTGCACTGTCGTCATCAGCGCGGCTCTCATATAGAAATAATCTCCCGTGCTGGCGTCCCATGTCTTGACCAGCGATTTCCATAACGTGTCTAACTGCTCTTTCAGAAGCCCCATATATAGGTTAATATTATTTCCCGGTTGTTTCGGCCCTTGAATCAGCATGCTCATGTGTATGTACTTTGTCTTCATGCACAACCATGGGGGGAGGTTGTACATCCATACAAAGACGGGCCATGTGTTGTGGTTGGTGTTCTGGTTTCCAAACGGATTCATGCCATCTGTACTCGCACCAAGCACGATGTTCCTTGCATCTTCTCCGAAAAATCGATATTCGGCGTTGAATGCTCTCCACTGGCTAGCATCTGCGAGGTGTCTCAGATTCAGATCATCTCCATCGTCGGGTTTGTTCCTCTCCGCATGCCAGCTCATGAGCTTTGCTTCCTTAGGATCTACGAAATACCGCTGCAGACGGGGAGTGATCGGAAAGTACCATACAACTTTCTGAGGAGCTTTCTTTCCTGCCTTCTTGTATCGAGAAGCATTGCACACTGGACAGCTGGTTTTTTCCGCGTGCTCCCCCCGATAAATGATGCAATCGTTGATGCATGCGTGGTATCTAATGTGTGGCAGATCAAGAGGGCAAACGATTTTCTTGGCCTCCTCGACACTAGTAGGACACAGGTTTCCCGCGGGAAGACCTTTATTATGTAGATACTTCAAATGCTCATCGAGGCTTTTGTCTGTCCATTTGTTTTTGGCCTTCGTCTTTAGAAGTTCGAGCGTGAAACTCAAGCGGGTCACCTCGGGATCGCAACCGTCATACAATGGAGTCTTCGAGTCTACTTCAAGTTGCGCTAGCTTGGCCTACTCTCTAGAAGCAGCTCTGTCGCTAGTCGTACTCTTGCGAAGGAGGTCTCGAACATGAGGGTCCTGCACGACTGAATTTAGTAGCGTCGAAGACTGCGGCATGTCCGTCGCCTCTTCTCCGCCATGTCCGGACTCTTCTTCGCCGTGTACGGAATCTTCTCCGCCGCCATGTCCGGACTCTTCTTCGCCGTGTCTGAAATCTTCTCCGCGGCCATGTCCGGACTCTTCGCCACCGCCATGTCCGGCGCCATCGTCTTCGTATCGATCGGTCATCTCTTCGTCTAGCCCCATGTCGTTATTCCCTGCCATGTGGACGTCCTCATCATCATCTTCACTTATACACCGAGTATAGCCATCCATGAAACCATACATCAGCACATGCGCCTTCAAGCTGCCACGATCAAAAGGGTCCAAAATGACTCCTTCTTTGCATCCTGTACACGGACATCTAATCCCAGTCCGATTATTTGCATATATGTCCATCACCGCGGATTGCAAGTATCGCTCCACCTTCCTTCCACTCACCTTCATGACTGCATGGTATAACAAGCAAAAGGGTTATAAACAAAATGCATGCATGCATCAAAGTCATATAAAAATTTGGCACGACCTTGCCTAAAAATAGGACATATCGAGTTTGCTCGAAATTCGCCGAAACGGAAATAAATCGACATTTCAGCAAAACATAAGCAACTCACGGGGCATGTCACTCACACAAATCCCTTCATATCGCAAACACACATATTCCCATTCTTGAAATGCACAACTTTTTACTCACCTATACCCCGAGAGAGATCGTGCACGGTTAGATCATTAGGCCTTCGCGACCTATAGGGATCGAAAGTGGATGGCTAAATAGCTAGCTAGATCTAGTTGTTGGGAGGAGAGATGACTCTAGCTAAGGAGAGGGAGAGAGATGATCTCGCTAGATCTATATGTATGGAAGGAGGGAGAGCCAAATAAATGTGGATGACAGAGCTAGAAGAGGCCATTTATGGAGGAGAATTATGGTGGAGGGGGGCATTAATGGGGAGAGAAGAGAGGTAGAAGGAAGAGAGAAGAAGGGCAATAATGGTGGAGAAGTAACTTAGAGAGGGGGAGGGGAAAGGAGGGGAGAGGGCAAAGGGGGGAGGAAGGGGGTGGGTGAAAAGGTGGCACCAGCCACGATTAGCAGTAGCGTTGTATTCCTCAGGGCGCTACTGGTATGGGCTTTAGTAGTAGCGCTTGTATGGGGCATCACTACTACTAAGTGGGGCCCTATAGCAGTATCCTTCTCCACAAGGAAAGCGCTACTGCTAAAACATTAGCAGTAGCGCTTTATTATGGGCGGTGCTGCTACTGCAGCTAGTGTCGGTGGGCTCGTTGGGTCCCGCTTAGCAGTAGCGCCGCTTATATTTCCAGCGCTACTGCTAGGGCTTCACTTATAGCGCTGCCAAAATCCAGCGCTACTGCTAATGAGCAGCGGCGCTTGATAGTTTCCAGCGCTACTAATGATGTCCTACCTATAACGTTTTTCCTAGTAGTGGAGGAGCAAAAGGAAATGACAAGCGGTTTTCAGCTAGGTAATTTCTGCAAGCACTGAAATTGTAGGTAACAGATAGTTTGATAGCAAGGTAATTGGTAACGAGCAAGTAACGGTAACGGTAAACAAGGTGCAGCAAGGTAGCCCAATCCTTTTGAGGCAAAGGACAGGCCAGAACAATCACTAGTAATAGGCAAAGTGTTCTTGAGGGTACACGGGAACTTCGTCTAGTCACTTTTATCATGTTGGTTTGATTCGTGTTCGCTACTTTGATAATTTGATATGTGGGTGGACCAGTTCTAAGGTGCTGTTCTTACTTGAACTAACAACCCACTTATGATTAACCCCCTCGCAAGCATCCGCAACTACGAGAAAAGTATTAAGACAAAGTCTAACCATAGCATTAAACATGTGGATCCAAATCAGCCCCTTACGAAGTAGCGCATAAACTAGGGTTTAAGCTTCTGTCACTCTAGCAACCCATCATCTAATAACTACTCCCCAATGCATTCCCTTAGGCCCATGAATGGTGAAGTGTCATGTAGTCGACCTTCCCATGAGACCACTAAGGGAATCACAACATACATATCATCAAAATATCGAACACATATCAAATTCACATGATTACTTGCAACATGACTTCTCCCATGACCTCAAGAACAAAGGTAACTACTCACAAATAATAATCATGCTCAAGATCAGAGGAGTATTAAATAGCATAATGGATCTGAACATATAATCTTCCACCAAATAAATCATATAGTAATCAACTACGCAAGGTAATCAACACTACTAGTCATCCACAGGTACCAATCTGAGGTTCCGGTACAAAAATTGAACACAAGAGATGAACTAGGGTTTGAGAGGAGATGGTGCTGTTGAAGATGTTGATGAAGATTGGCCTCCCAAAGATGAGAGGGGTGTTGGTGATGACGATAGCTTCGATTTCCCCATCCGGGAGGGAAGTTCCCCCGGCGGAATCGCTCCACTGGATGGCAAAAGTGCTCCTGCCCAAGTTCCGCCTTGAGGCGGCGGCGCTTCGTCCTGAAAGTCCTCCCCCTAATTTTTTTAGGTTTTTTTGGAATTTATACCAGAAGATGGGCACCGGAAGCGGGCCAGGCTGGGCACGATACACCAGGGTGCGCCCAGGGGGGCCTGGCGCGCCCTGGTGGGTTGTGCCCACCTGGGGGCCCTCCTCCAGTAATTTTCAGCTCCAGTAATTTTTATTAAATACAAAAATAATCTCCATAAATTTTCAGCTTCATTGGAGTTGTGCAGAATAGGTATCTCTGACTTGCTTTTCTTGGGTCCAGAATTCCAGCTGCCGGTATTCTCCCTCTTTGTGTAAACCTTGCATATTATAAGAGAAAATGCATTAGAATCACTCCCAAAGCATTATTATTCAACAAAACAAAGTAAATAACAGTAGGAAATCATGATGCAAAATGGACGTAACAACTCCCCCAAGCTTAGACCTCGCTTGTCCTCAAGCGAAAGCCGATATTAAAAAGCATGTCCACATGGTTTGAGAGAGAGGTGTCGATAAAAAAAATACAAACATAGAAGCATCATGCTTATTAACATAACAACAACAAACTCTAATATAAGAACTTATTTCAATATATTTTTATCATAAGGCTTCTCATGAAGTAACAATTCACCACAACATAGAAGTATGAAGCATAAACCTTATTGGAAACCAACAAACTATGTTCTTAGTCAACTTTGCAACTACAATTCATAATATTTTCAGGAAGGGCACCATGTCGGAGCCTTTTGGCAAGTCCACATACTCAACTATCATTTAGTCTTCTATGAT
The DNA here is from genome assembly GCA_039707655.1 of Elymus sibiricus. Taxonomy (NCBI): domain Eukaryota; kingdom Viridiplantae; phylum Streptophyta; class Magnoliopsida; order Poales; family Poaceae; genus Elymus; species Elymus sibiricus. The sequence goes on from CM077675.1 coordinate 433,635,205, forward strand.
TGCTAACGCTCACGGCATACCCATGAACAAAATTTTTCAACCGGACACATAGGAAGATAGGGGCTTATAGTTTTGCCTCCCAACTCACTCACATCAAGGGTGATGTCAACAATAATAACTCATGCCAACCCATATCCAACTGGGTATATGTGCCTAGATCTTTCCTCACCACATGATGCTTGCAAAAGAAAAAAAAGTAAAAAGGAATAGGGAAGAATACTTTGACTCTTGCATATAAGTAAGTGCATAAAAGTAAAAGATAGGCCCTTCGCAGAGGGAAGCAGAGGTTGTCATGCGCTTATTGATTTGTATGCCCAATCCCTTAATGTAAAAGAACGCCACGCTATATTGCCCCCTATGATAGCAACCTTTATTATGCAGTCCATTGCTTTTATTACTTTGCCATCATAAGTTCGTATAGCGCTCAATTTTCTCTTACACTAATTGATCAAAACACTTTTAGAAGAAATTTTTATTGCCTTGTTGCACCGATGACAACTTACTTGAAGGATCTTTCTCGATCCAATGGTAGGTATGGTGGACACTCAAGGAAAGAGTTTGGGTTTGGGTTTTTGGATGCACAAGTAGTATCTCTACTTAGTGCAAATTTTTTCGGCTAGCAAAGATATTGAGCAAGCACCACATGTTAAAGGATCTATGAAAATATAACTTCTATGTGGATATGAACAAACATAATTCATTACGTTGTCTTCCTTGTCCAACGTCAACAATTTTGACACATAATATTTGATGGGGGCTCACAATCATAAAAGATGTCCAAGATAGTGTATTTGCATGTGAATGTTCTCTTCCCTAATTAATTCTTTCATGAATTGCATCCTTGACCAATGATATGTTTGTCAACCTCCAATAAATTTTACTACTTATACTTTTCCTTATGTGATGTCATTACTCACCATAAGATTAGCATATGATTCTTTTCATTTATTTGTCTTTCTTTTATTTGATTAAAACAAGAAACTAGAGAAGCAAAAACTCAAACTAAACTTTATTATATAACTTTCACTCGGTTACATAGATAGGTAGGCCACGAAACTAACACACAAAAATAGATCACGCTAAACTTTTATTCGACTAAGGCAAAGGGAAACTAAAGATAGAACCAAAATAGGTAAAGGTGAATAAAAGTGATGGTGATACGATACCGGGGCACCTCCCCCAAGCTTGGCTCAAGCCAAGGGGAGTGCCCATACCCATGTGCTCAAGTCTCCTTTGGTGGTGGTGATGAATAAGGTGGAGGTGTTGATGTAGCCTTCTACTTCAACTTATATTTAAGCATAAAGTTTTCCTCCCTTAGATCATCATTCTCCAATTCAAGCTTTAATATCCTTTGGCATAAGGCCTCCTTGCTTTCCTGCAGAAAACGAGACGGGATAAATTGGACCTTAGGTTTGTATCTTCTAGGGAGGCTTGACTTTTTGAATTCCACATGCATGTCTCCGGGTTGAGGCAATGGATCATCCTCTTCCTCAGAGCTGTCATCTTTTGTTTCCTGCATGGTAGCATCTTCCTCCTCCTCCGAGGTCTATAGGTAGGGGTAAATCTCCCTAAAGATCTTCGGGTCTGGAACATAGGGATCAACATGGCTCTCCCCATATGAATCTTGAGGCGACATATTTTCAGATCTGTCAGGAAAACAACACGAAACAAGAACAGAGGATTTCTCTATGATGCGTTCGTCAAAACAGTCGGGGGTATATATAGATAATTTTTATTCTTGGGAAACAAGTATTTGGAAGGAAAACGGAGTCGGGAAGGCATCCGAGGTGGGCACAACCCACCAGGGCGCGCCCTGGTGTATCGTGCTCACCTCGATCACCTTTCGGTTTATTTTTTTATTTCCAAAATTCTAAAATATTCCAAAACTGACAAAAAATATTTTTGCGGATTTTTAGGAGTCCGTTTACTTACCGTATCATGTACCTCCTATTTTTAAATATTCTGGAGTGTTCCGAAAGGTTTCCTTTATGTGTTCCTCCGGTGTCATGGTTTGGATAACATTGATTTCAATGTTAATAGGCGTACCTGAGATATAATGCTTAATTCTTTGTCCATTGACCACCTTCGGGTTAGTACCTTCGGCGTTATTAATCTTAATAGCTCCAGAACGATAGACCTCTTCAATAATATATGGTCCTTCCACATTTTGAGAGAAGTTTTCCTGCAAAAAATCTTAAACGAGAGTTGAATAAAAGAACATGATCTCCTATTTTGAATTCCCGCTTTTGGATTCTTTTGTCATGGCATCTTTTTACTTTTTCTTTGAATAGCTTGGCATTTTCATTAACTTGGGTTCTCCATTCATCTAGTGAGCTAATATCAAAAAGCCTCTTCTCACCGGCAAGTTTGAAATCATAGTTGAGTTCTTTAATTGCCCAAAATGCATTATGTTCTAGTTCTAGAGGCAAATGACAAGCTTTCCCATACACCATTTTGTATGGAGACATACCCATAGGATTTTTATAAGCTGTTCTATAGGCCCAAAGTGCATCATCTAATTTCTTAGACCAATTCTTACGAGACCTATTGACAGTTTTTTGTAATATTAATTTTATTTCTCTATTGCTAAGTTCTACTTGACCACTAGATTGCGGATGATAGGGTGATGCAATTCTATGGTTAACATCATATTTAGCAACCATCTTACGGAAAGCACCATGAATAAAGTGTGAACCACCATCGGTCATTGATACGTCTCCAACGTATCTATAATTTTTGCTTGTTCCATGTTGTTATATTATCATTCTTGGATGTTTTACAATCATTTTATTACCACTTTATATCATTTTTTTGGGACTAACCTATTGACCTAGTGCCAAAGTGCTAGTTGCTGTTTTTGCTTGTTTTTTACTTCGTAGAAAATTAGTACCAAACAAAGATGAAATGCTCTGGGGTTTTTTGTGGATTTTTTACGGACCAGAAGAAACCAGATGGGCCAAAGAACACCAGAAGAGGGGCCCCAGGGTGGCCAGCACCCATCAGGGAGCGCCAGAGGCCCCCTGGCGCGGCCTGATGAGTGTTGGGCACCTCGGGCACCCCCTCAACCGACTATCGTGCCTATAAATTCGCTGGAAATCCAATAACCCTAGAGGAGTCGACGAAACACAATTCCAGCCGCCGCAAGTTCCAGAACCGCGAGATCCAATCTAAACACCATCATGGAGGGGTTCATCTTCCTCATAGGTGCCTCTCCGATGATGCGTGAGTAGTCCACCATAGACCTACGGGTCCGTAGGCAGTAGCTAGATAGCTTCTTCTCTCTCTCTTATGATTCTCAATACAATGGTCTCTTGGAGATCTATTTGATGTAAACTTTTGCGGTGTGTTTGTTGGGATCCGATGAATTTTGAGTTCATGATCAGTTTCTATTCATGAATATTATTTGAGTCTTCTTTGATCTCTTATATGCATGATTACTTATAGCCTCGTATTTCTTCTTCGAATATTTGGTTTAGTTAGGCCAACTAGATCGATTTTTCTTGCCATGGGAAGAGGTGCTTTGTGATGGGTTCGATCTTGCGGTGTTCTTTCCCAGTGACAGAAGGGGCAGCAAGACACGCATGTATCGTTGCTATTAAGGATAACAAGATGGGTTCTATTCCTACATGAATAGATCTTGTCTACATCATGTCATCGTTCTTATTGCATTACTCCGTTTTTCTATGAACTTAATACACTAGATGCAAGCTGGATAGCGGTCGATGTGTGGAGTAATAGAGGTAGATGCAGGCAGGAGTCGGTGTATCTATCTTGGACGTGATGCCTATATAATGATCATTGCCTTGGATATCGTCATGACTATTCGATTTTCTATCACATGCCCAACAGTAATTTGTTCACCCACCATGCGCTATACTCATGAGAGAAGCCACTAGTGAACCCTACGCCCCCGTGTCTACTTTTCCTATCATATTGCTTTCCGATCTATGTTTTTTTGCAATCTTTGTTTTCAGATCTACAAAACCAAAAACCCAAAAACATATTGCTGCATATTTACTCTTTTTATTTGTGTTCTTGAGAGATCTATCTCTCCTCTCTATCACTACCTAATCTATCTTATTACCGTACAGAGATCGACAACCTCTCTTTGGCGTCAGGTTGCAAGTATTTGTTGTTTGTGTGCAGGTGCTGCTTATTGGGTGGTGGTGATCCTCCTACTGGTTCGATAACCTTGGTTTCATAACTGAGGGACATACTTACCGTTGCTGTGCTGCATCATCCATTCCTCTTTGGGGAAATACCGACGTAGTCCTAGCCACGTCAAAGGAATTTCTGGCGCCGTTGCCGGGGGACGAAGCGGACGAAGCGGTCTCTTCTACGTGCCTATCGTAGGCGCCGAGGGGACTCCATCATCATCTACCAGGTTCCTAATCACAAATCTCATCTCCTTGCAATTACATTATTTTCCATTTGCCTCTCGTTTTCCTCTCCCCCACTTCACAAAAATTTGCCATTTTATTCGCCCTCTTTTCCGTTTGCCTTTTTGCTTGTTCGCTATCCTTGCTTGTGTTACCATGTGCCTTCTATTTGCCTACATCTTTTCTTTGCTAAAAATCTATTGATATGGATCCTCATCCACTTGCTAATCTTTTCAAAAGGCCAAATTATGATGAACCAATTGCTAGTGAGTTGAGTGCACGTGATTATCTCTATGAAGTTTTGTGTGAAAATCATGAATCTGAAAATTTTGTTGAAGTGTTGAAAGAAGAAATTTATAAGGTGATTCATGATAGTTCCTTGAATGATGAGCATGATTGCAATGTTTCTAGTATGAATTCTATAAATATTCATGATGCTAATGATATGCAAAGCCACAAGCTTGGGGATGCTATGTTTGATGAAGATGATATTCTAGTCCCCCATGTTTTGATGAGCAAAATTATTATGATGATTGCATGCCTCCTATTTATGATGATGGTGATGACACGCATGCTATAATGAGTAATGATAACCATGAAACTTATCATCATGGTATTAATTTGCAATGTGGTTATGTCAATCAAGTGTCTCATGATAGTTATTTTATTGAGTTTGCTCCCACTACCATGGATGATAAGGAATTTGCTTGTGTGGAGAGTAATGAAAATTCTATGCTTGTGCATCATGAAAAGAATGATTTATGTGATAGTTATATTATTGAATTCCTTCAGGATGCTACTGAAATTTATTATGAGGGGGGAACATATGCTTGTAGGAATTGCAATAATATCAAGTTTCGTCTCTATGTGTTCAAAGTTTTGAAGTTATGCTTGTTTTGCCTTCCTATGCTAGTTGATTCTTGTTCCCATAAATTGTTTGCTCACAAAATACCTATGCATAGGAAGTGGGTTAGACTTAAATGTGTTTTCATGCTATTCATGATGCTCCTTTGAATATTTCTATTACTACTTTTTATGTGAGCGTCATTGAAATCATTATGCCTAGCTAGGGGCGTAAAACGATAGCGCTTGTTGGGAGGCAACCCAATGAATAAATTAATTTTTGCTTTTTTACTTTCTGTTTTTGAGTGTTGACACAATTATGTCTCTGTTATGATTGTGTTTTTATGGTTTATTTAGTGTTTGTGCCAAGTAGAACCGTTAGGATGATTCATAGGATGAGTAGAAGTGATGCTGAATCTGAAACAGAAACTTTGCGTCCAGTATATGAATTTTCATTTTTTGGCTGGAACATGATCTTGAGCTGAAATGTTAACACAGTGTTTCTATACAAATTCCTTACGTTTCCTAAATTTTCAGAATTTTTAGAGTTACAGAAGATGGGTATGGTACAGATTACTACAGACTGTTCTGTTTGAGACAGATTCTGTTTTTGTTGCATTGTGTGCTTGTTTTGATGAATCTATGGTTTGTATTGGAGGGTATAAGCCATGGTAAAGTTAAAATACAGTAGGTATAATGCAATTATAAAATTTGAATGGGTTTACAAGAGTACCTAAAGTAGTGATTTGCTTTCTTATACTAACGGATCTCACGAAGATTTTGTTGAGTTTTGTGTGATTGAAGTTTTCATGTTTTGGGTGAGATCACGATGGATGAAGGAATAAGGAGTAGCAAAAGCCTAAGCTTGGGGATGCTACCGCACCCCCAAGATATATCCAAAGAGTAACAAGCAACTAAGCTTGGGGATGCCCCCGAGTGGCATCCCCTCTTTCTTCTAACGACCATATCATGTGTTTTACTTGGAGCTATATTTTTATTCGTCACATATCATGTGTTTTGCTTGGAGCATCTTGTATCTTTGCTTGCTTTGTTTGTTAGTTTTCCCTTTGTATCCTTGCTGTACACACCTATTTGAGAAAGCCAAAATCATGCTATGATTTGTTAGAATTGCTCTATGTGCTTCACTTAAACTTTTTTGAGCTATAGAATTGCTCTAGTGCTTCACTTATATCTTTTTGAGCACGGTGTGCTTGGAAACTTTTGTAGAAATACTCTCATGCTTCACTTAGATTAATTTGAGAGTTAGTAAATTTTTGAAGAAATCCTCTCATGCTTCACTTATACCTATTTCAGAGATGAAATCTTTATGCTCATATGCTTCACTTAAATTTGTTTGAGCTTGCGAAAAAGGAATGGCAATATATGAAACTAGTCCCAAAGTGATAGATATCCAAGGAGGATATAATAAAAACTTTCATGAAGATCATTGGACAAATTAAACTTGATTCCTTGTAATAGTTTTGAAACATGATGATAGTAATATGTGAGTCAAGTTAATGAGTAATTATGCTTAGTAGGAATATTGGTGTTAAGGTTTGTGATTCCCTATGCATGCACGAAAGTCAATCACTACTAGGAAAAACGTTATAGGTAGGACATCATTAGTAGCGCTGGAAAATAACAACCGCTGCTACTAATTAGTAGTAGTGCTGGCTTTTGGCAGCGCTATAAGTGAAGCCTTAGAAGTAGCGCTGGAAATATAAGCGGCGCTACTGGTAAGTGGGACCCGACGAGCCCACCGACGCTAGCTGTAGTAGCAGCGTTGCCCATAATAAAGCGCTACTGCTAATATTTTAGCAGTAGCGCTCGCTGCGTGAAAAATGCTACTGCTACGGGGCCCCACTTAGTAGTAGCGCTGCTCCACACAAACGCTACTACTGATGCCCATAGCAGTAGCGCTGCGTGTATTACAACACTACTACTAATCGTGGCTGGTGCCACCTTTTCACCCACACACCCCCTCTCTCCCTCTTCCTCCCCCCTTTGCCCTCTCCCCTCCTTTCTCCTCTCCCCTCTCTAAGTTACTTCTCCACCATTATTGCCCTTCTTCTCTCTTCCTTCTACACCTATCTTCTCTCTCCATTAATGCCCCACTCCACCATAATTCTTCTCCATCAATGGCCTCTTCTAGCTCTATCTTCCACATTTATTTGGCTCTCCCTCCTTCCATACATATAGATCTAGCTAGATCATCTCTCTCCCTCTCCATTAGTTAGCTAGAGTCATCTCTCCTCCCAACAACTAGATCTAGCTAGCTATTTAGCCATCCACTTTCGATCCCTATAGGTCGCGAAGGCCTAATGATCTAACCGTGCACAATCTCTCTCGGGGTATAGGTGAGTAAAAAGTTGTGCATTTCAAGAATGTGAATATGTGTGTTTGTGATATGAAGGGATTTGTGTGAGTGACATGCCCCGTGAGTTGCTTATGTTTTGCCGAAATGTCGATTTATTTCCGTTTCGACGAATTTCGAGCAAACTCGATATGTCCTATTTTTAGGCAAGGTCATGCGAAATTTTTATATGACTTTGATGCATGCATGCATTTTGTTTATGACCCTTTTGCTTGTTATACCGTGCAGTCATGAAGGTGAGTGGAAGGAAGGTGGATCGATACTTGCAATCCGCGGTGATGGACATGTATGAAAATAATCGGACTGGGATTAGATGTCCGTGTACAAGATGCAAAGAAGGACTCATTTTGGACCCTTTTGATCGTGGCAGTTTGAAGGCGCACCTGCTGATGTATGGTTTCATGGATGGCTATACTCGGTGGATAAGTGAAGATGATGATGAGGACGTCCACATGACAGGGAATAACGACATGGGGCTAGACGAAGAGATGACCGATCGACACGAAGACGATGGCGCCAGACATGGCGGCGGGCAAGAGTCCGGACATGGCGGCGGAGAAGATTCCAGACACGACGTAGAAGAGTCCTGACATGGCGGTGGAGAAGATTCCGGACACGGCGAAGAAGAGTCCGGACATGGCGGAGAAGAGGCGACGGACACGCCGCAGTCTTCAACGCTACTAAGTTCAGTCATGCAGGACCCTCATGTTCGAGACCTCATTCGCAAGAGTACGACTAGCGACAGAGCTGCTTCTAGAGAGGAGGCCAAGCTAGCGCAACTTGAAGTAGACTCGAAGACTCCATTGTATGACGGTTGCGATCCCGAGGTGACCCGCTTGAGTTTCACGCTCGAACTTCTAAAGACGAAGGCCAAAAACAAATGGACAGACAAAAGCCTCGATGAGCATTTGAAGTATCTACATAATAAAGGTCTTCCCGCGGGAAACCTGTGTCCTACTAGTGTCGAGGAGGAAAAGAAAATCGTTTGCCCTCTTGATCTGCCGCACATTAGATACCACGCATGCATCAACGATTGCATCATTTATCGCGGGGAGCACGTGGAAAAAACCAGCTATCCAGTGTGCAATGCTTCTCGATACAAGAAGGCAGGAAAGAAAGCTCCTCGGAAAGTTGGCTGGTACTTTCCGATCACTCCCCGTCTGCAGCGGTATTTCGTAGATCCTAAGGAAGCAAAGCTCATGCGCTGGCACGCAGAGAGGAAGAAACCCGACGATGGAGATGATCCGAAGCTGAGACACCTCGCAGATGCTAGCCAGTGGAGAGCATTCAACGCCGAATATCAATTTTTCGGAGAAGATGCAAGGAACATCGTGCTTGGTGCGAGTACCGATGGCATGAATCCGTTTGGAAACCAGAACACCAACCACAGCACACGGCCCATCTTTGTATGGATGTACAACCTCCCCCCATGGTTGTGCATGAAGACAAAGTACATACACATGAGCATGTTGATTCAAGGGCCGAAACAACCGGGAAATAATATTAACCTGTATATGGGGCTTCTGAAAGAGGAGTTAGACACGTTATGGAAATCGCCGGTCAATACATGGGACGCCAGCACATGAGATTATTGCTATACGAGAGCCGCGCTAATGACGACGGTGCACGACTATCTCGGTTACGGGTACACTTCAGGCCAGGTGTGCCACGGATACTGCGGATGCACGAGGTGCATGGATGATACAACGTCTCAGCAGCTTACGTCAACGAAAGATGGCGGGTCTGGGAAAATCGTGTACATGGGGCATCGTAGATGGCTCAAGAAGGATGACCCGTGGAGAAAACATGGAGATCTATTCAATGGTTTGGCTGAGCATCGAGGACCTCCACATAAGAGGAGCGGCGCCGAAATCAACGAGCTGTTGAATAACTGGGAACAGTGCCCCGCGCCGGGAAAGATGGAAAAGGCGCCGGAGCCGCTGCTGAAGGTATGGAAAACGAGGTCTGTTTTCTGGGACTAGGAGTACTGGCACAATCACGACACGCCTCATTGCCTTGATCAAATGCATATCATGAAGAATGTCCTCGAGAGCTTGCTTGGCACACTGATGAACATGCTGGACAAGACCAAGGATGGGCCGAAGGCAAGGAAAGACTTGGAAGATTTGGAGATCAGGAGAGATCTCCACATGCCCCGTAAAAAGTCGACAGAGGAGACGGAGGCGGAGGCGGGGCTGCTACTTCTTGAGCATGCGTTGGTTTTCCCTTGAAGAGGAAAGGGTGATGCAGCAAAGTAGATAAGTATTTCCCTCAGCTGTTGAGAACCAAGGTATCAATCCAGTAGGAGATACAAGCAAGTCCCCAATAGGTGTACCTACACAAAGAATCAAACACTTGCACCCAACGCTATAAAGGGGTTGTCAATCCCTTCACGGTTACTTGCAAGGATGAGATCTGATAGAGATAGATGGAAAAGATTGCGGAAAGTAAAAACACAAGTAAATAGATCTGAAAATATAAGATGGAAAATAGACCCGGGGGCCATAGGTTTCACTAGAGGCTTCTCTCATGAAGGCAAATATTATGGTGGGTGAACAAATTACTGTCGAGCAATTGATAGAAAAGCGCATAGTTATGACGATATCCAAGGCAATGATTATGCATATAGGCATCACGTCCATGTCAAGTAGACCGAAACGATTCTGCATCTACTACTATCACTCCACACATCGACCGACTCCTGCCTGCATCTAGAGTATTAAGTTCATGAAGAACAGAGTAACGCATTAGGTAAGATGACATGATGTAGAGGGATAAACTCAAGCAATATGATGAAAACCCCATCTTTTTATCCTTGATGGCAACAATACAATACGTGCCTCGCTACCCCTACTTTGTCACTGGGTGATGACACCGCAAGATTGAACCCAAAACTAAGCACTTCTCCCACTGCAAGAATTACCAATCTAGTTGGCCAAACCAAACCAATAACTCAAAGAGACTTGCAAAGATATGAAATCATGCATATAAGAATTCAGAAAAGACTCAAATAATATTCATAGATAATCTGATCATAAACCCACAATTCATCGGATCTCGACAAACACACCACAAAAGAGTATTACATCGGATAGATCTCCATGAAGATCATGAAGAACATGGTATTGAAGAGCAAAGAGAGAGAAGAAGCCATCTAGCTACTAGCTATGGACCCGAAGGTCTGTGGTGGACTACTCACGCATCAACGAAGGGGCAATGGAGTTGATGTAGATGCCCTCCGTGATCGAATCCCCCTCCGACAGATTACCGGAAAAGGCTCCAAGATTGGATCTCACGAGAACAGAGGCTCCTGGCGGCGGAAAAGTATTTTCGTGGCTCTTTTTTGGTATCCAGGGAATATTTGGGAATTTATAGGCCAAAGAGTAGGGTTAGGAGGGCTGCTGTGGGCCCACAAGCCAGGGGGGCGCGCCCTACCCCCCTGGGCGCGCCCCTGTGGCTTGTGGCCACACGGCAGCTCTCCTGCCTTGGTCTCCAAGCTTGGTAGGTTTCTTCTGGTCCAAGAAAAATTATTCTGAAGATTTTATTCTGTTTGGACTCCGTTTAATACTCCTTATCTGCAATACTCAAAAACAAGGAAAAAACAGAAACCGGCACTAGGCAGATTAATAGGCTAGTCCCAAAAATAATATAAAATAGCATATTAATGCATATAAAACATCCAAAACAGATAATATAATAGCATGGAACAATCAAAAATTATAGATACGTTGGAGACGTATCAGGGGCCAAGGGGCAGAAAAGTCAACAAGAAGGAGGAGAATTATTGCCCCCCTTCTTGCTTCACCTTAAGTGCGAAGGAGATCGATCAATTCATCAAGTGCCTTACGGGAATCAAAGTCAGTTCCGCTTACTGTGGGAAGATAAGCAGATTTCTAGACACCAAGAAGAAAAGGTTCAGCGGGATGAAGTCTCATGACTGTCACGTGATGATGACGCAGATACTCCCGGTTGCCATTAGAGGGATAATGGACAAGCACGTCTGTGACACGCTTACTGGTCTCTACAACTTCTTCGACGTTATCTCTCGAAAGTCCATCAGTGTGAAGCAGCTCCAAAGGCTACATGAAGGGATCATTGTCATACTATGTGAGCTTGATATGTACTTCCCGCCCGCGTTCTTTGACGTCATGGTGCATCTGTGTGTCCACATCATGGACAACATCATCGACCTCGGGCCGACATTCCTTCACAGCATGATGCCGTTCGAGAGGATGAATGGGGTCATCAAAGGATTCATTCGTAACATGTCCCGTCCCGATGGGAGCATCGTCCAGGGTTATCTGACCCAAGAGTGCATCTCCTTTTGCGAGAATTATATAGGCGGCGGAGACCCTGTTGTTGGTTTGCCCGTCAATAAGCACCATGGGAGGCTCGGAGGAGAAGGTCACAGCAACGGCCGGAGGGAATTGCACGTGGACTACTCGGATCGACGGGACGACTTTAACAGGGCTAACTTAGTAGTGCTACAACACCTAGATGTGGTAGATGATTATGTGACACTGCACAAAGAAACCATCGCAAAGAAGTACCGTGATCAGGGGATGCGCAAGACGGACGACGAAGTTACTGTAGAGCACAATGCCACTTTCTTGCGTTGGTTCATAGAGCAAATTCTTGCTAATCCCCCTGAAGAGGGCAGTTCGGACGGATTGCTCATACACGCCTTAGCACATGGCCCCACGCCCAAACTCGCGTCCTATCAGGCATACGATATCAACGAGTACACGTTCTACACGGAGGCCAAAGACATGGACAGTGATTACCAGAACTCAGGGGTGACGATTGAATGCGTGACCGACGCCAACGGCACAACTGAAAGATTCTACGAAAGGGTCAAAGAGATCTGGGAGCTTGACTACGCTGAATTTCACGATGCGATGATGTTCCGTGTCAGATGGGCTAAGTCCGTCGTAAGAGAAAACAAGTATTTCACTACCATGTCTATACCCGACGCGAATAGCGCTACCGTGAACGTTAACGTCATCACCAAAAATGAGCCATGGGTACACGCTAAGCACGTGACACAATGCTTCTTCATAACCGACCCGACCAATCCCGACCGTGTTGTCGTGAGGAGAGGCAAAAGGAGCATCGTCGGAATGGATGGAGTCGCCAACGAGGAAGACTACGACCAATACGGCAACCCTATGAGGGAAGATGACGATGACGATGAAGCATACATGAAAAGAAGAATCAAGACTACATTACCTAAGAAAGATCGTACTCCATGGTGCCGGAAAAGTGATAACGAGGGGCTCAATTATACGACAACAAACAAGAAAGGGAAGAAGCTCAATGTGAAACTTCGTCGACGCAGCTGAGAAACCATCATTTATATATATGTATCTATTTTGTGTATGCACTTAAGTAACCGTTATCGGTCAAATGATGTATACATCGTATCCCCTTCAACTACCACAACATGGTTCCGGTGATATTCGCGCAGTGTGGGAGGGAGACGTTCTCGTCGACTGTGTGCGAGGCCGTTGGGATAAAAAAAACAAAAGGGATAAAGAAATACAAAAGAAAAAGAAAAGTAAACAGAAAAGGAAAGGAAAATAATAAAAAGAAAAGAAATAATAATAAAAAGAAAACTAAAAACTAGAAAAGAAAAATAATAAAAAGAGTTATCAGTAGCGCTAGATAAGTACCCATCGCTATAGCTAAGCTAAGTTAGCTATAGCGATGGGTACTTATCCAGCGCTACTGCTATCTGTAAACTAGAAAAGAAAAATAATAAGAAAAATAAAAAGAGTTAGCAGTAGCGCTGGGTAAGTACCCAACACTATAGCTAACTTAGCTATAGCGCTGGTTCTTACCCAGCGCTACTACTATCTATACCCTATAGCAGTTAACCTCGCGGGATCTCTCCCCCCTCTCCCCCACTCCTTTGTCTCCGCCGTCGCCCTGCCCGCCCTCGACCTCACGACGCCGCCGTCCTCGACCTCGCCGCCTGCCGCCCGAGCCCGCCCTCGACCTCACGCCACCGTCCAAGGCCCTGCCTGCCCTCTCCCCCCTCTCCTCTGTTGCCGCCGTCCGAGGCCCTGCCCGCCCTCGACCTCACGCCGCCACTGCCCTCTCCCCTGTCCACCCTCGACCTCGCCGCCGGCCGCCCGAGCCCGCCCTCAACCTCACCGCCGCCGTCGCCGTAAGCCTCTCCTCTCCCCTGCCCTCCTCTCTCTTTAGCTAGGGCTAATTTTTTTTAGGAATTTTAATATGGAATGGAATTAGCATTTCAAGTTAGCATTTAGTTTTCATTTAGAATGTACAAAAAATTAGCATTTAGTTTTCATGTAATTTTCATTTAGTTTGCTTGGTTGTATAGAATGTACAAAATATTAGCATTTAGTTTTCATTGTTGTATAGAATGGAATTTCAAGTTAATGAAGCAAGACATTTTAAAACTTTTCCCTTCGTTCCAAAATATTTTAAGTTATAGGTTTTTCTATGTCAAGCTTCTTTAGGGTTGACCAAGTCTATAGATGTTCATTGATGTTCCTTACTAGGGCAAAAAACTAACTAGGAAAAAAATTAGCTAGCTAGGGCAAAATACTAGCTAGGGCAAAAAACTAGCTAGGAAAAAAATTAGTTAGGACAAAAAACAGAATTGATATATGTTGCTATATGTTCATTTGCATATATGTTGCTATATGTTCATTTGCATATTCATTTGCATATATGTTGCTATATGTTCATTTGCATATATGTTGCTATATGTTCATTTGCATATTCCACTTTTTAGGAATGTAGTATGATATATGTTCATTGTTGTTCATTGTTGGTATATGATATATGATATATGATATATGTTCATTTGTTATATGATATATGTCATTGATGTTTTGCCGGAATGTCCGAGTGGCCTATGTTTTGCCGGAATGTTGATTCATTTCCATTCCGGCAAATTTAAGGCGCTCCATATGTCCACTTTTTAGCAAAGGTCAGGCCGAAAATTTCCGCGAATTTCGGCATGACTTGTGCTAGAAACTAGGACATATCGAGTGCCCGGGATTTGCCGGAAGGGGAATGAATCAACATTTCGACCAAATATAAGCCCCTTTTTATTATTCATTTTATTCGGCCTAGAAATAAACTAGCATACTTAAATAATCGTAGGAAACATGTCTGACCACGCGGAAGCCGGGGTTTCTGGTCGCCTCGAGGAAGACCCCGTCGAGGCAGCAAATAATTATTTTGATTACCTGGACGAACACCAGTTGCGGGTGCAGGGTGGCAGTGGCACCAACCCCGACACCGATACCAACACCGGCACCGACACTGGCACCGCCGACACCGACACCACCCCCGAGACCGGTGAAGGACCGAAGACGAAGAGGACACGAAAACCAAACGAGCTCGGCATTGGAAAAATTGTGGTCACGGCGATTCACCCCAAGAAATTAGAGCCAACGGCGCCGGAGGAAGCGTGCGCGTGCTACGACAATCAACTAGGATGCATCCTTAGGGAAACCGCCAACATCAACGATGAAAAGTTAAAGAAGATACCACATATGGAGCACATGCTCCTAACCAAGTTGCACAATAGGTTCTTGTTCCCCGGGCGAACTGAAAGCGAACTTCCGTGGAAGGACGAACCCATGATAAAGACAAACAACAAGGCGATGATGATGTTCACCAATGACTTGTCCGCTTGGAAAGTACGGGTGAAAAAAGCGATTGCGAAGAATGAACCATGGTCCAAGATTCATGCTGACAATCCGACACTAACGGAAGAGGAATTCGAAAAATTCAAGGAGACTTGCGCTAAAGAAGAAGTCAAGAAAAAGTCGGAGAAAATGAAGGCGCTCCAGGCCAGGAACATGCCTCCCCACTACCTCGGAAGACGTGGTTACGAGGGGAAGAGGCACGTATTGGCCAAGGAGGATGCCGAACGTGAAAGTCACGGAATCCCAGACCCCTTGGAGGAGTTCACCGACCCGTAGGAGCATGACTGGATCAGGGCCCGGTACAAGTGGGACCCCGTCAATAAAGTGTTTTACACGGACCCGAACACGAGGGAGTTCATGAGACTAATGGTAATTGTTATATTACCACCTTATATTAGCTTCCAATCAGTTCAACAACAAGTTTTGTCACATTTGTAAACCATCCACGTTCCTTTTGCAGAAAGAGCAGCACCAAAAGGCAGCCGAAAGCGACGAGTCTTCTCAGTCGTCGGCGAGGCCCAAGTGGGACACCCCTTTCAACCGGGCCCTAAACATACTGAAAAAGGTGTCGGAGGACAAACCGTCATCGTATGGACGTGTGCACGGCGTCGGAGATGGCGCCTCATGGAAGACGTGCTACCACGAGAAGCCGGAGGAAAGAAGGTAGAGACGGTTGCTTACTCAACAGACCATCGACTAGAAGGTCGCGCTTGCGGTCAATAAGTCCAAAGCTGAGACCAAAGAAGAGTTGGAAAAGATAGTCGATGCAAGGGTCAGTGCAGCGGTAGCTGGCGTCACGGCTGACTTCACATCTTCCATTTCCAGCTTGCTTCCGGCATTTTTTGAATGGACGAAGCAAAATCCAGATAAAGGGCCAACGGACTTTCCCCTTCCCAGCTACGTCGGGAGCAATTCGGTGAACATCGCACCACCAGCACCTGCTCACGCCACCGCACATGCTCCCATACCTGGTCCCGCTCCTGTTCATAGCAGCCCGTCCTCCGTCTCTGGCGTGCTCGATGGGGCTTCGTCTTTGGCTGAGCTCGACGCCCTCACGGTAATTGCGCGTCATACCCTCTTGACCAGCATATCTATACTCTTCCGTTTCAGTTGCCTTTCGGATGTTTGACGTCGCAGACATGTCTTCGCAGGCCGACGAAACCCCGTGCACACTACTGTATGACATCAATGGCCAGAAGGTGGACGTGGGAAAGGCAACGATCGTGAAGTCGAAGGACCGCATATTACACAACCGACAGATGCCCCATAGCGTCTTCAAAGTTTGCGTGGCCAGTGTCAAAGCGTGCTTCCAGGATTTGCCTCCTCTAGTACCAGTCGATGACAACGAGACCCCTAAACGGATTGGCTCATGCAAGAGCTGGTTGTTGCCTTGGCCGAAGACTCTTCTTCGTGTCGAGGCGCCTGGTAGCGCATCAACGACAACTCCTCAACAAGGTATGAACACCACCCCACCTACCCAATTACCTGCACCTGTTGTGGCGGGTGATAGCGGACGATGCGAGGAGAGCCTCCATTAGTGCCAGATGATGTCGCCCCCGTCGAAGAAGCAAATGTTGATGATGTCATGGAGGAGGATGATGATGACCCTAACGAGTATATCAATACCGCCTATGACGATGCTCGGGACTATGACTCTGGCTATGAGCGTGGAGATGACTTGATGCTGCCCGATTTGCCGTAGCCGGAACGCCCTAAGGCTGATTGCAAAAAGTCTCTCTTCATGCGATCCTCGCAGGAGACGCCTCCAGATGCCGCCTCTACCCAGCAAGAACAACGCGAGGGCCATCCACTGTTTAGCCCGACGACACTGGGGTGGTGGTTAGGGAAGGTATGGTGGGCTCACTACCGCCACCCGCCAAGAAGCAAAGGAGGAGACCGGGGAGGAAAGGCTCTAAAGGCGCCAGAGCTGCTTCAAGCAGCCAGCTGCCTCTGAAGCACCGGGAGGTAGACAGAATACCTGTCGTAGGTGTGGAGCGTTTCCATGTCGCCGGCCACCCGATCCTACTTCAGAAAGCGCTAGAGGACATACTGAACAATGATCTAAGGAGACTTCATGATGATGTGCTGGCCAGAGAGAAAAGCCTTCTCATCTCGGAAAAACCAGGATACACGCTTTACACGGCTCAAGTTCCGGGTGGGAGGTTATACGTCGATAGATGGCCCGCGGATAAGTTCATCCTGCGATTTCACTACATCTACGACATGTTCCACATGACCAAGCTGGATTTTCAGTTCATCTGCATGTATGCACTGTATCTCAACTACATCATCAGGCGCGAGAACATAAAATATATCTGCGTCGCGGACCCGTACTATATGCACAAGAGCTTCTTGGCAGTCTGCAAAGAGCACCGTGACTATGCGAGCAAGTATATCGGCGAGTTCATGGTCGCTAATAAGGACAAGGAAACGATTCTCCTGCCTTATCATCCCACGTAAGTCATCCGCGGATATCTTTTCGTAAGTTTTAATCATTCCTTTGCAAGCATGGAGGCTAATTTGAGGTGTACTTATTTTGCGCAGCGGGGGGGGGGGGGGGGGGGCGCCGTCCTCATCTGTTTGTACCCACAATACTCCCATGCTCTGTACTTGGACTCAGCGAAGAACATCAAGAAGAGGGATTACACGCACATAAAGAGTGTTCTCGATAGTGCCATTTTAACCTTCAGCCTTAGTGATGGATATATCAAGGTGAAAAAGTATAGGAATAAAGGGCCGGCTTTCGGCCATAAGACCGACTTCTGCTGCATCCAGTAATCAAACGATAGTAAGGCTGATGGATTCTACCTCATGCATCACATGATCGAGTACAGAAGGGATAATGAACGCCTTCGCATGTCAGCTACTTCCAGCGATGCCGAGATTGTCAACTGGGCCACAAGCATAGGAAGGACACCGGATCATCGAATCCGAGCTGAGTTTTATCACGTACAGTGTGAACTTGCCCAAGTGATCATGAAGGAGGTCCTCGAACAATCAGGGATGTTCTACCATGGGCCAATGAGTCGGGATAATGTCCGAACACTGCTCAACGCTCAGCGTCTGGACCTGAAGCCTTTCACGAAGCTCGGGTGCTTCCTCCATGACTATGAAGATAGGAGCACCGACATGGAGGAGTGATTGACGATGACAATTTGTATGTTTAATTAGTACAACTGTCTTTCTATGAACTAGCGTAGATCGCTCTAGTTAATTAGTTTGGGTATGAGGAACTTCGTTATTTATGTTTACTATAGGTTGCTTGTATTTTGCTAACTATGCCTCTTTGTGTTTCTCAAGTACATTATGTTGCATATTATCGTTGAATTCATCAACTTACGATGCAGGTACATAGATCGGAGATGGCGAAGGACTGCTACGCCGTATTCATTGGGAGGGTTCCAGGAGTGTACGACCACTGGCCAGACGCTCAGGCCCAGGTGGACAAGTACCCGGGCGCTAGCCACAGAGGGTTCGACAGCAGAGCCGAAGCGGAAAATAGTTACTTGAGGTGGATGCTACCGCAAGAGAGCGAGCAAAACCGGTGCCTCAAGAAGTACTACATAGTCGCGCTCTTGCTCATACTGATCTCTCTTCTCTTCTACATCATGGTTTAGATAGAGATGATGAAACTTAGCTATGTGCCATGACCACGCAGTTGCATTTATTCGAGACATGACTTATGTAGCGCTATTTTCGAGATGTTTGTGTTGGAGAATGATGATGATGATGATGATGGTATGACGAGACTACTGTGTGTGTATGATATGATGAGAATAATGTATGTTTATTATGATATGATGAAACTACTGTATGGAGCATGCACAAATACGTAGAGGGGAATTTAATCTGTGAAAGCAGGAATATTAGTAGTAGCGCTGGTTTATCAGCAGCGCTTGTTGTTTGCCAACGCTACTGCTAACCGTACTTACCAGTAGCCCTGGTTTTCCAGCGCTACTGCTACAACTTAGTTGTAGCGCCTTAGCAGTAGCGCTGCCACCAGCGCTACTGGTATGGGTAATTCTAGTGCTACTACTAGGCTTTCTCCTAGTAGTGAATAGTTATGAAATGAAGTTACATCCTACTTGTGGTGCATTATTCGGTGTTACTTATGTTCAATGCTCACTTATGTGATTTTTCGCTTCTTGGTTTGGTTGCTTCCCAATCTATTTGCTAGCCTTCATTTGTACTAAGTAGAAATACTACTTGTGCATCCAAAATCCTTAAACCAAGTTTTGCTTTATGAGTCCACTATACCTACCTATATGCGGTATTTCCATGCCGTTCCAAGCAAATTTGTATGTGCCATCTCTAAATTTTCAAAATAAATTTTCTCTTTTGTGTGCCCGTACCGCTCATGAAACGGTGGGGAGTGTCCAATATTTTTCCATGCTAGATGTGTTATTCTCAAGATGAGTGTTTATTCACTTGTCATTGCACGAGAGTGCGGCGGTAATAGGGATGCCCATTCCCGAAATGAAAAAGAAAAAAATATTTACTTTATGTTGTCAAATAATAAATTCCTTCGAAAGTGTTGGTATGGAAGGCAACCGTGGATACGGCCCGCCATGGAAAGTGAAAGTTTGGTGGAAAAAGGAATAAACTTTATTTTCTGTTTGGGAACCGCCTATGATATATCTAGCATGGAAAGTATTGTGAGCTACTTTGTCGTTTTCGTTGACAGGAAAAGCATGCCACCCAAAATATATTTTTTTCTCTCTCAATTTAAAACTTTGAGGTCTGGGACCTCTACAAATCCCTACTTCCCTCTGCGAAGGGCCTATCTATTTACTTTATGCAATTTTTATTTTTTGCTTTGAGTCTCCATCTTCTCTTATAAGCATCAACTAGGGGGCACTATGATCGTACTTGAGCATTGGACATAGCTAATATTTGATTGTGTTTCATGAATGGATCAATGATTGAGCATGATGGGCTAGGGATAACTTTCTTTAGTGTTGATATTTTGAAAGACATGGTTGCTTGTTGACATGCTTGAGTATTGAAGTCATTATGTTAAAACCAAACTATTGCTTTGAATCATTTACAAGACCAAATGTCCATGCTATACAAAGAAGAAAAGAATGTGATGAACATGTTAGGCAGCATTCCACGTCAAAAATTCTGTTTTTATCATTTACCTACTCCAGGACGAGTAGGAATTAAGCTTGGGGATGCTGAAACGTCTCCAACGTATCTATAATTTTTGCTTGTTCCATGTTGTTATATTATCATTCTTGGATGTTTTACAATCATTTTATTACCACTTTATATCATTTTTTGGGACTAACCTATTGACATACTGCCAAAGTGCCAATTGCTATTTTTGCTTGTTTTTTACTTCGCAGAAAAACAGTACCAAACAGAGATGAAACGCTGCGGGGATTTTTGTGGATTTTTTCCGGACCAGAAGAAACCGGATGGGCGAAAGAACTCCAGAAGAGGGGGCCCAGGGTGGCCAGCACCCACCAGGGCGCGCCAGAGGCCCCCTGACGCGGCCTGATGGGTACTGCGCACCTCGGGCACCCCCTCAACCGACTATCGTGCCTATAAATTCCCTGGAAATCCAGAAACCCTAGAGGAGTCGATGAAACACAATTCCAGCCACTGCAAGTTCCAGAACCGCGAGATCCAATCTAAACACCATCACGGAGGGGTTCATCTTCCTCATAGGTGCCTCTCCGATGATGCGTGAGTAGTCCACCATAGACCTACGGGTCCGTAGGCAGTAGCTAGATGGCTTCTTCTCTCGCTCTTATGATTCTCAATACAATGGTCTCTTGGAGATCTATTTGATGTAAACTTTTGGGGTGTGTTTGTTGGGATCCGATGAATTTTGAGTTCATGAACAGTTTCTATCCATGAATATTATTTGAGTCTTCTTTGATCTCTTATATGCATGATTACTTATAGCCTCGTATTTCTTCTTCGAATCTTTGGTTTAGTTAGGCCAACTAGATCGATTTTTCTTGCCATGGGAAGAGGTGCTTTGTGATGGGTTCGATCTTGCGGTGTTCTTTCCCAGTGACAGAAGGGGCAACAAGACACGCATGTATCGTTGCTATTAAGGATAACAAGATGGGGTCTATTCCTACATGAATAGATCTTGTCTACATCATGTCATCGTTCTTATTGCATTACTCCGTTTTTCCATGAACTTAATACACTAGATGCATGCTGGATAGCGGTTGATGTGTGGAGTAATAGAGGTAGATGCAGGCAGGAGTCGGTCTATCTATCTTGGATGTGATGCCTATGTAATGATCATCGCCTTGGATATCGTTATGACTATTCAATTTTCTATCAATTGCCCAACAGTAATTTGTTCACCCACCGTGCGCTATACTCATGAGAGAAGCCACTAGTGAACCCTACGGCCCCCGGGTCTACTTTTCCTATCATATTGCTTTCCGATCTACGTTTTTTGCAATCTTTGTTTTAGATCTACAAAACCAAAAACCAAAAAACATATTGCTGCATATTTACTCTTTTTATTTGTGTTCTTGAGAGATCTATCTCTCCTATCTATCAATACCTAATCTATCTTATTACCGTAGAGAGATTGACAACCTCTCTTTCGCGTCGGGTTGCAAGTATTTGTTGTTTGTGTGCAGGTGCTGCTTATTGGGTGGTGGTGATCCTCCTACTGGTTCGATAACCTTGGTTTCATAACTGAGGGAAATACCACTACTAGGAAAAGGCCTGTTAGTGGCGCACCTGTTTTGGCCATTAATGGCGCACTATAGGTGCGCCACTATCATCACGCCACTAGTAACAAGTACTAATGGCGCACCCCTGGTGCGCCATTAGTATACCAAACAATAGTGGCGCACCTGGCAGTGCGCCATTACTATGTCCCCTGGTGCGCCATTACTATGCCTCCCAGGGGGCCATATTTACCTTGTGCTCTGGGTTACTAATGGCGCACTTCTAGATAATGCGCCACTAGTGTGTTTATTGCAGTGCGCCACTAAAGTGCAGTGTGGTGCGCCACTAGTGTGAATATTAGGAATTTTTTTTTTCTTTTCTGATATTTGCACAGGTTACAAAATATATTACTGCACAGAATATAGACAGCACAACATATAAACAGCAGATTTATCGAATACAATAGAAGATTAGTCTCCGAATACAATTCATCATATTAGTCTCCGAATTCAAAATACCGAACAAAGTTAGAACATTACAAGTCTCGAGACCGCGAGTAGCGAGTTTGTCTTCACATTACAAGTCGATATCGATCATCTAAACTACCATCACATAGAAGAGAGCTGCGGTCATCACGATGAGCATTATCGCGATGAAACTGGTCTTCATCCGGTTCCTCCAACGCTCCCTCCTCTCTCCCGCTAGATAGCGCGCGTATCTAGCTTCCGCCTCCGCCCTAGTGGTGTACCCTTTATAACTGTTACCACTGAAACGGTGAACCTGTGTCGGACACTCCTCCCAGTCGTCGTAGAGTCCGGGAACCTTACCCTTGTACACGACATACCACGGCATCTCTATGCACTAGACAAACAAAACGTTAGTAGCAATTCACAGACAATACATAAGCAATATATAAGTATGCAACAAAAGGATCGGAAGAGAAAAGCAACACATTAATAGCACGATTCATGGTCCTACTAATAAATAGCATCGATTACATATAAGTTGAACGACTGTCCAAACTAAAGAGACATACAAGTTAATTAAAGTTTAATTACAACATGAGCTAATCGATATTTCAGAACTACATAGCATCACTACTTTCGACTCGACTCAGGGACCGGAGCGTGGATGAAGCCGCCGTCTATCGTGATGGTCATGAAATCGCGGTCGTTGTCAGCCTGCATTTGTAGCGTTGTTTCTATCTCACTGTTGGACGGTTGATATCTAAGGTAGAACTGCCCCGAGGTACGAAGGACATCTTGATGGATGATTTCCGCAAACTCCGACTGGATGCGAAAGAATTCTTGTCTGATGTCCGCGTCCTGGATTGCCGACAAGCGTGCGGCCCAATCTTTGAGATTATTTGGTAGCAGAAGGTGATTATGGTCCCGCACGATCGCCCACATGTGATGGAGGGCGTAGTAGGCATCCTTCTGACCGCCAGGCGGCTGCTTGACGTAGGGGAATGTCGTATTGTGGGTGAACACGTGCTTGCCGTACCTACAAATTGGCCTCTTGAAGGTGCCTCCAGATCTGGCGTAGCCGGGGAGAGCTTCATCAAGAACTTTTCTTGATATTTGTGTAGGCTTTCTTCGACTGACGGTCCGAGTCGAAATACGTGGCCATGGAATATTTCGGGCTTAAGAGGATGAGTGTGCAATGTGTGTCACTGCACAAAACACGGAATGTTAGAAAAAAAAAGAACGATCGAAATCTAAGAAATCATATGTTACGGGGCGGTGAGGGGATGACTTACTCGGGAAAGTAAGGCACGAGGAAGTTATCCTTATCTGGGTTCGCCAGAATGATGCCTTCGAGGTATGAACTCACGACTTGCCGGTCCCCAGCGCTGTCCAAGATCTTGGCACGCATGTAGAAGGGGTCGACTATCACGATGTCCGGGGTCTTGTCTCTAATGATCCGCATCTCCATACTGAGCGAAAATAGCCGAATGAAGGTGTAGTGCAGCGGATGAAGGTTAAACATAGCGAAGATGTCATCAAACCGCAGGACGATCATACACCCGATGGTGCTATCGACAAAGCCCTTGCCCTCTGGCACCTTGGCCACGAAAACCGGGTATGCCACATCATTCTCGAAGAAACGCCGCTTCTCCAAAGAAAGAACACTGTCATGCAGACTCCGCATAGCACCGGTTGCAGCATTGAGCATATTAGTCGATAGCATCGGCCTACCCGCCACATGCACCCTCCTCGAGATATCCTTAGGTGAAGGTGGCCCATCCTGAGCACGGATCGTACTCGGTGCCGGCTGGCTCGCACCCTTAATCTTTCTTTTCCGTCCCTTCTTCTTCTGCTGTAATGGGATCGAGTTCTGCTGAGAGACCGCCTTCTTGAGTGTGTTGGGGCTGATAATATTTCGCACCTCGGCTATCTGAGGCTCGGTGAAGGCGGCAGCTGGAGGCGTCTCCTGAGAACTGAACGCCAGACGACGCCTGTTGCAATTGGGTTTCTCCGCGGTACCAGGTAGATCGCGATCGTCTTTTGCAGGGTTGGGTTCTTGAGAAGGAGGCCCCAAGAATTCGTCACCGTACCCATGTTCGTTGAAGTACTTATCGACTTTGGTAAATGTACCATCGTCGTCGTCGTCGTTGTCCGGATCCTGTGCCATATGCATGTCCGGATCCTGTGCCATATGCATGTCCGGCATGTCCGGTAGCGTTGCGGCGGTCTTGCCATGGCTTGGCGCCGGCACGACTGGCGGTGTCGTCTGTGGGGTGGTGTCCCCCGCCCCCAAACGAATCTGGCTCTTCGGCCAAAGCAGGGGCCAGCTTAAGCAGGCGTTGAGGGTCATCACATCATCTTCGTCGCCCCAGCGGGTCGAAACGGAGGTAACAAGTCATCGCAGCCCGGCAGCACCCGAACCAGTTGAACCCTATACACGGTGGGTGGCATCGGATTACCGTGGAACACGGGGTTGCCCGGTTGAACGATTCTGGCCTTGGCGACATCGATCAACTCGCCGCCCACGAAGTGCAGGAGAGTGCATGGAACGTCGGCGGCGCCCTGCGAAAACATGTAGGGCGTCAGGGATGCCCAGTCAAAGGCAAGGAGATGAAGTCATCGGCCGAGAGGCTTAGTTACCGTGATGGCGTCGAGCTCGGCTAATGTCGAGGCACCGCCAACGGCGGGCGTGCAAGTGACGGAGGGGCCGCTTGCTGCCGAGGTGCCGGCCGGCGTATTCTTCCCACACCCGGGTGCATTAAGCTCCAATGCCCGCGCCGGCGCCGGAGACACCAATACCGCCTCCGCCGGAGACAACAATGGCGCCGCCGGCGCGTTGTGCGAGTTGCTGCCCGTGAAGCTGGGAATCGGGGGCGGCCCCTGTTGGCCGCCCGCAATCCACGCCTGCAGCCCCTCAATCATGGTAGGCACAATGGCGGTGATCGTCGCTCCCAGTTGGTCTCGCACTTGCTCTTGGACCATCTCCGGAATCCGCACCACTTGTGCCTTGAGTTCTTGAACCTCGCGCTGCTGGCTTCCCGAGCTGGTCTTTCTCTCCTTTCGCCCAGAGTTATAGTATTCCGACCATTTCGTGGACAAGCCTTTGCCGGCCACACGACCAGCTGACGACGGCTTACTGAACTTATCCTTGTGTTTCATTACGTTCAACGCCCTATTTAAAGTGGTGTCCCAAGGGGAGCTCTGAGACGACCCCGCGCTACTGCTTTCAGTGTCCTGCGGAAGGAACGTGAACCATTTAGAAATTTGGCTTCATTAATTAGAATGCAACCATATGGAGCTAATTACGCGGGGGTGTATTCCTTACCAGAACAAGCTCAAGCGCCTTGGTCTTCGGATCCGTGGTAAGCTCCTTTGTTACCGGGTCCACCTTGTACCGGGCCCTGACATAGTTCCTGGTCTGCTTGTCACGGTATTTATCGAAGAGGGGCGGTAGGCCTTGCTCGGCACGCTCCGCGTCCTCCTTGTCCCATATAGGTTCCGCCACTCTGTAACCGCCGGGACCGAGTTTGTGGACCCCTAAGTTCAAGTCCCGCATATCTTTCCCCCACTGACTTGATTCCGTGGACCCCGGGGACTCGCACTTGGCCTTGAACTCGAGGTAGTCAGCTTCGCTGATCAAAGGATTTGTCTCCTTGATCTTCTCATAACTATCACCTCTTAGAATCCTTCTCCTCACCGCGGCTCTCCAAGTAGCCAGGGCCGTGCTCATCTTCGTGAGGGCGGCACTGTTCACTTTATTCCCTGAGAGGCGTGTGTTTGCGACGTCACCGGGGAACTTGTATCGTTCGTGCAGCTTCGTGAAGAGGAGGTTGCGCAAATTCCCTCGGTCACGATGCCTTAGGTTCTCGGTGTTGATCGAGACGGTGCTCCGGAGAATGCACCCGAGTTGTCCCGAGTACCCACTGACTAATTCTTTGGGCGCCGTTGGATGCCCACTGGAGGACACTTCAGTAAATTCCTGCTTGACGGTGCCGAGCACGTTCGGGCGCCGGTCCTTTCGTTGCCTCTTCGGTTGGCTGCCATCTGTGCATGCGCTGCCATCATCAGTGGTGGCATCCTCGGCGGCACCATCAGTGGTGTCATCCCTGACGCCACTAGGGGTTGTGTAGTCGGGATCGGTGTCTTCCGCGGCGTCCTCATAGCGGTGAGGTTCTTCCTCCATCTCCTGGGACAGCTCCCAGAATTGCTTGCCCGAACCGCCGGCATCGTTGTGGGTCATGTTCGCTCTAAATAGGAAAAAAGTTTGGTCAAAAATTTGGTTATTGTCATGGAACAAGATCTCTAAGTTGACCAAATAACCTAATTCTCGAGGAATGTCGCCAAAAAGTTGGTTATTGTCAAGGAACAATTGAGAGATGTTTGTGATATTGCCTAGGTGTTTTGGGATGGAACCTGTTAGTGTGTTGTTGCTAAGGTCCAAGTCCCTTCCTAACCCCCTTCTTCTTGTCTCCTCTCACTATCTCTCTCACACACATGGCAAGCAACCTTTCACGGAAATGGCAAGTTACTAAGATACCCCGGCCCATGCATTAGTCGCAAGTACCCCATATGTCCTATTTTTAGCAAAGTCATGCTAAAACTCACGGAAAATTTCAGCATGACCTTTGCTGAAAATAGGACATATGGAGTACCCGAATTTGCCGGAACGGAAGTTAATCGACATTCCGGCAAACTCAAGGGCCTCTCGGGGTACCTGCAAAATCATTATCCCACCCCCGCCCCGCTGCAACCCCATAACACCCCACAATATCATCACGACACAATGGTCGGAGACAAAACCCCCCAATATCATCACGACACGATGGCACAAAAATGGCATGCTATGTAGCCTTAATGCTACAGAACATATGAAATACATGCCAGCAATATATATGATATAAACTCCAATAATTTTTGAATAAAAACAGTAGCTAAAAACAGTAGCAAGCAAAAAATTCATTTGACAATGGTGGATCAGATACAAAAATAATGTGAGAAAATGCAGACAAATACTAACAGATTGAAAAGCAAGGGATTATGCAAGGAATATATTTCTGTAGATGTCAGGTTCAGTACTTCTATCATGACAACTAGGAACTAAAGGTGTCGTGCTCAATTGGTATCTTAATTTATGTGCGGAGGCAAGAGCTGAAACTAAACCAGAATCTCAAGTTTTGGTTTGCCTTAGAATGTATTATTGCTACACACATAATTATTGTTCTTGTACATGATCTCAACTTCTCAGATGACCTCATTAGCATTTTATATATTGCACATACTCTAGCCTCACAAGGATCCCATTTTTCAAAGCCAGAAAAACACTGAAGAGTCTAAACTATGGTGACAAACCAAGGTTCAGAGCAATAAATAGATCACTAAAATCAGTCTGAATGTGCCATTTTCCCCAAAGTGCCATCATAGTTAAGATTTATAGCGCAGTTCTATGTTCCAAGTTTAAGCATTATGCAAGTTACTTATGAGAATACACTAATGTTCCAAGGTACTTATGTTCCATGTTCCAAGTTTATAGCTCAGTTCTATGTACCAAAGCAGCAAGCAAAGCATCCTGCTGCTAGATCATCCCTCCCTCCTTCTCAAGAACAGCAAAAGAGAGAGAGTGTGTGTTGATTTCTAGGTCATGATTACTGATTTTATTCCCAATTTTTTTACTAAGCAGCCATCAATCCATATCAATACAAATTTCATACTAAGTCAGCATATATCCAAATCAGTATACAATTTAGCAAACAATTGAGCATACACCCAAGCATACACCTCGGGCTAGCAAACAATTGAGCATACACCCAATTTAGCAAACAACTGAGCATACAAATTTATAAAGCTAGCTACCACCCCCTAATTTCGAATTCCTAATAAAGAGAAGAAAAATACAGAGAAGAAAAGAGATAAAAGGAAGATATGAGAGAGAGAGGATGAGACAGAGAGGGGCGGAGGACCTTACCAGCAGCGGCTTGGCTGGCTCGGCCAAAGACGCACCTCCTGCAGGGTGGCGGCCGATGGGACGGAGAGGCTGATGGGAGGGGCGGGGGCGGACGGGGCGGCGGCGGACGGGCCCGGGGCGGCGGTGGACGGGCCTGGGGTGGCGGGGTCGGGGTCGCCAGGTGGCGGCTCGAACCCTAGCTCCACGGGATCGAGCTCCCTGGTCTGGTAGAGAATGAGAGAGGATGAGATAGGAGCGAGCTGGCCGGTCGTATTCTGTGTATGTAGGTGGGGGGGGGGAGGGCTAACAATGGCGCACCTCGGAGGGGTGCGCCATACATACCTATAGCAATGGCGCACCTATGCCTGGTGCGCCATAAATATACATATAGCAATGGCGCACCTCTGCCTAGTGCGCCATAAATATACATATAGCAATGGCGCACCTTTCCCTGGTGCGCCATTACTAACTTTTTTTTATTTTTAGTTGCATCTAATAATTTTTTAGAAAATGACGATCAAATTTGAAAACATTTATGAATATGAAAAAATATCATCAAATTTGTTATTTGAAAATATTTATGAATATGAAAAAATATCATCAAATTTGTTATTTGAAAATATTTATGAATATGAAAAAATATCATCAAATTTGTTATTTGAAAATATCATCAAATTTGTTATTTGAAAATATCATCAAACATCATCAAATTTGTTTTTTTTTTGATTTTTAATTGCATTCATTTGTGAATTGGTAAAACATTTATGAATATGAAAAAATATCATCAAATTTGAAAAAATATTCATGAATTGAAAACGTGCCCATGAAATTTAAAAATATTCATGAGTTCAAAAAATATCATCAAATAAAAATTGGTATACCAGAATAAACATAAATACCAGAATAAACATAAATAAATATTCATGAGGACTAGAACAGAAGAAATATCATTTCCATATGTCGAAATACAATCGAGAAATGAAGACTACAATTTAAATACAATCGATCTTAGCTAGCTATCTTTTCACAATCTTCTTGCCCTTCTTTTTCGCAAATGGAGTTCTTCTCTTGAACGGACGTCCTTTAGGTAGGGTGGTCCTGCTTCTTCTTGTGGTGTATGGCACTTCATCGTCGTCGTCATGTTCCATCTTCGGGTCGCCGTACTTGTCGAAGTCTTGCTCATTGGCGACTCCATCCATTCCGATGATCTTCCTTTTGCCTCTCCTCACGACAACACGACTGGGCTTTGACGGGTCGGTAATGAAGAAGCATTGGTCCACTTGGGAAGCCAGTACCCATGGCTCATTTTTTGCGGTGACGTTTGCGCCCGCGGTCTTGGATTTGGCTTCGGGTATAACCATGGTGGTGAAATACCGGTCTTCTTTTAGGACGCTCTTGGCCCATCTGACACGGAACATCGGGACCTTCTCTCCAGCGTAGCTCAGCTCCCAGATCTCCTCGATCCTTCCGTAGTATCTGTCCTTGTCGTTACCGGTGTAGGATTCCATCGTTACCCCGGAGTTCTGATAACCATCGCTCTTCATGTCCTTTCCCTTGGTGTAGAATGTGTAGCCGTTGATATCGTACGCCTCATACGTCATCAGGTTGTGCTCGGCGCCCTGTGACAAGGCGAATATGAGTTGTTCTTCCGCGGAAGAATCCTCATGTAAAGGGTATGACAGAAGCTTCTCCTTGAACCAACGCGTGAAACATGAGTTGTGCTCTTTGATTATATCTCCGTCCGTCCTCTGTTGGCCTCGGTCATTGTACGTCTTCTCAATAAAGGTTTTGTGCTCTACCACCCAAGGATCGACCATGTCTATGTGTTGTAGCGCGACTAGGTTTGCCCTTTCAAAGTCGGCGAGTCGACCCTCGAAGTCAACATGCATTTTGCGGCGACCCTCGCGGTGACCCCATCCAGCGAGCCTGCTGAGGTGCCTGTTGACGGGCAGACCAACGGGGTTCTCGATGCCTAGATAATTCGTGCAGTAGGAGATGCACTCTTCGGTCAGAAAGCCCCTGGCTATGCTTCCCTCTGGACGTGACATGTTGCGAACGTATCCTTTGATGACACCATTCATCCTGTCGAACGGCATCATGCTGTGCAGGAACGTCGGCCCGAGTTGGATGATATCCTCCACGATATGGACCAGCAGATGCACCATAACGTCGAAGAATACGGGCGGGAAGTACATCTCAAGCTCGCATAGTATCACCACGATCTCTTCCTGTAGCCTTCTGAGTTGCCTCACGCCAACCGACTTTCGAGAGATGACGTCGAAAAAGTTGCATAGGCCAAATAGCGTTTCACGGACGTGCGCGTCCATGATCCCACGGATTGCAACTGGAAGTATCTGCGTCATCAGCACGTGACAGTCGTGAGACTTCATCCCGCTGAACTTCTGCTTCGCTGAGTCTAGGTATCTGCTTATCTTCCCCGCGTAACCGTAAGGAAGTTTTACTCCTACGAGGTAGGTGAAAAACTGCTCGATCTCCTCCTGACTTAGAGTGAAGCACGCGGGAGGGAAGTCATTTCCGATCTTCTTGGCCTTTTTGCCTTTGCGACGACTTTCCGTGTCCTTCGCCTCATCATCATTATCATCATCATCATTAGCGTGAAGCTCCTCCCTGATGCCCATTGATTTCAAGTTTGCCCTTGCTTTCGGCCCATCTTTGGTCCTCTCTGGCATGTTGAGCAGGGTACCAAGCAGACTCTCGCACACGTTCTTCGTGATATGCATGACATCAAGGCTGTGAGGCACACAGAGGATCTTCCAGTACGGCAAGTCCCAGAAAACAGACCTCGTTTTCCATACCTTCAGCAGCGGCTCTGGCGCCTTTCGCTTCTTTCCCTGCAGTGGGCACTCTTTCCAATTTTTCAACAGCTCGTCTATTTCCTCGCCGCTCCTCGTACGCGGGCATCTTCGGGGTTCGGTTTCACCATCGACAGATCCTTGCGTTTTCTCCATGAGTCATCGTCGCGAAGCCACCTTCGATGTCCCATGAACACGGTTTTCAAAGACCCGGGATCTCTATCTAGCTGGCGATACGTTGTGTCATCCATGCACCTGACGCATCCAGAAAATCCATGGACCACCTGCCCCGCGACATATCCGTAACCGAGATAGTCATGCACCGTCGTGAGCAGTGCGGCTCTCATAGGGAAATATTCTTTCTCTGCGGCGTCCCACGTATTGGCTGGCGTTTTCCACAGCGTGTCTAGCTCCACTTTCAGCAGCCCCAGATACAGATTGATGTCGTTCCCTGGTTGTTTCGGCCCTTCAATTAGCATACTCATGTGAATGTACTTCCTCTTCATGCACAACCAGGGGGGAAGGTTGTACATCCACACAAACACAGGCCAGGTGCTATGTGTGCTTCTCTGGCTGCCAAACGGATTGACTCCATCGGTGCTCGCGCCCAGCACGATGTTCCTTGGATCGTCCCCAAATTCTGGGTGTTCAAAGTTCAACGCTTGCCACTGGCTCGCATCCTTAGGGTGACTCAGCATCTTGTCTTTTTTATTTATCTCCGGATCATTTCCGTCATCTTCTCGCTTCTTCTCCTCCCTATCCGCGTGCCAACGCAGGAGCTTTGCTACCTTAGGGTCCGCGAAATACCGCTGCAGATGAGGAGTGATCGGAAAGTACCACACCACTTTTCGAGGAGCTTTCTTCCTCTTCTTGTATCGAGTGACGCCGCACACCGGACATATGGTAGACTACGCGTGCTCGTCCCGATAAATGATGCAATTGTTCATGCACACATGGTATTTCACGTGCGGTAAATCCAGAGGACACACGATTTTCTTCGCCTCCTCGAAACTGGTCGGGCACTTGTTCCCCTTGGGAAGACGTTCGTGCCAGAATGACATGTTCTCGTCGAAGCATGCGTCGGTCATTTTGTGTTTTACCTTCATCTCCAGAGCCATGAGCGTTACTTTCAGGCGGGTATCCTCGGGCCTGCATCCTTCATACAATGGAGTAACCACGTCTATCTCCAGTTGATCCAGCTTGGCTTTCTCTCGGGCGGCAGCTCTTGCGTTATCCGTCTGCTTGAGAAGCAGCTCTTGAATATGAGGGTCCTGCACCCAGCCCATCGATGGTCCATCGTCATCTGCTCCGGCATATTCATCTTCATGATCATGCCCTTCGTCTGCTCCGGCATCTTCCTCATCATCATGTCCGGCATCTTCTACATGATGACTGTGTACTACTGCATCTACTTCGTGATCATGTCCTGGAGATTCTTCGTCTTCTCGCCCGCCCTCGCCGCGGTTGTCTTGCTGCCCTTCCTCATTTCTTGCCCGGCCCCCATGGACGACTTCATAATCATCTTCATCACCTTGCCACCGATAGCCATCCATGAAACCACGCAAGAGCAGGTGGTCCCGCACCTGTACGGAATCCGGGTCCATAAGGCTCTTCAGCTTGCATCTTCGACACGGACATCTTATCTCCGTCTCGTTCTTTTGAAGCATCTCGGCCTTCGCGGAGCTCAAAAACCTATTCACGATGCCTTCGGTCATCGTGCGGACCATGGTCTCCTGCGGGGTAGAGCAAAACGATATTTTAGAACCAAAAAAAAAAATTGGCATGACTTTGCCTAAAAATAGGACCAAAAAGAATGCATAGTGCCAAATTCTCGCCGAAACGGAAATGAATCAACATTCCGGCAAAATATTGGCAACTATCGCATTTCAAATACCGGTACCTGCAAACACAAACATATGCAACACCACAAACATACGTAGATCTAGGCCATAAAAAGTGCATGTGCACGTTGTTGGAGGGAGAAAAAAGTAGATCTACAACATAAAGAAAGCTTTCCCCTTACTTACCTATCAAAAAAAGGAAATTTAACCACTTAATTTGGGTGAATCTATGGTGCAAATGAGGTGAGGAGGAGGAGGCACCCGAGACAAGCTTGGAGGAGGAGCTGGAGAGAATGAAGTGGGAAAAGTGAGTGTGGTAGGTGGCTGTCCAAAATATCTAGCTGCTCTCAGGTTACCAATGGCGCACCACCTTAAAATGCGCCATTAGTAACCCTGGTTACTAATGGCGCACCTTTCATGTGGTGCGCCATTACTAGTTTTGCAAAAATATATAAAAATAATAATTGTTAGTAGTGGCGCACCGTGGTTGGGGTGCGCCATTACTAGTTTGAACTAGTAATGGCGCACTATACCCTGGTGCGCCATTACTAGTTTTGAAAAAAAAAGTAAAAAACAAATTGTCAGTAGTGGCGCACAGAGTGTGTGGTGCGCCATTACTAGTTAAAACTAGTAATGGCGCACTAGACCCTGGTGCGCCATTACTAGTTTTGGAAAAAAAATTGTTAGTAGTGGCGCACCGTTGGTGTGGTGCGCCATTACTGATATGGACACTAATGGCGTACCTACACATGGTGCGCCACTGCTATATAGCAGTGGTGCACCACATATGTGGTGCGCCATTAATGTCCATATTAGCTATAGCCCTTTTCCTAGTAGTGTACTTACCGTCGCTGTGCTGCATCATCCCTTCCTCTTTGGGGAAATACCGACGCAGTCCAAGCCACGTCAGTCATTAAATATCTAGGGACTCCAAACCTCAGGAAGATAACCTCTTTAAGCATTTTAATTGAGGTGTGGTGATCAGCACTACTAGTTGGAATAGCTTCTACCCACTTAGTGACATAATCAACCGCAACTAAAATATGAGTGTACCCGTTAGAGGAAGGAAAAGGCCCCATGTAATCAAAACCCCACACATCAAATGGTTCAACAACAAGTGAATAATTCATAGGCATTTCTTGACGCTTACCGATATTACCAATTCTTTGACATTCATCACAAGACAAGACAAACTTACGGGCATCCTTGAAGAGAGTAGGCGAATAAAAACCAGATTGCAATACCTTGTGAGGAGTTCTATCTCCCGCATGATGTCCTCCATAAGCTTCGGAATGACATTTCCATAGAATTTGTTCCTGTTCATGCTCAGGTACACAACGTCTAATAATACCATCTACTCCTTCTTTATAAAGATGTGGGTCATCCCAAAAGTAATGTCTCAAATCATAGAATTTTTTTCTCTTTTGTTGGTATGTGAAACTAGGTGGTATATATTTAGCAACAATGTAATTAGCATAATCAGCATACCAAGGTGTGATGTGTGAGACACTTATTGCAGCTAGCTGTTCGTCAGGGAAACTATCATCAATAGGTAGTGGGTCATCAAGAATATTTTCTAACCTGGACAAGTTATCAGCTACGGGGTTCTCAGCTCCTTTCCTATCAACGATATGTAAGTCAAATTCTTGAAGCAAAAGAACCCACCTAATGAGTCTAGGTTTAGCATCTTTCTTTTCCATAAGATATTTTATAGCAGCATGATCGGTGTGAACAATAACTATGGAGTCAACAATATAGGATCTAAATTTATCACAAGCAAACACAACTGCTAAAAATTCCTTTTCAGTAGTGGCTTAATTTCGTTGAGCACTGTCTAGAGTTTTACTAGCATAATGGATAACATTCAATTTCTTATCAACTCTTTGTCCTAGGACAGCACCAACAGCATAATCACTAGCATCACACATAATTTCAAAAGGCAAGTTCCAATCAGGTGGTTGATCGATAGGTGCAGAGGTTAAGGCTTTCTTGAGTGTTTCAAAGGCTTCCACACAATCATCATCAAAAACAAAAGGGATATCCTTTTGCAAAAGATTAGTAAGAGGCCTAGAAATTTTAGAGAAGTGTTTAATGAACCTCCTATAAAAACCAGCATGACCAAGGAAACTTCGAATACCTTTAATATCTTTAGGACATGGCATTTTCTCAATTGCATCAACTTTAGCTTTGTCCACCTCAATACCTCGTTCAGATATTTTATGCTCCAAGACAATACCTGCATTAACCATAAAGTGTCACTTCTCCCAATTCAAGACAAGATTAGTTTGTTCACATCTTTGCAAAACCCGATCAAGGTTGCTTAAGCAATCATCAAAAGAAGTTCTGTAAACGGAAAAATCATCCATGAAAACCTCCACAATCTTTTCACCAAAGTCAGAGAATATAGCAGTCATACACCTTTGAAAGTTAGCAGGTGCATTGCATAAACCAAAAGGCATACGTCTATAAGCATAGGTTCCAAAAGGGCAAGTAAAGGTGGTTTTCTCTTGATCGGATTGTGACACGGGTATTTGAGAGAAACCAGAATATCCATCTAGGAAAAAAAGTGTGTGTGCTTAGATAGTCTCTCTAGCATTTGATCAATGAAAGGCAAAGGGTAATGATCTTTCCTAGTAGCTTTATTTAATTTTCTAAAATCAATTACCATTCTATAGCCAGTGAGAATTCTTTGTGGAATGAGCTCATTCTTATCATTAGCAACAACAGTAATACCTCCTTTCTTAGGGACACAATGAACGGGACTTACCCATCTACTATCAGCTATGGGATAGATTATACCTGCTTCCAGAAGCTTTAATATTTCAGTTCTTACCACTTCTTTCATCTTGGGATTAAATCGACGTTGATGATCAACAACGGGTTTAGCATCAGGTTCCATATTAATCTTGTGCTGACATAGAGTGGGACTAATGCCCTTAAGATCATCAAGAGTATATCCAATAGCAGCCCGGTGCTTCCTGAGAACTTTCAATAATCTTTCTTCTTCATGTTCTGAAAGGTTAGCACTAATACTAACAGGATATATCTTTTTCTCATCAAGATAAGCATACTTCAAAGTGTCAGGCAATTGTCTTAATTCAAACACGGGATCACCTTTGGGTGGAGGAGGACCTCCAAGAGTTTCAATAGGCAAATTGTGTTTCAGAAGAGGTTGTTGTTCAAAGAAAATTTGATCTATTTCATTTCTTTCACGAAAGTGCATATCATTTTCATGGTCGAGCAATAATTGTTCTAATGGATCAGTAGGAGGCACAGCAATAGAAGCAAGACCAATTATTTCATCCTTACTAGATAGCTCTTAATAACGGGGTTGTCTACTAAACTTGGAAAAATTAAACTCATGAGACACAATCTATCTTAGCATTGACGGTGCTCAAGAAAGGTCTACCAAAGATAATGGGACAAAAGTCATCTTGTGGGGAACCAAGGACTAGAAAATCAGTAGGGTATTTTATTTTCCCACACAAGACTTCCACATCTCTAACAATCCCAAGTGGTGTGATAGTGTCTCTATTAGCAAGTTTAATAGTAATATCAATATCTTCCATTTTAGCAGGTGCTATTTCATTCATAATTTCTTGGTGTAAGGTAAAAGGGATTGCACTCACACTAGCACCTAAATCACATAAACCATGGTAGCAATGATCTCCTATTTTAACTGAGACAACGGGCAAGCCTTCTATATGTCTATGTTTATCTTTCTTATCAGGTTTAGCAATTCTAGCACCTTCATCACAAAGGTAGATGATATGCCCATCAATATTTTCTACCAAGAGATCCTTAACCATAGCAACACTAGGTTCTACTTTAATTTGCTCAGGGGGTTTAGGAGCTCTTATATTACTCTTACAAATGAGAGTTGATACCTTAGCATGTTCCTTTATCCTAACAGGGAAAGTTGGGTTTTCAATATAAGCGGTATGCACAACTGGTTCTTTAATTTCTTCTTTAATAGGGGGGTGATATTTAAACCACTTCTCCTTAGGGAGATCAACATGAGTAGCAAATGCTTCGCAGAAAGAGGCTACTATCTCAGAGTCAAGTCCATATTTAGTGCTATACTTGTGAAAAGTATTGGTATTCATAAAAGATTTAACACAATCAAATTCAAGCTTTATACCTGACTCATTACCTTCGTCGAGTTCCCAATCTTCAGAGTTGCGTTTAATTCTTTCTAAGAGATCCCACTTGAAATCAATAGTCTTCTTCATATAAGAACCAGCACAAGAAGTATCGAGCATGGATTGATCATTATGAGAAAGCCGAGCATAAAAATTCTGAATGATAACTTCCCTCGGAATGTCATGATTGGGGCATGAATATAACATTGACTTAAGCCTCCCCCAAGATAGAGCGATACTTTCTCCTTCACGAGGCCAAACATTATATATATAATTCCGATCACGATGAACTAGATGCATACGATAAAACTTTTGATGGAATTCCAATTGCAAACGATTCCAGTTCCACGATCCAAGATCATCACATAGCCTATACCATGACAATACTTTTCCCTCCAAAGATAAAGGGAAAACCTTCTTCTTAACTTCATCTCCGGGTAAACCTGCAAGCTTAAATAATCCACATATTTTGTTTACATATAGGAGATGCATATCAGGATGTTCAGTTCCATCTCCTGCATAAGGTTTAGCAAGCAGTTGTTCTAGCATACCCGAAGGAATTTCATAAGTAACATTTTCAGTAGGTGCTGTAGGTTGAGGGGTAACTAATTGTGGTTCCGGTCGAGGTGAAGATACCCCGAACAAACCCCTCAAAGGATTGTTCTCCATAGTAGCAAGTAGCAATAAATTTCAGCACGTAGTATAAGTTTTTCCTTACCGATTTCCACTTACAAGAGCGCTTCACTCCCTGGCAACGACGCCAGAAAAGAGTCTTGATGACCCACAAGTATAGGGGATCAATCGTAGTCCTTTCGATAAGTAAGAGTGTCGAACCTAACGAGGAGCAGAAGGAAATCACAAGTGGTTTTCAGCAAGGTAATTTCTGCAAGCACTGAAATTGTAGGTAACAGATAGTTTGATAGCAAGGTAATTGGTAACGAGCAAGTAACGGTAACGATAAACAAGGTGCATCAAGGTAGCCCAAACCTTTTGAGGCAAAGGATAGGCCAGAACAATCACTAGTAATGGGCAAAGTGTTCTTGAGGGTACACGGGAACTTCGTCTAGTCACTTTTATCATGTCGGTTTGATTCGTGTTCGCTACTTTGATAATTTGATATGTGGGTGGACCAGTGCCAAGGTGCTGTTATTACTTGAACTAACAACCCACTTATGATTAACCCCCTCGCAAGCATCCGCAACTAGAGAAAAGTATTAAGACAAAGTCTAACCATAGCATTAAACATGTGGATCCAAATCAGCCCCTTACGAAGTAGCGCATAAACTAGGGTTTAAGCTTCTGTCACTCTAGCAACCCATCATCTAATAACTACTCCACAATGCATTCCCTTAGGCCCATGAATGGTGAAGTGTCATGTAGTCGACGTTCACATGACACCACTAAGGGAATCACAACATACATATCATCAAAATATCGAACACATATCAAATTCACATGATTACTTGCAACATGACTTCTCCCGTGACCTCAAGAACAAAGGTAACTACTCACAAATAATAATCATGCTCAAGATCAGAGGAGTATTAAATAGCATAATGGATCTGAACATATAATCTTCCACCAAATAAACCATATAGTAATCAACTACGCAAGGTAATCAACACTACTAGTCACCCACAGGTACCAATCTGAGGTTCCGGTACAAAGATTGAACACAAGAGATGAACTAGGGTTTGAGAGGAGATGGTGCTATTGAAGATGTTGATGAAGATTGGCCTCCCAAAGATGAGAGGGGTGTTGGTGATGATGATAGCTTCGATTTCCCCCTCCGGGAGGGAAGTTCCCCCGGCGGAATCGCTCCGTCGGAGGGCAAAAGTGCTCCTACCCAAGTTCCGCCTCGAGGCGGCGGTGCTTCGTCCCGAAAGTCCTCCCCCTAATTTTTTTAGGTTTTTTGGGAATTTATACCCGAAGATGGGCACCGGAGGTGGGCCGAGGTGGCCACAACTCATCAGGGCGTGCCCAGGGGGGGCCTAGCGCGCCCTGGTGGCTTGTGCCCACCTGGCAGGCCCCCTCCGGTAGTTTTCTTCTGCAGTATTTTTTATTAAATACAAAAATAATCTCCGTAAATTTTCAGCTTCATTGGAGTTGTGCAGAATAGGTATCTCTGACTTGCTTTTCTTGGTTCCAGAATTCCAGCTGTCGGTATTCTCCCTCTTTGTGTAAACCTTGCATATTATGAGAGAAAAGCATTAGAATCACTCCCCAAAGCAGTATAATTCAACAAGACAAAGTAAATAACAGTAGGAAATCATGATGCAAAATGGACGTATCAGTCACCAAGGTAGAATTTTGTAGAACTGTGTAGTGTGCTTGCGCCCAAGAATGCCTGTCCCTACATATTATTGATGTTGGTCCAAGCGTGCCTTTTCCACGCAGTCTCCCCTCATGCCGCGATTGAGGAACACCAATCGACTTAAGATCGGGAAGAAAGTCAACACAAAACTCAATAACCTCCTCTGTTTCATGGCCCTTGGAGATGCTTCCTTCTGGCCTAGCACGGTTACGAACATATTTCTTTAAGACTCCCATGAACCTCTCAAAGGGGAACATATTGTGTAGAAATACAGGACCCAGAATGGCAATCTCTTCGACTAGGTGAACTAGGATGTGCGTCATAATATTAAAGAAGGATGGTGGGAATACCAACTCGAAACTGACAAGACATTTCATTATGTAACCTTGGTAGGATTTCTGGATCGATTACCTTCTGAGAAATTGCATTGAGGAATGCACATAGCTTCACAATGGCTAATCGAACATTTTTTGGTAGAAGCCCCATCAATGCAACCGAAAGCAATTGCGTCATGATCACGTGGCAGTCATGAGACTTTAGGTTCTGGAATTTTTTTCTCTGCCATATTTATTATTCCCTTTATATTCGATGAGAAGCCAGACGGGACCTTCATACTCTGAAGGCATTCAAAAAAGATTTCCTTCTCTGCTTTGGTAAGAGCATAGCTGGCAGGACCTTCATACTGCTTTGGATGCATGCCGTCTTTTTCGTTCATACGTTGCTGGTCCTGCCGTGCCTCCGGTGTATCTTCTGTCTTCCCATACACGCCCAGGAAGCCTAGCAGGTTCACGCAAAGATTCTTCGTGACGTGCATCACATCGATTGCAGAACGGACCTCTAGGGATTTCCAATATTCTAGCTCCCAAAATATAGATTTCTTCTTCCACATGGGGGTGTGTCTGTCAGCGTTAATCGGAACAGATTGTCCGCCAAGACCCTTTCCAAAGATTACTTGTAAATCCTTGACCATATGGATGACCCACAAGTATAGGGGATCAATCGTAGTCCTTTCGATAAGTAAGAGTGTCGAACCCAACGAGGAGCAAAAGGAAATGACAAGCGGTTTTCAGCAAGGTAATTTCTGGAAGCACTGAAATTGTAGGTAACAGATAGTTTGATAGCAAGATAATTGGTAACGAGCAATTAACGGTAACGGTAAATAAGGTGCAGCAAGGTAGCCCAATCCTTTTGTGGCAAAGGACAGGCCAGAACAATCTCTAGTAATAGGCAAAGTGTTCTTGAGGGTACACGGGAATTTCGTCTAGTCACTTTTATCATGTTAGTTTGATTCGTGTTCGCTACTTTGATAATTTGATATGTGGGTGGACCGGTGCTTGGGTGTTGTTCTTACTTGAACAACCTCCCACTTATGATTAACCCCCTCGCAAGCATCCGCAACTACGAGAAAAGTATTAAGATAAATCTAACCGTAGCATTAAACGTTTGGATCCAAATCAGCCCCTTACGAAGTAGCGCATAAACTAGGGTTTAAGCTTCTATCACTCTAGCAACCCATCATCTAATAACTACTCCACAATGCATCTCCTTAGGCCCATGAATGGTGAAGTGTCATGTAATTGATGTTCACATGACACCACTAAGGGAATCACAACATACATAACATCAAAATATCGAACACATATCAAATTCACATGATTACTCGCAACATGACTTCTCCCGTGACCTCAAGAACAAAGGTAACTACTCACAAATAATAATCATGCTCAAGATCACAGAAGTATTAAATAGCATAGTGGATCTGAACATATAATCTTCCACGAAATAAACCATATAGTAATCAACTACGCAAGGTAATCAAAACTACTAGTCACCCACAGGTACCAATCTGAGGTTCCGGTACAAAGGTTGAACACAAGAGATGAACTAGGGTTTGAGAGGAGATGGTGTTGTTGAAGATGTTGACGAAGATTGGCCTCCCAAAGATGAGCGGGATGTTGGTGATGACGATGGCTTCGATTTCCCCCTCTGGGATGGAAGTTCCCCCGGCGGAATCGCTCCGCCAGAGGTCAAAAGTGCTCCTGACCAAGTTCCGCCTCGAGGCGGCGGCGCTTCGTCCCGAATGTCCTCCTCTGATTTTTTTCTAGGTCAAATGTGATCATATACCCGAAGATGGGCACTAGAGGTGGGCCGAGGTGGCCACAACCCATCAAGGCGCGCCTAGGGGGCCTGGCGCGCCCTGGTGGGTTGTGCCCACCTGGCAGGCCCCCTCCGTAATTTTCTGCTCCAGTATTTTTTATTAAATACAAAAATAATCTCCGTAAAATTTCAGCTTCATTGGAGTTGTGCAGAATAGCTATCTCTAACGTGCTTTTCTTAGGTCCAGAATTCCAGCTGCCGGTATTCTCCCTCTTTGTGTAAACCTTGCATATTATGAGAGAAAAGGCATTAGAATCACTCCCCAAAGCATTATTATTCAACAAAACAAAAGTAGATAACAGTAGGAAATCATGATGCAAAATGGACGTATCAACTCCCCCAAGCTTGGACCTCGCTTGTCCTCAAGCGAAAGCCGATATTGAAAAGCATGTTCACATGGTTTCAGAGAGAGGTGTCGATAAAAACAAAATACGGACATAGAAGCATCATGCTTATTATCATAACAGCAACAAACTCTATCATAAAACTTATTCATATACATTTTTATCATATAGCTTCTCATGAACAAGTAACAATTCATCACAACATAGAAGTATGAAGCATAAACCTTATTGGGAACCAACAAACTATGTTCTCAGTCAACTTTGCAACTACAATTCGTCATATTTTCAGGAAGGGTCTCATGTCAGAGCCTTTTGGCAAGTCCACATAATCAACCATCATTTAGTCTTCTATGATTGCTAACACTCACGGCATAC
The DNA here is from genome assembly GCA_039707655.1 of Elymus sibiricus. Taxonomy (NCBI): domain Eukaryota; kingdom Viridiplantae; phylum Streptophyta; class Magnoliopsida; order Poales; family Poaceae; genus Elymus; species Elymus sibiricus. The sequence goes on from CM077675.1 coordinate 433,677,531, forward strand.
CCATGAACAAAAAGTTTCAACCGGACACATAGGAAGATAGGGGCTTATAGTTTCGCCTCCCAACTTACTCACCTCAAGGGTGATGTCAACAATAATAACTCATGCCCACCCATATCCAACTGGATATATGTGCCTAGATCTTTCCTCACCACATGATGCTTGCAAAAGAAAAAGTAAGAAGGAATAGGGGAGAATACTTTGACTCTTGCATAAAAGTAAATACATAAAAGTAAAAGATAGGCCCTTTGCAGAGGGAAGCAGAGGTTGCCATGCGCTTATTGGTTTGTATGCCCAATCCCTTAATGTAAAAGAATGTCACGCTATTTTGCCCCCTATGATAGCAACCTTTATTATGCAGTCTGTAGCTTTTATTACTTTGCCATCATAAGTTCGTATAGCGCTCAATTTTCTCTTACACTAATTGATCAAACACTTTTAGGAGCAATTTTTATTGCCTTATTGCACCGATGACAACTTCCTTGAAGGATCTTTCTCGATCCATAGGTAGGTATGGTGGACACTTAAAGAAGGAGTTTGGGTTTGGGTTTTTGGATGCACAAGTAGTATCTCTACTCAGTGCGGAATTTTGGCTAGCAAAGATATTGAGTAAGCACCACATGTTAAAGGATCTATGACAATATAACTTCTATGTGGATATGAACAAACAGAAATCATTATGTTGTCTTCCTTGTCCAACGTCAACAATTTTGGCATATAATATTTCATGGGGGCTCACAATCATAAAAGATGTCCAAGATAGTGTACTTGCATGTGAATCTTCTCTTCCCTTATTAATTCTTTCATGAATTGCATCATTGACCAATGTTATGTTTGTCAATCTCCAATAAATTTTACTACTTATACTTTTCCTTATGTGATGTCATTACTCACCATAAGATTAGCATATGATTCTTTTCATTTGTTTCTTCTTTTCTTTATTTTGATTGCAACAAGAAAGTAGAGAGGCAAAAACTCAAACTAAACTTTATTATATAACTCTCACTCGATTACATAGATAGATAGGCCACGAAACTAACACACGAAAATAGAGCATACTAAACTTTTATTCAACTAAAGCAAAGGAAAACTAAAGATCGAACTAAATAGGTAAAGGTGAATAAAAGTAGTGGTGAAACGATACCGGGGCACCTCCCCCAAGCTTGGCTCAAGCCAAGGGGAGTGCCCATACCCATGTGCTCAAGTCTCCTTTGGTGGTGATGATGAAGAAGGTGGTGGTGTTATGATGTCACACTTCAGCTTCAAAAGATGCTCCAATTTGCGGATGACCCTCCTAAGGTTATTGATGTGCTCTTCTAGCAAAATATTTTCACGGATGAGAAATTTATTCTGAAAACGAACCGCTTTGAAAGCTCTAAAGGCTTCGATTTCAATAGGGGTGAGATGACTGTTGTAAGGTTGAAGGATATCTTCTTCCTCTCCCTCCTTTGCTAGCATGGGTTGTTCTCCTTCACGGGGATGATCCACCATAGCCTCCTTACCCTTCTCTTCGTCGTTGGCTTCTTCCGGCTCCTCCCTCTTCAACTCTATCTTCATTAGCCAGGCATCTTCTTCCACGTTGTTAGAAGAGGGAGAAGACATGATGCCTGACTTGACAGATCTGATAGGAAAACAGCAAGAAACAAGAACAGAGGATTTTTCTGCGATGCGGCCGTCAAAACAGTCGGGGGTATATATAGAGAATTTTTATTCTTGGGAAACAAGCATATGGAAGGAAAACGGAGTCGGGGAGGTGTCCGAGGTGGGCACAACCCACCAGGGCGCGCCCAGGGGTGCCTGGCGCGCCCTGGTGTATCGTGCTCACCTCGATCACCTTCCGGTTTATTTCTTTATTTCCAAATTTTTAAAATATTCCAAGACTGACAAAAAATATTTTTGCGGATTTTTCGGAGTCCGTTTACTTACCGTATCACGTACCTCCTATTTTTAAGAATTCTGGAGTGTTCCGGAAGGTTTCTTTTATGTGTTCCTCTGGTGTCATGGTTTGGATAACATTGCTTTCAACGTTAATAGGCGTACGTGAGATATAATGCTTAGTTCTTTGTCCAATGACCACCTTCGGGTTAGTACCTTCGGCATTATTAATCTTGATAGCTCCAGAACGATAAACCTCTTCGATAATATATGGTCCTTCCCATTTGGAGAGAAGCTTTCCTGCAAAAAATCTTAAACGAGAGTTGAACAAAAGAACATAGTCTCCTCTTTTGAATTCCCGCTTTCGGATTCTTTTGTCATGCCATCTTTTTACTTTTTCTTTGAATATCTTGGCATTTTCATAGGCTTGGGTTCTCCATTCATCTAGTGAGCTAATATCAAATAGCCTCTTCTCACCGACAAGTTTGAAATCATAGTTGAGTTATTTAATTGCCCAAAATGCTTTGTGTTCTAATTCTAGAGGCGAATGACAAGCTTTACCATATACCATTTTATATGGAGACATACCCATAGGATTTTTATAAGCTGTTCTATCGGCCCAAAGTGCATCATCTAATTTCTTAGACCAATTCTTAAGAGACCTGTTGACAGTCTTTTGTAATATTAATTTTATTTCTCTATTGTTAAGTTCAACTTGACCACTAGATTGAGGATGATAGGGTGATGCAATTCTGTGGTTAACATCATATTTAGCAAGCATCTTACGGAAAGCACCATGGATAAAGTGTGAACCACCATCGGTCATTAAATATCTAGGGACTCCAAACCTCGGGAAGATAACCTCTTTAAGCATTTTAATGGAGGTGTGGTGATCAACACTACTAGTTGGAATAGCTTCTACCCACTTAGAGACATAATCAACAGCAACCAAAATATGAGTGTACCCGTTGGAGGAAGGAAAAGGCCCCATGTAATCAAAACCCCATACGTCAAGTGGTTCAACAACAAGTGAATAATTCATAGGCATTTCCTGACGCTTACTAATGTCTACTATGCAACCTTCTTCTTGTAGACTCGTGTTCGGCCTCCAAGCGCAGAGTTTTGTAGGACAGTAGCAAATTTCTCTCAAGTGGATGACCTAAGGTTTATCAATCCGTGGGAGGCGTAGGATGAAGATGGTCTCTCTCGAACAACCCTGCAACCAAATAACAAAGAGTCTCTTGTGTCCCCAACACACCCAATACAATGGTAAATTGTATAGGTGCACTAGTTCGGCGAAGAGATGGTGATACAAGTGTAATATGGATGGTAGATATAGGTTTTTGTAATCTGAAAATATAAAAACAGCAAGGTAACTAATGATAAAAGTGAGCACAAACGTTATTGCAATGCTTAGAAACAAGGCCTAGGGTTCATACTTTCACTAGTGCAAGTTCTCTCAACAATACTAACATAGTTGAATCATATGTAAATCCCTCACGTGCGACAAAGAGTTCACTCCAAAGTCACAAATAGTGGAGAACAAACGAAGAAATTAATGTAGGGTACGAAACCACCTCAAAGTTATCTTTTCCGATCAATCTTATGAGCTACCCCTATAAGTGTCATGAACAGCCCTATAGTTCGTACTAAAATAACACCTTAAGATACACATGAACCAAAACCCTAATGTCACCTAGATACTCCAATGTCACCACGAGTACCCATGGGCTTGATTATACGATATGCATCACACAATTTCAGATTCATCATGTTCAATCCAACACAAAGAACTTCAAAGAGTGCCCCAAAGTTTCTACCGGAGAGTCAAGACAAAAACATGTGCCAACCCCTATGCATAGATTCCCAAGGTCACGGAACCCGCAAGTTGATCACCAAAACATACATCAAGTGGATCAATAGAACATCCCATTGTCACCATATATATCCCATCACAAGACATACATCAAGTGTTCTCAAATCCTTAAAGACTCAATCCGATAAGAAAACTTCAAAGGGAAAACTCAATTCATCACAAGAAGATAGAGAGGGGAAAACTCGATATGATTCATCTATATTAATAAAGCTCGTGGTACATCAAGATCATGTCATCTCAAGAACACGAGAGAGAGAGATCAAACACATAGCTACTGGTACATACCCTCAGCCCCGAGGGTGAACTACTCCCTCCTCGTCATGGAGACTGCCGAGATGATGAAGATGGCCTCCGGTGATGGTTTCCCCCTCCGGCAGGGTGCCGGAACGGGCTCCCGATTCGTTTTTCGTGGCTACAGAGGCTTGCGGCGGCAGAACTCCCGATCTAGGTTTCTTTTCAGAGGTTTGGGTATTTATAAGAATTTTTGGCGTCAGTCTCACGTCAAGGGGGGCCACGAGGCGACGACAAGCCAGGGGGCGTGCCCTAGGGGGCGCGCCCCCTAGGCTTGTGGCTGCCTCGTGGCTCTTCTGGCCCAACTCCGATGCCCCGTGGGTCTCTTCTGGTCCATAAAAAATCACCGTAAATTTTTATTCTGTTTGGACTCCGTTTGATATTCCTTTTCTGTAAAACTCAAAAACAAGGAAAAAAACAGAAACTGGCACTGGGCTCTAGGTTAATAGGTTAGTCCCAAAAACAATATAAAATAGCATATTAATGCATATAAAACATCCAAAACCGATAATATAATAGCATGGAACAATCAAAAATTATAGATACGTTGGAGACGCATCAAGCATCCCCAAGCTTAATTCCTACTCGTCCTCGAGTACGTAAATGATAAAAACAGAATTTTTGATGTGGAATGCTACCTAACCTATTTATCAATGCAATCTTCTTTATTGCGGCATGAATATTCAGATCCATAAGATTCAAAACAAAAGTTTAATGTTGACATAAAAAATAATAATACTTCAAGCATACTAATAAAGCAATCATGTCCTCTCAAAATAACATGGCCAAAGAAAGATATCCCTACAAAATCATATATAGTCTGGCTATGCTCCATCTTCAACACACAAAATATTAAATCATGCACAACCCCGGTTTTAGCCAAGCAATTGTTTCATACTTTAGTATTCTCAAACTTTTTCAACTTTCACGCAATACATGAGCGTGAGCCATGGACATAGCACTATAGGTGGAATAGAATATGGTGGTTGTGGAGAAGACAAAAAGAAGGAGATAGTCTCACATCAATTAGGCGTATCAATGGGCTATGGAGATGCCCATCAATAGATATCAATGTGAGTTAGTAGGGATTGCCATGCAACAGATGCACTAGAGCTATAAGTGTATGAAAGCTCAAAAAGAAACTAAGTAGGTGTGCATCCAACTCGCTTGCTCACGAAGACCTAGGGCAATTTGAGGAAGCCCATCATTGGAATATACAAGCCAAGTTCTATAATGAAAAATTCCCACTAGTATATGAAAGTGACAAAATAGGAGACTCTCTATCATGAAGATCCTGGTGCTACTTTGAAGCACAAGTGTGGAAAAAGGAATAGTAGCATTGCCCCTTCTCTCTTTTCTCTCATTTTTTTTGTTTTTGTGTTTTTTTTTGGTGGGCTTCTTTGGCCTCTCTTTTTTGGGCTTCTTTGGCCTCTTTTTTTTGTAAAGTCCGGAGACTCATCCCAACTTGTGAGGAAATCATAGCTTCCATCATCCTTTCCTCACATGGGACAATGCTCTATAATGATGATCATCACACTTTTATTTACTTACAACTCAAGAATTACAACTCGATACTTTAACAAGATATGACTCTATATGAATGCCTCCGGCGGTGTACCGGGATGTGCAATGACTCAAGAGTGACATGTATGAAAAATATGAATGGTGGCCTTGCCACAAATACGATGTCAACTACATGATCATGCAAAGCAATATGACAATGATGATGCGTGTCATAATAAACGGAACGGTGGAAGTTGCATGGCAATATATCTCGGAATGGCTATGGAAATGCCATAATAGGTAGGTACGGTGGCTGTTTTGAGGAAGGATATATGGTGGGTGTAATGCACCGGCGAAAGTTGCGCGGTACTAGAGACGCTAGCAAGGGTGGAAGGGTGAGAGTGCGTATAGTCCATGGACTCAACATTAGTCATAAAGAACTCACATACTTATTGCAAAAGTCTATTAGTTATCAAAACAAAGTACTACACGCATGCTCCTAGGGGAAGGGTTGGTAGGAGTTAACCATCGCGCGATCCCGACCTCCACACAAAGGAGGGCAATCAATAAATAAATCATGCTCCGACTTCATCACATAACGGTTCACCATACGTGCATGCTACGGGAATCACAAACTTTTAACACAAGTATTTCTACCAATCCACAATTACTCACTAGCATGTCTCTAATATCACCATCTTTATATCTCAAAACAATCATAAGGAATCAAACTTCTCATAGTATTCAATGCACTTTATATGAAAGTTTTTATTATATCTCTCTTGGATGCCCATCATATTAGGACTAAATTCATAACCATAGCAAATTACCATGCTGTTTAGAGACTCTCAAAATAATATAAGTGAAGCATGAGAGTTCATCAATTTCTATAAAATGAAACCACCGCCGTGCTCTAAAAAGATATAAGTGAAGTACTAGAGCAAATTGACAAACTACTCCAAAAAGATATAAGTGAAGATCAATGAGTAGTCAAAAATTTAAATAACTATGTGAAGACTCTCTCATCTAAGAATTTCAGATCTTAAGTACTTTATTCAAACAGCAAAACAAAATAAAATGACATTCCAAGGATAGCACATATCATGTGGACGAATAAAACTTTAGGCTCAACATAGGCTAACCGATAATTGTTGATGAAGAGAGGTGGGATGCGTAGCCCCAAGCTTAGATGCTTGAGACTTCTTGAAATATTTACTTGGGGTGCCTTGTGCATCCCCAAGCTTGAGCTTTTGTATCTCGTTCAATCCTCTCATACCACAGTTTCACCTATTCTCAAAAACTTCATCCACACAAAACTCAAAAAGAACTCGTGAGATAGGTTAGTACACATAAGAACAAATCAACACTTCATGTACTGCCAAGACATGTTGCACAATAATTTCCAAACATCATCTAATGTTTACTATCGTTTCCACAATTTATATCTACCAATATAAGCTATGGAAACTATAGGATAAGTAGATAACAAAACTATGACAGCAATCTGTCCAAACAGAACAGTCTGTAGCAATCTATTAAACCAGTGTACTTCTGTAACTCAAAAAATTATGAAAATTTAGGACATGCTATAAAATTTATATGACAACACTGTGTAAAAATTTCAGAAACTTTCCACGTTCCAGTAAAATATGAAAACTCAAACACTACAGAAAAAGTTTCTGTTTATACACAGCACACATCAAACATGCAATTCAAGCATCCTAAAGGGCAATTCTTGGAACCTTTTATTGAAAAACAAGATTATAAATAACACCTACCAGAGAACAACAAAATAAAATGACGCTCCAAGCAAAACTCATATTATGTGACGAATAAAAATATAGCTCCAAGTAAGATATACCGATCGATAGTGTTGAAGACGAAAGAGGGGATGCCTTCCGGGGCATCCCCAAGCTTAGGCGCTTGAGTATTCCTTCGATATTACCTTGGGGGTGCCTTGTGCATCCCCAAGCTTAGGTTCTTGTCACTCCTTGTTCTCCTCATATCGGTGTCTCACCCAAAACATGAAAACTTCAATCACACAAAACTTAACGGAACTTCGTGAGAAGGGTTAGTGTAATAAAGATAAATCATTCACTTAGGTACTGTAAAGACAAGATTCATAAGTGTTCCCATATGATACCTACTGTATTCTATCATTCCCATAATTTATATCACTAAATATAAGCTATGGAAACACTAAAACAAGCAAACTATGCATGCAAAACAGAATCTGTCAAAAACAGAATAGTCTCTGAAGATCTGTAGTATATCCATACTTTCCTGCGTCTAAAAATTCTGAAAATTTAGGAAAACCTGAATAATTTGTATATAAAGACTGTGTAAAAATTTCAGATCATTATCACGCTCCAGTAAAAAATTAAAATTCCTGTACTGGAGTCAAAAGTTTCTGTTTTGGTTCAGCATCAATTCTACTCATCTTGTGAGTCATCCCAAAGGCTTTACTTGGCATTTTATTGAAACAAAAGAAATAAAACATGATTAATAAAGTAGCTTAATCGTGTGAACACACTAAAACAGTAGGGATAAATATTGGGTTGTCTCCCAACAAGCACTTTTCTTTAATGCCTTTTAGCTAGGCATGATGATTTCAATGATGCTCCCATAAAAGATAAGAATTGAAACATGCAAAAGAGCATCATGAAGCATATGACTAGCACGTTTAAGCCTAACCCACTTCCTATGCATAGGGATTTTGTGAGCAAACAACTTATGGGAATAAGAATCAACTAGCATAGGAAGGTAAAACAAGCATAACTTCAAAACTTTCAACACATAGAGAGGAAACTTGATATTTTTGCAATTCCTACAAGCATATATTCCTCCCTCATAATAATTTTCAGTAGCATCATGAATGAATTCAACAATATAACTATCACATAAAGCATTATCTTCATGATCCACAAGCATAGAAACTGTGTCACTCTCCACATAAGCAATTTTCTTCTCATTCATAATAGTGGGAGCAAACTCAACAAAATAACTATCATGAGATACTTGATTGACATAACCACTTTGAATATGAAAATCATGATGACAAGTTTCATGGTTACTATCACTCTTTATAGCATACATGTCATCATCATAATCATCATAGATAGTAGGCATGTCATTATCATAACAAATTTGCTCATCAAAACTTGGGGGACTAAAAATATCATCTTCATCAAACACAGCATCCCCAAGCTTGTGGCTTTGCATATCATTAGCATCATGGATAGTCAGAGAATTCATACTAGAAATATTGCAATCATGCTCATCATTCAAGGAATTCTCATTAAGTATTATCATAATTTATTCCTCTACCAATTGAGCACAATTTTCTGAATCCTTATTTTCACGAAAGACATTATAAAGACGATACAAATGATGCAACCTAAACTCCATTTTTTTGTAGTTTTCTTTTATAAAACCAAACTAGTGATAAAACAAGAAACTAAAAGATTCAATTGCAAGATCTAAAGATATACCTTCAAGCACTCACCTCCCCGGCAACGGCGCCAGAAAAGAGCTTGATGTCTACTACGGAACCTTCTTCTTGTAGACTCATGTTGGGCCTCCAAGCGCAGAGTTTTGTAGGACAGTAGCAAATTTCCCTCAAGTGGATGACCTAAGGTTTATCAATCCGTGGGAGGCGTAGGATAAAGATGGTCTCTCTCGAACAACCCTGCAACTAAATAACAAAGAGTCTCTTGTGTCCCCAACACACCCAATACAATGGTAAATTGTATAGGTGCACTAGTTCGGCGAAGAGATGGTGATACAAGTGTAATATGGATGGTAGATATAGGTTTTTGTAATCTGAAAATATAAAAACAGCAAGGTAACTAATGATAAAAGTGAGCACAAACGGTATTGCAATGCTTAGAAACAAGGCCTAGGGTTCATACTTTCACTAGTGCAAGTTCTCTCAACAATACTAACATAGTTGAATCATATGTAAATCCCTCACGTGCGACAAAGAGTTCACTCCAAAGTCACAAATAGCGGAGAGCAAACAAAGAAATTATTGTAGGGTACGAAACCACCCCAAAGTTATCTTTTCCGATCAATCTTATGAGCTATCCCTATAAGTGTCACGAACAGCCCTAGAGTTCGTACTAAAATAACACCTTAAGATACACATCTACCAAAACCCTAATGTCACCTAGATACTCCAATGTCACCACGAGTACCCATGGGCTTGATTATACGATATGCATCACACAATTTCAGATCATCATGTTCAATCCAACACAAAGAACTTCAAAGAGTGCCCCAAAGTTTCTACCGGAGAGTCAAGACAAAAACATGTGCCAACCCCTATGCATAAATTCCCAAGGTCATGGAACCCGCAAGTTGATCACCAAAACATACATCAAGTGGATCAATAGAACATCCCATTGTCAGCACGGATATCCCATTGCAAGACATACATCAAGTGTTCTCAAATCCTTAAAGACTCAATCCGATAAGAAAACTTCAAAGGGAAAACTCAATTCATCACAAGAAGATAGAGAGGGGAAAACTCCATATGATTCATCTATATTAATAAAGCTCACGGTACATCAAGATCGTGTCATCTCAAGAACACGAGAGAGAGAGAGAGAGAGATCAAGCACATAGCTACTGGTACATACCCTCAGCCCCGAGGGTGAACTACTCCCTCCTCGTCATGGAGACCGCCGGGATGATGAAGATGGCCTCCGGTGATGGTTTCCCCCTCTGGCAGGGTGCCGGAACGGGTTCCCGATTGGTTTTTCGTGGCTACAGAGGATTGCGGCGGCGGAACTCCCGATCTAGGTTTCTTTTCGAAGGTTTGGGTATTTATAAGAATTTTTGGCGTCGGTCTCACGTTAAGGGGGGCCACGAGGCGACGACAAGCCAGGGGGGCGCGCCCTAGGGGGGCGCGCCCCCTAGGCTTGTGGCTGCCTCGTGGCTCATTTGGCCTAACTCCGATGCCCCGTGGGTCTCTTCTGGTCCATAAAAAATCACCGTAAATTTTTATTCCGTTTGGACTCCGTTTGATATTCCTTTTCTGTAAAACTCAAAAACAAGAAAAAAAAACAGAAACTGGCACTGGGCTCTAGGTTAATAGGTTAGTCCCAAAAACAATATAAAATAGCATATTAATGCATATAAAACATCCAAAACCGATAATATAATAGCATGGAACAATCAAAAATTATAGATACGTTGGAGACGTATCACTTACCGATATTACCAATTCTTTGACATTCATCACAAGACAAGACAAACTTACGGTCATCCTTGAAGAGAGCAGGCCAATAAAAACCAGATTGCAATACCTTATGAGCAGTTCTATCTCCCGCATGATGTCCTCCATAAGCTTCGGAATGTCATTTCCGTAGGATTTGTTCCTCTTCATGCTGAGGTACACAACGTCTAATAATACCATCTACTCCTTCTTTATAAAGGTGTGGGTCATCCCAAAAGTAATGTCTCAAGTCATAGAATTTTTTTCTCTTTTGTTGGTAAGTGAAGCCAGGTGGTATATATTTAGCGACAATGTAGTTAGCATAATCAGCATACCAAGGTGTGCTTTGTGAAACACTTATTGCAGCTAACTGTTCGTCAGGGAAACTATCATCAATAGGTAGTGGGTCATCAAGAATAGTTTCTATCCTAGACAAGTTATCAGCTACGGGGTTCTCAGCTCCCTTCCTATCAACGATGTGTAAGTCAAATTCTTGAAGCAAGAGAACCCACCTAATGAGTCTAGGTTTAGCATCTTTCTTTTCCATAAGGTATTTAATAGCAGCATGATCAGTGTGAACAATAACTTTGGAATCAACAATATAGGATCTAAATTTATCACAGGCAAACACAACTGCTAAAAATTCTTTTTCAGTGGTAGCATAGTTTCGTAGGGCACTGTCTAGAGTCTTACTAGCATAATGGATAACATTCAATTTCTTCTCAACTCTTTTTCCTAGGACAGCAACAACAGCATAATCACTAGCATCACACATAATTTCAAAAGGCAAGTTCCAATCAGGTGGTTGTACGATAGGTGCAGAGGTTAAGGCTTTCTTGAGTGTTTCAAAGGCTTCCACACAATAATCATCAAAAACAAAAGGAATATCCTTTTGCAAAAGATTAGTAAGAGGCCTAGAAATTTTAGAAAGTCTTTAATGAACCTCCTATAAAAACCAGCATGACCAAGGAAACTTCGAATACCTTTAATATCTTTAGGACATGGCATTTTCTCAATTGCATCAACTTTAGCTTTATCCACCTCAATACCTCGTTCAGATATTTTATGCCCCAAGACAATGCCTTCATTAACCATAAAGTGGCACTTCTCCCAATTCAAGACAAGATTAGTTTGTTCACATCTCTGCAAAACTCGATCAAGGTTCCTTAAGCAATCATCAAAAGAAGTTCCACAAACGGAAAAATCGTCCATGAAAACCTCCACAATCTTTTCACAAAATCAGAGAATATAGCAGTCATACATCTTTGAAAGGTAGCACGTGCATTGCATAAACCAAAAGGCATACGTCTATAAGCATAGGTTCCAAAAGGACAAGTAAAGGTGGTTTTGTCTTGATCGGATTGTGAAACAGGTATTTGAGAGAAACCAGAATATCCATCTAAGAAGCAAAGGTGTGTGTGCTTAGATAGTCTTTCAAGCATTTGATCAATGAACGACAGAGGGTAATGATCTTTCCTAATAGCTTTATTTAATTTTCTAAAATCAATTACCATTCTATAGCCAGTGACAATTCTTTGTGGAATGAATTCATTCTTATCATTGGGAACAATGGTAATACCTCCTTTCTTAGGGACACAATGAACGGGACTTACCCATCTACTATCAGCTATGGGATAGATTATACATGCTTCCAAAAGCTTTAATATTACAGTACTTACCACTTCTTTCATCTTAGGATTCAATCGCCGTTGGTGATCAACAACGGGTTTAGCATCAGGTTCCATATTAATCTTGTGCTGACATAGAGTGGGACTAATGCCCTTAAGATCATCAAGAGTATATCCAATAGCAGCCCAGAGCTTCCTTAGAACTTTCAATAATCTTTCTTCTTCATGTTCTGAAAGGTTAGCACTAATAATAACAGGATATATCTTTTTCTCATCAAGATAAGCATACTTCAAAGTGTCAGGCAATTGTTTTAATTCAAACACAGGATCACCTTTAGGTGGAGGAGGACCTCCAAGAGTTTCAATAGGCAAACTGTGTTTCAGGAGAGGTTGTTGTTCAAAGAAGATTATATCTATCTCATTTCTTTCTCGCAAATGCATATCATTTTCATGGTGAAGCAAATATTGTTCTAATGGATCAGTAGGAGGCACAGCAGTAGACGCAAGACCAATCATTTCCTCCTTACTAGATAACGGTTTATCACGAGGTTGTCTACTAAACTTGGAAAAATTAAACTCATGAGACACATTACCAAAACTGACACCGACGGTTTGTTTTTCACAATCTATCTTAGCATTGACGGTGCTCAAGAAAGGTCTACCAATGATAATGGGATAAAAGTCATCTTGTGGGGAACCAAGAACTAGAAAATCAGTAGGGTATTTTACTTTCCCGCACAAGACTTCAACATCTCTAACAATCCCAAGTGGTGTGATAGTATCTCTATTAGCAAGTTTAATAGTAACGTCAATGTCTTCTATTTCAGCAGGTGCTATCTCATCCATAATTTCTTGGTATAGAGTAAAAGGGATAGCACTCACACTAGCACCCAAATCAAATAAACCATGATAGAAATGATCTCCTATTTTGACTGAGACAACAGGCATGCCTTCTATGGGTCTATTGTTATCTTTTTCATCTGGTTTAGCAATTCTAGCAGCTTCATCACAAAAGTAGATAACATGCCCATCAATATTTTCTACCAAGAGATCTTTAACCATAGCAACACTAGGTTCTACTTTAATTTTCTCAGGGGGTTTAGGTTCTCTTATATTACTCTTACGAACCACAGTTGATACCTTAGCATGTTCCTTTATCCTTACTGGGAAAGGTGGTTTTTCAATATAAGATGTAGGCACAACTGGATCAACATTATAAAAGATGGTATCTTCTTTAGCTATGACCGGTTCTTTAATTTCTTATTTAATAGGGGGATGATATTTAAACCACTTCTCCTTAGGGAGGTCAATGTGAGTAGCAAATGCTTCACAGAAAGAGGCTACTATCTCAGAGTCAAGTCCATATTTAGTGCTAAACTTATGAAAAGTATCGGTATTCATAAAAGATTTAACACAATGAAATTCAAGCTTTATACCTGACTCATTACCTTCGTTGAGTTCCCAATCTTCAGAGTTGCGTTTAATTCTTTCTAAGAGATCCCACATGAATTCAATAGTCTTCTTCATATAAGAACCAGCACAAGAAGTATCGAGCATGGATTGATCATTATGAGAAAGCCCAGCATAAAAATTCTGAATGATAACTTCTCTCGGAATGTCATGATTGGGGCATGAATATAACATCGGCTTAAGCCTCCCCCAAGCTAGAGCGATACTTTCTCCTTCACGAGTCCAAAAATTATATATATAATTCCGATCTCGATGAACCAGATGCATGGGATAAAACTTTTGGTGAAATTCCAATTGCAAACGATTCCAGTTCCACGATCCAAGATCATCACATAGCCTATACCATGTCAATGCTTTTCCCTCCAAAGATAAAGGGAAAACCTTCTTCTTAACTTCATCTCCGGGTAAACCTGCAAGCTTAAATAATCCACAAGTTTCGTTCACATATAAGAGGTGCATATCAGGATGTTCAGTTCCATCTCCTGCATAAGGTTTAGCAAGCAGTTGTTCTAACATACTCGAAGGAATTTCATAAGTAACATTTTCAGTAGGTGCTGTAGGTTGAGGGGCAACTAATTGTGGTTTTGGTCGAGGTGAAGATACCCCGAACAAACCCCTCAAAGGATTGTTTTCCATAGTAGCAAGTAGCAATAAATTTCAGCACGTAGTATAAGTTTTTCCTTACCGATTTCCACTTACCAAGAGCGCTTCACTCCCCGGCAACGGCGCCAGAAAAGAGTCTTGATGACCCACAAGTATAGGGGATCAATCGTAGTCCTTTCGATAAGTAAGAGTGTCGAAGCCAACGAGGAGCAGAAGGAAATGACAAGCGGTTTTCAGCAAGGTAATTTCTGCAAGCACTGAAATTGTAGGTAACAGATAGTTTGATAGCAAGATAATTGGTAATGAGCAAGTAACAGTAATGGTAAATAAGGTGCAGCAAGGTAGCCCAATCCTTTTGTGGCAAAGGACAGGCCAGAACAATCTCTAGTAATAGGCAAAGTGTTCTTGAGGGTACACGGGAATTTCGTCTAGTCACTTTTATCATGTTGGTTTGATTCATGTTCGCTACTTTGATAATTTGATATGTGGGTGGACCGGTGCTTGGGTGCTGTTCTTACTTGAACAACCTCCCACTTATGATTAACCCCCTCGCAAGCATCCGCAACTACGAGAAAAGTATTAAGATAAATCTAACCATAGCATTAAACGTTTGGATCCAAATCAGCCCCTTACGAAGTAGCGCATAAACTAGGGTTTAAGCTTCTGTCACTCTAGCAACCCATCATCTAATAACTACTCCACAATGCATCCCCTTAGGCCCATGAATGGTGAAGTGTCATGTAGTCGACGTTCACATGACACCACCAAGGGAATCACAACATACATATCATCAAAATATCGAACACATATCAAATCAACATGATTACTCGCAACATGACTTCTCCCGTGACCACAAGAACAAAGTTAACTACTCACAAATAATAATCATGCTCAAGATCAGAGGAGTATTAAATAGCATAGTGGATCTGAACATATAATCTTCCACCAAATAAACCATATAGTAATCAACTACGCAAGGTAATCAACACTACTAGTCACCCACAGGTACGAATATGAGGTTCCGGTACAAAGATTGAACACAAGAGATGAACTAGGGTTTGAGAGAAGATGGTGTTGTTAAAGATGTTGATGAAGATTGGCCTCCCAAAGATGAGAGCGGTGTTGGTGATGACGATGGCTTCGATTTCCCCCTCCGGGAGGGAAGTTCCCCCGGCGGAATCGCTCCGCTGGAGGGCAAAAGTGCTCCTGCCCAAGTTCCGCCTCGAGGCGGTGGCGCTTCGTCCCGAAAGTCCTCCTCTGTTTTTTTCTAGGTCAAATGTGATCATATACCCGAAGATGGGCACCGGAGATGGGCCGAGGTGGCCACAACTCATCAGGGCGTGCCCAGGGGGGGCCTAGCGCGCCCTGGTGGCTTGTGCCCACCTGGCAGGCCCCCTCCGGTAGTTTTCTTCTGCAGTATTTTTTATTAAATACAAAAATAATCTCCGTAAAATTTCAGCTTCATTGGAGTTGTGCAGAATAGGTATCTCTGACGTGCTTTTCTTAGGTCCAGAATTCCAGCTGCCGGTATTCTCCCTCTTTGTGTAAACCTTGCATATTATGAGAGAAAAGGCATTAGAATCACTCCCCAAAGCATTATTATTCAACAAAACAAAGTAAATAATAGTAGGAAATCATGATGCAAAATAGACGTATCACATATCAATTATATCATCACTAGTACGGAGGACAGGCTTCTTTTGGTGATCTGCCTCACCTTTGAAATGCTTGCCTTTCTTTCTTAAGGCATGCTTGGTCGGAAGAAATCGACGATGTCCCAGGTACACAATCTTCTTGCATTTGTCCAAATATATACTTTGAGTCTCATCTAAACAGTTCGTGCATGCATGGTATCCCTTGTTTGTCTATCCTGAAAGGTTACTAAGAGCAGGCCAATCATTGATGGTTACAAACAGCAATGCTCGTAGGTCAAATTCCTGTTGTTTGTCCTCATCCCACACACGTACATCTTTTTTATTCCACAGTTGTAAAAGTTCATCAACGAATGGCCTTAGGTACACATCAATGTCGTTTTCGGGTTGCTTAGGGCCTTGGATGAGCACTGGCATCATAATGAACTTCCGCTTCATGCACAACCAAGGAGGAAGGTTATAGATACATAGAGTCACAGGCCATGTGCTATGCTTGCTGCTCTGCTCCCCAAAAGGATTAATGCTATCTGCACTTAAACCAAACAATAAGTTCCTTGGGTCATCTGCAAAGTCTGGGCACTTTCTCTCGATTTTTCTCCACTGCGACCCATCAGCGGGTACTCTCAACTTCCCGTCTTTCTTACGGTCTTCTTTGTGCCATCACAACAACTTGGCATGCTCTTTGTTTTGGAACAAACGTTTCAACCGTGGTATTATAGGAGCATACCACATCACCTTCGCAGGAATCCTCTTCCTGGGGCGCTCACTCTTAACATCATCACCAGGGTCATCGCGACCGATCTTATATCGCAATGCACCGCATACCGGGCATGCATTCAAATTCTCGTACTCCTCACCGCAGTAGAGGATGCAGTCATTAGGGCATGCATGCATCTTTTGCACCTCTAATCCTAGAGGGCATACAACCTTCTTTGCTTCGTATGTACTATCGGGCAATTCGTTGTCCTTTGGAAGCTTTTTCTTCATTATTTTCAACAACTTTTGAAATCCCTTGTCAGATACACCATTCTCTGCCTTCCATTGCAGCAATTCCAGTGTGGTACCGAGCTTTGTGTTGTCATCTTCGCAATTTGGGTACAACCCTTTTTTGTGATCCTCTAACATGTGCTGCAACTTCAACTTCTCCTTTTCACTTTCGAAGTTTCTCTTTGCATCAGCAATGGCCCAACCAAGATCATAAGCGGGCTCATCTGATGCCTTTTCTTCAGCTTCTATATTCTCTTCCCCCATTGTAGTATCATCGTATTCAGGGAACCCAGGATAGTTGTCATCATCCTCTTCTTCTTCATTCTCTTCCATTAGAACCCCTCTTTCTCCGTGCTTGGTCCAACAGTTATAGCCGGACATGAAACTGGACGTAAACAGGTGGACGTGAATGACTTTTGAGCAAGAGTAATTCCTATCATTCTTATAGTTAGAGCATGGACAACACATAAAACCATCCCGCTTGTTTGCCTCACCCGCACGCAGAAAACTATGCATGCCATCAATGAACTGGGGAGAGCGTCGGTCATCGTACATCCATTGCCGACTCATCTTCATTACACAACACCAAAAAGACCAAATTAATACAAGTTCATACACACTTATTCTCATAAAAACAATAAAACTATCTAGCTAAAGCATTTAAATGCAACAACAAATGCGATCAAAATCGCAACTAAGGTAATAATTGATCCAACAGCATAATGATACCAAGTCTCTTTATCAACGGCATATTTTCTAATCTTTCTAATCTTAAAGCGCATTGCATCCATCTTGATCTTGTGATCATCGACGACATTGGCAACATACAACTCCAATTTCATCTTCTCTTCTTCAATTCTTTTCAATTTTTCTTTCAAACCCCGTTTTCTTTTTCAACTAAATTTAACTTCTCGACAAGAGGGTCGGTTGGAATTTTCGGTTCACATACCTCCTAGATAAAAACATCTATGTCAATTTGATGAGCATAATTGTCATAAACACGAAATGCAACAAATAGTTATAAAAGAGAATATACCACATCCGAATCGTAAACCGGACGAGGGCCGATGGGCACGGATATCAAAACCATGGCACTATATATGTATAACAAACAATCATACAAGTAAGAAAATTATGCAAATCACTATCTAAATCATACAAACAAGTTTTTTTTTATAAAAAGCATAAGAACGGGAAGAGGCTCACCAAGGTGGTGCCGGCGACGGGACGGTGCGTGCGATCGATGGTGGTTAGGGCGGGGACGGGAAGGCACTAAGTAAACCACACCTACACATGCAAACTAAGAAGTTAATTTGAGCTCAATTGCATATAAATCAAATAAACTCCCACATAATTACTCCCAAACTAGAACCCACAAATCACTATACTTATAGAGCATTGGGCGAGCTAATCTAGCAATGAGAGATGAAAGGACAAAGTTGCTAACCTTTGTGAACACTTGAATAGATGGGGTGCCTCAAATCTTGACAAATTTTGGCAAAAATGGAGGGATGAGCTCGAGAAGAGGAAGAGAAAACAGAGAAATGAAGAGGATGAGCTCGGGCTGGAAGAAGTATCTATATATAGGGATACATTTAGTCCCGGTTGGTCCGACAAACCGGGACTAGAGGTCCATCTCTAGTCCCGGTTGGTGTTACCAACCGGGACTAAAGTGGTCGCAGGGGCCCCAGCCTGACACCAGCCTGCCACCACACCTCTAGTCCCAGTTTGTAACACTAACCGGGACTAGAGGTTCCATCTCTAGTCCCGGTTGGTGTTAGCAACCGGGACTAAAGTGGCTCGCAGGGGGCCCAGCCTGACACCACCCCTTTAGTCCCGGTTGGTAACACCAACCGGGACTAGAGGTTCCTCATGAATCGGGACTAATGCCTAGCCTAATGAACCGGGACTAGTGTTAGAATTAGTCCCGGTCCAGAAGCCAACCGGGACTAATGCTTCGATCCAAAGGCCTGTTTTCTACTAGTGTCAGATGCTTTATCATATTCATTATTACACCTTTGACCTTGAACATGATGATGATTTGTGAGTAGTTACTTTTGTTCTCGAGGACATGGGAGAAGTCTCGTTATAAGTAATCATGTGAAGTTGGTATTCGTTCGATATTTTGATGATATGTATGTTGTTGCTTCCTTTAGTGGTTTCATGTGAACGTAGACTACATGACACTTCACTATACTTTGGGCCTAAGGGAAGGCATTGTGGAGTAATAAGTAGATGATGGGTTGCGAGAATGACAGAAGATTAAACCTTAGTTTATGCGTTATTTCATAAGCGGCTGGTTTGGATCCATATATTTCATGCTATGGTTAGATTTATCTTAATTCTTCTTTCATAGTTGAGGATGCTTGCAAGAGTGGGTAATCATAAGTAGGTTGTTTGTTCAAGTAAGAACAACACCTAATCACCGGTCCACCCACATATCAAATTATCAAAGTAACTAACACGAATCAACTCAACTTGATGAACATGACTAGATGGAAATTCCCATGTGTCCTCGAGAGCACTTTGCTTTATATAAGAGAACTTCCAGGCTTGTCCTTTGCTATAAAAAGGATTGTGCTACCTTGCTGCACATTTGCTACTTTTGTTACTTATCACTTGCTACGAATTATCTTGCTACAAAATTGTTTGTCACTATTACTTATAACACTTGCAGAGAATACCTTGCTGAAAACTACTTGTCATTTTCTTCTGCTCCTCGTTGGGTTTGACAGTCTTACTTATCGAAAGGACTACGATTGATCCCCTATACTTGTGGGTCATCAGTCATTTATAGGGCCACTACTTGGATCCGCATGTGGTCGTTACTCACCCCTGTGGAAGCCAGGGAGCCTTTGGTTACTAGGTCTTCCCGATGAGAGATGGTAGCTAGGGATATCTACAACTGGCTTGGATGGCAGTCCAGTAATAGGATAGGTGTTTAGTCATCTAGTATTATTTTTGCCGGTTGTGGCTCTTTTTGCCTCTTTATAGCATTTCTTTTCAGCTCGGTGTGAGGTCGTTTTGGATCCCCGACCTTTTGGATTATTTCGTTGATAAAAGGGCCGCATGCATCTCTCTGATGTAGAGGCCGGGGGTATTCCTCCTTTTCTAAAAAAGGTCCTTATCATCTTCATCACAAGGGTTGCCAAAACCCGCCCAAATCTTTGATAGGTCGTGACATTTATACCATGGCCAATGCAATCTTAGGGCCCTGCTGAATTTGTCAAGGTGCAACACACCGAGCCCTTCGAGGTTGGTTGGACGACAAATGGTTATCCAATTGACCTTACATTTGCTACCCATCACCTTAGTGGTCCATGCTCAGAGGAAGGCACACTCAATCACGGTGACACTCTTCAGGACAGGGGGGGGGGGGACGACCACCTGAGTGAGGTGAAGACCGACTTAACAAGCGCACAATGTTATAAGACCAACTCCCAAGGCACGAGCTTCTTAACAATTTTTGTCCTCGAGGTATTGAAAATCGACCCACCTATATATGCTGCCAAATTGAGAGAGGGAGGCCAAGGTATCTCAAAGGGAAGGATGATATCATAGCGGGCAACCCCTCAAGGATGGTCTCCAAATCCATGTGTGTGCACCGAATAGGCACCATCGCTCTTGTGAAAGTTTGTTTGCAGCCCCATCACATCGTCTAATCCTTGGAGAATGCGGGAAAGGTTTGGATGTCCTCTCTAAAAGGGGCCACAAAAATAGCCCTATCATAATCATAGAGCGAGGTCCGAAAGATGGTTCCATGGCCCCTAACCTTATGGTCGATGATCTATTGAAGCGTGTCGAAGGCAATGACAAAAATCAGAGGGGAGAGCATGTCTCCCTGCCTAAGACCTCGACCGTGAGAGATGGGTGAGCCTGAAACCCTATTGAGTAGAACGCGCGATGAGAAGGTGCGGAGTAGTGAAGTGATCCAATCGCAAAATCTGCTAGGGAAGCCTTTCCTTTGAAGTTGGTCAAGAATATTCTCTCGACGCACTGAATCAAATGATTCTTGGATGTCAAGCTTGAAGAGGAGTGTTGGGGTCTTGTTTCTATGTAGCATGTGGCCAAGGATCCTTACGTACATGAAATTATCATGCATGGATGATTCTCCTCTTGATGAAGGCACTTTGGGCGTTGGAGACGAGGTCATTCATATGGGGGAAAAGCCTAGTGACAAGCATCTTGGCTATTATCTTGTCGATAGGATGAATGAGGTTAATGGGTCCAAACTCGATGATGTCTTCCGGCTCATCCTTCTTTAGCAAGAGCACAATAATTGCATAGTTGGACCAATGGAAGTTGGCCATGCGTAGGTTTGCAAAATTTTGTATGACATTCACCACCTCCACCTTAATGATGCTCCAAATTTTCTTAAAAAGGCAATGGTGCCATTCGGCCGTGTGCTTTCTCGCTTGGCAGTTTGCCTATGGCACCCTCAGTCTCCTCCTTGGTGAATGAATCATCAATGCCCTCCAAGTCGGTGTGCCCCAAAATCAACTCCTCCCAATTAAAATCCCGGGTTCTCGCATGCCATCTGCCAATGGCATTGGAGAAATGCTCATGGATAATTTCTTCCTTCTCCACATGGTCGGTTACTCATCTATTACAGTGTTTCAGCCTATGGATGTTGTTTTTGCGTTGCTGCCTATTGACCGTGAGGTATATTTTCTTTGTCTTGACATCTCTCTCCTTGATATTGGTGATACGTGCACATTGCTTCTTACCCTCCCTTGATGACCCATAAGTATAGGGTATCAATCGTAGTCCTTTCGATAAGTAAGAGTGTCGAACCCATCGAGAAACAGAAGGAAATGATAAGCAGTTTTCAGTAAGGTATTCTCTGCAAGTGCTGCAAGTAATAGTGATAGATAGTTTTCTAGCAAGGTAATTCGTAACAAGTGACAAGTAGCAATAGTAGCAAAGGTGCAGCAAGGTAGCTCACTCCTTTTTATAGAGACACTAATTTGCACATGCACGTGGATCAACCAAATATTTTCTGCAAATTTTAAGAATCTCCTAGAGATGATCGGACCGTGAGCATGCCAACAACGTCGTGCACCCAAACATCCTTGAGGAGTATCATAACATCAAGCCTCACCGAATTTCTCGCTGTGTATAGTCCTGGGGAAAATGAGACGATGTCCTGACCGTCCAGCAAGCGATGACGCCACACTCTACAGTGGGCGCCATTGCCAACCAACAACGTTGTAGAAGCACGGATGAGTGCCTCGATGTCGTCCTCCCGTGGGTCAAGGAGGACATACATTTTTCTTCAAAAAAATTATGCTTCGGACACTAATTTGAACATGCGCATGGATCAGCCAAATATTTTCTGCAAATTTCAGGAATTGTACTTGCTTTTCTGTATTATTACTTCTTTGAATCATTATTTTCGAAAGAACAAGTCAGCTCTATGCTTCAATTATTCAAGTACATGCCAAAAACTAATAAGTGACCAAATGGCAACATCATTAAATATAAACTGCCATGTATTATAATTATCAAGTAAAATGTTTGAAATAAAAAGATTTTTTTTAGAAAAGGTTGAAATAAAAAGATAGAATTCATAAAAAATGTTTTTAAAATTATCTGTTTGCACTCGTAGGACAAGGCAGAATAAGAACTAAGTTATATGCGGTGCTGGCTGCTGGGAGTGCTGATCCCGCTGCTGGAAGATGTCATATACTCCCTCCGTCCGGAAATAAGTGTACTTCTACCCTTTGTTTTAAGTCAAACTTTTAAAATTTTGACCAACTTTATAGAAAAAAATAGTAGCATATATGACATCAAATTGGTATATTATGAAACTATATTTCAAAACGAATTTAGTGATACTAATTTAGTGCCATAAATGCTGCTACTTTTTTCTAGAAAGTTGGTCAAAATTTTAAAACTTTGACTTAGATTAAAACCTAGATGTACACTTATTTCCGGACGGAGGGAGTATACAATAGCATGGGCATAGGTATCGCTTGAGCAAGATGCAATCTAGCAAGCTTGAGTTTCGTGAAACGTACCGGAAAACAGACTAGCTAGTCCACGAAAGGGAACCTGCTGGTTTTCATTCACTTGCACAGGCGATTGCAATGACAGAATCACACCTAACTCGACATAATAGGACGACACCCCAAGCTACAAAGGTTGGGTTTTTAATGATATATTTTTTGTGATATAAATTTTGTACTATGTTTATTTATTTGTCAACCTAGATATACGCGTAGAAAAGGAGGTAGTAGAAAAGAGAGCTTCCAACGTTGGCTCCACGCTCATCACATAACGCACAACCGATCGAGGCGAATTCAAACGCCACGACGAAGTGCTGAAACCGGGATGGCCTTGGTGACCGTTTTCCCTAGTGGCACGGCGACATCACACCTGAGACTAAAAACATCGTCCTTCACGTAATCCCTCTCCAGGTCGCTGCTCCTGATGAAAGCACCGTAGCCCCGCGCAGCACTACCACCTTGTCTGTGGGAGAATGTCCACATACCGCCGTCACCGATGTAAGACGGCACGGGGTTCCCCGCCTGATTGAGCAAATTAATTGTTTTTTTAAAGGAGGATTATCACCGGACTTTGCATCTGGATGATGCATGCAGTCATTTTAGCAAAATACATAAAGAACTTACAAAGTAGTACATCAGTTTGTCCAAATCCACCATCTTAACAACAACTGTCGCTACTCCTAACCACTCGATGAAGGGGTGCCGATAGTCCGAGCCTAATACCAAACAGACATCGCACCAAAACCTAACATCTAAAGCCGGAGGTCCCAACCGAGCCACATACTGGGTTTGAGGTACAAACCGGTCCGACGCACTCTCATGTGTCGTCGCCGCCGTCTTCCACCAACCATCTTCAGAGTAGAAACTAACACACCGACCTTGCCAAACCTTTCTGCCATCGACGCTATCATGACGCCAGAGAGCGTCCTCCTCCTGCACGAGTCCATCTCCGCGCATCGAACGCCGAGTCTCCGCTGCGCCACGCAGCCGAGATCCACCGCCATCAATTAGTAAGATAAAGCACCGCTCCACCAAAGAAGCCGTCCACTGGTCCCTCGAGCCCGTGTACACCTCCAAGAATGACGCCCCAAGGGGGAAACGACACCAGAGCGCCGCGAGCAAACTAATTGTGAACTTGGCTTTGACTTCATCAACAACAGTGTGATCAAGACACAGGTAGATTGATATCCCACCCCAATAGCTTGCGCCGTCACCATCGGGGTAGTATTTCAGGCACCAACGATGCCCGCCGACGATGAAACTCTCCGACGTGATGAACTTGCCGGTGCCGAGCCCCTTGGTGTAGGAGTAGCCATTGATGCGGAGGACGTGGGATCCGACGGCCTGGGCGTCGATGGTCGACGCGGTGAGCGACGGCTCGTCGCCGCTTGCGGCACCGACGGCAGATGCAGCAGCGTTGGACATGGCGAGCTTTTTACGGTAGAGTGGAGGTGGAGAATGGCAGATCAGAGGGAGGCCGCGAGGTTCTTTTATACTCATACGCGTCACAGGATTGGAGCAATATAAGTTGGTAGTTGTGCAGTCGAGGGAGCGTAGCGCAGCCGGCGACGTTATTGCTGGGAGAAGCCAAGAAGTCCAAAGTGTCTAGGAAATTGTATATGAAGTTAATTAGAAGATTAATTACAGCATCTAGTTGAATTTATGTGGGCGGCGCATGCGTATCGGGGCCTATCGCCACCGTGTTTAATTACCTCGGTCGTGGAGTAC
The DNA here is from genome assembly GCA_039707655.1 of Elymus sibiricus. Lineage (NCBI taxonomy): Eukaryota > Viridiplantae > Streptophyta > Magnoliopsida > Poales > Poaceae > Elymus > Elymus sibiricus. The sequence goes on from CM077675.1 coordinate 433,702,367, forward strand.
GTTGATGGAAGCCGCCATCCGCCCGCCCCTCCCGTTCCCCATACGCGCGGTTCGTCTGCTCATATTGCCAGGCGGCTGCCGTTGAGAAAAAGTAAAAGCACGTTTTGGACGGTCACAGCAACGTTGTCTCGTTTAAATTTCAACTTTTTCAATCCACTTATTTCACTCACTCTATTCTAGTGTGTGAAATCGGTTTTTAAAATTTCAATCCACACATGTTTTAGTAAAATTTGTTACTTGAAATGAGTGAGTTTTTTGAATGAGTGAAATCGTTCTTTTAAGATGAATAAAATCAGTTTTTGAAATGAGTGGATTTAATTATTTGATTTTATTTCCAATAAAATGAGTGAAATTAGTTTTTTGAAATTATTGAAATGCTTTTTTTGCAATGCATGAAATTAGTTTTCAAATGAGTGAACCAGTTATTTGAAATGAGTGAAAATACTCTTTTCAAAATGAGTGAAATGAAATTTGATAGAGGGTATTTTTTTTTAATTTAGTGAAATTAGTTTCTTTGAGTTAGAGAAATTATGCTTTTGTAATGAATCAAATTATCTTTCGAAATCAATTTTTTAATGATATAAACATTTTTTTGAAATGAGAGAAAATATATTTCTGAAATGCCTGCGGTTGGCTTTCCAAAATGATTTAAGTCATTTTTTTAATATACCAAATGGATTGTTTCAAAATCTGAAATTGATGTTTTAATGTGTGAAATTAATTATTTCAAATATATGAAAACTGGTATTTTTCCAAATATATCAAACATATTTCAATGTGTTTGTCAAGTTGCTTATTTCTGAAACAGAACTGGAACTCAGATAAGAAAACTGTAAAATAAAATATTAATAATATACCGCAGATCAGTCTTAAATGTCTTATCACCCTGTATTCAAATTAAAAAAATAAAAAACGGAAACTTAGTTCAAAAGCTTCTGACTGTTTAAAATGCCACAAGAAAAATAAATGCAAGTGTTTATCTTGTGGTATAGCTATATAATATACTTCAAAAAAAACATTCTGCAGATTTATACCTACGGTGTGAGCACCATTACTCTTTTGTTCTGAAACGAAGACAAAAAATTTGCCTCATATATTAAATACGGGGGAAAAGAGTTTGTTACAACACACATGTTACAACATACCAATTATTCTCGTAATAAGAAAGACCCTAGCTTCTTTGTGTTGGAAATATGCCCTAGAGGCAATAATAAATTGGTTATTATTATATTTCCTTGTTCATGATAATCGTTTATTATCCATGCTATAATTGTATTGATTGGAAACTCAAATACATGTGTGGGTACATAGACAACACTGTGTCCCTAGTAAGCCTCTAGTTGACTAGCTCGTTGATCAAAGATGGTTAAGGTTTCCTAGCCATTAACATGAGATGTCATTTGATAACGGGATCACATCATTAGGAGAATGATGTGATGGACAAGACCCAAACTATAAACGTAGCATATGATCGTGCCAGTTTATTGCTATTGTTTTCTGCATGTCAAGTATCTGTTCCTATGACCATGAGATCATGCAACTCCCTGACATCGGAGGAATACCTTGTGTGTATCAAACGTCGCAACGTAACTGGATGACTATAAAGGTGCTCTACAGGTATCTCCAAGGGTGTCTGTTGGGTTGGCATGGATCAAGACTGGGATTTGTTACTCCGTATGACGGAGAGGTATCTTAGGGCCCACTCGGTAATACAACATCACAATGAGCCTTGCAAGCAATGTGACTAAAGTGTTAGCCACGAGATCTTGTATTACGGAACGAGTAAAGAGACTTGCCGGTAACGAGATTGAACTAGGTATAGAGATACCGACGATCGAATCTCGGGCAAGTAACATACCGAAGAACAAAGGGAACAGTATACGGGATTAACTGAATCCTTGACATAGAGGTTCGACCGATAAAGATCTTCGTAGAATATGTAGGAGCCAATATGGGCATCCAGGTCCCGCTATTGGTTATTGATCGTAGAGGTGTCTCGGTCATGTCTACATAGTTTTCGAACCCGCAGGGTCTACACACTTAACGTTTGGTGACGATTAGTATAGTTGAGTTATTTTGTTGGTGACCGAAGGTTGTTCGGAGTCCCGGATATGACGAGGGTCTCCAGAAGAGTCCGGAGGTAAAGATTAATATATGTGATAATAGTGTTTTGTGTTGGAAATATGCCCTAGAGGCAATAATAAATTGGTTATTATTATATTTCCTTGTTCATGATAATCGTTTATTATCCATGCTATAATTGTATTGATTGGAAACTCAAATACATGTGTGGGTACATAGACAACACTGTGTCCCTAGTAAGCCTCTAGTTGACTAGCTCGTTGATCAAAGATGGTTAAGGTTTCCTAGCCATTGACATGAGATGTCATTTGATAACGGGATCATATCATTAGGAGAATGATGTGATGGACAAGATCCAAACTAAGAACGTAGCATTTGATCGTGTCAGTTTATTGCTATTGTTTTCTGCATGTCAAGTATCTGTTCCTTTGACCATGAGATCATGCAACTCACTGACACCGGAGGAATACCTTGTGTGTATCAAACGTCGCAACGTAACTGGGTGACTATAAAGGTGCTCTACAGGTATCTCCGAGGGTGTCTGTTGGGTTGGCATGGATCAAGACTGGGATTTGTTACTCCGTATGACGGAGAGGTATCTCAGGGCCCACTCGGTAATACAACATCACAATGAGCCTTGCAAGCAATGTGACTAAAGTGTTAGCCACGAGATCTTGTATTACGGAACGAGTAAAGAGACTTGCCGGTAACGAGATTGAACTAGGTATAGTGATACCGACGATCGAATCTCGGGCAAGTAACATACCGAAGAACAAAGGGAACAGCATACGGGATTAACTGAATCCTTGACATAGAGGTTCGACCGATAAAGATCTTCGTAGAATATGTAGGAGCCAATATGGGCATCCAGGTCCCGCTATTGGTTATTGGCCGTAGAGGTGTCTCGGTCATGTCTACATAGTTCTCGAACCCGCAGGGTCTACACACTTAACGTTTGGTGACGATTAGTATAATTGAGTTATTATGTTGGTGACCGAAAGTTGTTCGGAGTCCCGGATAAGATCCCGGACATGACGAGGATCTCCGGAATAGTCCGGAGGTAAAGATTGATATATGTGATAATAGTGTTTTGATCTCCGGAAGAGTTCCGAAGTTCACCGGAAGAGGTTCCGGATGTTTACCGAAGTGTTCGGGTGCAGCAACACTTTATATGAGCCAAAGGGATAAAGCCCACAAGGTATTGGAAGGTGCAAAAGTAGTTTTGCTGCCGCGTAAGCGGTACTACCGCTTGGTGAAGCGGTACTACCGCCGGAGCGGTACTACCGCTTGTGTGAAGCGGTACTACCGCCCAAGCGGTACTACCGCTTGTGTGAAGCGGTACTACCGCTTGTGCGCGGCTGTGCGCGGTTCGGTAGGGATCCGAGTTGGACTCTTTCCCTGCGGGCCAAACCGACCTTGTGCGGGCAAAACCGACCCGGAGGAGGCTTTTACTCCAAGTTTAGACCCCAAGGCTCAACATATAAATAGAGGGGCAGGGCTAGCACACGGGACACATCAGGATTTCCCAAGCCGTGTGCCGGCAACCCTAGCCCTCTAGTTCCTCCGTCATAATCTCCGTAGCGCTTGGCGAAGCCCTGCAGAGATTGTTCCTCACCACCATCACCACGCCGTCGTGCTGCTGGAACTCAACCACTACTTCACCATCGCTCGCTGGATCGAGGAGGTGAAGGCGTCATCAAGCCGTACGTGTGTTGAACGCGGAGGTGCCGTCCGTTCGGCACTAGATCGGAAGGATCGTGATTGGATCGCGGGACGCTCGGCGATTTGGATCGCGAAGACGTTCGACTACATCAACCGCGTTTATTAACGCTTCCGCTTAGCGATCTACAAGGGTATGTAGATTCACTCTCCCTCTCGTAGATGCTCATCACCATGGATAGATCTTATGTGTGCGTAGGAAAATTTTTGTTTCCCATGCAACGTTCCCCAACAGTGGTATCAGAGCTAGGTCTATGCGTAGATGAGATCTCGAGTAGAACACAAACGAGTTGTGGGCGTGGGTGTATACATATTGCTTGCCGTTACTAGTTGATATTTGATTCGGCGGTACTGTGAGATGAAGCGGCCCGGACCGACATTACGCGTACACTTACGCGAGACAGGTTCCTTCAACTAACATGTAACTTCGTTGCATAAAGATGGCTAGCGGGTGTCTGTCTCTCTCACTTTAGTTGAATCGATTTCAATGAAGAGGGTTCTTTTAGAAGATCAAAAAGCAATCACTACACCACGTTGTGGTTTTGCGTAGGTAAGAACGGTTCTTGCAAACCCGTAGCAGCCACGTAAAATTTGCAACAACAATTAGAGGACGTCTAACTTGTTTTTGCAGGGTATGATGTGATATGATATGGCCAATTACATGATGAGATATATGTGATGTATGAGATGATCATGTTTTGTATAGAATATCACGACTTGCATGTCGATGAGTACGGCAACTGGCAGGAGCCATAGAGTTGTCTTTAATTATTGTATGACCTGCGTGTCAATCATTAAGCGCTATGTAATGCTTTACTTTATCGCTAAACGTTAGCTATAGTCGTGGAAGCAACAGTCGGCGCGACAACCTTATGGCGACACGTTGATGGAGATCAAGATGATGGAGATCATGGTGTCATGCCGGTGACGATGGAGATCATGCCGGTGCTTTGGAGATGGAGATCAAAAGCACAAGTTCATGGCCATATCATGTCACTTATGATTTGCATGTGATGTTAATCCTTTTATGCATCTTATTTTGCTTAGGACGACGGTAGCATTATAAGGTGATCCCTCACTTAAATTTCAAGATAAATTGTGTTCTCCCCAAGTGTGCACCGTTGCGAAAGTTCGTCGTTTCGAGACACGCCGTGATGATCGGGTGTGATAGACTCTACGTTCGCATACAACGGGTGTAAGCCATGTTACACGTGCGGAACACTCGGGTTAAACTTGACGAGCCTAGCATGTACAGACATGGCCTCGGAACACAAGAGACCGAAAGGTCGAACATGAGTCATATAGTAGATATGATCAACATGAAGATGTTCACCATTGAAACCACCTCAACTCACGTGATGATCGGACTTGAGTTGGTGGATTTGGATCATGTTACACTCGAATGATCGGAGGGATGTCAATTTGAGTGGGAGTTTTTTTAAATATGATTAACTAAACTCATTATCTAAGAACAATAGTCTAAGTTGTCTTTGCTATATTTATGTTGTAGATCATGGCTCGCGCAGTAGCACCCCTGAATTTTAATGCGTTCCTAGAGAAAGCTAAGTTGAAAGATGATGGAAGTAACTTTGTGGACTGGGCCCGTAATCTAAGGATTATCCTTACGGCTTCCCAGAAGGCTTATGTCCTTGATGCACCGCTTGGTGATCCACCCGCTCCAGTTGAGTCTCTAGACGTTGTGAACGCCTGGCAGGCTCGTTCTGATGATTACTCAATAGTTCAATGTGCAATGTTGTATGGCTTAGAACCGGGACTTCAAAGACGTTTTGAACGTCATGGAGCATATGAGATGTTCCAGGAGTTGAAGTTTATCTTTCAGAAGAATGCCCGGATCGAGAGATATGAGATCTCCGATAAGTTCTATGCTTGCAAGATGGAGGAGAACGGGTCTATCAGTGATCACGTGCTCAGAATGTCTGGGTACTCCACCCGTCTGGCTGAGTTAGGGATGCCCCTTCCGCCAGAGGCTATCACTGACAGAGTTCTTCAATCATTGCCACCTAGCTACAAGAGCTTCGTGTTGAACTATAACATGCACGGGATGAACAAGTCAGTCGCCGAGCTGTTTGCGATGCTGAAAGCCACTGAGTCTGAAATTCAGAAGGAGCATCAAGTGTTGATGGTCAATAAAACCACTAGTTTCAAGAAAAATGGCAAGGGTAAGAAGGGTAACTCCAAGCAGAGTGGCAAAGCAGTTGCTCCTCTCGTGAAGAAACCCAAGGCTGGACCCAAACCAGAAACTGTGTGTTTTCATTGCAAGGGAACTGGACACTGGAAGCGGAATTGCCCCAAGTATTTGGCTGACAAGAAGGCGGCCAACAACAAACAAGGTATATATGATATACATGTTATTGATGTGTACCTTACCAACTCTCGTTGTAGTGCCTGGGTATTTGATACTGGTGCGGTTGCTCATATTTGCAACTCAAAACAGGAACTGCGGAATAGACGGAGGCTGGCAAAGGACGAAGTGACGATGCGCGTGGGAAATGGTTCCAAGGTTGATGTGATCGCCGTCGGCACGCTCGCTCTTCAATTACCGTCGGGATTAGTGATGAACCTAAATAAGTGTTATTTGGTGCCTGCGTTAAGCATGAACATTATATCTGGATCTTGTTTATTGCGAGACGGTTACTCATTTAAATCAGAGAATAATGGTTGTTCTATTTATATGAGTAATATCTTTTATGGTCATGCACCCGATGTGAGGGGTTTATTCTTATTGAATCTCGATAGTAATGATACACATGTTCATAACATTGATGCCAAAAGATGTAGAATTGATAATGATAATACCACTTTCTTGTGGCACTGCCGTTTAGGTCATATTGGCGTAAAACGCATGAGGAAGCTCCATGCTGATGAACTTTTGGAGTCACTTGATTTTGAATCACTTGACACATGTGAGCCATGCCTCATGGGCAAGATGACTAAAACGCCGTTCTCTGGAACAATGGAACGGGCAAGTGACTTATTGGAAATCATACATACTGATGTGTGCGGTCCGATGAGTATTGAGGCGCGCGGTGGTTATCGTTACTTTCTCACCTTCACTGATGACTTAAGTAGATATGGGTATATTTACTTAATGAAACACAAGTCTGAAACATTTGAAAAGTTCAAACAATTTCAGAGTGAAGTTGAGAATCATCGTAACAAGAAGATTAAATTCCTACGATCTGATCGAGGAGGAGAATATCTGAGTTATGAGTTTGGCAGTCACTTAAAACAGTGTGGAATTGTTTCACAATTGACACCGCCTGGAACACCACAGCGTAATGGTGTGTCCGAACGTCGTAATCGAACCTTATTGGATATGGTGCGATCTATGATGTCTCTTGCCGATTTGCCACTATCATTTTGGGGTTATGCATTAGAGACAGCTGCATTCACTTTAAATAGGGCACCATCGAAATCCGTTGAGACGACGCCATATGAACTTTGGTTTGGCAAGAAGCCAAAACTGTCGTTTCTTAAAGTTTGGGGATGTGATGCTTATGTCAAAAAGCTTCAGCCTGAAAAGCTGGAACCCAAAGCGGAGAAATGCGTCTTCATAGGATACCCAAAAGAGACAATTGGGTATACCTTCTACCTCAGATCCGAGGGCAAAGTGTTTGTCGCTAAAAACGGAACATTTCTTGAGAAAGAGTTTCTCTCGAAAGAATTGAGTGGGAGGAAGATAGAACTTGATGAGGTTGTTGAACCTTTACTTCAACCTGAGAGTAGCGCAACACAGAAAGTTGTTTCTGTGGAGCCTACATTAGCTGAAGAGGAAGTTAATGATGATGATCATGAAGCTTTGGATCAAGTTGCTATCGAACCTCGTAGGTCGACAAGGACGCGTACTACTCCTGAGTGGTACGGCAACCCTGTCTTAAAAATCGTGTTGTTAGACAACGATGAACCTACGAGCTATGGAGAAGCGATGATGGGCCCGGATTCCGAGAAGTGGTTAGAGGCCATGAAATCCGAGATGGGATCCATGTATGAAAACAAAGTATGGACTTTGGAAGTATTACCTGAAGGGCGTAAGGCCATTCAGAACAAATGGATCTTTAAGAGGAAGACGGACGCGGACGGTAATGTCACCGTCTATAAAGCTCGACTTGTGGCAAAGGGTTTTTCACAAGTTCAAGGAGTTGACTACGATGAGACCTTCTCACCCGTAGCGATGCTTAAGTCCGTCAGAATCATGTTAGCAATAGCTGCCTTTTTCGATTATGAAATTTGGCAGATGGATGTCAAAACAGCGTTCCTTAACGGTTACCTTAAGGAAGAGTTGTATATGATGCAACCAGAAGGTTTTGTCGATCCAGAGAATGCTGACAAAGTTTGCAAACTCCAGCGATCCATTTATGGACTGGTGCAAGCATCTCGGAGTTGGAATCTTCGTTTTGATGAGGTGATCAAAGCGTTCGAGTTTATACAAGTTTACGGAGAAGCTTGTATTTACAAGAAAGTGAGTGGGAGCTCTATAGCATTTCTAATATTATATGTGGATGACATATTGCTGATTGGAAACAATATAGAAATGCTGGAAAGCGTAAAGGAATATTTGAACAAGAGTTTTTCAATGAAGGACCTAGGAGAAGCTGCTTTCATATTAGGCATCAAGATCTATAGAGATAGATCGAGACGCTTAATAGGACTTTCACAAAGCACATACCTTGATAAGATTTTGAAGAAGTTCAAAATGGATCAGTCCAAGAAGGGGTTCTTGCCTGTTTTGCAAGGTGTGAAGTTGAGTAAGACTCAATGCCCAGTGACTGCAGAAGATAGAGAAAAGATGAGTGTCATCCCCTATGCTTCAGCCATAGGCTCTATCATGTATGCAATGCTGTGCACAAGACCCGATGTCAGCCTTGCCATAAGTATGGTCGGAAGGTTTCAAGGTGATCCAGGAATGGAACACTGGACGGCGGTCAAGAATATCCTGAAGTACCTGAAAAGGACTAAGGACATGTTTCTCGTTTATGGAGGTGATCAAGAGCTCGTCGTAAAGGGTTACGTCGATGCAAGCTTTGACACTGATCCGGATGACTCTAAGTCGCAAACCGGATACGTATTTATTCTTAATGGGGGTGCGGTTAGCTGGTGCAGTTCCAAGCAAAGCGTGGTAGCTGATTCTACATGCGAAGCGGAGTACATCGCTGCCTCGGAGGCGGCGAAGGAAGGTGTCTGGATGAAGGAGTTCATGACAGATCTTGGAGTAGTGCCTAGTGCACTTGACCCAATGACTCTGTTTTGTGATAATACTGGTGCCATTGCTCTAGCCAAGGAACCAAGATTTCACAAGAGGACCAGACACATAAAGCGACGTTTCAATTCCATCCGCGATTACATCAAGGAGGACGACATAAATATTTGCAAAGTACACACGGATCTAAATGTTGCAGATCCGTTGACTAAACCTCTTCCAAGGGCTAAACATGAACAACACCAGAACTGCATGGGTGTTCGATTCATTACAATGTAAATCACATAGTGATGTGAACTAGATTATTGACTCTAGTGCAAGTGGGAGACTGTTGGAAATATGCCCTAGAGGCAATAATAAATTGGTTATTATTATATTTCCTTGTTCATGATAATCGTTTATTATCCATGCTATAATTGTATTGATTGGAAACTCAAATACATGTGTGGGTACATAGACAACACTGTGTCCCTAGTAAGCCTCTAGTTGACTAGCTCGTTGATCAAAGATGGTTAAGGTTTCCTAGCCATTGACATGAGATGTCATTTGATAACGGGATCATATCATTAGGAGAATGATGTGATGGACAAGACCCAAACTAAGAACGTAGCATTTGATCGTGTCAGTTTATTGCTATTGTTTTCTGCATGTCAAGTATCTGTTCCTTTGACCATGAGATCATGCAACTCACTGACACCGGAGGAATACCTTGTGTGTATCAAACGTCGCAACGTAACTGGGTGACTATAAAGGTGCTCTACAGGTATCTCCGAGGGTGTCTGTTGGGTTGGCATGGATCAAGACTGGGATTTGTTACTCCGTATGACGGAGAGGTATCTCAGGGCCCACTCGGTAATACAACATCACAATGAGCCTTGCAAGCAATGTGACTAAAGTGTTAGCCACGAGATCTTGTATTACGGAACGAGTAAAGAGACTTGCCGGTAACGAGATTGAACTAGGTATAGTGATACCGACGATCGAATCTCGGGCAAGTAACATACCGAAGAACAAAGGGAACAGCATACGGGATTAACTGAATCCTTGACATAGAGGTTCGACCGATAAAGATCTTCGTAGAATATGTAGGAGCCAATATGGGCATCCAGGTCCCGCTATTGGTTATTGGCCGTAGAGGTGTCTCGGTCATGTCTACATAGTTCTCGAACCCGCAGGGTCTACACACTTAACGTTTGGTGACGATTAGTATAATTGAGTTATTATGTTGGTGACCGAAAGTTGTTCGGAGTCCCGGATAAGATCCCGGACATGACGAGGATCTCCGGAATAGTCCGGAGGTAAAGATTGATATATGTGATAATAGTGTTTTGATCTCCGGAAGAGTTCCGAAGTTCACCGGAAGAGGTTCCGGATGTTTACCGAAGTGTTCGGGTGCAGCAACACTTTATATGAGCCAAAGGGATAAAGCCCACAAGGTATTGGAAGGTGCAAAAGTAGTTTTGCTGCCGCGTAAGCGGTACTACCGCTTGGTGAAGCGGTACTACCGCCGGAGCGGTACTACCGCTTGTGTGAAGCGGTACTACCGCCCAAGCGGTACTACCGCTTGTGTGAAGCGGTACTACCGCTTGTGCGCGGCTGTGCGCGGTTCGGCAGGGATCCGAGTTGGACTCTTTCCCTGCGGGCCAAACCGACCTTGTGCGGGCAAAACCGACCCGGAGGAGGCTTTTACTCCAAGTTTAGACCCCAAGGCTCAACATATAAATAGAGGGGCAGGGCTAGCACACGGGACACATCAGGATTTCCCAAGCCGTGTGCCGGCAACCCTAGCCCTCTAGTTCCTCCGTCATAATCTCCGTAGCGCTTGGCGAAGCCCTGCAGAGATTGTTCCTCACCACCATCACCACGCCGTCGTGCTGCTGGAACTCAACCACTACTTCACCATCGCTCGCTGGATCGAGGAGGTGAAGGCGTCATCAAGCCGTACGTGTGTTGAACGCGGAGGTGCCGTCCGTTCGGCACTAGATCGGAAGGATCGTGATTGGATCGCGAGACGCTCGGCGATTTGGATCGCGAAGACGTTCGACTACATCAACCGCGTTTATTAACGCTTCCGCTTAGCGATCTACAAGGGTATGTAGATTCACTCTCCCTCTCGTAGATGCTCATCACCATGGATAGATCTTATGTGTGCGTAGGAAAATTTTTGTTTCCCATGCAACGTTCCCCAACATTTTGATCTCCGGAAAGGTTCCGGAATTCACCGGAAGGGGTTCCGGGTGTTTACCGAAGTGTTCGGGTGCAGCAACACTTTATATGAGCCAAAGGGGTAAAGCCCATGAGGTATTGGAAAGTGCAGAAGGAAGTTTTGCTACTGCCTTAAGCGGTACTACTGCTGGTAAAGGCAGTACTACCGCGTAAGCGGTACTACCGCTTGTTGGAAGCGGTACTACCGCCCAAGCGGTACTACCGCTTGTTGGAAGCGGTACTACCGCCCAAGCGGTACTACCGCTTGTGTGAAGCGGTACTACCGCTCGTGAGCGGTACTACCGCTTGTGCGCGGTACTTCAGGGATCCGAGTTGGACTCTTTCCCTGCGGGCCAAAGCGACCTTGTGCGGGCAAAACCGACCTGGAGGAGGCTTTTACTCCAAGTTTAGACCCCAAGGCTCAACATATAAATAGAGGGGCAGGGCTAGCACACGGGACACATTAAGATTTCCCAAGCCGTGTGTCGGCAACCCTAACCCTCTAGTTCTCCCGTCATAATCTCCGTAGTGCTTGGCGAAGCCCTGCAGAGATTGTTCCTCACCACCATCACCACGCCGTCGTGCTGCCGGAACTCATCTACTACTTCACCATCGCTCGCTGGATCGAGGAGGTGAAGGTGTCATCAAGCCGTACGTGTGTTGAATGCGGAGGTGCCGTCCGTTCGGCACTAGTTCGTGATCGGATCGAGGGACGACTTGCGATTTGGATCGCGGAGACGTTCGACTACATCAACCGCGTTTCTTAACGCTTCCGCTTAGCGATCTACAAGGGTATGTAGATTCACTCTCCCTCTCGTAGATGCTCATCACCATGGATAGATCTTGTGTGTGCGTAGGAAAATTTTTGTTTCCCATGCAACGTTCCCCAACACTTTGCCCCCGCTATGATCTAAAGGTTTGCTTCGTCGACGATTCTATTGAGCAAGATTTGCGGAGGCGCGCTCTTGTGACGAAACACTCTTGCATTTCGCTCGTTCCAAATGACCCGCGACACAAGCATGGTGATCGAGGCCTTAGCATTTCGGTCGGCGGTACCCATGGCACTCGTGTTGGCCCACCACGCCTCCACGGAGTCGAACAAGTGCCACGTTGATGTGTCCATGTCGTGGATGCGAAATTTGTGAATGACTAGTTTCCACAGTCTGAGAGTGAAGCGGCACAGGAAGAAAAGATGAGGCCCACATTCCTCCACCACCCCTGCACAGGGGGCAAGGACCGTAATTTGGCCAGCCTCGCCTATCTAGTTTTTCGGTCGTCCATATCATGTCCTAAAGCGCGAGCCAAGCAAAGAACTTGGCTTTCGGTGGAGCCCAAGTCTTCCAAACCATTTGGTTTATGGGAGAGAGAACCAGTCCCATAAACTACGCACTATAGGCAAAGGCCAAGGAGTAAAGGCCCGAGTCTGTGTGCTTCCATAGGATGTCATCCTCAGCAAGCTCATCGAGATGCACCTCATGCAGGAGCATCCAAAGAGTGAAGAATTGTGTAACATGCTCGATGGTGACCAATGTGGGTGGTCTGATTTTGAGGATCCATGCGTTGTCCTTAAGGGCCTCCCGCACTTTTCCAATGCTTCTGTGCGGACGCCTCGTAGATGAGTGGAGCAATGTCTTTGGGCTTGGATCCGAGGAGCCAAGTGGAGTCACAAAATGGCGCCTCGCACCATTCACGACCATGATGGTGGTGCAAGCATAGAAAAAATTATAGTCTTCCTCATCACACGGGTTTCCACGCCGGACCCACAACTTTGTGGGTTCCTTTCACTCGTACCATGGCCATCTCAATTGCAAGGCCCGCGTGAACTTGTTGGTGTTGAGGACCCCCCAAATCACCATAGGCGAGCGGCCGACTGATAATGTCCCAATTGACCTTGCATTTTGCTCCGGTTGTCTTATCTGACCCATACCATAGGAATGCCCTTTCGAGCTTGTCAATCCTTTCAAGGATGGTGGGTTGGATTACGAGCGGCGTGATGAAGTAGACCACTTAGGATGCGAGGACCGACTTGACCAGCGCAGCGTGCCGAATGGTGGTGATGTTTTGGCCCTCATATGTTGTCAACTTGCTTGCCACTTTATCCACAAGAAATTACAGGTCAACGAGCTTTAGCTTCCATGCATAAAATGGGAGCCCCAAATAACGCATTGGAAATGAAGTCCTAACAGTCGGCAGTCCCTGAGTGATGCGTCCCAAGTCAAGATTACCACAACAAATGGGAACCATGGATCTCTTATGGAAGCTAGTGCATAGCCCGGTGACATCACCAAACCTTGCAAGATAGTGGCTAGGTTGTCCACATCCCTTTTGACTGAAGCAACAAACACAGCCGCTTCATCCACATAGAGTGACGTGCGCACCATGACCCCTCGCCCTCGAATTTTATGAAGAATTCCCATCCTTGTCGCCACGTCCAGAATTTGCTTCAAAGGGTCAATTGCAATGACAAAAGGGAGGGGAGAGATGGGGTCCCCTTGACATAGCCCCTATCCATGCTTGATGGGGGTACCCGCCACCTCATCGAGAAAAATCCTCAAAGATGAGGAATAGAGGAGAGCCACAATCCACTATCGAAATTTGCTAGGAAAACCTCACCTCTGCAGAAGGTCAAGTAAATACTCCCGCTTGACAGAGTCGAAGGCCTTGCAGATGTCCAACTTGAAGAGGAAGGAGGGGGTTCTGCTCTTGTGGAGGCATCGCGCGAGGTTCCTAACATACATGAAGTAGTCATGTGCGGCCCAAGCCTGACGGCGAGCACCTTCGCGATGATCTTGACGATTGCGTGGATGAGGCTAATGGGTCTATAGTCGACGATGCTCTCCACACCGTCCTTCTTGGGAAGCAACACAATATTTGCAGAGTTGAGCCAGTGCAGATTTGTTGTGTTGAGGGAGTCAAAGCATTGAATCACCCTCATTAGGTCGTGTTTGATGGTACCTCAACACCTCTTGAAGAAGAGACCAGTGAAGCCATCCGGCCCAGGCGCCTTGTCACCAGGCATGCTATTAATCACCTCGATAACCTCCTCCTCGAAGAATGGGGGGGGGGTCAAGGTTGTGCATATCATGCGACTCCAGATTGAGCTCCTCCCAATTGAAGTTCTCGTGTTTTTGTCACCTCTTTTCATAGCTTGTGAGAAGTGGTTATGGATTATCTTCTCTTTTGCACTGTGCTCGGTCACCCACCCTTGATCATTAATAATACGGTGGCCGTGGTTTTTTTCCTTCTTGCGCTGACCCGCCGATGAACGAACTTAGTGTTGGGGTCTCCTACTTTGATGTTTGCTACTCTGGCGCACTGTCTCTTGTGTGCTTTCTCTAGCACGGCCAAGCTAATGACCCTCCCTCGATGACCGAACAAACGCTTGTTTCACCACTACATACCACAACCGTTAGAAAAACTATTTTCGGTCTAGCAAGTTCAGTAACACGAAGTGAACTAATTTTGCTGGTTTTCATTTACTTGCATAGGCAATTACAAAGACAAATTTGTGACCCTCGACATAATGCAATGACACCCGAAGCTACAAAGTTCGGTTTAGTGACTGAAATACGAAAAAAATCTAAAGCGTCACAAATGCGGAAATAATACACCTTATCAGCTTGGTGCTTCCATTACAAAACTCGACGATCAAACTGAGGTGCACAATTGTGCTTAAACTGAAAAACAATCTCTGATAGAAGATGAAAGATAAAGGGAGACCTGTAAACATTGGCAAAGCATCTCTCCAAACGATGATCATCAGATCGCACACAACCGAGCCAAGGTCACTCCCGCGAATTCAAACGCCACGGCCGAAAGGAGCCGTTTCATCTCTTCTGTTTTACGACACCAGAATAAACTTCGAAAACAGGGATGGCCTTGGAGGCGAAGATCTCCTTTCCCACGGTGATATCGCACCTAAGAATAAAAGCATCGTCCTTCAGGTAAGCCGATCCCTCCATATCGCTCCTCTTAGAGCATCTACAACAGCAATAATCTAATTTGGCCCCCTAAACGTCCGCGGACGCGCCCGGCCAGTATCCAGGCGCATTCGCTTTAAGCCCTCGTTTACCCGTCTGCATATCCACGCACCTAAAATTGGCCTTCTCATTTGAAGGCATTTCGACGAACAGGTTATGTGCGGCACGGCTAGAGCATGCGACAGCGACGAAGACCCCGATGACCGGCATGCAACCAGCAGTGGCAGTGGTGGTGGTGAGCTCTACATGGACATTAACACGCTGCGCTAGACACGCACGACCACACACGGTGACGGCGCAGACAGTACGCGCGGCTGCACACACGCACATGTGGCTAGCATGCACGGCGGCTAGCACACACGGCTAGCACGGCTAGCATGCATGGCATGCAGGGGCAGCACACGGCTGCGCGCGGCCTCTGCACACATACGCGTGAGCTAGTACGCGCCGGCTGCGCACGCGCCAGCCCCGACGCGACTGCATCCGCATGCGTGAGCCAGTATGTGGAGGCTGCGCATGCGCCAGCCTCAACGCCGTTGCACGCGGCGGCCAGCTCGATGCGTGCGCGAGCTTCGGCACGTACGAGACGCACGGGCTCCGGCCCCGGATCGATGGCGTCCGTCCGGGGTGGCCGCGACCAGCGGGAGGGTGAGCCCAGCGCGGCGCCTACGTGAGCTCCGGCCCCGACGCATCGATGGCGTCCATCGGGGGAGGCGGCGACCGGCGGGACAGCAAGCCCCGGCGTGGACGTGAACGAGCTCGTGGGCGCCGTGGTCTCTCTATGACCGCAGGCAGTAGCGTAGTTAGGTTCAACCTACGTCCAAGGCAAGCAGTGCAACTACAGTTAGCTACAGTGTTATTTTTGCTACAGTATGTGTTGAGAGGGAGAAGAGAGATTTGGTGGAATAGTTGTTGTATTACTTGAGCCTCGTGGGCATATATATAGGAGTACATGATCATCTTGGAGTACAAGTCAAGGCAGGAACAAATCTTAGTCTATCTCGTATTTCCTAATAATCAATATACTCAACATCCCCCCGCAGTCACAACGGTAGCGACGCAGACGGTGAGACTGAAGAAGAATCCGAAGGTAAGCCGACGGTCATCCCCCCCCCCCAGTCGTAACGGTCGATGCATCGCGAAAGTCGTGGCTGGAGTAGAAACCGACGAGGTTGCACAAGCAAGGCGGTAGCCCTTTGTGCCGTTTGTCGAGGTAGCCGAGAGCGTAGGGTGGTGTAGCCGTGGTCGAGGTAGCCGTGCGAAGAATACCGTGGTCGAAGTCGAGTCGGGGTAGCCGGTGTCGAGGTAGTCGCCAAGGAGCCGCGGGCGCAATGAGGCGCCGAGTTAGTCATGGGCGCAGTGGTGCCGAAGTAGTGGTGCGCCGGGAAGAAGACGAAGTTGAGACGCGTCGCGCCGGGATTGCCAAGTCCGGGGACACGTCGTGGACGAAGGCACACATCAGTGTTGCCAGCACCGGGCATGCGTAGACTGACGAAGGCGATGTTGACGATGCGTCGCTCCAGGCTTGCCAGACCTGGGAACACATCGGGGACGAAGGCACGCGTCGGTGTTGCCAGCACCGGGCATGCGTAGACGGGGACCTGCACACAACTTGTACGCCATGTCGAGGAGGCCAGCAGAGAAGGACTCGACAAAGGTTGCGGCGCAAATCGGTGGGGGGCCGATGTCATCCACGATGGTCAGAGTAGAGGAAGTGGTCGGGGTAGACGACGGCGACGCTGGCGATGAGCTAGTGCTGGACGAAGAAGAAGGGGGTGGACTGGCGGCGTGGCCCGGGTGAGCGAGCTGCAGCGGCGCCGAAGAAGAGCGACGGCGGCGGTGGCGGTTGTTAGGAGTGCGGCGGCGATGCTCGAAGTAGGCGAGGAAGAACCCGACAGCGTGACGAAGACCGGTGCGGACGATGGTGTTCCCGCGTCGAGGGAGAAGGCGCGGCGCATACCATGGGAAGTCGACGCACGGGGACGGCGGAGTGGACCGCGGGCTGCGGCGCTACGACCCGAAGGGGCGACACAGCAGCAGCAGGCAGGTCGGGGCGACGGTGGGAAGACCTCGGG
The DNA here is from genome assembly GCA_039707655.1 of Elymus sibiricus. NCBI lineage: Eukaryota > Viridiplantae > Streptophyta > Magnoliopsida > Poales > Poaceae > Elymus > Elymus sibiricus. Next base: position 433,719,646 of record CM077675.1, read on the forward strand.
CGGCGGCGATGACTGCGGGCCACGGCGCTACGGCCCGAAGGGGCGGCACACCGGTGAAGCGCGTGTCGGTGCGACCGCGGGGACGGCCTCGGGCGGCGGCGGAGACCGCGTGCCACGCTCGCTACGGCCCGATGGGGCGACGCAGCGGCAGCGCGAGGGTCAGTGCAGCCATGGGGACGGCCTGGAGCGGACAGCCTCGGGGCGGCGGTGGACCGCAGGCCGCGACATTACGGCCCGAAGAGGCGACGCAGCGGCAGCACGCGGGTCGATGCGCCCGCGGGGAGAACCACGGGGCGGCGGCGCTGCGGCCCGACGGGGCGACGCAACGACAGCCCAGTGCTCGATCGGGGGAGGGGCGCGCTTTACTCGGGACAGTCTTCACGAGACTTGTGGAGGCGCGCGCAACCGACGGGCCAGATTGGTCGCACGGCGTAGATGAGGTGGATCGCGGCGGCGGGCGGGTGATCAATCCGATCGCGCACGAGGTCGGGGACGCCGCTTGATGGAGGCGGGATGGCGGCGGAGTCCGAGATGAAGCCGCCGACGACGGTCGGCAGGGCGGCCGTACAGGCGCGGCGTAGATCGACGGGCGGGCCGGCGCCCGAACGGCGGCTGTGATGGGCCGCCGCATGGCGCGAGGCCGCCGGGTTGGGGCGATGCAGGAGTCCCGATCGGAGCAAGGCGGTGACAGCCGGCGTAGGGCAACGGGCGAGCAGACGCGCGGGCGACGGCCATGAGGGGCCGCCGCGTCGCGCGAGGCCGCCAGGTCGGTGTAGATGCCGGGTCGCGCCGATGTCGGAGTAGAGGCACGAGGGCGATGGCGGCGGCGGGTGACGCAAACCGATCTTAGATCGGAAAACCAAAAAGGAACGCTGATCAATGCGACCGGCGGAAGAGAAAAAACCCGGATCAACAGATCGGGAAAAAGACTCTCTAGGGCAGCCGATCAACACGACCGGCGGACGAACCCTAGGTACGGGCGGCGCGGCCCCCGGCGGCGGTCATGGAGACCGACCGCCCCGAGGGCGACGCGCGGTGCGGAAGCGGTGGGCGGTGGCTAGGTCTAAGAACTTGCGGCAGATACCATGTTGAAAGGGAGAAGAGAGATTTGGTGGAATAGTTGTTGTATTGCTTGAGCCTCGTGGGCATATATATAGGAGTACATGATCATCTTGGAGTACAAGTCAAGGCAGGAACAAATCCTACTCTGTCTCGTATTTCCTAATAATCAATATACTCAACAGTATGTTATGGGGAGGGGCGTTTTCGGGTCCAGTTGATCATGTTATCTTGTCCGTCCAGTTGAGCTCGGGATGTGTACCAGGTGCCATTGATTGCAGTATACGGTGGTAGCGTAAATGTGAAATACATGATGGCAGGCGTGTGTACGTATCGCTGCAGTTGACGGAGGCGGGACGGGCGCGTTGGGGAGGGTTGACGGCGGTGACCACAGTGTATCTGTACAGTGGTACAGGTGTGTGCTTGCACGTTCTGTACCCGCGGTAATTACTATGACCCATCAACCAGCTCGGGCCAGTTCAGAAGGGAAAATCTGCCGGTGGAGGTGAGGGCGAAGGGGGGCGTCCGCGGCGGCGACAAAGAGGCCAGGGGCACATATACTCAGGGCGGTGGAGCAGTCATGGCGATGGACTGTCCCGTCCCTACCATCGACAGGTAAGATTTCTCTCCTATAGAAAATCGTTTTCCTTCAGGCTCGGTAGCCGTCGGCTTAGATTTAGGCGTAATAGATGCATGTTGCAGATCTTACCGGAGGAAGCATCGAGCGCAGTAGCCAACATGGAGTTGCTGGGTGGCAGCCGGTGCGGATGAAGAGTCGGCGAACAGATCCATGGGGGGGATAGGCGGCGGTGGCGAATGGAGATTTCGGGCGCAGCTTGTCGCGGCAGATCGATAGTGGATGAGAGCGAGGGGGATAATGCAGATGTCATTGGGCAGGAAGACGTTGAAGGCCCCGTGAACGGAGACCAAATGGCTGTAACTGAAGAGGGCACTGAAAGTGATGATGCAGCCTCCGCGCAGTCGACAGGCAAGATGGATCTGCAAGCGCTAGGATGGACTAAGAGGTATTGAGCGTTAAAATCTGATTTGAAAAGCGTTGGTCTTGATCCTCAGCTACGAATTTGACCATAGGAAAAAATAGATGATTATGATAGGACTGCTGCGATAGTATGGAATAGTTTGTTAATATAAATTAGTAGATGATTAGGTGGTTATGATGGATTGGTGGCTGTGGTGTATGAATTTGTTTTCTTTATGCTGAGATTCAGTAAGTGGTCTTTGGGCACGGGCCGGGGGGATTGCTGCGATTAGGGCCCCTGTTTTTGCTCGGCGGTTTCGCCCAAAAATGATAAACTTGTGCAAGGTTGTGGCTTGTTTACCACAGCAATACAGCATTAGAGAATTTCCTTTGTAGTCTACTAAGCACTGGTGTGAAATTCGGATCGAACCACACCATGTGTGACTGATGTTTTTTTTGTACTTGGTGGTCAACAACTTATTGTTTGGGCACACGGTGTAGAGAAGCATCTGCCGGACAGGACGCCGTGTCCAGAGAAAATTGGCGCGCTAGAGCAGACAATTCGTGGATATGCGGAGAGGTTGGGCGAGCATGTGGTCGAGCCTGCTATTGGGCTAATGTTCGACTCTCCAGGAGAAGCCTGCGATTTTTTACAATCTTTATTCGTGGGAGCATGGCTTTGGCATATTGGAAAAGTAGGCTTAACGCCGAGAAGACCAAGTGTGCGCAGGAAGTGGTCTGGGGGATGCTCTGTAAGTGTTCTGAATTGGCAACTCAATTTATGTTTGATACATGTGTGCATCTGGGGTTGAATGCTCAAGTTACTGTTTGAATTGCCGGGGAAGCCGATTTCAGAAAACAACATGTCCTGCTGGTGCGAGTGCCCAGGCATGATTCGATTGCTCTACACATCTGACTGAGTGCCCAGCCATGATTCGATTGCTCCGCACATCTGACAATGGGTGGTACACATTGCAGAGCACAGGGTTAACCACAGCGACTCGCTGACACCGACATGTGGCGAGAAGGTGAACTGAGCATCGCATAAGCACATAGACATGTACGCAAAGGATTTGGTGAAGCAGCTTAGGCAGAATAATGTAAATGTCACAAAGGTTTACAGCATAATATCCAGTTTTTTCGGTGATGTTGACAAGGTTCCATACACAAAAAGAACACTGTGAAATCTGTGTGGAAAAATAAACAAGGAACAGGGGAGGATGATGTGCGAAAGACCGTTGATGTATTTGTGATCAGGGAGGAGAGCTGGATATATGGGATGCCCTATCTGCACGGCTACACTGGGGAGAAGGTGCATGCCCTGTCAGATGTAAGGCTGGTGATAATGCACCGCCCCACTACCGCCCTGCCACGTCAGCTTTTACCCCCACTCTCACCCCACTCTCACCTCACGGTGCCGGTGCACGGGCTGTAGTGGCAGGCTATAGCCACGTCATCTTCTCTCTCCTCAGATTTAGTTATTTCACTCGCATTTCTTTAGACTACAAATAATGTAAGAAAATAATTTTATTCAACTACAAATTGTACTGATTACATAATAAATAAACAAATTACATAATAAATAAAAAAATTACATAAAAAATTAAAAAAATTACATAATCTAGGCATGACTATTTGCCCACACATGCTCAATCAAATCCTCCTGGAGCTGTGCATACATCGGTGAGTCCCTCATTTCGGTGTACATCTGAATCCTGGCTGCTAGGCTTGGTGGTGCATTGTTATGTATCGGCGGCCCGACATTGGACGCAACTGTCTCATAGATGTCGTCCAAATTGGTACCACGCTCATCGTCGATGATCATGTTGTGCAGAATGACACATGCACGCATGATCAACCCAAGAGTACGCTGCGAGAAGGAGCGTCCGGGAACTGCTATAATGTTGAACCTAGACTTGAGCACTCCAAAGGTACACTCGACATCTTTGCGCCAAGCTGATTGAGCAGTTGTGAATAGCCGATGCTTTTCACTTTGTGGAAGGGTAACACCTTTCATGAACACGGGCCAGGAGGGGTAGATGCCGTCGGCCAGGTAGTAACTCGTGTCCATTCACCGTGAAGTTCATGAACACGGTTGTACTCGTGTCCATTCACCGTGAAGTTCACTACGGGTGCTTCTCCCCTAAGCACATCAATGAACAACGGCGACTGATTGAGTACATTGATGTCGTTGTTGGACCCGGCCACTCCAAAAAATGCATGCCAGATCCAACGATCATACGATGCAACGGCTTCTAAGATTATGGTAGGGTGTTTGATGTCTCCCCTTGTGAATTGACCGGCATGCGCCACTGGGCAGTTCCTCCACTGCCAATGCATGCAATCGATGCTCCCTAGCATGCCCGGAAAGCCACGCGCCTCGGCTTTCGCTAGTAGACGCTGAGTATCCGCGACAGTTGGTCGACGGCAAAACTCATCCCCGTAACAGTGAATGATGCCTTCACAGAATCTCTCTAGACATACTGATGAAGTTTGTCTAGCTAGCTTTAGCCAGTCATCTACCGTATCCGCAGCGGCTCCATAAGCTAACAAGCGCAAAGCCGCAGTACACTTTTGTAGGGGAGAAAAACCAAGACGGTTGATAGCATCAACTCTTTGGGTGAAATACGGAGAGTATTCACCCAATCTATCCACAATGCGTAGAAAAAGTTGTCGCCTCATCCGATACCTTCGCCGAAAGAAGTCCGGAGGATAATTATAGTTGTTGGCGAAGTAGTCCTCGTAGAGCCGATCGTGGGCACCCTCACGATCACGCCTGAAGAACCGTCGATGGCGTCGCCTCCTCCTCGAGGTTGATTCCGCATCGAGGTTGAGCATCACCTCATACTCCGCTTGGAATGCATCTATCATAGCACCCTCCATTCCTTCGCTCGAATTGGTGCTGGACGAAGACATGGCGTCGAGAGGAGTGGAGGAGAGAATTGAGATGAAATGGGGTGTGGAATGAGTGAACTCGGTGTGGGGGTATTTAAAGGGGTTGGGGATGAAATTTGGAATTTTTTGGAATTTTTTTCGAATTTTTTGAAGCTCCAACGGATACCTCAACGGCTAGCTCTTTGGACGAATCACAGCGCGCCACGTCAGCTAGCTGTTGCCGCCGCCACTACCGCCCGCGCTACCGCCCGCCATGCCAGCGCGCCGCCCCGCCTCCCGCCTGCCTACCGCCCGCCTCCCGCCGCCAACGCAGGCGAGAGCGGGGCGATAGCGCCCGCTCCCGCCCGGCGACGGATCCATCGCCCGCCCCTCTCGTCTCGCCCGCCTCCCGCCTCGCTACCGCCCGAGCGTGGGCGGTACCGCCCGCGCTAACGCCCGCGTTGTCACCAGCCTAAGTATGAACTGACGGTGGTCCAAATGACATTTACATTTCATTGGATTTATGCTAACAAATGAGTAATTCTGTATTTCAGAGGCAGATCGACTACTTGGGCAAGTCACTTGTGTACTAGATGGTCATGATGGAGAATAGGGCAGTCCTGCTCTACTGTTTGAGGGAGATGTAGAAGAAAAAATGGAGAAAGTGCATCATTTTGGATTGGGGGAGATTCCTCAGCAAACGGTGAGCTGAATTATTCCTTCCACTTCAGGGATTTGTAAAATTTGTGTAAGGATCTATGATCTATGTCAAGAACCATAAACCTATGTACGTTGATGATGCACCGGTTAGAACATGTTTATTGCCGGTGCACCCTACTTAAAGTCGGGTATTTTGTATGCAGAACCACTAAGTAACTTCTAGCTATTGACTATTTATGAAATGTGTCCTAAAAAACTGTGAGCTACCTCTGGCCACTCCTGTGCACGCAGGCAAAGTTGCTAAATTTGGCTTAGAGGAGCCAAACCAAATCCTCCTGTGAATGCAGGCAAAGTTGCTAAATTTGGCTTAGAGGAGCCAAACCAAATCCATGATTTTAGAATGCTAGTTAGGCTGCATCATTCGTGTGTTGAATATTATAGTGGTAAAATAGCATCAGTCGTGGGTTTTGCGAAATGATTGCCAGGGAGGGCCTTGCTCAATCGACACGTGAGTTGGTGGACACAGAAAGTCCACTGTGGACCCATGACCATGTAAGAACAAGAATTGGCAGTGAGGAGGCTTGGCACCGACGCCTCCGTACCACACCGTGACCGCCCACGTTTGTAGCAACGCGGCGTTAACGGAGTACATCATTTAATGACAGCAGAGCGTGGGCCAGCTAGCTCTTCCAGAAATATTTGCGTCAGATCAAATACGCTGGGGAATACACACTGAGACGCGCATCACGAGGAGTTGGGATGGTTCAGATTGCAGGAGCATCTGGACCTGGGAGCCAAAACTGATTTCCCCAGTATACTACAGTTAACAAAGAATAACTCCACCACGCCCCAGGCCAAGGCCATGGCTGCCTCGGGCCTAGAACCGCGTCTGCAAGTGGGATCATTTGTTCGCTGTAGCTGACGTGGAGAACTGTTCGGCGTGTCCGGGCTTGACCGGTCGCCCTCATATTATCCCCAGATTTGAGATGGATTTGAGGGATGTTGGTCAGTACGGGCGTTTAAGGAGAATGTTGGTCAGTACGGGCGTTTAAGGAGAAAATGAAGGGTCCGGTTGGGTCAGCTTTTTTTGACCGGACGCGGACCAGAAGAGTGTTTTGGACGTTTAGGAAGGACTAGTAAAGTGCCCGTGCGTTGCAACGGCTTAAAAATAAATAACTATCTTCTCGCGAATCTAATAAAAAATTGCTTATTGGAAATTGTATATGTAGTGTTAGTAGTATATGAGTTGCAATGTTTGAAAAAAATATAACTTTGTTCCTCATTCAGAATGCATGCAGAGTGCACACAGTTTTACGACAAATCAATGACACCTGATAACCCACAAGTATAGGAGATCGCAACAGGTTTTTAGGATAGAGTATTCAACCCAAATTTATAGATTCGACACAAGGGGAGCCAAAGAATACTTGAGAGTATTAGCAGTTGAGTTGTCAATTCAACCACACCTGGAGATTAAATATTTGCAGCAGAGTGATCAGTAGCACAGTAATATGATAGTTTTGATAGCAGTAGCAATAGTAACAGTAGCGGTAACAGTAGTAGCAATAGTTTTGTAGTAGTTGGAACAGCAGCAACAGTGGTAGTAACTCAGCAAGAACAATAAGTGGAAAGCTCGTAGGCACTGGATCGGTAACTCGTTGGATGATATTCATCATCTAACAGTCATAACCTAGGGTGATATAGAACTAGCTCCAGTTCATCAATGCAATGTAGGCATGTATTCCGTAAATAGTCATACGTGCTTATGGAAAAGAACTTGCATGACATCTTTTGTCCTACCCTCCCGTGGCAGCGGGGTCCATAAAGAAACTAAGGGATATTAAGAGAACCAGAACAAAGCATTAACACATGGTGAATACATGAACTCCTCAAACTACGGTCATCACCGCGAAGTATCCCAAATATTGTCACTATGGGGTTGACGGATCATAACATGTAATAGGTGCATATGACTAGGCAAGATCGGAGCAAGAACATGAATATAGAGATGTTAACATAAACGGTTCAGATCTGAAATCATGGCACTCGGGCCCTAGTGACAAGCATTAGGCATAGCAAAGTCATAGCAACATCAATCTCAGAACATAATGGATACTAGTGATTAAGCCCTAACAAAACTAACTCGACTACATGATGAATCTCATCCAACTCCTCACCCATCAGCAAGCCTACGAAGGAATTACTCACTCCCGGTGGGGAGCATCATGGAATTGGCGATGGAGAAAGGTTGGTGATGACGAAGACTGAAGATTCCCCTCTCCGGAGCCCCAAACGGGCTCCAGATCTGGCCTCCCGATGAAGATTAGGAGGTGGCGGCGGCTCCGTATCGTAAAACGTGATAATTCTTTCTCCTTGATTTTTTTCTCCGGAAATAAGAATTTATAGTGGCGGAGATAGGGCAAGTGGGGCCACGAGGTGGGCACAACCCACCAGGGCATGCCTAGGGGGCCTGGCGCGCCCTGGTGGGTGATGCTCACCCTGGCCCCCCTCTTCGGTGGATTTTGGCTCCAATAATTCTTATTTATTCCAAAATAATTCGCCAAAAAGTTTTGTTCCATTCCGAGAACTTTTATTTCTGCACAAAAACAACACCATGGTAGTTCTGCTGAAAACAGCGTCAGTCCGGGTTAGTTTCATTCAAATCATGCAAATTAGAGTCCAAAACAAGGACAAAAGAGTGAGGAAAAGTAGATACGTTGGAGACGTATCAACTCCCCCAAGCTTAAACCTTTGCTTGTCCTCAATCAATTCAGTTGACAAACTGAAAGTGATAAAGAAAAAACTTTTATGAACTCTTTTGTTCTTGTTTACATATATATGCTTAAGTAGTACCCATGTTTTTAGCAAAGATCATGACTAACCATGTCAACAATAACTCTTAAAAATTATATTTACTCATATCAATAACATAAGCAACTAGCGAGAAATAATAAGATATCTCACGCGCCAACATTTTGTCAAAACAGTCGTGATACAATATGACAATAGTGGTGTCTCGCTAGCCCTTTCTGAGACCGCAAAACATAAATGCAGAGCACCTCCAAAGTTCAAGGAGTGACTAAACATTGTAATTCATGGTAGAAAAGATCCAGTCATGCTACACCCAACATCAACTATACACAGTGAATGAGGATGACAATAGTGCTCTCAGGTCTGGCGCTTATTTGAGAAGGTGATGACTCAACTTAAAAGTAAATAGATAGTCCCTTCGCAGAGGGAAGCATGGATTTGCAGCGGTGCCAGAGATCAAAGTTTAAAACAGAGATAGCTATAATTTTGGGAGGTACACCCTTCCTGTCAACGTCACGACCAAGAGTTATCAATATCTTCCATGCTAAACAAATTAGCGGCGGTTCCAAAGCGGTAAAAGTAAAGGTTTACTCCCCCTCCACCAACAATCACACTCCACGGCGAGCCGCATCCACGGGTACCGTCCAAACCGACAACATTCCTTGGGGAGTTTTGTTTAATTTTTTTTGATTTGTTATTTCGGGACTGGGAATCCCTATTACCGCCCCTTTCGTGTAAGGACAAGTGAATAAACACTCGTCATGAGAATAACCCGCTTAGCATGGAAGATACTGACCGCCCCCTGTCGCTCCATGAGCGGTCTAGGCACACAAAACAGATGTTCATTTTAATTTTAGAGGTGGCACATGCAAATTTACTTTGGAACGGCAGGGTAATACCGCATATAGGTAGATATATATAGTGGACTCATCTGGCGTAACTTGGTTTAAGGGTTTTGATGCACAAGTAGTATTCCCGCTTAGTACAAGCAAAGGATAGCAGTTAGATTGAGAAGCGGCCAGCTAGAGAGCGAAGACGGTCATAAACATGCATTACATATAATCAACATTGAATACTAGCATGAGTAGGATATGGACACCATGAACATAAATATCATGAAGGCTATGTTGGTTTTGATTCAACTACATGCGTGAACATGTGCCAAGTCAAGCCACATGAAACATTCAGAGGAGGATACCATATCATCATACCACATCACAACCATTTTAATGCATGTTGACACCCAAGATAAATCATTACCCACTCTGTTGGGGATATAACCCCGTGATATAACCCGCCCAGGAGGGGCCGGGTTAGGAAGTTGGCGGCTTAGCGATGAGGCCTTAAGCAGGCCGGGAGACTAAGACAAAGCCTGGAAGTAATCTACCGGACGGGCCGGGCGGAGGCCCAGAGCCGGAATGCAGTGTGTGACCCGGAGGTGTAAGCCGCCGGGAGATGACTTGCCAGACAAGGCAAGGTGACTTAGAGATAAGATCGGCGACTAGATGTAATCTGGCCCGGACTCTTGTAAGCCCAGGGCCTCGACCTGTGTATATAAAGGCGTTCCCTGGGCGGCTGAGGACAGGAAACCTTTAGTCGAAAGCTAGGGCAAGCGAATCCGCTCCCTTGTAATCGATACCCAATCAATACAACTCAAAGCAAGACGTAGGCTATTACCTCCTTCAAGAGGGGCCGAACCTGGGTAAACCTGTGTCTTTCGTCCTGACCAACCCCTTCGAGTTAACCGCCGTAGCGATGGCTTCACCCTTAAGTCCTTGCACTAGGATATCTGTCGTGATAAAACCACGACAGTTGGCGCCCACCGTGGGGCTAGGGCACGGTGGTTTGGAGTACTCGAAGGGCTCTCTCCCAGGGATCGAGGGATACGTCGTTGGCAGGATGACTAAGAGTCGTCGCGACAAGCTCTACATCGACGATGCGGGCTGGGGCCCCGAGGCCGACTCAATTGAGTACGGATACCGGGTCCCCTTCGGCGGAATTCACGTTTTCATCGGGAAGATCGGCGGATCTAAGCCCGGGCCAAACATCTCCACCAGCCTCATCGAGTCGGCCCGGCGCGCGCAACCCGCCCGGATCCAACCCGGCCAGAAGCACGTTTTCGTCGGCTTCACACAAGGTGCGTAACTCGCGGAAGATTCCGTATCAGGAGGGGAAACCCTCGTCTGCTCGGAGGATGGATACTCGAGCAGAGAGACGGAGTCGATTTACCAGCTTCATGATGGTGGGCTTGGGGGCTACTTCGATGGCGACAGTGTTCCGGAGCCCTATGAGCCGCCGAGCCAAGCCGCCATCTTCATGGCAGGCACGGTGCCGGGTTCCAGCAGCACGGCGGCTAGGGCAGCGGCTACCGGCGTGGCAGGGCCCGGGTCAGCCAGGCCACCGGCTCAAGCTTTCTTGGATCTGATGAACGAGCTGACAACTCTGATGGGAACCGGGTTCACAACGGAAAATCAAGCAAGCCGTAATACGGAGATCGCGAGGCTGAAGGACCAGATGGCCTGGGCCCAGGATGATATCAATGCAATGCAGGCTCAGATGGATGCTGAGTCAGAGCGTCTGAAGGCTGAAGCTCTTCGCCTCAACCTGGATCAACAAGCCTCAGAAGCAGTTTTTCAGACGAGGCATTAGACCCGCCTGCCTAAGCAGTATGAGCCCAGGAATCTTTTCAACACCCCGGGAGCAGAACTGAATGCGCCGCTGACCATAACTCGGACGACAGAGGTACCTGGGAATAGGGCGGCGACTCAGCATCGGTAGCCAGACCCGCCTCGCAGGAATCAGACCCCGCCGCAACGTTTTCTGACACCACCTGGTCATTATTCTAACCAGGTGGAGAACATGGTAGCAGCAGCGGCCAGGCTCAATTCGCCCCCCCTCACCAACGGGACACCCTTCGCTGAAGAGGCACGGAATGCCATCGGGTACATGCAAACAACAGTGGCTCAACAAGAGAAATATACTTACAGCCGGAGTCGTGTGCACTCAAACCCCATCCCAAGCTGCAGTTATAGCCGGCGCTTGGAGTCACCGGCGGTCTCCAGTAGCGAGCGGCGTCCAAACCCGCCCTATGATAGCCCGCCCGTCGTCAATGCTTAGGCGATCGTGGATAATGCCAGAGCTCAGCGTGAGGCGGCGGCCGCGACAGCTTATCAAGAGCCGCCCCCGGTGACCCCTTCAGCTTTGGTAGGAGCCGGAGTCACGTCCAGGGCTGTTGGAGTGCCGTGTTTAGTACCGGCTCTACGAAACGAATGCCTGCTGAAGGATTTTAAGGGTCCACGCAAGGTGCCTAACTACACAGCTGATCTACCTCCAGAAGCCTGGATTGAGAGTTATGAGCTAGCCATGGAGATGTTGGACGTCAGCGATGCAGTCTGTGCTAAGTACTTCATCATGATGCTGGAAGGACCGGCTCGTACGTGGTTAAAAGGTCTGCCCCCAATACCATTAATTCCTGGGCCGAGTTGAAAGCACGGTTCATCAAGAATTTTCAAGGAACATGCAAGCATCCTATGACGATCATTCATTTAGATCATTGCGTGCAGCGTGAGGATGAGTCGGCCCATCATTGGGTCCGGCGGGTCTCTACCATTATCCACTCGTCTGATAACATCACGACGGCTCAGGCAGTTCTGATTCTGGAGAAAAATTGTCATTTCTTGCCCCTTAAGCAGAAGCTGGGACGGCTCAAGCGTTCCTGCCAGGACATGGGTGAGCTCATGGCGGCTCTCACCAAATATGCAGACTCTGACAGCACGAAGGACCCTGGTTCTGATGATGAGAAGTCTGCTAAGGGTAAGAAAAATGGCAACGGCAAAGGTCAACAGCAGAATGGGGCAGGAAATAACAACGCAGGTAATGGCGGTAAACGGAAGCATCCAGACGGCGGGTAAGATCTGGTGGCCAATACCAACACGGGGAATAACCGCGGCAAAGGGAATGGTAAACCGCCTTTTGGCAAGGGCAAGCCGTTCAACATGGAGGCAATGCTTAACGACCCATGCCCGAAACACAGTCTTCCCAACAAACCATCCACTCATGCTTGGAAGGATTGTTATATCATGCGGGAGTTCCGGAATTACAGCCTTGACCAGCATCACGGTAACGGCAATGGATCGCCCGGCGGGTCAGGATCCAGATCTCATGGGTCAGGTTTCGGTGCAGGCGGCTCAAACTCGGGTTATCAGGGTCAAGGTAACCATGGGGATCACAATCAGCAGCCTGGCAGTGGTGGTCAGCAGCAAAACAATCAATCAGGGTATCAGAGTAACCCGAAGCAGCTTAATGGAGGCCAGTATCATGTCTTCACCACAAGTCTTGACAAGCGTGATCAGAAGGTGCGCAAGAGGGCAGTTAATGCCACAATGCCGGCTCTTCCGCAATACTTAAAGTGGTCTGAGCACACGATATCATGGAGCAGGGAGGATCACCCGCCGCGAGTTGATAACCCGGGGCACTTGGCCCTTGTAGTAGCTCCTTAGGTGGGAGGCTACAAGTTCACCAATGTGTTGATGGACGGTGGCAGCAGTATCAACATTTTGTACTATGACACTTTCCACCGGATGAACCTGACTGACAAGGATCTCAAGTTGTCATCCACAGTCTTTCATGGTGTAGTACCTGGTAAATCAGCATATCCAGTGGGCAAAATTGTCCTTGAGGTGGCTTTTGGTGATGAGTTCAATTACAGGGTAGAGACCTTGTGGTTTGAAGTGGTTAAGATCAAGAGTTCATTACATACTCTATTTGGACGGCCGGTTTATGCCAAATTCATGGCTCGGCCCTGTTATGTTTACTTGCAGCTCAAGATGCCAGGTCTAAAGGGGACGATTATGGTGCATGGTGATCGGAAGATTGGTCTTGAATGCGAGGAAGGCGATGCTGCGTATGTAGAGTCAAGTTGTGCTGAGGCGGAGCTCAAGTTTTATAAAGATAATGTTGACCCGGTGGATATGACCCCGTTGAAGAAGCCCAACACAGAGTTTGACCCGCCCCTGAAGTTTGTGGCAGAAGATACCAAGCTGGTGGATTTTGTTCCGGGCGACTCGTCGCAGCAGTTCACCATAGGGGCTAATATGGACCCCAAATAGGAAAGCGCGCTCATCGAATTCATCCGTGAGAATCGGGACATCTTTGCATGGAAGCCTTCTGACATGCCAGGTGTACCGAGAGAATTCACTGAGCACCACCTTAATGTGGATCCTAAGTTTAATCCAGTCAAGCAATTCCTCCGTCGTTTCAATGAAGAACAACGTAAAGCTATTGGAGAAGAAGTAGCCCGGCTCTTGGCGGCTGGATTTATTGTGGAAGGTTTTCACCCGGAATGGTTGGCTAACCCCGTGCTCGTACTTAAAAAGAACGACACGTGGCACATGTGTGTGGATTACACAGATCTTAACAAAACATGTCCGGTTGATCCGTTTGCTCTCCCCCGTATCGACCAGATCATTAATGCAACGGCGGGTTGTGAGAGTTTATGTTTCCTGGACGCTTATTCGGGTTATCATCAGATCAAGATGGCAGTTAAAGACCAAGAGAAGACATCTTTCATCACACCTTTTGGAGCTTTCTACTACGTGTCCATGCCCTTTGGACTCAAAGTGCGCAGGCGACTTATCAACGCTGTGTACAGAACTGTCTTCATAGTCAGATCGGACGCAATGTTCATGCTTATGTGGATGATATTGTGGTCAAGTCAAGGAAGAAGGAGACTCTGCTCGGCGATTTCAAGGAAACTTTTGATAACCTGCGGGTTTATAAGATGATGCTTAACCCGGCTAAGTGTGTTTTTGGTGTACCTGCAGGTAAGCTCCTGGGATTTTTGGTTTCAGAGCGGGGTATTGAAGCTAACCCGGATAAAATAAAGGCCATCACCTCATTATCTAAGCCGGCGTGCATTAATGACGTCCAGCGCTTGGCGGGTCGTATTGCCGCTTTAAGCTGGTTCATAAGCCGCCTGGCGCGAGAAGGCTATCCCTTTGCATCAGATGATGAAAAAGACAGATGATTTTGTCTGGAGTGATGCTTCCAATGAAGCGTTGGAGCCTGTCTTGGCCGCTCCCATGGAAAAAGCGCCATTGCTCATGTACGTGGCGGCTAATAACAAGGCCATCAGCGCTGCAGTTGTTGTGGAGCGCAAGGAGGCAGGCAAAGAGTACCTAGTCCAGTGGCCGATTTATTATGTTAGCGAGGTTTTGACGGAGTCCAAGCAAAGATATCCGCATTGGCAAAAACTGGTGTTTGGAGTGTTCATGGCGAATCGCAAGCTGAAGCATTATTTCCTTGGACATCCAATCACGGTGGTCAGCTCTGCTCCTTTGGGAGATATCATTCAAAATAGAGAAGCCACCGGTAGGATTGCTAAGTGGGCAATTGAGCTTGGGCCTCTTAATTTGAGGTATGTGCCTCGAACAGCTGTCAAATCTCAGGCTTTGGTGGATTTTATCAATGGCTGGACGGACTGTCAAGCACCGAAGGAGAAGCCGGATAATACATATTGGACAATTCACTTTGATGGATCCAGACAGTTGGAAGGCTCGGGGGCCGGAGTTGTTTTGACTTCCCCTAGAGGTGACAAATTTTGTTATGTATTAAGGTTAATGTTTCCTTGTACTAACAATGCAGCTGAGTATGAAGCCTTGCTTCATGGGCTCCGTGTGGACAAGGAGATGAATTTGAGCCAGGTTAGATGCCTGGGCAACTCAGACCTTGTGGCTCAACAAGTCTCGGACACGTGGGATTCTAAACACCCTCGGATGGCGGCTTATCGCCAGGCGGTTGACGTCATTGCTGGTCACTTCTAGGGTTATCAGGTGGATCATATTGATCGTCAGAAGAACGAGGCAGCTGATGCATTGTCACGACTGGGGTCTCAGCGTAAGCCGGTGCCACCTAATGTGTTTCTGGATGTATTGCATCACCCGTCAGTCAAATTACCTTCCGAGGAGGATCTTGCTATACCTGACCCGGAAGGACAATTGGTGGCGGCTCTCCGTGCTATCCCTGATTGGACGCTGCCCTATTTGGCATATCTGACTCGTGGCGAGTTACATGAGGACGAGACTTTGGCACGACAAATCATGAGGCGGTCTAAGTCCATGACCATTGTCAATGGCGAGTTGCACAAGTGCAGCGTGACTGGCGTTTTTCAGTGCTGTGTTTCTCCTGAGGAGGGCCGTGAAATCTTGCAAGAGATACATGCGAGCAATTGCGGTCATCACGCCGGGTCAAAATCTGTCGTGGCCAAAGCTTTTCGGCATGGTTTTTACTGGTTGACAGCTCATGCAGATGCAGAGGATTTGGTCAGTAAATGTGATGGGTATCAGAAATTTGGACGACGTGCCCATGTACCGGCTCAAGAGCTGCGGATGATTCCAATCACCTGGCCGTTTGCGGTCTGGGGGCTTGATATGGTTGGACCATTTAAGAGGCCTAAAGATAAGAAGACCCACCTCTTGGTGGCGGTTGATAAATTTACCAAGTGGGTTGAGGCAGAGCCGGTCAGCAAGTGCGATGCAGCAATGGCAGTTCAGTTTGTCAAGAAGCTAATCTTTCATTTTGGCTACCCTCATAGTATCATTACTGACAATGGTACAAATCTGTCCAAGGGGGCTATGAAAGAATTCTTAGAAAGTGAACATATCCCCCTAGATGTCTCCTCCGTGGCTCATCCACAGTCTAATGGTCAAGCGGAGCGTGCTAACTAGGAAATTTTGAGAGGGATAAAACCCCGGCTCATGGTTCCTTTGGAGCGAACGCCGGGTTGTTGGGTGGAGGAATTACCTTTAGTCCTTTGGAGCATCAGAACCACCCCCAACAGATCAATAGGCTACACGCCTTTCTTCATGGTTTATGGCGCAGGGGTTGTTCTCCCTAGTGATATCCGTCATGCCTTGCCCAGGGTGGCGGCTTACGTTGAAGCTGATAATGAGACAGCGCGTCAGGACGCATTGGATGCCTTGGATGAAGAGCGGGATCTTGCAGCCGCACGGTCAGCGATTTATCAACAAGATCTGCGTCGCTATCACAACCGCAGAGTCAAGACCCGGACGTTCCAAGAAGGCGATTTAGTGCTCCGTCTGATTCAAGACCAGACAGATATGCATAAATTATCACCCCCCTGGGAAGGACCTTTTGTGATCAGCAGAAATCTTAACAATGGTTCATATTATCACATTGACGTGCGGGAGAACGACAAGTCACGCACTTCTGGGGAGGAGACTGCCAGGCCGTGGAACATTGCTCATCTTCAGACTTATTACACTTGAGCCATCAGCTCTCATCAATGTACATATTTCTTTCATTGTATATACCCCTTTTATAATATAACTAGCAAACATGCCCGTGCATTGCCACGAGAGACAAAAAAATTTACTCGTCGGTCAAATGAGTATGTCTCAATACCCCGACATATGAGCGTCATCTATTTTAACATAGTGGCTCACCATCGTTGCCGCTTATCTTTCTACCCACCCTCGCTGATGATGGACGCAATGTCCACGTGATCGCAATGCATTTGACATGGTAAATCCCAAGGCAATGAGCTTGCCACTGCACAACACACTTGTCATTGTGTCGCGTAAGGGAATGTTTAAAACTTTAAAAATAAATTTCATCGACCATGAACTACTCCCAACGCCTAGACATATAAAGACTTTCCAAAACTAATCAAATCCTAGACACAAAAGATTTTTGAATCGACGAACAGTTTTTTGAATCTACAATCATTTTTTAAAAATTGGCTTTTTAAAAATTTACGATCATTTGTTTGGTTTATACGAACATTTTTTGAAATGCATGAATAATTTTTGAATTCATGAGCATTTTTTAACTTGGTAAACAATTTTCAAAATTCATGAACATTTTTTTGTTTAGGCGCACATTTTTTTAAATGCATGAATAATTTTCGATTTGATGAACCTTTTTGACTCAGCAAACAGTTTTTCAGTCGATGAACTTTTTTAAAATTTGGGAGAAATTTTTGAAATTCACAAAAATAAGATTTTTTGAATATTTTCTGAAATTTCATGGACATTTTTCAGATTCACAAATATGTTTTGAATACACTATCTTTTTCTAAAATCATGAACATGGTTTTATTTTCCGACATTTTTTTCCCAAATTGGGATTTTTTTGTAATTTGCAAACAGTTTTGTAAAATCCCCCACATTTTTAAAATCACGAAACTTTATTGATTTGGTTAACATTTTTTCAAAACTTGCAACTTTTGAAATTTGGAAATCTCAAATTAATTTAAAGAAGGGAGAAATGTGAAAAGAAAAGTAAAGACAAAAAGGTAAAAAAAAACAGGGGCGTCACGCCCAACGGGCCGGCCCACGAACACCTACTTGGGGCAGGACGTGCGTGATAAAAAGGAGTGGCAAAAAATAGCGGTACTGGGAATCGAACCCTGGTCTTCAGGTTCGGGGAGAAAGGCTTACGCCAATGCACCACTTGGTGTGTCCGTGATATGTATGGTGTATCACCTCTATAAGACACTGAGCACCAGGGCGACTTTAGAAATAAAAACAAATCGTTTTCTTCACTTATAGGTGGCATAGTGGGTAATTATTTCCAACTTCGGGGGTACTTTTAATGACGGACGACCAGAAACCCAATTTGCTTTATTATTAGGTAAAGATAAAGGCGGCATCCCCATAATTCGGGGCCTCTGTCATTTTTATCCAAGAGTCTTGTAAAAAGTTGGTGCATAATAAGGTCACTTGGGGGCTTCCAACTCACTGAGTTTAGCTTTCATACCCTCTTAACCGGCTTAAAAGCCATATTTGAGTTAAACCTGCCTGTTTGCAACTTGCTACTCCGCCAGGTGACCCGCCGAACGTTTGACAGTCAATCTTTTTTAAGACCCTGAACTAGTCAAAGTTAAAACGGCGGCTTATGTCACGAGAGAGCCGGCTTACAGAGAGCTAGGATAAGCTCACCTATCTGCTGTAGTCTCTCCGCTATGTGGCCCGTTCGTACTCTTAACAGTCAATCTTTTTTAAGACCCTGAACTGGTTAAGGTTAAAACGACGGATTTATGTCACGTGAGAGTCGGCTTATGGGATTTTGGGCACTCATGCCTAGCTTCTTTGCAGCAAAAAACTTGAGTTTTTCTCAAAAATATAAACAAGAGTTGACCTCTTTGGGCTGTGCCTTCAAAGCCGCCTAGACAATAATAGAAAATATACATATGATTTCTGCTTGTTATTTTGCAGGAATTTTTTCATGATAAGATTCTAAGTCTTTGGATGATAATTTATCCAGGCTTAGTATTGCTCATTGATCAAAGGTTTTGGCTGTTATGACCCGCCAACGGGCATCATGAAATATGATCACAGCAAAATATACAGATGATGGATAAAATTTGTAGCACCAAAGCTGCCAAAATATGAGTTCTTAAGGCTCAAAACGTGCACGAAGGCATGACACAGGCAATCCGTTTTAACTACGGCTATCACAAGGCTGTGTGGAGCCCAAAATTTTTGGACCAAAGTTTTTCATACGATCACAACTCGGCCATTCGTTTATCTGGGTTAAACTTCATCTTGGGTCAACTCCTCGCCTAAGTTGCTGTCGGGTCATCCTGCGCCGAGTCTCCTGTCTCCTGGATCTGAAGGTTGTCCACATCCCAGTTACAATTGATTAAGGCTTGGAATTCACCTTCGTCATGCAAGATTGGAGACGGGTCAACATCAGGGGCAAAGATATGCTTACGACGTTGAGGATCTTTCGGCTCAAAAGTAGGCGCCCGAACTCGTGCATTGTTGTCATCATAAGCCGGTTGATAAGCCTTCAGATCAGCTTCGGCGGCTAGTTGGCTGGCCAACACCCGAGACACCCTGAAACAACGAGCATAGTCATCTTGTGTGAATTCGGAGCCGTCGTCTTTCAGCTGTGGAAACCCTCCAACCATCTCTTCCGGGTTTAGCTCTGGTGCATAAGCCAAAGCCCGGCTCAAGGCAGCTATGTCGCATTTGCGGGCGGCTGATTTCTTCAACTCTCCGAACTGCTGGGGAATTGTTGAGAGACATTTCAGCACGTCCTAGATAAGCTTTGGTGTGCCCTTTTCACCCATAAAATCCCTGATGGTGAAAAGACTTCCAGCGTACAACTGCTCAGTAAATGCATATAGAGATTTCAGCTTTAGTAAGCTGTTGTCTGGAAGATTGCGAGTTCGACGGCCTACAAACAGTTCAATTGTGTGAGTCGCCGGGCGAGTCTTTTTAGTGACTGTTTGAACAATGCTTTTAAAGATAGTCAGCAATACTTACCAAAGACAGCTTCAGTCATCCGAGCCACATGGCGTATCAGACTGGTCAGTTCTTCAGTAACGGGTTTAAGTTTGCCCTCAGCATCTGCGGCACGTTTAGTCAAGGCGTCTTGTTCATCTTCAGCAGATTGCTTATAGGCTTCAAAATCCGCCTTGGTTTTTTCCAGCTCTGTTGAGGAGAGCTGCCATTTTGCATCAGCCTCAGCTCGGGCGTCTTGTTGCAAAGCCAGATTTTTCCTAAGGTCGGTCAAACTAGATTCGGCCACATTTAAAGCTTCCTGCACAATAAAATTATCAAGTACAAGTTTATCAATTTTAAGCCGCCAGCACGGTTTATAATGGCACTTGGGGGCACTGAAGAAGTTTGTTGTAAGTCTCAAGCAGATTGCAAGCAATATACTTGACACTTGGGGGCTAATGTGTATCAGTTCTTTCAAAGTCTACAATACAAATAAGACCCGGATCATCTTCAAGAAGATAAGCTGACTCTTGGGGGCTACATTTGACAATTTCTCTATCATACAATAAGTGCCGGCTCATTATTTACATAATGACCCGACTCTTGGGGGCTACAGTTGGCATTTTCTTTATCATACCGTAAGTGCCGGCTCATTATTTGCATAATGACCCGACCCTTGGGGGCTACATGCTAGTCTATGGAAATTTACATATTGATGAAGACCTGGCTTATCTTCAAGAAAATAAGCCGGCTCTTGGGGGCTACGTAAGGATATATGGAAGGCAAGGAAGGTTGAGTACCTCATATTTCTTCTTCATCATGCCAACTAAGTTGGCCTCCATGTCCTGGCTTGCGGAGAGGCGGCTTAGGTATCCAGAGTGCAGCTCATCAGCTGTAAGCTTCTCAAGTTTTGGAAGATCAAGTTTGGCCTTCTCCTTCTCAGGTGAAGGCGCCTCATCCTTACTAATATGCTTAGTCAGCACATTGGAAGGGGCTGGAGCTGTGTAAGTTGTGCCGATAATAGTAACTTCCTCTTCATGAGAAGTGATATCCTTAGCTGCTTGCACATGACTGGGCGGTTTAGGACCAGCTTCTGGATTAGCTTCAGTGATTATGGCATCAACGTCCGCCGGCTTAGTAGGTTGGGGTATTTCATCATGAGTGCCTTGATTAGCTTCAGAGGGCTCAATTTGAATATCAGGAGTGCCGAGCTGAGGGTTCTCCGGCTCTAGGGCGTCAGGATTGGCAGATGACCTGCTCAATTTCCTCTTTTTAGCCTTGGCACCATGAATAAAGATTTCATTATAAATCATATGCAAGGGCAAAATGTTAGTAAGCAGTTTTGGGATGCAAAGAAGTTTACCCTGGGTTGATAACAAGAGGAGGCAATTTCGAGGCGGTTGAGTCGCCAGAAGAAGGAGGTGTTTCCTGAAAAGTCAAAATTGGGAAATATGAGTAAGTTACAGCACAAGATTAATGTGCAGAAGAAATGAAAACATAAGCTATGAAATACCTCGTTACGGCGCTTCCGAGGAGCTGGAGTGTCGGGTAAGCCGTCCACCAAGTCTTCAGAGCCGCCCTCCGAGTCTGACGTCTAGCGGCATGTTGCTGCTTCTTCAAAAGAAAGTCGGGATCCAAGTGAGCAAGAGGATGTCAAAACTTTACTTTCCGGATGACCCGCCGTATTTTCTCTGTTGGCAAAGGTCCCGAGTCGGAGGAGATTATAGTTACCTCTGCGGCACCGGCTTGGCTTGTCTCCACTTCACCCTGAGAGCAGTCAGTGTCAATAAGTTGCATAAAAAGAAGGCCAAGGGAGTCAAGTTCTACCTCCGAGTCATCAAGTTCGAGCAGTTCTTGGGCGGATGGTTTCTTCTTACGAGTCGGAGCCCGGGTCTTAGTTGCTTTGTTCTTCTTCTTTGAAGTGGAGGCTGTGGTTATTCTCCTCTTCCATAAGGGAGAGTCGGCCTACATACATAAGAGCATTTGCAGAAGGATTAAATGAGGTGTGTAAAGTGCAAAATCTAAAGGAAAAGAGTGAAGGTTAAAATAAAAGGTCTTACTGCGGGAGCCGGGTTAAGATCATAAAAGGGGTTTAACCCCGTCTTGTTCCAGACTCCCTGAGGTTCTCCTAGCAAGGACTTGACAATCAAGTTGTGATCCTTGTCTGTCAAAGGCGTCTGGTTGAAGCGCTGAGGATCGGTCACTTCGCGAGTGTACTCACACATTAAGCCGTCACGCCGTCTTAACGGTAAAATTCTCCAGGAAACCCAGCAGCGGGTTAGATCAACACCAGTTAATCCGTTGGCTAATAAAGCCCTGATCTTTGAAAATGTTGGAGCGTATTGTGCGCACTCTGCGGCGGACAGCCTGTCTGGAAGTTCGGTGGTGGTGCAGAGCCAGTAGGGACGATAACCTGGCAATGGATTTTCTTCAGCCGGGGCAGTATCTCTGCAGTAGAACCAGGTTCGGTTCCAATCCTCGGGATGACTGGGCAGAGTGGCTGAGGGAAAAGACATATCTCTCCGCCTCTGGATTGAAACGCCTCCGAGCTCAAGACTTGGCCCGTCTGCTATCTCGGTTTGGCGGTTGATATAAAAGAAATCCCTAAAGAGGTCAACGGTGGGTTCTTCTTGTAGATACGCCTCGCAGAGAACTTGAAATTGACACAAATTGGTGACGGAGTTGGGGCCAATGTCTTGAGGATGGAGTTTGTAAAAATGCAGGGCATCCCGGATTTTTTTTGACCCGGGCGGTGAGAAGCCACGGAGAAGATGATCCGTAAATACAACCACCTCCCCTTCCTTAGGCTCAGGAGTGACCTCGGCACCAGGAATCCGCCAATGGATGACATCTTGAGCCGGCAAGACCCCCATGACTACAAAATCATTGAGTATGTCCTCGGTAACCCTGGAGCCTACCCAGTCGCAAGAAGCGGGAGCTTTAGCCATAACGGCGGGTTAAACGCTGTGGAAAGGCATGGAGATGCGGCGGGTTAAGAACGCTACATGACCAAAAACAACTATGATTTTAAGACGGCAATGCTACTTGGCGGGTCATTATTAAAGTCATGAGCCGTTGTCAACTACAGGTATGAAGCGGATTACATTTCGCCGGAAAGAGCCAGCAGTATGATGGCGGGTTAAATGGACATGTATATATTGAAAATATTGCTAAGTGTGGACAAACAAGTTCCACCAACTACATCTGCAGTTACAAGATCTACGGACAAAGATAAAAGGGAGACATTTTCTAAACCTAAAAACGTCAGTGGAAGAACAAGTAGTTGATACACAGATTCCAGTGAAGGAACGATCTACACTGAACTTGGAATATATATTAAGCGGAGCACCGCGCGATTTGGCTAGCGT
This sequence comes from Elymus sibiricus, assembly GCA_039707655.1. Lineage (NCBI taxonomy): Eukaryota > Viridiplantae > Streptophyta > Magnoliopsida > Poales > Poaceae > Elymus > Elymus sibiricus. The sequence continues at coordinate 433,742,646 of CM077675.1, forward strand.
TTTGGATCCAAAGAACGTTTTCCTTTCCGATCTAGGGTAAGCACTCCGACGAACGCCGGCGGACTCGGAAGAACTCCTATGAACTAATGCGGATCTGAGAGGAAAGAAGAATGGAACCTGGAAGATGCAGGGAGTGCGGGCATGCACCGACGAGCTCTGGACGCAACCAGGGTGATGCAGCGGCCTTTGTTGAGGATGACGGCGCGGTCTGGCCGGTACGGCGAAGCTTCGGTTGCGCGTCTGTAGGAAGAAGAAGAGAGAGAGGCTGTGGGGGAAAGTGAGAAGGATGCCCCCCCTCCGCGCCTATTTATAAGGGGGAGATGGAACAACAACAGTCCAACGCGGGAATCGAGGGGACAAGATGATGATTGACCAAGAAAATGCCTCGATTTTTGGGTTGGCTAGTTAATGCAAAGATCCGTTGTGATGTCATTAAGATATTTTGGATTTACCAGAGATGACGTCATCCATTTTTACATGGCGGGTCATGAAGATTTATTTCAGGGCGGGTGATTATGAAGTATACAAGACTCGCCAACAAGAAGACTTGAAGATTGACATGAACAGGTTCAAATCAATCTGGGGCCTAATGTTGGGGATATAACCCCGTGATATAACCCGCCCAGGAGGCCTTAAGAAGGCCATGAGACTAAGACAAAGCCTGGAAGTAATCTACCGGACGGGCCGGGCGGAGGCTTAGAGTCGGAAGGCAGTGTGTGATCCGGAGGTGTAAGCCACCGGGAGATGACTTGCCAGACAAGGCAAGGTGACTTAGAGATAAGATCGGTGACTAGATGTAATCCGGCCCGGACTCTTGTAAGCCCAGGGCATCGACCTGTGTATATAAAGGCGGGTTCCTTGGGCGGCTGAGGACAGGAAACCTTTAGTCGAAAGCTAGGGCAAGCGAATCCGCTCTCTTGTAATCGATACCCAATAAATACAACTCAAAGCAGGACATAGGCTATTACCTCCTTCGAGAGGGGCCGAACCTGGGTAAACCTGTGTCTTTCGTCCCAACCAACCCCTTCGAGTTAACCGCCGTAGCGATGGCTTCACCCTTAAGTCCTTGCACTAGGACATCTGCCGTGATAAATTCACGACACACTCCTAGCTACTTAAGCATGGCATGAACAACTATAATATCTAATGGTCATTGCAAACATGTTTGATCATAATGAGCTGAATCAAGGGATACTAGGTTAAACATATTTACAAAAACAAAAACAAGTTGAGTTCATACCCGCTTTTCTCTACCACAGTCAATTCATCAAATGTCGTCATTATTGCCTTTCACTTGCACAACCGAATGATAAGAAAATAATAATAGTGCAAGAATGCCGTGGACTAAGCTGGAATCTGCAAACATTTTATTCAAGAGGAGAAGACAAGGTAATATGGGTTCTTCGTTAGGTAGACGATAATGCAGATGAGAACCACTCAACAATTTCATCATGGTCTTCTCCTAGGTATGACTCGAGTAAAAAGAAAAGAATTTCAGAGAAACACACTGAATTATTTTTGGAGTTTTTGTTTTTTCTTGAAGTAAGCAAATTAAAGAAGAAAAACAAAAACGAGAAAAACTATTTACACGGGAAAGCTCCCAACAAGTAAAAGAAGAAGCGAGAAATCTTTTTGGGTTTTCTTTTGATACAACAATTAAACTAAGCTAGAAAGAAAAACTAAAAAGAAGTAGGAAATGTTTTTGGGTTTTCTCAAAGTTTTTCAAACACACAAGAAGAAAGCGAGAAAACAAATCTAGCATGGATATTACAATGGAAAAATATGAACACCGACAACTGGAATGAAATGTGCGAACATGAATGTAATGTCGGTGGAAATACGTACTCCCCCAAGCTTAGGCTTTTGGCCTAGCTTGGTAATCACCATCCGTAGTAGCCATCCGGTCCCAAGTCGTAGTGAGGCGGAGGCGGCACCTGAGCATCCCACCCCTGGGGATCCTCCTCAGCAGCTGCTAGGTTGTTCCGGTAAGCTATAATGTCATCTGGCATAATCCTGTATCCGTTCCTGGTAATAGGATCAAACAAAGCAGGTGCAGGCAACGAGATAATATCATGTGTTTCCTTGCTAAATACTAAGTTATAATGAATATCACGTGGAGAGTCAGTTACATCAAGAAATTGGTGAGCCTGCAGTGACTTATGATCAAGGTAGACTCGGGATAAGAGATAATCATGTGGGCGAAATGGGATTCTAAAGTGGTTCGCTAAACGAATAGCATAAATACCACCATGTATCTTTCCCTTAGTTTTGTTGAGATGTAAGCGCTGAGCAATAATAGACCCCATACTAAAGGTGTGATCATCATAAAGTGCACAACATAAAATAGCAAGGTCAGGAGCACTGAGTGCGCCAACCTTCTCCCTAGCGGTTAAACACTTAGTGATGACTAAGGCGAAATAATGTACTGAGGGAAACCGCAAGCTAGTAGCAGTGGCGCTCGACACGCCTCTATCCTCACCCACGGTTAATGCGAGGAGAAAATCCTCAAACTCAGATGGCCAAGGTTCTCTCAAGTCCCCATCAGAAGGGATCAAGCATATGTTACAGAAGTCAGTTAGCGACAGTGTGTAAGGTTCAGCATAAAGATTGAACTGCACTTTAGAAGGGTTGTTTCTCCCTAGATAAGTAAAACTTTGCACGAAGGAATTTGTAAGGATGTGATATTGGTCACACTTATCTGTGAGGAACTCGGTTAACCCAGCGTTTGCAACAAGCTGAGCGAACTCTTGATGGATCCCGGCCTCCTCCATGAAGGCATCATGCGGCCATTCGCATGGCCGCACCTCTACCTTTCTTGGAGTGTGAAGGTCATTGTCCGATGATTCCCCAATTACTCCCTTGGAATTTTTCTTGGAGGAGAACTTCCTAAAGATTTGCATTTTTATTCCTATAAAAATTCTGAAAATTTTTAGTCCACAAAAATTTGTCAACAAAACTTTGTAAGATTGTCAGCAACTACTCCCAAGCATGCATAGAGGCCATATTGAGCATTCAAACTACTTAGAACTCTAAGAATTCAACATGCAAGGTCATCTAAAGCAGCACCAAGAGTAGCTAATTACTCTAAAAATAACCCACTAAAACAAAAACTAATTGTAGCAATGGAGGAGTCACATACCAAGTAGCAATCCCTCCAAACAGTTTTAGAAACGGAGCTTCGAGCAAAGAGATCTAAATCCGCGGGTTTGAGAGCAAGAACACGAAAATGGTGGCTGTGGTGATTTTTTTCTAGAGGTAGGTGATGATGTGGGCTAAAGATATAAGTGAGGGGCCCACGTGGGGGCCACAACCCACCAGGGCGCGCCTGGGGGTGCTGGCGCGCCCTGGTGTCTTGTGGGCACCAGGTGCACCCCCCTCAGGTATTATTTGCACCAAAAATTCATAAATATTCGGAAAAAAATCGTGTTAAAGTTTGAGGGCATTCTGAGAATTTTTATTTTTGGCTCATTTTTTATTGCATGGAGAAAACAGAAAACAGGATAATCATGGCATTTTATTTTATTTGACTAACTAAAAAAGAAAATAAAAGGTGAGAATAGAGAGTTGTGCTTACTAGATTCATCGACGTCATACCTCTCAAAAATGATTCATTAATAAGGTTGATCAAGTCTTATTAACAACCACTTCCGATTAGCATGAAACCGAAGAACTTTCGTAAAAACACTAAGTTACCTCAATGGGGATGTGCATATCCCCAACAATAAGTATATCATATTTCTTTTTGGCAGTAGGTAGAGGTAATTGAAAACTTCCAATAGTGATGGTCGGAGATTCTTCAATAACATTTATACCATTCACTTGAAATTGTTTCTTCGGAAAGTGCACCGTATGCTCATTACCATTGATATGAAAAGTGACTTTGCTTTTATTGCAATCAATAACAGCCCCTGCAGTATTCAAAAAGGGTCTACCAAGGATAATCGACATGTTGTCGTCCTCGGGCATCTCAAGAATAACAAAGTCCGTTAAGATAGTAACATTTGCAACAACAACGGGCACATCCTCACAAATACCAATAGGTATGGCTGCTGATTTATTAGCCATTTGCAATGATATCTCAGTATGTGTGAGTTTATTCAAATCAATTCTTTTATATAAGGAGAAAGGCATAACACTAACACCGGCTCCCAAATCACACAAAGCAGTTTTAACATAGTTTCTTTTGATGGAGCAAGGTATAGTAGGTATTCCCGGATCTCCAAGTTTTTAAGGTACTCCATCCTTAAAAGAATAATTAGCAAGCATGGTGGAGATTTCAGCTTCAGGTATTTTTCTTTTATTAGTGATGATGTCTTTCATATACTTTGCATAAGGGGCCATCTTTAGAATATCAGTTAAGCGGGTACGCAAAAAGACTGGCCTAATCATTTCAGCAATGCGCTCAAATTCTTCATCATCCTTTTTCTTAGATGGCTTAGGTGGAAAGGGCATGGGTTTCTAAACCCATGGCTCTCTTTCTTTACCATGTTTCCTAGCCACAAAGTCTCTTTTATCATACCGTTTATTTTTAGGTTGTGGGTTATCAAGATCAGGAGCAGGCTCTATTTCAACATCATTATCTGGTTCTACATCATTACTAGGTTGAGAATCATCGTGAACATCATCATTATCATTTTCATTATCACTAGGTGAATGTTCACTACCAGATTGAGTTTCAGCATCAGAAATAGAGACATCATTATTATCAGGAGGTTTTTGTGTCTCAGGTTCACTAGAGGTTTGCAAAGTCCTATCATTTCTCTTTTTCTTTTTCTTCTTAGAAGGACTAGGTGCATCAGGATTAATACTCTGAGAGTCTTGTTCAATTCTTTTAGGATGACCCTCAGGATAAAGTGGTTCTTGGGTCATTCTACCTCCTCTAGTTACTATTCTAGCAGCAAAGTCAGGCATATTATTATTCATTTCATCAAGCAATTCTTTTTTAGACTTAGCTACTTGTTCTAGTTGGGTTTGAACCATAGAGGCATGCTTTCCTACACCCCTAACATCATTACTAATTCTAAATAGCAAATCACTCAAGCGAGCAATCATATCACAATTGTATTTCAATTGTTTCAGAACATGAGCATTGAAATGATCTTGCTTCATAATATAGTTATCAAACTCATATAAGCATTGACTAGGAGGTTTATTGTGAGGAATGTCACCTTCATTAAACTTTAATAAAGAATTTACCTCTACCACCTGTGGAGGTGGTGGTGTGTCAAGGCCATGTATTTCTTCAATAGGTGGCAAATTCTTAACATCCTCAGCTTTAATACATTTTTCCTTCATAGATTTATTTGCCTCTTGCATATCTTCAGGACTGAGAAATAAGATACCCCTCTTCTTCGGAGTGGGATTAGGCGGTGGTTTAGGAAGAGTCCAATCATCATAATTCTTCAATATGTTATTCAATAATTCCTCAGCTTGTTCAACAGTTCGTTCCCTGAAAACACAACCAGCACAACTATGTAGGAAGTCCCTAGAAGCATCGGTTAGTCCATTATAAAAGATATCAAGTATTTCATTTTTCTTAAGAGGATGATCAGGCAAAACATTAAGCAACTAGAGAAGCCTCCCCCAAGCTTGTGGGAGACTCTCTTCTTCAATTTGCACAAAGTTAAATATTTCCTATAAGGCAGCTTGTTTCTTATGAGCAGGAAAATATTTTTCAGAGAAGTGGTAAATCATATTCTGGGGACTACGCACACAACCAGGAGCAAGACTATTGTACCATGTCTTAGCATCACCCTTTAATGAGAACGGACATAACTTAAGGATGTAATAGTAGCGAATCTTCTCATCATGAGCAAAGAGGGTGGCTATATCATTCGGCTTAGTAAGGTGTGCCACTACAGTTTCAGTTTCATATCCATGGAAAGGATCAGATTCAACCAAAGTAATTAACTCTGGGTCGACAGAGAACTCATAATCCTTATCGGTAACAAAGATAGGTGAAGTAGCAAACTTAGGATCACATTTCATTCTAGCATTCAAAGTCTTTTCCTTATACTTGCATAGCAATTTCTTAAGATCGTCTCTATCCTTGCAAGAAAGAATTTCTCTAGTTATCTCTTCATCCATAATATAACCTTCAGGTATCTTAGGCATTTCAAACTTAGGACATCTAGGACTAGTAGGAGTTTCATAATCATAATCAGTTTCATAAGCTTCATCAGTTTCAGCAATCTCATCAGTTTCAGTAGATTCATTTTCTTTAGCTCTAGCAATTTGTTCATCAAGAAATTCTCCTAGCGGCACATTATCCTCAAGCATGGTGCTAGCATCATCAATAGCATAATTCATAGTAGAGGTAGCATCATCAATAACTTGCGACATATCAGGATTACTAGCATGTGGTGGGGTTGCAAGCTTACTCATAACAGAAGGTGAATCAAGTGCAGAGTGTGATGGCAGTTCCTTACCTCCCCTCGTATTAGAGGGAAAAATCTTAGTCTTTTGATCCTTCAGATTCTTCATAGTGATAAATTGATATAAATCCCAAGTGACTCAACAAATATTTCTATGCTCCCCGGCAATGGCGCCAGAAAAAGGTCTTGATAACCCACAAGTATAGGGGATCGCAACAGTTTTCGAGGGTAGAGTATTCAACCCAAATTTATAGATTCGACACAAGGGGAGCCAAAGAATACTTGAGAGTATTAGCAGTTGAGTTGTCAATTCAACCACACCTGGAGATTAAATATCTGCAGCAGAGTGATCAGTAGCACAGTAATATGATAGTTTTGATAGCAGTATGAATAGTAACAGTAGCGATAACAGTAGTAGCAATAGTTTTGTAGCAGTTGGAACAACAGCAACAGTAGTAGTAACTCAGCAAGAACAATAAGTGGAAAGCTCGTAGGCACTGGATCGGTAACTCGTTGGATGATATTCATCATGTAACAGTCATAACCTAGGGCGATACAGAACTAGCTCCAGTTCACCAATGTAATGTAGGCATGTATTCCGTAAATAGTCATACGTACTTATGGAAAAGAACTTGCATGACATCTTTTGTCCTACCCTCCCGTGGCAGCGGGGTCCATAAGGAAACTAAGGGATATTAAGGCCTCCTTTTAATAGAGAACCAGAACAAAGCATTAACACATGGTGAATACATGAACTCCTCAAACTACGGTCATCACCGCGAAGTATCCCAAATATTGTCACTATGGGGTTGACGGATCATAACACGTAATAGGTGCATATGACTAGGCAAGATCGGATCAAGAACATGAATATAGAGATGATAACATAAACGGTTCAGATCTGAAATCATGGCACTCAAGCCCTAGTGACAAGCATTAGGCATAGCAAAGTCATAGCAACATCAATCTCAGAACATAATGGATACTAGGGATTAAGCCCTAACAAAACTAACTCGATTACATGATGAATCTCATCCAACTCCTCACCGACCAGCAAGCCTACGAAGGAATTACTCACACCCGGTGGGGAGCATCATGGAATTGGCGATGGAGAAAGGTTGGTGATGACGAAGACCGAAGATTCCCCTCTCCGGAGCCCCAAACAGGCTCTAGATCTGGCCTCCCGATGAAGAACAGGAGGTGGCGGTGGCTCCGTATCGTAAAACGCGATAATTCTTTCTCCTTGATTTTTTTTCTCCGGAAATAGGAATTTATAGTGGTGGAGATAGGGCAAGTGGGGCCACGAGGTGGGCACAACCCACCAGGGCGCGCCCTGGTGGGTGATGCTCACCCTGGCCACCCTCTTCGGTGGATTTTGGCTCCAATAATTCTTATTTATTCCAAAATAATTCTCCAAAAAGTTTTGTTCCATTCCGAGAACTTTTATTTCTGCACAAAAACAACACCATGGTAGTTCTGCTGAAAACAACGTCAGTCCGGGTTAGTTTAATTCAAATCATGCAAATTAGAGTCCAAAACAAGGGCAAAAGAGTGAGGAAAAGGAGATACGTTGGAGACGTATCAATACCTAATGAATTTGTGAAAAAAAACACAATCAACAACATAATATGCAACCCGTCATCATCAACGTAACATGCAAGTCAACGGGTTTAGACCTGATGCTGTAACAACACTCTAGCACTTCATCAACAAAAATTATACACTGTTTTTAGATGAAATGACCGGGAAGACAAAGTGAAACAAATAGCAAGCAGAGAAACATTACTTACATACTATGAAAATTAGGTTTTGTCAACAGAAGTAGTATAATATTTACAACTATATGACAAAATTGGGTTTCATGGAGTAATAATAATTATCATACTAAATACTTCCTTACTTACTGTGGACTCCAAATTAGTATATGCTCTATAAATGAGGTTTCGACACATAAAAAAACATCACTATTGGCTAAGCAAAAGCTTAATAGACTAAACTCTAGGAGTTTGGAGCAAAGGTGGGCTGAGGTGACATGTGACTGCTTCTACTCCATGCGTACAAAAATACTTAAAGTTCTAGCTTTGTTCCAAGTCTAGTGTTGATATATTTTTTCTATAGACTATGGAGAATTTGCATGGCTGAAGCTAAAGCATACACTTTTCTGAGTGACTAACAATCGGAACGAAGTAAGAAATAAGAAAATACTTGTAGTACAACTAAAGATGAATATAACATACCGAGTAATTAGGCATCTGTAAACAACATCATTCTAAATGTACAAAAATTGATTTCAAACGAGTCTTTGCCTCGGTGAACTCTGAAGTTTCCTTGCCTAGCTATCCTTCTGCACCAAGTGATAACTTGCAGCGAAGCACCTAATCAGATAGAATAGCAACTAAGCACTCTATTTCCTACCCTAGCTTTCCATCTATGCTAACTGTGGTAGTAAATAATGTGTTACCAGATTATTTCTTCCCCACCTTTCCATCTCCACTAACTTTTTTTTGGAAAAGGAGGATAACCCCTGGCCTCTGCATCAGCGTGATGCATGCAGCCATATTATTAATCCATAGTTTTCCATCTGCACTAACTAAAGTAGTAAATGGTGTCTTGTTATTTCCTAAATAAAAGGGTCAAAAAAATGTTAAGTGTGTAGAGGTAGACATGAAAGTAGACAAACAGGAAGCTAAAGATTCAGGAAAACCTACCAATATCTAAGGTAATCATTCGGTATGTACAGGTAGCCAGCATGTCATGTTTGGTTGGGTTATACTCACATGCACTTCAAGGGTAATCAAGTGGATATGCACCAGTTTAAATTCAAACGAGAACCTCATGGCGTGATCTCAAAGCTGCATGCACACTCACATTCTAGCACACGATTTCTGAAACCACACTACACAATTTGAACCACAGAACTACACCCAGCCATTGTGGATTTTGTAATTAAAGAGAGAGAATTGTGAGGCACCCCCATGTTGAGCACATGGTTTGGACACGGTTGGTGGGCTGGGGGTGTAGCTGTGCGAGCACCCAAACTGGTTGACGCTCACCTCTCTACTTATCCACTTAGCTGTTAATATCGGCACTCATTTTGGTGCTTAGTGTGGCCAACTACAATGTGATCCCATATACCAAAGTAGAGCAATATCATATGAGTAAGTAAAATCCTTGTTTCCATTATGATAAATCACTATTAGATTTTTGAATTAGACAAAAGACTAAACAATTATAGATTTTTTTAAGTTATGGATTTTTAAGTTATAGTAATAACTAGGAGTATTCTAGTAATGGAATTCCATATTGTGAATCCTTTATTCTTGCCCGCTTCAAGATATGATGACTAATTAAAAAATATCAACCTTGGGATAAAGAGTTTACACTCCTTATGTTTACTTCCACTTTTTTCTTGTACGTAGAAAAATGAGATTTTTTTCTTTTTACTACAAATTTATAAGCTGTTTTGTTTCACTCATATAGCTATCTAGTTTAACTTACCAACCCAAATACTAAATAAGAAAAAGAAATATAAATAGTTCATGGATTTTATAGGAAAATGATCCTATTTTAACGAATCACACGTAGAGATATTGCTAGCACACAAAAAGTTAATGATATTTCATAACTAATGGATTGAGCAGCAGCTCGTAGACCCCCTAAAAAAGAATATCTATTATTTGAGTTATATCCTGCCATAAGAAGACCAATAGGAGCTATACTTGAAATGACAATCCATAAAAAAACACCAATACTAAGATCGGCTAAAACAAAATGATATCCTAAGGGGATAACTAAAAAACTATATGACAAAATGGGGTTTCATGGAGTAATAATAAGCATCAGACTAAATACTTCCTTACTTACTGAGGACTCCAAATTAGTATATGCTCTACAAATGCGGGTTTTGACACACAAAAAAAAATCACTATTGGCTATGCAGAATCTTAATAGACTAAACTCTAGGAGTTTGGAGCAAAGGTTGGCTGAGGTGACGTGTGACTGCTTCTAATCGATGTGTACCAAAATACTTAAAGTTCTAGATTTGTTCCAAGTCTAGTGTTGATATATTTTTTCTATAGACTATGGAGAATTTGCATGGCTGAAGCTAAAGCATACACTTTTCAGAGTGACGAACAATCGGAACGAAGTAAGAAATAAGCAAATACTTGTAGTACAACTAAAGATGAATATAACATGCCAAGTAATTAGGCATCTGTAAACAACATCTTTCTAAATGTACAAAAATTTATTTCAAACGAGTCCTTGCCTCGGTGAACTCTGAAGTTTCCTTGCCTAGCTATCCTTCTGCACCAAGTGATAACTTGCAGCGAAGCACCTAATCAGATAGAATAGCTACTAAGCACTCTATTTCCTATCCTAGCTTTCCATCTACGCTAAATGTGGTAGTAAATAATGTGTTACCAGATTATTTCTTCCCACCTTTCCATCTGCACTAACTTTTTTCTGGAAAAGGAGGATAACCCCTGGCCTCTGCATCAGCGTGATGCATGCAGCCATATTATTAAGCCATAGCTTTCCATCTGCACTAACTAAAGTAGTAAATGGTGTCTTGTTATTTCCTAAATAAAAGGGCCAAAAAAATGTTAAGTGTGTAGAGGTAGACATGAAAGTAGACAAACAGGAAGCTAAAGATTCAGGAAAACCTACCAATATCTAAGGTAATGATTCGGTATGTACAGGTAGCCAGCATGTCATGTTTGGTTGGGTTATACTCACATGCACTTCAAGGGTAATCAAGTGGATATGCACCAGTTTAAATTCAAACGAGAACCTCATGGCGTGATCTCAAAGCTGCATGCACACTCACATTCTAGCACACGATTTCTGAAACCACACTACACAATTTGAACCACAGAACTACACCCAGCCATTGTGGATTTTGTAATTAGAGAGAGAGAATTGTGAGGCACCCCCATGTTGAGCACATGGTTTGGACACGGGTGGTGGGCTGGGGGTGCAGCTGTGCGAGCACCCAAACTGGTTGACGCTCACCACTCTACTTATCCACTTAGCTGTTAATATCGGCACTCATTTTGGTGCTTAGTGTGGCCAACTACAATGTGACCCCATATACCGAAGTAGAGCAATATCATATGAGTAAGTGAAATCCTTGTTTCCATTATGATAAATCACTATTAGATTCTTGAATTAGACAAAAGACTAAACAATTACTCTTGTTTTCATTTGAGCAAAATAATTAATGGTTATTCTGCTTAAACGCTTTCATCACCGATCACGCGTCATGACCATCCATGGAACATTCGTTCTTTCTCGGCGTAGATGATGATTTCGAATTCAACTTCTGGATGTTTTTCTTGGTGTAAAAAATGTAGAATTCTCTGCTCAAAATATAATGTAAAAGTAGGAAGGGGATTTTTGTTGTATGTATATCAAAGAAAGCACCAAGGTAGATGGTTACTCCCATGGATAGTCACCCTAATTATCAGTATACACAATCTGCCTCTCTCTTCAAAGACATTAGTTCACCATCAAATTAAAACATATTGTCTAGCTCAACTTTGAGTTCATCATAGTGACTAAACTTTGACATAACCACTGATATACCAAGTGCAACACCTTGCGTATGAACATGCAAAACCATTGTGAATGTCATATAAATTAATATCTTGGTATTGCTAATGCTAATTGGACTGGTGTTTGTTTCTTTCCGGCTCTTACGTCGTAGTAGTACCTGTCCGCGAAGGACACAAGCAAACACCAAACTTGCAGCAAAAACACATGTGGGAATGGGGCAACATGCTGTTTGAATTATTCTGGTCCACCTATATCTTTCCTATTTTTCATTCATTGAGCAGGGTCATCATGACCAACGCCAATTCTTATTCTTATGTAGAATATCATAGAAGATTAGGGCATGTACAATGGTGCTATCTTAGGAGTGCCACATAGGATAAATGATGAGGTGGAAGAGAGAGAACTCAAGAGATGATCTCTTAGCACAATATGTCTCACCACGTTTTTAGGAATAACTAGTTATTAAAGATAAGGCTAAGAGATGACCCATTGTAGACAGTTTTTTTGTCACGTCTAAATTAGATGCAAGACTTAAAGATAAGACTATCTTATCAACCATTGTACATGCCCTTAGCCTCTCCTTTCGTCCCATATTTTTCATCCTTAAATGAGCAGCGCATATATGATTAGCCTCTCGTTTCCTCCTTCCTTATTTCTATTTTTCGTCCTTGAATGATAATATGCAGCAGCGCTTCTCGTGTAATCAGCCTCCTTTTCTTTTCTCATTCCTTGAATCCATTTAGACTCTCTTTCCTTATATTTCTAGTGTAATTAACGCCCCTCTTTACTTCTTTTATCTCTTTCCTTCTCGTGTAATCAGACTCTTTTTCTTTTCTCATTTATCCTTCTTTGAGAAGGCTTCCTGATATCTATAGGAAATTAAAGAGGTATATAAATGAGATTGATTGGATATACAAGAGCGAGGTGGGACTATTTAACTTGTAGCGCGGTCTAGCTCAGTTGGCTTTGAACCGTAATGGGAGGTGTGGAGTTCAATTCCCCTCACTTGATTTTTTGCATCTCGGGCCGCCAGAAACCGTAATGGGGATAAGTGGGCCTTCTTCGCTGGGCCAACTCATGGGCTGGTTCATTCTCTTTTTGTTCGCTTCACCTGTCTGTCTCGGTGCCGATCGAAGCTAACGCACGAACGATGGTAAAAATGGTTGACGGACGAAACGGACGAAAATTTAAGGGGTAAGAAATGATCTGTCCTTTATTAGTAGGTATAGATGTAGATATAGGGGGTCCGGCTGTAGATGTTCTTAATAACCTCAGGATAACCCCAGTCACCACCATTAGCAGCTTTTGCGGAGTAGGTGCGCGTCACCGTGCATTGACGAATGTACGACGGCATGGGGGTTACCCTCTTGGTTGAGCAAACTAATTGTGATTTTGGCTTTAACTTCATTGACCTTAGTGGTATCAAGACACAGGAAGACAGATCCAATCCGATTTTATTTTTTTTGAAATGGAGGCAGAAGCTTTGCCTTATCTCGTTAATTAAGAAGAAGTTTAGACAAAGTATTAAGCTTACAGGACCACACAGGTCCAATGAAAATAGAAGGAATCAGTCTCCCGGAATTAAATTGCTCAGAAGTTTAGCCCCGGCTATGACCCACGTCTTGGCCTCATCCTTGATTATTTCCACCACTCTCGTGGTCCGAGATTCCTTGTTACGGAAGACCCTAGCATTTCTCTCGTTCCAGATTTCCCACCACACAAGTATTTGCATGGAGATTCCCGCCTTTCTAGAATAGCCAGGCCGTCCATCGTTGGCAGACCACGATTGCTTGACTGTTTGCAGATCACTCCATGAGGGCGTTGCAGACTGTATCCCCATCCAATCATAAATCATGTTCAAGACTCTTATGGTGTAGCGGCATTTGAACAGAAGATGGGACGCTGATTCCGGCTCCCTTTTGCACAACTAACAGAGGCCGCAATTTGGCCACCCTCTGCGCTGCAATCTATCATAAGTCCATATTCTATGTTGAAGAACTAGCCAACAGAAGAATTCAATCTTGGGGGTTGCCCAAATCTTCCAGACCAATCTCGGCATCTCGGAGTTAATCAAACCCGCAAACTGCATCCGATAAACAGTGGCCGCAGAGTAGCAACCATCATTGGTGAATTTCTACCAGACGACATCTTCAATGTCCGGAATGAGGTTGATCTCTTGGGTTTTGCACCAAAGGTCAAAGAATTGTTGGATAATGTTTACAGAGATCCCCCCTTCCATGTTGATTTGACAGATCCAATCATTATTAATCATTGCCTTGACAACACAGGAATTTGTTCGCTTAGAGAGGGCGAAGATGCCCGGAGCGATATCCTTTGGTTCTTGACCAGAAAGCCAAGGAGCGTGCCAAAAACTGGCCTTCTTGCCATTGCCGATAGTGATCACGGTCGCCACATAGAATAAATATTTGTCTTTGTCATTGCACGGAGTTTCGAAGCCAACCCATGCCCTTTGAGGATCGATCCAAGCAAACCAAAGCCAACGCAGGTGGAGCGCCCTTGCGAATTTGTCCATATCAAGGATTCCAAGACCTCCAAGAGAGGTTGGGCGACATACCGTTTTCCAATTTACCTTGCACTTCCACCTGAAATGTGATCAATACTGGCCCACAGAAAAGCCCTCTAAATCTTGGTTATACTCGCATTGATTCCCTGTGGAATGATAAGCGCGGTGATGCGGTAGATCATTGGGTAGTATTTCAGATACCAATGATGCCCTCCGACGGTGAAACTAGCGGACGTGATGAATTTGCCGGTGCCGAGCTTCTTAGTGTAGGAGTAGCCATCGATGCGGAGGACGTGCGACCCGACGTCCTGGGCGGCGATGTCGGACACACTCTGCTCACCGCCGTTGGCACTGACTGAAGACGCAAAAGCCTTGGACATGACTAGCCTATTACTCCAAGAGGGGAGTATAGCAGCAAGGGAAGATAGAGAACAACACATGATATAGTGGGTTTTGTCATTACTCACACGCGCATCACACGAGCACTCGGGCGGCTTGCGGGCGCCCATCGAGGGCGAGCGCACACTTAGGCCTCTTCCAATGCAAAGGTGCTTAGATGAGGTGCTAAGTGCATTAAATAGCTTAGCCACTCAACTCCCCAATGCATAGGTGCTTAGCTTGTTGTTGCTAAGCTTACTTTATTTAATGATTTAGCACCTAAACCTTTTCATGCATTGGTCAACTTCTCTAGTTTAAGTAGTTTCCCTAGGTTCACGTGCTTGGCATTGATTCTTCCCAAGGTCACCAAAGTGCTCTCTCTCCTCCTTAATTGTTGTGCTATGTCATGTTTTTTGCTTATGTGGCATGCTTAGCACATGTCCATGATTGAGCACTGGAAAGGGCCTTAGTAATGGCATCGTTGTGGACGGCACATGCATGTGGACAATCATACAAATCGCCGGCGTGTTGAATTACCTCGGTCGAAGAGTAGACCGAAGCTGCCATCCGCCAACGCCCTCTTCTGTCCCAGGCTGTTCATTTACTCTTCTTGCGAGGCGGCTTATATATCGAGAAATGATTTCAAACTATTTTTGTCGATAACAGCAGCCCGATCTGGCTTTGCAAACGATTACATTTTCCCAGTTTATAAGATTGTTTTGTATGTTTTCCTTAGAGGCAAGAAAAATTATTTGGCCTTAATTTGGACTATTTGGGGATTCAAAACAATCTAGTTGTTTTGTCATGTGGCTGCAGTGCACGACCGTCTGTTTTGTGGTGACAGCTCCTGGCAGCCCCCCTCTCCGGATTTGCGGCCGAATGGGCGGAGTCATTTGTTTACTTCCTCCATACTAGTGTATAAGTCATCTTACGTTGTGCACCGTGACCAAGACGGAAAGGAAAACGGGAGAATTTATTGTTCATTTGCTAATTAATACCATTGCATGTAATGAACTGAACACTGCATGTTGTACTAGGTAATCTCAAGTCATTAAAAACATACATGTCCCACGTCTCTTATTTGTTGATTCTTTATTCATGTCAAAAAACAAAAAACGAGGTGGGACTTAATGCACCGTGCCTAAGTGTTTTGAGATTATTTGGTTTTCGTAGGATGACTTATACATCGAGACGGAGGGAGTACTTAAATTTAATATTTAAATTCAGTACATAAAATAATAAATTACGTCTACTATATTCACACTTTGATTTTGAACATTACGATTTTTAAATTTATGGAAAATATTTAGTACGGTTCTTTTTATATACTTTCGGCATCTATAAAAAGGTAGCTGTTCGTCAGGGAAACTATCATCAATAGGTAGTGGGTTATCAAGAATATTTTCTAACCTAGACAAGTTATCAGCTACGAGGTTCTCAGCTCCTTTCCTATCAACGATGTGTAAGTCAAATTCTTGAAGCAAAAGAACCCACCTAATGAGTCTAGGTTTAGCATCTTTCTTTTCCATAAGGTATTTTATAGCAGCATGATCAGTGTGAACAATAACTTTGGAGTCAACAATATAGGATCTAAATTTATCACAAGCAAACACAACTGCTAAAAATTCTTTTTCAATAGTGGCATAGTTTCGTTGGGCACTGTCTAGAGTTTTACTAGCATAATGGATATCATTCAATTTCTTATCAACTCTTTGTCCTAGAACAGCACAAACATCATAATCACTAGCATCACACATAATTTCAAAAGGCAATTTCCAATCAGGTGGTTGAACGATAGGTGCAGAGGTTAAGGCTTTCTTTAGTGTTTCAAAGGCTTCCATACAATCATCATCAAAGAAAAAAGGAATATCCTTTTGCAAAAGATTAGTAAGAGGCCTAGAAATTTTAGAGAAGTCTTTAATGAACCTCCTATAAAAACCAGAATGACCAAGGAAACTGCGAATACCTTTAATATCTTTAGGAGATGGCATTTTCTCAATTGCATCAACTTTAGCTTTATCCAACTCAATACCTCGTTCAGATATTTTGTGCCCCAAGACAATACCTTCATTAACCAGAAAGTGGCACTTCTCCCAATTCAAGACAAGATAAGTTTGTTCACATCTCTGCAAAACTCGATCAAGATTGCTTAAGCAATCATCAAAAGAAGTTCCGTAAACGGAAAAATCATCCATGAAAACCTCCACAATCTTTTCACAAAAGTCAGAGAATATAGCAGTCATACATCTTTGAAAGGTAGCAGGTGCATTGCATAAACCAAAAGGCATACATCTATAAGCATAGGTTACAAAAGGGCAAGTAAAGGTGGTTTTCTCTTGATCGGATTGTGACATGGGTATTTGAGAGAAACCAGAATATCCATCTAGGAAACAAAAGTGTGTGTGCTTAGATAGTCTCTCTAGCATTTGATCAATAAACGGTAGAGGGTAATGATCTTTCCTAGTAGCTTTATTTAATTTTCTAAAATCAATTACCATTCTATAGCCAGTGATAATTCTTTGTGGAATGAGTTCATTCTTTTCATTAGGAACAACAGTAATACCTCCTTTCTTAGGGACACAATGAAAGGGACTTACCCATCTACTATTAGCTATGGGATAGATTATACCTGCTTCTAGAAGCTTTAATATTTCAGTTCTTACCACTTCTTTCATCTTAGGATTCAATCGCCGTTGGTGATCAACAACGGGTTTAGCATCAGGTTCCATATTGATCTTGTGCTGACATAGAGTGGGACTAATGCCCTTAAGATCATCAAGAGTATATCCAATAGCAGCCCGGTGCTTCCTTAGAACTTTCAGTAATATTTGTTCTTCATGTTCTGAAAGGTTAGCACTAATAATAATAGGATATATCTTTTTCTCATCAAGATAAGCATACTTCAAAGTGTCAGGCAATTGTTTCAATTCAAACACGGGATCACCTTTAGGTGGAGGAGGACCTCCAAGAGTTTCAATAGGCAAATTGTGTTTCAATAGAGGTTGTTGTTCAAAGAAAATTTGATCTATTTCATTTCTTTCACGCAAGTGCATATCATTTTCATGGTCGAGCAAATATTGTTCTAATGGATCAGTAGGAGGCACAGCAATAGAAGCAAGACCAATTATTTCATCCTTACTAGGTAATGCTTTATCACGAGGTTGTCTACTAAACTTGGAAAAATTAAACTCATGAGACACATTACCAAAACTGACACCGACAGTTTGTTTTTCACAATCTATCTTAGCATTGACGGTACTCAAGAAAGGTCTACCAAAGATAATGGGACAAAAGTCATCTTGTGGGGAACCAAGGACTAGAAAATCAGTAGGGTATTTTACTTTCCCACACAAGACTTCAACATCTCTAACAATCCCAAGTGGTGTGATAGTATCTCTATTAGCAAGTTTAATAGTAACGTCAATATCTTCCATTTCAGCAGGTGCTATTTCATCCATAATTTCTTGGTATAAGGTAAAAGGGATAGCACTCACACTAGCACCCAAATCACATAAACCATGGTAGCAATGATCTCCTATTTTAACTGAGACAACATGCAAGTCTTCTATAGGTCTATTTTTATCCTTTTCATCGGGTCTAGCAATTCTAGCAGCTTCATCACAAAAGTAGATAACATGCCCATCAATATTTTCTACCAAGAGATCTTTAACCATAGCAACACTAGGTTCTACTTTAATCTGCTCAGGGGGTTTAGGTGCTCTTATATTACTCTTACGAACCACAGTTGATACCTTAGCATGTTCCTTTATCCTAACAGGGAAAGGTGGTTTTTCAATATAAGCGGTAGGCACAACTGGATCAACATTGTAAAAGATGGTTTCTTCTTTAGCTATGACCGGTTCTTTAATTTCTTCTTTAATAGGGGGATAATATTTAAACCACTTCTCCTTAGGGAGATCAACGTGAGTAGCAAATGCTTCACAGAAAGAGGCTACTATCTCAGAGTCAAGTCCATATTTAGTGCTAAACTTGTGAAAAGTATCGGTATTCATAAAAGATTTAACACAATCAAATTCAAGCTTTATGCCTGACTCCTTACCTTCGTCGAGTTCCCAATCTTCAGAGTTGCGTTTAATTCTTTCTAAGAGATCCCACTTGAATTCAATAGTCTTCTTCATATAAGAACCAACACAAGAAGTATCGAGCATGGATTGATCATTATGAGAAAGCCGAGCATAAAAAATCTGAATGATAACTTCCCTCGGAATGTCATGATTGGGGCATGAATATAACATTGACTTAAACCTCCCCAAGCTAGAGCGATACTTTCTCCTTCACGAGGCCAAAAATTATATATATAATTCCGATCACGATGAACTAGATGCATATGATAAAACTTTTGATGGAATTACAATTGCAAACGATTCCAGTTCCACGATCCAAGATCATCACATAGCCTATACCATGTCAATGCTTTTCCCTCCAAAGATAAAGGGAAATCCTTCTTCTTAACTTCTGTTGGGTAACGTAGTAATAATTCAAAAAAATTCCTACTTGTCACCAAGATCAATCTAGGAGATGCTAGCAACGAGAGAGAGGGAGTGCATCTTCATACCCTTGAAGATCGCTAAGCGGAAGCGTTGCAAAGAACGCGGTTGATGGAGTCGTACTCGTGGCGATTCAAATCGCGGAAGATCCGATCCAAGCGCCGAACGGACGGCGCCTCCGCGTTCAACACACGTACAGCCCGGGGACGTCTCCTCCTTCTTGATCCAGCAAGGGGAGAGGAGAAGTTGAGGGAGAGCTCCGGCAGCACGACTGCGTGGTGGCAGTGGAGCTCGTGGTTCTCCGGCAGAGCTTCACTAAGCACTATGGAGGAGGAGGAGGTGTAGGAGGGGGGAGGGCTGCGCCAGGGGCAAGGGGTTGTAGCTCCCATGTGCCTCCCCACTATATATAGGGGTGGAGGGGGCTGGTTTCTTGCCCTCCAAGTCCATTGGGGCGTTGGCAAAGGTGGGAGGAAAGAAATCCCATCCTTTCCCTTCCCCACCGATTGTTATCCCCCCTTTTTAGGGATCTTGATCTTATCCCTTCAGGATATGATCTTATTCGACACTACTAGGAAAAGGCTTATTAGTGGCACACCTGTTTTGGCCATTAATGGCGCACTACAAGTGCGCCACTATCATCACGCCACTAGTAACATATACTAATGGCGCACCCCTGGTGCGCCATTAGTATACCAGACTATAGTGGCGCACCAGGCAGTGCGCCATTAGTAAGTCACACGGTGCGCCATTAGTATGCCTCCCAGGGGGCCATATTTACCTTGTGCTCTGGGTTACTAATGGCGCACTAACAGATAATGCGCCATTAGTATTTTTATAGCAGTGCGCCACTAATGTGCTGTATGGTGCGCCACTAGTATGATATTAGGAATTATTTTTTTTTCTTTTCTGATATTTGCGCAGGTTACAAAATATATTACTGCACAGAATATAGACAGCACAACATATAAACAACAGATTCATCGAATACAATAGAAGATCAGTCTCCGAATACAATTCATCATATTAGCTAGTCTCCGAATTCAAAAGACCGAACAAAGTTAGAACATTTACAAGTCTCGAGCTAGACCGCGAGTAGCGAGTTTGTCTTCACATTACAAGTCGATATCGATCATCTAAACTACCATCACATAGAAGAGAGCTGCGGTCATCACGATGAGCATCATCGCGATGAAACTGGTCTTCATCCGGTTCCTCCTCCGCTCCCTCCTCTCTCCCGCTAGATAGCGCGCGTATCTAGCTTCCGCCTCCGCCCTAGTGGTGTACCCTTTGTAACTTTTACCGCTGAAACGGTGAACCTGTTTCCGACACTCCTCCCAGTCGTCGTAGACTCCGGGAACCTCACCCTTGTACACGACATACCACGGCATCTCTATGCACTAGACAAACAAAACGTTAGTAGCAATTCACAGACAATACATAAGCAATATATAAGTATGCAACAAAAGGATCGAAAGAGAAAAGCAACACATTAATAGCACGATTCGTGGTCCTACTAATAAATAGCATCGATTACATATAAGTTGAACGACTGTCCAAACTAAAGAGCTAATCGATATTTCAGAACTACATACCATCACTACTTTCGACTCGACTCAGGGACCGGAGCGTGGATGAAGCCGCCGTCTATCGTGATGGTCATGAAATCGCGGTCGTTGTCAGCCTGCATTTGTAGCGTTGTTTCTATCTCACTGTTGGACGGTTGATATCTAAGGTAGAACTGCCCCGAGGTACGAAGGACATCTTGATGGATGATTTCCGCAAACTCCGACTGGATGCGAAAGAATTCTTGTCTGATGTCCGTGTCCTGGATTGCCGACAAGCTTGCGGCCCAATCTTTGAGATTATTTGGTAGCAGAAGGTGATCATGGTTCCGCACGATCGCCCGCATGTGATGGAGGGCGTAGTAGGCATCCTTCTGACCGCCAGGCGGCTGCTTGACGCAGGGGAACGTCGTAGTGTGGGCGAACACGTGCTTGCCATACCTACGAATTGGCCTCTTGAAGGTGCCTCCAGATCTGGCATAGCCGGGGAGAGCTTCATCAAGAACTTTCTTGATATTTGTGTAGTCTTTCTTCGACTGACGGTCCGAGTCGAAATATGTGGCCATGGAATATTTCGGGCTTAAGAGGATGAGTGTGCAATGTGTGTCACTGCACAAAACACGGAATGTTAGAAAAAAAAAGAACGATCGAAATCTAAGAAATCATATGTTACGGGGCGGTGAGGGGATGACTTACTCGGGAAAGTAAGTCACGAGGAAGTTATCCTTATCTGGGTTCGCCAGAATGACGCCTTCGAGGTATGAACTCTCGACTTGCCGGTCCCCAGCGTTGCCCAAGATCTTGGCACGCATGTAGAAGGGGTCGACTATCACGATGTCCGGGGTCTTGTCTCTAATGATCCACATCTCCATACTGAGCGAAAATAGCCGAATGAAGGTGTAGTGCAGCAGATGAAGGTTAAACATAGCGAAGATGTCATCAAACCGCAGGACGATCATACCCCCGATTTTGCTATCGACAAAGCCCTTGCCCTCTGGCACCTTGGCCACGAAAACCGGGTATGCCACATCATTCTCGGAGAGACGCCGCTTCTCCAAAGAAAGAACACTGTCATGCAGACTCCGCATAGCACCGGTTGCAGCATTGAGCATATTAGTCGGTAGCATCGGCCTACCCGCCACATGCACCCTCCTCGAGATATCCTTAGGTGAAGGTGGGCCGTCCTGAGCACGGATCGTACTCGGTGCCGGCTGGCTCGCACCCTTAATCTTTCTTTTCCGTCCCTTCTTCTTCTGCTGTAATGGGATCGAGTTCTGCTGAGAGACCGCTTTCTTGAGTGTGTTGGGGCTGATAATATTTCGCACCTCGGCTATCTGAGGCTCGGTGAAGGCGGCAGCTGGAGGCGTCTCCTGAGAACTGAACGCCAGACGACGCCTGTTGCAATTGGGTTTCTCCGCGGTACCAGCTAGATCGCGATCGTCTTTTGCAGGGTTGGGTTCTTGAGAAGGAGGCCCCAAGAATTCATCATCGTACCCATGTTTGTTGAAGTACTTATCGACTTTGGTAAATGTACCGTCATCGTCGTCGTCGTCGTCGTCCGGATCCTGTGCCATATGCATGTCCGGCATGTCCGGTAGCGTTGCAGCGGTCTTGCCATGGCTTGGCGCCGGCACGACTGGCGGTGTTGTCTGTGGGGTGGTGTCCCCCGCCCCCAAACGAATCTGGCTCTTCGGCCAAAGCAGGGGCCAGCTTAAGCAGGCGCTGAGGGTCATCACATCGTCTTCGTCGGCCCCAGCGGGTCGAAACGGAGGTAACAAGTCGTCGCAGCCCCGCAGCACCCGAACCAGTTGAACCCTATACACGGTGGGTGGCATCGGATTACCGTGGAACACGCGGCTGCCCGGTTGAACGATTCTGGCCTTGGCGACATCGATCAGCTCGCCGTCCACGAAGTGCAGAAGAGTGCATGGAACGTCGGCGACGCCCTGCGAAAACATGTAGGGCGTCAGGGATGCCCAGTCAAAGGCAAGGAGATGAAGTCATCGGCCGAGAGGCTTAATTAGTTACCGTGATGGCGTCGAGCTCGGCTAATGTCGAGGCACCGCCAACGGCGGGCGTGCAATTGACGGAGGGGCCGCTTGCTGCCGAGGTGCCGGCCGGCGTATTCTTCCCACACCCGGGTGCATTAAGCTGCAATGCCGGCGCCGCCGCGGGAGACACCAATGCCGCCTCCGCCGGAGACACCAATGGCGCCGCCGCGGGAGACACCAATGGC
Organism: Elymus sibiricus; assembly: GCA_039707655.1. Classification (NCBI taxonomy): domain Eukaryota; kingdom Viridiplantae; phylum Streptophyta; class Magnoliopsida; order Poales; family Poaceae; genus Elymus; species Elymus sibiricus. The sequence continues at coordinate 433,765,784 of CM077675.1, forward strand.
GCCGCCGCGGGAGACACCAATGCCGCCTCCGCCTGAGACACCAATGGCGCCGCCGGCGCGTTGCGCGAGTTGCTGCCCGTGAAGCTGGGAATCGGGGGCGGCCCCTGTTGGCCGCCCGCCACCCACGCCTGCAGCCCAGAAACCAAGGTAGGTATAATGGCGGTGATCGTCGCTCCCAGTTGGTCTCGCACTTGCTCTTCGACCATCTCCGGAATCCGCGCCACTTGTGCCTTGAGTTGTTGAACCTCGCGCTGCTGGCTTTCCGAGCTGGTCTTTCTCTCCTTTCGCCCAGCGGTATAGTATTCCGACCATTTCGTGGACAAGCCTTTGCCGGCCACACGACCAGCTGACGACGGCTTACTGAGCTTATCCTTGTTTTTCATTATGTTCAACGCCCTATTTAAAGTGGTGTCAAAAGGGGAGCTCTGAGACGACCCCGCGCTACTGCTTTCAGTGTCCTGCGGAAGGAACGTGAACCATTTAGAAATTTGGCTTCATTAATTAGAATGCAACCATATGGAGCTAATTACGCAGGGGTGTATTCCTTACCAGAACACGCTCAAGCGCCTTGGTCTTCGGATCCGTGGTAAGCTCCTTGGTTACCGGGTCAATCTTGTACCGGGCCCTGACATAGTTCCTGGTCTGCTTGTCACGGTATTTCTCGAAGCGGGGCGGTAGGCCTTGCTCGGCACGCTCCGCGTCCTCCTTGTCCCATATAGGTTCCGCCACTCTGTAACCGCCGGGACCGAGTTTGTGGACCCCTAAGTTCAAGTCCCGCATATCTTTCCCCCACTGACTTGATTCCCCGGATGCGTTGCTCTCGCACTTGATCTTGAACTCCCGGTAGTCATCTTCGCTGATCGAAGGATTTTTCTCCTTGATCTTCTCATAACTATCACCTTTTTCAATCATGCTCTTCACCGCGCCTCTCCAAGTAGCCAGGGCCTTGCTGATCTTCGTGAGGGCGGCACTTTTCACTTTATTCCCTAAGAGGCGTGTGTTTGCGAAGTCACCGGGGAACTTGTATCGTTCGTGCAGCTTCGTGAAGAGGAGGTTGCGCAAATTCCCTCGGTTACGATGCCTTAGGTTCTCGGTGTTGATCGAGACGGTGCTCCGGAGAATGCACCCGAGCTGTCCCGCGTACCCCTTGACTATTTCTTTGGGCGCCGTTGGATGCCCCTCGGAGGACACTTCAGTAAATTCCTCCTTGACGGTGCCGAGCACGTTGGGGCGCCGGTCCTTCCGTTGCCTCTTCGGTTGGCTGCCATCTGTGCGTGCGCCGCCATCATCAGTGGTGGCATCCTCGGCGGAACCATCAGTGGTGTCATCCCCGACGCCACTAGGGGTTGTGTAGTCGGGATCGGTGTCTTCCGCGGCGTCCTCATAGCGGCGAGGGTCTCCCTCCATCTCCTGGGACAGCTCCCAGAATGGCTTGCCGCCCGAACCGCCGACCTCATCGTTGTGGGCCATGTTCGCTCTAAATAGGAAAAAAGTTTGGACCTGTTAGTGTGTTGTTGCAAAGGTCCAAGTCCCTTCCTAACCCCCTTCTTCTTGTCTCCTCTCACTATCTCTCTCACACACATGTAGTTTATCGAGTGATGGACAAAAAAACAGTTGATCCTACTTAATTAAGTACTAAGATACCCCGGCCCATGCATTAGTCGCAAGTACCCCATATGTCCTATTTTTAGCAAAGTCATGCTAAAATTCACGGAAAATTTCAGCATGACCTTTGCTGAAAATAGGACATATGGAGTACCCGAATTTGCCGGAACGGAAGTTAATCGACATTCCGGCAAACTCAAGGGCCTCTCGGGGTACCTGCAAAATCATTATCCCAAACACAGTAGCTTCTTGAATCCTGGCCCAAAAGGATTTACCAGTAGCATGAAAAAAACACAAGCGCTAACTACCTATGGTGCTCCATATCGACACACCAAACATAAAAAATTGCAGCCTAGATTTTTTTTATCAGAAACGTCTAATCACTATGCTTTAAACATGAAAATTCGCAGCTATCCAACTATATATGTCACCATGACATATAGCAATGGTTTCTACACACGTATTGCACTTCTACACACGTATGATCTCTGATTGATAGGTTTTGTTCAGTTCAGTTCTTCACAGCCTATACAAAATGGTTTGTATTAATATAGATAAAATAATTTCTCAAGGAAACCATTATCTTGGAGGATTCAGAACATGAGATTAAGCCTGCTACTACTGCAACTCATAGGAAAGACCACTCGCTCATACGAGACATATATTTTGCTACAAAATTCATAGTTTCCGTGTGGGCATCAACAACTACTTTACGCAGTTCATGAGCTGTAGCAATGTGTATGTAGCAGATATTATAATTAGTTCATGACTCTTATCACTATTATAATTACTGCTTTGCTCTGCTAAATGAGCATCGCCACTGCATACAGCACCAACCAACTAGAAAACATATCAGCTACCAGATGGTTATACACCAGCAAAATTGCCTACATGTACCAGTCCTCTAATTCATGAAATGACATGTGGGTGTGTCCATATACAGTTCATAATTGCTGATAAAATTACAAAACTCAAAAAACATCTACCCTAAAGCAAATGTTACACCTTGCCAATTTTGAAAATAAAAAACGTCTCCCTACTAAGCACAAGGGATGAATAGGTTTCAACATATTTAACCAGCAATCAATTAAAAGCTCACAATGCTGGAACCAAGTAATGCTGGTGGCTACCTGCCTATGGAGTGGTCGCCGGCGTTGCTCCTGGGATGGGGGCCTGGACCGGCGGTGGAGACGGGCTGATCTGCTGCAGAGGAGGGGGCGCACGGTGAGAGAGAGAGAGAGAGAGGGAGGGAGAGAGAGAGGGAGGGAGGGAGCGGGAGGCTTACCGGAGCGGGAGGCTTACCGGAGCGGAGGGGGTCGCCGGAGACGAGCAGGTAGGGGGCGGCGCGGCGGGCGGTCGCGGGAGAGGCGCTCGATCTGCTGCAGAGGAGGGGTGCGCACGATGAGAGAGAGAGAGAGAGAGGGAGGGAGGGAGAGAGAGAGGAAGGGAGGGAGAGGGAGTCCACCGGAGCGGAGGGGGTCACCGGAGACGAGCAGGTAGGGGACGGCGCGGCGGGGCGGCGGTGGAGCGGGCGCGGGGGGCGAGGGGGATCTGGCGAGGGAGAGGGACAGCGCGAGATGGACAGAACGCACCTACACACAGAGGGGGGAAGGTTAGCAATGGCGCACCATCTAGGGGTGCGCCATAAAAACATGAATAGCAATGGCGCACCTTCCCCTGGTGCGCCATAAAAACAGTGATAGCAATGGCGCACTTTTAAGGGGTGCGCCATTACTATTAGTACTAATAGGTTAAAACAATTGCGTGTGTGGCTATGGACAGAACCACTTACATGGCCTAGTGGTTGGTCCCTTGATACATTAAGCAAGTCACCCGGCCGGCCAGGTTCGAATCTTGGCAACCCCATTTTATTTTAACCTTATGATAAACATCCAAACACTTTAAAATAAACACATGGCAATTTTAATACTCCCTCCATTCCTAAATATAGGGCGTATAATTTTTTTACAATGCATCTCCTTTACTCAATCACAATATAGAATCATTTACAATGCTATGGCATGGTTGAAATCAAGTGAGATGAAATAACAGTCATCAAAGATTGACATGAAATAACAGTCATCAAATTAAGATTGAGTTTGCATGTAAAGTAATATAATATATGTTTAAAAGATCTTTAATAATATTTTTAATTAGACCACATACTTAAACCATTGTGATAATTTAAGATTTGAGATAAAAGAAAAGGAAAATGCAAATGGAGTGATAAAACCATTGTGCAAAGATTTAGAATTAGATGACATGGTTGAAATCAAGTGATACATGTAATAATTTAGTTGCATGTAATAATTGAGCTTGCCACTGACACACACACACGTGGCCGACACGTCGTGATTCGATCTTAGCTATCTTTTCACAATCTTCTTGCCCTTCTTTCTCGCGGTTGAATAATTTAGCCCCGGAACCCCTTGAATTGATCTTCTCTTGAACGGACGTCCTTTAGGTAGGGTGGTCCTGCTTCTTCTTGTGGTGTATGGTACTTCATCGTCGTCGTCATCTTCCATCTTCGGGTCGCCGTACTTGTCGAAGTCTTGCTCATTGGCGACTCCATCCATTCCGATGATGTTCCTTTTGCCTCTCCTCACGACAACACGACTGGGCTTTGGCGGGTCGGTAATGAAGAAGCATTGGTCCACTTGGGAAGCCAGTACCCATGGCTCATTTTTTGCGGTGACGTTTGCGCCCGCGGCCTTGGATTTGGCTTCGGGTATAACCATGGTGGTGAAATACCGGTCTTCTTTTAGGACGCTCTTGGCCCATCTGACACGGAACATCGGGACCTTCTCTCCAGCGTAGCTCAGCTCCCAGATCTCCTCGATCCTTCCGTAGTATCTGTCCTTGTCGTTACCGGTGTAGGATTCCATCGTTACCCCGGAGTTCTGATAATCGCTCTTCATGTCCTTTCCCTCGATGTAGAATGTGTAGCCGTTGATATCATACGCCTCATACGTCATCAGGTTGTGCTCGGCGCCCTGTGACAAGGCGAATATGAGTTTTTCTTCCGCGGAAGAATCCTCATGTAAAGGGTACGACAGAAGCTTCGTCTCCTTGAACCAACGCGTGAAACATGAGTTGTGCTCTTTGATTATATCTTCGTCCGTCCTCTGTTGGCCTCGGTCATTGTACGTCTTCTCAATAAAGGTTTTGTGCTCTACCACCCAAGGATTGACCACGTCTATGTGTTGTAGCGCGACTAGGTTTGCTCTTTCAAAGTCGGCGAGTCGACCCTCGAAGTCGACATGCATTTCGCGGCGACCCTCGCGGTGACCCCATCCAGCTAGCCTGCCGAGGTGCCTGTTGACGGGCAGACCAACGGGGTTCTCGATGCCTAGATAATTCGTGCAGTAGGAGATGCACTCTTCGGTCAGAAAGCCCCTGGCTATGCTTCCCTCTGGACGTGACATGTTGCGAACGTATCCTTTGATGACACCATTCATCCTTTCGAACGGCATCATGTTGTGCAGGAACGTCGGCCCGAGTTGGATGATATCCTCCACGATATGGACCAGCAGATGCACCATAACGTCAAAGAATGCGGGCGGGAAGTACATCTCAAGCTCGCATAGTATCACCACGATCTCTTCCTGTAGCCTTCTGAGTTGCCTCACGCCAACCGACTTCCGAGAGATGACGTCGAAAAAGTTGCATAGGCCAAATAGTGTTTCACGGACGTGCGCGTCCATGATCCCATGGATTGCAACTGGAAGTATCTGCGTCATCAGCACGTGACAGTCGTGAGACTTCATCCCGCTGAACTTCTGCTTCGCTGAGTCTAGGTATCTGCTTATCTTCCCCGCGTAACCGTAAGGAAGTTTTACTCCTATGAGGCAGGTGAAAAACTGCTCGATCTCCTCCTGACTTAGAGTGAAGCACGCGGGAGGGCAGTCATTTCCGATCTTCTTGGCCTTTTTGCCTTTGCGACGACTTTCCGTGTCCTGCTTCGCCTCATCATCATCATCATCATCATCATTAGCGTGAAGCTCCTCCCTGATGCCCATTGATTTCAAGTCTGCCCTTGCTTTCGGCCCATCTTTGGTCCTCTCTGGCATGTTGAGCAGGGTACCAAGCAGACTCTCGCACACGTTCTTCGTGATATGCATGACATCAAGGCTGTGAGGCACATGGTGGATCTTCCAGTACGGCAAGTCCCAGAAAACAGACCTCGTTTTCCATACCTTCAGCAGCGGCTTTGGCGCCTTTCGCTTCTTTCCCGGCTCTGGCGCCTTTCCCGGCGGTGGGCACGCTTTCCAATTTTTCAACAGCTCGTCTATTTCCTCGCCGCTCCTCGTACGCGGGCGTCTTCGGGGTTCGGTTTCACCATCGAACAGATCCTTGCGTTTTCTCCATGAGTCATCGTCGCGAAGCCACCTTCGATGTCCCATGAACACAGTTTTCGAAGACCCGGGATCTCTATCTAGCTGGCGATACGTTGTGTCATCCATGCACCTGACGCATCCAGAAAATCCGTGGACCACCTGCCCCGAGACATATCCGTAACCGAGATAGTCGTGCACCGTCGTGAGCAGTGTGGCTCTCATAGGGAAATATTCTTTCTCTGCGGCGTCCCACGTATTGGCTGGCGTTTTCCACAGCGTGTCTAGCTCCTCTTTCAGCAGCCCCAGATACAGATTGATGTCGTTCCCTGGTTGTTTCGGCCCTTCAATTAGCATACTCATGTGAATGTACTTCCTCTTCATGCACAACCAGGGGGGAAGGTTGTACATCCACACAAACACAGGCCAGGTGCTATGTGTGCTTCTCTGGCTGCCAAACGGATTGACTCCATCGGTGCTCGCGCCCAGCACGATGTTCCTTGGATCGTCCCCAAATTCTGGGTGTTCGAAGTTCAACGCTTGCCACTGGCTCGCATCCTTAGGGTGACTCATCATCTTGTCTTTTTTATTTATCTCCGGATCATTTCCGTCATCTTCTCGCTTCTTCTCCTCCCTATCCGCGTGCCAACGCAGGAGCTTTGCTGCCTTAGGGTCCACGAAATACCGCTGCAGACGAGGAGTGATCGGAAAGTACCACACCACTTTTCGAGGAGCTTTCTTCCTCTTCTTGTATCGAGTGACGCCGCACACCGGACATATGGTAGACTTCGCGTGCTCGTCCTGATAAATGATGCAATTGTTCATGCACACATGGTATTTCACGTGCGGTAAATCCAGAGGACACACGATTTTCTTCGCCTCCTCGAAACTGGTCGGGCACTTGTTCCCCTTGGGAAGACGTTCGTGCCAGAATGACATGTTCTCGTCGAAGCATGCGTCGGTCATTTTGTGTTTTACCTTCATCTCCAGAGCAATGAGCGTTACTTTCAGGCGGGTATCCTCGGGCCTGCATCCTTCATACAATGGAGTAACCGCGTCTATCTCCAGTTGATCCAGCTTGGCTTTCTCTCGGGCGGCAGCTCTTGTGTTATCCGTCTGCTTGAGAAGCAGCTCTTGAATATGAGGGTCCTGCACCCAACCCATCGATGGTCCATCGTCGTCTGCTCCGGCATCTTCATCTTCATGATCATGCCCTTCGTCTTGATCTTCCTCACCATCATGTCCGGCATCTTCTACATGATGACTGTGTACTGCATCACCGTCGTGATCATGTCCTGGAGATTCTTCGTCTTCTCGCCCGCCCTCGTCGCGGTGGTTGTCTTGCTGCCCTTCCTCATTTCTTGCCCGGCCCCCATGGAGGACTTCATAGTCATCTTCATCACCTTGCCACCGATAGCCATCCATGAAACCACGCAAGAGCAGGTGGTCCCGCACCTGCCCGGAATCCGGGTCCGCAATAAGGCTCTTCAGCTTGCATCTTCGACACGGACATCTTATCTCCGTCTCGTTCTTTTGAAGCATCTCGGCCTTCGCGGAGCTCAAAAACCTATTCACGATGCCTTCGGTCATCGTGCGGACCATGGTCGCCTGCGGGGTAGAGCAAAACGATATTTTAGAACCAAGAAAAAATTTGGCATGACTTTGCCTAAAAATAGGACCAAAAAGAATGCATAGTGCCAAATTCTCGCCGAAACGGAAATGAATCAACATTCCGGCAAAATATTGGCAACTATCGCATTTCAAATACCGGTACCTGCAAACACAAACATATATGCAACACCACAAACATATGCAACACCACAAACATACGTAGATCTAGCTAGGCCATGAAAAGTGCATGTGCACGTTGTTGGAGGGAGAAAAAAGTAGATCTACAACATAAAGAAAGCTTTCCCCTTACTTACCTATCAAAAAAAGGTAATTTAACCACTTAATTTGGGTGAATCTATGGTGCAAATGAGGTGAGGAGGAGGAGGCAGCCGAGACAAGCTTGGAGGAGGAGGTGGAGAGAATGAAGTGGGGAAAGTGAGTGTGGTAGGTGGCTGTCCAAAATATCTAGCTGGTCTCAGGTTACTAATGGCGCACCACCTAAAAATGCGCCATCAGTAACCCTGGTTACTAATGGCGCACCAGTTAGGGGTGCGCCATTACTAGTTTTGCAAAAAAAAAAACTAGTAATGGCGCACGGAGCGTGTGGTGCGCCATTACTAGTTTGAACTAGTAATGGCGCACTTCACACAGGTGCGCCATTACAAGTTTTGAAAAAAAAAGTAAAAAAAAATTGTTAGTAATGGCGCACGGAGCGTGTGGTGCGCCATTAATAGTTTTGGAAAAAAAAAATTTGCTAGTAATGGCGCACCGTGTGTCTGGTGCGCCATTAGTAATGAGGACACTAATGGCGCACCTGTATCTGGTGCGCCACTGCTATATAGCAGTGGCGCACCACATACATGGTGCACCATTAATGTCCATATCAGCTATAGCCCTTTTCCTAGTAGTGTTCCTTCTAAGGGGGGATCTTGGTGCGCCTTGACCAGGGGTGTGGGGCCTTGCCCCCACTACCCACGTTCAAGTGGGTCCCCCCATGCAGGTGGGCCCCACTCCGGAACCTTCTAGAACCTTCCCGGTACAATACCGAAAAATCCCAAACATTTTCCGGTGGCCAAAACAGGACTTCCCATATATAGATCTTTACCTCCGGACCATTCCAAAACTCCTCGTGACGTCCGGGATCTCATCCGGGACTCCGAACAACTTTCGGTAACCACATACAATTCCCATTACAACTCTAGCGTCACCGAACCTTAAGTGTGTAGACCCTACGGGTTCGGGAACCATGCAGACATGACCGAGACACCTCTCCGGCCAATAACCAATAGCGGGATCTGGATACCCATATTGGCTCCCACATGTTCCACGATGATCTCATCAGAGGAACCACGATGTTGGGGATTCAATTAATCCCGTATACAATTCCCTTTGTCCATCGGTATGTTACTTGCCCGAGATTCGATCGTCGGTATCCCTATACCTTGTTCAATCTCGTTACCGGCAAGTCTCTTTACTCGTTCCGTAACACATGATCCCGTGACTAACTCCTTAGTCACATTGAGCTCATTATGATGATGTATTACCGAGTGGACCCAGAGATACCTCTCCGTCACACGGAGTGACAAATCCCAGTCTCGATTCGTGCCAACCCAACAGACACTTTCGGAGATACCTGTAGTGCACCTTTATAGTCACCCAGTTACGTTGTGACATTTGATACACCCAAAGCATTCCTACGGTATCTGGGAGTTGCACAATCTCATGGTCTAAGGAAATGATACTTGACATTAGAAAAGCTCTTGTAGACGAACTACACGATCTTGTGCTATGCTTAGGATTGGGTCTTGTCCATCACATCATTCTCCTAATGATGTGATCCCGTTATCAACGACATCCAATGTCCATGGTCAGGAAACCATGACCATCTATTGATCAACGAGCTAGTCAACTAGAGGCTCACTAGGGACATGGTGTGGTCTATGTATTCACACATGTATTACGGTTTCCGGTTAATACAATTATAGCATGAACAATAGACAATTATCATGAACAAGGAAATATAATAATAACCATTTTATTATTGCCTCTAGGGCATATTTCCAACAACTTCATCTCCGGGTAAACCTGCAAGCTTAAATAATCGACATATTTCGTTCACATATAAAAGATGCATATCAGGATGTTTAGTCCCATCTCCTGCATAAGGTTTAGCAAGCAGTTGTTCTAGCATACCCGAAGGAATTTCATAAGTGACATTTTTCAGTAGGTGTTGTAGGTTGAGGGGTAACTAATTGTGGTTCCGGTCAAGGTGAAGATACCCCGAACAAGCCCCTCAAAGGATTGTTCTCCATAGTAGCAAGTAGCAATAAATTTCAGCCCGTAGTATAAGTTTTTCCTTACCGATTTCCACTTACCAAGAGCGCTTCACTCCCCGGCAACGGCGCCAGAAAAGAATCTTGATGACCCACAAGTATAGGGGATCAATCGTAGTCCTTTCAATAAGTAAGAGTGTCGAACCCAACGAGGAGCAGAAGGAAATGACAAGCGGTTTTCAGCAAGGTAATTTCTGCAAGCACTGAAATTGTAGGTAACATATAATTTGATAGCAAGGTAATTGGTAACGAGCAAGTAACGGTAACGGTAAACAAGGTGCAGCAAGGTAGCCCAATCCTTTTGAGGCAAAGGACAGACCAGAACAATCACTAGTAATAGGCAGAGTGTTCTTGAGGGTACACGGGAATTTCGTCTAGTCACTTTTATCATGTTGGTTTGATTCGTGTTCGCTACTTTGATAATTTGATATGTGGGTGGACCGGTGCTAAGGTGCTGTTCTTACTTTAACTAACAACCTAATTATGATTAACCCCCTCGCAAGCATCCGCAACTACGAGAAAAGTATTAAGACAAAGTCTAACCATAGCATTAAACATGTGGATCCAAATCAGCCCCTTACAAAGTAGCGCATAAACTAGGGTTTAAGCTTCTGTCACTCTAGCAACCCATCATCTAATAACTACTCCACAATTCATTCCCTTAGGCCCATGAATGGTGAAGTGTCATGTAGTCGACGTTCACATGACACCCAGGGGGGCCTGGCGCGCCCTGGTGGGTTGTGCCCACCTGGGGGCCTCGTCCGGTAGTTTTCAGCTACAATATTTTTTATTAAATGTAAAAATAATCTCGGTTAAATTTCAGCTTCATTGGAGTTGTGTAGAATAGGTATCTCTGACGTGCTTTTCTTGGGTCAGTCCAGAATTCCTGCTGCCAGTATTCTCCCTCTTTGTGTAAACCTTGCATATTATGAGAGAAAAGGCATTAGAATCACTCCCCAAAGCATTATTATTCAACAAAACAAAGTAAATAACAGTAGGAAATCATGATGCAAAATGGACGTATCAGTTCCGGAAACTTCCGGAGGAGTCCGGAATTCCACCAAGGGTTTCACCACGTCCCAAGGGTTTGCATGGGCCAAGGGGAGGGCGCCTTGGCCTTATTGGGCCATGCGCACATGTCCCTCAAGGCCCATGTGGCTTGGGAGAGGCGGAAAGTCTACCTGTGTATGGAAAGGGAGGGAATTGGACTAGGAGTCCAACTCCTCCCCCTTGGCTGCGCCCTAGGGCTTGGAGGGGCTTATCTCCACGCCCCTCCACCTATATATAGAGGGGAGGGGGCGCCCCAAGAGGGAACACCAAGCCCTTGGCGCCTCCCTCTCTCCCTAGATCATTTTCTTCTCCGTTCGTGGTTCCGGTAGCGCTTGGCGAAGCCCTGTTGACACTGATCCACCACCGCCTCCACCACGCCATCATGTTGGTTGAGAACCCATCTACTACTCCGCCCTCGCTCGCTGGATCGAGGAGGCGAAGACGTCATCAAGCCGCACGTGTGCTGAACGTTGAGGTGCCGTCCGTTCGGCGCTAGATCGGGACGGATCGCGATTGGATCATGAAGACGTACGACTACATCAACCACATTATATACGCTTCCGCTTAGCGATCTACAAGGGTATGTAGATACACTCCCCCTCTCGTAGCTATGCATCTCCATGGATAGATCTTGCGTGTGAGTAGGAAATTTTTTGTTTCCCATGCAGCGTTCCCCAACAGTGGCATCACGAGCTAGGTCTATGCGTATATGATATGCACGAGTAGAACACAAAGTGTTTGTGGGCGTTGATGTTCAGATTGCTTACCTCATTAGTCTTATCTTGATTCGTCGGTATTGTGGGATGAAGAGGCCCAGACCAACCTTACTCGTCCACGTACGAGAGACCGGTTCCATCTCACTGACATGCAACTTGTTGCATAAAGATGCTGACGGGTGCCTGTGTCTCCCACTTTAGTTCAATCAGATTCGACAGAGGCGGTCCTTGTAGAAGGTTAAAAGGCAAATTGATTATCATCGTTGTGGCTTTGCGTAGGTAAGAACGGTTCTTACTAGTTGCTCATAGCAGCCATTTAAAACTTGCAACAACAAAGTAGAGCACGTCTAACTTGTTTTTGCAGGGCATGTTGTGATGTGATATGGCCAAAGACATGATGTGATATATGTGATGTATGAGATGATCATGTTTTGTATGGATTATCACGACTTGCATGTCGATGAGTACGGCAACCGGTAGGAGCCATAGGGTTGTCTTTAATTATTTTCGCCTTTTTTGCTTTACATTATCGCTATGGGTTAGCAATAGTTGTAGAAGCAATACTTGGCGCGACAACCACGTGACGACACGATGATGGAGATCATGGTGTTATGCCGGTGACGATGGAGATCATGCCGGTGCTTTGGAGATGGAGATCAAAAGCACAATATGATGATGGCCATATCATTTCACTTATATGATTTTCATGTGATGTTTATCTTTTATGCATCTTATTTTGCTTAGGATGACGGTAGCATTATAAGATGATCCCACACTAAAATTTCAAGATAAATTCTGTTCTCCCCGAGTATGCACCGTTGCGAAGGATCGTCGTTTCGAAGCACCTCGTGATGATCGGGTGTGATATACTTTACGTTCGCATACAACGGGTGTAAGCCAGATTTAAACACGCGGAATACTTGGGTTAACCTTGACGAGCCTAGGATGTACAGACATGGCCTCGGAACACAGGAGACCGAAAGGTCGAACATGAGTCATATAGTAGATAAGATAAACATGGAGATGTTCACCATTGAAGCCACCTCATCTCACGTGATGATCGGACTTGGGTTGGTGGATTTGGATCATGTCACACTTAGACAACTGTGACGCCCCCAATTTCGACCGTCCGCTAAACATACCGCAATGCGTACGGCCAAGATTAGGGACTCACTGATCGATTCACAACACAACACTAGACACAAATTAAAGTCATACAACTTCATATTACAAGCCAAGGGCCTCGAGGGCTCGAATACAAAGCTCGACAAGCACGAGTCAGCGGAAGCAAATAATATCTGAGTACAGACATAAGTTTAACAAGTTTTGCCTTAAGAAGGCTAGCACAAACATAAGCAGCGGATCGAAAGAGGCGAGGCCTCCTGCCTGGGAACCTCCTAACTACTCCTGAGCGTCGGCACTCTCCACGTAGTAGTAGGCTCCATCGGTGGTGTAGTAGTCGTCTCCGGTGTACTCCATCTCCTGGGCTCCATCATCTGAACGCGGAATCGTATCGAGGGGGAAAGAGAAAGCAAAGCAGCGGTGAGTACTCATCCAAAGTACTCGCAAGACTGACATCAGAACTATGCTAAGTCTGCATCATTATCAAGGGGAGGGGTTATATCTGGACTGACTGCAGAAAGCAAGAATAGGGAGAAGGCCTAGTCCTATCGAAGACAAGCATCTTCAACACCTTGCAGCATTAGAAGAGAGTAGACTAGTATCTCATATATAGTCATATTATTGTAGCAATTTTATTAAGTAACCACGCCCAGAGATTCTTCCTCGACTCCCTGCGAGAAACCAATCTCAGAGCCAACATTCATTTCAATGTAAATCACAGTTTTAGTTGTAGTAGGTCAAAGTATAACTCCAAGTCGTCCTGTTACCGTGGACACGGCTATTCGAATAGATTATTCATCCCTGCAGGGGTGCACCACATTTCCGACACGCCTGATCACCTCCGGCTGGACACACTTTCCTGGGTCATGCCCGGCCTCGGGATAGCAGCACGTCGTAGGCCTACCTAGGCTCAATGAAGAGGCCAGCCCGCCGGTCTAAATCCTAAGCGTGCAGGGGTCATGGGCCAATCGCCCCTTGCACTCCTACACGATGCGAAGGCGGTCGGAAGTAGACCTAGCACACTCCAGTCCAAGAGCTGTACCGTCCAGTCCAATCCGGCGTGCGCTGCTCCATTGCTGACGTCCGAAGAGCTTCGGCTGATACCACGACGCTGAGTACCCATAACTTCTCCCACGCGATGGTTTGGTGCGTAAAAAGGCCAACGACCCAACTCAGATCAAATACCCAACCCATTCGCATTTTATTAATGCGGGGCAAGTGCGACCCATGAAGTGCGGTCCCGTCGCCCCGTCTCGAGGATGTGTGGCAAGGGCCTCTCCTGCCCGTCCACGCCTCAACATAATCCTTTGGATGCCTTACCGGCGCATCCCACCACATCTCACACACGGGTACCCTTGGGGCCGACCCGTCTCAAGACTGTCGGGAACTCAGGTCCACCTGAACCAGGGTGGTACCGCCTGTCCCACTAGTCCCGTCTTTCACATGTAAACAATGTCAAGTTGAAGTAACCGTGTGTTTATACACCAAGTGGATATCCGAGGAATCACCCTCGATGGATCCCACTCGAGGTATGTGTATGACAAGAGTCGCTATCGATAAATGGGAAGGAGGAATCACCCTTGATACCCACGACCGATTAGCTACGCTACAGAATTAACACCGGGAGTGCTAAGTGAGGTATCACCCTCGGCACTCGGTAGTAGCTCTGCAGTGCCATACTTAAGGGTTGTGCGGTGATGTGAGGGGCCTGGCTCGTCAGTCGGTTGACTGAGTCTTCGGGTCTTCGAGTCATCGAGTCGTCGATGAAGAAGCAGGGGCAACTGGGACTAAGGGGTCACTGGGGATTCATTGATCAACCTATACTAAGCAGTTGATATGATTGCAGGTGTGGTAACAGTTTATCAAAAGTAGGCTATGCATTAGAATAGGAGCTAACTAATACAGTAGCCAAGTCTAATCCAGGAATAAGAGGGAAAGGAATGGGCGATATCGGAATGCTCAAGGGGGGTTGCATGCCTTGCTGCTTTGCGGCAAAGGCCTGGTCGTCAGTCGCGTAGTCGTACTCGGCAGCAGCGTCAGTCTCGGGGTCTACCGGTAAGAAGAGGGGGAGAAACAATAAATATAAAGCAAACAAATGCATCACGATGCATGTCATGGCAATATGTAGAGCTAGGCATGCACTAACGCAATACTACACGGTGCAGACGGATCGGAAGAATATCTGACGATATTTTCCAGGTCTCGGGCTATTATCGAACATATGATCCTAACGAAAAATGTCCAAGTTCATCATGCTAGGAGCATGTGACAGATGAACGGACATCGTATTCGGATTCGTGGGATTTTTCTGAGCAACTTTCATGTTCAAAACTTTTTCATCCGAGTTACGGTTTAAAAGATATGATTTTCTAAAGTTTATATTAATTTCTGAAATTTATTTAATTATTTAAATCAACATTATCCAGAACAGTGCGGGGGTGACGTCAGCAGTCAACAGACGGCTGGCCAGGTCAAACCTGACATGTGGGGCCACCGGGACCCACATGTCAGTGACTGTAACTAATTAGCAGGGTTAATTTAAATTAATTAACTTAATTAGAGTGTGGGCCCGAGTGTCAGTGTTTGATTAACGAGCTAATTAACTAATTGATTAATTAATGTTTTAATCAACATTTTTATTTATTTTTAAAAACATTTAAACGGGGTGGGGCCCGTATGTCAGTGGCGGGGCCAGTCCAGTCTGCGGCTGACCCGGTCAACGAGGACCCGCGGGGCCCAGTGTCAGCGACACAGGGGTGGGGCCCGCGGCGCCACGTCGGAGACGGCGCCGGAGAGAGCTCCGGTGAGCCTCCCGCGGCGGCTACTTCGCCAGACGGCATCGGGAAACGGCTACGGCGGCTCAAAACGCGCGCGGAGGGGCTCCTTCGAACGGCCACACCGAACCGCGTCCAACGGGGGTGGTGGCCGGTCCCGGGGGTGCCGGAAAACTCACCGGCGCCGAGTTTTGCGGACACTGGAGTTCGGGCCGTGGCGGGATGAGCACGGGGGGGGGGGGGGTGGAAAGAGGTGCGTGCGTGCGCTGTCGGCGCTCCTGGGAGCTCCAGGAGCTCGAGGGCGGCTAGAAGGCGAGTCGGGCTCACGGTGGCCGCGGCGACGGCGCAGTGCAGCGGCGGCCCGGCCATGGTGATGCGGCGAGCGGGCACAGTGGGAAGAGGGAGGGGGAGCAGGGGGGCGGCTCACTAGCGTTGGAGGGGGGCTGGGGCGGCGAGGGTCGTGGAGGTCCGTCGAAGGGGAGACGGGGACGAACGGCGGCGACGGTTGTGCGACCCGGCATCGCGCAGCGGCCCGGCCGCGGCGACGGTGGCATGAGGGCGCGAGGTGAGAGGGGGAAAGGGGGGCTAGGGTTGCGGGGAGGGGCGCCGGGGCCTTAAGCAGGGGAGGGGCCGCCGGCGATGGCCGGCGCGTGGCCATCTTGGCCACGGGCAGCTGGGGGCTGCCCACATCCCCCCCGGTGAGCAGGGGAAGGGGATGATGGGGAGTGGGCCGGTCAGTTGGCCGAATGGGCCAAGGGTTGGGCCGCCCTGCTGGGCTTTGGCCCAGTTAGGCCAGGGGGGGCTTTTTGTTTTATTTTTGTTTTTGTTTTCTTTTTGTTTCTTTTTCTCTTAATTGTTTCCTATTTTAATTCATTTTGCATTAATCCTCTATAGCAAACATGTGTGACAAGTCCATAAAATATCTTGCAATATTTTGAGTGGCCACACCAAGTTTGAGCATTTTGGAAACTGTTTGCATTTTTCATTTGAATTTAATAGCACTTTAAATTGCTTTAAGCTGTTGTTGTTGATGGTGGGGGCCACACCAAATGTTTGGTGATGTTGTTTTCCTCAACAACAATTGTCTTGTGATTTATCACAAGCGTGCAACATTTTATTCTTGTTGTTTGCAATTTTATTTTATCACATTAAAATTCAATTGGCTTTTGAAGTGGAATTTGAATTGAGATATGAATTTCAACTTGATCCTATCCTATTTAGCAAAATGATTTGTTGCTGATCATGGTCATCACTGTAGCTTAATTACAATCATTACTGTAGCAGAAATCCAGGGTGTCACAACTCTCCCCTACTAACAAGAATTCTCGTCCCGAGAATTAAGAGGTAGAGGTAAGGGGGCGAAGTTTAGGTTACGAAACTCTAACGGATCTTCTCGTCTTTGTTGTTCTTCTCGAAGAAGTTGATCCCTTTCGTTAATATATTCATGTTTCTGCTTCAGGTCATCATGATGAAGTCGTCATCCTTTCTTCGGGATCTTCACCGCCCTACGAATGAGATTAGAGGGAAAACTCTGGAAGAACGAATCTAAACAAAGCTGGGCATCTGACAGGGAACTCAGGGAGGAACACAAGATTTATTTCTCAAGTTAAGAATCGAGGAATTACTAAGAGCAAAATGCGATGGTAAAAAGTTTCAAACGGGTAGGCAATCATTCGATGCCCAAACAGAAGGTGAAAAGGGGGGGGGGTTCAGAGCAACGAAAAATAATTATTGCGTCTGATATTGGAATAGATCATCCCCTGGACGGTGGCTGGGGAATTACATACAAAGCCAAGTGCAAAGGGTACTTTGGAAACAATGATGTACAGGAGAGTCAGGTTGCGATCCTGTGGAACTGAGGGTTATGGGCCGACCATGTGGTTAAGAGCAGGAAGAGCGGTGACAACTTGCATGGTCATGAAAGAAGACGTGTCAGAGGATAGCTGGTCAGATATGTTGGCAACAACGTTGGTACCAAGGGCGGGGGACGAATAGAACCATTTTCCTGCTCGTAGAAACGAGGCGGACCAATAGGCAAAGTTCTCGTCCACCGACGGTTACCGGAATGTTATCAACAATAGTAACAGGATCTTACTAACAGACTTGTTTACCGAGGTGTTTACCTAAGCAGAGAATTATTACTGCTTAGATCATATAATCTCAAGAAAGGTTAAACAGACCAATGGAAAGGAAAATGTGATTATTAGATCAACCAGACCAATGGAAAGGAAAATGTGGTTATACTCAAGTTTTAGGAGTATATCTTTCCCAAGGAAAAACAGAGCATGATATACATGACAGAATAGCAAGTAGATAACCATTTAGGTAAAAGGGGCGAGGAAAATCCATGACATGCCCATACAATGGGGTTTGAATAATTGATCAAGAAACAATTAGCATTGAGCTTACATTATTCCTTTTAATGATCGATATACCACATCCAAGCTTCGGGATAGCAATGATATGGTTTTTCGAGTAAAGGATGGAGTTGGATACACAAAGGATCCAATAGGAGCAACTTATAAAATAAGTGTTACAATTCCCCCATGGAAGAATGGCAACCCTAGCTGAACAAAGCATTATAACAATAGTTCATCCGGCCAAGTGTGCTAGCTACAACATCACCTTACCGAGTAATAAAGACCAAAGTTATAATTCTTGATAATGTTCCAACCATCATATCTGTCCGAGATTCAGATCTGGTTGGTGGCGGGATACTTCAGACAAAGAAGGCCTGAGGAGAAGAGGATGCAACACAGACCTACGAGATGATGTTGCAAGAATCTCGGAATGCACGACAGAAGCAAGACTTGAATCATTAGCCAGACTACAAGACATCTGAACACAAGGTCAAGACATTTGTGCCCACATGGAAGTTTCTAGAATGGAGGGCAATCAAGGTCTGATTGGGGACCATCATAGAGGATATCAAAGTTCCATGTGTAAGTCTGGACTAGGACAAATCAAATCAATCAGTGGCCTGGCGTGCTAGGAAATATATATGGAGTGAAGGTAGCAAATCTACCAACCCATAGAATACTTCACACATGCCTGAATGAATTGGAACGATTCCAGAGGAAGCGAGACAAAATTTTCCCATAAGCACGGTGGCAAAAATGCATGTGAACTTATAGAAAAACACTTCTTTTATCAAACATATTCTTCATGAACTAGGCACAAAGATAATGCTTTCAAGGTTTCCAACACTAGCTTAAATGTTCATTAACTCCAAGGTGATAGAGTTGGTATGCCATAAGTATTGAATTTACACATCACATTCCATTTGTCAGTATTCCGGTTAGAAACAACACGGGAACAAAGAAATGAAAGGTGATGGCAAGGATGTCGCCAACGACAACACCAATTACCACGGACAAGGATGCTACCCTCATCATGAATTTAATTGATGTCCTGGAAGAGCCCAGAATGTTGATGAGGATCACGACACATTTGCCGAGAAGTCTCTTGAAGATGTAATCAATCAGCGACGACATCAAGCAAGAAAATGGTGAAGCGACAAGTAGTCGGAACGACAGATTGGAGTGCTAGCTCAGCATCGAAATTGCCTTTCAAGACAACCAACATGACGTTGAAAACTCGATGTAAGCTTAGAGCACTGTTGGAATTGTGTTCCGGGGATGAAGGATATAAATAGCATGGTCAAGCCTTAGCATGGCGATGATGATGTAGCCAAACAGCTTGGAAAGACATGATCGAGCACAAACTCATAAGCAAAGAAGATTACTAAGAGTTGTTGAATCGCAATGCGGACTCGATTCAATTATCGGTGTTCTTGAGTGTCCAACAACTCAGAACACGAGGAAACTGGAATCAGTGAAGGAAAACATAGTTGATGAGGAGCTTATAAGAAGCTATGTAGCTCCATGATTTTCTCGAGATACCAGGGGTAATACTCGGAGGTAGATCAGAATAGAGGTTAGACTAGCGTATTGATCTGTGGAAGACAAGCACTTTAACTTGTCTGAGAATGAATCAAAGTAGAACAACATGGTCGGAACCACGATTGCAAAGGACAAAATCAAAGATACAAGATCAAATCATACAATGAATGATTATATGAAAGGAGAAGCTTCTATGATAAGATCAACATCGTTTCCATGGGCATGAACACAAGGTTCAAGGTCGACTCCCACTTCATCAAGGCATCACCTTCCATTTACACCTCGCCTTTGGTGAAATTATAGTTTTGTAAGTTTAACTGGCAAAACACCAGGAGAGTAAGACTCGTGAAAACTGTCGGGTTCACATGAATTAAGGCATAGGTCCAACCCATCGGGGCATCTTAGGAACATATACCACAAGCTTCAAGATAATTAACACATGCTTGCAAACAGAGCATGGCTGACGAAAGCATAGGATACAACTTATCAGAGGGATCTTACCGGAAGTTCGTTCTTCCTCGGTTGATCATGTGTTTCATAGAGTTCTTTGAAACGCTATTCGATCTTTCGTAATCCTCTGTAGCCTTTTGCTCTTGACCTTTCTCACCTGCTGGCATTATGGTAATTCCATATGTCTAGCAATATTTAGTAAATCCTTTGTGGTTTTCATTTGATTTTATTGATTCAACCTGTGTGTGAATGCACGCAGTCATCGGTTGTTTATCATAAATTATCCGTCCAGCTCAGACGTGTTTCCAAACATGGGTTGGTTCCCGACAAATCAACCTTGATTGATTGCCCATCTATGTCCTTTCATCTTACTTGTATTTGATCGGAACATCTGTTTCCGATACACCAATTGGGAAATCTTAATTCCTTTGGTTATTTAAGCATCAAATTATTTGGATGTTCTATGATCTGATGCCTTACAAAGGGAATCGCAAAAGCGATGAGCACACGTTTTCGGGAGAACATCGGAGAGTATCTTCGAAGTCTTCAGATGAATCGAGGCATCGTCTGAAATGAGGGGCTCTCCGGGAGAACTAGTTACGAGAATCTAGAGTTAGAGTTAGTAAAATCTTTAACCCGAAAGAGAAGAGAGATCAGAACCCAGAGTATAGACGAGGAATAAAAGATCCTAATACCACCCGATTGAGATGTGGGCCCATAAGCCACACAGCAATGTTAGTAAACTTTTTTCAATGACTAGACTCAACTTCGGCCAAGGAGTTGGAAAGGGGGCTACCTACAGGCAGTCGGCTCTGATACCAACTTGTGACGCCCCCAATTTCGACCATACGCTAAACATACACGCAATGCGTACGACACGATTAGGGACTCACTGATCGATATCACAACACAACACTAGACACAAATTAAAGTCATACAGCTTCATATTACAAGCCAGGGGCCTCGAGGGCTCGAATACAAAGCTCGACAAGCACGAGTCAGCGGAAGCAAATAATATCTGAGTACAGACATAAGTTAAACAAGTTTTGCCTTAAGAAGGCTAGCACAAACATAAGCAGCGGATCGAAAGAGGCGAGGCCTCCTGTCTGGGAACCTCCTAACTACTCTTGAGCGTCGGCACTCTCCACGTAGTAGTAGGCTCCATCGGTGGTGTAGTAGTCGTCTCCGGTGTACTCCATCTCCTGGGCTCCATCGTCTGAACGCGGAATCGTATCGAGGGGGAAAGAGAAAGCAAAGCAGCGGTGAGTACTCATCCAAAGTACTCGCAAGACTGACATCAGAACTATGCTAAGTATGCATCATTATCAAGGGGAGGGGTTATATCTGGACTGACTGCAGAAAGCAAGAATAGGGAGAAGGCGTAGTCCTATCGAGGACTAGCATCTTCAACACCTTGCAGCATTAGAAGAGAGTAGACTAGTATCTCATATATAGTCATATTATTGTAGCAATTTTATTAAGTAACCACGCCCAGAGATTCTTCCTCGACTCCCTGCGAGAAAGCAATCTCAGAGCCAACATTCATTTCAATGTAAATCATAGTTTTAGTTGTAGTAGGTCAAAGTATAACTCGAAGTCGTCCTGTTACCGTGGACACGGCTATTCGAATAGATTATTCATCCCTACAGGGGTGCACCGCATTTCCAACACGCCTGATCACCTCCGGCCGGACACACTTTCCTGGGTCATGCCCGGCCTCGGGATAGCAGCACGTCGTAGCCCTACCTAGGCTCAACGAAGAGGCCAGCCCGCCGATCTAAATCCTAAGCGCGCAGGGGTCATGGGCCAATCGCCCCTGGCACTCCTGCACGATGCGAAGGCGGCCGGAAGCAGACCTGGCACACTCCAGTCCAAGAGCTGTACCGTCCAGTCCAATCCGGCGCGCGCGGCTCCATTGCTGACGTGCGAAGAGCTTCGGCTGATACCACGACGCTGAGTACCCATAACTTCTCCCACGCGATGGTTTGGTGCGTAAAAAGGCCAACGACCCAACTCAGATCAAAAACCCAACCCATTAGCATTTTATTAATGCGGGGCAAGCGTGACCCATGAAGTGCGGTCCCGTCGCCCCGTCTCGAGGATGTGTGGCAAGGGCCTCTCCTGCCCGTCCACGCCTCAACATAATCCTTTGGATGCCTTACCGGCGCATCCCACCACATCTCACACACGGGTACCCTTGGGGCCGACCCGTCTCAAGACTGTCGGGAACTCAGGTCCACCTCAACCAGGGTGGTACCGCCTATCCCTCCAGTCCCGTCTTTCACATGTAAACAATGTCAAGTTGAAGTAACTGTGTGTTTATACACCAAGTGGATATCCGAGGAATCACCCTCGATGGATCCCACTAGAGGTATGTGTATGACAAGAGTCGCTATCGATAAATGGGAAGGAGGAATCACCCTCGATACCCACGACCGATTAGATACGCTACAGAATTAACACCGGGAGTGCTAAGTGAGGTATCACCCTCGTCACTCGGTAGTAGCTCTGCAGTGCCATACTTAAGGGGTGTGCGGTGATGTGAGGGGCCTGGCTCGTCGGTCGGTTGACCGAGTCTTCGGGTCTTCGAGTCGTCGAGTCGTCGATGAAGAAGCAGGGGCAACTGGGACTAAGGGGTCACTGGGGATTCATTGATCAACCTATACTAAGCAGTTGATATGATTGCAGGTGTGGTAACAGTTTATCAAAAGCAGGCTATGCATCAGAATAGGAGCTAACTAATACAGTAGCAAAGTCTAATGCAAGAATAAGAGGGAAAGGAATGGGCGATATCGGAATGCTCAAGGGGGTTCCTTGCCTTGCTGCTCTGCGGCAAAGGCCTGGTCGTCAGTCGCGTAGTTGTACTCAGCAGCAGCGTCAGTCTCGGGGTCTACCGGTAAGAAGAGGGGGAGAAACAATAAATATAAAGCAAACAAATGCATCACGATGCATGTCATGGCAATATGCAGAGCTAGGCATGCACTAACGCAGTACTACACGTCGCAGACGGATCGGAAGAATATCTGACGATATTTTCCGGGTCTCGGGCTATTATCGAACAGATGATCCTAACGAAAAATGTCCAAGTTCATCATGCTAGGAGCATGTGACAGATGAATGGACAGCGTATTCGGATTCGTGGGATTTTTCTGAGCAACTTTCATGTTCAAAACTTTTTCATCCGAGTTACGGTTTAAATGATATGATTTTCTAAAGTTTATATTAATTTCTGAAATTTATTTAATTATTTAAATCAACATTATCCAGAACAGTGCGGGGGTGACATCAGCATGATGCATTGATGGCGTCAGCAGTCAACAGACGGCTGGCCAGGTCAAACCTGACATGTGGGGCCACCGGGACCCACATGTCAGTGACTGTAACTAATTAGCAGGATTAATTTAAATTAATTAACTTAATTAGAGTGTGGGCCCGAGTGTCAGTGTTTGATTAACGAGCTAATTAACTAATTGATTAATTAATGTTTTAATCAACATTTTTATTTATTTTTAAAAACATTTAAACGGGGTGGGGCCCGTATGTCAGTGGCGGGGCCAGTCCAGTCAGCGGCTGACCCGGCCAACGAGGACCCGCGGGGCCCAGTGTCAGAGACACAGGGGTGGGGCCCGCGGCGCCACGTAGGAGACAGCGCCGGAGAGAGCTCCGGCGAGCCTCCCGCGGCGGCTACTTCGCCGGAGGGCATCGGGAAACGGCTACGGCGGCTCAAAACGCGCGCGGAGGGGCTCCTTCGAACGGCCACACCGAACCGCGTCCAACGGGGGTGGTGGCCGGTCCCGGGGGTGCCGGAAAACTCACCGGCGTCGAGTTTTGCGGACACCGGAGTTCGGGCCGTGGCGGGATGAGGCGAGCGGGCACGGTGGGAAGAGGGAGGGGGAGCAGGGGGCGGCTCACTAGCGTTGGAGGGGGGCTGGGGCGGCGAGGGTCGTGGAGGTCCGTCGAGGGGGAGACGGGGACGAACGGCGGCGACGGTTCTACGGCCCGGCGTCGCGCAGCGGCCCGGCCGCGGCGTCGGTGGTGTGGGGGCGCGAGGTGAGAGGGGGAAAGGGGAGCTAGGTTTGCGGGGAGGGGCGCCGGGGCCTTAAGCAGGGGAGGGGCTGCCGGCGATGGCCGGCGCGTGGGTATCTTGGCCACGGGCGACTGGGGGCTGCCCACATCCCCCCCGGTGAGCAGGAGAAGGGGATGATGGGGAGTGGGCCGGTCAGTTGGCCGAATGGGCCAAGGGTTGGGCCGGCCTACTGGGCTTTGGCCCAGTTAGGCCAGGGGGGGGGCTTTTTGTTTTATTTTTGTTTTTGTTTTCTTTTTGTTTCTTTTTCTCTTAGTTGTTTCCTGTTTTAATTCATTTTGCATTAATCCTCTATAGTAAACATGTGTGACAAGGTCCATAAAATATCTTGCAATATTTTGAGTGGCCACACCAAGTTTGAGCATTTTGGAAACTGTTTGCATTTTTCATTTGAATTTAATAGCACTTTAAATTGCTTTAAGCTGCTGTTATTGATGGTGGGGTCACACCACATGTTTGGTGATGTTGTTTTCCTCAACAAGAATTGTCTTGTGATTTATCACAAGCGTGCAACATTTTATTCTTGTTGTTTGCAATTTTATTTTATCACATTAAAATTCAATTGGCTTTTGAAGTGGAATTTGAATTGAGATATGAATTTCAACTTGATCATATCCTATTTAGCAAAATGATTTGTTGCTAATCATGGTCATCACTGTAGCTTAATTACAATCATTACTATAGCAGAAATCCAGGGTGTCACAACAACCTGAGGGATGTTGATTTGAGTGGGAGTTCTTTAGTAATATGATTAGTTGAACTCTTTATCATGAACATAGTCAAAATGTCTTTGCAAATTATGTTGTAGATCAGTAGCTCGCGCTGTAGCTCCCCAGTATTTTGATACGTTCCTAGAGAAAAATAAGTTAAGAGTTGATAGTAGCAATTATGCGGAATGGGTCCGTGATCTGAGGATTGTCCGCATTGCTGCACAGAAGGCTTATGTCCTCGATGCACCACTCGGTGCGCCACCCCCTCAAGCGTCGTCTATGGATGTTGTTAATGTCTGGCAGACACGTTCTAATGACTACTTGATAGTTTTGTGCGCCATGTTTTACAGCTTAGAACTGGGGCTCCAAAGACGTTTTGAATGCCATGGATCATATGAGATGTTCCAAGAGCTGAAATTGGTATTCCAGGCTCATGCCCATGTTGAGAGGTATGAGACCTATGACATGTTCTTTGCTTACAAGATGGAGGAGAATAGCTCAGTTAGTGAGCATGTGCTCAGAATGTCTGGGTGCTACAGCCGCTTCAATCAAGTGGGAGTTCATCTTCCAAATAAGATAGTGATTGACAGAGTTCTCCAAGTCACTGCCACCAAGCTACTAGAGCTTCGTGATAAACTATAACATGCAAGGGATATATAAGATGATCCCTGAGCTATTCGCAATGTTTTACGATGCGAAGGTTGAAATCAAGAAGGAGCATCAAGTGTTGATGGTAAGACCACTAGTTTCAAGAAGGGCAAGGGCAAGAAGGGAAACTTCAAGAATGGCAAAACAGTTGCCGCTCCAGTGAAGAAACCCAAGGTTGAACCCAAACCCGAGACTAAGTGCTTCTATTGTAAGGGGAACGGTCATTGATAGCGGAACTACCCCAAATACTTGGTAGATAAGAAGGATGGCAACACCAATAATAGTATATTTGATATACGTGTTATTGATGTGTACCTTATTAGGACTCCTAGTAGCACCTAGGTATTAGATACCGGTTCAGTTGCTATTATTGGTAACTCGAAATAAAAGGTACGGAATAAATAGAGACTAGCTAAGGGCGAGGTGACGATGTGTGTTGGAAGTGTTTCCAAGGTTGATGTGATCACCAGCGCACGCTCCCTCTACCTTCGGGATTAGTGTTGAACCTAAATAAATGTTATTTGGTGTTGGCGTTGAGCATGAACATGATTAGATCGTGTTTATTGCAATACGGTTATTCATTTAAGTTAGAGAATAATGGTTATTCTGTTTACATGAATAATACCTTCAATGGTCATGCACCCAATGTGAATGGTTTATTTAATGTCGATCATAGTGATACACATGTTCATAATATTGATGCCAAAAGATGCAAAGTTAATAATGATAGCACCACATACTTATGACACTGCCGCTAAGGTCATATTGGTGTAAAGCGCATTAAGAAACTCCATGCTGATGGATCTTTAGACTCACTCGATTTTGAATCGGTTGAGACATGCGGACCATGCCTCATAGACAAGATGACTAAGACCCCGTTTTCCGATATGATGGAGCGGGCAAGTGACTTATTGGAAATAATACATGTTGATGTATGCGGCCCATATGAGTGTTGAAGCGTGTGGTGGATATCGTTATTTTCTTACCTTCACTGATGATTTGAGTAGATATGGGTATATTTACTTAATGAAACACAAGTCTGAAACGTTTGAATAGTTCAAGCAATTTCATAATGAAGTTCAAGATAATCGTGACAAGAAGATAAAATGTCTACGATATGATCGTGGAGGTGAATATCTGAGTTACGAGTTTGGTATGCAACTTAAGACAATGTGGAAATTGCTTCACAACTCACGCCACCTGGAACACCATAGTGTGATGGTGTGTCCGAACGTCGTAGTCGTGCTCTATTGGATATGGTGCGTACTATGATGTCTCTTACCGATTTGCCACTATCATTTTGGGTTTATGCATTAGATACAACTACATTCACTTTAATAGGGCACCATCTAAATCCATTGAGATGACACCGTATGAATTATGGTTTGGCAGAAACCTAAGCTGTCGTTTCTTAGAGTTTGGGAATGCGACACTTATATCTGATAAGCTCGAACCCAAAGAGGAAAAGTGCATCTTCATAAGATACCCCAAAGTAACAATTAGGTATACCTTCTATTGCAGATCCAAAGGCAAGGTCTTTGTTGCCAAGAATGGATCCTTTCCAGAGAAGGATGTTCTCTCGAAAGAAGTGAGTGGGAGGAAGGTAGAACTTGATAAGGTTGTCGAACCTTCACTTGAATTGGAAAAGTAGCGCAGCACAGAAAGGTGTTCCTGTGATGCGTAAACCAATTGAAGAGGAAGCTAATGATTATGATCATGAGACTTCGGATCATGTTACTACCGAACCTCGTAGGTCGACAAGAACACGTACTGCCCCGAGCGATATGGTGATCCTGTCTTGGAGGTCATGTTGTCAGACGACAGTGAACCTACGAGCTATGAAGAAGCAATGGTGGGCCCAGATTCCAACAAATGGCTAGGAGCCATGAAATCCGAGATACGATCCATGTATGAAAACAAAGTATGGACTTTGGTAGACTTGCCCGATGAATGGCAGGCCGTTAAGTACAAATGGATCTTTAAGAAGAAGACATACGCTGATGGTAAATGTCACCATTTATAAAGCTCGACTTGTCGTAAAGAGGTTTCCGACAAGTTCCAGGAGTTGACAACGATGAGAATTTCTCACCCGTAGCGATGCTAAAGTCTATTAGAATTATGTTACAGTTGCTGCATTTTTCAATTATGAAATCTGGCAGATGGATGTCAAAATAGAGTTTCCTTAACGGTTTCCGTGAGGAAAGGTTGTATGTGATACAACCAGAAGGTTTTGTCGGTCCTAAGGATGCTAAAAGGTATGCAAGCTCCAGCAATCCTTCTATGGATGATAAGTCCATTTGGCATCATGATTTCCTACTGTTATTTATAATGGTTTTATGCATAATAATGCTGTAGGGAGTGATTCTAATGCCTTTTCTCTCATAATATGCAAGGTTTACACAAAGAGGGAGAATACCGGCAGCTGGAATTCTGGACCTAAAAAAGCATATCAGAGATACCTATTCTGCACATCTCCAAATAAGTTGAAATTTTACGAAGAATTATTTTAGAATATATGAAAAATAATTTAGCAAATAACTACCGGAGGGGGGGGGCACCTTGTGCCACAAGACACTAGGGCGCGCCAGGCCCCCCAGGCGCGCCCTGGTGGGTTGTGCTCAGCACGGCCCACCTCCGGTGCCCATCTTCTGGTACTTATGATCTTTTGACCTAGAAAAAATAAGGAGAGGACTTTCGGGACGGAACACCGCCGTCTCGAGGCGGAACTTGGGCAGGAGCACGTTTGCCCTCCGGCGGAGCGATTCCGCGAGAGGAACTTCCCTCCCGGAGGGGGAAATCGAAGCCATCGTCATCACCAATACCCCTCTCATCTTTGGGAGGCCAATCTTCATCAACATCTTCAACAGCACCATCTCCTCTTAAACCCTAGTTCATCTCTTGTGTTCAATCTTTGTACCGGAACCTCAGATTGGTACCTGTGGGTGACTAGTAGTGTTGATTACATCTTGTAGTTGATTACTATATGGTTTATTTGGTGGAAGATTATATGTTCAGATCCATTATGCTATTTAATACCCCTTTGATATTTGGCATGAATATTATTTGTGAGTAGTTACCTTTGTTCTTGAGGTCACGGGAGAAGTCATGTTGCAAGTAATCATGTGAATTTGATATGTGTTCGATATTTTGATGATATGTATGTTGTGATTCCCTTAGTGGTGTCATGTGAATGTCGACTACATGACACTTCACCGTCCTTGGGCCTAAGGGGATGCATTGTGGAGTAGTTATTAGATGATGGGTTGGTAGAGTGACAGAAGCTTAAACCCTACTTTATGCGCTACTTCGTAAGGGGCTGATTTGGACCCAACGTTTAATGCTAAGGTTAGATTTTATCTTAATACTTTTCTCGTAGTTGCGGATGCTTTCGAGGGGGTTAATCATAAGTGGGAGGTTTGTTCAAGTAAGAACAACACCCAAGCACCGGTCCACCCACATATCAAATTATCAAAGTAGCGCACGCAAATCAAACCAATATGGTAAAAGTGAGTAGATGAAATCCCCGTGTACTCTCAAGAACACTTTGCCTATTATAAGAGACTGTTCTAGCCTGTCCTTTGCCATAAAAGGATTGGGCTACCTTGCTGCACTTTATTTACCGTTACCATTACTTGCTCTTTACCAATTATCTTGCTATCAAACTATCTGTTACCTACAATTTCAGTGCTTGCAGAAATTACCTTGCTGAAAACCGCTTGTCATTTCCTTCTCCTCCTCGTTGGGTTCGACACCCTTAATTATCGAAAGGACTACGATTGACCCCCTATACTTGTGGGTCATCAAGACTCTTTTTTGGCGCCGTTGCCGGGGAGTGAAGCGTTCTTGGTAAGTGGAAATCGGTAAGGAAAAACTTATACTACGTGCTGAAATTTATTGTCACTTGTTACTATGGAAAAACTTATACTACGTGATGAAAAACTTTGAGGGGTTTGTTCGGTGTATCTTCACCTCGACCGGAACCACAATTAGTTGCCCCTCAACCTACTGCACCTACTGAAAATATTGGTTATGAAATTCCTTCGGGTATGGTAGAACAACTGCTAGCTAATCCTTATGGAGGAGACAGAACTGAACATCCTGATATGCACCTTATACATGTGGATGAAATTTGGGGATTATTTAAGCTTGCAGGTTTATCCGGAGATGAAGTTAAGAAAAAGGTCTTCCCTTTTAACTTTGAAGGGAAAAGCATTGACATGGTATAGGCTATGTGATGATATTGGATCATGGAACTGGAATCGATTGCAATTAGAATTCCAACAAAGGTTTTAGGGTTTTTTACATCTGTGCCCCTAGTTCCTTAGATGTGCTCATTCATCCCCATGTCCTTAAATTTTGCTCACTTTTCCCCACTCCCTAGCCCGAAACCCTCACCAAAGGTCACACCGGAGGATGCCTTCGGGTCAATGGTTTGACCGTTAACTCTGACGAGTGGGGCCGCGCTGGACTGCGTCGCCCGTTGGACCTGACGAGTGAGTCCGTCCCGCCCCATTTCCGGCCACACGGACGCCGAACGGACGTGGACGCACTTTCTCCTCGTCCGCCTCGGGGACGCGTGGCGGCCTTCCAACTACCCCCACAGCCAAAAGTAAATGCGCACGCGCGGCAGGCCCCGGTCGTCAGCCACCCATGTTCGGGTCGTCGTCCTTCTTTAAATGGAAACCGGCCAGTCCACAGTAGCTTTCATCGTTCCAAAGCCGCGCCTGCCCCCTCCACCTTCGGCAGGATCTACAAACCCTAGCCCGCCAGCGACAAAACCAAACCCTAGACAGTAGCCACCATGGGCATCTTCTCAGGGGCCGGCTCAAGCTCCGGCAAGAAGAAGGGAAAGGCCCACGCAGTCCCTTGGCACTCGCTATCCCCGCTGTCCTCTTCCCGTCTGCCTCAGCAGCGGATTAGCATCCCAGTGCACCAGGCGAGGTGGCATTGGGAGCATACCATCCCTCTCCCCTACCCCGACGTGATCCTGCCACACTACTGGCACTTGGATCCGGAGAGGATCCCAGTGCCGGCGGTGCCACGGTCGGCGCGGGCGCATGCGGAGGAGGTGTGGTGCCGGCGACAGTAGGTCACACCCGAGCAGCGGCTCGATCCGGCCTATGCTGCAGACTCTCCTTATTGGAAGGTCTAGTTTGCGTTTGAGAACGAGGAGCAGCACCGGCGTGGCGTCCGCGACGTGCGGGCTGGCACCCCGCCGCCCCTCATTGTGCGCGATGAGGACCAGGAGGCGGTGGCCATATACCAGGAGGCGCTGGCACTGGCAGCTGTCCTCCGTGAAAGCGAGGAGGAAGAGCGGCGCAAGGAGGAGGATGAGGAGGCGGCTTACCAGGCGCGGATGGCGGAGGCCATTGCGCTCTTTGCTGCTAGCGACTGCGTCGTGCCGCCGCTGGCCCCGCCGTCCCCCGCCAGGCTTGAGGAGGCGCCGATTTCCCTCATGCCCCACGAGTACGTCTGGGAGGGGGTGGTGCGGGAGTGGGTGAGCGCGCCACCCATATGGATGATGGCGACGACGAAGCAGGAGCGGGACTACCTGGAGTTCTGGCGATAGCAGCACCTGCGGGCGGAGCGTCGCGAGGGCAGCGGCTCGAGGAGTTTGAGAAGGACGCCGAGGCAGAGGAGGAGGAGCACCGTGCCGAAGCGCAGGCAGTGGCGATGCAGCCACCGGCGGACGACGTCGCCACCGCCTGGGAGACGTCGTTCCCCTGGGCTGGCCCGGCGCCGACCCTCGTCGACCTCACCGGCCCCGGCGACGATGACAAGGACGCCTAGGGGGCAGCGCACCTCCTCGTTTTTAGTTTTAGTTTTAATGTTTTTAGTTAATGCCTGGCAGGCTTGTGAACTCTCGCCGGCCTTTGTGGCCGGCATTAATGTATAATTAAAGTTAACGCAGGTTGATGTGATTTGTATGATGTTTTGACTGTGATATGATGTTTGAATTTGAATTTGGACTGACCTTTGAATTATAAGCAACATTTGAAATCCATTGCTCTGTGATGTTGCAATGATCATGTTAGACTAGGTTGCAATGATCTAACAACAAATAAAACAAAAATACAAACAAATGATCATGTTAGCCTATGTTGGTGAGCTCCGAAAGTTAGGGTAAACAGACCATTTCCAATATAAATCATTATAAAAACAGTTTAAAATTTCAATAATAAAAAAATAAGTTCAGATCCTTCTTATTCACACTAAAATGAATCTATGGTGATTTTTTGGATTTTTTAATTTTTTATAAACCCAAACCCACTATCACTCTCTTCTTGGACTCTATACAATCTCGTACGTGATTGCTCATTTGTGTGAAGGAGTTTTCATGGAAATGTCCATAAACCAAGATTATTATTTTTTGTCATAACCATGTCACATACAACGGCATTGTGCGCAAGTCTTCCATTTTTTTGATTGTTTTTGAATTTGTTCTTCTCATTTGAACTTGGAGATGGTAGCTTACCTCAAAAAAACAGTTTCCATAAAAATATCCCTAAACCAAGTTTATATATATTTTTATGGTAACTATGTCTTATGAAACGACGAACCGCGAAGGTTTGCTATTTTTCTGATTTTTTTTGAATTAGTTAACATCATTTGAAAGTTGGTCAAACCTAATATAACCCTGCTGACCAGCTCAAAACCCCGCAGCATCTCTCCAAACCCTAGCGTCGAACTGCAGCCGTCCGATCACACCCTAGAGCCAAGCGACAACCCTCAGATCTGGTCTTCTAGAAGGAATTCACAGGGCGGGCTGCGTGCAGGCTGCGCGCCGTTGGATCACATGGACGGTTCCGCACCGTTGGATCGTTGGGCGATCCACGAGAGGTTGGTTCTGCTCGCCCACTCATCTGTCCCAAAATGCAAACAAGTCCTTGTTGGGCCTTCGCATGGCGTTGACCTGTCGAAGGCCCACAAGGATAAAAGAGGCCTATAAAATGGTGCACACTCTGGTTCTGTTTTTTTATTGATTTGATTGCACAGTCACCCTTTTCTTTATTGATTTGATTGCACTGTTTGTTTCTTTTTTTTGATTTGATTGCACCAAATTAGTTTCATCCTGCAAAAAATAGTTTCTTTTCCTTCTTCTTTTTCAACATAACCATGGTTCATATTAGGTGAAAACATCATTACACAAACCGGACATCTCGTACAAAAGCATGCAAGATGTAAAACCTATGTACTACATAATAAAACCTATCTACTCTTCGTCGGAGATGTCGATGATCTCCGTGCCCTCCGGTGGATAAATTGTCGCCTGTTGTGGCTCCGCCCCCTTCGGCGCCTGCGGCTGCTCTGCTGCCGCCTCCTCTGCCTCTATCTCCGCCTCCAGCTCGTCGAACAGGGCGTCGGCCTCCGCCTGCCTCTGTCGGATGAGCCGGCGATTGGCCTCCACCTCAGCCTCATCCCGGATGGAATCCAGGATGGCCTGCTGCTCCGCCATCTCCTCCGTTAGGTTGACGGCGACCTCCGCCTCTGCCTCCGAGTCGTCGTCCTCCATGGGCGCCAGCTGATGCTCCTCCTCTTGCAACTCCTCCTCCTCCTCCTCCTCCGTCTCCGGCGAATCCGGAGGGAGACCCACAGCGATGCGGGCGGTGTGGCGAGCCTGCATTCCCGCCTCGATTTGCAGGCGCCGCTCTGGAGTGAGTTGCGCATACGTGGTGATGAGCCGCCAGACCATCCTAACGGTGACGGAAGTGCGAGAGGAGGCGTATGGGCTCGGGCGGCGGCATGGAGGGAGGAGGAGGATGTGCAAGGGCTGGGGGACGACGGCCGGTTTAAATAGCCGGCTAATGGCCTTGGGAGGCAATTCGAAGCGGCGCCATGCGGCGTTCACATCGCGCCGACGGTCGAGGTGCCCGTCGGACCGTCGGGTTTCCCGACGAGTCCACGTGGGGCCATGCCATCACCCCGACGTGGCGGGCACATGTGAAAAGACGCCGGCAAAATGGGATGGAGGCTGTGGCGCGCTTCGGCCCAACAGTCCACCGAAACCAATGCCCCACTCGTCAGTAGTTAACGGTCAAACCATTGACCGGACGGCATCCCCCCCGTGTGACCATTTATGAGGGTT
Source organism: Elymus sibiricus (assembly GCA_039707655.1). Taxonomy (NCBI): domain Eukaryota; kingdom Viridiplantae; phylum Streptophyta; class Magnoliopsida; order Poales; family Poaceae; genus Elymus; species Elymus sibiricus. The sequence continues at coordinate 433,799,209 of CM077675.1, forward strand.
TCAGACTAAGGAGTGGAGAATAGTGAGAAAATGTTAAGAGTGTGGGGATGAATGAGTAGAGCTAAGGAACGAGGGACACAGGAATAGAAATCCCAAAGTTTTATCCTATGCATCTAGTTCATCGTGATCGGAATTATATATATATAATTTTTGGCCTCGTGAAGGAGAAATCATCGCTCTAGCTTGGGAGAGGCTTAAGTCAATGTTATATTCATGCCCCAATCATGAGCTCCCGAGAGAAATTATTATTCAGAATTTTTTTGCTCGGCTTTCTAATAATGATCGATCCATGCTCGATACTTCTTGTGCTGCTTCTTTTATGAAGAAGACTATTGAATTCAAGTGGGATCTCTTAGAAAGAATTAAACGCAACTCTAAAGATTGGGAACTCAACAAAGGTAATGAGTCAGGTATAAAGCTTAAATTGATTGTGTTAAATATTTTATGAATACCGATGCTTTTCACAAGTTTAGCACTAAATATGGACTTGACTCTGAGATAGTAGCCTCTTTCTGTGAATCATTTGCTACTCATGTTGATCTCCCTAAGCAGAAGTGGTTTAAATATCACCCCCTATTAAATAAGAAATTAAAGAACCGGTAAAAGCTAAGGATGAAACCATCATTTACAATGTTGATCCAGTTGTGCCTACCGCTTATATTGAAAAACCACCTTTCCCTATTAGGATAAAGGAACATGCTAAGGTATCAACTGTGGTTCGCAAAAGTAATATTAAATCACGTAAGCCCTCTAAGCAAATTAATATAGAACCTAGTGTTACTATGGTTAAAGATCTCTTGGTAGAAAATATGGATGGGCATGTTATTAACTTCTGTGATGAAGCTGCTAGAATTGTCAAACCTGATGAAAAAGATAAACATAAACCCGTAGTGGGCATGCCTACTGTCTCAGTCAAAATAGGTGATCATTGCTATCATCGTTTATGTGATATGGGTGCTAGTGTGAGTGCTATTCCTTTTTACCTTATACCAAGAAACTATGAATGAAATAGCACCTGCTGAAATAGAAGACATTGATGTTATTATTAAACTTGCTAATAAAGACACCATCACACCACCTGGGATTGTTAGAGATGTTGAAGTCTTGTGTGGGAAAATAAAATATCCTACTGATTTTCTAGTTCTTGGTTCCCCACAAGATGACTTTTGTCCCATTATCTTTGGTAGACCTTTCTTGAACACCATCAATGCTTAGATAGATTGTGAAAAACAAACTGTCGGTGTTAGTTTTGGTGATGTGTCTCATGAATTTAATTTTTCCAAGTTTAGTAGACAACCTCGTGATAAATAATTATCTAGTAAGGATGAAATAATGGGTCTTGCTTCTATTGCCGTACCTCCTACCGATCCACTAGAACAATATTTGCTAGACCATGAAAATGATATGCACTTGCATGAAAGAAATGAAATAGATCAAATTTTCTTTGAACAACAACCTCTCCTAAAACACAATTTGCCTATTGAAACTCTAGGTGGTCCTCCTCCACCTAAAGGTGATCCTGTGTTTGAATTAAAACAATTGACTAACACTTTGAAGTATGCTTATTTCGATGAGAAAAAGATATATCCTGCTATTATTAGTGCTAACCTTTCAAAACATGAAGAAGAAAGATTATTAAAAATTCTGAGGAAGCACCGGGCTGCTATTGGATATACTCTTGATGATCTTAAGGGCATTAGTCCCACTCTATGTCAGCACAAGATCAATATGGAACCTGATACCAAACCCATTGTTGATCACCAACGGCGATTGAATACTAAGATGAAAGAAGTGGTAAGAATTGAAATAATAAAGCTTCTTGAAGTAGGTATAATCTATCCCATAGCTGATAGTAGATGCGTAAGTTCCGTTCATTGTGTCCCTAAGAAGGGAGGTATTACTGTTGTTCCTAATGATAAAAATGAACTTATCCCATAGAGAATTTTCACTGGCTATAGAATGGTAATTGATTTTAGAAAATTAAATAAAGCTACTAGAAAAGATCATTACCCTCTGCCTTTCATTGATCAAATGCTAGAAAGATTATCTAAGCACACACACTTTTGTTTTCTGGATGGATATTCTGGTTTCTCTCAAATACCTGTATCACAATCTGATCAAGAGAAAACCTCCTTTACTTGTCCTTTTGGAACCTATGTTTATAGACGTATGCCATATGGTTTATCCAATGCACCTGCTACCTTTCAAAGATGTATGACTGCTATATTCTCTGACTTTTGTGAAAAGATTGTGGAGGTTTTCATGGATGATTTCTCCGTTTATGGAACTTCTTTTGATGATTGCTTAAGCAACCTTGATTGAGTTTTACAGAGATGTGAACAAACTAATCTCGTCTTGAATTGGGAGAAGTGCCACTTTATGGTTAATGAAGGTATTGTCTTGGGGCATAAAATATTTGAACGAGGGATTGAGGTGGATAAAGCTAAAGTTGGTGCAATTGAGAAAATGCCATGTCCTAAAGATATTAAAGGTATTCGGAGTTTCCTTGGTCATGCTAGTTTCTATAGGAGGTTCATTAAAGACTTCTCTAAAATTTCTAGGCCTCTTACTAATCTTTTACAAAAGGATATTCCATTTATTTTTGATGATGATTGTGTAGAAGCCTTTGAAACACTCAAGAAAGCCTTAACTTCTGCACCTATCGTTCAACCACCTGATTGGAACTTGCCTTTTGAAATTATGTGTGATGCTAGCACTACTACAGAATGGTCCAAAGACGACACAACAATCAGAGACCCTTCGACGAAACTGTGTGCGATGACCAAATCGCAAACGGTATAGTTATAGCTCTGTCGCTAATAATGCGAACCGTGTGCGATGGCGGGCCCATCAAATACGATCCCAAAAAAAGTTGCGTGTGCAATCTGTGGCAAACAGTTCACCGAGATAAATTGTTTGCGATTGTACAATATAACGCAAACGATTAGAAAAATGCAAGTGTGTGCGATGTACGACATACAGTTCACCCTGACAAACTGTTTGCGCTGATCCAACAGAACACAAGCGATTGTGCTGATGATTACGTGTGTGATAGATTTCACACGGGTCACTCGGATGAACTGTTTGTGATGAGATAAGATAACATAAACGGTTACATAGATCAAGATGTGTGTGATAGACAACATACAGGCCACTGGGATGACCTGTGTGCGATAAGAAAAAATAACACAAACGGTTGCTCAGATCAAGATGTGTGTGATAGACAGCATACAGGCCACTAAGATGAACTGTGTGTGATAAGAAAAAATAACACAAACGGTTGCTCAGAGCAAGATGTGTGTGATGTACAACATACACAGGCCATTCGGATGTGTTGTGGGCAAACGGTTCCGGATAAAGAACTGTCAGGGACTGATGAAATCATCACCGACGGATATGGTTGTTTATTCTGCATTCTATGTGATTTGCTCAATCTGCCCACAAACATCTATACTTCTGTTTAGAACAACATGATTGCAGAACCAAATTAAACATCCAAATACATAAGTGTCTACAGACATAACATTGGCACACCTCAATAAACAATTACACACATAACAACATGATTGCCATAACCTAATTAAGCATCCAAATACATAAGTGACTACACACATAACATTGGCGCACACACCTCAATAAACTATTACATGCATAATAAACTTATCCCTCTAAAACTACAAATATTTCGGCGTAGAGGGAGTATGAGCAACGATCATCAAATCATCTACTTCCTGTGACGTTTGCCGCCACCGCTCTGCTTGTGGCTCGATCCCGCGTCGTCTTCAGGTAGGAGGCACTTTCTCATGTCAACGATCCGTCTGAACATCTCGTAGCAAGTGTACGCTTGCTTTGCCGCAGTCTGGAGGTGATATTCATCCAGTTTCTTCACCCAGCCCCTGTGCCAGACAGGCTTGTTCTTGTCGCACTCAGCCTTCATGTCTCTGTAGTAGGGGTCGATGATGGCCTCGGCCAGGTCAACATGGGAGTCCATGTTCTTCTTGTTGTCCCAGACCTTGTAGTGGCCACGGATGTCGACAAGCTACTGGCAGGCCAAGCCCGAAGTCTTGAGCACCTTTGGATCGTCGGTGGTGTCCACCGTAGCGAACCTGTAATTGGGGATGTTGACAAACCTGGTGAAATGCTGATACATCTCCATCGTATCTATAATTTTTGATTGTTTCATGCCAATATTATACAACTTTCACATATTTTTGGCAACATTTTATATGATTTATTGGACTAACATATTGATCCAGTGCCCAGTGCCAGTTCCTGTTTGTTGCATGTTTTTGTTTCGCAGAATATTGCTACTTCTTGAGCTTGCATTGGTTTTCCCTTGAATAGGAAAGGGTGATGCAGCAAAGTAGATAAGTATTTCCCTAAGTTGTTGAGAACCAAGGTATCAATCCAGTAGGAGATACAAGCAAGTCCCCAATCTTCGCACCTACACAAACAATCAAACTCTTGCACCCAACGCTATAAAGGGGTTGTCAATCCCTTCATGGTTATTTGCAAGGATGAGATCTGATAGAGATAGATATAAAAGATTGCTATAATGAAAAGTAAAACAAAAGTAAAAAGATTGCAGCAAAGTATTTTTGGTATTTTTGGTTTATAGATCTGAAAATATAATATGGAAAATAGACCCGGGGGCCATAGGTTTCACTAGAGGCTTCTCTCGTGAAGGAAAATAATACGGTGGGTGAACAAATTACTGTCGAGCAATTGATAGAAAAGCGCATAGTTATGACGATATCCAAGGCAATGATTATGCATATAGGCATCACGTCCGTGTCAAGTAGACCGAAACGATTCTGCATCTACTACTATTACTCCACACATCGACCGACTCCTGCCTGCATCTAGAGTATTAAGTTCATGAAGAACAGAGTAATGCATTAGGTAAGATGACATGATGTACAGGGATAAACTCAAGCAATATGATGAAAACCCCATCTTTTTATCCTCGATGACAACAATACAAATACGTGCCTCGCTACCCCTACTTTGTCACTGGGTGAGGACACCGCAAGATTGAACCCAAAACTAAGCACTTCTCCCATTGCAAGAATTACCAATCTAGTTGGCCAAACCAAACCAATAACTCGAAGATACTTGCAAAGATATGAAATCATGCATATAAGAATTCAGAGAAGATTCAAATAATATTCATAGATAATCTGATCATAAACCCGCAATTCATCGGATCTCGACAAACACACCGCAAAAGAGTATTACATCGGATAGATCTCCATGAAGATCATGAAGAACATGGTATTGAAGAAAAAAGAGAGAGAAGAAGCCATCTAGCTACTAGCTATGGACCCGAAGGTCTGTGGTAAACTACTCACGCATCATCGGAGGGGCAATGGAGTTGATGTAGATGCCCTCCGTGATTGAACCCCCCTCCGGCAGATTACCGAAAAAGGCTCCAAGATGGGATCTCACGGGAACAGAGGCTTCCGACGGCGGAAAAGTATTTTAGTGGCTCTCTTTGGTATTGGGGGAATATTTGGGAATTTATAGGCCGAAGAATAGGGTTAGAGGACCTGCAGGGGGGCCATAAGCCAGGGGGTGCGCCCCCACTAGGGCGCACCCTGCAGGCTTGTGACCTCCCAGCAGATCTCCTGCCTTCATCTCTAAGTCTGGTAGGTTTCTTCTGGTCCAAGAAAAATCATCGCGAAGATTGTATTCCGTTTGGACTCCGTTTAATATTCCTTATCTGCAATACTCAAAAACAAGGAAAAAACAGAAACTGGCACTAGGCTCTAGATTAATAGGTTAGTCCCAAAAATAATATAAAATAGCGTATTAATGCATATAAAACATCCAAAACAGATAATATAATAGCATGGAACAATAAAAAATTATAGATACGTTGGAGATGTATCAAGCATCCCCAAGCTTAATTCCTGCTCGTCCTCGAGTAGGTAAATGATAAAAACAGAATTTTTGATGTGGAATGCTACCTAACATATTTATCCATGTAATATTCTTTATTGTGGCATGAATATTCAGATCCGCAAGATTCAAAACAAAAGTTTAATATTGACATAAAAACAATAATACTTCAAGCATACTAACAAGGCAATTGTGTACTTTCGAAATAACATGGCCTCAGAAAGCTATCCCTACAAAATCATATGGTCTGGCTATGCTCCATCTTCCCCACACAAAGTATTTAAATCATGCACAACCCCGATGACAAGTCAAGCAATTGTTTCACACCTTTTATGTTCTCAAACCTTTTCAACTCTTACGCAATACATGAGCGTGAGCCATGGATATAGCACTATAGGTGTAATAGAATATGGTGGAGGTTGTGAGGAACAGGAGAAGATGGTCTCACATCAACTAGGCGTATCAACGGGCTATGGAGATGCCCATCAATAGATATCAATGTGAGTGAGTAGGGATTGCCATGCAACGAATGCACTAGAGCTATAAGTGTATGAAAGCTCAAAAAGAAACTAAGTGGTTGTGCATAATGATGAAAAATTCCACTAGTTATATGAAAGTGACAAAATAGGAGACTCTCTATCATGAATATCATGGTGCTACTTTGAAGCACAAGTGTGGAAAAAAACATAGTAGCATTGTCCCTTCTCTCTTTCTCTCTCTTTTTATTTTATTTTGTTTTGGTGGGCATCTTTGGCCTCTTTTTTTTATTATTTGGGCTTCATTGGCCACTTTTATTATTTGTAAAGTCCGGAGACTCATCCCAACTTGTGAGGGAATCATAGCTTCCATCATCCTTTTCTCTCACGGGACAATGCTCTAATAATGAAGATCATCACACTTTTATTTACTTACAACTCAAGAATTACGGAATGGTGGGAGTTGCATGGCAATATATCTCGGAATGGCTATGGAAATGCCATAATAGGTAGGTATGGTGGCTGTTTTGAGGAAGGGTATATGGTGGGTTTTAATGCACCGGCGAAAGTTGCGCGGTACTAGAGAGGCTAGCAAAGGTGGAAGGGTGAGAGTGCGTATAATCCATGGACTCAACATTAGTCATAAAGAACTCACATACTTATTGCAAAAGTCTATTAGTTATCGAAGCAAAGTATTAGACGCATGCTCCTAGGGGAGAGGTTGGTTGGAGTTAACCATCGCGCGCTCCCGACCCTCACACAAAGGATGACAATCATTAAACAAATCATGCTCCGACTTCGTTACATAACGGTTCACCATACGTGCATGCTACGGGAATCACAAACTTTAACACAAGTATTTCTACCAATCCACAATTACTCACTAGCATGACTCTCATATCACCATCTTTATATCTCAAAACTATATGCAAGGAATCAAACTTCTCATAGTATTCAATGCACTTTATATGAAAGTTTTTATTATATCCCTCTTGGATGCCCATTATATTAGGACTAAATTCATAATCTAAACCAATTACCATGCTGTTTAAAGACTCTCAAAATAATATAAGTGAGGTATGATAGTTCAATTATTTCTATAAAATAAAACACCACCGTGCTCTAAAAAGATATAAGTGAAGCACTAGAGCAACATTGCCTAGCTCAAAAGATATAAGTGAAGCACATAGAGTATTCTAATAAATTCACGATTAATGCGTGTCCCCCTCAAAAGATGTGTACAGCAAGGATGATTGTGGCAAACTAAAAATCAAAGACTCATATCATACAAGACGCTCCAAGCAAAACACATATCATGTGGTGAATAAAAATATAGCCTCAAGTAAATTTACCGATGGATTGAAGACGAAAGAGGGGATGCCTTCCGGGGCATCCCCAAGCTTAGGCCCTTTGGTATCCTTGAATATGGCTTGGGGTGCCTTGAGCATCCCCAAGTTTAGGCTCTTGCCACTGCTTATTCCATAGTCCATCAAATCTTTACCCAAAACTTGAAAACTTCACAACACAAAACTCAACAGAAAACTCGTGAGATCCGTTAGTATAAGAAAAATAAATCACCACTTTTGGTACTGTTGTGAACTCATTATTTATTTATATTGGTGTAATATATACTGTATTCCAACTTCTCCATGGTTCATACCCCCCGATACAACCCATAGATACATCAAAATAAGCAAACAACACAAAGAAAACAGAATCTGTCTAAATCACAATCACCGTAGACCATCCCAAAGGTCTTACTTGGCTCAAACACTAATTAAAACAAGAAAACACAATTAATACGGAGGTAATAATGTGAAAAGCACTCAAAAACAGAAGCAAAAACAAAAGCAAAAAAATAAAAATTGGGTTGCCTCCCAACAAGCGCTATTGTTTAACGCCCCTAGCTTGGCATAACACAATAGATCTTGGTATTGTCATCTTTGGTATGCAATCCATAAGTAGCTCTCATCATAGATTCATAAGGTAATTTTATTTTATTTCTAGGAAAGTGTTCCATGACTTTCTTTAATGGAAATTGGAATCTAATGTTTCCTTCTTTCATATCAATAATTGCACCGATTGTTCTAAGGAAAGGTCTACCAAGAATAATAGGACATGTAGGATTGCAATTTATATCAAGAACAATGAAATCTATGGGCACATAATTCCTATTTGCAACAATAAGAACATCATTAATCCTTCCCATAGGTTTCTTAATGGTAGAATCCGCTAGATGCAAATTTAAAGAGCAATCATCAAATTCTTGGAAACCTAGCACATCACATAAAGTTTTCGGAATCGTGGAAATGCTAGCACCCAAATCACACAAAGCATGGCACTCACAATCTTTAATTTTAATCTTAATAGTAGGTTCCCACTCATCATAAAGCTTCCTAGGTATAGAAACTTCCAACTCAAGTTTTTGTTCAAAAGATTTCATCATAGCATCCACGATATGTTTAGTAAAAGCTTTATTTTGATTATAAGCATGCGGAGAATTCAACATGGATTGCAACAAGGAAATACAATCAATCAAAGAACAACTATCATAATTAAAGTCCTTGAAATCCAAAAGAGTGGGTTCATTGCTATTTAAAGTTTTGACCTCTTCAATCCCACTTTTATCAATCTTAGCATTAAGATCTATAAACTCTGAATCATTGGGACGCCTTTCAACTAAAGTTGACTTATCTCCAGCCCCATATTTATCAAGATTTATATTATAAAACAAAGATTCAATAGGAGTCACATCAATCACTTTAAGATCTTCATCATTATTATCACGAGAACACACTTTTTCAAGCCATTCACGCTTAGCACGCATTCTAGCGGTTCTTTCCTTACACTCATCAATAGAAATTCTCATAGCTTTAAAGACTCATTAATATCACGCTTGGGTGGAGTAGATCTAATTTTTAAAAAATCAATCTCAAGCGAAATTCTATCAACGTTCCTAGCGAAATCATCAATCTTGAGCAATTTTTCTTCAATCATAGCATTGAAACCCTTTTGTGAACTAATAAATTCTTTAATATTATTCTCAAGATCAGAGGGCATCTTATTATAATTTCCATAAGAATTGTTGTAGGAATTACCATAATTATTAGAGGAATTACTAGGAAACGGCTTAGAATTGAAATTACCTCTATACGCGTTATTACCAAAATTGTTCCTACCAACAAAATTCACATCCATAGATTCATTATTATTTCCAATCAATAAAGACAAAGGCATATCATTAGGATCAATAGGAGCACTCTTACTAGCAAACAATTTCATTAATTCATCCATCTTTTCACTCAAAGTATTTATTTCTTCAATAGCATGCACTTTTTTACTAGTAGGAGATCTTTCGGTATGCCATTGAGAGTAATTTGCCATAATATTATCTAGGAGTTTAGTAGCTTCTCCTAATGTGATTTCCATAAAAGTACCATCCGCGGCAGAATCTAATAGATTTCTAGAAGCAAAATTCAACCCGCATAAAAAATTTGTATAATCATTCATAAACTCAAACCATGCGCGGGGCAATTTCTAATCATTAGTTTCATCCTCTCCCAAGATTGTGCAACATGCTCATGATCAAGTTGCTTAAAATTCATTATATCGTTCCTAAGGGAGATGATCTTAGCGGGCGGAAAGTACTTGGAAATAAAAGCATCTTTACACTTATTTCATGAATCAATACTATTTTTAGGCAAAGATGAAAACCAAGTTTTAGCACGATCTCGTAGTGAGAACGGAAATAGCTTCAATTTAACAATATCATTATCCACATCTTTCTTCTTTTGCATATCACACAACTCAACGAAAGTATTTAGATGGGATGCGGCATCTTCACTAGGAAGGCCGGAAAATTGTTCTTTCATAACAAGATTAAGCAAAGCAGCATTAATTTCATAAGATTCCGCACTAGTGGCGGGAGCAATCGGAGTACTAATAAAATCATTATTATTAGTATTGGAGAAGTCACACAACTTGGTATTCTCTTGAGTCATCGTGACAAAGCAAGCAATCTAGAACACAAGCAAACGAAAAGACGAACGGAAGAAGGGCGAATAAAAAGGCAAATCTTTTTGGTTTTTTCCGAAAATCGTTTTAGAAGTGGGGGAGAGGAAAATGAGAGGCAAATGGCAAATAATGTAAATGCAAGAGATGAGTTTGTGATGGGTACTTGGTAGGCTTGATGTAGATCTCCCCGGCAACAGCGCCAGAAATCCTTCTTGCTCCTTCTTGAGCTTGCGTTGGTTTTCCCTTGAAGAGGAAAGGGTGATGCAGCAAAGTAGATAAGTATTTCCCTCAGTTGTTGAGAACCAAGGTATCAATCCAGTAGGAGATACAAGCAAGTCCCCAATCTTCGCACCTACACAAACAATCAAACTCTTGCACCCAACGCTATAAAGGGGTTGTCAATCCCTTCACGGTTATTTGCAAGGATTAGATCTGATAGAGATAGATATAAAAGATTGCTAAAATGAAAAGTAAAACAAAATTAAAAAGATTGCAGCAAAGTATTTTTGGTATTTTTGGTTTATAGATCTGAAAATATAATACGGAAAATAGACCCGGTGGCCATCGGTTTCACTAGAGGCTTCTCTCATGAAGGAAAATAATACGGTGGGTGAACAAATTACTGTCGAGCAATTGATAGAAAAGCGCATAGTTATGACGATATCCAAGGCAATGATTATGCATATAGGCATCACGTCCGTGTCAAGTAGACCGAAACGATTCTGCATCTACTACTATTACTCCACACATCGACCGACTCCTGCCTGCATCTAGAGTATTAAGTTCATGAAGAACAGAGTAACGCATTAGGTAAGATGACATGATGTACAGGGATAAACTCAAGCAATATGATGAAAACCCCATCTTTTTATCCTCGATAGCAACAATACAAATACGTGCCTCGCTACCCCTACTTTGTCACTGGGTGAGGACACCGCAAGATTGAACCCAAAACTAAGCACGTCTCCCATTGCAAGAATTACCAATCTAGTTGGCCAAACCAAACCAATAACTCGAAGAGACTTGCAAAGATATGAAATCATGCATATAAGAATTCAGAGAAGATTCAAATAATATTCATAGATAATCTGATCATAAACCCACAATTCATCGGATCTCGACAAACACACCGCAAAAGAGTATTACATCGGATAGATCTCCATGAAGATCATGAAGAACATGGTATTGAAGAACAAAGAGAGAGAAGAAGCCATCTAGCTACTAGCTATGGACCCGAAGGTCTGTGGTGAACTACTCACGCATCATCGGAGGGGCAATGGAGTTGATGTAGATGCCCTCCGTGATCGAATCCCCCTCCGGCAGATTACCGAAAAAGGCTCCAAGATGGGATCTCACGGGAACAGAGGCTTCCGGCGGTGGAAAAGTATTTTCGTGGCTCTCTTTGGTATTGGGGGAATATTTGGGAATTTATAGGCCGAAGAATAGGGTTAGAGGACCTGCAGGGGGGCCACAAGCCAGGGGGGCGCGCCCCCCCCCTAGGGCGCGCCCTGCAGGCGTGTGACCTCCCGGAAGGTCTCCTGCCTTCATCTCCAAGTCTGGTAGGTTTCTTCTGGTCCAAGAAATATCATCGCGAAGATTTTATTCCGTTTGGACTCCGTTTAATATTCCTTATCTGCAATACTCAAAAACAAAGAAAAAATAGAAACTGGCACTAGGCTCTAGATTAATAGGTTAGTCTCAAAAATAATATAAAATAGCTTATTAATGCATATGAAACATCCAAAACAGATAAATATAATAGCATGGAACAATCAAAAATTATAGATACGTTGGAGACGTATCAAATATCCATATCAAATGAATTCGAAATGCGATAAAAAATTACGGAGATTTTTTTTGGAATATTTTTGAATTTTAAGAAGTGGAATCAACGCAAACGGAGGCCCACAGCCTCCACGAGACACCAGGGTGCGCCCCCAGGGCTCAGGCGCGCCCTGGGGGGTTGTGCTCAACTCGTATGTGGGTTAGATCTCTCCTTCGGGCGCAAGGAAGCTAATTTTAGGATAAAAATCCCCTCAAAATTTCAGCCCGATCGGAGTTATGGATCTCCGGTAATATAAGAAACGGTTTTTGGCCAGAAAACAGAAACGTGAAACAGAAGAGAACAGAGAGGGAGATCCAATCTAGGAGGGGCTCCTGCCCCTCCGCCGCCATGGCGGCCATGGACCAGAGGGGGAACTCTCCTCCCATATAGGGTGGAGGCCAAGGAAGAAAAAGAAGAAGGGGGGCTCTCTCCCCCTCTCTCCCGGTGGCGCCGGAACACCGCCAGGGCAATCATCGTGACGGCGATCTACTCCAACAATCTTGCTACCGTCAACACCAACTTTCTCCCCCTCTATGCAGCGATGTAACTCCCCTTTTACCCACTGTAATCTCTACTTAAACATGGTGCTCAACTCCGTATATTATTTCGCAATGATATGTGGCCATCCTATGATGTGTGAGTAGATCCGTGTTGTCCTATGGGCTAATTGATGATCGTGGTTGGTATCAGTGTATATTTTATTATGGTGCTGTCCTACGGTGCCCTCCGTCTCACGCAAACGTGGGGGATCCCCGCTGTAGGGTGTTGCAATGTGTTCATGATTTGCCTATGGTGGGTGGCGTGAGTGACAGAATACACAGACGCGAGTAGGTGGGTTGTTGCATATGGGAGTAAAGAGGACTTGATACTTAATGCTATGGTTGGGTTTTACCTTAATGATCTTTAGTAGTTGCGGATGCTTGCTAGAGTTCCAATCATAAGTGCATATGATCCAAGTATAGAAAGTATGTTAGCTCATGCCTCTCCCTCATGTAAAATTGCAAGAATGATTACCGGTCTAGTTATCAATTGCCTAGGGACAAATAACCTTCTTGTTTGACAAAAGCTTTCTACTAAACAACTAACTTTTATTATCTTCCTTTTTACTCGTAGTTTTATTTCCCGCAAAGTATTTCTAGTTTTATTCGTGCAAACTATCCTACCACCTACAAAGTAGTTACATACTTGTTCTAGGTAAAGCAAACGTTAAAGTGTGCATAGAGTTGTATCGGTGGTCGATAAAACTTCAGGGGATATTTGTTCTACCTTTAGCTCCTCATTGGGTTCGACACTCTTACTTATCGAAAAAGGCTACAAACGATCCCCTACACTTGTGGGTTATCAAGACCTTTTTCTGGCGCCGTTCCCGGGGAGCAATAGCGTGGGGTGAATATTCTCATGTGTGCTTGCTTGCTTTATCACTAAGTAATTTTTATTTTCTGATATTAGTTGTTTTATATCTTTAGTTATGGATATGGAACACGAAACACCAAAAAAATAGTGGTACTTGCTACTCATGGAGATGGGGAACCCCCTAAAACCCTTGATGCTAGTTATGTGCAAAGTATTAAATACTACTTTGATAATCCTGAGAAGACCCCATTCAACTTGATAATGGGAGTAATGTTGGATCAACGTGAATACTTTAGAGATTATCGCTTGACTCAAAAAGGGAAATTGTTATGGGATCAAATTCATATGTTGCATTGGTATGCTCGGGAGCTATGCTTGAGATATGATATTACTTGTTGCTCTAGGATGAACGCTCCACACCTTCCATTTTCATGCAAATTTAATTATAATGAAACCTTAGCTTCTTATGTTAAAGGTATTTATGATTACTATGATGTGGAATGAATATAAGAATTTGTTGCTTTTAAGGGTGCTTATGAAGTTGCTTCTTTGATGGAAAAGTATGATGATGTTTCTTATGAATCTGAAAATCCTGCCATTCTTAAATATCGCTATGATAATTATGAATACAATGCTGATATTATTGAATTTATTGAAAGAATGACCACTTCCTCGGAAGATACTTATATTTTGCAGGAATCTATGGAAGAAGAAATTGCTGAAATTGTGAGCTCATTAGATGAAAAAGATGAGGAGGAGAGCGAAGAACAAAAGGAGGAAGAGCGGATTAGCTACCCGTTCCCACCTTCTAATGAGAGTAACTCTTCAACTCTTACATTGTTTAATTACCCTTCGTGCTTACCGAAGGATGAATGCCATGATGAATGCTATGATAATTGCTATGATCCCGTGGATTCATTTGAAATATCCCTTTTTGACGAACTTGATGCTTGCTATGCTTGTGGCCATGACGCCAATATGAATTATGCTTATGAAGCTGAACTTTCTGTAGTTCCTTATGTTAAGCATGAAATTGTTGCTATTGCACCCACACATGATAGTCCTGTTATCTTTCTGAATTCTCCTAACTACACTATATCGAAGAAGTTTGCTCTTATTAAGGATTACATTGATGGATTGTGTTTAGCTACTACACATGATGATTTTGATGAATATAATATGCATGTGCTTGCTGCTCCTACTTGCAATTATTATGAGAGAGGAACTACATATTCACCTCTCTATGTTTCCAATAGAATAAAATTGCAAGAAACCATTTATACTATGCATTGGCCTTTACTTAATGTGCATGAATTGTTCTTGTATGACATGCCGATGCATAGGAAGAGAGTTAGACTTCATTGTCACATGATATATATCACTTTGTGCTCACTTCTAAATTACAAATCATTGTTAATTAAAATTGGCTTTGATATACCTTGGGATCCGGGTGGATCCATTACTTGAGCACTTTATGCCTAGCTTAATGGCTTTAAAGAAAGCGCTGCCAGGGAGACAACCCAGAAGTTTTAGAGAGTCATTTATTTCTATTGGGTGCTTTTATAAAGTTTAAAAACACAAAAAATATAGAGGGGAACCTAAAATTTCACAAAAGGAAAGGTGAAAGTGAGAGAGATGATGAGCATCGTTGAAGTGGGGGCTAGCCTTGAACTTTTGTTCATGCCCATGGAAACTTGCCTTTAGGATGTTTGAATTTAGGATGTTTGAATCCCCCATGGAAACTTGCCTTTAGGATGTTTGAATTTAAGATGTCCAACAAAAAAAATTATCCCCTTGTACAAATCCATTGTACTATAAAAACAATGTGCCAAGATTTGCCTTTAGGATGTTTGAATTGCTTGTTTGATGTGTGCTGTGCAAAAAACAGAAACTTTTGCCGTAGTGCTTGAATTTTCATATTTTACTGGAGCATGCAAAAAATTCTGAAATTTTTACACAGTACTGTTATGCAAATCATTTATGACGTCTTAATTTTTCAGAATTTTTTGAGCTACAGAAGTATCCGTGTCTACAAATCTTTACAGACTGTCCTATTTTTCACAGATTGTTGTTATAGCTGCTTTGCGTGCTTATGTTTAAATTCTTGTTGAGCCCCATTGACTTGGGAGCCATAGAATTGTGATAGCATACAGTGGGTAATGTTAGATTATAATTATGCAATAATGCTATGGCAAGACATGATGGGATTTGGTGTTATGTGTACTAACGGATCTCACGAATTTTCTGTCAAGTTTTGTGTGATTGAAGTTTTCAAGTTTTGGGTGTTATCACGATGAGAAGGAATAAGGAGCAGCAAGAGCCTAAACTTGGGGATGCCCAAGGCACCCGAAGGTAATATTCTAGGAAGACTCAAGCGTCTAAGATTGGGGATGCCCCGGGAAGGCATCCCCTCTTTTATTCCAAATCATCGGTATGTCACTTGGAGCTATATTTTTATTCATCACATGATATGCGTAAATCTTGGAGCGTCTTTTGTGTTTAGTTTTCACTTTTATTTTGTGCACCATGCTGGTATGAGATAGTCCATGGTTGATTTATAGAATGCTCATTGCACTTCACTTATATCTTTTGAGTATGGCTTTATAGAATGCTTCATGTGCTTCACTTATATCATTTGAAGTTTGGATTGCCTGTTTCTCTTCACATAGAAACCCGTATTGTAGAATGCTCTTTTGATTCACTTATATTTATTAGAGCATGGTCTTTTGTAGAAAGAATTAAACTCTCTTGCTTCACTTATATTTATTTAGAGAGTCAACAAGAATTGGTCATTCACATGGTTAGTCATAAAATCCTACATAAAACTTAGGGATCACTGAATATGATACGTTTGATTCCTTGCAATAGTTTTGCGATATAGAGATGATAATATGTGGGAGGTACTAGTGGATGATCGTGTTTAGTAAGATATTGGTGTTAAGGTTTGTGATTCCCGAAGCATGCACGTATAGTCTCCCGTTATGCTAGGAAGTTGGAGCACAATTTATTCTTGATTGTCTATCTTTGTGTGAAGGTCGGGGGCGCACGATGGTTAACTCCTACCAACCTCCCCCCTAGGAGCATGCGTAGTAATACTTTGCTTCGAGAGAGCTAATAAAACTTTTGCAATAAGTATGTGAGTTCTTTATGACTAATGTGAGTCCATGAATTATACGCACTCTTACCTTTCCGCAATTAGCTAGCCTCTACGGTACCGTGCATTGCCCTTTCTCACCTCGAGAGTCGGTGCAAACTTCGCTGGTGCATCCAAATCCCGTGATATGATACGCTCTATCACACATAAGCCTTATTATATCTTCCTCAAAACAGCCACCATACCTACCTATTATGGCATTTCCAAAGCTATTCCGAGATATATTGCCATGCAACTTCCACCGCCTCCGTTTTGATGACTTGAGCATTCATTGTCATATTGCATTACATGATCGTAAGATAGCTAGCATGATGTTTTCATGGCTTGTCATTTTTTGATATCTTTGCTCTGCTAGATCATTGCATTCATATAGGGTCATACTTTGTTCTACTATCGTTGTAGTATTGAGTTGTAAGTAAATAGAAGTGTGATGATCATCATTATTCATTATTAGAGCATGCCCCAGTGATGAAAGGATGATGGAAACTATGATTCCCCCACAAGTCGGGATGAGGCTCCAGACAAAGATAGAAAAAAATAGAAAAAGGAAAAAAGGAAAAAAAGAAAAAAAATAAAAAAGAAAGAAAAAGAAAGAAAAAAGAAAGAAAGAAAAAGGGGCATGCTAATTGCACACTTGTGCTTCAAAGTAGCACCATGTTTTTCATATAGAGAGTATCCTATGTTGTCACTTTCATATACTAGTGGGAATTTTTCATTATAGAGTTAGATGCACACCCACTTAGTTTTCATATTGAGCTTTCATACACTTATAGCTCTTAGTGCATCCGTTGCATGGCAATCCCTACTCCTCGCATTGATATCTATTGATGGGCATCTCCATAGCTTGTTGATACGCTGAGTTGATGCGAGACTTTCTTCTCCACTTTTACCCCTTTGATACCTACCACCATATTCTATTCGACCCATAGTGCTATATCCATGGCTTGCGCTCATGTATTGCGTGAGAGTTGAAAATGCTGAAGCGCGCTAAAAAGTATGAACCAGTTGCTTGGCTGACACCGGGGTAGTACATGATTTATAATTTGTGTTAAGAAGACAGAGCATGACAAGGCTATATGAATTTGTAGGGATAGCGTTCTTTAGCCTTGATATTTTGAAAGACATGATTGTTTGCTGGGATGCCTGGGTATTAATGTCTTTATGTCAAACCTAGACTATTGCTTTGAATCACTTGTGGCTTAATATTCATGCCATGATTAGATATATTATCAAGATTATGCTAGGTAGCATTCCACATCAAAAATTATCTTTTTATCATTTACCTACTCGAGGACGAGCAGGAATTAAGCTTGGGGATGCTGATACGTCTCCGTCGTATCTATAATTTTTGATTGTTTCATGCCAATATTATACAACCTTCACATATTTTTGGCAACATTTTATATGATTTATTAGACTAACATATTGATCCAGTGCCCAGTGTGAGTTCTTGTTTGTTGCATGTTTTTGTTTCGCAGAATATCCATATCAAACAAAGTCCAAATGCGATAAAAATTTACGGAGAATTTTTTTGGAATATTTGTGAATTTTGAGAATTGGAATCAATGCAAACGGAGGCCCATAGCCCCCACGAGACACCAGGGCGCGCCCCCAGGTCGTTTGCGCGAGACGGAGGGCACCATAGGGCGCAAGGAAGTTAATTTTTGGATAAAACTCCCCTCAAAATTTCAGCCCGATCGGAGTTACGGATCTCCGGGAATATAAGAAACGGTTTTCGGCTAGAAAACAGGAACGTGAAACAGAAGAGAGCAGAGAGGGAGATCCAATCTAGGAGGGGCTCCTACCCCTCCACCGCCATGGCGGCCATGGACTAGAGGGGGAACTCTCCTCCCATCTAGGGGGAGGCCAAGGAAGAAGAAGAAGGAGGGGACTCTCTCCCCCTCTCTCCCGGTGGCACCGGAACGCCGCCGGGGCAATCATCGTGACGGCGATCTACTCCAACAATCTTGCTACCGTCAACACCAACTTTCTCCCCCTCTATGCAACGGTGTAACTCCTCTTTTCTCTGCTGTAATCTCTACTTAAACATGGTTCTCAACTCCGTATCTTATTTCCCAATGATATGTGGCTATCCTATGATGTTTGAGTAGATCCGTTTTGTCCTATGAGCTAATTGATGACCGTGGTTGGTATGAGCGTATATTTTATTATGGTGCTGTCCTATGGTGCCCTCCGTCTCGCGCAAACGTGGGGCATCCCCACTGTAGGGTGTTGCAATGTGTTCATGATTTTCCTATGGTGGGTGGCATGAGTGACAGAATACACAGACCCGAGTAGGTGGGTTGTTGCATATGGGAGTAAAGAGGACTTGATACTTAATACTATGCTTGGGTTTTACATTAATGATCTTTAGTAGTTGTGGATGCTTGCTAGAGTTCCAATCATAAGTGCATATGATCCAAGTAGAGAAAGTATGTTAGCTCATGCCTCTCCCTCATGTAAAATTGCAAGAATGATTACCGGTCTACTTATCAATTGCCTAGGAACAAATAACCTTCTTGTTTGACAAAAGCTTCCTACTAAACAACTAACTTTTATTATCTTGCTTTTTACTCATAGTTTTATTTCCCTCAAAGTACTTCTAGTTTTATTCATGCAAACTATCCTATCACCTACAAAGTAGTTTCATACTTGTTCTTGGTAAAGCAAACGTTAAAGTGTGCGTAGAGTTGTATCGGTGGTCGATAGAACTTGAGGGAATATTTGTTCTACCTTTAGCTCCTCGTTGGGTTCGACACTCTTACTTATCGAAAAAGGCTACAAACGATCCCCTACACTTGTGGGTTATCAAACACTCGAAGGCACTGTGGCCAAGCAGTAGTGGTAGAAGAGGACGTGATGGCCGACGCACAACTGGGCGACGGCAACCTTCTAATCATGCCCGACACGACCGCCGGTGTAAGCGAGGTCGAGGACGACCACTTTGTACTTGTCATCCGCATTAAGAAACCGCTCCATAGTGCCGATGGAGTCCTCCACCATGCCCGGGTCGTTGGTGTACACCACCGTGAGGTTCGTCTTCCTCATGTGGGTCTCCACATGATGCTCGCCGTACTCCATTGGAGCGCCGCTGGACATCCTCTCTATATGCGTCATCGAGGGTGTGATTATTGTGTTGTGGGCGCGATCGAAAGCGTGAAGAGACTATGGTTAATGGCCGTGTGTATAAATAGGGGCCGGACGTCCTGTAAAACCGGTACTTCCAGATGGCAGTTTTTGCAGCGCGCGCGTGATTCAGTCGAGGAAGCACATAACTGCATGGGGTGACGCGCGTGGCGCAACCGCATGCATATGGAGCCCCGAACGTGATCGTGGGCCGGCCCCAACCGCTGGCAGAGCGCGTGGCAGGGGGGAGAGCAGAGCACGTGGAGGGACGCGAGAGCAGAGCTCGCAGTGGGACGCGAGGTCGAACCAGACCACTTCGTGCGTGTCCACTATGGCATGCATGGTGAACTCGCGCTCGTCATCGGTAGCCACTGGGAGCGCCATTGGAGCCGCGCAGGATACCCTCGGTCGTGGTTCTGCTTCTTAAGGTCCGGATATTAATCGTCAATTGCATATTAATGCCACATATTAATCGTACATTGCAAACTAAGGAAAATATTGTACTACCAACATACGAGCCTCCTTCATAAGATGCCATTTGCATGGTTGTATCACAAATGGCATAAATAGTACAAAGGTTCAAATTCCAGCATTACAAGGCTCAAATTCAAAGATTACAAGGTTCAAACCGATAATAGAAATGAAATTCAGCTTATGTAGAAACTTTGTCTTGCAGCTGTAGACGCCCGCGCTGATCAGCTGAACATGAACATATATGATAGGTTCATACTGATATTACTACTAGCTTGGGAACTTCAATATTTCTGCAAAGGGATCCGCCACTGACATGTCATTTATGGGCATGACATAAGGACTTCCGAATAGTCTGTCAACTGAAGTTCAAAACGAAATTGAGCTTCTGCAGAGCCTTTTCCATTCTGTCCTAGTCGCCGGAGCTGATCAGCAAACCATTCTTTCGTGCACGATAAATGTAGGGAAAATCTCATTATCTTTAGCACACTTACTCTCACAACAAAGAACCTGGCGAATATAATCTCCGGTAAGGTCCCTCGGTAGGAGTTCAAAGTAATATCTGAGAGATGGAGATCAAGGAATTCGATGGGATTGTTATATTGTATCACATTATCCACTACCGGGCCTAACCGTATCTGCAAAAGAAGAGAATTTATTAGTGCTTGGACACCCAAGGGACCTCTTATGATTTGCAGGGTTTCAAAAATTGAACTCCCTTGTGGTTAAAATTTAACATGAAAGAGCATCACCTCGATATATAGCTTCTCCAGGCACAGAAAGCATCTCAGCAATCTGACAACTTGGTCCAGGTCGGGGCCGATAGATTCTACTACCAAGACCTTCACCATGCGCAGATACGGGGTTGAGCTTGTCGATATAATTTTCTGGATGACAGACGAACATACATCTTGAATAGAGGAAAAAAAGTTAATTCAAAAATGAGAAGAGGGCGACTGTTGTACCTGGACAGTTATGGATCCAAAAACAAGTTCAGATAAGTTGACGGGCGAGTAGCCAAACACTGTCAATTTCAGCGCTTGAATGACCCTGATTCTTTTTGGACCTTGTTGATCAACAACAAGTAATCTCTCAAGTAAAGGCACGTCCTCAATGACCATTTGGTGACCTTGTGCGATCTCCTGTTGCAGCACCACCAATACACATAAATTGTCCGGAGACTCATGGAGGTGATGTGGAGGCTACTCAACCTATTGATCGCCTAAAGATGAAGGTACTCGACAATAGTACAGCCGCGGAGCAGGCACTCCATGTCGTCGTTGGGGATGTAGACGGCGACGAGCTCAAGGTGTTTCAGTCGAGGTAGCAAAAGAGCGGGATTGGCGTTAATCTGGGGGAAATGGCATTTCATGAACCTGGCGATGGGCAGCATTGGCGCGAGGCGCAGCGCGGAGGGAGGCAGCGGGCGCATATGTCCATCATAAAAGTGAGTTCTTCGAGATGATCTAGGGCGGTCGATAAGAACCACTTGTCCAGCTTGGCTCGGTCCTTGCCATTGGAATGGAACTTGCCCATAGTAAGGCCTTTGATTGGGCCACAGTACGTGCCGAGGATCTGGGACAATGCATCCAAGCGTTTGCGATAGCCAATGCAGAGCATGTGCTCACTGATGAGGCCGAGAGGGCCGCAACGCCATAGGGGATGCCACCGCCGGGAGAGGACGGTTGTGCGCACGCCATCTTCGATTGGGAGGAGGAAGATGATGACTCTCAACATATCGTTGGGGAGGCTGCTGATGAGGTCTGGGCCTATCGGAGGCGTTTGTGTTTCTGGCTCAGCCCGCCTCCGCTTGTTGGCAACCTCGACATCCACGTCCGGAGCATGGCCGCCGACGTATCTTTCTATCAAGAGTAGAGCACTGGGAGGATATTGATTATGTAGCTAGATCAGTGCAGAAGAATAGTGCATTGGTAATTACAAGTTACTAGGCATGAACAATTTTAACAGATTAAGAAAATGAAATCCCAATTGGTTGCTGAAATACTACACCATTACATTGATATTGCTATGCAAGTCAACATGCAGATACTAGAAATAACACTTACTTCCAACAAAGCATGGACGGAGAATGTCGTCAGGGAAGTTAGCATTTATCGTATGGTAAGGCTCATTTAGGTGGAGCGTAATTTTAGCGCCAGCTTTCAGTACATAAAACTTAGATATTTCTCCCCAAAGGCCTTCTTCAAAATAGTAGTGACAATCTTCATCAAGTTTTACATAAACAACGATTGTAAATCCATGGTTTGTGCTCAATATGACATCCTTGGAGTCTTCATTTATGTAAAGGCCAAGATTTAGCGTTACAGTTGTCGTTGCAAAGCAAGGGATGTACTGCAGGAATTGATAAGATTGTTAAAGAATAGGGTAATATGATAGTATGGGAGTATTAGTTAAAAGAGATATTGTAACCATGATGTCGTGCAAATATATATGAGAGTAAACGAAAGAACAATACAGCATTAATTTGCCTAATATAGAAGGAGAAGAATAATAAGAAGAGAAGAAATCACATTTGACGCAAATGTGATTTACCCAAATGTTGCATGTGGCGCGTTTTACCCAAATGTAGCAATATATAGTATAGGTTCAGAAAAAGTATAGGCCATGCATGTCAACACACGTAGTGTGAGATTGAACATACCGTGCGCTTCGTGAAGTCATCTGGTACGGTGAGATGGAACTCCTCGGTTTTTTGGCCGAGGCCGCATAGCCCTGATGTGTCCTTGCACAGTACACTCTGTGAGTGAAAACTCTCGAATCAGCTAGAAGAAACAAGAATCCACGGCGATTTTGGACGGGTGATTAAAAGGGGCGGACGGACTGGGATAAGAGATGAGCGGAAATATTTCAGTAGATTAGTTACCTGGTTCTTCATGGGAAAAAACCAGTTCCGAAGATTCCCCAATCGGGCGAGCTGGGTCGACAACGAGCAGCCTCGAGAAAGTCAGTGCCGATAGGCCGCGACAATCGGTAGTGGAGATATGCGGTGGCATTTTGCGGCAGCCGACGGCGGCGATAGGCGTCGAGCTAAGTGGTTGCCGCGGGGATAGGCGGTGAGACATGCATGGAGAGTCCCGGAGTACTAGCGTTAGTGTAGGTGCTACTCTGGGGAGGGGGAGGGGAGCAGCCGAGGGTTTTGTGACGTGTGGGTGCTGAGTTTTTTTTGAAGTGGTGCTGAGGGTTTTCTGTCCTAGAATAATGTGCTTCGGAGGAAACGGCTTATCAGATCCAACCGTGTTTGATAAATGCTATATAAATATTACTCTCAACTCAAGTAAACTAGCACTCCGGTGTGATGGAGATACCGCATAATTAAAGTCGTCGCACGGTTTCAATCTCGGGAAAAAATATAATACACAATCATAGATATAATACACACAAACTAGATAGATTCAATCCAACATCTCATCTTCATGCTTGATCATTAAGATTCTCCAGGAACTGGGCGTACGCGGCGTGCGCTATCTTGCGAGAATACTTCTTCTTGAAGGAGCCAACGGCTCGTCCTCTTGCATGCGCCAGAACACTAGAGTATGTGTTGTTAATCTTATGGTTGCAGAACGGGCATCCATAGCCCCCATTCTTCCTGACACGCCTATTATGCTTTCCAGCCATAAGCTCTCGCAGCGTTTGCCTCTTGAACCTCTCCTAGACGTCTTCATCCTCGCTGTCCACATCGTCAGATAGCACCTATACATAGTAAAAAATGTGACGTCCGTATATTTTATAATGCGAATTTGCAAGGCAAAGTTTATGAAACATAATATTTCATGCGATAACGTGAACCCTAAATCGAAGCTAATTGGTTTGATGCCAAAAGTTGGCATGCCATATTTTAGCAACTGCCAAATGTTGGCTAGAGATTGGTTGCATAACAATTCTCGTTATCAATATCACAAAAGGTTGCGAAATGTTGACAACTTTTGATTTTGCCAATTATTGGCAGCAATGCCAAATGTTGGTAGCAAACCAGTCATCCTTTTATATGTATTTACCAAAAATGGGTATATATTACCAACCGGTTCTTCGTCCGAGTCGTTGTCGTTGCTGGAGTGTTCGTCGGAGTCATTGTGGACCACCGGCTCCGGCTGGGGAAGCACGGCGGCGGCGACAACGTCAAGGCCGCGCTGCTGTCCGCGCGATACGTCATCTTCGACGACGACAATCTCTGTGCCCACCTTCACGCTGAGCTCGGGTGATTCGCCGGTACCAACGTGGTTACTCCCTCCCATGGTGCAGGGAGGCCGGTGATGATGATTGAGAACGGCGGTGAGGATACAGGGTGAGAGAGGATTGTGTGTAGAGAGAATGTTAAAACCAGCGGCTCGGGCGCGGTTAATAAAGGGGAGTTGCGACATGAGAGGGAGGCGGGCGGTGGTTTAAAGGGACGGCTCACCTCCCGGTGAGCCGCCTACGCGCCGGACTGCTGGCATGCACACCATCAATTCACACGCCTGACAGCACGCCTCCCTGCGAAACTGCGCAGAGAACACGCCTCCCATCAATTCACACACCTTCTCGCATGCATCCCGGTCAGCCTGCGAGGCGACCTGCTAGCATGCGTCACGTCAAATCATATCTGCGTGCACGGATCGCGGGGCGTGTATTGTTTTTCTGCGAAGCTACGACACTTATTCCCTCCATTTTTATTTAGTCTGCGTATTAGAGTTGATTGAAGTCAAACTTGATAAAGTTTGACCAACTTTAAAGAAAGAAATAGAAATAATTACCATGACAAATATATATGATGTGAAAGTACATTCAATAAAGAATCTAATGGTAATAATTTTAATTGTAAACGTTAACATTTTTTTTCTAAATTTGGTCAAAGTTTACAAAGCTTGACTTTAACCAACGCTAATACGCGGACTAAATAAAAACAGAGGATTAATAAACCGTTTGCGATGTAAACGTGATGGTTCTGTGTTGCATCTATTAATAAGCCCCCGTTTGCAAGAAGCTTAGTTGAAAACTTCTCTAAAATTGGACGATTTATTTACCACGACCTATAAGGTCCCTATCATGAAATCATGTCAATGTTTCATGAATTCGAGCTTAGCTGGGCGTTTGCTGGAATTTGAAAGCCAAGAGTCGATGTTTGCGGCCCCGAGATGTTCGAAATTTATTGTTTTTCCTTCCATGGGGACTAAACATGCTCCCAAGACAAAACGAAATTGAATTTCTAATCCATTCGGGCGCACAACCGCGTGTGCATATAGTTCAAATTTGAAATTTACAAATTAAATACTAAGGAATCAATTTAATGTATAAAATGTCTTAATGTTCTTTAAAAATCAAATTTTAACACTTCACTCCTATTGTCACATGTGCACTACATAAAAAAGTTTGACATGCATGCCTCAAAGTGACGGTGGTGTGGTGGGACGAGTGGGGGTGTGGGGTCCGGCACACAATACGCGTCGTATGCGCGCCACCACGTGGGGTTGTCCAGTTAGTTAGGCATCAAGCTGACAATGGGGGATTACTCAGGCCGGTATATTGGAGTCCCATCCATGTCCTCATCACCGCCCTCCCATTCCCGTCACCGTCTCGGTACCCGTGCGCGGGGATAAAAAGTTTCCCATCCCCGTCCCCATCACCGCCTTCCCATTCCCGTCACCGTCTCGGTACCCATGCGCGGGGATAGAAAGTTTCCATCCCCGTGCCCATCACCACCCTCCCATTCCCGTCACCATCTCCGTACCCTTGCGTAGGGATAAAAAGTTTCCCATCCCCGTTGCCATTTCGTTATCCCCGTGGGGAAACCCAACATGCATTTAATTAAGAACAACATTCAGTTGTATTTCAGTAAAAAAACAGTATTTCAACGCAATAAACAATATATTGTGGCTAAGTTTGGGATATCTTAGGGATATTTGGGCTAGATGGGTGGGATCTGTGGAAATTTGGGTGACCGAGGGTGCAAATTACGTGGGGTCTACTAATTTCAGAGCCCACATGTAAGTTATTTCATGGTTAAGGCGAGTAATGCTATGTATGTCCCATCCCCATCCCCGTCCTGCACGCTGGGTAAGGTATTTGACCCACCATCTTCCCCATGGGAATTCAAGCTGGCACTTCTCCGTGCCCTAATAGAGTAAACACCCATGGGGATGCGGGTAACGGTTTTAACCATGATAACTTTAGGTGAGGCACACATGCCACGTCTAAAGTCATGCATTGGATACATATTTAAATCAGCTTGATCATTACCTTTTTCATGCATACGTTTGTGTCTCATCCATGCCGTGGTGGTCCTCGTACACTCACTCATGCGTTTACCACCGACACACACATTCGTTGCCCCCGCGTGGTCGATCACCTTGGATGGCGCCCGCGAGAGGGGTTTGATCAAAGCTGGATTCATCTTAGTCCGTGTTTCGGCGAATATCATGGTGAGATTACACACGGAAGTTTGGGCGCATGTGTGCATGCACGTGCTCATTGTACAAGTTGTGAACCTCCGTTTTTTTTGATTTGCGAAGGTGCCACATGAAAAGTGTGCATTGGGTATTCAAAACATCACACAACACCTCCGTACATATGTTAATTAGGGCAGCATGGAGGCGGTGGTTGTCCTCGGACACCGCCCCCTCGCACAATTATTAGTGTCCCATATGTGGCCTCGCGTACTTTTGTACCGCAACGGGAGAGTTTAATTATTGTGGATTCTTTTTTGGTCGATGCTTACGGTAGGCCATGGGGGTGAGATTACATGGTATAATTTGAGTGCGTGTAGTGTACGCATGAATGTCTCTCCCATTGGCTCGAATGGGGGTGTGTATATATATATACTAAGCGTCGTGAACCACGCTTTCCATGCGGATTTTAATATTACCGAGGAAGGTGTGCCATGCTAAAGTTTGTGTGCTGGGTATGTAAACATCACACAACACTTCCATGCATATGTTTGATCCACGCTTAGACGGTGATTGTCTTTGTATACTCCTTTGTGTGGTTGTCGTTGGAAACTCCATTTCTGGGCCCGTGTGGATGTCCATTACATTGACTGACAACGAGAGAGAGTATACCATGGTGGATTCTTCAATTGTTTTGTGTTATGGTATATATTATATAGGTCATTTGATTTTCCTTACCCAAGTCTGAGCACACGCATACGTATGCGTGAATCGTTCCCTTCGACGCTCGGCATACTAGTTGTACGTGTCATGAACACTCGCTCCGGGGGGGTGTCTATCCTGTTCCAAAGCATGCATGTGACACATCAAAGTTGCACATGAGGTATATATTAATTAATTCAAACACAAACACAACATTTCCGTACATATGTTTGCACCACCAGCAGGTGATGGCTGTCTTCGACACTCCACCGCGTGGTTATCGGCGTCACGCCCATTCATGGGCCTCGGTGGATGTCCATCCTTTCGACCGACAGCGGGAGAGGTTTGACCAAAATGTTGATTCTTTGGTCGGGATGTCCGTGTTGCGAGGCGCATGGGCCATAGTCCACCTTTGACCGGAAAAGAGATGGGGTGGTTTGACCATGCTGGATTCATGTATATGTTTCATTTTCGTGTTACGGCATGAGTGATACGCAAGACCTATTTGGGGGCATGTATTCGTGGCTAGGATTCCCCCTCCACCGACACGAAGTGCCAACGGAGGAGAAATGTGCCACATCGAAGTTGGGCATTGGGTATTTTGAACGATCAAACCACCCTCTGCATACATATATTTGTTCCACATGCAGGCGTGTATGTGTTGTGACCCCTTTCCCTAATTTTTTTGACGAAATGGTCCTATATATTATTATCCTAGGAGTAAATAGCAAACGATTCGAATGTAACAACCGTTTGCGATTGTACACTCAACAGAAATCATTTCCTCCGCCGCTGGCACATCAGCATGTTCCACTGGTGGGCGCCGGACACAATTGGGTTCGACAAGACTTCCCTCGTAAAAATATCTACTACCACCTTGATCCAATTGAAAAATGGCGGTTCCGCGGGTTTTTCCTATTTGATAGCACACATTTATTATGTTTCTGCTGTGTGCGATGTTTTTTGCTCCCGCCCTGGCCGCGCCGCTTCAATCCCGTAATCTAAATTTTCAGTAGCCCCGGCATTCAGGCATTCCCGCCTAGTAAAATTTCCAGTATCCGCACGCCATTTCCTCAAACACCACCTGCCCCACCCCACCACAAAACCTCTGCTCAGATTACGTAAAAAAGGAAAACCTCCGCTCCCGCACGCACCACTCATCTCCCTCGCTCAAACCCTAGCTAGCCCGCCGCCGCCGCCGCCCCCGACTCCACCGTCATCCTCTGCAGGCCTTCCCATGACTATCTCGAAGTCCTCATGAAGATCCATCACAAGGGGGTTGGACTAGAGTCATCCGTGCAATCGTCAGTAGTGCTCCTCCATGTCGAATGCATGCACAACTCTGGTCCACCCCGTAGTTTTGGCCTGCGAAGCACTCTCTTTGCCGTAGATCCCCATCCCCATCCTCACCCACACTCCACAACGTCGCTGCCTCAGCCCGGCTATGCTTCCCAGGGAGCTGGAGGAGCGAATGGCCAAAAAGAGGTATCTCGAGGCCTGTCCCCTGGACGATGGCGAGGTGGCCGTTGAGCCCCCTCGAGGAATCTCAGTACGATGACTGACCCGGGGCTATTAATAAGCGGGCTCGCGTATGTCTGTATGTCCCGGCAGCCGGCTATGACATCGAGCTCGTCGACAGCGATGGATTGACGCGGGCTATGACACAGGTTAAGTGACGCACCCCCACCCCTTCGGGTTCAACCTCCTTGGATCTCCTCCATGCCCCCCTGGGCCGCTGATCTACTCTGCTTCGTTGTCAGGATTTTGCCTTCATCGCCGTCGAGACCCTTTTGTCATTTCTGAAGGTTGCATTCTAGTGGCGGTGGCTCGGCATCGTCAGCTGCCAAGTCAGACCTCATTGACGACGACGACGACAAGGGCGTCCTATCCGTCTCTTCCAAGGCGAAATTGCCCAACCACGACATCAGGGACGTCACCCTGCAGACGTGCTCTTCCAAAGGCAAGGAGCTAAGCTGCCACCACAGGGTGCGCACAGTGCGCACCCCCAGTCCAGGCTCTTCCAAGGGGTATGAATTGTTCAAAAGTGCAATTTGATATGCTGGAGTATGAATTGTTCAGTTCAATTTTAGTGATGATGCGTTTGGTTGTCTGTAGTGAGCATATACCTTGTTTAGCGTGATATGTGGTTGTTTGTAGTGAACATATGTCCAGTTTCATTGCTAGATTAGGTTGTTCAATCATACAATTGGTTCTCGTTAAAGATGGTGTATTTAACACGCTCCTGTTTATTTCAGTTTTCTCACAATGTGATGTTGAATCATACAATTTGATGTTTAAGCACATGGTGCGTTCTATCTTCTATGCAATTTCAACAATACTGATATGAATGACTGTTTGGTTTCTGTTAAGTCTGTTGTAGTGAGCATATGCTTCCTTTAAAGGTGTTTTGGTGGTTTGTGGTTATGATTTGTCCAGTTTTAATTGCTACATTTGGTTTTTTGTAGTATGCCTCTGATCTACTCTGCTTTGCTGTCAGGAATTTGCTATGCTGGAGTATGAATTGTAGTGTTCAAAAGTGTAATTTGATATGCTGGAGTATGAATTCTTCAGTTCAATTTCACTGCCTATGTTGGGTTGTCTGTAGTTAGCATATACCTACATTTGGTTGTTTGTAGTATGCATCTGATCTACTCTGATTTGCTATCAGGAATTTTCCTTCATCGCCAACGAGATCCTTTTGTCATTTATGGAAGTCGCGTTCTATGTCGATGTTTTGGTATCATCAGCTGTCAAGTCAGGCCTCATTGACGACGACAGATTGTCGTCGACAAGTGTGCCATACGCTGGAGTATGAATTGTTCAGTTCAATTTCACGAACGCCTATGTTTGGTTGTCTGTAGTGAGCATATACCATGTTTATTTGTTTTTGGTTGTTTGTAGTGAACATATGTCCATCTTCAATTGTTAGATTTGGTTGTTCAATCATACAATTGGTTCCTGTTAAAGCCGGTGTAGTTAACATGCCCCTGTTTATTTCTGTTTTCTAACAATGTGATGTTCAATCATAGAATTTGATGTTTAAGCACATGTTACGTTCTATGCAATTTCAACAATACCGATATGAATGACTATTTGGTTGCTGTAGTATGCCTTGTTTATTTAGTTATTCACAATGTCCAGTACAATTTGATTAATACAAGTTCAATGGCCATATTTAGTTCCTGTTAAGCCTGGTGTAGGTAAAAAAAGATTCCTCCAAAATGAATTTATATGCTTAGCTAGCTAAAAAAAAGATATAACAATCTTAATTAGCTCAAAAATGACCTATTTAACCTAGGATAGCTCTAAAATGACCTATACTTAGCATTTATTCCTCCAAAAATGAATTTATATGCTTAGCTAGCTCAAAAAAGACACAATAACCATACTTAGCTCCAAAATGACCTATTTAACCTAGGATAGCTCTAAAATGACCTATACTTAGCTTTTTTCCTTAGCTACCTAAAAAATGACATAATAAGCTTAATTAGCTCCAAAATGACCTATTTAACCTAGGATAGCTCTAAAATGACCTATACTTAGCATTTTTTCCTCCAAAATGACTCAATATGCTAGCTAGCTCAAAAATGACATAATAAGCTTAATTAGCTCCAAAATGACCTATTTAACCTAGGATAGCTCTAAAATGACCTATACTTAGCATTTTTTCCTCCAAAATGACTTAATATGCTTAGCTAGCTTAAAAATGACCTATTTAACCTAGGATAGCTCTAAAATGACCTATACTTAGCATCTTTTCTCCAAAATGACTTAATATGCTTAGCTAGCTCTAAAATGACATAATATGCTTAAGAAATGACATATTTTAGCTCCTAAATGACTTCATATGATTAGCTAGCTCCAAAATGACATAATAACCTTACTTAGCTCCAAAATGACCTATGTAACCTAGGATAGCTCTAAAATGACCTATACTAAGCATTTTTTCCTCCAAAATGACTCAATATGCTTAGCTAGCTCAAAAATGACATAATAAACTTAATTAGCTCCAAAATGACCTTTTTAACCTAGGATAGCTCTGAAATGACCTATACTTAGCATTTTTTCCTCCAAAATAACTTAATATGCTTAGCTAGCTTAAAAATGACCTATTTAACCTAGGATAGCTCTAAAATGACCTATACTTAGCATCTTTTCCTCCAAAATGACTTAATATGCTTAGCTAGCTCTAAAATGACATAATATGCTTAAGAAATGACACATTTTAGCACCTAAATGACTTCATATGCTTAGCTAGCTCCAAAATGACATAATAACCTTACTTAGCTCCAAAATGACCTATTTAACCTAGGATAGCTCTAAAATGACCTATACTTAGCATTTTTTCCTCCAAAATGACTCAATATGCTTAGCTAGCTCAAAATGACATAATAAGCTTAATTAGCTCCAAAATGACCTATTTAACCTAGGATAGCTCTAAAATGACCTATACTTAGCATTTTTTCCTCCAAAATGACTTAATATGCTTAGCTAGCTTAAAAATGACCTATTTAACCTATGATAGCTCTAAAATGACCTATACTTAGCATCGTTTCCTCCAAAATGACTTAATATGCTTAGCTAGCTCTAAAATGACATAATATGCTTAAGAAATGACATATTTTAGCTCCTAAATGACTTCATATGATTAGCTAGCTCCAAAATGACATAATAACTTTACTTAGCTCCCAAATGACCTATTTAACCTAGGATAGCTCTAAAATGACCTATACTTAGCATTTTTTCCTCCAAAATGACTCAATATGCTTAGCTAGCTCAAAAATGACATAATAAACTTAATTAGCTCCAAAATGACCTATTTAACCTAGGATAGCTCTGAAATGACCTATACTTAGCATTTTTTCGTCCAAAATGACTTAATATGCTTAGCTAGCTTAAAAATGACCTATTTAACCTAGGATAGCTCTAAAATGACCTATACTTAGCATCTTTTCCTCCAAAATGACTTAATATGCTTAGCTAGCTCTAAAATGACATAATATGCTTAAGAAATGACATATTTTAGCTCCTAAATGACTTCATATGCTTAGGTAGCTCCAAAATGACATAATAACCTTACTTAGCTCCAAAATGACCTATTTAACCTAGGATAGCTCTAAAATGACCTATACTTAGCATTTTTTCCTCCAAAATGACTCAATATGCTTAGCTAGCTCAAAAATGATATAATAAGCTTAATTAGCTCCAAAATGACCTATTTAACCTAGGATAGCTCTAAAATGACCTATACTTAGCATTTTTTCCTCCAAAATGACTTAATATGCTTAGCTAGCTTAAAAATGACCTATTTAACCTATGATAGCTCTAAAATGACATATACTTAGCATCTTTTCCTCCAAAATGACTTAATATGCTTAGCTAGCTCTAAGATGACATAATATGCTTAAGAAATGACATATTTTAGCTCCTAAATGGCTTCATATGCTTAGCTAGCTCCAAAATGACCTATTTAACCTAGGATAGCTCTAAAATGACCTATACTTAGCATTTATTCCTCCAAAAATGAATTTATATGCTTAGCTAGCTCAAAAAAGACACAATAACCATACTTAGCTCCAAAATGACCTATTTAACCTAGGATAGCTCTAAAATGACCTATACTTAGCTTTTTTCCTTAGCTACCTAAAAAATGACATAATAAGCTTAATTAGCTCCAAAATGACCTATTTAACCTAGGATAGCTCTAAAATGACCTATACTTAGCATTTTTTCCTCCAAAATGACTCAATATGCTAGCTAGCTCAAAAATGACATAATAAGCTTAATTAGCTCCAAAATGACCTATTTAACCTAGGATAGCTCTAAAATGACCTATACTTAGCATTTTTTCCTCCAAAATGACTTAATATGCTTAGCTAGCTTAAAAATGACCTATTTAACCTAGGATAGCTCTAAAATGACCTATACTTAGCATCTTTTCTCCAAAATGACTTAATATGCTTAGCTAGCTCTAAAATGACATAATATGCTTAAGAAATGACATATTTTAGCTCCTAAATGACTTCATATGATTAGCTAGCTCCAAAATGACATAATAACCTTACTTAGCTCCAAAATGACCTATGTAACCTAGGATAGCTCTAAAATGACCTATACTAAGCATTTTTTCCTCCAAAATGACTCAATATGCTTAGCTAGCTCAAAAATGACATAATAAACTTAATTAGCTCCAAAATGACCTTTTTAACCTAGGATAGCTCTGAAATGACCTATACTTAGCATTTTTTCCTCCAAAATAACTTAATATGCTTAGCTAGCTTAAAAATGACCTATTTAACCTAGGATAGCTCTAAAATGACCTATACTTAGCATCTTTTCCTCCAAAATGACTTAATATGCTTAGCTAGCTCTAAAATGACATAATATGCTTAAGAAATGACACATTTTAGCACCTAAATGACTTCATATGCTTAGCTAGCTCCAAAATGACATAATAACCTTACTTAGCTCCAAAATGACCTATTTAACCTAGGATAGCTCTAAAATGACCTATACTTAGCATTTTTTCCTCCAAAATGACTCAATATGCTTAGCTAGCTCAAAATGACATAATAAGCTTAATTAGCTCCAAAATGACCTATTTAACCTAGGATAGCTCTAAAATGACCTATACTTAGCATTTTTTCCTCCAAAATGACTTAATATGCTTAGCTAGCTTAAAAATGACCTATTTAACCTATGATAGCTCTAAAATGACCTATACTTAGCATCGTTTCCTCCAAAATGACTTAATATGCTTAGCTAGCTCTAAAATGACATAATATGCTTAAGAAATGACATATTTTAGCTCCTAAATGACTTCATATGATTAGCTAGCTCCAAAATGACATAATAACTTTACTTAGCTCCCAAATGACCTATTTAACCTAGGATAGCTCTAAAATGACCTATACTTAGCATTTTTTCCTCCAAAATGACTCAATATGCTTAGCTAGCTCAAAAATGACATAATAAACTTAATTAGCTCCAAAATGACCTATTTAACCTAGGATAGCTCTGAAATGACCTATACTTAGCATTTTTTCGTCCAAAATGACTTAATATGCTTAGCTAGCTTAAAAATGACCTATTTAACCTAGGATAGCTCTAAAATGACCTATACTTAGCATCTTTTCCTCCAAAATGACTTAATATGCTTAGCTAGCTCTAAAATGACATAATATGCTTAAGAAATGACATATTTTAGCTCCTAAATGACTTCATATGCTTAGGTAGCTCCAAAATGACATAATAACCTTACTTAGCTCCAAAATGACCTATTTAACCTAGGATAGCTCTAAAATGACCTATACTTAGCATTTTTTCCTCCAAAATGACTCAATATGCTTAGCTAGCTCAAAAATGATATAATAAGCTTAATTAGCTCCAAAATGACCTATTTAACCTAGGATAGCTCTAAAATGACCTATACTTAGCATTTTTTCCTCCAAAATGACTTAATATGCTTAGCTAGCTTAAAAATGACCTATTTAACCTATGATAGCTCTAAAATGACATATACTTAGCATCTTTTCCTCCAAAATGACTTAATATGCTTAGCTAGCTCTAAGATGACATAATATGCTTAAGAAATGACATATTTTAGCTCCTAAATGGCTTCATATGCTTAGCTAGCTCCAAAATGACATAATAACCTTACTTAGCTCCAAAATGACCTTACTTAGCATTTTTTACACCAAAATGACTTAGTATGCTTAGCTAGCTCAAAAATGACATAATAATCGTACTTAGCTCCAAAATGACATATTTTACAGATATAAGTTGCATCATAATAGTCTTCACATTTTAGTTGCATCATAATAATATTCTTCTTCTAGTCTTTTTCTTCTAACTTTCTTCTTTCCCATTTTACAGATTTGCTCTAGATCACGGAAGCTTGGGTTGATGGAGTGCTTGTCTTTAGTTTTTGTTTTGACTTTGTGAAACTTGCTACCTATGGATGAAATTGTGTAATATTGATGAAACTATGTATATGTATGGATGAAACTTGCTACTATTGGTAACATGTGTTGGATATGTGTTCATGGATGTGTTGGATATATATGTGTTCATGACTATTGGTAATATGTGTTGAATATGCTATATTGGTTTTATATATATATATATATATATATATATATATATATATGTGTGTGTGTGTGTGTGTGTGTGTGTGTGTGTGTGTGTTTGATTTTCTGTGAAGATGAATTGATATAAGAAAAAACAAAATTAAATGGGGCAATATAGGCACTTTGCC
Organism: Elymus sibiricus; assembly: GCA_039707655.1. NCBI lineage: Eukaryota > Viridiplantae > Streptophyta > Magnoliopsida > Poales > Poaceae > Elymus > Elymus sibiricus. Next base: position 433,834,868 of record CM077675.1, read on the forward strand.
ATCTGCTGGCAGATGGCAAAGAGCTTTGCCATCTGCTGGCAGATGGCAAAGAGGCCACGTGTCAGCTACCTGCACAAACTGGGAAGGGCTTATTTGGTCTCTTTGCCATCTGCCAGCAGATGGCAAAGGCTGCAGAATCTTTGCCATCTGCTGGCAGATGGTAAAGAGCCTGCAGCCTTTGCCATCTGCCAGCAGATGGCAAAGATTCTAGCCTTTGCCATCTGCTGGCAGTCGGCAAAGAGCCTGCAGCCTTTGCCATCTGCTGGCAGACGGCAAAGCACGCCGTTGGCCTTCTAACGTGGCTAACCCCGTTCAGAGGCTTTTCCATCTGCCAGCTGATGGCAAAGGCTGCAGGCTCTTTGCCATCTGCCAGCAGACGGCAAAGTAGCCTTTCCCGGCTGGGTTTCAGCCAAACTGTTTGCCGTCTGCTGGCAGATGGCAAAGCCTTTGCCATCCGCCGACCATGCCTTTGCTGCCAAGTGCCTGATTCCTGTAGTGACCCCCTGTTTTTTTTCACTCTGTGATGTTCAATTATACAATTTGATGTTTAAGTACAAGCTTTGTTCTATGGAAATTCAACAATACCATTATGAATGACTTTATTTTGTTGTTGTTAAGCCTGATGTAGTGAGCATATGCCTATTTTAATGCTTTTTGGTTCAGATGGCTATATTTGTTTCCCATGTTATACTCCCTCTGCCCCATAATATAAGACACTAATACATCAAATATGTTCATGCATTGCATGTAATTAGATCTTATATAGTGGGACAGAGAGAGCATCATAACTAATAAAGATTGCTAGTACAATGGGTCAAAATGTGGCAATAAAACTATTTATTTACAGTTTGTCCAATGCAATAGTGATATGAAGTATATTAACTCAGAACTATGTACCCTTTTTATTGCACATAATGAGTTGTTAGATGACAATCTCTGTATCTTTCTCCTTTGCAGTGGTTCCCAACGCAGTCTACCCAAGATCACCTCTCAAACTACATGATTGTTGGACATGCAAATGTGCATGTATTTCTACCAGACTAGAATGACTATCTGGAAGTCATGAAGATATTGAAAGATGGGCGGTCGGCCATCAAAAGGGATTGGGCTAGAGTCATGTGTTCATACGACATGGAGGAGGGCACACTACGGGCATTCCGCTTCACCTTTTACAACAATCAAAATATCTTTTGCCTCTTTCTTTGCCGTCTTTAATACAAGTATTCAACCGTCGTTCATCATTATTTATTTGGTGCTTATGTAATTCTTTCGTTGATGTAATTCTTGAACGTATGTACTTGTGAATGGAATAATGCATTGGTTGATGTACCTATCTATGTATATGTAAAAAGCTACTCCCTACTTTCCAATTCAAATTCTGTACAATTTTAAATTGTAGCGATTAAAATAATAAAAAATGCTCTGCGGGTCATTACGCAGCACACGGTTTGTAAGTCAACGTTTGTGATATACCTCATGATCCGACACGTTTCACAGATAGAAAACATGTGCGCCCATGCACACAGTTGCCGTTTGCAAACCGTGTGTGATTTCAGATAATATAACAAACGGTGCAACCGAATTCAACATTGGTGATAGAATCTCTGTCGCACACAGTTTAAAATGATAAACTGTTTGTGATGTAGTATGCATCGCAAATGTTGGACCACAGAATAGCGCGTGCGATACTTATCCTGTCGGACGCGAGTACCACATTTAGTCATTTCTTAAACCTATCCGATACTTGTACGATGGTTAAATTATCGTCTTAGTTAAATATCGCCAACGGTTTGTCCAATATAAGTGTTTGTGATATTATTGTGATCTCACACGAGTTGCAAGGATGTGCCTTATGGGAAGTCCACCATATCTCAAATGGTTCACCGGTGACTCTCGTTTGTGATAGATACGGACATCCCATATGCTTAGTTTTGCCAAACGTTTGCATTCGTTGGACACCATCGCCGACGATTGTTCGGTGTCATGTGGGATGGACCCCCCTATTGCCCACACATGCAAGGCGATAGTTTCAATATACGTCGCGGAAAGGGGTTAAAAACTGTTTGTATAGCATGTCGCTGCACCGGTGTAGTGATTATGCTGTTGGTGCTGTTCTAGGACAAAGAGTTGATAAGAAATGAAATGTTATCCATTATGCTAGCAAAACTCTAGACAGTGCCCAACGAAATTATGCTACTACTGAAAAGGAATTTTTAGCAGTTGTGTTTGCTTGTGATAAATTTAGATCCTACATTGTTGATTCCAAAGTTATTGTTCACACCGATCATGCTGCTATAAAATATCTTATGGAAAACAAAGATGCTAAACCTAGACTCGTTAGGTGGGTTCTCTTGCTTCAAGAATTTTATTTACATATCACTGATAGGAAGGGAGCTGAGAACCCCGTAGCTGATAACTTGTCTAGGTTAAAAAATATTCTTGATGACCCACTACCTAGTGATGATAGTTTTCCTAATGAACAGTTAGCTACAATAAATGTTTCTCAAAACACTCCTTGTTATGCTGATTGAGCTAAGTACATTGTTGCTAAATATATACCACCTATTTTCACATACCAACAAAACAAAAATTCTTCTATGATTTAAGACATTAATTTTGGGATGACCCACATCTTTATAAAGAAGGTGTAGATGGTATTATTAGACGTTGTGTACGTGAGCATGAACAGGAACAAATCCTACGGAAATGTCATTCCGAAGTTTATGGAGGACATCATGCGGGAGATAGAACTGCTCACAAGGTATTGCAATCTGGTTTTTATTGGCCTACTCTCTTCAAGGATGCCCGTAAGTTTGTCTTGTCTTGTGATGAATGTCAAAGAATTGGTAATATCGGTAAGCGTCAGGAAATGCCTATGAATTATTCACTTGTTGTTGAACCATTTGATGTTTGGGGTTTTGATTATATAGGACCTTTTCCTTCCACCAATGGGTATACTCATATTTTGGTTGATGTTGATTATGTTACTAAGTGGGTAGAAGCTATTCCAACTAGTAGTGCTGATCATAACACCTCCATTAAAATGCTTAAAGAAGTTATCTTCCCAAGGTTTGGAGTCCCTAGATATTTAATGACTGATGGTGGTTCACACTTCATTCATGGTGGTTTCCGTAAGATGCTTACTAAATATGATGTTAACCATAGAATTGCATCACCCTATCATCCTCAATCTAGTGGTCAAGTTGACCTTAGCAATAGAGAAATAAAATTAATATTACAAAATACTGTCAATAGGTCTCGAAAGAATTGTTCTAAGAAACTAGATGATGCACTTTGGGCCTAAAGAACAACTTGTAAAAATCCTATGGGTATGTCTCCATACAAAATGGTATATGGAAAAGCTTGTCATTTGCCTCTAGAGTTAGAACATAAAGCATTTTGGGCAATTAAAGAACTCAATTATGATTTCAAACTTGCTGGTGAGAAGAGGTTACTTGACATTAGCTCACTAGATGAATGGAGAACCCAAGCTTATGAAAATGCTAAACTATTCAAAGAAAAAGTCAAAAGATGGCATAACAAAAGAATCCAAAAGAAGGAATTCAAATTTGGAGAATATGTTCTTTTGTACAACTCTCGTTTAAGATTTTTTGCAGGCAAGCTTCTTTCCAAATGGGAAGGACCATATATTATCGAAGAGGTTTATCGTTCTGGAGCTATCAAGATTAATAATGCTGAAGGTACTAACCCGAAGGTGGTCAATGGACAAAGGATTAAACACTATATCTCAGGTATGCCTATTAGTGTTGAAAGCAATGTTATCCAAACCATGACACCGGAGGAACACATAAAAGAAACCTTCCGAAACACTCCAGAATTCTGAAAAAGAGGAGGTACGTGATACGGTAAGTAAACGGACTCTGAAAAATCCGCAAAAATATTTTCTGTCAGTTTTGGAATATTACAAAATTAGGAAAATAAGAAATAAACGGGAAAGAAACTGAGGTGAGAACGATACACCAGGGCGCGCCCTGGTGGGTTGTGCCGAACTCGCACACCTTCCCGACTCCGTTTTCCTTCCATATTCTTGCTTCCCAAGATAAAAAAATCTTTATATATACCCCTGATTGTTTTGACCACCGCATCGCAGAAAAATCCCATGTTCTTGTTTCGTGATGTTTTCCTGACAGATCTGAAAATATTTCGTCTCAAGATTCAGAGCGGGAGAGCTATGTTGCTGACTATATTGCAAACCCTAAGGTCTATGGAGAGGTGGATCATTATGGATGGACCATAGATGAGGAGGAAGATTCCCACATGAGGGAAACAAAGGATGATAGCTCTGAGGGAGAGGATGACCCATTACCACAGCCCGAAGACAAGCATGTGGAATTCAAGAAGTCAAACCTCCCAAAAGGATACAAACCCGAGGTTCAATTTATTCCATCTCGTTTTCTGCAGGAGAGCAAGGCGGTATTATGCAAAAAGATATTAAAGATCGAGTTAGAGAATGATGATCTAAGGGAGGAAAATTTTATGCTCAAATATAAGTTGAAGAAGAAGTCTACTTCATCACCACCACCTTCATCATCTTCACCACCAAAGGAGACATGAGTACACGGGTATGGGCACTCCCCTTGGTTTGAGCCAAGCTTGGGGGAGGTGCTCCGGTATCGTATCACCATCACTTTCATTTACCTTTAACTATTTTAGTTCAATCCTTAGCTCTTTTGTGATTTAGTTAAATAAAAGTTTAGTATGATCTATTTTTGAGTGTTAGTTTCATGATCTATCTATCTATGTAATCGAGTGAGAGTTATATAATAAAGTTTAGTTTGAGCTTTTGCTTCTTTACTTTCTTGTTCCAATCAAAATAGAAAAGGAAATAAATGAAAAGAATCATATGCTAATCTTATGGTAAGTAATGACATCACACAAGCAAAGGTATAAGTGGTAAAATTTATTGGAGATTGACAAACATAGCATTGGTCAATGATGCAATTCATGAAAGAATTAATAAGGGAAGAGAAGATTCACATGAAAATACACTATCCTGGACATCTTTTATGATTGTGAGCCCCTATTAAATATTATATGCCAAAATTGTTGACGTTGGACAAGGAAGACAACGTAATGATTTATGTTTGTTCATATTCACATAGAAGTTATATTGTCATAGATCCTTCAACATGTGGTGCTTGCTCAATATCTTTGCTAGCCAAAATTTCCGCACTAAGTAGAGATACTACTTGTGCATCCAAAAACCCTGAACCCAAACACATGTTTTGAGAGTCCACCATACCTACCTACGGATCGAGTAAGATCTTTCAAGTAAGTTGTCATCGGTGCACTAAGGCAATAAAAATTTCTTCTAAGTGTGTTTGATCAATTAGTGTAAGAGAAAATTGAGCGTTGTACAAACTTATGATGGCAAAGTAATAAAAGCGATGGACTGCATAATAAAGGTTGAATTCATAGGGGGCAATATAGCATGACGTTCTTTTACATTAAGGGATTTGGCATACAAACCAAAAAGCGCATGACAACCTCTGCTTCCCTCTGCGAAGGGCCTATCTTTTACTTTTATGTATTTACTTTTATGCAAGAGTCAAAGTATTCTTCCCTATTCCTTTTTTACTTTTTCTTTTTGCAAGCATCATGTGGTGAGGAAATATCTAGGCACATATATCCAGCTGGATATGAGTGAGCATGAGTTATTATTGTTGACATCACCATTCAGGTGAATACGTTGGAGGCAAAACTATAAGCCCCTATCTTTCTATGTGTCCGGTTGAAACTTTTTGCTCATGGGTATGCTGTGAGTGTTTGCAATCATAGAAGACTAAATGATGGTTGAGTATGTGTACTTGCCAAAAGGCTCCGACATGAGACCCTTCCTGAAAATATGATGAATTGTAGTTGCAAAGTTGACTGAGAACATAGTTTGTTGGTTTTCAATAAGGTTTGTGCTTTATACTTCTATGTTGTGATGAATTGTTACTTGTTCATGAAAAGTTATATGCTGAAGTTATATAATAAAAGTTATATGAATAAGTTCTATGATAAATTTTGTTGCTGCTATGATAATAAGCATGATGCTACTATGTCCGTATTTTGTTTTTATCGACACCTCTCTCTCAAACCATGTGGACATGCTTTTCAATATCGGCTTTCGCTTGAGGACAAGCGAGGTCTAAGCTTGGGGGAGTTGATACGTCCATTTTGCATCATGATTTCCTACTGTTATTTATAATGTTTTTATGCATAACTAGCAAAGTGGCCCTCGCAAATGCGAGGGCAACTCCTTTACTTGGCGACGGGATAGAATTAAATTTACGTTTATGGATATTAATATTACATGAAACTAAATTATATGGTTGAACAACCATATCAAATGTTTCATTATATAAAATATCACATGTGCATGTAACATCTTTAATTTTTTGCGGACGATTGTTATGGCATTTGGAAAGTAAAATATTAATACCCACTCAGGAGATACCTTATAACCTTATGCGATGTTAGATCAGTACACGGACATTCATATTGGTAGCCATTCATAATACATGTCATTTTGTGGTGCAAATAATGACGTAGGACCTTGTTGGGCAAAGTGTTAGAGGACGTTCAGGTGATCTTTCGAAGTGAATAAGAAAAAGAAACTATCTTAATGCTGTGGGTAAGAGATAATTTATTCCCGTTAATAGATTGGACAACTAAATTAGTTAACAAAGCAAGATTTCATTTTATTTATTTTCCATTTATTTCTTCTACTCAATGGGCTAATTAGTTTTACTTATATAACACTTTAGACATGGACATTATTTATGATGCAAACTTTGACCAGTATAAGTATGTGTGTACACTTTTAATATTTTCCAATAATTGGAAGTATGGGTCCAAATTTTCCCTCAAACAACGTCCATTTGGAAATGAAGGAAGTATCATACTTTCTAGCATATAGCATGCGTCTTATACTAACACTTCATGGTATAAGTAGATATACGTCTTGAAGACCTACCCCATGTCAAACAAACTCTATCGATCAACTTTGCGAGTTGCTTTCCGCATTTGTATAATACACAAACTCCATCAGAGGAGGCCTATAAAATAGAATTATTTACACATTTATAATGATATGAATCTCTTGCTAAATTATAACCTAGAATTATGTAAACATATAACTAATATAATGGAATAATTTGGATGATTCAGATCATGCATAATTTCAACACTTTGAATGTGAAAAAATATATTGGAGTGAACGTACATACTACCTCGAAAAATTTGGTAGTTAAGATAACAAATTCCAAGTGCAAATATTGGTTCCCTGTAGTTAAAATAATAACTTCTAGGTGTAAATCTTGGGTGCGTGTAGTTAAAATGATAAAATAAGAGTGATTAAATTAATTGATTCTTCACAATGCATGTCTCCATCCAAATGCATTGACTGAGCATACGTCATATGTTCATATTGACCATAATGGAATATCTATGTGATGTGCATGTGTTAACCAACAAATTTCATCTTTAGATGATTAGTTATGAGATATATTGGATTAATAAAGTTGTATTGGCTAGAATTATCACTGAATCGGAAAATTTGAAGAGTATGTTGTTGGATTGGATTATCACTGAAGGAGTTGGTTCGGTAGTACATGTACAGAGCATTAAATTTAGTTTATTATAAGTGTGACCATGTGTGTCAAGAGTCAACCTTTTATGAAAAGTTGGAAGGCAAATCAACCAAAGGTATAAAAGAGAATAAAAGGAACGGGTAAACAAAGAAGTGTAAGTAAGCAGTGAATAACTACCTACAATGTAATTAAGGTTAATAGGTCGATTAACTTGGTAAAAATAGTACTTGATATGGTTCCTCCTATAATGTTAGTGTGTATATGACATATATTTTTGCTTAATACTGGTAGAACTGCAATTGAAAATTTAACTAAAAAATTTACTTATGAAAATCGAACTATCTACTTTGAGTGAGTTTTGCTTTTAGTGAGTTATGCTAAGTTAGTAATTACGACATTCGCTACATTGGATGGATTATGACGTAGAACATTTCCATAGTATAGTTTCAGATGAACTACTTACTGTAATATTGGCAAAATAATTTTTGGGTTTCACACAACAATATAGGAGATCCAACTTCTTGTTAAATAGCATTCAGTATATTATATCCATAGATACTAAACATATCAATGATGTCATACATTACTCAATACTCAAAAATGTTAGTTAAGAAATGCGTCAGTGGCTACTTGTGCTCGACTTATAACACTAATCTATTAAATCCGATGTTTCCGACCCCATGGCAAACTATTTTAAAAGATCAAATCACAGAAGTAAGTCAACAGCTAACAAAATGCGTGGCTTGATTACATTTCATTTGCAACAGCAACAACTTGTTGATAAAATTGGGGTTTGGGTAGTAGTCTACAGGACAGTAAGTTTGGCTCAACCTCAGAAACCAAATCATATCGTATCGCAGAAAGAAAAAACAAATTATCAAATTATCAAACCTGTTTCCTTGCGGGATTGTGCAAAAATTTGGTTTTCTTCTTTGCCTCGCAATAGTATCGATTCTTGGAATAAATGCAAAGATGCTTTTATCACTAAGTATTTTCCGCCCGCGAAAATTATTTCCCTTAGGATGCAAATCATGAATTTTAAGCAACTTGAGCATGAGCATGTTGCACAACCTTGGGAAAGAATGAAGTTGATGCTAAGAAACTGTCCTACTCATGGTTTGCCGCGGGTGGTATTTTTATGGAGATTACTTTGGGTGAAGTTACTAAATTGCTAGATAATATCATGGCTAATTATTCTCAATGGCATACCGAAAAAGCACCTACTAGTAAGAAAGTTAATTCTGTTGAAGAAATTAGTACTTTGAGTGATAAGGTTGATGCTTTGATGAAATTGGTTGCTAGTAAAAATGCTCCTATTGATCTTAATGATGTGCCTTTGTCTGCTTTGATTGAGCAAAATAGTGATTCCGTAGATGTGAATTTTGTCTCGCGAAACAATTTCAATAACCATGCTTATAGAGGTAATTTTAATCATAGGCCTTTTCCTGGAAATTCCTCTAATAATTATGGTAATTCCTATGGTAATTATCTATTATCTATTATCTATTATCTACTAAAAGGAAAATATGGATCAAAAATAAAGAAATAAGCTAGAAAATCCCACAATAATCAGAAAGATCGGGCCGTTAGTTTGATACATCATATAACTACAACTGTTTGATATAATACCCTTTCAACATAAAACTCAATGAAAATTACCCACCTATGCCATTACATAGAAAAGAACGTTTGATATAAGTCTAGACTAATTTTTTATGTAGCGTAGATTAGATATAAGCCTAGATTAATTTTGTACGTAGCTAAGCAAAGCTAGCAGGCGCAGCTACCTGGAAACTCCTCGTGCCTGAACTTTTTTGGAGTTAGCTTGCTCTCCGCCTACGTCGCGTTCAGATCTATACCCTTGGCCGGCCGGTCGATCGTTTTGGTTAGCAATCAAACACATCCACGTCGGTGAACAAATGTAGCTTCTGGTCTCCGCTGCCACCGTCCGTCGCGTTCTGCTTGGTGCCCACCGGCCTACGATCGTTTTGACTAGCACTATAAGACATGTGCGTAGCTGTGCAAAGTTAACTTTGGGGAATAAATCTTTATCGGTATGTCTTCAGCTAGCTGTACGTACCCCTTAGGTGCTCCTAATTCGGCTGGCACTAGATGGATTCGATCAATTCTCTCTGCCAAACCTTCAAGTAAGTTTGCTTTAGCCTTTAACACACTTTAGGATTGTCGGTTGAATTTGAAGTGATTGATCTAACTCCAAACACTTTTGTACTGGAACTTTTTTCTGTAGAAAAAGAGATGCCTCCCTCTCCAAAATTCCGTTTAAAGAAACCAAGTGATCTTAAGGAACTAACGGACTCCATACTGTAACTATGTAAACAACTTATTCCACAGTTTGATGATCAACAACTCACATATCCTCTTGATTGTTTGCTTCATCCACTACCGGACGGTGGAGCATGATTCGCAATGCCGAGGTACTAGAATACAATTGGTGGCTCTTGATTTGGTTGAGGGTACCAGTTCTCATTAGCACGCCAGATGTTGGCATGTAATTTTAGACACAATGTGCTACCATGTAATCCTTTATCCCTTGATTTCCTCTCATGTCCAGTCCGACCAGACAATTTCCTGTCGGTTATCAAAACAAACGGTTTGTATCTATCGGCAAACTTGAAAAATATCGACGAGGCTAAAGCAAGCTTTCGATTCATGTTAATTGTTACTATGTGAGCATGGCGATGCATAATGAAGATCTTGCTATGCAGATTTTTTGTAGATTCAAGGATGATGATTGAGCTGGTGGCGTTCTGACAATATGCGTTGCTGAACGCGCACATCCATGCGCCAACGTGCACATTCAGGAGACAAGCAATGCTTCAGTTTTGACAAGGTGATAGAAGTGGAGCTGATGGCACCAATGCCCACGAGTGAAGGACGAACCTGTCATGTCAGTTAAGGTTAGGGTATGTGACCAGAATAATAATGGCGAAACCATATGAGCATGAGAACTAACTAAACACATACTTATGAACCAAGAACACGATCAATGACCTTCAAATTGTTTACGCTTTCTTTTATATGGGCATTGTACCTTATAAGAGTTGGAATAAGCTTACGACTACTGCATCTATTATTTTTCAGTATAGAATATAGTTTTATTTTTGCAGGGACAATATAGAAGAAAGTTGCAGGGTAGTAGTTCTCTTATATTGAAAAGCAAGACGCATGTTTCATGACAACAGACGTTGTTTTCAGCATTAGCATGGTGGTACCATGGGAATATGTCGTCCCTGACTGGTATCTTATTTTAGGTAATGCTAGATTATAGATTTGCTACATGCCATGCGTAGGAATAATCATTACTAACTATGGTTCCGCCGAAATGTTTGCCATGTATATGTTCATTAGTCGATTTCACCGTATGTTCAGATCCCTTGGTATATGTTGATGCAATGACAAAGGTAACACTTACTGTATTTTACATTCAGATTACTTGAAACTCTGATATTCTGAATGGCTAGAGTTAGAATTATTCGTGCCATAGTTGTGACATTCTACATCTACACATTTGGCTCAGAATTCCAGGCAAGCATGTAAACATTTTCACCATTCCTCTTTATGAGAAAGATATAAGACTTCCTCTCATCTAGGACATATATGTCTACTTCTCCAATTCTCTATGAAAAATGTTTAAGTTGGAGTCATACGACCAACAATTTTTAACTGCTCAAAGTCACCAGTTCGCTGCTAATATCTTACTCTATGGTAAGTGGCGAGTTCAGTTTTTCTATGAATTAAAAGACTGAGAAAATAGTGAGAGGGTCTACTTGGTAATTTAATGAGCTCAATATTTTCATGTGTTACAATTCGTCGTTGGTCCGTTTGAAAACTAAACCAAATATGGAAACTGCCAAGTTCCCCTTCATAGCGACAACATTAATTGCACATAATTTTAGTATGTCTATACGAAGTTTTGAAGGATATTTAATAAGGGCATGCAAAAGAAATAAGCCACTTATTTTGTAAGAAAATGGAAAATGTGTTCTATTTGAGGCAAGAAATATACCTCATATTCACAGAGGAAACATTAGGGTACACTGGGTGAGTGTCACAGAAACATCTTTCATTGTATACCTTATATTTTTAAAAGTTTGTATTACATGTCCATACAACCATCAATAGCTGACCAAGTCTAATACGTTAATCTGTTTTCACGTCTTAATTGTGTTCATAACTATAATCCATTTTCAAAGCAACAGATTGGGATTATACCGATCTAATAATATAGATATTGGCTAGAAATTCCCACGTTAATCAGTAAATATCTGCCATTCATCTGGTGGGCCCTAACTTAAATCACAATTTCGAAGGCTTAGATCTGACGTGGGCTCAAGAGATATAACAGACTTTAGATTATAATGGACACTTCATGGACTCTTTTTTCTCTTTTGAAATCAAATTGTAATTTACATAAAAAGGGAGAACGGACTGTAGTAGAGACTTAACTATGAGACTGAGATTTATGTAACAGTTACGTAAATATGGGTCATGTGGAACCACACGTTCTATTTCCACAATAATCGAGCACGCACATGCATGTAAGGAAAGAAGCAAACCGTCACCTCCTAGGACACATGTTACCACGTGTACATGGGCACTACTACTAGCACAATGAATCAATCATACCATGTGAAGATGCATCTAATACACGGGTAAGAAAACACCTTTGTACAAACTCGGATCGGCCAACCAAAATTGGGACACCTGGAAAAAAACTCCCTCGATTTAAATGAAAACAGAAATATGATTTGTATTTGATACAAATATATGTCAATGAAACAAAAAAACAAATACGTAAATTAGGAAAATGAATAACCTCTATTTTTCAATTAAATTTAGAATCAGATCGACATGTGGTAAAATTAATAGTTTAAAGCAAAAAGAATGAAAGTGATTGAGCAAAAAAAAAATTTATGTTTACGAACCAGTCAATAGATCGGCAATGCTTATCAAACTGATTATAGAAATGTTTCTTTTATGTAAAATATGCATTGAAAAGAGTATTCTTCTGTTTGAAAATAGATGGAATTTCCGTCTCGATGTGGTCTCGAGGATACAAGCACACCAAGTACCTATGTCTCTACACTATGATTTGTTTAGCATATACGATAGGTATATAAATTCCAATTGATTAAAACAAGTAAGTTATATATACTGATCATCCTAATGGTGCAACTTCTGCTAAAATAATTTAAGTAATCGTGTATTAGTCAGTATCACAGGCCTGAGTACCTACTTTTGACACTTTTCACTTAGTCTTTGCTAAGTTGTCGACAAACAGAACTCTTCCAAAAAAAAGCACGTTTTCCGAAAAGTGAGTGCGCTGAGTAGGCCTTGTTGAGTGTAAAACTCAGCAAACCTTTGCAGAGTATTTTGTGGGCCTTCGCCAAGTATTCCTAGCAATCAGCATATAGTCCGAGTATAGTAGTGATCGAGGGTACTACGTTAAGACACATGACCCGAATCATCTTCATCATTGATTCTAAAATTTGTGGCTAGATTTTAACAGAACATTATAAGTCATCTAATTCGGTGTGTGTAATCATGTTCACTATTTATACTGAAAAGGTTACGTTCCACATATAGATGTAGTTGATCGAGCATGCAAACAATTACCTGTAAGACAAATCTCCCTACGATAGTAACTATGTGTTATGAAACAAGACAGAAGGAAACTACGTATCCTTTAGGACAGCAACGTAGATATCATTCAGAACAACATGATAAAACCTAAATAGATTGTGTCTGTTAGGACTTCATACTATACCAACATATATCATAGTGGGTAGATAAATCACAATCTCTCCTACTTGCACTTAGATATATTTCATACGATTTTTTTAAAGAGAATGTATTAATTATTAGTTAAATTTTTAAAAGATAATTACATGTCATGCATGATTTTAATATGTTAGCTCGCCACTTGCAAAAATGCTAATCCAATGCAATGGATAGATAAAAGATTTGTACCCTATGAAAAGTTTACACCAAAAATTCATCTTACCATCTTATTCTTTGAAGACAATTAGTACTATCAACATCCTATCAAGTTCCTTAGGGATGATACGCTAAGAAATTTGTTGAGTAGTGATTAGGCACTAAGATGAGCATGCAGCGGTGAGCATTGAATCAAAGACATTACGACATGTTTGTCAATGATTTATTAAAATATTACAGTATGGGTCTATTACAAACACGAAGTTCAGCATAGGCCTAGCTCTTATGGAAGGATGATATGAACATAAAAAATATATTACTATTCATAAAATGTAAGACGGATATGGAGTTGCAATCCTACATGAAAAAAACCGTGCTAGAAGCACGCGCATAGCAAGCAAATAAATTACTGTCAGTATTTTTCACAATAGTTTCACGATTCCTATTTAGTATGTCTTATGAACATAATCATATGAAAGATAGAGGTCAAAATTACACCTTCACGGATCTATCGCAAAAAAAAGTATAATAGAAAATAACACGTTCAACACTAAAAATGATGCCCTCGCATTTGCGAGGGCCACCTTGCTAGTTCTTACAATAATAATAGGAACACCTCTGATCTTGAGAGTAATATTAAAGAATTTATCAATGCGCAAAAGGCTTTCAATACTACGATAGAAGAAAAGTTGAATAAGATTGATGATATGTCTAGAAGCATTGATAGAATTTCTCATGATGTTGAAAATCTCAAGTTGAAAATTTTGTTGCCTAAGATTGATGAATCTATTAAAGCTTTATATGTCTCTATAGATGAAAGTAAGAAAAGAACCGCTATGCTTAGAGCTAAAAGAAAAATCTTAGCAAAATCATTTTCTAGTGATTGCCTTCATAAGAAAGATGAGGATCTTAAAGTGATTGGTGTTTCTTCTATTGATTCCTTGTTTAGTAATATTAAAATTGATAATGAAGGGACTGAAGTAGACTCAACTTTAGCTAGAAGGCGTCCCAATAATTTGGAGGGTGAAAATCTTGATGAAAATTTTGATAAAAGTGGGTTTGAAGAGGTCAAAATTTAACTAGTGATGTGCCCACTATTTTGGATTGCAAATACTTTAATTATGATAGCTGCTCTTTGATTGAATGTATTTCTTTGCTGCAATCCATGTTGAATTCACCCCATGCTTATGAGCTAAATAAAGCTTTTACTAAACATATCGTTGATGCCATGATGAAATCTTTTGAAGAAAAGTTGGAGTTGGAGATTTCTATTCCTAGAAAATTACTTGATGAGTGGGAACCTACCATTAAGGTCAAGATTAAAAATTATGAATGCTTTGCTTTGTGTGATTTGGGTGCTAGTGTTTCCACGATTCCGAAATCTCTATGTGATGTGCTTGGTCTTACCAATATTGAAGAATGTTCTGTTAATTTGCACTTGGCGAATTCTATTATTAAAAAGCCTTTGGGAAGAATTAATGATGTTCTTATTCTTACAAATAGGAACTATGTGACTATTGATTTTATTGTGCTTGATATTGATTGCAATCTGTCTTGTCCCATTATACTTGGTAGACCGTTTTTACGCACTATAGGTGCCGTGATTGATATGAAAGAAGGCAATATTCGTTTTCAATTTCCCTTGAGAAAGGGTATGGAACACTTCCCTAGGACAATAATTAAGCCACCATATGAATCAATCATGAGGGCATCCTTTGGATCCAAAACCAAAGATGACAATACTTGAATCTATGTGTTATGCCTAGCTAGGGGCGTAAAACGATAGCGCTTGTTGGGAGGCAACCCAATGAATAAATTAAATTTTGCTTTTTCCTTTCTATTTTTGAGTGTTGACACAATTATGCCTCTATTATGATAGTGTGTTTATGGTTTATTTAGTGTTTGTGCCAAGTAAAGCCTTTAGTATGATTCATAGGATGAGTAGAAGCGATGCTGAATCTGAAACAGAAACTTTGCGTCCAGTATATGAATTTTCATTTTTTTCTGGAACGTGACCTTGAGCTGAAATTTTAACACAGTGTTGCTATACAAATTCCTTACGTTGTCCTAATTGTTCAGAATTTTTCGAGTTACAGAAGTATGGTTAGAGTATAGATTACTACAGACTGTTCTGTTTAAGACAGATTCTGTTTTCGTTGCATTGTGTGCTTGTTTTGATGAATCTATGGGTTATATTGAAGGGTACGAGCCATGGTAAACTTAAAATACTGTAGGTATAATGTAATAATAAAATATGAATGGGTTTTCAACAGTACCTAAAGTAGTGATTTGCTTTATTATACTAACGGATCTCACGAAGATTTTGTTGAGTTTTGTGTTATTGAAGTTTTCAAGTTTTGGGTGAGATCACGATGGTTGAAGGAATAAGGAGTGATAAAAGCCTTGCTTGGGGATTCTACCGCACCCCCAAGATATATCCAAAGAGAAACAAGCAAGTAAGCTTGGGGATGCCCCCGAGTGGCATCGCCTCTTTCTTCTAACGACCATCGTTATTTCACTTGGAGCTATATTTTTATTCGTCATATATCATGAGTTTTGCTTGGAGCGTCTTGTATCTTCGCTTTCTTTGTTTGTTAGTTTGTCACTTGTATCCTTGCTGGACACACCTATTTGAGAAAGCCAAAATCATTCTATGATTTGTTAGAATTGCTCTCTATGCTTCACTTAAACTTTTTGAGCTATAGAATTGCTCTAGTGCTTCACTTATATCTTTTTGAGCATGGTGTGCTTGGAAATTTTTGTAGAAATACTCTCATGCTTCACTTAGATTAATTTTAGAGATAGTAAATTTTGAAGAAATCCTCTCATGCTTCACTTATATCTTTTTGAGAGATGAAATCTTTATGCTCATTGTGCTTCACTTAAATTTGTTTGAGCTTGCCAAAAAGCAATGACAATATATGAAACTAGTCCCAAAGTGATAGATATCCAAGGAGGATATAATAAAAACTTTCATGAAGATCATTGGGCAAATTAAACTTGATTCCTTGTAATAGTTTTGAAACATGATGATAGTAATATGTGAGTCATGTTAGTGAGTAATTATGCTTAGTAGGAATATTGGTGTTCTGGTTTGTGATACCCTATGCATGCACGAAAGTCAATAGTTATGCAATGAAGTTACATCCTACTTGTGGTGCATTATTCGGTGTTAGTTATGCTCAATGCTCACTTATGTGAATTTTCGTTTCTTGGTTTGGATGCTTCCCAATCTATTTGCTAGCCTTCATTTGTACTAAGTAGAAATACTACTTGTGCATCCAAAACCCTTAAACCAAGTTTTGCCTTATGAGTCCACCATACCTACCTATATGTGGTATTTCCATGCTGTTCCAAGGAAATTTGTATGTGCCATCTCTAAATTTTCAAAATAAATTTTCTCTTTTGTGTGCCCATACCGCTCATGAAACGGTGGGGAGTGTCCAATATTTTTCCATGCTAGATGTGTTATTCTCAAGATGAGTGTTTATTCACTTGTCATTGCACGAGAGTGCGGCGGTAATAGGGATGCCCATTCCCTAAAAGAAAAAAGAAAAAAAATTACTTTATGTTGTCAAATAATAAATTCCTTGGAAAGTGTTGGTATGGAAGGCAACCGTGGATACGGCCCGCCATGCAAAGTGAAAGTTTGGTGAAAAAAGGAATAAACTTTATTTTCTGTTTGGGAACCACCTATGATATATCTAGCATGGAAAGTATTGTGAACTACTTTGTCGTTTTCGTTGACAGGAAAACATTACCACCCAAAATATATTTTTCTCTCTCAATTTAAAACTTTGATCTCTGGCACCTCTACAAATCCCTACTTCCCTCTGCGAAGGGCCTATCTATTTACTTTATGCAATTTTTATTTTTACTTTGAGTCTCCATCTTCTCTTATAAGCACCAACTAGGGGGGCACTATGATCGTACTTGAGCATTGGGCATAGTTAATATTTGAGTGTGTTTCATGAATGGATCAATGATTGAGCATGATGGGATAGGGATAACTTTCTTTAGTGTTGATATTTTGAAAGACATGGTTGCTTGTTGACATGCTTGAGTATTGAAGTCATTATGTTAAAACTAGAATATTGCTTTGAATCATTTACAAGTCCAAATGTTCGTGCTATACAAAAGAAAAGAATGTGATGAACATGTTAGGCAGCATTCCACATAAAAAATTCTGTTTTTATCATTTACCTACTCGAGGACGAGTAGGAATTAAGCTTAGGGATGCTGATACGTCTCCAACGTATCTATAATTTTTGCTTCTTCCATGTTGTTATGTTATCATTCTTGGATGTTTTACAATCATTTTATAACAACTTTATATCATTTTTTGGGACTAACCTATTGACATAGTGCCAAAGTGCCAGTTACTGTTTTTGCTTGTTTTTTACTTCGCAGAAAATCAATACCAAACGGAGTCCAATCGCGGCGAAACTTTTTGGAGATTTTTTCTGGACCAGCAGACACCCAGTGGGCCAAAGAAGTGCCGGGGGAGTGGGCCGAGGAGACCACAACCCACCAGGGCGCGCCAGGGGGGCCCCGGCGCACCTTGATTGGTTGTGCCCTCCTCGGGGCCCCTCTCCACCGCCTCTGATGCTTATAAATTCCAAAATATTCCAAAAACCCTAGGGGAGTCGACGAAACACAATTCCACGCCTCAAGTTCCAGAACCTCGAGATCCAATCTAAACACCATCACAGAGGGGTTCATCTTCCTCATAGGTGCCTCTCCGATGATGCGTGGGTAGTCCACCATAGACCTACGGGTCCGTAGGCAGTAGCTAGATGGCTTCCTCTCTCTCTCTCTTATGATTCTCAATACAATGCTCTCTTAGAGATCTATTTGATGTAAACTTTTGCGGTGTGTTTGTTGGGATCCGATGAATGTTGAGTTCATGATCAGTTTCTATCCATGAATATTATTTGAGTCTCCTTTGATCTCTTATATGCATGATTACTTATAGCCTCATATTTCTTCTCCGAATCTTTGGTTTAGTTAGGCCGAGTAGATCAATTTTTCTTGCCATGGGAAGAGGTGCTTTGTGATGGGTTCGATCTTGCGGTGTTCTTTCCAAGTGACAGAAGGGGCAGCAAGACACGCATGTATCGTTGCTATTAAGGATAGCAAGATGGGGTCTATTCCTACATGAATAGATCTTGTCTACATCATGTCATCATGTCATTGTTCTTATTGCATTACTCTGTTTTTCCATGAACTTAATACACTAGATGCATGATGGATAGCGGTCGATGTATGGAGTAATAGTGGTAGATGCAGGCAGGAGTCGGTCTACTTATCTTGGACGTGATGCCTATATAATGATCATCGCCTTGGATATCGTCATGACTATTCGATTTTCTATGAATTGCCCAACAATAATTTGTTCACCCACCCTGTGCTATACTCATGAGAGAAGCCACAAGTGAACCCTGCGGCCCCCGGGTCTACTTTTCCAACATATTGCTTTCAGATCTATCTTTTTGCATCTTTGTTTTCATATCTACAAAACCAAAAACCCAAAAATATATTGCTGCATATTTTATTTGCCTTTTCTATTTTGTGTTCTTGAGAGATCTATGTCTACTATCTATCACTACCTAATCTATCTTTTTACCGTAGAGAGATTGACAACCTCTCTTTCGCGTCGGGTTGCAAGTATTTGTTGTTTGTGTGCAGGTGCTGCTTATTGGGTGGCAGTGATCCTCCTACTGGTTCGATAACCTTGGTTTCATAATTGAGGGAAATACTTACCGTCGTTGTGCTGCATCATCCCTTCCTCTTTGGGGAAATACCGACGCAGTCTCAAGCCACGTCACTGCACTTTATTTACCATTACCGTTACTTGCTCGTTACCAATTATCTTGCTATCAAACTATCTGTTACCTACAATTTCAGTGCTTGTAGAAATTACCTTGCTGAAAACCGCTTGTCATTTCCTTCTGCTCCTCGTTGGGTTCGACACTCTTACTTATCAGAAAGACTACGATTGACCCCCTATACTTGTGGGTCATCAATGGGCTAGAGCAAGCATCTCAGAGTTGGAATATATGCTTTGATGAGGCAATCAAAGCTTTTGGGTTTATACAAAGTTTATAAGAAACTTGTATTTACAAGAAAGTGAGTGGGAGCACTATAGAATTTCTGATAAGTATATGTGGATGACATATTGTTGATTGGAAATAATGTAGAATTTCTGGAAAGCATAAATGGTTGTTTGAAAGGAGTTTTTCAAAGGAAGACCTATATAAAGCTACTTAAATATTGGGCATCACGATCTATAGAGATAGATCAAGCCGCATGATATGACTTTCAATGAGTACATGCCTTGACAACATTTTGAAAGAGTTCAAAATGGATCAGTCAAAGAAGGAGTTCTTGCCCGATTTGTATGGTGTGAAGTTGAGTAAGACTCAAAGCTTGACCACGGCAGAAGAAAGAGAAAGGACGAAGGTCGTCCCCTATGCCTTAGCCATAGGCTCTATATGGTATGCCATGCTATGTACCGCACCGGATGTGTGCCTTGCCGCGTGTCTGGCAAGGGGGTACAAGAGTGATCCATGAGTGGATCACTGAACAGCGGTCAAAATTATCCTTAGTAACTGGAGGACTAAGGAAATGTTTCTCGATTATGGAGGTGATAAAGAGTTCGTCATAAAAGCCTATGTCGATGCAAGCTTTGCCACTGATCCGGATGACTCTGAGTAGCAAACCGGATACGTATAGTGGAGCCGACATTTGGAATAGCTCCAAGTGGGGCATAGTAGCAGCATCGACAATATGACATAGAGATTTGTAAAGTATACACAGATCTGAATGTTGCAGACCTATTGTCTAAAACCTCTCTCACAAGCAAAACATGATCAAACCCCAGAACTCATTGGGTGTTAATCACAAGGTGATGTGAACTAGATTATTGACTCTAGTGCAAGTAGGAGACTGTTGGGA
Organism: Elymus sibiricus; assembly: GCA_039707655.1. NCBI lineage: Eukaryota > Viridiplantae > Streptophyta > Magnoliopsida > Poales > Poaceae > Elymus > Elymus sibiricus. The sequence continues at coordinate 433,855,381 of CM077675.1, forward strand.
ATATGCCCTAGAGGCAATAATAAATTGGTTATTATCATATTTCCTTGTTCATGATAAACGTTTATTATCCATGCTATAATTGTATTGATCGGAAACTCAGATACATGTGTGGATACATATACAACACTATATCCCTAGTGAGCCTCTACTAGACTAGCTCGTTGATCAAAGATGGTCAAGGTTTCCTGACCATAGACATGAGTTGTCATTTGATAACGGGATCACATCATTAGGAGAATGATGTGATGGACAAAACCTCTCTCCTACGACCATGAGATCATGCAACTCCTCGACATCGGAGGAATGCCTTGTGTGTATCAAACATCACAACATAACTGGGTGACTATAAAGGTGCTCTACAGGTATCTCCGAGGGTGTCTGTTGGGTTGGCGTGGATCGAGACTGGGATTTGTCACTCCGCATGACGGAAAGGTATCTCTGGGCCCACTCGGTAATACAACATCACAAGAAGCTTGCAAGCAATGTGACTAAGTAGATAGTCATAGGATATTGTATTACGGAACGTGTAAAGAGACTTTCTGGTAACGAGATTGAACTAGGTATGGAGATACTGACGATCGAAACTCAGGCAAGTAACATACCGCTGGACAAAGCGAACTACATATGGGATTGATTGAAGCCTTGGCATCATGGTTCGACCGATAAAGATCTTCATGGAATATGTGGGAACCAATATGGGCATCCAGGTCCAGCTATTGGTTATTGACCGGAGAGGTGTCTTGGTCATGTCTACATGATTCTCGAACGCGTAGGGTCCGCATGCTTAACGTTCGGTGATGATATAGTATTATTGGGTTATGTCTGTTGGTGACCGAATGTTGTTCGGAGTCCTGGATGTGATCCCGTACATCACGAGGAGCTCCAGAATGGTACGGAGGAAAAGATTTATATATGGGAAGTCATATTTTGGCTACCGGAAAAGTTACGGGTTTTTCGGTATTGTACTGGGAAGCTTCTAGAAGGTTCCAGAAACTACCAGAGGAGCGCGGAAGTCCACCAAGGGTTCCACCACATCCCAAGGGTTTGCATGGGCCAAGGGAAGGCGTCCTGGCCTTATTGGGCCAGGTGCACAAGTTCCTCATGGCCCATGTGGCTTGGGAGAGGTGGAAAGTCCACCGGTGTATGGAAAGGGAGGGAATTGGACTAGGAGTCCAACTCCTCCCCCTTGGCTGCGCCCTAGGGATTGGAGGGGCTGATCTCCACGCCCCTCCACCTATATATAGAGGGGAGGGGCGCCCCAAGAGGACACACCAAGCCCTTGGCACCTCCCTCTCTCCCTAGATCGTTTTCTCCTTCGTTCGTGGTTCTGGTAGCGCTTGGCGAAGCCGTGGTGACACTGCTCCACCACCACCTCCACCATGCCGTCGTGTTGGTTGAGAACCCATCTACTACTCCACCCTCGCTCGCTGGATCAAGGAGGCAAATATGTCATCAAGCCGCACGTGTGCTGAACGTGGAGGTGTCGTCCGTTCGGCGCTAGATCGGGACGGATCGCGATTGGATCATGAAGACGTACGACTACATCAACCGCGTTATATACGCTTCCGCTTAGCGATCTACAAGGGTGTGTAGATACAATGCCTCTCTCATAGCTATGCATCTCCATGGATAGATCTTGCATGTGCGTAGCACAAATTTTGTTTCCCATGCAACGTTCCCCAACAATATATACCTAAAATACAACCCAATAGGCCTAAAAATGAGCCCAATGGGCTGAAAATGTGTAGCCCAGCGTGGTAAATGGGCCAACTTGCCGGCCCGTTTAGTAACCAGGTCGTGCCTGGGCCTGGAGGCACAGCACACGGGCTGGCACGACACGGCCCGATTACTAAACGTGCCCTTGTGGGTCAGGCCGTGCCTGGCACGATTAGCACAGGTTGTGCCCGTGCCGTGCTGGGCCGCCCGTTTGGCCAGCTCTGGCATGCACCATCTGCCGACGCCTCTAGCTCTCCATTCGTGGGCTAGTCTGCTCTTACTGCTTGGCGGCTCCCATTAAGAGCAAGTCTAATAGTGGGCTTATAGCCCGCGTATGTGGCATTTTTGACTATGTGAAGAAGAGAGATGTGAAAAAGTAAGGGGAGTGAGCTCTTAGGCTGGTCATAGTGGGGAGTAACTTATACTAGTGTCATGCATCTATGACACTAGTCTAAGTTACTCCCTCCATAGTGCAAAGTAACAAAGTAGTAGTGTCATAGATGACTTCATTTATTAGCTTGTAGACTCATCTTTTCTCGGGACGCGCTATGTTATAGTACTATGGAGGTAGTTAATGAGGAGAGATGTGTTTAGAGTAACATGATATGTTACTGTAACATAGTGTTTTTGACAAATTATGAATCTACAAGATAATAAATAAAACAATCTATGACACTAGTACTAAGTGACTTAAACTAGTAACTTAAACTTGACACTAGACTAAGTTACTCCTCACTATGACCAGCCTGTCCAGTGACGTGGCTAGAGACTGCGTCGGTATTTCCCCAAAGAGGAAGGGATGATGCAGCACAGTGACGGTAAGTATTTCCCTCAGTTATGAAACCAAGGTTATCGAACCAGTAGGAGGATCACCACCACCCAATAAGAAGCACCTGCACACAAACAACAAATATTTGCAACCCAACGCGAAAGAGAGGTTGTCAATCTCTCTATGGTAATAAGATAGATTAGGTAGTGATAGATAGGAGAGATATATCTCTCAAGAACACAAATAAAAAGAGTAAATAAGCAGCAATATGTTTTTGGTTTTTTGGTTTTGTAGATCTGAAAACAAAGATTGCAAAAAGATAGATCGGAAAGCAATATGTTGGAAAAGTAGACCTGGGGTTGTAGGGTTCACTAGTAGCTTCTCTCATGAGTATATCGCACGGTGGGTGAACAAATTACTGTTGGGCAATTGATAGAAAATCGAATAGTCATGACGATATCCTAGGAGATGATCATTATATAGCCATCACATCCAAGATCGATAGACCGACTCCTGCCTGCATCTACCTCTATTACTCCACACATCGACCGCTATCCAACATGCATCTAGTGTATTAAGTTCATGGAAAAATGGAGTAATGCAATAAGAACGGTGACATGATGTAGACATGATCTATTAATGTAGGAATAGACCCCATCTTGTTATCCTTAATAGCAACGATACATGCATGTCTTGCTGCCCCTTCTGTCACTGGGAAAGAACACCGCAAGATCGAACCCATCACAAAGCACCTCTTCCCATGGCAAGAAAAATCGATCTAGTCGGCCTAACTAAACCAAAGATTCAAAGAAGAAATACGATGCTATAAGCAATCATGCATATAAGAGATCAAAGAAGACTCAAATAGTATTCATGGATAGAAACTGATCAGGAACTCAAAATTCATCGGATCCCAACAAACTCACCACAAAAGTTTACATCAAATAGATCTCCAAGAGACCATTGTCTTGAGAATCATAAGAGAGAGAGAGAGAAGAAGCCATCTAGCTACTGCCTACGGACCCGTAGGTCTATGGTGGACTACTCACGCATCATCGGAGAGGCACCTATGAGGAAGATGAACCCCTCCGTGATGGTGTTTAGATGGGATCTCGAGGTTCTAGAACTTGCGGCGGCTGGAATTGTGTTTCGTCGACTCCCCTAGGGTTTTCTGAATATTTGGGAATTTATAAACATCAGAGGCGGTGCAGAGGGGCCCCGTGGAGGGCACAACCCATCAGGGCGCGCCGGGGGCCCCCTGGCGCGCCCTGGTGGGTTGTGCTCTCCACAGCCCACCTTCCTGGCTCTTGTTTGGCCCACTGGGTGTCTTCTGGTCCAGAAAAAATCTCCAAAATGTTTCGTCGCGATTGGACTCCGTTTGGAATTGATTTTCTGCGAAGTAAAAAACAAGCAAAAACAGCAACTGGCACTTTGGCAATATGTCAATAGGTTAGTCCCAAAAAATGATATAAAGTTGTTATAAAATGATGGTAAAACATCCAAGAGTGATAATATAACAACATGGATCAAGCAAAAATTATAGATACGTTGGAGACGTATCAGCATCCCCAAGTTTAATTCCTACTCGTCCTCGAGTAGGTAAATGATAAAAACAGAATTTTTGATGTGGAATGCTACCTAACAGGTTCATCATATTCTTTTCTTCTTTTGTATAGCATGGACATTTGGACTTATAATGATTCAAAGCAATAGTCTAGTTTTAATATAATGACTTCAATACTCAAGCATGTCAACAAACAACCATGTCTTTCAAAATATCAAGACTAAAGAAAGTTATCCCTAGCCCATCATGCTCAATCATTGATCCATTCATGAAACACACTCAAATATTAGCTATGCCCAATGCTAAAGTGCGATCATAGTGCCCACTAGTTGGTGCTTATAAGAGAAGATGGAGACTCAAAGCAAAAAATAAAAATTGCATAAAGTAAATAGATAAGCCCTTCGTAGAGGGAAGTAGGGATTTGTAGAGGTGCCAGAGCGCAAGGTTTAAATTGAGAGAGAAAATATATTTTGGGTGGCATGCTTTTCCTGTCAACGAAAACGACAAAGTAGTTCACAATACTTTCCATGCTAGATATATCATAGGCGGTTCCCAAACAGAAAATAAAGTTTATTCCTTTTTCCACCAAACTTTCACTTTCCATGGCGGGTCGTATCCACGGTTGCCTTCCATACCAACACTTTCCAAGGAATTTATTATTTGACAACATAAAGTAAATATTTTTTCTTTTTCATTTCGAGAATGGGCATCCCTATTACCGCCGCACTCTCGTGCAATGACAAGTGAATAAACACTCATCTTGAGAATAACACATCTATCATGGAAAAATATTGGACACTCCCCACCGTTTCATGAGCGGTACGGGCACACAAAATAGAAAATTTATTTTGAAAATTTAGAGATGGCAGATACAAATTTGCTTGGAACGGCATGGAAATACCACATATAGGTAGGTATGGTGGACTCATAAGGTAAAACTTGGTTTAAGGATTTTGGATACACAAGTAGTATTTCTACTTATTAGTACAAATGGAGGCTAGCAAATAGATTGGGAAGCAACCAAACAAAGAAACAAAAAATCACATAAGTGAGCATTGAACATAACTAACACCAAATAATGCACCATAAGTAGGATATAACTTCATTGCATAACTATTGACTTTCGTGCATGCATAGGGAATCACAAACCTTAACACCAATATTCCTACTAAGCATAATTACTCACTAACATGACTTACATATTACTATCATCATGTTTCAAAACTATTACAAGGAATCAAGTTTAATTTGTCCAATGATCTTCATGAAAGTTTTTATTATATCCTCCTTGGATATCTATAACTTTGGGACTAGTTTCATATATTGCCATTGCTTTTTGGCAAGCTCAAACAAATTTAAGTGAAGCACATGAGCATAAAGATTCGATCTCTCAAAAAGGTATAAGTGAAGCATGAGAGGATTTCTTCAAAATTTACCTACTCTCAAATTAATCTAAGCTAAGCATGAGAGTATTTCTACAAAAAATTCCAAGCACACCGTGCTCAAAAGGTATAAGTGAAGCACTAGAGCAATTCTATAGATCAAAAAATTTAAGTGAAGCACATAGAGCAATTCTAAAAAATCATAGCATGATTTTGGCTTTCTCAAATAGGAGTGTCCAGCAAGGATACAAGGGAAAAACTAACAAATAAAGCAAGCAAAGATACAAGACGCTCCAAGGAAAACTCATGATATGTGACGAATAAAAATATAGCTCTAAGTAAAATACCGATGGTCGTTAGAAGAAAGAGGGGATGCCACTCGGGGGCATCCCCAAGCTTAGTTGCTTGTTTCTCTTTGGATATATCTTGGGGGTGCGGTAGCATCCCCAAGCTTAGGCTTTTACTACTCCTTATTCCTTCATCCATCGTGATCTCACCCAAAACTTGAAAACTTCAATCGCACAAAACTCAACAAAATCTTCGTGAGATCCGTTAGTATAATAAAGCAAATCACTACTTTAGGTGCTGTTGCAAACCCATTCATATTTTATAATTGCATTATACCTACTGTATTTTAACTTTACCATGGTTCATACCCTTTAATATAAGCCATAGATTCATCAAAACTAGCACACAATGCAACGAAAACAGAATCTGTCTTAAACAGAACAGTCTGTAGTAATCTGTAATCTAACCATACTTCTGTAACTCTAAAAATTCTGAAAAATTAGTACAACGTAAGTAATTTGTATAGAAACACTGTGTTAAAATTTCAGCTCAAGATCACGTTCCAAAAAAAAAATGAAAATTCAAATACTGGACGCAAAGTTTCCGTTTCAGATTCAGCATCACTTCTACTCACCCTATGAATCATCCTAACGGTTCTACTTGGCATGAACACTAAATAAACCATAAAAACACAATAATAACAGAGGCATAATTGTTTCAACACTCAAAAACAGAAAGGAAAAAGAAAAAAAATTATTTATTCATTGGCTTGCCTCCCAACAAACGCTATCGTTTTAAGCCCCTAGCTAGGCATAATGGATAGATTCAAGTATTGTCATCTTTGGTTTTGGATCCATAGGATGCCCTCATGATTGATTAATATGGTGGCTTAATTATTGTTCTAGGGAAGTGTTCCATACCCTTTCTCAAAGGAAATTGAAAACGAATATTGCCTTCTTTCATATCAATCACGGCACCTATAGTGCGTAAAAACGGTCTACCAAGTATAATGGGACAATACGGATTGCAATCAATATCAAGCACAATAAAATCAATAGGCACATAGTTATTATTTTCGAGAATAAGAACATCATTAATTCTTCCCAAAGGCTTTTTAATAGTAGAATCCACCAAGTGCAAATTAAGAGAACATTCTTCAATATTGGTAAGACCAAGCACATCACATAGAGATTTCGGAATCGTGGAAACACTAGCACCCAAATCACACAAAGCAAAGCATTCATAATTTTTAATATTGACCTTAATGGTAGGTTCCCACTCATCATGTAATTTTCTAGGAATAGAAATCTCCAACTCCAACTTTTCTTCAAAAGATTTCATCATGGCATCAACGATATGTTTAGCTCATAAGCATGGGGTGAATTCAACATAGATTGCAACAAAGAAATACATTCAATCAAAGAGCAGCTATCATAATTAAAATCTTTGCAATCCAATATAGTGGGCACATCACTAGTTAAAGTTTTGTCCTCTTCAAACCCACTTTCATCAAAATTTTCATCAAGATTTTCACCCTCCAAATTATTGGGACGCCTTCTAGATAAAGTTGACTCTACTTCAGTCCCTTCATTATCAATTTTAAATTTACTAAACAAGGAATCTATAGTAAACACCAATCACTTTAAGATCTTCATCTTTTTTATAAAGGCAATCACTAGAAAACGATTTTTCTAAGATTTCTCTTTTAGCTCTAAGCATAGCGGTTCTTTTCTTACTTTCATTCATAGAGACGTATAAAGCTTTAATAGATTCATCAATCTTAGGCACAAACATCATGAGAAATTCTATCAATGCTTCTAGACATATCATCAATCTTATTCAACTTTTCTTCTATCGTGGTATTGAAAGCCTTTTGCGCATTGATAAATTCTTTAATATTACTCTCAAGATCAGAGGTGTTCCTATTATTATTGTAAGAATAATTACCATAGGAATTACCATAATTATTAGAGGAATTTCCGGGAAAAGGCCTAGGATTAAAATTACCTCTATAAGCATTGTTATTGAAATTGTTGAGCGAGACAAAATTCACATCTACGGATTCACTATTTTGCTCAATCAAGGTAGACAAAGGCACAACATTAAGATCAATAGGAGCATTTATACTAGCAACCAATTTCATCAAAGCATCAACTTTATCACTCAAAGTACTAATTTCCTCTACCGAATTAACTTTTTTACTAGTAGGTGCTCTTTCGGTATGCCATTGAGAATAATTAGCCATGATATTATCTAGCAATTTAGTGGCTTATCCCAAAGTAATCTCCATAAAAGTACCACCCGCGGCGGAATCTAAAAGATTTCTAGAAACAAAATTCAATCCCGCATAAAAAAATTGTATGATCATCCAAAGATTCAAACCATGTGTAGGACAATTTCTTATCATCAAGGTCATTCTTTCCCAAGATTGTGCAACATGTTCATGCTCAAGTTGCTTAAAATTCATGATTTGTTTCCTAAGGGAAATAATTTTCGCGGGCAGAAAATACTTAGTGATAAAAGCATCCTTGCACTTATTCCAAGAATCGATACTATTGCGAGGCAAAGAGGAAAACCAAATTTTTGCACGATCCCCGCAAGGAAAAGGGAAATAGTTTCAACTTAACAATATCATTGTCCACATCTTTTTTCTTTTGCATATCACACAATTCAACGAATGTGTTTAGATGGGACGCGGCATCCTCATTAGGAGTACCGGCAAATTGATCTTTCATGACAAGATTCAACAAAGCGGCATTAATATCACAAGACTCCGCACTAGTGGCGGGAGTGTTAGAGTTGTGTTGAATATTGTGTACAAGGTAGGTTACAGTTGGACATGTAGTTGTTTTGTGTTTACATAAGATATGAAGTCGTGTCCTAATAGGACACTTGTATCCTAGGCCTCTCATATATAGCGAGGGTAGACACACGATGTAACCTATGCCAACATAATAGCACAGGAACGCAGGGTGAGCCGGCGGCGTGTACCGGTGCCCAGGGCGGCCAGGGTGCGGTATTGTGACGGTGTCACGGGGAGGAGCGCCTGTAGTCAAGCCCCGGGGATGTAGCCATATCGGTGAACCTCGTTAACAAATCTCGGTGTCGCGCTCGTGTGACTGCTTGGTCCTCGGATGATTGACGATGTGCCTCGGATTTATTCTAACAAGTGGTATCATGAGCAAGGTTACGAAGAGGTTGTTGCGTGTTGATCTGGAGGAAGAGCCGAGAGAAGAGAGATCAGTTTGGTTGAAGCTACAGTCAAGCGATCGCAAGCTTCAAAGCTCGGAAGGGATCGATATCGAACGGGAGGCGTGAAAATCAATGGGAACTCAGAATCTTCTCGGTGGTGAAGGCAAGCGGCGACATGGGCACAAGGCGTACGTACGAGTACGTGGAGGCGCTGGACTCCGAGGTACACGTACAGCTGGAACCGAGTTTGTTTTGGACAAAAAAATAGGAGGGACCGAGTCCCAAAAGGAGACGTGCTCTCCTGGTCTCCTAGGCGGGCAGCTGCACAAAGCAGCAGCGGTTGTAGGGGAGACAAGACACAGCGGGCAGAACAAATCAAGCGAAGAAATCCATTGATACTAGATACGTACATCAAGAAGGCAAGGTTTTGGCGAAGCAATAGCCAGCACTAGGAGTTGGGCAAGGGAGCCAACACATACGTGAAAAGCTCGGACAGTTTTTTGTAGGGTCAGTCGTATAAAGAATCATGGTGCCAACGGGTACCAGGTTTGAGGTGGAGAAGTTCGATGAAACTGGACACCTTGGGTTATGACAGACAAGGGTGAAAAAATTTGTTGGCACGATAGGGATGCTTGATGACATTGCGGGCAGCCAAGCCAGGTAAGATGGAATTATCATGTGATAGATGGAAATTCACGAAATGATTTGGGAGCCTGGGTCGGACTAGACAGTCTGACGGATTGACGCAAGTCGATAGGTACAGAAGATGGTTGTGGGATTGGTGACGACGACGTAGGAGCATGATGCTGATGGTGACCGACTTGTGGGGCGTGGAAACACGTGGCACAAGCACGAGGCTTGTGTGGCTTCGACAAGACTATGGCGCGGCGTTGATTCAAGGTGATGTACACACAGAGCTTGAAGTCGACGGGGCGCGGGGGTGGACTAATCATCTACCATGGAGTCATGTTGAAGGTGGAGCTGGATTGAGGGGCTACGGTGTAAGGATCCAGAGAATCGAAGCCTATTCAGTGGGAAAAAGCGAGTGACACGTATTTCGGACTGGATCCCAGTGGTCTGATAGAAGCGTGAAACTCGTCATCGGTCTGTGGCGATCGGTGGTACTCTGCAATGGGGGTTGAGTGGTGTTGGTTCGCGACCCTTGAGGTTCGACCGGGATAGTGGAGGCTCGACACGGTAATATCGGCGAGGCGTGCGGTACACATGGGACATGGAGACGGTCCAGGGCTCTGATGGTCATACATGTGGTGAGACAACTGCGAATTTGACTCGGGATGACTACAAGCAATGGTGAAATTCCTTCAAGTTTCAGACAGGCGGTCAAGAGAAGAGTGGTGATGTTGAGTTCAGGTAACTCTTATGTGTGACACCCAATATGTGAGTTTGTTCAGTTTCACGCAGGTCAGTGATCGGTGTGTGATGGCGTTGAACGGATACTCTGGAAGTTGGGAGCGCAAACTAGGGTAGTGTGGAACTTAATTTTGTTCGAGCATTGACCGTGGTCAAGAAAAGAAGGAACTACAAGTTGCAGGTGGAGTCACATGGAGTCTTTGGAGTAGCAGCGGTGCTCATGGGATAATCTCAAGTCCAATGTACATGGAAGTTTGACGCATGGACGAATCCAAGGTGGTGGAGAATATTCGCCAAGGTGGAGTTTGGTAGAGTTGTGTCGAATATTGTGTACAAGGTAGGTTACAGTTGGACTTGTAGTTGTTTTGTGTTTACATAAGATATGAAGTCGTGTCCTAATAGGACACTTGTATCCTAGGCCTCTCATATATAGCGAGGGTAGACACACGATGTAACCTATGCCAACATAATGGCACAGGAACGCAGGGGGAGCCGGCGGCATGTGCCGGTGCCCAGGGTGGCTAGGGTGCGGTATTGTGACGGTGTCACAGGAAGGAGCGCCCGTAGTCAAGCCCCGGGGATGTAGCCATATCGGTGAACCTCGTTAACAAATCTCAATGTCGTGCTCGTGTGACTGCTTGGTCCTCGGATGATCGATGGTGTGCCTCAGATTTATTCTAACAGGGACGATCAATAGGCGTACTAATAAAATCATTGTTACTTTTATTGGAAAAATCACACAACTTGGTGTTTTCTTGAGTCATCGTGACTACGCAAACAAGATTGCAAACAAGGAAGAGATCCGGCAAGAAAAAGGGCAAACAAAGAAGAGGGCGAATAAAACGGCAAATTGGTGAAGTGGGGGAGAGGAGAACGAGAGGCAAATGGGAAATAATGTAATTGCAAGGAGATGAGATTTGTGATTAGGAACCTGGTAGATGATGATGGAGTCCCCTCGGCGTCTACGATAGGCACGTAGAAGAGACTGCTTCCTCCCCGGCAACGGCGCCAGAAATTCCTTTGACGTGGCTTGAGACTGCGTCGGTATTTCCCCAAAGAGGAAGGGATGATGCAGCGCAACGACGGTAAGTATTTCCCTCAGTTATGAAACCAAGGTTATCGAACAAGTAGGAGGATCACCACCACCCAATAAGCAGCACCTGCACACAAACAACAAATACTTGCAACCCGACGCGAAAGAGAGGTTGTCAATCTCTCTACGGTAATAAGATAGATTAGGTAGTGATAGATAGGAGAGATAGATCACTCAAGAACACAAATAAAAAGAGTAAATATGCAGCAATATGTTTTTGGGTTTTTGGTTTTGTAGATCTAAAAACAAAGATTGCAAAAAGATAGACCGGAAAGCAATATGTTGGAAAAGTAGACCCAGGGGCCGTAGGGTTCACTAGTGGCTTCTCTAATGAGTATAGCGCACGGTGGGTGAACAAATTACTGTTGGGCAATTGATAGAAAATTGAATAGTTATGATGATATCCAAGGCGATGATCATTATATAGGCATCACGTTCAAGATAGATAGACCGACTCCTGCCTGCATCTACCTCTATTACTCCACACATCGACCGCTATCCAGCATGCATCTAGTGTATTAAGTTCATGGAAAAACAGAGTAATACAATAAGAACGATGACATGATGTAGGCAAGATCTATTCATGTAGGAATAGACCCCATCTTGTTATCCTTAATAGCAACGATACATGCGTGTCTTGCTGCCCCTTCTATCACTTGGAAAGAACACCGCAAGATCGAACCCATCACAAAGAGTCGGCCTAACTAAACCAAAGATTCGAAGAAGAAATACGATGCTATAAGCAATCATGCATATAAGAGATCAAAGAAGACTCAAATAATATTCATGGATAGAAACTGATCATGAACTCAAAATTCATCGGATCCCAACAAACAAACCGCAAAAGTTTACATCAAATAGATCTCCAAGAGACCATTGTATTGAGAATCATAAGAGAGAGAGAAGAAGCCATCTAGCTACTGCCTACGGACCCGTAGGTCTATGGTGGGCTACTCACGCATCATCGGAGAGGCACCTATGAGGAAGATGAACCCCTCCGTGATGGTGTTTAGATTGGATCTCGCGGTTCTGGAACTTGCGGCGGCTGTAATTGTGTTTCGTCGACTCCCCTAGGGTTTTCCGAATATTTGGGAATTTACAGGCATCAGAGGCGGTGCAGAGGGGCCCCGTGGAGGGCACAACCCATCAGGGCGCGCCGGGGCCCCCCTGGCGTGCCCTGGTGGGTTGTGCTCTCCACAGCCCACCTTCCTGGCTCTTCTTTGGCCCACTGGGTGTCTTCTGGTCCAGAAAAAATCTCCAAAAAGTTTCGTCGTGATTGGACTCCGTTTGGTATTGATTTTCTGCGAAGTAAAAAACAGGCAAAAACAGCAACTGGCACTTTGGCACTATGTCAATAGGTTAGTCCCAAAAAATGATATAAAGTTGTTATAAAATGATGGTAAAACATCCAAGAGTGATAATATAACAGCATTGAACAAGCAAAAATTATAGATACATTGGAGACGTATCAGCCAGCCTTATGCATAAGCCTAGCTATATACACATTCAGAGACAAATACAATAAATATAAATAAAGAGATACAGAGAAATTGGAAAAAAGTAATGGCACTTTCATGTAGCCATGAGTTGGCTATATTATTAACCATGCTCTAAGAAAAGTTGAAGCAAAGCAACGCTGTCTGATTATTTTGTCTCCGTTGAGAAAATTATTTTAGTTTTACTTTTGTACTTTGGATGGAGTACCCAGAGGGAGTACTCCTTCCTTACCAGTGTATAAGTCATTTTACTTTGTGCACCATGACCAAGGCGATGGGGGAAAACGAGAGAGTTCAATATTTATTTGCTAATTAATACTATTGCATGCAATGAATTGACCACTACACGTCGTGCTAGGTAGTCTCAAGTCATTAAAAACATACATGCCAAACATTTTTTATTGGTTAATTCCTTCATTCATGTCAAGAAACAAGAAACGAGGTGAGAGTAAATGTACCACGCCAAAGTGTTTTGGGATTATTTGATTTCCGTAACATGACTTATACATCGGTACAGAGGGAGTAGTATTTGCATACAATGAGCAAGGAAGCTCTAGTTTGCAATTTATCGATTGCCTGGTGATGTTTCGGTTTATTTTTCTGTACTACTACATATACTCCCTCCATTCCACAATGTAGTGCACCCACGCTTTTCGAGATCTAAGTTTGGCCATATATTTAACAAACAAAACCGATTGTGGTGGAAAAAAAAATTATACCACATTATACCACTGAATTCGTATCGAAAATACGAATTCAGTGGTATAATTTTTGCTCCCGCCGTAGTCGGTCTCGTTGGTTAAATTTATGGTCAAAATTAGATCACGGAAAACGAGGATGCACTATATTATGGAATGGAGGGAGTATAACAGAACTTTGTCTGTGTGTCGTCCCATCCATGCAACTGGTCAATTGCTCCACTCATTGTAAGGTGATTAGACAGTGAGTCCACTTTTGCTATCGGTCTACACGTCTAAAGATAATATTGTGGTTAGAAAAAATTGGCCCCCGCGTCACTCCAGGGGTGACTCAGGAGGCACAAACCCTAGTCTGATAGAGGTGAAGTTGTCCCTATCTTTCGATGAGATGGTGGCTATCATTTTCGGTGGAGTAGACTTTGACGATCCGACTACGAACGTGCGAGGACGTCACACCTTAGCAATCGCTAAACCAAGTTCGAGAGGTTATTGACCACGCCGGAGCACGATCAACCTAACCACGAGGGTCTGTTTCCTGCATGCATATGAAGAACAAGCATGAAACTGAAATTGCAATCTGGATATTGCGAATGTAATAGGAAAGCTTTATTGATGAAAGTGGGGTTCTGTGACGTCTTGGTCTAGTATTGGAACACAAACGAAGGATGCGAAGTTGCAGCTATGGCGAACTTGGAATCTAAAAAAACCCAAGTCTAAAACGGCGCCCTAAGGGCTGTATATATGGGGGAATAGAGGGGGATTTCGTGGCCCCTTGGAGGAGGGCTCCGAAACCAGCCCTAACACAGTTTCCCCACACATATGGACTCTAAAAACAGCTTATAATATGGTATTTCGAAATTACGTGGGCCTGGCCCAAAAATAAGGTGACGCAACACCTATAATAGCCTATGGACGAAATTTATGAAGTGGCATGTTGTATATTTTGTCCAAGCCTCCAAGCACTCTTTATGGTGGCTTCAAAGTGCAAAAATCAGTACTGGAAAGTCCATTGTTCCTTCCCGCGCGCGCACCTTCTTCTCCATGCTTGATCCCGCTCCAATGGCCATCCTTCTTGTCCATCCTAGGTCCTTCATTCATAAGTAAAACAAAAGTATCTAATTTAGGCAGCATCATATGCTCATGAACATTAGAAGGATTTCCAAGAAACGACATTATTAGTTGGTGTGCGTGGGCTCTAGTAACTGGTCCAATATGTGTAGCTGGTGGTGATGTGAGTGTAACATTAGTAGGGATGTCGTCATGATCCTCCCCTTCTTGAACTAAAGTCGTCCTCGACGGATGCTCATCATCCTCACCCAAATAAGGCTTCAAATCTGCAATGTTAAAAGTGGGACTAACCCCAAAATCTGCAGGCAGCTCAAGTTTATATGCATTATCATTTATTTTCTCTAACACCTTAAAAGGACCATCAACACGTGGCATTAGCTTTGACTTGTGCAATTCAGGAAACCTATCCTTATGCAAATGTAACCAAACAGGATCTCCAGGTGCAAAGACAACATGTTTTCTACCCTTATCTCCAGCAAGTTTATATTTAGCATTCATATGCTCAATGTTCTCCTTAGTTAACTCATGCATCTTTAATATCAATTCAGCACGTTCTTTAGCATCAAAATTAACCTTCTCCGAAGATGGAAGAGGCAACAAATCAATAGGTGCACGAGGTAAGATACCAAACACAACTTCAAAAGGGCACATCTTAGTAGTAGAATGCAGTGAACGATTATAAGCAAATTCAATATGAGGCAAGCATTCTTCCCACATTTTCAGGTTATTCTTCAGAACAGTCCTAAGCATAGTAGACAATGATCTATTCACTACTTCAATTTCTCCATCAGTTTGGGGGTGACATGTAGTACTAAAAAGCAGTTTAGTCCCGAACTTAGCCCATAAACATCTCCAAAAGTGGCTAAGAAATTTAGCATCATGATCTGAAACAATTGTATTTGGCACACCATGCAAGCGAATAATTTCACGAAAGAACAAATCAGCAACATTAGCAGCATCATCACTTTTATGACATGGTATAAATTGTGCCATTTTAGAAAATCTATCCATGACAACAAATATGCTATCCCTCCCCTTCTTTGTTCGAGGTAAACCTAAAACAAAGTCCATAGATATATCCACCCAAGGAACACTAGGTATAGGCAAAGGCATATGAAAACCATGAGGATTGAGTCGTGACTTAGCTTTTTGAGAGGTAGTGCAGCGAGCAACAAAATGCTCAACATCCCGTCTCATATTTGGCCAAAAGAAATATGTAGCAAGTACGTCCTTTGTCTTCTTCACGCCAAAGTGTCCCATTAATCCTCCTCCATGCGCCTCCTGTAACAACAAAAGACGAACGGGGCTAGCTGGAATGCATAGCTTGTTAGCATGGAACACAAATCCATCATTAATTTACGAACTTGTACCATGTTCTCCCTTCTTTACAATTCTCCAACACATCTTTAAATTCAGCATCATGCACATATTGATCTTTGATGGTCTCCAAACCAAATATTTTAAAGTCAAGCTGTGAAAGCATAGTATAACGACGAGAGAATGAATCAACAATAACATTTTATTTACCCTTCTTGTGTTTAATGAAATAAGGGAAAGTCTCAATGAATTCAAACCATTTAGCATGTCTACGGTTCAGTTTTGCTTGACTTTTAATATGTGTCAAAGATTTATGATCAGAATGTATAACAAATTCTTTGGGCCATAAATAATGTTGGCATGTTTCCAAAGTCCGAGCAAGAGCATATAATTCCTTATCATAAGTAGAATAATTCAGACTAGGCCCACTCAATATTTTAGAAAAGTACGCAACAGGTTTACCATCTTGTAATAACACACCTCCTAATCCAATTCCAATAGCATCACATTCAAGCTCAAAAGTCTTATTTAAATCAGGAAGTTTGAGTAATGGAGCATGTGTTAACTTATCTTTCAGTACCATGAAGGCTTCTTCCTGTGTGGTACCCCAAACAAAAGGCACATCCTTCTTTGTAAGCTCATTTAGAGGTGCAACAATGGTGCTGAAATCGCTCACAAAACGCCTATAGAAACCAGCGAGTCCAAGAAACTCCTCACTTGTGTGACCGTTTTGGGCTGTGGCCAACTCTCAATAGCTTCAATCTTTGCTTTATCAACTTCAATTCTCTGTGGATTAACAACATAGCCAAGAAAAGATACTCGGTCAGTGCAAAAGGTGCACTTCCCAAGGATACCAAACAAACGTGCATCACGTAGAGCAATAAAAATAGCACGCTGATACGTCTCCAACCTATCTATATTTTTTGATTGTTCCATGTTGTTATATTATCATTCTTGGATGTTTTATAATCATTTTATAGCAACTTTATATCATATTTTGGGACTAACCTATTGACATAGTGCCCAGTGCCAGTTGTTGTTTTTGCTTGTTTTTTACATCGCAGAATATCAGTACCAAACGGAGTACAATTACCACGAAACTTTTTTGAGATTTGTTTTGGACCAGAAGAAAAATTGGGAGCCAAGGAAGTACCTGGTGGGAGGCCCGTGGGGCCCACGATACACCAGGGCGCGCCAGAGGCCCCTGGCGCGCCGTGATGTATCGCCGAACGCTGGGAGGTCTTTTCTACCGCCTCTCAGCTCTATAAATCCTCAGAAATTCCAGAAACCCTAGAGGAGGAGACTAACACAATTCCAGCCACCGCAAGTTCTAGAACCACGAGATCCAATCTAACACCATCATGGAGGGGTTCATCCTCCTCATGGGTGCATCTCTGATGATGCGTAAGTAGTCCACCATAGACCTACAGGTCCGTATGCAGTAGCTAGATGGCTTTCTCTTTCTCTCTCTCTCTCTCTATTGATTCTCAATACAATGGTCTCTTGGAGATCTATTTGATGTAATGACTTTTTGCGGTCCAATGAAGTTTGAGTTCATGATCAGTTTCTATCCATGAATATTATTTGAGTCTTCTTTGATCTCTTATATGCATGATTATTTATAGCCTCGTATTTCTTCTTCGAATCTTTCGTTTAGTTAGGCCACCTAGATCGATTTTTCTTGCCATGGGAAGAGGTGCTTTGTGATGGGTTCGAACTTGTGGTGTCATCTCCCAGTGATAGAAGAGGCAGCGAGGCACGCATGTATCGTTGCTAATAGGGATAACAAGATGGGGTCTATTCCTACATCAATAGATCGTGTCTACATCATGTCATCGTTCTCATTGCATTAATCCATTTCTCCATGAACTAAATACACTAGATGCATGATGGATAGCGGTCGATGTGTGGAGTAATAGTAGTAGATGCAGAATCGTTTCGGTCTACTAATCTTGATCATGATATCTATATATTGGTCATTGCCTTGGATATCATCATGATTATTTGATCTTCTATCAATTGCCCAATAGTAATTTATTTACCCACTGTGTGCTATTTTCTTGAGAGAAGCCACTAGTGAAATCTACGACCCCGGGGTCTATTCTTTTAAAATATATTGCTTTCCGATCTATCTTTTTCCGCATTTTTTTCAGATCTATTATTCCAAAAACCCAAAAATACCTTGCTGCACTTCTTATTTGCATCTTTTATTTTGTGTTCTTGTGCGATCTATTTTTCCAATCTAATACAAACCAATTGATACGTCTCCAACGTATCTATAATTTTTGCTTGTTCCATGCTGTTATATTATCATTCTTGGATGTTTTACAATCATTTTATAACAACTTTATATCATTTTTTGGGACTAACCTATTGACATAGTGCCAAAGTGCCAGTTGCTGTTTTTGCTTGTTTTTTACTTCGCAGAAAATCAATACCAAACGGAGTCCAATCGCGACGAAACTTTTTGGAGATTTTTTCTGGACCAGAAGACACCCAGTGGGCCAAAGAAGTGCCGGGGGAGTGGGCCGAGGAGACCACAACCCACCAGGGCGCGCCAGGGGGGCCCCGTCGCGCCCTGATGGGTTGTGCCCTCCTCGGGGCCCCTCTCCACCACCTCTGATGCCTATAAATTCCCAAATATTCCAAAAACCCTAGGGGAGTTGACGAAACACAATTCCAGCCGCCGCAAGTTGCAGAACCTCGAGATCCCATCTAAACAGCATCACGGAGGGGTTCATCTTCCTCATAGGTGCCTCTCCGATGATGCGTGCGTATTCCACCATAGACCTACGGGTCCGTAGGCAGTAGCTAGATGGCTTCTTATCACTCTCTCTCTCTTATGATTCTCAATACAATGGTCTCTTGGAGATCTATTTGATGTAAACTTTTGCGGTGTGTTTGTTGGGATCCGATGAATTTTGAGTTCATGATGAGTTTCTATCCATGAATATTATTTGAGTCTTCTTTGATCTCTTATATGCATGATTACTTATAGCATCGTATTTCTTCCCCGAATCTTTGGTTTAGTTAGGCCGACTAGATCAATTTTTCTTGCCATGGGAAGAGGTGCTTTGTGATGGGTTCGATCTTGCAGTGTTCTTTCCCAGTGACAGAAGGGGCAGCAAGACATGCATGTTGAGGGAGTCCCGGACTAAGGGGTCCTCGGGCTGTCGGCTCATCTCTCAATAGCTGGTTTGATGGGCCATTCTCTGTAGAAGGGCCGGACACATCAAGACTCCACGTTCCAGAAGGGAGCCCCGAAGGCGCGTCGTGCACTCCAAGTCAAGATGAGAAAGTCGACATCTCCATCCTCGGCAGGAGGCCCACCATGTGTAAACCCTAGGTATCCCCCGATGTCTATATAAACCGGGAGGGTTTTAGAATGAACGACACAGAAACTCTTCTAGGGTTTTAGCTAGTCGATCTCGAGGTAGATCAACTCTGTAACCTTCATACCATCAATATAATCAAGCATGACGTAGGGTTTTACCTCCATAGGAAGACCTGAACCTGGGTAAACATCGTCTCCTTCATCCCTTTGTTACCATCGATCCTAGTCTCACAGCTCGGGACCCCCTACCCGAGATCCGCCGGTTTTGACACCGACATTGGTGCTTTCATTGAGAGTTCCGCTGTGATCGCCCAAGGAATCGATGGCTCGCGTCTTCATCAACGAAGAGGTCCGCAGCATGGACTCCTTTGTCCCTGGATCGATCTTCGCCTTCGGGAGCATCATGCTGCACGCTGACCCGACCGGCCGACTTGGCCAGGTCGGGAGTTTCACCCCTGATCAAGAAGTCAGATTTGGGAACTTAGAGTTCTCCGTTGACCCTCGGGGCGATCTCTTGCTCACCGGGCTCGCAGTCTCACCTGACGCGCCCGAGGACTCCGAGGCCTTAACCTCGGATGTCGTTTTCAACCCCGCTCACGGGGCCAATCCCGGTGACGATCTGGACCTAAGTCCGGATCAGGCTATAGCGCCAGATCGCCGGGCATCAACTCCTGCTGAATACACTTCTCGTGCGGACGCGGCGGAGGTTAACTCCGAACACGCTAGGCAGATCGACCCGATCGAGCTCTCGGTACTCGGCGAAGCTCTAGATCGGATCTTTTCGATGAAAACTACGGACGACCCAACCCCGATCCACGCTCAGATCGGCCTAGAGGTGGGTAAACAAGAACTTTTCGTCCCACCCACTACCCATCTAGTAGCCACTATCGAAGACTTAACCGATATGTTGGACTACGCCTCCGAGGAGGCAGAGGACATGGAGGAAGAGGATCACGCTCCCACCCCCGTCAACACCGGGCAATGGACCGCCACCTCCACCTATGACATCTACATGGTGGATACGCCAGCCGGTAACGGCGAGCGCACACCAGCAAACAATGGTGATGACTCAGGTGAGGCGCCATCAAGACGGCGGAAACCGCGTAAGCGATCAAAGACAAAAAAGGGAACGGAAGCTATTGCCGGCACCGGGGAAAACGATACCCTGGAAGACCTCGGCGATCCTGATATCCCCGAGTATCCGTTGGAGGACCAAGAAAGGCCGGAGGACTAGCGCGACCCCAAAGATCCGAACGACTCCGAGGATGACAACTACCTCCCCCCTGTAGAGGAGGATAGCCCGGACGACGAGGACCTCATCGTCCCCGAAACCATTGAGGATCGTGAACGGTTCAGGCAACAACTTTTAGCGACTGCCCAAAGCCTAAAGGCAAAAGCGTGTTAACTCAAGGCCGAATAAGACACCCTCAACGATAGATGGACAAGGGTTCTATCAGCCGAGGAAGAACACGGCGCCGGTCTATGGGATCAACCCAAGAGCTACCCCCGCCGGCGGTTGCTGCCACAATTCGATGACGAGCTCCCCAACATGCCGTCCCCCAAGCACACTCCATACGACCAGCTGGACCGCCCTCCCCGAGGACGAGATAGGACGGCTTGTGAGGCTGGTTATAGGCCGGCGATACCCCACAAAAGGGGAAAAGAGCCAATGGAGCCTGACGACAGGTATGACCTGCGACGTGACCTGGATGAGAGAACAGGCCGCACGAGATCCATCTACGGATCCAGAGGGTACTCCCCTGGTGGAAGGGAGGAGTACCGGCCCTGGCTCGACCGAACCAACAGAGTTCGGGACCAAAACCTGGCTAGAACAGACACCGACTACCGGCGTGATATATCCCGGGTCAGAGGCGCTGCCCACCCGCTCTACTTCACTGACGAGGTGATGCAGCATCAGTTCCCTGAAGGGTTTAAACCCATGAACATCGAGCAATACGACGGAACAACTGACCCAGCAGTGTGGATCAAGGATTTCCTCCTCCACATTCACATGGCATGAGGAGACGACCTCCACGCCATCAAGTACTTACCCCTTAAACTTAAGGGGCTAGCTCGGCACTGGTTAAACGGTCTCCCCGAAACTCTATCGGGAGCTGGGAGGACCTCGAGGATGCATTCCGATCTAACTTCCAGGGCACCTATGTACGGCCCCCGGACTCCTCTGACCTAAGCAATGTCATGCAAAAGGCACGAGAGTCCGCTCGACAATTCTGGAACCGGTTCTTGACCAAGAAAAACCAGATCGTCGATTGCCCAAACGCCGAAGCTATAGCCTCTTTCAGGCACAATATTCGGGACGAGTGGCTGGCTCGCCAGCTCGGTCAGGATAAACCCAGGACCATGTCCGCCCTCACATCACTCATGACCCGCTTTTGCGCGGGCGAGGATAACTGGCTAGCAAGGTGAAGCCACAACCCCGAAGACCCTGGTACTTCCGAAGTCCGGGATGGAAACGGGAAACCACGACGCAACAAAAACAAATGCCGGCACAACATTAGCGACGCCGATGACACGGCCGTTAACGCCGGTTTCCGCAACCCAAGATCCGGGCAGCGGAAGAAGCCTCCTAAAGGCAACCACGACGGACCCACCCCGTTGGACAAGATCATGGAGAGGCCTTGCCAGATCCATGGAACTCTGGACAAGCCCGCCAACCACACCAACCGTAATTGTTGGATGTTTAAACAGGCCGGCAACCTCGCAGCCGAGGAGCAGAGCAAAGGCCCACGTAGCGAGGACGACGAGGAGCCCCGCGGTCCGCGCAATGGAGGTCAGAAGTAGTTCCTTCCAGAGGTAAAAACTGTGAACATGATATACGCCACTCATATACCTAAAAAGGAGAGGAAGCACGCCCTTTGAGAGGTCTACGCCGTAGAGCCTGTAGCCCCGAAGTTTAACCCATTGTCGGCCTAGCCGATCACTTTTGATCGACGAGATCACCCGACCAGTATCCATCACGGAGGTTTGGCGGCCCTCGTCCTAGACCCCATTATCGATGGGTATCACCTCACTAAAGTCCTAATGGACGGAGGAAGTAGCCTCAATCTGATCTACTCAGATATGGTGAAAAAGATGGGCATAGATCCGTCAAGGATAAAGCCTAGCAACACTACCTTTAAAGGAGTGATCCCAGGTGTCGAAGCCCGGTGCACAGGCTCTGTTAGCCTGGAAGTAGTGTTCGGTTCACCCGACAACTTCCGCAGCGAGGAATTGATCTTCGACATCGTCCCCTTCCGTAGCGGTTATCACGCCCTGCTGGGCCGAACAACGTTCGCTCGCTTTAACGCCGTCCCACACTACGCATACCTCAAGCTCAAAATGCCTGGACCCAAGGGGGTCATCACTGGCAACGGCAACACAGAGCATTCCCTACGAACTGAGGAACATGCGTTGGCCCTTGCGGCCGAATTCCATTATGAGGACGGTCGGCAAACACCCAAATCGGCCATAAAGGCCCGTAAGGTTGACAAACGAGTTCGGTTTCAATCCGAACTCCCAGACTCTTCTGCTCCCCAAAAATAGGGATACGCCCCCCATTGCATAGCCCTAACGACCGCCAAACACGTGCCAAGAAAGCACAACTACGCGCTCAAGATTCCATGGGTAGCAATGGGGAGCAACCATAAAATGGTAAGTGTTCGGCTGGACCGACCAATACCAATGCACGTCCTTGGACAAAACACAGGTACCATCAAGGACCTGCTAAAAAGCATAAAGCTCAACGATACTTCGGCGACTTCTCCAGACCTTCTTCCCAAGGTCCGCTCGGCGACAACATCACTCTTAATGGGATGCAACCCCCACAGAGGAACATGAACGGACAGGCGACAAGGCACATCGAGGACGTCATGTCATCAATCGAACACTCCTGGTACAGCCTCCCCTCTGTAAATTTTATATTTCATCTACCTGTAAACAGTTGCTTCATCAATCCAAGTTATAAGAATTATTGAGAAAGTACGAAACCATTATATATGGCCATTTCATTGTCTTTTATACATCCTCCATTCTTCCCTTGGTCACACTTCTTGCGAAAACTGTTCGGTATATATTATGATGCAACCGGCTAATAGACTGGGGGCTCGAATTTAAAATCGCCTTGAAGATCACCCTAGTACAACTTGTTGTGTGTTCGACATCTTGGGTTTTGCTTTATATGCATCGGATCCGAACTATGTCTTGGGTCAATAGTTGGGTTGCCCATCTCCTGTTCTTGCCCTCTTACGTTCCGCTCGTTCGGCTAAAAGGGCAAAGGGAGAACCACTGCGATTGTGCTTCCAGCTCGTCTGGTCAAGCACCTCAGGGGAGAAAGCCGAAAACTGACCGTCATAGTAAGCGAGAACCGGTCTGCGAATCCGAGCATAAGTGTCATACTAAAAAACCGATAGCGGTTATTCCGTGTTACACGATGGGTTTTGTACTAGTACAAACCATGTGATGCTGGCTTCGGTACCGATACATCGGAACATCACAAAAACTGGGGGCTCGTCATCGGCCCCCGCATTTTTCTACACTCCCACGGCTAAGTGAAAGCGATAGAGCACCATAGTCCGATTGCCTTGTCCCGCTCGCACTACCGCCTTCGGGCGCCGATACCTCGGCTGAGGGTAAAAGTGCGGATACAAAGACACCCCCCGTAGTATCTACGTGGGGGTTGAAGCCGACGACTCGCTGCTTTTAGATGAACCGGCCACATAGGAGTCTAAATAAACATAAACTACTTATAAGACATGATAAACCATGCAACATTAATTATAAAGCATTAAAGTCTTCGGACATATTACATCACGCTCATTCATACAAAACATCTTTGGAGCATTGGGCCTCTATTGCCCGAGCACCCTCCATTACATGGGGGAAGTACAGCTCGGGGCACCTATGACTCTTGTCAGGAGGCGGATGTGCGGTGGCCATCTTGGTCGGCTGGAGCTTTGGCCAGTGCACCATGGTCCTTGCAAAGGCCATCCGCGCGCCCTCGATGCATGTAGAGCGCTTCAACACATCAACCCGAGGCGCATCATCACATAGCTTCTGCACCAGGCCGAAATAGCTGCTCGACAACGGCTCATCAGGCCACAGACGGATGCAGAGGTCCTTCATGGCCGGCTCCGCCATTCCGTGCATCTCCATCAGTTGCTTCATGTGATCAATGAGGAGAGGAGAGCGCTCGGGGGACTCAAACTACGCCCAGAATAGCCGGGCCTCATCATCCTCCACCCGGGAAGCATAAAGCTTGTTCGCATCTGCCGCACTCTTCTAGAGATCCACACGAACGCCTAAGGAATGCCACACCTGGGTGAGCAAAGCAAATTTGCTACCACCGAAGGTGCATCGCAGCGAATATGGCTTACCATCAATGATAGCCTTGACTTGGCGAACCTCCTCCTCGAAGGACCGCCTGTCCACCCGCTCCTTTTGGAGCTCGGATTTCAGCACGGCTAGCTCGGCGGCTTGTTCTTTGCCTTTCTGCTCAAGTGTGACGCCCCCGATTTCGACCGTACGCTAATCATACACACAATGCGTACGACCAAGATTAGGGACTCACTGATTGATATCACAACACAACACTAGACACAATTTAAAGTCATACAGCTTCATATTACAACCAGGGGCCTCGAGGGCTCGAATACAAAGCTCGACAAGAACGAGTCAGCGGAAGCAAATAATATCTGAGTACAGACATAAGTTAGACAAGTTTTGCCTTAAGAAGGCTAGCACAAACATAAGCTGCGGATCGAAAGAGGCGAGGCCTCCTGCCTGTGAACCTCCTAACTACTCCTGAGCGTCGGGGGCATCCTCCACGTAGTAGTAGGCTCCAGCGGTGGTGTAGTAGTCGTCTCCGGCGTACTCCTTCTCCTGGGCTCCATCGTCGGAACACAGATTCGTATCGAGGGGGAAAGAGAAAGCAAAGCAGCGGTGAGTACTCATCCAAAGTACTCGCAAGACTGACATCAGAACTATGCTAGGTATGCATCATTATCAAGGGGAGGGGTTATATCTGGACTGACTGCAGAAAGCAAGAATAACGGGAAGGCCTAGTCCTATCGAAGACTAGCATCTTCAGCATCTTCCAACATTAGAAGAGAGTAGACTGGTAGCACATATATTGTCATATTATTGTAGCAATTTTATTAAGTAACCACGCCCAGAGATTCTTCCTCGACTCCCTGCGAGGAAGCAATCTTGGAGCCACAATTCATTTCAAATTAAATCACAATTATAGTTGTATAAGGTCAAGGTACAACTCCAAGTCGTCCTGTTACCGTGGACACGGCTATTCGAATAGATTAATCATCCCTGGAGGGGTGCACCACATATTCCCCAACACGCCTAAATCACCTCCGGCCGGACACACTTTCCTGGGTCATGGCCAACCTCGGGATATCAGCACGTCGTCGCCCAACCTAGGCTCAACGAAGAGGCCAGCCCGCCGGTCTAAATCCTAAGCACGCAGGTTCATGGGCCCACTTGCCCTTGCACTCCTGCACGATGCGAAGGCGGCCGGAAGCAGACCTAGTACACTCCAGTCCAAGAGCTGCACCGTCCAGTCCAATCCGGCGCGAGCCGCTCCATTGCTGACGTCCGAAGAGCTTCGGCTGATACAACGACGCTAAGTACCCATAACTTCTCCCACATGAAGGTTAGTGCGTATTAAGGCCAACGACCTAACTCAGATCAAGTACCCAACCCATTAGCATTTTATTAATGTGGGGAAAGCACGACCCATGAAGTGCGGTCCGTCGCCCCACCCCGAGGATGTGTGGCAAGGGCCTCTCTCGCCCGTCCACGCCTCATCATCATCAAACCGTGGGTACCCCTCAGGGCCGACCCATCACCAACATGTTTCAGTATCCTGGTCATAGTAACTGTGTGTATAAAACATCAAGACGGAACCTGAGGAATCACCCTCAAACGGTCCCGCTCGATGAAACCGTCAAGGTGGACTTAGAGGAATCACCCTCGAGGGACCCACATTTGAGGGGTTGCACGACAGAGTCATCTTCGGGAGTGGTGAAGGAGGAATCATCCTCGATAACCACGACCAACTAGCTGCACTACAGAGCTAGCATCATGAGTACTTCACGAGGTGTCACCCTCGGTACTCGATAGTAGCGCTGCAGAGTCGTACAAAAAAGGGGGGTGTGGTGATGTGAGGGGCCTGGCTTGTCGGTCAGTTGACCGAGTCTTCGAGTCGTCGATGAAGAAGCAGGGGCAACTGGGACTAAGGGGTCACTAGGGTTTCATTGATCAACCTATACTAAGCAGTTGATATGATTGCAGGTATTGTAGCAGTTTATCAAAAGCAGGCTATGCATCAGAATAGGAGCTAACTAATACAGTAGCAAAATCTAATGCAAGAATAAGAGGGGAGAATGGGCGATATCAGAATGCTCAAGGGGGAGTTGCTTGCCTTGCTGCTTTACGGCAAAAGGCTGATCGTCGGCAGTGTAGTCGTACCCGGCAGCACCGTCAGTCTCGGGATCTACCGGAGAGAAGAGGCGGGAGAAACAACAATTATAGAGCACAGATGCAACATGATGCATGACATGGCAATATGCAGGGCTAGGCATGTACTAACGCAGTATTACACGTGTTAGACGGAGCGGGAGAATATCTGACGATATTTCCCGGGTCTTTGGATTGATCAGACAGATGATCCGGAGGGGAAAAGTTCCATGTTTGCTATGCTAGGAGCATGTGACAGACAAACGGATAGCGTATTCGGATTCGTGGGATTTTTCTGATCAACTTTCATGTATAAAACTTTTTCATCCGAGTTATGGATTATTTTCTATGATTTTTCAAAGATTTAAACAATTTCTGGAATTTATTCTATTTATTTAAATCAACATTATCCAGAACAGTGCAGAGTGACGCCAGCATGACGTAAAACTGACGTCAGCGGTCAACAGTGGCGGTTGAATAGTCAAACCTGACCAGTGGGTCCCAATGGTCAGCGTCACAGTAGCTAATTAGGATTTATTTAAACTAACTAATGACTAATTAGAGGGTGGACCCTACTGGTCAGAGACTGATTAGTAGTTAATTTAATTTAACAAATTAATTAACATTTTTATTATTTAGAAAAATCATTTAAATTATGCGGGGCCCAGTGGTCAGTGACTGTGGCTGCCACGTCAGCGTGTTGACCCGGTCAACGAGTCAACTGGGCCCACACGTCAGTGTCACAGGGGACCCACACGTCAGGCACGTCGGACGACGACCAGAGACTCGCCGGAATTGCGCCGGCGAGCCCGTCCCGCGGCGGCGCGCGTCGGACGTCGTCGGAAAACGGCCACAGGCGGCCATTCGGCGCGTGGTTAGGCTCGTTCGAACGAGCATTCAGCGCCGCGTCCAGTGGTGGCCATGGCATTGCCGGAATCGACCGGAATCGTTGCCGGTGACGAGGTCCGTGGCGGGGCGGTTTCGGGCGTCGGCGAAGTTGGCGTTACGGCGCGCAAACGGACGGGGCGAAGCGCTGGGGAGAATCTACGCGGCACGGCGAGCAAAGGGGACAGGGTCGCGTGACCATTTGGTCGCCGGAACGACGCCGGCGACGAGCTAGGCGGCGGTGAGTTCGGGCACGATGGGGATCGGCGCTAGGGCTTGCAAACGATGGCGAGAGGAGAGGGGGAACGGGGAGAAGCTCACAGCGGTCCCGTAGGTGTGCTAACGTGGGCTCGGGGAGGCTGGACGGCGGCGACTCGGGTGCCCGTGGGTTGAAGACGACGACGCCGACGACATTGTGGCGGCTCCGAGCTCCAACGAGCCGGCGCAGCCGACGTAGTCGAGGCCGGCGAAGATGATGGACGTGGTGCGGCGACGAGATGGAGGCGGTGGCCACGAGTTTCAGCGGAGGCCGATCATGGCGGCGCTCGGGTCAGTTGGGGGAGAGTGGGGGGAGAGGGAGAGAGGCGGCTAGGGTTCGCCAGGGGTGCGAGAGGGGCGCTCTTATCCCCTCCAGAGGCGCGGACGAGGCCGTTGTCGACCTGGGACGAGGGGGGGGCGGGGCGGCGAGCGCGGCAGCGGCGATAGCGCGCGTGCGTGAGCAGTAGGAAGGGGACGACGTGGGGAGTGGGCTGGGCCGCACTATTGACTTAGGCCCAGGCACAGTGTGCCTCTTTTCCTTTTTCTATTTTTCTTTTCTGTTTTCTTTTATAAGTTTCTATTTTATTTATTTTAGGCCATATTTCTTCACAGCAAAAATAAGTAACATGGCCCAATAAATATCCTGCAATATTTGACATGGCCACAAAAGGTTTGGGGATTTTTGGAATCTGTTTGCATTTTCCATTTAAATTAAAAAGCACTTTAAATTGATTTAAGTTGCTGTTATTGATGGTGGGGGCCACATCAACATCAAGGTGATGTTTTTTCCTAAACATTATTTGTTTGGTGATTTTTAGCAAATGTGCAACATTTTTCTTATGCTGTTTGAGGATTTATTTTATCACAATAAAATCCTAGGGCATTTAGTAGTGGAATTTGAAATGAGATTTGAAATCCATATTGATCATACACTGTTTAGCAAAATGATTAGGCACTGATCATGGTCATCACTGTGCTTAATTACAATGATCACTGCCGCCAAAATCCAGGGTGTCACAACTCTCCCCTACTAAAAGGAATTCTCGTCCCGAGAATTAAGAAGTAGAAGGAAAGAGCCCGGGGTATTCTGCACGAAGATGATCTTTGCGTTCCCAAGTGGCCTCATCTTTAGAATGATTTGCCGACTGCACCTTGAAGAACTTAGTAACTTTCTGACGAGTCCGGCGTTCAGTTTCATCGAGAATGCGGACTGGTTGCTCTTTGTAGGAAAGGTCCTGTTGCAGCTCAAGCATATCATGATGCACTGCTCGGATAGGATCCTTGAAGCAGCGATGAAGTTGCGACACATGGAACACGTCGTGAACCTGAGAAAGGTTTGGCGGTAGTTTCAGTTGATATGCCACCTTACCACGCCTTTCGAGAACAGTGAAAGGACCAATATATCGAGGAGCCAGCTTGCCCTTGATTCCGAAACGATGCGTACCTCTCATTGGCGTGACTCGAAGATAAGCCTTTTCGCCAGGTTGATAGACCATATCTTTGTGATGACGGTCATACTGACTCTTCTGACGAGACTGAGCAGCCTTCAGATTTGCATGAATAATGCGGACTTGTTCTTTGGCATGTTGGATAATATCCGGACCGATAAGTGTACGTTCCCCAGTTTCTGACCAATTCAGAGGAGTCTGACACTTACGTCCATATAATACTTCAAAAGGAGCCATCTTCAGACTAGCTTGATAGCTATTGTTGTAGGAGAACTCAGCATACGGGAGAGATTCCTCCCATTTCTTGCCGAAAGAAATGACACAAGCTCGAAGCATGTCTTCGAGAATCTGGTTGACTCTCAACTTGTCCCTGGGATTGTGGGTGGAAAGCTGTGCTGAAGGACAAATGAGTTCCCATAGCTTCCTGGAAACTTGCCCAGAATCTTGAAGTGAATAAGCTGCCACGGTCCGAACTAATCACCAATGGAATACCGTGGAGTGAAACGACTCTGGACATGTAAAGATCTGCTAGCTGACTAGCAGTAATAGTTTCCTTGACAGCCAGAAAATGTGCAACTTTGGACAACCGGCCAATGACGACAAGAATAGCATCATTACCTTTCTACGACCTGGGAAAACCAGTAATGAAATCCATTTCAACATGATCCCATTTCCATTCAGGAATAGAGATAGGTTGTAGAGTTTCAGCAGGCTTTTGATGTTCTGCTTTGATCCGACGGCAAATGTCACATTCTGAAACATAGCGTGCAATGTCTTTCTTCATGTTAGACCACCGGAATCTTCGACGAATGTCTTGGTACATCTTGCTACTACTAGGATGAAAAGACAACGGAGTGTCATGTGCTTCCTTCATGACCTCCTGAGTCATATCATGGTTTTTCTCCTTACTTGGTACCACTAAGCGGTCTTTGAAGTACAAAGCGCCATCCTCAGCAATAGTGAAGGGTGAGGGCTTTCCTTCTGCAAGATCGAGTTTAATCCTCTTGACTTCATTGTCACACTTCTGGATCCACTTGATGACATCCACAAGATCTGGTTTAGCAACCATGGTATTAAGAGAACCCTGGGAAACAACATGGAGGTTCATTTTGTAGGACCCTTCAGGAGGGGGAGCGAGATAACCCTGAGGAACAATATGGAGGTTCAGCTTGCGAAATTCTTCTTGAAGAAGGGGGTGAACCTTATGAACCTGGAGGTGATTGCAATAAGACTTGCGGCTCAAAGCATCAGCCATCACATTAGCCTTGCCCGGGGTATAAGAAATACCCACATTGTAATCTGCTATGCGCTCCATCCATCTCTGTTGACGAAGGTTCAGATCTGGTTGAGTAAACAGGTACTTCAGACTTTGGTGATCGGTGTAGATCTCGCAACGATTACCAACAAGGTATTGACGCCACTCTTTCAGTGCATGAATTACTGCAGCAAGTTCAAGGTCATGAACTGGGTAGTTCTCTTCATGAGGACGCAATTGCCGAGATGCGTAAGCAACCACTCCGCGTTCTTGCATTAGGACACAGCCCATTCCTTGACGTGAAGCATCACAATAGATGACGAAGTCCTTACGAGTATCCGGAGGAGCAAGCACTGGAGCAGAGGTCAGCTTGTCCTTAAGTGGCTGAAAGCTCTCCTGACATTTTTCTGTCCACTCTTATTTAACACCTTTGTGAAGCAGATTGGTTAAGGGTTTTGCAATCTTAGAGAAGTTCTCGACAAATCGACGGCAATAGCTAGCGAGTCCGAGAAAACTTCTGACTTGCTTGACATTCTTCGGGGGAGTCCAATCAAGAATAGCCTGACCTCATTCAGGGTTGACCGCAATACCATCCTTGGAGATCACATGACCAAGGTAGGTTACTTCGTCCATCCAGAACTCACACTTTGAATACTTTGCATAAAGTTGATGTTCTCGAAGCCTCTCCAGCATAAGACGAAGATGTTTAGCATGCTCTTCTTTATTCTTGGAGAATACCAGAATATCATCCAAATAAACACGACGAATTTATCGAGGTAGTCCATAAAAATATAATTCATCAAGCGAGAGAAGGTTGCTGGAGCATTGGTTAAGCCGAAGGACATGACGGTGTACTCGTATGAACCATAGCGAGTAACAAATGTAGTCTTGGGAATATCTTCTTCACGAACGCGGATTTGATGGTAACCCAACCTCAAGTTGAGTTTAGAAAATACTGATGAACCAGCAAGTTGATCATGCAGATCGCTGATCCGAGGAAGCGGATATTTGTTTTGAATCGTTGCTTGGTTGATGGGACGGTAATCTTGAACCAATCGATTCGTACCATCTTTCTTCTTGACAAAGAGAGAAGGTGCTCCCCAAGCAGAGGAACTTGGACGAATGAACCCTTGACGAAGTGAATTGTCAATTTCTTGTTTCAGTTCAAGGAGTTCATGCGGAGGCATCTTATATGGCCGCTTGGCAATAGGGGTGGTGCCTGGCACTAAGTCGATGACAAACTCGATAGCTCTTACCGGGGGAATCCCTGGGAGTTCTTCCGGAAAGACATCTTGGAAATCCCGGACAACTGGAATGTTTTCAATCCCTTTAAGAGGTGACTCATTTAATGCATTCAGGGCATATAGTCGGGTTTCAGCATCTCGAATAAGATGAGCATGGTAGTTGACTATCTCATTCGAAGGATGCAGAAGGTGGACAATTTTGGTGGCACAAACGACGGAAGCAGTATGTGCTTTCAACCAATCCATTCCTAGAATAAGGTCGATCTTGGAAGACTTCAATATAATGGGGGAAGCATGGAATTCCAGTCCTTCTATTTCAATGGGGACATCTTGACAAACCATTGAGGTTCGACATTGGCCAGCGGGGGTGTTTATCACTATTGGAATGTTCATCTCCTCGTACTTAATGCCATGCATGTATGCAAAATCTTCAGACATGAAAGAATGCGATGCTCCTGTATCAAACAATACAGAAGCTGGTACGGAGTTAACGAGAAGAGTACCCATCACAGTAGCAGGCTGGTCTTTAGCTTCATTCAGTTCAGCATTGTTAGCTTGAGCACGAGCCTGAGCAGGCCTGGCATTGTTGTTGCGGGGCTGGTTGGAAGGTAGTGCAAGTTGATTCTGATTCTGCCTGCATTCTCTAGCACGGTGTCCTAGGCGACCACACTTAAAGCATAGCCCATCCTCAGGACGAGAAGGGGGAACAGGAGCTCGTGGTGGCGGAGCTGGGAGCCTCGGCTGCCTAGGTAGGGGTGGAGGCAGACGAGGTGCAGCATAGGACGGCCTCGGAGCAGGAGGCGGTGCATGGTACATGTTGTAGGGGATCCAGATCTTGCGTTTCTGAGCAGATGGGCCCGAAGATGAGCCCAAGTCACGGTTGCGCTTGCTGCTGTCCTTGTAGTCCTGCAGACCCGTTTCCACTATAATAGACTTGTTCACCAAGGTGGCAAAGTTACCGAAGTCTTGAGCAAGGAGTGCCAGCTTGATATCCGGGTGGAGGCCTTCACGGAACTTCTCCTGCCTACGAGCATCAGTTGCAACGTCTTCTTCAGCATAGCGAGATAAGTCCAGAAATTCCCGCTGATAAGCATCCACTGTCTTGTTGCCCTAGACTAAGTTGCGGAATTCATGCTTCTTCTTATCCATCATTCCCTGAGGAATGTGACGAGCACGGAACGCAGCTTGGAACTCTGGCCAGGTGATGATTGTTCCAACAGGCTGTGAGCGCCTGTGACTGTCCCACCATTGTGCAGCAGGACCCTTCAGAAAATACGAGGCAAAGGTGACATAGCTAGCCACTGGGGCGCCTGAAGATTCCAACTCATAAGTGGTGTCATGGAGCCAGTCATCTGCGTCAACTGGCTGAGTTGAGCTGCGGTAGGTCGTAGGGTTGAGACGCATGAAGTCTTGCAGAGTCATTGGGGCTGGCTGCTGATTCATATTCGGCCTTGGGAACTGGTCCATAAGCCCTTGCATAAACTGGCGATTCAGTTCAAACTGTTGCATCATACCAGCCATGTATTCCGGTGGTGGTGGTGGTTCAAGCGCACCACGACCATGACCAGCTGGCCTAACCATTCTGTCAAATTTTTAACAGTGGTAGTTTAGCATTGTGTAATTGCAAAGACAAAGAATCATTCATGAAGTAAATTGCACAAAGGAGGAAGTGCAATAGATACGACATAGTACTTCAAACTTCAACATACAGATCCATACATAGGTCTATTACAAACCATAAGTTCGTTATGAAATAGACGATAGGTCCGGCATGAAAATAACCTAGACAACTAGGCGGCACACAGGCACGCGGTGGAGGGATACAACAACGAGACATAGCGATATGCTACCTCAACGTCGGGGACAACGAAAGTAACCACGGAACTGCACGTGACCCTGAATGTGAAACCTGGTGGCAGGGTCCTGCATCCCATGCACAGCCTGATGCAGAATCTGCATATCAAGCGGGAGCGCAAGTCCACGTGCGGAGTACGACCTCCAACCTCAGGCCATTCAAGACCTGGAGGAAACTCTATCCGGCGTGGGCAAAGGATGTACTCCGGATGTATCCTCGCACTGACTGCTGGCAACAACTGCACCATAGCCTTATGAAGACGAGCTCGGGTGGCGTACAGCTCGAAGTTAAGAGCCCTGACAGTGCGATCCAGAGCCTCAGTGTACTGAACCAGAACCTGTGGGTCGTAGCGACGACTCACGTAGGGGGTGCAGACCGCAGTGTAGGACCGGTCGGTACACTGCCGTGTGAAAGGGGTCATGGCCCCAACGTCGGCTGCCGTATCAACTCCAGCAGGGACATACGGGATGTATCTGTATGCCGTCTCCTCCAAACAAGGGTTCGCTGCACGGAGACGAACAGTAGCAGCATAGGCAGCATCCTGTACTGCCATCTCAACAGTCACTCCAATGCCACGGAAGGTGTGCAGCTCAGTGATTGAGAGGTCTTGTCAATCCCAGATAACCATCTCAGCCTCATACTGTTCCTGGTTGAACTCGCGGTAGTCCTCGTAAACAGTGTACTCGGGGTACCAGCGATATCCCAGCTTCTTCAAGAGGTCGACCAGAATGGCCGGGAACCCAGTCGTGTCGTGAGCAAAAGTCAGACGAACGACCTGCCTAGCGGGACGCATCTGTAACAAGAAGATTAACGATGTCAAATGACAGTGTGTGCATCATACTTCAAGGGAAACAATTGTCGACGAAACAAATCTCCGGTGGATGTGATCACGAGAACCTAATGTTAGATTTAGCAAAATCTTTAGCCCGAAAGAGAAGAGAGATCAGAACCCAGAGTATAGACGAGGAATAAAAGATCCTAATACCACCCGATTGAGATGTGGGCCCGTAAGCCACACAACAATGTTAGTAAAAGTTTTTCAAGTACTAGACTCAACTTCGGCCAAGGAATAGGAAAGGGGGTTACCTATAGGCAGTCGGCTCTGATACCAACTTGTGACGCCCCCGATTTCGACCGTACGCTAATCATACACACAATGCGTACGACCAAGATTAGGGACTCACTGATTGATATCACAACACAACACTAGACACAATTTAAAGTCATACAGCTTCATATTACAAGCCAGGGACCTCGAGGGCTCGAATACAAAGCTCGACAAGAACGAGTCAGCGGAAGCAAATAATATCTGAGTACATACATAAGTTAGACAAGTTTTGCCTTAAGAAGGCTAGCACAAACATAAGCAGCGGATCGAAAGAGGCGAGGCCTCCTGCCTGGGAACCTCCTAACTACTCCTGAGCGTCAGGGGCAGCCTCCACGTAGTAGTAGGCTCCAGCGGTGGTGTAGTAGTCATCTCCGGCGTACTCCATCTCCTGGGCTCCATCGTCTGAACGCAGATTCATATCGAGGGGGAAAGAGAAAGCAAAGCAGCGGTGAGTACTCATCCAAAGTACTCGCAAGACTGACATCAGAACTATGCTAGGTATGCATCATTATCAAGGGGAGGGGTCATATCTAGACTGACTGCAGAAAGCAAGAATAAGGGGAAGGCCTAGTCTTATCGAAGACTAGCATCTTCAGCATCTTGCAGCATTAGAAGAGAGTAGACTGGTATCACATATATAGTCATATTGATATAGCAATTTTATTAAGTAACCATGCCTAGAGATTCTTCTTCGACTCCCTGCGAGGAACCAATCTCGGAGCCACAATTCATTTCAAATTAAATCACAATTATAGTTTTATAAGGTCAAGGTACAACTCCAAGTCATCCTGTTACCGTGGACACGGCTATTCGAATAGATTAATCATCCCTGCAGGGGTGCACCACATATTCCCCAACACGCCTGAATCACCTCCGTCCGGACACACTTTCCTGGGTCATGCCCGGCCTCGGGATATCAGCATGTCGTCGCCCCACCTAGGCTCAACGAAGAGGCCAGCCCGCCGGTCTAAATCCTAAGAGCGCAGGTTCGTGGGCCCACTTGCCCTTGCACTCCTGCACGATGCGAAGGCGGTCGGAAGCAGACCTAGTACACTCCAGTCCAAGAGCTGCACCGTCCAGTCCAATCCGGCGCGCGCCGCTCCATTGCTGACGTCCGAAGAGCTTCGGCTGATACAACGACGCCGAGTATCCATAACTTCTCCCACGTGAAGGTTAGTGCGTATTAAGGCCAACGACCTAACTCAGATGAAGTACCCAACCCATTAGCATTTTATTAATGCAGGTAAAGTACGACCGATGAAGTGCGGTCTGTTGCCCCGCCTCAAGGATGTGTGGCAAGGGCCTCTCTCGCCCGTCCATGCCTCATCATCATCAAACCGTGGGTACCCCTCAGGGTCGACCCATCACCAACATGTTTCTGTATCCCGGTCATAGTAATTGTGTGTATGAAACATCAAGACGGAACCTAAGGAATCACCCTCAAAGGGTCCCGCTCGATGAAACCGTCAAGGTGGACTTAGAGGAATCACCCTCGAGGGTCCCACACTTGAGGGGTTGCACGACAGAGTCATCGTCGGGAGTGGTGACGGAGGAATCACCCTCGATAACCAGGACCAACTAGCTGCACCACAGAGCTAGCATCATGAGTACTTCACGAGGTGTCACCCTCGGTACTCGATAGTAGTGCTGCAGAGTCGTACAAAAAAGCGGGGTGCGGTGATGTGAGGGGCCTGGCTTGTCGGTCGGTTAACCGAGTCTTCGAGTCATCAATGAAGAAGCAGGGGAAACTGGGACTAAGGGGTCAGTGGGGTTTCATTGATCAACCTATACTAAGCAGTTGATATGATTGCAGGTATTGTAGCAGTTTATCAAAAGCAGGCTATGCATCAGAATAGGAGCTCACTAATACAGTAGCAAAATCTAATGCAAGAATAAGAGGAGAGAATGGGCGATATCGGAATGTTCAAGGGGGGGGGTTGCTTGCCTTGCTGCTCTGCGGCAAAAGGCTGATCGTCGGCGGTGTAGTCGTACCCGGCAGCACCGTCAGTCTCGGGGTCTACCAGAGAGAAGAGGGGGGAGAAACAATAAATATAAAGCACAGATGCAACACGATGCATGACATGGCAGTATGCAGGGCTAGGCATCTACTAACGCAGTACTACACATGTTAGGCGGAGCGGGAGAATATTTGACGATATTTCCCGGGTCTTTGGATTTATCGGACAAATGATCCGGAGGGGAAAATTTCCATGTTTGCTATGCTAGGAGCATGTGATAGACGAACGGATAGCGTATTCAGATTCGTGGGATTTTTCTGATCAACTTTCATGTATAAAACTTTTTTATCCGAGTTACGGATTATTTTCTATGATTTTTCAAAGATTTAAACAATTTCTGGAATTTATTCTATTTATTTAAATCAACATTATCCAGAACACTGCAGAGTGACGCCAGCATGACGTAAAACTGATGTCAGCGGTCAACAGTGGCGGTTGAATAGTCAAACCTGACCAGTGGGTCCCACTGGTCAGCGTCACAGTAGCTAATTAGGATTTATTTAACCTAACTTATGACTAATTAGAGGGTGGACCCTACTGGTCAGCGACTGATTAGTAGTTAATTTAATTTAACAGATTAATTAACATTTTTATTATTTAGAAAAATCATTTCAATTACGCGGGGCCTAGTGGTCAGTGACTGTGGCTGCCACGTCAGCGTGTTGACCAAGTCAACGAGTCAACTGGGCCCACACGTCAGCGTCACAGGGGACCCACACGTCAGGCCACATCGGACGACGACCGGAGTATCGCCGGAATCGCGCCGGCGAGCCTGTCCCGCGGTGGCGCGCGTCGGACGTCGTCGGAAAACGGCCACAGGCGGCCATTCGGCGCCTGGTTAGGCTCGTTTCGAACGAGCATTCAGCGCCGCATCCAGTGGTGGCCGTGGTATTGCCGGAATCGACCGGAATCGTCGCCGGCGACGAGGTCTGCGGCGGGGCGGTTTCGGGCATCGGCGAAGTTGGCATTATGGCGCGCAAACGGACGGGGCGAAGCGCTGGGGAGACTCTACGCGGCACGGCGAGCAAAGTGGACAGGGCCGCGTGACCATTTGGTCGCCGGAACGACGCCAGCGATGAGCTAGGCGGCGGTGAGTTCGGGCACGATGGGGATCGGCGCTAGGGGTTGCTAATTACGGCGAGAGGAGAGGGGGAACGGGGAGAAGCTCACAACGGTCCTGTAGGTGTGCTAACGTGGGCTCGGGGAGGCTGGACGGCGGCGAATCGACGGCGGCGACTCGAGTGCCCGTGGGTTGAAGACGACGACGCCGACGATGTTGTGGCGGCTCCGACCTCCAACGAGTCGGCGCAGCCGACGTAGTCGAGGCCGAGGAATACGATGGACATGGTGCGGCGACGAGATAGAGGCGGTGGCCGCGAGTTTCAGCGGAGGCCGATCATGGCGACGCTCGGGTGAGTTCGGGGAGCGTGGGGGGAGAGGGAGAGAGGCGGCTAGGGTTCGCCAGGGGTGTGAGATGGGCGCTCTTATCCCCTCCAGAAGCGCGGACGAGGCCGCTATCGACCGGGGACGAGGGGGGGGGCCGGGGCGGCGAGCGCGGCAGCGGTGACAGCGCGAGCGCGCGTGAGCAGTAGGAAGGGGACGACGTGGGGAGTGGGCTGCACTGTTGACTTAGGCCGAGGGACAGTGGGCCTCTTTTCCTTTTTCTATTTTTTCTTTTCTGTTTTCTTTTATAAGTTTCTGTTTTATTTATTTTAGGCCATATTTCTTCACAGCAAAAATAAGTAACATGGCCCAATAAATATCCTGCAATATTTCACATGGCCACAAAAGGTTTGGGGAATTTTGGAATCTGTTTGCATTTTCCATTTAAATTAAAAAGCACTTTAAATTGATTTAAGTTGCTGTTATTGATGGTGGGGGCCACATCAACATCAAGGAGATGTTTTTTCCTAAACATTATTTGTTTGGTGATTTTTAGCAAATGTGCAACATTTTTCTTATGCTGTTTGAGGATTTATTTTATCACAATAAAATCCTAGGGCATTTAGTAGTGGAATTTGAAATGAGATTTGAAATCCATATTGATCATATACTGTTTAGCAAAATGATTAGGCACTGATCATGGTCATCACTGTGCTTAATTACAATGATCACTGTAGCCAAAATCCAGGGTGTCACATCAAGGGCCTCGCACTTCGTGCCGGCATCCTCGAGCTCTTGCTGCACCTCCTTCACCCGGGCCTCATGCTTGGCGCTTGCAGCCTTCAAACTGGAAAGCGCAGCTGCTGCTTCTTCGGCGGCCGTCTTCTTCTCCTCGGCCTCTTGCTTTATTTTCTGGAACTCGGCCTTGAGTCTTTCAACCTCCGCAGCTGAAGCTGTGGAAGCAATAATATGCAAATAACACTGGGTCACCAGTGCGGATCATTATCAATATACAGCTCGGATATTAGAATTCGGCTTACCTTGTGCCTCGTCGAACCT
This sequence comes from Elymus sibiricus, assembly GCA_039707655.1. Taxonomy (NCBI): domain Eukaryota; kingdom Viridiplantae; phylum Streptophyta; class Magnoliopsida; order Poales; family Poaceae; genus Elymus; species Elymus sibiricus. The sequence goes on from CM077675.1 coordinate 433,894,649, forward strand.
CTTGTTCAGGCTATCAAGCTCCTCTTCGGAGATTTTGAGCTTCCGATTCAGCTCGGTCAGCTCAATGGCATTACCGGCCGCCACCGATGACGAGGCCTACAAAAAACTACATTCATTTATGTGCACCCCAACCCCCGAACTGTCAAGGACGTGGCTCTATGTTCGGTCCTCTTAAGGGATTTTTAGAACATTGCAGGACTAAATAGCACCTTGTACATCATTGTTCATTTCCTTTTTATTTGACCCCCGGATGCGTTTTTGTAAACCCATCTGGGGCTTGGGGGATACTACATATATAAAGATAGCACAAACTTAAAATTATAGTTGTTCGGGAAAAAGGTATTACATGACTCACCTGGAAGCCCGCCAAGAGACCATTGAAGGCCTCTTTCAGTCCGTTATCGACGGACTGAATCCCTTGTAAAACCGCACCCATAAGAGTGCGGTGATCCTCAAAGATGGGGGCGCTTGCTAGCGCCTCCTCCATAACCGGCCACCCAGCCGTTGGTGGCATCGGTGGTGACCGGGCAGTCCGATCTCTGATCGGGGACTGAGCCGGTAACTCCGGAGGCACAGAGTGCTCCGGAGACGTCCTCAGAGGGGGCTGGGCATTTCTTCGCCCTTCCTCTTCGGCGACCAGGGGAGCATTCTCCCCCTGGTCCTCAACAGCCTGGGGAGTTTTCTCTCCCTAGCCTTCGGCGGCCGCGGTACCAGCCTCGGCCATGGCATGGTCACCCACTCCGCCCGTGTTCGGCTCCAACGGAGCCTGGCTGGATGACACCTCCGCGGTATCCTTCGCAACCCCTGGAGATGTAGGGTGCGATGCGGTCCCGCTCTCCGCCAGCTCGGCGGGTGGAGACTCCCCATCTGATATTTGGTCGGTAGGGAGGACGCGCGGTGGGCTGCGAGACATTCTTGTACTTAAAACATTAAAGACTTTGCATAAATGACCCAGGGAGTCTTCAGATTCATACCTTTGAGCTGGGGGCTTGACCCTTAGGGTCCTTCGGGGAACCCTCTCAAAGTCCTCGGACTCTGCAACAGAGTCCGAGCTGTCATCGGCCAGGATCAACCTCGGTCGACGCGCCCTCTTCGGGTCGGGAGGAGGTACATCCTCCGCGGCGTCCTGCGACGCCGCCCTCTTTCTTGTGAGGGGGGAAACCCCTTCCCCCCGTCTTTGTGCTGTTCCTCGTGGCTAGAGGAAGCATGGGTTTCCTCAGACATGGCGTCCGGATGGTCCTTTATGCGGAGGCCCTCTCTGGCCTTCTTCTTTTTCTCTTTCTTTTCGGGCGCCGAGTACGGCGCCACGACAAGCATCGCCGCCAACAGCTCCGACCTGGGGTCTTCGGGTTGTGGGGCCGGACAGTTAACCTTCGCGGCTTTGCTCAGCCACTTCTGCAAAAGTAGGGAGAAGGCGTTCAGACTTTTCTGCCATAGAAACAGAGTCAATGAATTGAAATTATACCATACCTTGGTCGGTGGGTTGTCGGCGCTTAGGCCCATATCCTCTTCCTTGGCCGGCCAGCTCTTTTGAGGCTTGAACAAAGCCCTCCACAGCTTCTCAGGGGTGGTGCGGAAGAATTGGCGCATGGTAGGCTCGTCGTCAGGACGGTAAGCACACATGGGGGATGCCCGGCGCTGGCAGGGGAGGATACGGCGATGGAGCATGACCTAGACCACGTTGACCAGCTCCACCTTGGCCTCGATCACCGAGGTAAGGCACTTCTGCAGCAGCTTCACCTCAGCGTCCGATCCCCAGTCAAGGCCCTTCCTGAGCCACGAGGTCAATCTCGTTGGAGGTCCGGATCTGAATTCGTCAGGCGCCGCCCAGCTCTCATTGAGGGAGTCCTGGTTTAAGGGGTCCTCGGGAGGCCAACATATTTCTTATGGGCCGGACTATATGGGCCGCTTACCGACCATTGGATTGATCGAAGACCCTGTCTCCAGGAAGGAAGCTTCAGGAATCGTGGCGTAACCTCCACGTTTGGAATAGTGAATAGGCATGTTTATCCCTTCGACGTGTAACCGACCATGTGTAAACCCTAGGTACCCTCGGCGTCTATATAAGCCGGAGGGTTTTAGGTTATAGACAAGAGAGAACTCATCTAGGGTTTTAGCTATTCGATCTCGAGGTAGATCAACTCTGTAACCCTTATACCATCAATATAATCAAGCAGGACGTAGGGTATTACCTCCATAGGAGGGCCCGAACCTGGGTAAACATCGTCTCCCTCATCTCCTGTTACCATCGATTCTAGTCTCGTAGCTCAGGACCCCCTACCCGAGATCCGCCGGTTTTGACACCGACATTGGTGCTTTCATTGAGAGATTCCGCTGTGATCGCCAAAGGAATCGATGGCTCGCCTTGTCATCAACGAAGAGGTCCGCAATGCGTACACTTTCGTCGACGGACAGATCTTCGCTTGCGGCAGGATTGTGCTGCACGCCGACCCGACCGGCCATCTAGGCCATGTCGGAAGTTTCGCCCCTGGTCAAGAGGACAGATTCAGGAACCTAGAGTTCTCCGTAGACTCTCGGGGCGAGCTGTCACTAACCGGGCTCGCGGTCTCGCCTGCCGCGCCCGAAGACTCTGAGGCTTTAACCTCAGATCCATCTTTCGGTCCCGCCCACGGGATCTACCCCGGCGAGGACCCGACTCTCAGTCCGGACCCGGTCATAGTGCCAGTCGCCCGGACACCTGTTCTTGCCGAACACTCCCCCCGCGCGGACGCATCGGAGGTTAACTCCGGAAGCTCTGAGCAGGCCGACCCGATCGAGCTCTCGATACTCAACGAGGCCCTAGATCGGATCTCGTCGATGAAGATTACAGACGACCCAACCCCCGATCTGTGCTCAGATCGGGCCCAAGGCGGGTCAGGACGAATTTTTGGTCCCACCCACCAGCCACTTGGTTGCCACTGTCGAGGATTTAACCGACATGTTGGACTATGCCTCTGAGGAGGCAGAATACATGGATGAGGAGGATCGCGCCCTCACCCCCGTTAACACCGGGCGGTGGACTGTCACCTCAACATACGACGTCTACATGGTGGACACTCAGAAAAACGATGGCGAACAATCAGGTGAAGCGCCCTCAAGATGCCGAAAGCCGCATAAACGGTCAAAAGGAAAAAAGGGAAGAAAAGCTATCGACGGCACCGGGGACGGAGACACCGTGGAAGACCTCGGCGATCCCGATATCCCCAAACACCCGTTAGAGGGTCAGGAGAGGCCGGAAGACCGGCGCAACCCCGACGATCTAAATGATTCCGAGGACGACAATTACCTCCCCCCTATCGAGGAGGAGGACATACCGGAAGCCGATGACTTCGCAATCCCCGATAATCCTGAAGATCAGGAATTGTTCACGCAACAGCTTATAGCCACGGCCCGCAGCCTGAAAGAAAAAGAACGGCAGCTTAAAGCCGAACAAGACAACCTCAATGATAGATGGACAAGAGTCCTCTCAGCTGAGGAAGGATACGGTACCGGTCTATCGGACCAACCTAAGAGCTATCCACGCAGAAGGATGCTGCCACAATTCGATGACGAGCTCAGTGATACGCCGTCTCCCAAACATACCCCATACGACAAGCCAGACCGCCCTCCTCGAGGACGAGACAAGACGGCTGACAACACCGGCTATAGGCCGACGATGACCCGTAGACGGGGAAAAGGGCCACTAGAGCCCGATGACAGGTTCGACCTGTGACACGACCTGGACTACAGAGCAGGTCGTACGCGATCCATCTACGGATCCAGAGGATACTCACCCGATAGATGGGAAGGGCACCGGCCTTGGTTCGACCACAATAATAAAGGCCGGGAACTAAACCAGGCTAGGACAGACGCCGATCACCGGCGCGAAATAGCTCGGGTCAGAGGCGCTGCCCACGCACTGTGCTTCACGGACGAGGTGATTGCTACTTCTCGAGCATGCGTTGGTTTTCCCTTGAAGAGGAAAGGGTGATGCAGCAAAGTAGAAAAGTATTTCCCTCAGTTGTTGAGAACCAAGGTATCAATCCAGTAGGAGATACAAGCAAGTCCCCAATAGGTGTACCTACACAAATAATCAAACACTTGCACCCAACGCAATAAAGGGGTTGTCAATCCCTTCACGGTTACTAGCAAGGATGAGATCTGATAGAGATAGATAGATATGATTGCTTGAAAGTAAAGTAAAACAAAAGTAAAAACAATGCAGCAAGATATTTTTGGTATTTTTGGTTTTAGATCTGAAAGTATAAGATGGAAGATAGACCCGGGGACCATAGGTTTCACTAGAGGCTTCTCTCATGAAGGAAAATAATATGGTGGGTGAACAAATTACTGTCGAGCAATTGATAGAAAAGCGAATAATTATGAAGATATCCAAGGCAATGATTATGCATATAGGCATCACGTCCGTGTCAAGTAGACCGAAACGATTCTGCATCTACTACTATTACTCCACACATCGACCGACTCCTGCCTGCATCTAGAGTATTAAGTTCATGAAGAACAAAGTAACGCATTAGGTAAGATGACATGATGTGGAGAGATAAACTCAACCAATATGATGAAAACCCCATCTTTTTATCCTCGATGGCAACAATACAATACGTGCCTCGCTACCCCTACTTTGTCACTGGGTGAGGACACCGCAAGATTGAACCCAAAACTAAGCACATCTCCCATTGCAAGAATTACCAATCTAGTTGGCCAAACCAAACCAATAACTCAAAGAGACTTGCAAAGATATGAAATCATGCATATAAGAATTCAGAGAAGATTCAAATAATATTCACAGATAATCTGAACATAAACCCACAATTCATCGGATCTCGACAAACACACCGCAAAAGAGTATTACATCGGATAGATCTCCATGAAGATCATGAAGAACATGGTATTGAAGAACAAAGAGAGAGAAGAAGCCATCTAGCTACTAGCTATGGACCCGAAGGTCTGTGGTGAACTACTCATGCATCATCGGAGGGGCAATGGAGTTGATGTAGATGCCCTCCGTGATCGATTCCCCCTACGGCAGATTACCGGAAAAGGCTCCAAGATTGGATCTCACTGGAACTGAGGCTTCCGGCGGCAAAAAAGTATTTTCGTGGCTCTTTTTGGTATCTAGGTAATATTTGTGAATTTATAGGCCAAAGAATAGGGTTAGGGGGGCTGCCGTGGGGCCACAAGTCAGGGGGGCGCCCCCCCATAGGGCGTGCCCCTGTGGCTTGTCGCCACACGGCGGCTCTCCTGCCTTCATCTCCAAGTCTTCTGGGTTGCTTCTGGTCCAAGAAAAATTATTCCGAAGATTTTATTCCGTTTGGACTCCGTTTAATATTCCTTATCCGCAATACTCAAAAAACAAGGAAAAAACAAAAACTGGGACTAGGCTCTAGATTAATAGGTTAGTCCCAAAAATAATATAAAATAGCATATTAATGCATATAAAACATCCAAAACAGATAATATAATAGCATGGAACAATCGAAAATTATAGATACGTTGGAGATGGATCGCCTCAAGGGGGAGCTCGAGACGCGCGGGGCCGCCATTGCTCATGCGGAGGAGGCGCTAGAGAGGGAGAAGAGCGCGGGCCTTCAGTTCGCCCTCGAGATGGACGAGGCCTTCCAGAGTAAGCTTTGTTTGAGTCTTTTCTTCCTTTTCCGATTGCTTTTGTTTTGCCTTTGTCTTGTTCGTTGATTCTTCTCCCCCCTTAGGCCGGTTCCCGGAGACCCAGCGCCGCGCCGAGCGGGCTGTGGTGGATCACCGGGAGTGCCTGCGGCAGCGCGGGAAGGAGGTTGAAGAGGATGCCGGCTGGGACGTGGCGGAGCTTGCGCTGGCCATTGAGAACCGGCTGATCCACGTCCAGCGCTGCACGGACCGGCTCCAGACGGCCGGCAAAGAGGTGATCGCGGCCCTCTGGCCGGGTCGTGGGGCGCCGGTGGGTCGCGTGGCGCTGTGGCTGGAGAACGCGGTGGCCCGGCTCGGAGTTTGGAAGGCGTCGGCGGCTCGGGCCGGGGCGCGGATGGACCTTTGGTTCGTCACGTCGTGGTACCCTGGCGTCAATCTGGACCGGCTGGCCACGATGCGCGATGTCCCCGAGGCGGAACGGATCGCCCGGGAAAACGCCCTCGTCCGCCGGGCCAACGAGCTAGCCTCGTACGTCGACCCGGACGAGCTTCTGCCGGCGCTTGGCGAGGATGGCGAGCCGGTGGCTGAAGACTCCTTCGGCAACCCCCAAGGCCCTGAAGACAATGAGGTTGCCGGTGAGAGCACTGACTCCAGCAGCGGCAGCGATGCCGAGACCATGGAGGAAGAGCCGGCTGGCGACGCACCGGTAGCTTGAGCGGTCCTGTGCACTTCGTACCCCTTTTTTTATCTTGTTAAGAAACTTGTTAGTCTGAGAAGACGCATTTCCACCCACTGGGGGTGTATTGTCAGGACTCCTTGGCCAGCGGCCTCTTGCTTATGGATCCGTTTGAAGTTTAAAGCATTTGCGTGCCGGCTCCTCCCTGCCCCTTTGCCTTTCGACTCGTATTTCACGCACGGGTTCCTTCCGGATTCCGCCCCGCCTGTCAGCCAGCCGGGAGCCGGTCTGGGACAGGGACGGGGCATCGTCCTTAGGGAAAACGCGCGGTTCTTAGAGTCATCCAGCTAGGGTCGGAGCGAGCCGGCAGAGGCGGGTTTCTAGAAGGAATTCGGCCGGGTTGGGCCTGCCCTGCTGCCACTCTTTAGGAGGCGTTCGCGTGGTAAGTGCTTTTCTACCCCGTGGTTCCGCCAGCCAGACAGCCGGGGGCCGGTCTGTGGCTGGGTAGGGAGGGTAGGAAAAGGTTGCCTGCCCACGCTACTTGTCTGCTTTGGAGAAGAGCCGGCGAGCCCCCGGGCCAGGGAGCCGGACCCGGGTGCCCTGCTTAAAAGAATGACGAGCCTTCGAAAGAAATGAAAAAGGGGCATGCCCCAAGTGCCGGCTTGGGGCCCCCATTGCATTCATAAGGAAAGATACATACATACATGGGTTTTTTTCTTAACAGTAGAACGGTCGGAGGAGTGCTGCGTTCCATGGGCGTTCCGTTTCCTCGCCGGAGGCATCTCTTTTGCGCTTCTGCGATTTCTGGGCATCTATCAGGTAGTATGCGTTGTTGTGCAACGCCTTGCTGATGATGAACGGGCCCTCCCATGGGGAGGACAGCTTGTGCTGGCCGGTAGTTCGATGGACCCGTCTGAGCACCAAGTCCCCCTCGCGGAAGGAGAGGGGCCGGATCCGCTTGCTGTGGTAGTGCCGGAGCTTCTGCTGGTAGATGGCCGTCCGGCTCAGGGCCAGCTCGCGTGCTTCTTCGAGTAGGTCGACGCCGTCTTCTCTTGCTTCCTTTGCGTCCTTCTCCGTATACAGGGCGACCCGAGGCGAATCGAACTCGACGTCCGTGGGGATGATCGCCTCGGACCCGTAAACGAGGAAGAAAGGGGTGTAGCCGGTCGACCGGTTAGGAGTGGTCCTGAGGCTCCAGAGGACAGCCGGCAGCTCGTCGACCCAGCTGCCGGCTGACCGCAAGAGGGGAGCCACGAGCCGGGGCTTGAGGCCTTCTAGGATCAAGCCGTTCGCCCTTTCTGCCTGGCCATTTGACTGCGGGTGGGCCACCGACGCGAGGTCAAGCCGGATGCCCTCCTGGGAGCAGAAACGCGCGATCGCGCCCTTTGCGAAATTCGTGTCGTTGTCAGTGACGATGCTGTGGGGGACGCCGTAGCGGACCATGACATCCTTGATGAACCGGACGGCCGTGGGGCCATCCAGTTTCTTGATGGGTCTGGCCTCGATCCACTTGGTGAACTTGTCGACAGCCACCAGCAGATGCGTCATGCCGCCTCGGGCGGTCTTGAAGGGTCCTACCATGTCCAGCCCCCAGACGGCAAAGGGCCACGAAAGTGGGATGGTCTGGAGCGTTGTGTGCTGAAGCGTTGGCAGCCTTCGCACTTGTCGACCAGCTGCTTGGCCGCCTCCAAAGCAGTCGGCCAGTAGAAGCCGTGGCAGAACGCCTTGGCCACCAGGGTTCTGGAGGCGGCGTGGTGACCGCACTCGCCCTGGTGGATGTCAAGAAGGATCTCTTGCCCTTTCTCCGGCTCGACGCAGCGTTGAAAAACGCCGGTGGTGCTGCGATGAACCAGCTCGTGGTTGACGATGCTGTAGGCCGGGGCTCGGCGTTGGACCTGCCGGGCCTTGTCTTCGTCAGGAGGGAGCTCGCCGCGCAGTAGGAAAGCCAGGATGGGCTGTGCCCACGAGGGGGCCGAGACGGGGGTCGGTTCGAGCTCGAGTGGGACGCCGGGGGCAACCGGAGCCAGCCCGTCAGTCCCCGGGACCGGCTCGCCAGCCCCCGGGACTGGGTCAGCGGGGAGCACGGCGAACGCCGTCAGGACGGTCGTAGGGTCGGAGCTAGCCGCCGTGGGGATGCCGGACGCTGGAGCCGGCGGCCGTGGAGTCGATAACTTGATCGATCCATGGCAGGGCGAACGGGTCTTTGGAAAATGCCTTGTTCAGGCTCGTGTAGTCGATACACATGCGCCACGTCCTGTTTTTCTTCAACACCAGGACTGGGTTGGCCAGCCAGTCCGGGTGGAACACCTCCATGATGAAGCCGACTGCGAGCAGCCGGGCGATCTCTTCTCCTATGGTACGCTGCTTCTCCTCGGAGAAACGGTGCAGGGGTTGCTTGACCGGCTTTGCATCCGGCCGCACATGAAGTTTGTGCTCGGCGAACTTCCTTGGAACACCGGGCATGTCTTTTGGAGACCATGCAGAGATGTCCCGATTCTCACGGAGGAAGTCGATGAGCTCGCCTTCCTATTCGCTGCTGAGGTTGGCGCCGATGGTGACGCACTGCTTGGGGTTGGCCGGGCGAGCGGCACCTGCCTGGTGTCTTTGGACGGCTGGAACGACGCCCCGCCGGTTGTCTGGGACGGAGGAGCCTGCACGGCCGGCACGTTGGAGGCGTGCGCCACGAGCCGGTCGAGCTGCCGCTTCTCCTCCGCTATCTCCAGGGCCTCGGCCAGCCGGCTGCCATCACGAGCGCACTCGATCGACATCTTGTAGTTGCCGGCGATGGTGATGATGCCCTTGAGGCCCGGCATCTTGAGCTTGAGGTAAGCATAATGGGGGACCGCCATGAATTTGACGAGGGCCGGCCTGCCAAGCAACGCGTGGTAGGGACTGTCGAGGTCCACCACCTCGAACCATATTGGTTCGCGGCGGAAATGGCTCTGGTCGCCGAAGAGGACATCGAGCTCGATCTTGCCGATGGGGGCGCAGGACTTTCCCGGCACGATGCCGTGGAAGACCGTCCGGCTTGCTCGCAAATCTTTCTCCGTGATCCCCAGCTTGAGCATTGTGTCACGATAGAGGATGTTGGTGCCGCTACCTCCGTCGACCAATACCAACGAGAAACGGCAGGTGCACCTCTCGGAGACGATGGTGGGGTCGAGGACGAGAGCGTGGCTGCCCGGGTTTGGCATCACGGCCGGGTGGTTCGCCCGGCTCTAGGTGACCGGCTTCTCGGACCAGTGCATGAACTGGGGGACCGAGGGTGCGGTGGCGTTCACCTCGTGTCGGCGCTGACGCACGCTGTGCTTGTCGGTGGCCTCGCTGGTGAAGACAACGTAGGACCCGTCCTGGCGAGGGAAATGGTCGTGGAGGCGGACGTCATTGGCGGCCAGGGCCGGAGCAGGCGGCGGGGCCTGGGCCGGAGCCGGCTCGCGGGGAGCTGGAGGCGGAGGAGCCGGAAGGCCCTCGCCTCGGGCCAGCCGCTGGGAGAAGCTGCACTGTCGGAGCGTGTGGGTGGCCGGCTTGGCCCCAGAGTGGTGCTTGCAGGGTAGGTCGAGCATTTGCTCGAAGGTAAGCTTGGGCTGCCAGGCGGCCTTGCCGGTGCGCTGACGCTGGCTGGGGGCCTGGGCAGCCGGTTGCTCTTCTTCAATGGTGGCGACCTACCGGCTCCTGTAGCGGGAGTCCGGCTGGTCGGGCTTGCGTTTGTTGTTCTGCTGTTGCCGGTTGTCGGTGGCCGCCCGCGGCGTGGCGGGCGGCGGAGTCGGTTTGGCCGGCGTGGCGACCTTCACCCGCATTGCGGAGTCGGCCGTGTCGTATTTGTCCGCCTTGGCCGTTAGGTCCGCCAGGGTGGCCGGCTCAGAGCACAAGAGTTTGTGCTTGAGGTGAGTGCCGTCGCAGCAACCCTCGATGAAGTACTGGATGGCTTGCACCTCGTGCACCCCCTCGCAGGAGTTGCAAAGCTCGGTCCAGCGCGTGAGGTAGTCTCGGAGGGGCTCCTCCGCCCCCTGGACGCACATGGCCAGCTCGCGGGGCCGACCTGGCCGCTTGTAGGTGCCGGTGAAGTTGCGGACGAATGCTTCCTCGAAGTCCATCCAGGTGTTGATGCTGTCGGCCGACAGGCTGTTAAGCCAGGTCCGGGCCGAGCCGGTTAGCATAAGGGGGGCATAGCGCACAGCTACCCGCTTGTTTCCCTTGGCGATGCCGACCGCCGTGGTGTAGTCGACCAGCCAGTCCTCCGGCTTGGCGGAGCCGCTATACTTCGGGGTGTCGCGTGGGAGAGTGAAATCGGCCGGAAACGGCTCCTTGCGAATCCGGGGGCCGAAGCATGCAGGGCCGATCGAGCCCTCCTCCTCGAGGAGGGCTGACTGCGCCAGCCGCTCGATTCGGGTCCGTGCGTCGTTCTCGCTCCGCGGGACACGCGGGCCGAGCCGAGCGGCGAGCTCAGGGTGAACAGTTGGGGCAGGAGAGCGGGCACGCTCCCGCCGCGGAGGCGGGGTATGGTCCCGGCTGCGCCGGCTGCCGCCAGCCGGCGCCTCGTTGCGGTGGTTGCTGCCAGCCGGGTCGTTGCTGCGCCCGCTATTCACGGCCGGCTGCTCGTTCCCGCGCAGCTGGGAACGCCGAACGTTGCTTCCCTCGGCCCGCCGGCCGGAGGGGTAAGGGGAACTGGAGTGCTGGGCCGGCTGGTAATAATGTCCTCTAGCTTTCCAATTCTAGAGGAATCTTGATCCAGTTTTTCATTAACTATGGGTTCTTTTTCCCTAAGGCTTTTTAAAGTAACTCCTACCTTAGATCCATATTGAGTGATATGATTATGAATCTTTTTATCCAAGTTTTCAATGAGCTCAATAGTAGCAACTTTATTTTCAATAATATCAAGCCTTCGCATCACATGTTCCAAAGTTAAGATTGTTTCATTTACCATGAGACGGGGTGAACCTACCAAATTTATCATAGCATTATAAGAATCGAAGGTATTGCTTCCCAAGAAATTTCCTCCCGTAATGGTATCTAAAACGTATCTATTCCAAGGAGAAACACCCACATAAAAATTGCGAAGGAGAACGGTAGTAGATTGCTTACGAGTAGATCTATTTTGAGCATTGCAAATTCTATACCAAGCATCTTTTAAGTTCTCTCCCTCCCTTTGCTTAAAATTAAGAACTTCACTCTCGGGAGTACTAGCTATAGTGGTAAGGCTAGCCATGAATTCAAGCAATCTAACACACAAGCAAACGAAAAGCAAACGAAAAGATGAACGGAAGAAGGGCGAATAAAAAGGCAAATCTTTTTGGAAAATCGTTTTAGAAGTGGGGGAGAGGAAAACGAGAGGCAAATGGCACCTAAAGTAAATGCAAGAGATGAGTTTGGGATGGGTACTTGGTAGGCTTGATGTAGATCTCCGCGGCAACGGCGCCAGAAATCCTTCTTGCTACTTCTCGAGCATGCGTTGGTTTTCCCTTGAAGAGGAAAGGGTGATGCAGCAAAGTAGATACGTATTTCCCTCAGTTGTTGAGCACCAAGGTATCAATCCAGTAGGAGATACAAGAAAGTCCCCAATAGGTGTACCTACACAAATAATCAAACACTTGCACCCAACGCAATAAAGGGGTTGTCAATCCCTTCACTGTTACTTGCAAGGATGAGATCTGATAGAGATAGATAGATATGATTGCTTGAAAGTCAAGTAAAACAAAAGTAAAAATAATGCAGCAAGATATTTTTGGTATTTTTGGTTTTAGATCTGAAAGTATAAGATGGAAAATAGACCCGGGGGCCATAGGTTTCACTAGAGGCTTCTCTCATGAAGGAAAATAATACGGTGGGTGAACAAATTACTATCGAGCAATTGATAATTATGAAGATATCCAAGGCAATGATTATGCATATAGGCATCACGTCCGTGTCAAGTAGACCGAAACGATTCTGCATCTACTACTATTACTCCATACATCGACCGACTCCTGCCTGCATCTAGAGTATTAAGTTCATGAAGAACAGAGTAACGCATTAGGTAAGATGACGTGATGTAGAGGGATAAACTCAAGCAATATGATCAAAACCCCATCTTTTTATCCTCGATGGCAACAATACAATACGTGCCTCGCTACCCCTACTTTTTCACTGGGTGAGGACACCGCAAGATTGAACCCAAAACTAAGCCCTTCTCCCATTGCAAGAATTACCAATCTAGTTGGCCAAACCAAACCAATAACTCGAAGAGACTTGCAAAGATATGAAATCATGCATATAAGAATTCAGAAAAGATTCAAATAATATTCATAGATAATCTAAACATAAACCCACAATTCATCGGATCTCGACAAACACACCACAAAAGAGTATTACATCGGATAGATCTCCATGAAGATCATGAAGAACATGGTATTGAAGAACAAAGAGAGAGAAGAAGCCATCTAGCTACTAGCTATGGACCCGAAGGTCTATGGTGAACAACTCACGCATCATTGGAGGGGCAATGGAGTTGATGTAGATGCCCTCCGTGATCGATTCCCCCTCCGGCAGATTACCGGAAAAGGCTCCAAGATTGGATCTCACGGGAACAGAGGCTTCCGGCGGCGAAAAAGTATTTTCGGGGCTCTTTTTGGTATCCAGGGAATATTTGTGAATTTATAGGCCGAAGAATAGGGTTAGGGGGGCTGCCGTGAGGCCACAAGCCAGGGGGGCGCCCCCCTAGGGTGCGCCCCTGTGGCTTGTCGCCACATGGCGGCTCTCCTGCCTTCATCTCCAAGTCTTCTGGGTTGCTTCTGGTCCAAGAAAAATTATTCCGAAGATTTTATTCCGTTTCGACTCCGTTTAATATTCCTTATCTGCAATACTCAAAAACAAGGAAAAAACCGAAACTGGCACTAGGCTCTAGATTAATAGGTTAGTCCCAAAAATAATATAAAATAGCATATTAATGCATATAAAACATCAAAACAAATAATATAATAGCATGGAAAAATCAAAAATTATAGATACGTTGGAGACGTATCAGTGAAGCAACATCAGTTCCCGGAAGGGTTTAAACCCGTAAACATAGAACAATACGATGGGACAACTGACCCAACCGTATGGATCGAGGATTTCCTCCTCCACATCCACATGGCACGAGGAGATGACCTCCATGCCATCAAGTACCTACCCCTGATTCTTAAGGGGCCAGCTCGGTACTGGTTAAATAGCCTCCCTGAAAACTCCATTGGGTGCTAAGAGGATCTAGAAGATGCATTCCGATCTAACTTCCAGGGCACTTATGTTCGGCTGCCGGACTCCTCCGACCTAACCAACGTCGTCCAGAAGCCAGGAGAATCCGCGCGGCTATTCTGGAATCGGTTCTTGTCCAAGAAAAACCAGATCGTTGACTGCCCGGACGCCGAAGCAATAACCTCTTTCAGGCATAATATTCGGGATGAGTGGTTGGCCTGTCAGCTCGGCCAGGATAAACCAAGGACAATGTCCGCCCTTACATCACACATGACTCGCTTTTGCGCGGGCGAGGATAACTGGATAGCAAGACGTAGCCACAACCCCGAAGACCCCGGGACCTCCGAAGTTCGGGATGGAAACGGGAAACCAAAGCGCAACAAGAATAAGCGCCGGCACAACAATAGTGATGCCGATGACACGGCCGTTAACGCCGGCTTCCACAACTCCTGGCCTGGGCAGCGGGAGAAGCCTCCTAAAGGCAATCGCGACGGACCCACCCCGCTAGACAAGATCATGGAGACGCCTTGCCAGATCCATGGCACTCAAGAGAAGCCCGCCAACCAAACCAACAAACTGTTGGGTATTCAAACAGGCCGGCAAGCTCGCATCCGAGGACCAAGGCAAGAACCCACGCAGCGAAAACGAGGATGAGCCCCGCGGTCCGATCGGTGGCGGACAAAAGAAATTCCCTCCAGAGGTAAAAACAGTAAATATGATATACGCCACTCATATACCCAAAAAGGAGAGGACGCACGCCCTTCGAGAGGTCTACGCCGTAGAGCCTGTAGCCCCGAAGTATAACCCATGGTCGGCATACCCGATCACCTTCGATCGACGTGACCACCCGACCAGTATCCGTCATGGGGGTTCGGCCGCCCTCGTCCTAGACCCCATCATAGACAGGTATCACCTCAGTAAAGTCCTAATGGACGGAGGAAGTAGCCTCAATCTGATTTACTCAGACACGGTGAAAAAGATGGGCATAGATCCGTCAAGGATCAAACCCAGCAACACTACCTTTAAAGGAGTGATCCGAGGCGTCGAAGCCCGGTGCACGGGCTCTGTAAGCCTAGAAGTAGTGTTTGGCTCGCCCAATAACTTTCGAAGCGAGGACTTGATCTTCGACATCGTACCTTTCCGCAGCGGCTATCATGCCCTGCTCGGCCATACAGCGTTTGCTCGCTTTAATGCCATCCCACACTACGCATACCTCAAGCTCAAAATGCCCGGCCCCAAGGGGGTCATTACTGTCAATGGCAACACAGAGCACTCCCTCCGAACTGAGGAACATGCGTTGGCCCTGGCGGCCGAATTCCATTACACTGATGATCGGCAAACGCCGACATCTGCCGTAAAAGCACGTAAGGCTGGGAAGCGAGCTCGGTTTCAACCTGAAGTACAAGAACCTTCTTCTCCCCATAAATAGGGACTCGCCCCCCATCGCACAGCCCTAGAACCAGCAAAGTACGTGCCGAGGAGGCACAACTTCGCACTCAAAATTCCATGGGCGGCGGTGGGGAAACACTATCAAAGGTAAGTGTTCGGCTAGACCGAACTATCACCGTTAAATGTCTTCGGACATACTACGGGTACCATCAATTACCTGCTAAGGCATAAAGCTCATTCACACTTCGGTGACTTCTCAAGATTCTTGTCCAAAGTCCGCTCGCCGAACAGCAAGACCCATAGTGGTATACAACTCCTTAGGAGACGCAGGAGCGGACAAACGATAGGGCCCACCGAGAACGTCAGGTCACCCATCGAAGATCCCTGGTACAACCCCTCCTGTAAAGTTCATATTTTATTTTCAAATACCTGTAAATAGTCGCATCGGCAATTTGAATAATAAGAGTTGTTGAGCAAAATACAGATCCTTTATACATGATCACTTCGCTGTCTTTTTTGGACACACCCTCTATTTTCTCCCACTTCCTGCGAACCTGTTTGGTACTCATTACGATGCTACCGGCTAATAGACCGGGGGCTCGAACATAAAAAATTGCCCTAAGCACAATTTATTTTGCGTTTGGCGTCTTGGAATTCCGCTTTATATGCATTGGTTCTGAACTATGTCTTGGGTCAATAGTTGGGTTGCCCGGCTCCTCTGTTTGCCCCTTTACGTTCCGCTCGTTCGGCTAAAAGGGCAAAGGGAGAACCACTGCGATTGTGCTGCCGGCTAGCCTGGTCAAGCACCTCAGTGGAGAAAGCCAAAAACTGATTGTCACAGTATGCGAGAACCGGTCTGCAAATCCGAGCTTAAATAAACCTCGTTAGAGGTTATTCCGTGTCATGCGATGGGTTTGGTATTAGTACAAACCATGTGATATCGGATTTGGCCGCGGTTCATCCGAACATCACAAACCCTTGGGGGCTAGTCATCAGCCCCCCGCACTCCTTTTCTCGTGCCCCTATGGCTAAGTGAAAGCAATAAAGCATTATGGTCCGATTGCCTTGTCCACCCCACACTACCGCCTTCGGGTACCGATAGCTTGGCTAAGGGTCACAGTGCGTTGGCAGCGACACCCCGTGTAGTATCTACATGGGGGCTGAAGCCGACGACTCGCAACTTTCAGTTTCAACGGCCACGCAGGAGTTATAAAGGATGCAAAACACGAAAGACATGATAAACCATGCATCTTAAATATAAACGCGTTAAAAGGTCTTCGGACATATTACAACGCATTTACTCATAAATGTTTTCTCTCGAACATTGAGCCTCTATTGCCCGAACACCCTCCATAACTACGGAGAAGTATCGCTCAGGGCACCTATGCTCCTTTCTAGGGGACGGCGGAGTAGTGGCTATCTTCGTCGGATCAAGACCCGGCCAGTGCACCTTGGCCCTTGTGAAGGCCATCCGAGCTCCCTCGATACAGGAGGACCGCCTTAGTGCGTCGATCCGAGGCGAGGCATTGCTCAGCTTCTGCACCAGGCCGAAGTAGCTACTCGGCAACGACTCGTCGGGCCATAGCCGGATACAGAGATCCTTCATGGCCGGCTCCGCCATCCAGTGTAACTCCATCAGCTGCTTCAGCTGCTCAACGAAGAGAGGAGAGCGCTCGGAGGCTTCAAATTGCGCTCAAAACAGCCGAGCCTCATCTCCCTCTCCCCCCGAAGCATAGAACTGGTTCGCGTCCGCTGTGCTCTTCTGGAGGACCGAGCAGGAACCTGAGGAACGCCACACTTGGGTAAGCAATGCGAACTTTCTATCCCCGAAGACACACTGCAGTAAATACGGCTTACCATCCGTAATAGCCTTGACCTGGCGGATTTGCCCTTCAAAGAACTGCCTATCCACCCGCTCCTTCTGGAGATCGGATTTCAGAGTGGATAGTTCGGCGGCCTGCTCCTGTTTCGCTTTCTGAAGCTCGGCCTTGAGCTTCTCAATTTCCTTCGCCGAGGCTGTGTAAGCATCAAACATATAAAAATACTGCGTCGACAGTACGGTGATGAAGAATTCAGATATTATAATCTGGCTTACCTTGCGCCTCGTCGAATCTCTTATTCAGAGCGTTGAGCTCATCTTTGGAGCTCTTGAGTTTCCGATTTAGCTCGTCTAGCTCGGCGGCATTAACAGCCGCCGCCGATGACAAAACCTACACATAACAAACCACTATTAGGTTACATGGATTCAAACCTCCGAACTATCATCACATGTTCGGTCCTCTTATGGCTATTGGAACATTCCGAACAAATATTGTCTCATGCATTGTCCGGTTAATGGTCTATGATTGACCCCCAGGTGAGTTTTTCCAAACTCACCTAGGGCTCGGGGGCTGCTATATATATAACGATAGCACAAAAATAGTAAATTAACAAAACATTACGTGGCTTACCTGGAAGCCCGTCAGGAGACCCTTGAAGGCCTCCTTCAGTCCGCTATCAACGGACTGAATGCTTTGTAAAACCGCACCCATAAGGGTGCGGTGCTCCTCGAAGATGGAGGCGCTTGACAGAGCCTCCCCCATAGCCGGCCATCCATTGGTCGATGGCGCCGGTGGAGGTCGGTTAACCCGATCACCAACCGGGGATTGAACCGGTGCCTCCGGAGGCGTGGTGCGCTCCGGAGACGACCTCGGAAGGGACTGGACACCCCCTCGTCCGGTCTCCTTAGTGTCCGGGAGGGGCTTTACCCCCCGGTCTTTGGCGGCCGAGGCGTTAGCCTCGACCATGACGTTGTCGCCCCCACCGCTGGTGTCCGGCTCCAAAGGAGCCTGTTGGGATGACACCTCCGCGGCATCCTTTGTGGAGCCCGGAGGAGAGGGGTGCGACGCGGTCCCACTCTCCGCTAGCTCGGCGGGCGGGGTCTCCCCGTCCGAGACTTGATCGGTGGGGAGAACATGTGGCGAGCTACAAGTCAATAGGCGCTCGCATCTTAATTCAAAACTTAGCACTAAAAGCTCAGGAAGTCTTCGGATCTTTACCTTCGGGTTGGGGGCTTGACCCTGAGGTTCCTTCGTGGAACCTTCTCGAAGTCCTCGGACTCGGTATCCGAGTCTGAACTGTCGTCGGACAGAACTAGCTGTGTCCGACGCGCTTTCTTCAGGGCGGGAGGAGGTACATCCTCTGTGGCGTCCGATGTCGCCGCCCTCTTTCTTGCGAGGGGGGAATCGCGTCCCCCTCACCCTCGTGCTCCTCTTGATTCGAGGAGGCATGGGTTTCCTCGGACACAGCCCCCGGCTGGTCCCTGATGCGCAGGCCTTCTCGGCCTGGTTTCTTCTTCCTCTCCTTCTTCTCTGGTGCCTTGTAAGGCGCCACGACAAGCATCTCCGACAGCAGCTGGACCTAGGGTCTTCGGGCCGTGGAGCCGGGCATTTGATGCCCGTAGCCTTGCTCAACCATTCCTGCGTAAGTGATCGGAAAGTGCTTAGATTTTCTTTAGGAAAACGAAGCCGATCAAGCGAAACTATGTTATACCTCGGAAGGGGGTTTATCAGCGCGCAGGCCCTGGTCCTCCTTTTTGGCTGGCCAGTTCTCCTGCGCCTTGAACAGCGCCTTCCACAGCTTCTCCCGAGTGGTGCGGAAGAGCTGACAAATCGTAGGCTCATCGTCAAGCCGATAAGTCCACATAGGAGAGCCCCGGCACTGGCAGGGGAGGATGCGCCGCCGGAGCATAATCTGGACCACGTTGGTCAGCTCGATTTTGTCCTTGATCATGGAGGCGATGTGCCTTTGCAGGTCGTCCAACTCTGTATCCGACCCCCAGTCGAGGCCCTTTCGGACCCACGAGGTCAATCTGGTCGGGGGACCGGATCTGAATTCGGCAGGAACAGTTCCGCCCTCCTCCCTTGGCTTGGTGATGTAAAACCACTCTTTTTGCCAAGTCATGATGGTGTCGATGAAGGTGCCGGATGGCCATCCTGCGCGGGGAAGCTTGCTGATGACCGCCCCGCCACAGTCTGCGTGTTCGCCTGCGACATACTTCGGCTTGATATTGAATATGTTGAGCCATAGTCCGAAGTGTGGTTTGACCCGCAAGAAGGCCTCACAGACGATGATAAAGGCCAATATGTGCATGAAGGAGTTCGGTGGGAGGTCGTGGAAGTCGAGTCCGTAGAAGAACATGAGGCCCCTAACGAAGGGGTGGAGCGGCAAGCTCAGTCCTCGGATGAAGTGAGGAATGAAAACTACCCTCTCGCCTGGTTTGGGGGTGGGGATCACCTGGCCCTCCTCCGGGGCGTGGTGGAAGATGTTGGCGGGGAGGTAGCCGGCGTCCTTGAGGTCCCGGATGTCCTGGTCTGTGACCGTGGAAGCCTCCCACTTGCCGTTGGAGCATGAGCCGGCCATGGCTGAGCTCGGAGGAGAAAGGGTGGAAAACCTAGATCTGAGCTCTGGAGGCTCAGGAGATTGGGGAAGCAGGGATGCGAATGGGAAGCGCGGTTAAGCCTTGGGGTTTTCTTTCCCTTTTATTGGGCTTGTCGCCGGTTAGCCTCCCTTCAGTGCGCCGTGAATCCCTCCGCTTCCCAAGACGTGCGTGCCGTTATATGCGCATGATTAAACATATCCCGTGTGAAACGGAGCACGATCTGTGCATTGATGGATCGTGCTGATGAAAATGGCCTCGAACCGCGAATCGAGCTTTTGCGACTGGTTCAGCGGTCGTGGTGGGCCGTGACCTTTCATCTGAAAGGTGGTCAGGGGGCACTATTTACTCCTTGACGTTTGGCCTTCAGGGCCGAGTAATTCATGGTGTTCGGACGATCCATGATCGGGAAAACTACACGTCGTCGGAGGCCGAACTAAACTCGGCCGATCGCTATTTGGAGGAAGGAACTCGCCTCGCAAGCCGAAGACACTGATCATATGAAGCAGATGGAGCTAGGACCCTTGGCGTTGGAGGCTAGTTCGGGGGCTACTGAGGGAGTCCTGGTTTAAGGGGTCCTCGGGAGGCCGACATATTTCTTATGGGCCGGACTATATGGGCTGCTTACCGAGCATTGGATTGATCAAAGACCCTGTCTCTAGGAAGGAAGCTTCGGGAATCGTGGCGTAACCTCCACGTTTGGAGTAGTGAATAGGCATGTCTATCCCCTCGACGTGTAACCGACCATGTGTAAACCCTAGGTACCCTCGGCGTCTATATAAGCCGGAGGGTTTTAGGTTATAGACAAGAGAGAACTCATCTAGGGTTTTAGCTATTCGATCTCGAGGTAGATCAACTCTGTAACCCTTATAGCATCAATATAATCAAGCAGGACGTAGGGTATTACCTCCATAGGAGGGCCCGAACCTGGGTAAACATCGTCTCCCTCATCTCCTCTTACCATCGATTCTAGTCTCGCTGCTCGGGACCCCCTACCCGAGATCCGCCGGTTTTGACACCGACACTCATCCCTTGGCTCAGTGATGTAAAACCACTCCTTCTGCCAGATCTTGATTGTGTCAATGAAGGTGCCGGTAGGCCACTCGACGCGGGGGAGCTTGCCGATTACCGCCCCTCCGCAGTCTGCGTGCTCACTGGCCACGGTCTTCGGCTTGACATTGAAGACCTTGAGCCACAAGCCGAAGTGCGGTTCGACCCGCAGAAAGGCTTCGCAGATGATGATGAATGCCGATATGTGCATGAAGGAGTTCGGCGGAAGGTCGTGGAAGTCCAGCCCGTAGAAAAACATGAGACCCCTGACAAAGGGGTGGAGCGGAAAGCTCAGTCCCCGGATAAAGTGGGGGACGAACACCACCCTCTCACTTGCTTTGGGGGTGGGAACCACCTAGTTCTTCTCTGGGGCGCGGTGGAAGACGTTGGTGGGGAGGTAGCCGGCCTGCTTTAGGTCCCGGATATCCTGGTCAGTGACCATGGAGGCCTCCCACTTGCCATTAGAGCCCGAACCCGCCATGGCTAAGCTCGGAGGAAAGGGCGAGGAGGAACTGGATCTGGGCTCTCAGAGCTTGGAGAGATTGAGGAGGCAGAGGATGCGAATGGGAAGCGTGAATAGGCCTTGGGTTTTTTTTCCCTTTTTATGGGACGTGTCCCTGATTAGCCTTGCTTACCGCGCCACAAATCCCTCCGCTTCCCAAGACATGTGTGCCGTTATGCACGTGTGGAGATTAATCATATCCCATGTGAAACGGAGCACGATCTGCACATTGATAACTCGTGTCGCTGTAAAAACGGCCCCGAACCGCGAATCAAGTTTTCGTAACTGGTTCTGTCGTCATGGTAGACCACGACCCTTCGTCAGAGGGGGGTGTCAGAAAACACTATTTACACTTTGGCAATTGGCCTTCGGGGCTAAGCAATTCATGGTGTTCGGTCAATCATATGATCGGAAGAAATACGTGTCATCGGAAAACGAACTAGTCTCAGCCGATCATGGAGAGGGAAGAAGAACTCACCCCGCAAGCCGAAGACTCTGATCATACGAAGCAGCTAGAGTTGAGACCCTTGGCGTTGGGGGCTAGTTCGGGGGCTACTGAGGGAGTCCCGGACTAAGGGGTCCTCGGGCTGCCGGCTCATCTCTCAATAGGCCGGCTTGATGGGCCATTCTCTCAATAGAACGACACAGAAACTCATCTAGGGTTTTAGCTAGTCGATCTCGAGGTAGATCAACTCTGTAACCTTCATACCATCACTATAATCAAGCAGGACGTAGGGTTTTACCTCCATAGGAGGGCCCGAACCTGGGTAAACATCGTCTCCTTCGTCCCTTTGTTACCATCGATCCTAGTCTCACAGCTCGGGACCCCCTACCCGAGATCCGCCGGTTTTGACACCGACACATGTATCGTTGCTATTAAGGATAACAAGATGGGGTCTATTCCTACATGAATAGATCTTGTCTACATCATGCCATCGTTCTTATTGCATTACTCTGTTTTTCCATGAACTTAATACACTAGATGCATCCTGGATAGCGGTCGATGTGTGGAGTAATAGAGGTAGATGCAGGCAGGAGTCGGTCTATCTATCTTGGACGTGATGCCTATATAATGATTATCGCCTTAGATATCGTCATGACTATTCGATTTTCTATCAATTGCCCAACAGTAATTTGTTCAGCCACCGTGCGCTATACTCATGAGAGAAGTCACTAGTGAACCCTACGGCCCCCTGGTCTACTTTTCCAACATATTGCTTTCCGATCTACCTTTTTGCAATCTTTATTTTCAGATCTACAAAACCAAAAACCCAAAAATATATTGCTGCATATTTACTCTTTTTATTTGTGTTCTTGAGAGATCTATCTCTCCTATCTATGACTACCTAATCTATCTTATTACCGTAGAGAGATTGACAACCTCTCTTTCGCGTCGGGTTGCAAGTATTTGTTGTTTGTGTGCAAGTGCTGCTTATTGGGTGGTGGTGATCCTCCTACTTGTTCGATAACCTTGGTTTCATAACTGAGGTAAATACTTACCGTCGCTGTGCTGCATCATCCCTTCCTCTTTGGGGAAATACCGATGCAGTCTCAAGCCACGTCACCAATCTATCTTTTTACTGTGGAGAGATTGACAACCTCTCTTACGCGTCGGGTTGCAAGTATTTGTTCTTTGTGTGCAATTGTTGTTTACATAGTGTTGCGTGGTTCTCCTACTAGTTCGATAACCTTGGTTTCATAACTGAGGGAAATACTACCATAGTTGTGCTGCATTATCCCTTCCTCTTTGGGGAAATACCGACGCAGTCTCAAACCACGTCAAAGGAATTTCTCGTGCCGTTTCCGGGGAGACATCATCAACATCTATCAGGTTCCTAATCACAAATTCCATTACATTATTTTCCATTTGCCTCTCGTTTTCATCTCCCCCACTTCACAAAAATTTGCCATTTCATTCGTCGTATTTTTCGTTTGCCTTTTTCTCGTCAGATATCTTGTTTGCTTGCAATCTTGTTGGCATAGTCATGATGCCTCAACGAAAGTATAATGATGTTCCTTACCCCAATATTTTGCTTGAGATTGAGAAAAGTACCAAGGAATATATGACTACACAATTTGAGCATAATAAGTATTTTACCGAGGAGCTTAAAGAACACTCTAGCATACTAGATGCCATAACAAAACAACTTGATGATATTAGTAGAGAAGTTTCTAATCTCCAATCTAAGTATGCTCATGCTCAAAATCTGCTAGGTAAAATATCTGACGCACAAGCTACTTTAGTAAATCAAATGGCCGCTAAACCAGTTTCTCTAGAGGATAAAAATGATGAAGATCTTAAAGTGATTGGTGTTTATTCTATTGATTCTTTGTTTAGTAATATTAAAATTGATGATAAAGGGACTGAAGAAGAGTCAACTTTAGCTAGAAATCGTCCCAATGATTTGGAGGGTGAAAATCTTGATAATTTTTTTTGATGAAAGCGGGTTTGGAGAGGTCAAAACTTTAACTAGTGATGTGCCCACTATTTTGGATTACAAAGACTTTAATTATGATAGTTGCTCTTTGATTGAATGTATTTCTTTGTTATAATCCATGATAAATTCACCCCATGCTTATGAACAAAATAAAGCTTTTACTAAACATATTTTTGATGCCATGATGAGATCTTTTGAAGAAAGGTTGGAGTTAAAATTTCAATTCCTAGAAAATTACATGATGAGTGGGAACCTACCATTAAAGTCAAGATTAAAAATTATGAGTGCTTTGCTTTATGTGATTTGGGTGCTAGTGTTTCCACAATTCCGAAATCTCCATGTGATGTGCTTGGTCTTACCAATATTGAAGAATGTTCTCTTAATTTGCACTTGGCGGATTCTACTATTAAAAAGCCTTTGGGAAGAATTAATGATGTTGTTATTCTTTCAAATAGGAACTATTTGCCCATAGATTTTATTGTTCTTGATATTGATAGCAATCCGTCTTGTCCCATTATACTTGGTAGACCGTTTTTACGCACTATAGGTGTCGTGATTGATATGAAAGAAGGCAATATTAAATTTCAATTTCCACTAAGAAAGGGTATGGAACACTTCCCTAGAACAAGAATTAATCCACTATATGAATCAATCATGAGAGCGTCCTATGGAGCAAAAACTAAAGATGACAACACTTGAATCTATGCATTATGCCTAGCTAGGGGCGTAAAACGATAACGCTTGTTGGGAGGCAACCCAATGAATAAAATTTATTTTTACCTTTTTATTTCTGTTATTGAGTGTTCACAAAATTATGCTACTGTTATGATTGTGTTTTTTATGTTTTAATTAGTGTTTGTGCCAAGTAAAGCCTTTGAGATCATGTTGGGTGATAGTTGATTTGATCTTGTTGAAAACAGAAACTTTTGCATCTAGTAGCAGAATTTTCAAACATCACAGAAGTGATGAAAAATTCAGAATTTTTTACACAAGATTGAGATACAAATTTATTACGTTGTCCTAATTTTACAGAATTTTTGGATTTAGAGAAGTATGGTTAGAGTACAGATTACTGCAGACTGTTCTGTTTTTGATAGATCATGTTTTCGTTGCATTGTGTGCTTATTTTGATGAATCTATGGTTTGTATTGGAGGGTATAAGCCATGGTAAAGTTAGAATACAGTAGATATAATGCAATAATAAAAAATGAATGGGTTTTGCAACAGTACTTAGAGTGGTGATTTTCTTTATTATACTAACGGATCTCGCGAAGGTTTTGTTAAGTTTTGTGTGATTGAAGTTTTAAAGTTTTGGGTGAGATCATGATGGAAGAAGGAATAAGGAGTGAAAAGAGCCTAAGCTTGGGGATGCTCACCTCAAGTTAATATCCAAAGAGAAACAAGTAACTAAACTTGGGGATGCCCTGAGTGGCATCCCTTCTTTCTTCTAATGACCATCGGTATTTTACTTGGAGCTGTATTTTTATTCGTCACATATCATGAGTTTTGCTTGGAGCATCTTGTATTATATGAGTATTTGCTTGATTTGGTTTTTAGTTTGTCACAAGTATCCTTGCTGGACACACCTATTTGAGAGAGCCAAAATTATGCCATGATGTGTTAGAATTGCTTTATATGCTTCACTTAAACTTTTTGAGCTATGGAATTGCTCTAGTGCTTCACTTATATCTTTTTGAGGACGGTGTGCTTTAATTTTTTGAAGAAATTCTCTCAGCTTCACTTATATTATTTTGAGATATGAAATTTTTATGATCATGTTCTTCACTTAAATTTATTTGATCTTGTCAAAAGCAATGTCAATATATGAAACTAGTCCCAAAGTGATAGATATTCACGAGGGACATAATAAAAACTTTCATTAAGATCATTGGACAAATTAAACTTGATTCCTTGTAATAGTTTTGAGACATGATGATAGTAATATGTGAGTCATGTTGGTGAGTAATTATGCTTTAGTAAGAATATTGGTGTTAAGGTTTGTGATTCCCTATGCAAGCACGAAAGTCGATAGTTGTGCAATGAAATTACATCCTACTTGTGGTGCATTATCCGGTGTTAGTTATGCTTAATGCCCATTTATGTGAATTTTCATTTCTTGGTTGGTTGCTTCTCAATCTATTTGCTAGCCACCACTTGTACTAAGTAGAAATACTACTTGTGCATCAAAAATCCTTAAACCCAGTTTTGCCATATGAGTCCACCATACCTACCTATATGTGATATTTACATGCCGTTCCAAGAAAATCTGTATGTGCCATCTCTAATTTTCAAAATGAATTTCCTTTTTGTGTGCTCGTACCGCTCATGAAGCGGAAGGGGGTGGCTAATATTTTTCCATGCTAGATGTGTTATTCTCAAGATTAGTGTTTATTCACTTGTCATTGCACGAGAGTACGGCGGTAATAGGGATGCCCAGTCCCGAAATGAAAAAGAAATTTACATTATGTTGTGAAATAATAAATTCCCTGGAAAGTGTTTGTATGGAAGGCAACCGTGGATACGGCAAGCCATGGATTGTGAAAGAATGGTGAAAAAAGGAATAAACTTTAATTCTGTTTGGGAACCGCCTATGATATATCTAGCATGGAAAGTATTTTGAACTACTCGGTCGTTTTCATTGATAGGAAAAGCATGCCTCTCAAAAAAAATTATCTCCCAATTTAAGCTTTGAGCTCTGGCGGCTCTACAAATCCCTACTTCCCTCTGCGAAGGGCCTATCTATTTACTTTATGCATTTTTTCTTTTATTTGAGTCTCCATCTTCTCTTATAAAGCACCAACTAGGGGGCACTATGATCATACTTGTGCATTGGGTGTAGCTAATATTCCAGTGTATTTCATGAATGGATCAATGATTGAGCATGATGGGCTAGGGATAACTTTCTTTAGTGTTGATATTTTGAAAGGCATGGTTGCTTGTGTTGGTATGCTTGAGTATTAAAGTCTTGATGTCAAAACTAGACTATTGCTTTGAACCGTCTAAAATTCCAAATGTCCATGCTACAAAAGAAAATAATATGTGATGAACATGTTAGGCAGCATTCCACATCAAAAATTCTATTTTTATCATTTACCTACTCGAGGACGAGCAGGAATTAAGCTTGGGGATACTGATACGTCTACATCGTATCTATAATTTTGATTGTTCCATGCTGTGATATTATCATTCTTGGATGTTTTATAAACATTTTATAGCAACTTTATATCATTTTTTGGGACTAACCTATTGACATTGTGCCAGTGCCAGTTGCTGCTTTTTGCTTGTTTTTACTTCGCAGAATATCAGGACCAAACGGAGACTTTTTCCACGAAACTTTTTGGAGATTTTTTTTGGACCAGAAGACAACATGGGAGCCAAGGAAGCACCTGGGGGGAGGCCCATGGGGCCCACGATACACCAGGGCATGCCGGAGGCCCCTGGCGTGCCCTGATGTATTATGGGACCCACAGAGGTCTTTTCCACCGCCTCTCAGCTCTATAAATCCTCAGAATTCCAGAAACCCTAGAGGAGGAGACGAAACACAATTCCATCCGCCGCAAGTTCTAGAACCACGAGATCCAATCTAACACCATCACAGAGGGGTTCATCCTCCTCATGGGTGCCTCTCCGATGATGCGTGAGTAGTCCACCATAGACATCCGAGTCCGTAGGCAGTATCTAGATGGCTTTCTCTCTTTCTTTTGATTCTCAATACAATGGTCTCTTGGAGATCTATTTGATGTAATGACTTTTTGTGGTGTGTTTGTTGGGATCCAATGAAGTTTGAGTTCATGCTCAGTTTATATCCATGAATATTATTTGAGCCTTCTTTGCTCTCTTATATGCATGATTATTTATAGCCTCGTATTTCTTCTTTAGATCTTTGGTTTAGTTAGGCCAACTAGATCGATTTTTCTTGCCATAGGAAGAGGTGCTTTGTGATGGGTTCAATCTTGTGGTGTCCTCTCCCAGTGACAGAAGGGGCAGCGAGGCACGCATGTATCGTTGCTATTAAGGATAACAAGATGGGGTATATTCCTACATGAATAGATCTTGTCTACATCATGTCATCGTTCTTATTGCATTACTCCGTTTCGCCATGAACATAATACACTAGATGCATGCTGGATAGCAGTCGATGTGTGGAGTAATAGTAGTAGATGCAGAATCGTTTCAGTCCACTAATCTTTGACAGGATGCCTATATATTGATCATTGCCTTGGATATCGTCATGATTATTTGATCTTCTATCAATTGCCCAACAGTAATTTGTTTACCTGCCATGTACTATTTTCTTGAGAGAAGCCACTAGTGAAATCTACGCCCACCGGGTCTATTCTTTTAATATATTGCTTTCCGATCTATCTTTTTCCGCATTTGTTTTCAGATCTATTATTCCAAAAACCCAAAAATACCTTGATGCACTTTTTATTTGCATCTTTTATTTTGTTTTCTTGTGCGATCTATTTATCCAATCTAATACAAACCAATCTATCTTTTTACCGTGGAGAGATTGACAACCTCTCTTACGCGTCGGGTTGCAAGTATTTGTTCTTTGTGTGCAGGTACCGTTTACATAGTGTTGCATGGTTCTCCTACTGGTTCGATAACCTTGGTTTCATAACTGAGGGAAATACTTACCGCAGCTGTGCTGCATCATCCCTTCCTCTTTGGGGAAATGCCGACGCAGTCTCAAGCCACGTCACACGCAAATGATCCAAGAGTTCCTCCAAAGATCTACTATAAATCACTATATCATCAAAGTAGACTACCACAAATCATCCAATGAAAGGACGTAAAACATCCTTCATTAATCTCATGAAAGTGCTGGGTGAATTAGTTAACCCAAAAGGCATGACTAACCACTCATATAATCTGAACTTAGTTTTAAATGTTGTTTTCCATTCATCTCCCAATTTCATACGAATTTGATGGTATCCACTATGCAAATGAACTTTGGAGAAAATTGTAGAGCCACTTAATTCATCAAGCATATCATCTAGCCTAGGAATAGGATGACAATAACGAATGGTAATATTATTAATGCCTCTACAATCAATACACATACGAGATGTACCACCTGATACGTCTCCAACGTATCTATAATTTTTATTTGTTCCATGCTATTATATTATCGGTTTTGGATGTTTTATATGCATTAATATGCTATTTTATACTATTTTTTGGGGACTAACATATTAACCTAGAGCCCAGCGCCAGTTTCTGTTTTTTCCTTGTTTTTGAGTTTTACAGAAAAGGAATATCAAACGGAGTCCAAACGGAATAAAAATTTACGGTGATTTTTTATGGACCAGAAGAGACCCACGGGGCATCGGAGTTGGGCCAGAAGAGCCACGAGGCACCCACAAGCCTAGGGGGCGCCCCCCCTAGGGCGCGCCCCCCCTAGGGCGCGCCCCCCTGGCTTGTCGTCGCCTCGTGGCCCCCCTTGACTGGTTTCCGATGCCCAAATTTCTTATAAATACAGAAACCTCCATAAAGAAACCTAGAATGGGAGTTCTGCCACCGCAAGCCTCTGTAGCCACGAAAAATCAATCGGGAGCCCGTTCCGGCACCCTGCCGGAGGGGGAAACCATCACCGGAGGCCATCTTCATCATCCCGGCGGTCTCCATGACGAGGAGGGAGTAGTTCACCCTCGGGGCTGAGGGTATGTACCAGTAGCTATGTGTTTGATCTCTCTCTCTCGTGTTCTTGAGATGACACGATCTTGATGTACCACGAGCTTTATTAATATAGATGAATCATATGGAGTTTTCCCCTCTCTATCTTCTTGTGATGAATTGAGTTTTCCCTTTGAAGTTTTCTTATCGGATTGAGTCTTTAAAGGATTTGAGAACACTTGATGTATGTCTTGCGATGGGATATCCGTGGTGACAATGGGATGTTCTATTGATACACTTGATGTATGTTTTGGTGATCAACTTGTGGGTTCCGTGACCTTGGGAATTTATGCATAGGGGTTGGCACATGTTTTCATCTTGACTCTCCGGTAGAAACTTTGGGGCACTCTTTGAAGTTCTTTGTGTTGGATTGAACCTGATGAATCTGAAATTGTGTGATGCATATCGTATAATCAAGCCCATGGGTACTCGTGGTGACTTTGGAGTATCTAGGTGACATTAGGGATTTGGTTGATGTGTATCTTAAGGTGTTATTTTAGTACGAACTCTAGGGCTGTTCGTGACACTTATAGGGATAGCTCGTACGATTGATCGGAAAAGATAACTTTGAGGTGGTTTCGTACCCTACAATAATTTCTTTGTTTGTTCTCCGCTATTTGTGACTTTGGAGTGAATTCTTTGTCGCACGTGAGGGATTTACATATGATTCAACTATGTCAGTATTGTTGAGAGAACTTGCACTAGTGAAAGTATGAACCCTAGGCCTTGTTTTCAAGCATTGCAATACCGTTTTTGCTCACTTTTGTTACTTGCTACCTTGCTGTTTTTATATTTTCAGCTTACAAAAACTTATATCTACCATCCATATTGCACTTGTATCACCATCTCTTTGCCGCACTAGTGCACCTATACAATTTGCCATTGTATTGGGTGTGTTGGGGACACAAGAGATTTCTTGTATTTGATTGTAGGGTTGTTTGAGAGAGACCATCTTCATCCTACACCTCCCACGGATTGATAAATCTTAGGTCATCCTCTTGAGGGAAAATTGCTACTGTCCTACAAAACTCTGCGCTTGGAGGCCCAACAAAGTCTACAAGAATAAAGTTGCATAGTAGACATCAAGCTCTTTTCTGGCGCCGTTGCCGGGAGGTGAGTCCTTGAAGTTATATCTTTAGATCTTGCAATTAAATCTTTTAGTTTCTTGTTTTTCACTAGTTTGGTTTCATAAAAGAAAACTACAAAAAATGGAGTTTAGGTTGCATCATTTGTTTCGTCTTTATAATATCTTTCGTGAAAACAAGGATTCAGAAAATTTTGCTCAATTGGTAGAGGAAGAAATTATGAAAATACTTGATGAGAATTCCTTGAACGATGAGCATGATAGAAATATTGTTAGTATGAGTCCTCTGAATATTCATGATGCTAATGATATGCAAAGCCACAAGCTTGGGGATTCTATGTTTGATGAAGATGATATTTTTAGTGCCCCAAGTTTTGATGAGCAAAACTATTATGATGATAGCATGCCTCCTATTTATGATGATTATGTTGATGAAAGTGGATTTGGAGAGGTCATGACTTTATTTAGTGATGAATCCACTATTTTGGAAGAGGTTCCAATTGATTATGAGAACAAAGTTGCTATCTATGATGATTATTGTGATGACATGTATGCTATAAAGAATAATGATAATCATGAAACTTGTTATCATGATTTTAATTTTCAATTGGATTATGCCTCACATGATAGTTATTTTGTTGAGTTTGCTCCCACTACTATTGATGAGAATAAATTTGCTTATGTGGAGAGTAGTAAAATTTCTATGCTTATGAATCATGAAAAGAATGCTTTATGTGATAGTTATATTGTTGAATTCATTCATGATGCTACTGAAAATTATTATGAGGGAGGAATATATGCTTGTAGGAATTGCAAAAATATCAAGTTTCCTCTCTATGTGTTGAAAGTTTTGAAGTTATGCTTGTTTTACCTTCCTATGCTAGTTGATTCTTGTTCCCATAAGTTGTTTGCTCACAAAATCCCTATGCATAGGAAGTGGGTTAGGCTTAAACGTGCTAGTCATATGCTTCATGATGCTCTTTTGCATGTTTCAATTCTTATCTTTTATGTGAGCATCATTGAAATCATCATGCCTAGCTAAAAGGCATTAAAGAAAAGCGCTTGTTGGGAGACAACCCAATATTTATCCCTACTGTTTTAGTGTGCTCACATGATTAATCTACTGTAGTAATCATGTTTTATAGCTTTTGTTTCAATAAAGTGCCAAGTAAAGCCTTTGGGATGGCCTACGGTGATAGTTGATTTGATCTTGCTGAAAAACAGAAACTTTGACGCCCAGTCCTGGAATTTTTAAAAAAAATCAGAGAGTCAAAAGTGTCTGAATTTTTTACACAATATTGATATACAAATTCCCTACGTTTTCCTAATTTTTCAGAATTTTTAGAGTTGCAGAAGTATACAAAGTTTCCAGATCATTACAGACTGTTCTGTTTTTGACAGATTCTGTTTTTAATGCATAGTTTGCTTGCTTTAGTGTTTCCATAGATTATATTAAGTGATATAAATTGTGGAAATGATAATTTACAGTAGGAATTGTGTGAGGACAATTATTAATCTTGTCTTGACAGTACCCAAGTGAATGATTTTCTCTTTATCATACTAACCCATCTCACGAAGTTCCGTTAAGTTTTGTGTGATTGAAGTTTTCAAGTTTTGGGTGATAAAACGATATGAGGAGAATAAGGAGTGGAAAGAATCTAAGCTTGGGGATGCCCAAGGAACCCCCAAGGTAATATCAAAGGAATACTCAAGCGTCCAAGCATGGGGATGCCCCGGAAGGCATCCCCTCTTTCGTCTTCAACACTATCGGTATATCTTACTTGGAGCTATATTTTTATTCGTCACATAATATGTGCTTTGCTTGGATCGTCATTATATTCTGTTATTCTCTATTAGGTGTTATTTATAATCATGTTTTTCAATAAAAAGTTCCAAGAATTGTCTTAGGATGCTTGCATTGCATGTTTTGATGTGTGCTGTGTAAAAACAGAAACTTTTTGTGTAGTGTTTGAATTTTCATATTTTACTGGAATGTGGAAAGTTTCTGAATTTTTTACACAGTATTGTCATATAAATTATTTAGCATGTCCTAAATTTTTGTAATTTTTTGAGTAACAGAAGTACACTGGTTTAATAGATTGCTACAGACTGTTCTGTTTGGACAGATTGCTGTCATAGTTTTGTTATCTACTTATCGTATAGTTTCCATAACATATATTGGTAGATATAAATTGTGGAAACGATAGTAAACAGTAGATGATGTTTGGAAATTATTGTGCAACTTGTCTTGGCAGTACATGAAGTGTTGATTTGTTCTTATGTGTACTAACCTATTTCACGGATTCTTTTTGAGTTTTGTGTGGATGAAGTTTTTGAGATTTAGGAAAACCGTGATATGAGAGGAATTAAGGAGACACAAGAGCTCAAGCTTGGGGATGCCCAAGGCATCCCTAATTAATATTTCAAGAAGTCTCAAGCATCTAAGCTTGGGGATGCCCCGGTTGGCATCCCACCTTTCTTCTTCAACAATGATCGGTTAGTATCGGTTGAACCTAAGTTTTTGCTTCTTCACATGAGTTGTGCTATCCTTGGAATGTCATTTTATTTTGTTTTGCTATTTGAATAAAATACTTGAGGTCTGAAATTCTTAGATGGGAGAGTCTTCACATAGTTAATTTTGACTACTCATTGATCTTCACTTATATATTTTTGGGAGTAGTTGTCAATATGCTCTAGTACTTCACTTATATCTTTTTAGTGCACGGCGGTGGTTTTATTTTATAGAAATTGTTGAACTCTCATGCTTCACTTATATTATTTTGAGAGTCTATAAACAGCATGATAATTTGCTTAGGTTATGAATTTAGTCCTAATATGATGGGCATCCAAGAGAGATATAATAAAAACTTTCATATAAAGTGCATTGAATACTATGAGAAGTTTGATTCCTTATGATTGTTTTGAGATATAATGAATGTGATATTAGATACATGCTTGTGAGTAATTGTGGATTGGTAGAAATACTTGTGTTAAAGTTTGTGATTCCTGTAGCATGCACGTATGGTGAACCGTTATGTGACGAAGTCGGAGCATGATTTATTTATTGAATGTCTTCCTTTGTGTGGACGTCGGGATAGCGCGATGGTTAACTCCTGCCAACCCTTCCCCTAGGGGCATGCGTCTAGTACTATGTTTCGATGACTAATAGACTTTTGCAATAAGTATGTGTGTTCTTTATGACTAATGTTGAGTCCATGGATTATACGCACTCTCACCCTTCCACCTTTCTAGCCTCTCTAGTACCGCGCAACTTTCGCCGGTGCATTAAACCCACCTTCCTCAAAACAGCCACCATACCTACCTATTATGGCATTTCCAGAGCCATTCTGAGATATATTGCCATGCAACTTCCATCGTTCTATTTATCATGACACGCACCATCATTGTCATGTTGCTTCGCATGATCGTAAGATATCTAGCATGATGTTTTCATGGCTACGCTAGATCATTGCACATCCCGGTACACCGCCGGAGGCATTCATATAGAGTCATATCTTGTTCAAGTTTTGAGTTGTAATTCTTGAGTTGTAAGTAAATAAAAGTGTGATGATCATCATTATAGAGCATTGGCCCATGTGAGGAAAGGATGATGGTGACTATGATTCCCTCACAAGTCGGGATGAGTCTCCGGACTTTACAAAAAATAAAAGAGGCCAGAGAAGCCCAAATAAAAAAAAAGAGGCCAAAGATGCCCACCAAAAGAAAAAAAAGAAAAAAAAGAAAAAAATGAGAGAAAAGAGAGAAGGGGCAATGCTACTATCCTTTTTACACACTTGTGCTTCAAATTAGCACCATGATCTTCATGATAGAGAGACTCCTATATTGTCACTTTCATATACTAGTGGGAATTTTTTATTATAGAACTTGGCTTGTATATTCCAATGATGGGCTTCCTCAAAATTGCCCTAGGTCTTCGTGAGCAAGCAAGTTGGATGCACACCCACTTAGTTTCTTTTTGGGCATTCATACACTTATAGCTCTAGTGCATCGTTGCATGGCAATCCCTGCTCACTCACATTGATATCTATTGATGGGCATCTCCATAGCCCGTTGATATGCCTAGTTGGTGTGAGATTATCTCCTTCTTTTTTTTCTTCTCCACAACCACCATATTCTATTCCACCTATAGTGCTGGCACAAGCTAATGTATTGCGTGAGAGTTGAAAAAGTTTGAGAACACTAAAGTATGAAACAATTCCTTGGCTAAAACCGGGGTTGTGCATGATTTAATACTTTGTGTGATGAAGATGGAGCATAGCCAGACTATATGATTTTGTATGGATAACTTTCTTTGGCCATGTTATTTTGAGAAGACATGATTGCTTTATTAGTGTGCTTGAAGTATTATTGTTTTTATGTCAACATTAAACTTTTGTTTTGAATCTTATGGATCTGAATATTCATGCCACAATAAAGAAAATTACATGGATGAATATGTTAGGTAGCATTCCACATCAAAAATTCTGTTTTTATCATTTACCTACTCGAGGACGAGCAGGAATTAAGCTTGGGGATGCTTGATACGTCTCCAACGTATCTATAATTTTTAATTGTTCCATGCTATTATATTATCGGTTTTGGATGTTTTATATGCATTAGTATGCTATTTTATACTATTTTTGGGGACTAACCTATTAACCTAGAGCCCAGTGCCAGTTTCTGTTTTTTCCTTGTTTTTGAGTTTTACAGAAAAGGAATATCAAACGGAGTCCAAACGGAATAAAAATTTACGTTGTTTTTTATGGACCAGAAGAGACCCACGGGGCATCGGAGTTGGGCCCGAAGAGCCACGAGGCAGCCACAAGCCTAGGGGGCGCCCCCCCCCTAGGGTGCGCCTCCTGAATTGTCGTCGCCTCGGGGCCCCCTTGACTTGTTTCCGACGCCCAAATTTCTTATAAATACAGAAACCTCCAGAAAGAAACCTAGATGGGGAGTTCCGCCGCCGCAAGCCTCTGTAGCCACGAAAAATCAATCGGGAGCCCGTTCCGGCACCCTGCCGGAGGGGGAAACCATCACCGGAGGCCATCTTCATCATCCTGGCGGTCTCCATGACGAGGAGGGAGTAGTTCACCCTCGGGGCTGAGGGTATGTACCAGTAGCTAGGTGTTTGATCTCTCTCTCTCTCGTGTTCTTGAGATGACACGATCTTGATGTACCGCGAGCTTTATTAATATAGATGAATCATATGGAGTTTTCCCCTCTCTATCTTCTTGTGATGAATTGAGTTTTCCCTTTGAAGTTTTCTTATCGGATTGAGTCTTTAAAGGATTTGAGAACACTTGATGTATGTCTTGCGATGGGATATCTGTGGTGACAATGGGATGTTCTATTGATCCACTTGATGTATGTTTTGGTGATCAACTTGCGGGTTCCGTGACCTTGGGAATCTATGCATAGGGGTTGGCACATGTTTTCGTCTTGACTCTCCGGTAGAAACTTTGGGGCACTCTTTGAAGGTCTTTGTGTTGGATTGAACCTGATGAATCTGAAATTGTGTGATGCATATCGTATAATCAAGCCCATGGGTAATCGTGGTGACATTGGAGTATCGAGGTGACATTAGGGTTTTGGTTGATGTGTATCTGAAGGTGTTATTTTAGTACGAACTCTAGGGCTGTTCGTGACACTTATAGGGATAGCTCGTACGATTGGTCGGAAAAGATAACTTTGAGGTGGTTTCGTACCCTACAATAATTTCTTCGTTTGTTCTCCGCTATTTGTGACTTTGGAGTGTACTCTTTGTTGCACGTGAGGGATTTACATATGATTCAACTATGTCAGTATTGTTGAGAGAACTTGCACTAGTGAAGGTATGAACCCTAGTCCTTGTTTTCAAGCATTGCAATACCGTTTTTGCTCACTTTTGTTACTTGCTACCTTGCTGTTTTTATATTTTCAGATTACAAAAAACTTATATCTACCATCCATATTGCACTTGTATCACCATCTCTTCGCCGAACTAGTGCACCTATACAATTTGCCATTGTATTGGGTGTGTTGGGGACACAAGAGATTTCTTGTATTTGATTGCAGGGTTGTTTGAGAGAGACCATCTTCATCCTACACCTCCCACAGATTGATAAACCTTAGATCATCCACTTGAGGGAAAATTGCTACTGTCCTACAAAACTCTGCTCTTGGAGGCCTAACAAAGTCTACAAGAATAAAGTTGCGTAGTAGACATCACCATCCTTTTTCAGCACTAGAATAATAGGAACAACACAAGGACTAAGAGATTCGTGTATATAACCTTTGTCAAGTAGCTCCTGTACTTGACGCATAATCTCCTTCGTCTCCTCTGGATTGGTACGGTACGGCACACGGTTGGGTAGTGATGCACCGGGAATTAAGTCAATCTGATGCTCAATCCCTCGAATAGGTGGTAATCCCGGTGGCACGTCTTGTGGAAAGACGCCAGTGAACTCCTGCAAAATGTTAGTGACAGCAGGAGGCAAAGAGGGAGGCAAGTCCTCGAATGAAAATAATACCTCTTTGCATACAAAAGCATAGCAAACAGCTGTAGTAACATCCTACTCAGTAATATCAGATTTACTGGCAAGTAAACAACCACTCTTTAGTTTTATTTCAGATGTAACACTAGATGATTGCTTATTAAGCTAATTATGTTGCTCAAATTCCTTAGCCACAATCTGATTTTCACTCTCACTTTGCTTCTGTTTTGCTTTACTAGCTCTAGTAATGTCATCTTTCATAATATGTTCGGGAGACATAGGAAGCAAAGTTATATTTTTATCCTTATGAACAAGAGTATACTGACTTGTCCTACCATGGTGTACAGAATTTTTATCAAATTGCCATGGTCTACCAAGTAAAATGGAGCATGCTTGCATGGGTACCACATCACAATCAACATAATCAGAATATGTAGCAATGCCAAAGTCCACAAGAACAGTACGTGTTACCTAAACCTTGCCACTGTTGTTGAACCATTGGATGTAATAAGGATGATGATGTGGTCTGGTGGTTAATTAGAGACAGCTTCTCCACCATCTCCATGTTAGCCAAGTTGTTGCAACTCCCGCCATCGATGAGGACGCGAACAGAACGCTCCTTCACAACTTCTTTTGTATGGAACAAGTTGTGCCTCTGATTTTGCTCAGCCTGTGTAACCTGCACACTCAGAACACGTTGAACAACTAAACATTCAAACCTTTCAGCATAGTCAGCAGCCATAGTGTGTCTTTTGTTCAATATCCTCGGCACCCTGTTCTTCACTTGCAATAAGAGCCAAAGTCTCCTCGTCATAATCACCAGCGGACGCATATCCACCATCCTCAGTAACAATCATCACATGCTTGGAAGGGCATTCTCTCGCATAGTGACCTCCACCCTTGCAACGACGAAAAATAACCTCATGTGTTTGCCCTGTAGATGCCATGGATGAAGAAGAGCTCTGTACAGGCCCCGAAGGTGTGCCCTTGCTGGTGGCTGGTGGCGGTGCATGTTTCTTTGTATCTTTGTGGGAGTTGGCGGCTGAAGTAAGTGGTGCTGTAGTAGGATGTGTGGAAGTAGATGATGTATATGGTGTCCATGATGAAGCTCGACCTGCAGAAAAATTAGTTCTCGCCATTGCCTGTCGATCCTGCACTTCACGTTCAGCTTTGCAAGCAAGATGGAATAAACGAGTGATAGTGTTATACTCCTTATACTCTAGAACAGTCTGAATCTCTCTATTCAATCCACCCATAAAATGTGCAAGCATAGCTTCATTCTCCTCAACAATACCACATCTAATCATGCCAGTTTGTAATTTCTAATAATATTCCTCTACATAATTTTTTCCTTGTCTTAAACGCTGCAAATTTTGAAGCAATTCACGTTGATAATATGGTGGAACCCAACGATTACGCATAGCAATTTTCAAAGCATCCCAAGTAGTAGGGATATTATCATGATGTATTCTACAATGTTCAGACCACCAAAAGCAAGCAAAACTAGTGAATGCACAAACAACAACAGCAACACGTCTATCCTCAGGAAATTGTAAGCATGTAAAACGTTGTTCTGTTTCTAACTCCCATGTAAGATATATATCAGGAACATATCTACCCTCAAATGTCGAAATATTCAATTTAAGTTTAGGGAGATGGTCATGATCCCGTACCTGAGGGGGTGGTGCATCCCTACCGTTGCGAATGTAGCCATGTGGACGACCTGGTGCGTGTGGTGGTGGTTGCCCCTGGGCTTGATTTGGAGCAACCTCTCCCTCATCATCGTAATCACCATCATAATCTGCATCCTGATCAACAATAGCAGAAGCAGCCACAGAAGCCTCAGGAGTAGCAACGGCACCAGAATTCTGGTCTTGGTCAAGTGGCACACGTCGCGCTCTTCCCGCAAAATTCGGTCGCTGTTGTTGTTGCCGAGGTACGACATGTACAACTGGTGGAGGTAGACGTGCAAGCACCTCATTGAATTTAGCATCAAGCTTAGCGTCGACCGTCTTCTCCAAACCATCTAGCTTCTCCATATAGTCTCTCCAAGGCTCGTCACCAAGTCGTGCACCTATTCACCCATCATTTGTTGAAATATATCGTGGAGCTCCTTGTTCGTCATGCCGTCTAGTTGATCTCATCGGCTTCTGATCCTATCATGGTTAGCAACAATAGGAACACACAAAAATATGAACCTACAGACTACTAGGAAGTGGTGGTGGTGGTGGTGTGTCACAAATCCGTCAAGCAAATCTCAAATTCTTACCAGTTCTTACCCAGCAGCAGGTGGTGATCGGCAACCGTTGTAGTCAAAAACTCTCAAAGCTTGGATAGAGCGATTGCCAGGTGGTGTCAACACACGATGTAGATGTATGTGTAGCTGGGATGGCTTATAATATGGTAGCAAAAGGGGTCAACAATAATAAATTCAGAGATGCAAAGTTGAATAAACGCTCAACGATGGTACTGTGCTGGTCCTAGGCTAGACTGTGCTAGAGACGCGAGCCTAGAACACCAACAAAATCACGATGCTACACGTAATCAAGGGAAGAGCACACTCTGGAAAAAAAAATCGTTTTTTTGCTCCTCTTTTTTTGCTCAGAAAATCACTATAATGGCGAGTGTCTCAAAACTCTTCCAAAGTCGTATAAACAGGATAGGCCCAAAAAAAATTTGACTATTTTTTTTCGGGAGCGAATCGGAGCTGCGACGACCAAAAATGGCGACAAAAAATCACTATGATGGCGAGTGTCTCAAAACGCTCCGGAAAGCATAAAAACATGACAGGGAAAAAATATTTTCACCCGTCGAAGTTTTGGCCTAAAAACTGTCCGGGAGTCCAGACTTTTTTTTTTGAAACCTACTCAGGCAAGGAAACATGAAACTAAAAACAAGAGGATCTCGAAACTAAACCTAATATGTAATGGACTCGAACAAGGATTGGTGGTGGATATGAATCTAGTGGAACTCGGACTAGTGGTGGATGTATGTATGGGTGGTGGAACACGGACTGGTGGTGAATCTGTGATGGAGGTGGACTCGGATTGGCGTGATGGTGGATATGTGGTGGTATATGACAGCGGTGATGTATCTGGTGTGGTGGTGGTATATGCAGCAATGAAGATGATGCGGCGGTGGCGTGACAAACTGTGAACAGAACTCGAAACTCTAAGGAACTAGACGGTAAGACCAGCAACTCGACACGACGATGCAACCGCAAATTCAACAAAGCAAAAACGCTGAAAAGATTATGCAAAGGCTCAGATTGGTTCGGATCTGATGAACTAACCCTAATTTTTTGTGTGGCTTTTTCACGAACTATAGGTATGAAGAACAAATGCGAGCTAACTACGAAAAAGTGGTAAAATCTCACCGAGCAACCTGAAAATCTGATAACACTTGATAGATGCGGAGTTGTCCCTGTCTTTCAATGAGATGGTGGCTATCGTTTTTGGTGGAGTAGACTTTGACGATCCGACTACGAACGTGCGAGGACGTCGCGCCTTAGCAATCTCTAAACCAACTCCGAGAGGTTATTGACCACGCTGGAGCACGATCAACCTGACCACTAGGGTCTGTTTCCTGCACACAAAGGAATGATAACCCACAAGTATAGGGGATCGCAACAGTTTTCGAGGGTAGAGTATTCAACCCAAATTTATTGATTCCACCCAAGGGGAGCCAAATAATATTCTCGAGTATTAGCAGCTGAGTTGTCAATTCAACCACACCTGAAAGACTTAATATCTGCAGCAAAGTAGTATGAAAGTAACGGTAACGGTGGCAAAAGTAACAGTAGCGGTTTTGTAGCAATCGTAACAGTGGCAACGGAAAAGTAACTTAGCAAAGATCAATACGTGAAAAGCTCATAGGCAATGGATCAGTGAAGGATAATTATGTCGGATCGCATTCATCATGCAACAGTTATAACCTAGGGTGACACAGAACTAGCTCCAATTCATCAATATAATGTAGGCATGTATTCCATATATAGTCATACGTGCTTATGGAAAAGAACTTGCATGACATCTTTTGTCCTACCCTCCCATGGCAGCGGGGTCCTAATGGAAACTAAGGGATATTAAGGCCTGCTTTTAATAGATAACTGGACCAAAGCATTAACACTTAGTGAATACATGAACTCTTCAAACTACGGTAATCACCGGAAAGAATCCCAATTATTGTCACCTTGGGGTATGCGGATCATAACACATAATAGGTGTCTACAACTTGCAAGATAGGATCAAGAACACATATATATTCGTGAAAACATAATAGGTTCAGATCTGAAATCATGGCACTCGGGCCCTAGTGACAAGCATTAAGCATAGCAAAGTCATAGCAACATCAATCTCAGAACATAGTGGATACTAGGGATCAAACCCTAACAAAACTAACTCGATTACATGGTAAATCTCATCCAACCCATTACCGTCCAGCAAGCCTACGATGGAATTACTCACGAACGGCGGAGAGCATCATGAAATTGGTGATGAAGGATGGTTGGTGATGACGACGGCGTCGATTTCCCCTCTCCGGAGCCCAAAATGGACTCCAGATCTGCCCTCCCGAGGAAGAACAGGAGGTGGCGGCGGCTCCGTATCGTGAAACGTGATGAACTCTTCTCCTTGATTTTTTCCTCCCCGAATAGGGTTATATGGAGTTGGAGTTGAGGTCGGTGGAGTTGCAGGGGGCCCACAAGCCACCAGGGCGCGCCCTAGGGGGGGCGCCCCTCTGGCTTGTGGCCAATGGGTGGACCCCCTCTGGTTGATTATTTCGCCAGTATGTTTTATTAATTCTAAAAATATTGTCCGTAAATTTTCAAGTCAATCCGAGAACTTTTATTTCTACACAAAAATAACACCAAGGCAATTCTGCTAAAAACAACGTCAGCCCAGGTTAGTTCCATTCGAATCATGCAAATTAGAGTCCAAAACAAGGGCAAAAGAGTTTGGAAAAGTAGATACGATGGAGACGTATCAACTCCCCCAAGATTAACCCATTGCTTGTCCTCAAGCAATTCAGTTGACAAACTGAAAGTGACAAAGAAAAACTTTTACAAACTCTGTTTGATCTTGTTGTTGTAAATATGTCTAACTGATGTTCAGGTTTTCAGCAAAGATTATGGGCTAACCACATTCACAATAACATTTAGGTCTCACATTTACTTATATCAATGGCATAATCAACTAGCGAGCAATAATAATAAATCTCGGATGACAACAATTTTATCAAAACAATCATGATACAATATGATATAATGGTATCTCGCTAGCCCTTTCTGAGACCGCAAAACATAAATGCAGAGCACCTCTGAAGAACAAGGGCTGACTGGAAATTGTAATTCATGGTAAAAGAGATCCAGTCACAGTCATACTCAATATCAATTAATAACCAAACATACAAATGACCGTGGTGCTCTCTAACTGGTGCTTTTTATAAGAGGAGGATGACTCAACAGTAAAGTAAAATAGATAGGCCCTTCGCAGAGGGAAGCATTGATTTGCAGAGGTGCCAGAGCTCGAGCTTTTAAAACAGAGATGAGTAAAATTTTGAGCGGTATGCTTTCATTGTCAACATAACAACCAAGAGTTCTCGGTATCTTCCATGCTAAATACATTATAGGCGGTTCCCAAACAGAATGATAAAGTTTTTACACCCCCTCCACCAATCAAACACACTCCACGGCTGGCCGAATCCACGGGTACCGTCCATACAAACAACAATCCTGGGGGAGTTTTGTTTCATTATGTTTTGATTTGATTTTTAGAGCATGGAACTGGGCATCCCGATTACCAGCCACTTTCTCGTGAATGGCAAGTGAATAAACACTCATCGTGAGAACAACCCACCTAGCATGGAGGATACTGACAGCCCCTAATCACTACATGAGCGATTCGGGCATACAAAACAGAATATTATCTAATGCAAATTTACTTGAACGGGAGGTAAATACCGTATATAGGTAGGTATGGTGGACTCATATGGAACAACTTTGGGTTTAAGGAAGTGGATGCACAAGTAGTATTCCCGCTTAGTACAAGTGAAGGCTAGCAAGAGACTGGGAAGCGACCAACTAGAGAGCGACAACAGTCATAAACATGCATTGGGATTAACCAACATTGAATGCAAACTTGAGTAGGATATAAATCACCATGAGTATAAATATCGTGGAGGCTGTGTTGATTTTGTTTCAACTACATGCGTGAACATGTGCCAAGTCAAGCCACTTGATTCATTCAAAGGAGGATACCATCCTATCATACTACATCATAACCATTTTAAAATTCATGTTGGCACTCAAGACAAACTATTATACACTCCTAGATAATTAGGCATGGCATGAGCAACTACAATCTCTAATTGTCATTGCAAACATGTTTCATCCATAACGAGCTGAATTCAGAACGATGAGCTAATCATATTTACAAAAACAAAATAGGTTGAGTTCATACCAGCTTTTCTCCATCTCAATCAATTCATCATATATCGTCATTATTGCCTTTCACTTGCATGACCGAACGGTGTAAATCATAATAAGAGTGCACGTGCATGGGACTAAGCTGGAATCTGCAAACAATAACTCAAAGGAGTAGACAAGGCAATATGGGCTCTCTGATAGATAAACAATAGTGCATATGAGGGCCACTCAACATTTTCATTGTGGTCTTCTCCTTACGACCCTAAGAAGAAAAGATAACTATTTACATGGGAAAGCTCCGAACAAGCAAAAGAAGAATGAGAAATCTTTTTGGGTTTTCTTTCAATGCTACAACTAAACAAACTAGAAAGTAAAACTAGAGCTAATTTTTTTTCTTAAGGTTTTTCTGACACACAAGAAGAAAGCGAGAAAAAGAAATAAACTAACATGGATAATACAATGAAAAAGTATGAACACCGACAACTGGAATAAGTGTGTGAACATGAATGTAATGTCGGTGAGAAATACATACTCCCCCAAGCTTAGGCTTTTGGCCTAAGTTGGTCTATGCCCATGGATCAAAGTAGCCCTCTCCTGGGTACTGAGGAGGATCCTGAGGGTTCCACTGGTTAGCAAGCTCTTGTGGCTCCCACTGACAAACAGACTCCTCGTACAGGTCAAGTGATGGTTCTGGCTCAGGAACTGGGGATCGAGTCAGCTCCCGGTATGCATAAATATCGTCGGGCATAATAATGTACCTGCCTGAATAAATATCAAACAAAGAAGGTGCAGGCAAAGTAATAATCT
This sequence comes from Elymus sibiricus, assembly GCA_039707655.1. Lineage (NCBI taxonomy): Eukaryota > Viridiplantae > Streptophyta > Magnoliopsida > Poales > Poaceae > Elymus > Elymus sibiricus. Next base: position 433,938,419 of record CM077675.1, read on the forward strand.
GACAGGTACCCTGGCTGAATACTAGGTTATAGATGAGCCGCTTGTCATTGTCTTTGGAAATGAAATCATGTGCTACCATACTATCATAGTCTAAATACTTAGTGGGTAACAACCTTTCTTCCTTGTCATCTAGTCTAAAGGGTATCTCAAAGTGTCTAGCAAGGCGAGAAGAATAAATACCTCCAAAGATAGGACCCTTCCAACGATTTAAACTCAACCGTCGAGCAACAATAGCGCCCAAACTAAAAGTTCTATCACGGTGTAAAGCATGGCGCAAAACGGCTAGGTCAGTAGCGCTTAGGCCTCCACTCTCCCCACGACCAATCAAACATCTCCCCGCAAATAATGAGTATTAGCGCAAAACAGGAAAATGTAAACTAGCCACTCTGGCTCCCGACACCCCTCTCTATTCCCCTACAGTGGTTTCAGCAATAAAATCTTCCACATCTCTAGGATGGGGTTCACTGACGCTGCCCTCATAAGGTAATTTGCAAACATTGCAAAAATCGTAAAGAGTCATCTTCTTAGGCACAACATATAAGTGAAATTCTACCATAGGAGGATTTTCCCTATAATGAAAGTGAAAGTTTTGCACGAAGGTATTAGTGAGTAAGAGGTATTGGTCACACTTATCGTGGAGGAAGTCGGTGATGCCTGCATTCTCCGCCAAATAGTAAAAATCATTATAAATTCCGGCCGCCTTCAAGAATGCATCACTTGGCCATTCACATGGCCGAACCTCCGCGGTGCGGGGAAGATTGTATTTGGGCTTCTCTTTCTTCTCATTTTCATTTTCTTTAGAACCCCGGCTTGAAGAGCCTCTTAACAATCTCCTCATCATTTTCTTCCTCGAAATTTTAGTAACTCAAAATAAAGGTGAACAAAACTCAACAAAATTCAAAGCAACCACTCCCATAAGTGCCCAGAGGCTAAATCATGCATCTAAACTACTTGGGACCATACAAATTTAACATGCAAGCTCAAGAACAAGGTCACCACAGCAGAAAAATTTTGCAATATATAAAGCAGTAGAACAAAAACTAATTGGACCATTGGAGGAGTCACATACCGAAGAACAATCCCCCAAAACAGTTTTGCAAATGGAGCTTTGCACAAGGAGATCGAAAATGGCAGCAAGATGAGCTAGGACACGGGTTTGAGCCATGGTGGGATTTTTTATGGAGGAAGATGAAGTGGATGGGTGCTGGAATAAGTGAGGGGGGCCTACGTGGGACCCACAAGCCAACAGGGCTCGCCCTGGGGGGGTGGGCACGCCCCCTGGGCTTGTGGCTCACTGGTGCAGCCCCCTGGTGTGTTCTCAGTACCGAATATTCTTAAATATTCTATAAAAAATCATACTAAATTTTCAGGGCATTTGGACAACTTTTATTTCCAGGTCATTTTTTGTTGTACGGATAATTCAGAAAACAGAAGTATAATAGTATTTTTTTCTTTATTTATTCTAAACAACAGAAAGTAAAAGTTGGGTACAGAAGGTTGTGCTTTCTAAATTCATCCATCTCATGCCCGTCAAAAGGAATTCGTTAACAAGGTTGATCAAGTCTTATTAACAAACTTCTTTCGAGTAACATGAAACCGGAGAATTTTCGAATAACACTAAGTTACCTCAACGGGGACAGGCATGTCCCCTACCATGATTATTTCATATTTCTTCTTGACAGTAGGGAGAGAGAATTAAAAACCTCCAATAGCAATTGTTGGAATTTCTCCAATAGATTTGATACTATGAACTTGAGGTTGTTTCTTCGGAAAGTGCACCGTATGCTCATTACCATTAACATGAAAAGTGACATTGCCTTTGTTGCAATCAATAACAGCCCCTGCAGTGTTCAAAAAGGGTCTACCAAGGATGATCAACATGCTGTCGGGAATATCAAGAATAACAAAGTCTGTTAAGATAGTAACATTTGCAACCACAACAGGCACATCCTCGCAAATACCGATGGGTAGAGCGGTTGATTTATCAGCCATTTGCAAAGAGATTTCAGTAGGTGTCAACTTATTTAAAACAAGTCTACGATATAAAGAGAAAGTCATAACACTAACACCGGCTCCCAAATCACATAAAGCAGTTTTAACATAGTTTCTTTTAATGGAGCATGGTATAGTTGGTATTCCTGGATCTCCTAGTTTCTTTGGTACTCCACCCTTAAAAGTATAATTAGCAAGCATGGTGGAAATTTCAGCTTCCGGTATCTTCCTTTATTAGTCACAATATCTTTCATATACTTAGCATAAGGAGACATTTTGAGAATATCAGTCAAACGCATACGCAAAAAGATAGGTCTAAGCATTTCAACAAAGCGCTCAAAATCCTCATCATCCTTTTTCTTGGATGGCTTAGGAGGAAAGGGCATGGGTTTCTGAACCCAAGGTTCTCTTTCTTTACCATGCGTCCTAGCAACGAAGTCTCTTTTATCATATCTTTTATTCTTAGATTGTGGGTTATCAAGATCAACAACACAGGTTCAATCTCCACATCATTATCATTACTAGGTTGAGCATCAACATGAACATCATCATTAACATTATCACCCAGTTCATGTTCATCACCAGGTTGTGTTTCAGCATCAGAAATAGAAATATCATTTGGGTTTTCATGTGTATCAATAACAGGTTCACCAGCAGCATGCAAAGTCCTATCATCATTTTTTTTCTTTCTTTTGCTAGAATGACTAGGTGCATCAGTATTAATTCTCTGAGAATTTTTCTCAATTCTCTTGGGGTGGCCCTCAGGATATAAAGGTTCCTGAGTCATTTTACCACCTCTAGTCACTACTCTAACGACATTATCATTCATCTCGTTAAGCAAATCATTTTGTGCCTTAAGTACTTGTTCTACTTGAGTAGTTACCATGGAAGCATGTTTACTAATAAGCTTGAGATCATTAACAGTTCTACTCATATATTCACCTAAACGATCAAGCATGTAAGCATTATGTTTCAATTGTCTACTAACATAAGCATTGAAATTTTCTTGTTTAACAATAAAGTTATCAAATTCATCCAAGCATTGGCTAGCAGACTTATTATAAGGAATATCACCTTCATCAAATCTACGGAGAGAATTTATCTCTACTACCTATGTCGGGTTATCAAGACCATGTATTTCTTCAATAGGTGGTAGATTCTTAACATCTTCAGCTTTAATACCTTTTTCTTTCATAGATTTCTTTGCCTCTTGCATATCTTCAGGACTGAGAAATAGAATACCTCTTTTCTTCGGAGTGGACTTTGGAGGTGGTTCGGTAATAGTCCAATCATTATCATTGCTCAATATATTATTCAATAATAGTTCAGCTTGTTCAACAGTTCGTTCCCTGAAAACACAACCAGCATAACTATCTAGGTGGTCCCTAGAAGCATCGGTTAGTCCATTATAAAATATATCATGTATTTCGTTTTTCTTGAGAGGATGATCAGGCAAAGCATTAAGTAATTGGAGAAGCCTCCCCCAAGCTTGTGGGAGACTCTCTTCTTCAATTTGCACAAAGTTAAATATTTCCTGCAAGGCAGCTTGTTTCTTATGGGCAGGAAAATATTTTTCAGAGAAGTAATATATCATATCTTGGGGACTACGCACACACCAGGAGCAAGAGAATTAAACCATATCTTAGCATCACCCTTTAATGAGAAAGGAAACAACTTAAGAATATAGTAATAACGATTTTTTTCTCATGAGTAAATAGGGTGGCTATATCATTCAATTTAGTAAGATGTGCCACAACAGTTTCAGACTCATAACCATGGAAATGATCAGATTCAACCAAAGTAATTAACTCAGGATCGACAGAGAATTCATAATCCTTATCAGTAACAAAAATAGGTGAAGTAGCAAACTTAGGATCATATTGCATTCTAGCATTCAAAGATTTTTCCTTCCACTTGCATAGTAATTTCTTAAGATCATCTCTATCCTTACAAGCAAGAAAGTCCCTAGCTACCTCTCCATCCATAACATAACCCTCAGGTATAACAGGCAATTCATATCTAGGAGAGCTTGGTTTAACAGGTGTCTGAAAGTGTTCAGTTTCAATAATTTCATCAGTTTCAGAAATATCATCAGTTTCACTGATCTCATTCTCTCTAACCCTAGCAAGTTGTTCATCAAGAAATTCACCCAAAGGCACAGTATTATCAAGCATAGCAGAAGTGGCATCATCAATTACTTGCGACATATCAGAATTACTAGCAGGTGGTGGTGTTGCAAATTTACTCATAACAGAAGGTGAATCAAGTGCAGAGCTAGATGGCAGTTCCTTACCTCCCCTCGTAGTAGAGGGATAGATCTTGGTTTTTGGGTCTTTCAGATTCTTCATAGTGATCAACAGATATAGATCCCATGTGACTCAGAGAATAGAGCTATGCTCCCCGGTAACGGTGCCAGAAAAAGGTCTTGATAACCCACAAGTATAGGGGATCGCAACAGTTTTCGAGGGTAGAGTATTCAACCCAAATTTATTGATTCGACACAAGGGGAGCCAAAGAATATTCTCGAGTATTAGCAGCTGAGTTGTCAATTCAACCACACTTGAAAGACTTAATATCTGTAGCAAAGTATTTAGTAGCAAAGTAGTATGGAAGTAACGGTAATGGTGGCAAAAGTAACAGTAGCGGTTTTGTAGCAATCGTAACAGTGGCAACGGAAAAGTAACTTAGCAAAGATCAATATGTGAAAAGCTCATAGGCAATGGATCAGTGATGGATAATTATGTTGGATGGCATTCATCATGCAACAGTTATAACCTAGGGTGACACAGAACTAGCTCCAATTCATCAATATAATGTAGGCATGTATTCCATATATAGTCATACGTGCTTATGGAAAAGAACTTGCATGACATCTTTTGTCCTACCCTCCCGTGGCAGCGGGGTCCTAATGGAAACTAAGGGATATTAAGGCCTCCTTTTAATAGAGAACCGGACCAAAGCATTAGCACTTAGTGGATACATGAACTCCTCAAACTACGGTAATCACCGGAAAGAATCCCAATTATTGTCACCTTGGGGTATGCGGATCATAACACATAATAGGTGTCTACAACTTGCAAGATAGGATCAAGAACACATATATATTCGTGAAAACATAATAGGTTCAGATCTGAAATCATGGCACTCGGGCACTAGTGACAAGCATTAAGCATAGCAAAGTCATAGCAACATCAATCTCAGAACATAGTGGATACTAGGGATCAAACCCTAACAAAACTAACTCGATTACATGGTAAATCTCATCCAACCCATCACCGTCCAGCAAGTCTACGATGGAATTACTCACGAACGGCGGAGAGCATCATGAAATTGGTGATGAAGGATGGTTGGTGATGACGACGGCGTCGATTTCCCCTCTCCGGAGCCCAAAACGGACTCCAGATCTGCCCTCCCGAGGAAGAACAGGAGGTGGCGGTGGCTCCGTATCGTGAAACGCGATGAACTCTTCTCCTTGATTTTTTTCTCCCCGAATAGGGTTATATGGAGTTGGAGTTGAGGTCGGTGGAGTTGCAGGGGGCCCACAAGCCACCAGGGCGCGCCCTAGGGGGGGGTGATAACCCAGAAGTATAGGGGATCGGTTGTAGCCTCTTTCGATAAGTAAGAGTGTCAAACCCAATGAGGAGCTAAAGGTAGAACAAATATTCCCTCAAGTTCTATCGACCACCGATACAACTCTACGCGCGCTTAACGTTCGCTTTACCTAGAACAAGTATGAAACTAGAAGTACTTTGTAGGTGTGATAGGATAGGTTTACAAGATAATAAAGAGTGCGTAAATAAAAACTAGGGTCTGCTTAGATGAAGAAACAACTAAGTTAGTCTTAGTAGAGAGCTTTTTGTCACAAGAAAGTTATTTGTCCCTAGGCAATCGATAACTAGACCGGTAATCATTATTGCAATTTTATATGAGGGAGAGGCATAAGCAAACATACTGTCTCTACTTGGATCATATGCACTTATGATTGGAACTCTAGCAAGCATCCGCAACTACCAAAGATCAGTAAGGTAAAACCCAACCATAGCATTATAAGGTATCAAGTCCTCTTTACTCCCATATGCAACAACCCACCTACTCGGGTTTATGCTTCTGTCACTCAAGCAACCCACCATAGGCAAATCATGGACACATTGCAACACCCTACAGAAAGGATCGCTCACGCTTGCGCGACATGGAGAGCACCATAGGACAGCACCAATAATAAAACAGGCAACTGAAACCAATCATGATCATCAATCAACCCATAGGACAAAACGGATCTACTCAAACATCATAGGATAGCCATACATCATTGGGAAATAATATATAGCGTTAAGCACCATGTTTAAGTAGAGATTACAGCGGGGAGAAGGGGTGTTACACCACTGCATAGAGGGGGAGAGAGTTGGTGATGACGTCGGCGAAGTGGTTGGTGTAGATCGCCGTCACGATGATGGCCCCGGCGGCGTTCCGGTGCCACCGGGAGAGAGGGGGAGAGAGCCCCCTCCTTATTCTTCTTCCTTGACCTCCCCCCTAGATGGGAGAAGGGTTTACCCTCTGGTCCTTGGATTTCATGGCGGCGGAGGGGCGAGAGCCCCTCCGAGATTGGATCTCTCTCTCTGTTTCCTTCTGTTTCTGCGTTCCCAGATTCTGGCCTTTTACCGTTTCTTAAATTCCCGGAGATCCGTAACTCCGATTGGGCTGAAATTTTAACACGATTTTTATCCGGATATTAGCCTTCTTGCGGCGAAAGAAGGGCACCAACCGCCTTAAGGGGTGACCACAAGCCACCCTGGCGCGCCCTACCCCCCAAGGCACGCCCCCCTAGCTTGTGGGCCCCTCGGACACCGCCTTCTGTTGATTCCACTTCCCAAAATTCAGATATATTCCAAAACAAATCTCCGTAAGTTTTTATCCCGTTTGGACTTCGTTTCATATGGATTTTCTGCGAAACAAAAACATGCAACAAATAGGAACTGGCACTATGCACTTGATCAATATGTTAGTCCCAAAAATCGTATAAAAAGTTCCCAAAAGTATATGAAAGTTGTAGAATATTGGCCTGAAAGAATCAAAAATTATAGATACGACGGAGACGTATCAGGGGGCGCGCCCCCTGGCTTGTGGCCAATGGGTGGACCCCCTCTGGTTGATTCTTTCGCCAGTATTTTTTATTAATTCCAAAAATATTCTTCGTAAATTTTTAGGTCAATTTCAGAACTTTTATTTCTGCACAAAAATAACACCAAGGCAATTCTGCTGAAAACAGTGTCAGTCCGGGTTATTTCCATTCGAATCATGCAAATTAGAGTCCAAAACAAGGGCAAAAGAGTTTGGAAAAGTAGATAAGATGGAGACATATCAAGGAACAACAAGCAAGAAACTGAAATTGCTATCTGGATATTGCGAATATAAGAGGAAAGCTTTATTGAGGAAAGTGGGGTTCTGTGACATCTTGGTCTGGTCGTGGAACACAAACGAAGGATCCGAAGTTGCAGCTATGGCAAACTTGTAATCTAAACGAAACCCAAGTCTAAAACGGGGTCCTAAGGGCCGTATATATGGGGGAATAGAGGGGGATTTCGTGGCCCCTTGGAGGAGGGGTCCGAAACCAGCCCTAACTCAGTTTCCCCACACATACGGACTCTAAAAACAGCCTATAATATGGCAGTTCGAAATTACAATGGCCTGGCCAAAAAATAAGGTGACGCGGCACCTATAATAGCCTATGGACGAAATTTATGAAGTGGCATGTTGTATATTTCGTCCAAGCCTCCAAGCACTCCTTATGGTGGCTTCAAAGTGCGAAAATCATCACTAGAAAGTACATTGTTCCTTCCCACGCGCGCACCTTCTTCTCCATGCCTTATCCCGCTCCAATGGCCATCCTTCTTGTCCATTCTAGGTCCTTCATTCATAAGTAAAACAAAAGTATCTAATTTAGGCAGCATCATATGTTGATGAACATTAGAAGGATTTCCAAGAAACGAAAGTACCTGATAATTTAGTTGGCGTGAGCGGGCTCTACTAACTGGTCCAATATGTGTAGCTGGTGGGGATGTGGGTGTAACATTAGTAGGGATGTCCTCATCATAGTCCATCGCGGGCTCTCCCTCCACCGGCTCGCTAAGGCTGATGCAGCTTGAGAGGCCAGAATGCTACGCAACTGCTGGAAAAGGTGGCGGCGGGGATCTGGTGGCGCCTCTTGCACGGGCTCGGAGCCGAGGCGTAGTCCTCCCTCCCCTACTATCGCAACTCGCAAGGCAATCGATTGCTCGTGTGATGTGTTGGCCCACTTTCAGAGCACCTCTTTAGCTCCCAATTTTCATTCCTTTTGTTTTTCTTCTTTTTCGTTTCATCAAACATATGTGTTTGCAATAAATTTTCAAAAAAATTTAAAGTGTGTGACAATTAAGTAAATGTGAAATATGTTTGTGGATTTTAAAAATGCTCACAAATCAAAATATATTTGTGTATTTATAAAATATTGTCAAATTAAAAAAATCCATGCAGTTGGAAATCCTTTGGTATCTTTAAAAAAGTTCTAAATTTTAAAAAATATTAATGATTTTAAGTACTTCATGAGTTATATAAAGGAAAAAATAATAAAAGGTGGAAACGGGAAAAACTGAAATGAACGAAGAAAACCAAATAAATTATGGAAAACCTAAAGGAAGCCAAAACAGAGCGACAAAAAAATAATACGGCGGGCAACATGGCTCGTCCCAATGCGCTCGCCTTGTGCATTTGCCAGTCAAATTGTCACATGGAGCGACAAATAGGGTTTACCCTTAGCATGTATTGTGTGATGTAAAGCTCTGATCCGTGCTGCCGAGGTGGGAGGACAATTTCTTAGGGTCGAAGAGCTAATGTGTACACCCCCTGCATCTCACAACCAATGAGCAAAACTGTAACGAAACTTCGAGGTGGGACGAACGAGTGGAGCTATCCACCACGAGTTCTTTGTTGGAATGGCTTGCAACCACCGTCGATGACAGTAGCGCAAATGTGCTACAATTCCCAAGTTATTGATCCTTGCTGGCAAAGAAGAGGATGAGTGTGACATTGTGATCCAAGTGAACCCTGCCAACGATGGCGCCGACATCGTCCTTCCCTTCTTGACACCCTCTGTCCATGGATCTACATCCTTACGACATCCTTCCCCTCTTCACTCCCTCATTCGTGGATCTGCCTCCATTAATTGAATGTTGGGATCCTAGATCAAGCGCGAAAAGGAAGGTCGAAAAAATGTGAGGGTGACTAGCAGGAGGTGGAATGTGAGGGCGTGTGTTGTTTGGTGATGAAGGCTCGGGAGAGGAGGACGTAGAGACGAGGACAAAGAAGATGTGTTCGAGAGGCGGTGCAGATATTTTTTCACCGCTCGGCAAGTCTAGGGTTTTGACCCAAGTTCTGTTTGAAGTGGACCAACAAATTTTCTTGCTGTCATATGACACGCGGAGCCACAAACACAAAAGAATCATATTCACCTTATCGCTGATAACACGAGAACGTCAACCGAACTAACAAGGAAATTGGCGTATAAGGATTCACTATATGGTCAAACAGTACCAGAGTAACAAGGACATCAAACAACTCAAAATCTGAAACCACCGAGGAGGCGGGTGTCCCACGCTTTTTATATTAAGAAGATTCACTATGCTCCAAGGATTGGAGCTCCCTCATCCAAGTCAAGAAAAATACAATACTTTAATCCTTTCAGCCTGGTGATTCTACCTTATAAGACTTTCTCTAACTGTGCTCATAACTATCGGTGAGATATTCACTGTACACATGCATTAAGATTCATGTAGCTAAGTGGGCACGTCAGTAATGTATGTGTTCATAACTCACCTTTCGTATATGATTTAAATCCAATCACTCAATGGCACTACATGTGCTTGACGCATGCATGGTCCCCTCTCTGCTCTCTCTGAGGGACACAAAGCCATACAAAAAAATCCATGCCTTTTTTATTCTCTTCGCAAACTTCAATCATTCATATGTTTTAAACTCTAATTTTTCTTTTTGTTTTTTATATATTTGAACTCCTAGCGCCAAGACCTTTAGAACAGGATCAATCTTTGATAAACTTCAAACACGTTTAAATTTCAACTTTTCAATCCACTTATTTCACACGCTCTATTTAATGTGTGAAAGTGATTTTTAAGTTTCAAAAAATCAATACACACGGGTTTTAGTGAATTATTTTAATTGAAATAAGTGATTTTTTTAGATGAGTGAAATTTGTGTTTTGAAATGAATGAAATTAGTTTTTTCTTCGAATGAGTGAACTTAATTCTTTTAACTATGTTTTTAATAAAAATTAGTGATATTAGTTTTTTTAATGAGTGAAGTTATGTTTTTCAAATGAGTGAAATATTTTATTTGTAATGAGTGAAATACTCTTTTCAAAATGGGTGAAATCAATTTAGGAAAAGGGTGATTTTTTTAATTGAGTGGAATTAGTTTCTTTGAATAAGTGGAATTATTTGTTTGTAATGAGTGAAATTAATCTTTTGAAATTGATTTTTAATGACATAAATATTTTTTTTAAATGAATGAAATTATATTTCTTGAATGGGTTTGGATTTATGAAATAATTGAAGTCAGTTTAAAAAATGTGAAATTGATTGCTTCAATGTGTGAATTATTATTTCGAATATATGAAACTAGTAGTCCCTCAATCCTGTAATGTAAGATATTTTTTAACGCTACACCAGTGTTAAAAAACATCTTACATTATGACACAGAGAGAGTATTTTTTTTATAATATATGAAACATATTTCAATGAGTTTGTCAGGTTGATTTCTTGTGAAATGGAACTGGAATTGAGATACTAAAAATGTAAAATTAAAACCATAAAAAATATACTCATTGAAGCAAGACCGGTCTTGTTTTAAATGTCTTATCACCCTGAAATGGGGAGTGATGTCACTTTACACCATATAGCGGACCGACAAGTTTCAGTCTCTTCCATCTTGTTCTGATGACGAGTGCTACCATACAACTACTATATTGCTGACAAAAAAATGAGTGTTCAACAACTCTGACATCTCACTACTAACTATACAATTTAAATTAGGCAGGCTCTATGAGTGAAAAAATGTGGGCGAGAGAGGGTATGCTGCGGATACAACAAGGTGTTTTCTTGAGCCCGTGGCAATGCGATGGAGAACTTGCTTTTAAGAACGATTGTTTTTTGTAATCTTAGCGAATGAATCTGGTAATTATTATGGATGGGCATGATTGATTCTATAAAAAATATGTCGTGTTTGTATATTGTGTCAAACGTGAGTCGTGTGCATGGTTAGCCTAGACAAAACATGATCGTTTATGTTCAAATTTGTCAAGTCATTATTATATCTTGTGGTAGTACTACTAAAAATAATTATATTTTTTCCTCCTACAAATGTATCAAACATTAAAAAAATGTATAATGATTGCTCTAGTTATGATTCTCTAATTTTGCATTCCATTCAAAAATCTACAAATGCATAAAAAAACCAATTCAAATTTTGGATTCTAAAGAGACGTGCATTGCACCTGCAAGCTAATTAGTAAAATGCACGGACCACAGTGACCACATGAATCTCTAGGACCACACCAACTATGGATACTTCACCGCTACATACCACAACCATTAGACTACCCACAGTGGGAATAACATAGGAAGTAACATAGATGGCACCTAAGCAAAAAATATGCTGTGGCAGCTAATTAATGAGAAGAGAGAGAAATTGAGTAACATACTATGTTACTACTACTATGAGTAACATAACACACACCAAGACAAAATGTATATATACACAATTTGGTATATACAATTTCTCCTACAGTTTGCAGATCATTAAATGCAGGCATTGGGCGTAATGGTATTCTCCTCTTTTATCTATCACTACAGGAATCAGGCACTTTGCCGTCTACCATGGCAGACGGCAAAGGGCAAAAGGCGAACGGCAAAGGCATTTGCCGTCCGCTAGCGGACGGCACAATTTCAGGCCCAACGAACTCCGGCAAAGGGTTTCTTTGCCGTCTGCTTCGGCCCAGCGGACGGCAAAGATTCTTTGCCGTCAGCTTGCAGACGGCAAAGGACCTGGACGGCGTAGTACTGACGGCGCCACCGTTAGGTGGCTAACGGACCCCCACCTTTTGCCGTCTGCCTCCCGCCCCCCCTTTGCCGTCTGCCTGCCGCCCCCCTTTGCTGTTTGCCACCTGCCCCCCTTTGCCGTCTGCTGCCCGCCCCCCCCCCCCTTTGTCGTCTGCCTCCCGCCCCCCCTTTGCCATCTACCTCCCGCCCCCCTTTGCCGTCTGCCGCCTCCCCCTTTGCCGTCTGCCATGGACGGCAAAGAGGCAAAATGGCCTCAGCCTGGTTTTCCCAGGTTTCACAGGTGGCCGCCACGTGGCAACTTTGCGGTCCGGGGCAGACGGCAAAGGGGCCTTTGCCGTCCGGGGCAGACGGCAAAGAGGCTGTATTGCACCTTTTTTTTGTTTTTGTTACATTCAACAATTTTCAAACAAACAATATATGATATATACATAAATATTTCACAGAAACAATGTGCAACAGCCATATATGATCAACCAACAATTATACCAAATTAAAAGTATCAAATGCCACATTGTTCGCCATATTACAATAGGTTCATCCATACATACATATAGTCTCATCGATACAAATGACTCAATACATGAAAACAGAAAGTAAACCTAGCACTATATCAAAGCAAGCTGCCGTGAACTCGTCTCAAATCTGCAAAATTGGAAATAAGAAAGTTAGAAAAATAATACTAGAATTAAGAAGTAGAAGAAGATCTAGAATTAGAAGAAGATGAAGAAGATGAAGGGGCTGTTTGGTTTCAAGACACAACTAGCCACACTTTGCCACAACTCAACTTAGGCAAGTTTAACCATGTTAGGTGTTTGTTTGGTTCTTGCGACAACTAAGGCAAGAATTTTTTTTATTAGCAGTAAGACCCACATGTCATAGATAGAAAAAGTGTGGCAAGATTCCCTTAGGCAAGCCAAAGTGTGGCTAACTATTTGAGCACCTCAAGTAAGGCAAGTGTGGTAAAATTGTGGCAAGCCAAAGTGTGGTAAAATTGCGGCAAGCCAAATTGTGGCTGCTAACTATTTGAGCACCTAAAGCCAAAGTGTGGCAAGCCAAAGTTTGGCAAGATTCTTTCTCCGTCTCCTCTTGTTTTTCTTCTTATTGCTTATTTGTGTCATTTTAGAGCTAACCTAGGTAGTTATCACATTTTTTACCTAACTAAGCTTATTGTGTCATTTTGCAAGAAAATAAGCTAAGTCTATGGCATATATGAGGTTACCAAGTCTATTATGTCATTTTGAAGATAACTAAGCTTATTATGTCAGTGTGGAGGAAACAATGATAAGTATAGGTCATTTTAGAGCTAACTTAGGTACAATATGTCATTTTGGAGGTAAGTAAGCTTACTATGTCATTTTATAGGAAACAAAGCTAACTTAGATAAAATATGACATTTGTCTAAATGCTAAGTTTGTCATTGTGCTAAGTTTGTCTAAGTGCTATGTTTGTATTTGTTTGAGAAAATGAGCCAAGTAAGTGACATATTAGGGCTTACCGTCCTCGTCATCACGGAGGTGAAGCACTGGGGTTGCTCGGGTCGTGCGATGCGGCTCGGGAGTTATGCTGTACCAAAGATCATTTGCGTTAGCATGATGACGCTGAAATGTTAAGACTAGTAACTAATGAACATTGAAATGAAACTCACCGTTCCAGCCGTGGTAATGACTGGCATCGGCGGAGGGGTCTGGCCGTTCTTCTTGCACAAAGTCTGCACATTTGGTTTTGCCAAGTCAATCATATTGGTTATTAATGAAAAGAACATGTAGTGCATGATTTGGCTAATATGAAGAAGAAACTTACCACGATGAGCTCGTACATGGCCCGGTTAGACGCATCGTTCCGTGCCCTCTCCTCCTCCAACAACATAGCCATCCTCTCCTCCAGATCCCTCTTCTCCTTCGCCGCCTGCCGGGCCTGTTCCGCCAGAAGCGCCTAGGTTGTCTCTCTCTCTTTCTGCAGAGCAGCCTGCAACACAACTCCTCGTTAGCATTGTAATCATATTTGTTCACACACACAATGTAATGGAGGAAACCTATCTGAGTCCGTATGACTAACCTCGATGGAGAGCTGGACTGGCCGTGGATGAGGCGGCATCTCAGGACAGGAGCTCGTTTGGCGGGCCTTGATCTGCCGGAGAGTGCTCGAAGACCGTATATGTCCATCTCCAATGGCTATCGAGCCATGGGGCCTCCCGTGGCCAGCTATCATCACTAGGTCTGGATCAAGTGGATGCTGGCTCGGGTTAAAGTCCTCCCCATTCACCGCCTTCCCCACATCTCTGTACCTCATGAGCTTGTGGTGGGAGGAGATATTCGTGAAGTTGTTGGGATTATCGAGGTCAGACTCAGAGAATGCCTTGACCTTCTTGTATGAGGCAGTATGGGACATGGCATAGAGATCGTACACCGCTAGCACCTCCGTCTTATTGTGATGAGCCTACAAGAGAGGAACAAAGTATTAATAATGGGTAAACCTAACACTACAAGAATGAATTGCAGGAATCATGAAGCAAACCACATACCCAGTTCCGCCCGAACTGATAAATGTTGGCGCTGCCTTGATGGTGTGGCACACCTTCCATTTGGGCACGCCATGCCTTGGCATCGTCGTGGACGACTCGCCATTGGTCAGAGCATCATTCATTCACCAACGCCTCCCAACAACCCATCTTATCCGCACACCATCTCGGGGGCACCTAAGTTAATAAAGAGAAATTTGAGAGCTACACCTACGAATCAAAGCAAAGGAAACTAAGTACAAGGCTTTAAGAATAGGTAATTACCTTCATGTACTGCTCCTTGTCCAGAAACTTTCGGCGGGACGACGACTTGGCCTTCTTAATACGCTGCGAGGCGTAGTAGTCTCGAACAACCTGTTTGTCAGTTTTATTACGTCCATGCAACCTACACGCTAATAGGTAGAGATAGGTCCTAATCCCACCCGAGTATGTGTAGATTGGGTTGTTTTTCCCATGCTCTGCTCCGGATCCGACGCAGAATTTTGGCAGCACCTCCCCGCTGTTCTCCTGATACACGTCTCGGCAATAAGCGGAGAGGATGTGTACCCGGAGAACAACAGGGAGGCACTGACGAAATTCCGCATCGGATCCGGAGCAGAGCATACGGGAAAACGAACCCAATCTACACATACTCGGGCTGTCCATGGATAACGTTGGACAATTCGAAAGGATGGCGGTTATAAATATGCAAAGACATGCATATTTATAGATGCCGCCCTTTCGAATGGGAGACGCATACTGGTCACGCATACTGATGATTGAAGACACCTATAGCTAGCAAGTTTCATCGGCACGAAGACCGGAACAGAGCAAATAATTAAGGGGGGAGGAGGAGATGTCATTTGTGCTCACCCACGAACGCAGGGGCGAAGCTCGTCGAACGCACGGGGAGGTCGTCGAACACCAGACCCTCGCAACGACGAAACAACTGCACATTTAAATCCAGCCGATCAACACAAATATGATGTTTTTTATAAAAAAATCAAAAAATATATGACCTAACTCATAATTCATAAATATAGGACCCCGTCGGCCTCTGGAAGGCCGAAGAGCACCTTTTCGGTCAACAGGAGGCCGAAGAGGTGTCGGGGTGTGGTGTCTGGGTGTCGTGGTGTCGGGGTGTCGGGGTGTCGGGGTCGGGGTGTCATGTCGGGGTCGGGGTGTCGGGGGTGTCGTGTCTGGGTGTCGTGGTGTAGGGGTGTCGGGGTGTCGGGGTTTCGGGGTGTCGGGGTGTCGGGCTGTCGGGGTGCCGTGTTGGGGTCGGGGTGCCGTGTCGGGGTCGGGGTGCCGTGTCGGGGTGTCGGGGTGTCGTTTTCTTCTTCTTCCCCTCTTCTTCTTTTTTTTCCTATTTTTCCTTTTCTTCTTCTTCCTCTTCTTCCTTTTCTTCCTTTTCTTCTTCTTCTTCTTCTTCTTCTTCTTCTTCTTCTTCTTCTTCTTCTTCTTCTTCTTCTTCTCCTCCTCTCCTCTTTTTTCTTCTTCTTCTTCTTCTTCTTTTTTCTTCTCCTCCTCCTCTTCTTCTTCTTCTTCTTCCTTTCCTTTTCCCTCTTATTCTTCTCCTCCTCTCCTCTTTTTTTCTTCTTCTTCTTCTTCTTCTTTTTTCTTCTCCTCCTCCTCTTCTTCTTTTTCTTATTATTCTTCTTCTTATTTTTTCTTCTTTTCCTTTTTTCTTTTTCCTTTTTTTCCTTCTTCTTTTCTAATATGTAAACTATCTAAAACTATTTATTATCTAAAACAAATATCTAAAACTATCTAATATGTAAACTATCAAATATTTATCTAAAACTATATCTAATATCTAAAACAGAAAAGAAAAAACAGAAACAAAACCGAAAAAAACAGAAAAAGGGGGTGGCAGTGGGGCTCACCGTGGGTTGGCCGGCGACGGGGCGGAGCCGGGGGTGGCAGGGGCGGCGACGGGGCGGCGCTCCTTGGGGGGCGGCTGGGCGGCCGGCCGGCGGCTGCGGCGTGGAGGCGGCGGTGGGGAGGCTCGGGAGGGTGGGGGCGGGGAGGCTCGTGAGGGGGGCGGTGCGGCGGCGATGGGCTGGCGTGGCAGGGAGGGGGCGGCGACGGGGCGGCGGGGAGGCTCGGGACGGGGGGGAGGGAAGGCTCGAGAGGGGGGCGGTGCGGCGGCGATGGGGCGGGGTGGCAGGGAGGGGGCGGCGACGGGGCGGGGTGGCAGGGAGGGTGCGGCGAGGCGGCGGTGACGGGGAGGAGTGGCAGGGAGGGCGCGGTGACGGGGCGGCGGCGGGCTGTGAGAGAGAGAGAGAGAGAGAGAGGCGCGTGCGGGGGGGGAGTGGGGCCGGGTTTCGGGCGCGGGGGTAGCTGTTAAGTTAAACCCCCTCTTTGCCGTCTGCTGGTCAACGGCGTGCCATGATGGGCCCCCCTACCCTCTTTGCCGTCCGCCTAGCCTTTCTTTGCCGTCTGCTAGCAGACGGCAAATAGGCAGCAGACAGCAAAGAGGTGACCTAGCCAACGCCGTACCCCCGTGGGGCCCACCAGGCTCTTTGCCGTCTGCCATTTTCCTCTTTGCCGTCACCTGGCGGACGACAAAGAACCAGCTGACGGCAAAGACTCTATTTGCCAATAGCTGGTTCTTTGCCGTTTGCTTTTCCAAAGCAGACGGCAAAGACTCTCTTCGCCGTCCGCTGGCAGACGGCAAAGAGTGGACAGATGGCAAATTGCCAGATTCCAGTAGTGTATGACCTCTGTAAGAAAAATCCCACAATTTCCTCTTTAATTGCTCGTAGGCGGTTCTCTGGTAGGAGCCTATCCCGCATCTCTATCATCTTTAAAGAAGGAGATCAATATGAATATATTAGTTGTGTGTATATATATTAGATCATGATAAAAAAATGTGAATAGTGTTTACGTACCCGAAGTGCCCTTTGATCTGTGCGCCATTCGATCTTAATGCGAATGTTCTCGCAAACGTAGTATGCACATAAATTCGTCCCCTGTTTTTACCTTATGCACTTTGCGAGAATAGAATTCAATCAGATGACAATCAAGCATGATAATGCATGGTATTGATACTTCAATTAAAGTGGTGCGCGGACCTAGCTAGTACTACTTAATTACCTTGCTCCGTCGCCATGTCAGCTTCGGTTTCCATTCACTGACAACCTCTTTGGTGAACCGTTTCCAAACCTTGGCCGGCAAAGAAAATGAATAAAGGAGTTATTAATTACTTGATATCAGGAAATGAACGAAGGAGGCTGATATAGTGCGATACTGATTGAAATTACCTGTCGAGCATGACACGTCTCCAATGTATCTATAATTTTTTATTGTCCCATGCTATTATATGATCATTCTTGGATGTTTTATAATCATTTTATAGCAACTTTATACCATTTTTTGGGACTAACCTACTAACATAGTGCCCACTGCCAGTTGTTGTTTTTTGCTTGTTTTTTACTTCGCAGAATATCAGTACCAAACAGAGTCCAATTGCCACGAAACTTGGGGGGAGGCCCGTGGGGCCCATGGCCCATGATACACCAGGGCGCACCAGAGGATCCCGGCGTGCCCGGATGTGTCATGGGGCCACAGAGGTCTTTTACATTGCCTCTCAGCTCTATAAATCCTCGAAAATTCCAGAAACCCTAGAGGAGTCGAAGAAACACAATTCCAGCAGCCGCAAGTTCCAGAACCACGAGATGCAATCTAACACCATCACGAAGGGGTTCATCATCCTCATTGGTGCCTCTCCGATGATGCGTGAGTAGTCCACCATAGACCTACGGGTCCGTAGGCAGTAGCTAGATGGCTTTCTCTCTCTCTTTTGATTCTCAATACAATGGTCTCTTGGAGATATACTTGATGTAATGACTTTTTGCGGTGTGTTTGTTGGGATCCGATAAAGTTTGAGTTCATGATCAGTTTCTATCCATGAATATTATTTGAGTCTTCTTTGATCTCTTATATGCATGATTATTTATAGCCTCGTATTTCTTCTTCGAATCTTTGGTTTAGTTAGGCCAACTAGATCGATTTTTCTTGCCATGGAAGAGGTGCTTTATGATGGGTTCGATCTTGCGGCGTCCTATCCCAGTGACAGAAGAGGCAGCGAGGCACGCATGTATTGTTGCTATTAAGGATAACAATATGGGGTCTATTCCTACATAAATAGATCTGGTCTACATCATGTCATCATTCTTATTGCATTACTCCGTTTCTCCATGAACTTAATACACTAGATGCATGCTGGGTAGCGCTCGATGTGTGGAGTGATAGTAGTAGATGCAGAATCGTTTTGGTCTACTAATCTTGGACGTGATGCCTATATATTGATCATTGCCTTGGATATCGTCCTAACTATTTGATCTTCTATCAATTGCCCAACAGTAATTTGTTTACCCACCGTGTGCTATTTTCTTGAGAGAAGCCACTAGTGAAATTTACGGCCCCCGGGTCTATGCTTTTAATCTATTGCTTTCCGATCTATCTTTTTCCGCATTTGTTTTTTGATCTATTATTCCAAAAACCAAAAAATACCTTGCTGCAATTTTTATTTGCATCTTTTATTTTGTGTTCTTGTGCGATCTATTTATCCAATCTAATACAATCCAATCTATCTCTTTAACGTGGAGAGATTGTCAACCTCTCTTACACGTCGGGTTGCAAGTATTTGTTCTTTGTGTGCAGGTACCGTTTACATAGTGTTGCTTGGTTCTCCTACTGGTTCGATAACCTTGGTTTCATAACTGAGGGAAATACTTACCGTAGCTGTGCTGCATCATCCCTTGCTATTTGGGGAAATTCCGACGCAGTTTCAAGCCACGTCAAAGGAATTTTTTGCGCCGTTGCCAGGGAGACATCATCAACATGTATCAGGTTCCTAATCAGAAATCTCATCTCCTTGCAATTTACATTATTTGCCATTTGCCTCTCATTTTCATCTCCCCCACTTCACATAAATTTGTTGTTTTATTCGCCCTCTATTTTTTGGTTGCCTTTTTGCTTGTTTGCTATCTTTGCTTGTGTTGCCATGTGCATTCTATTTGCTTGCATCTTCGCTTGCTAAAAATCTATTGATATGGATCCTCATCCACTCGCTAATCTTTTCAAAAGATCAAATTATGATGAACCAATTGCTAGTGAGTTGAGCGCACTATATTATCTCTATGAACTTTTGTTTGAAAATCATGAATCTAGAAATTTTGATGAAGTGTTGAAACAAGAAATTTATAAGTTGATTCATGATAGCTCCTTGATTGAAAAGCATGATTACAATGATGTTACTATAAATTCTATTAATGTCAATTATGTTAATGATATGCAAAACTACAAGCTTGGGGATGATAATTTTGTCATGTCCACTTCTTATTGCAATGATCATGATTGGGGTGATAGTGATTTTTATGATCTTACAAATTTATTTAAGCCTCATGTTGAATAGGTTATTGATAATAATGTTTGCAATAGTATTGAAAGTGGGTTTGGGAGAGCGTCAACTTTAGGTAAAAGGAATCCCACATATTTGGAGAGTGTTCAATCTTATGATTGTTTTGATAAAAGTGGGTTTGGAGAGGTTATAACTTTAGTTGATGATAATCCCACTAGTTTGGAAGATGATAAAAACTTTATGCATGTTGATCATAAAGATGGTACTGTTTATGATAGCTATATTGTTGAATTTGATTATGATCCTACATGTAATTTTTATGAGAGAGGAAATTATGGTTGTAGAAATTTTCATGATACTAAATTACCTCTCTTCATGTTGAGATTGCAATTGTCTCTTTCTTCTTCCTACCATATGCTAGTTTTTGGTTGCCTTGATAATTTGTTTGCTTATAAAATGCCTATGCATAGGAAGTACGTTAGACTTAAGTGTGTTTTTCCATATGCTTCATGATGCTCTCTTTGTGTTGCTATTATTATCTTTCATGGGGGCATCATTGAAATCTCAAGCCTATCTTAATGGCTATAAAGAAAGAGCTTGTTGGGAGGCAACCCAATGAATAAAATATTTTTTGGTTTTTTTGCTTTTTCTTCCGGTATTTTGTTTACACTTTGTTTGCCTCTGTTATGATTGTGCTTTTATGTTTCAATTAGTGTTTCTGCACTGGTGCAGCGATGTGCTATACAAACGGTTTTTAACCCCTTTCCGCGACATAGTTCTAAACCGTCGCCTTGCATGTGTGGGTGATAGGGGGGGTCCATCCCACATGACACCACAAACCCGTCGGCGATTGTGGCCAATGAACGCAAACGATCTGCAAATATAATCGTGTGTGGTGCAGGAACAGATCGCACACATAATCTTTTCAGCCTACGTGTGAGTAGCTCCTACGCGCACGTACAAGTGTTGTAAACCGTTTGTGATTTCTAATGTATCACCGACGTTTTAGTTTATATCTCGTGTGCTTTTCCTGTGGATCACAGGCGGTTGCGCTATGAGTTGTGTGTGCTTTCCGTTCTGGACCGCACAAGCTTAGTTGCTTGAACCGTGTGCGCTGAAATTGCCAGGTTATTGTAAAATATCGCATTTAATTAACCCTGCAAATAGCAAATTCGCCACAATATTCAATCGACAAATATTGTCCACATGAAGAACAATCATCATAATTCGCCACAATATGGAATTGAACGAATAGTACACAAAGCAGAGGATACATCATAATTCACGACAATATACAATTGAGAAAATGCTAGCTAAATTCCACAGCTGTTAAACCGACATATCCAGTACATAATCATAGTGTACGAAATACGAAGACATGATCACATGGAAAATAATGCATCCATGTGTATATGTTTAGCTGATAACACTAGAGGGCTTATTTTTTGGAGATTTGAATCCGGAAATCTTCGACGTCTTTAGAGGGCTTGATATAGTGTTTCGGAAAGAAGGTGCTGATAAATTTCCTAACAGACAACAATTCATCGGCGGCGAGCGGTTCAGAAGTCATAGGTGCCAAGATGAGCTACATGACTTTTAGATCAGAATGTGACATACGTGTGGAGTAGAAAATAGTAATTAAGAAGCATACTTACTGGTTTTATCCTGTCAGCATCGACACCACATTCAGCATGTCTGCATAGGTTCATCATGTGTGAACAAACGTAGTATCCACATAGGCTGGTACTTTGTTGTTGCTGAGGACACTGAAACTTTTTGTACAGTATTAGTCATGCATTTGCCCTGTTAGGAACAACCTAACCGGTGTATGTTGTTTCTTATTTTTTCTATGGAGAGAAATAGAAAGAGGTTTACTTAGAAACTTGAACATCTGACTAGCATTTTCTGAAAATAACGGATTTCGTTGTCTTACCGGAGAAACGATCACGTGCTGCAGAGGTAGTTGGCGGTCAAACCGATTCCCTCCTAAAGTTATGTTCTTTGACAATACACTGGAAATGAAGATGAATTTTCACACACTCAATTCTGGAACCAGATATGAACACAACGCATTAACATCAAATAATTCAATACCTATCCATGAAATCCTGAAGATGACTCAGATCCTGAGGCGCATTTGACTCTCTAAGAGAATCCATGTAGTAAACTGTGTTGCGTTTTGGAACAATGACCACCAAGATCCAGTGACCTCTACAGTTTAAGAAAACCATGAACGTACGAACTATGTCTGAAACTGAAAGACGATCAATGTATGTGTCGTTGTATATTTATACTTACTGTTCATGATATGGCCACATGAAGAATTCTCCTATCTGTAAGTCGAACAAGATCTTGACGACAAAATCAATGGAAGCCGTGCGTGAGTCATTATCTTGTAACAAAACGCCGTTCGCTAAATCAGGATCTATGAAATACGCATGCACCCTTGTTGTTCGCTGTGTCGTCAATCCCCTGAGAGGAATATAGTACAGTTAGCTTTTTTGTCATTTACGTACGGAGAAGATGATCAGAGTTTGTGAAGTACTTACAACATCAAGCATTTGACAAGAGTGGCACTAAGCTCATCGAAGTTGAAGAAGAGATGAAAGTCCTCGAATTCCAAACTGATGGTACCTGGAACATGAGAGAAATGACATTGGTCCTAGTGCAATTCCACAATGTTAGTATCTTCTCCTTCCGACATTCTGTCCATGCAATATTTATGTAACTTGCGAGCACTAGAACTGCACTCATCCCAGAAATCGCCAACAAGGAATGGATGGCCATGTTTGTACATGCATTTCTCAAATGTGTCTACTTCCATACTATTAAGTTGCTTTTGAAGGTCTGCTTCAGACATGTGGTCAGAACCGGGATTACCCAGCCCTTCGAAAACCTTATTGTTAATTTGGGTGCGGTCGATGATTGTTTGTAGAAGGAGGCTCTTGGTCCCATCCCTCCTTGCTCTTTGGAGGCCCAACTTCATGTGTGCAACCGTGCCCGCTTTTGTCTTCTTAGCTGAAGCACTTCTTGTTTGACGTCTGGTTTCATCAACGACATGTTGCTGAGAAGCATGTGAAGGTACGATGGACTGCTGAACAGATGATGCCGCTGTGACGGACTGCTGAGCTATAGTGCCAGAGTCAACGGACAGCTGACCAGCCATTGAAGCTATTCTGGGCTTCTGAGCAGCCGGTGCCAACGTGTCGGTGTGTTCATGCGGCTGTGACAATGTGTTGGTTTGCTGAGCAGGCAGTGCCGACACATCGGTATGCTTATCAGGCGGCTGCGAACCGCTGGACTGATGAGCAGGTGGTTCCTGACTTTCGGAGTGCTTAGCAGGCGGTCCTAGACTTTCGGCCGTCTTACCAGGTGGTTCCAGACATTAGGACTCATTAGCACGCGGTTCGGCCGGGTTTATCTGGTGAGCATGCAGTGCCAATGTGTCTGCACTTTCTGCTTCAGTGGCCAGCATCTGAACCGATCGTCTTCAGCAGTTGTTGGCCTTGCCACAGGCAGCTCAGGACGGGACAATGACCTGGCCTCTATGGCAGGAAGTCAGAAGGGCTGAACACAGGTTGATGCCTCGGGCATCTGATTCCCAAGATTATGTTCAACGGGGGAATCACACAAGATCTGCTGTGGCGAGATGAGAGTCACCGGTTCGAGGGCGACATTGGTTGCTTTTGTGGGGGCTGGAGGTGTCTCATCCAGGAAGTATATTTCTTTTCGTGGCCACTGGATATGATTTAACCCTGTTTCTGCCAAGGTCCTCTGCTCATCAGGGTCCCCAAGTACATTCTTCAGGGGAAAATCACTGAATCCAGACTTTATTTCAGTCACGTACCACTTCACACAACCCGGCTTCAATGGCACATTGTCCAACAAGAGACCCCCGTCAAAGTCAGGGTTGTAAACCCACGCTGTTGCACATTTTAAAGAACCTTCATAATGTGTAAGCACGACCCTCACTCTCTCCCCTGTCCATATAGAGCAGATATAGCACCATCATGTCCAGCTGCAGCATCATTGTCGCTGGGGTCAGCTGATGCACAGCTACTCTTGTGCGGTGTTGCCATACAATAAGTGGCATCATCCATGCTGACATCTCCTTGCGTCTCCTTGCTATCTCTCAGCATTTGTGTCTTCTCCTACATATATGACTCCTCAACTTCCTTTCGAACTACAGGATACATGTCCCTCTTAATCTTTTCGCGCAAGTCTCTCTGCTTATAATCACTCCTAGCTTTTTTTATGCTAAGCCTCTCTTCTTTGCTTAGTGAGAAAGCCCTCTTGTGTGGGACATTGACCCCAATACCCCTAGCATGGCCAGGGGGCTCTTTGGTAGTCAGAGCCTCGGACAGAATGTCACATGACCCTGAGTTCATGTACAACCTTCCAGTGTTTTTGGAAGCCTTTGCCATCACATCATACAGTTCTTCATCTGCTGAGTTTTCAAAGTAATAAGAACCATCTCCATGCCTCTTTGCACGTGCCTGCATGTAGTCCCTAGCGCGAGTGCCCCTAATTTCACTAAAGGCTGGTTTGCCACCCGCAGCTACTGCTTCTTTGTCCTCCTTCTGCCATATCGGTTTCATGCCGTAGTATCCTGCCACACCCATACGGTGGCGGTGTGTGTTCTTCTTCTGAAGTTCCGATTGCATGGCACTTTTCTTAATAAACTCTTCACTGGCCCTGACCCTTTTGAATTATGTCCAATCTTCCTTTGTAATTTGGGGGTACGAGGGGATTGGGTCCTTGCCTTGACTGAAGAACTTCTTGTACAACACATGCTTCCAGTTTCTCCAAGCATCCCAGGCCTTCTTCAGTGCAGTGTGTTCCACCTGCTCTCTCCACTCCTCAGGAACGTTGAAGTGCACCATGATCTCACGGACTATCCTCTGTCGTGTTTCTGTACCAGCCTTTCGAAACCCCGGCAGATTAATGTTGAGCCTTTCCCTGCCAACAAATCCACACACACTCCTAAACCTCGTGCGTGCTTTATCAGGGTTAGTTGGAGACCAAGACTTCAAATCGATGTCAGTTACTTCGTATACACCTTTAGGCTGCTGTGTGGGCTTTCTTGGAGTGCTCTTCCGGCTCTTGACCGGATGGGTGATTGTGGCAGCTCTATCCCGTTCATCATTTCTTGGTACACGATCATCTGTTGCAGACATGTTGGCTTCGGACTCATATGAAGATACATCGCCAGACGTATGACTATCATCGCTGTTAATAGACATCTACAGAGTACACATGCGAAATTCAGAAAAGGGGGATAAACATAAAAAAATGTAACAGGTTGGAAGCTAGCTATCTAAACATGGCATGTGATCATTTGGAAATGTACGGCTAATCTGTTCGTTTAGTGTGACTCGTGCGCACATGATATGTAATTCGATAATAACTAATTGGAACAAATACAACTTATATGTTAGAAGGTGGTTGATGAACATAAATACGCTCTCCATTATTTTATAATCATTTTGGGGACAAACCGAACAAAATAGGAGAAGGGATCGCAAGATAATAGACCTCACCGCAATGAAGGATAGCAACTGACCGTTTTTTTTGCAAATCCGGCAGGAGAGGCAAGGGTACAGGATCGATATGCTCGACGGCGGCTGGCGAGCAAATGAAGATGGCGAGGCATGGGCAGCCGCGTGTTCGGAGCAGCAGTGAAGGGTAGGGTTGACGCCGGGAAGCGGGTACATGGCCGGGTTGAGCACGACGGCGCCGGAAAGGGTTCTGGTGTGGATCTGGGGTACGGGAGGGGGAGGGAGCTAGCTGTCGATGGACTTTGGGTAGAATACGCGGACAGATGAGCGAAACGAGGGAGGGCGCGGGTTTGGGGGGAGGGGAGGGGGGGCATGTTGGCGGCTTCGATGAAAAGGGTGAAAAAAGATCGTCGTGCGCCCCGCGAAAAAAACATTGCAAACGGTTTCACATGGTAACCCGTGTGCACAAGCAGCACAAACCTGTTCGAAATGAAAACCTGAAAACTTTGAAACTTAGACGTGACCTCATCATTTTGTCTCGAAATTTTTCCCACGGTACGCAGCTAGCGTTGTACCCTGATATTGATTTTCTGGCGCATTTCTGGGCTTGCCTGCTATATTTTTCATCATTTTTTATCATTTACGGGGAATTTATTGCATATAAATCAAATCCCAACTTCAACAGCGTGTGTTGACGAGTGGTATAAGGACCGCCGCTCGATCTGGGTGAATCCTACGGTGTAGATGCACGATCTGCGTGGTTTGGGTTTTGTCCAATCAGAAAGCAGGACTCACGTTGCGCGCATTAGGTTTCATAGGCCGCGGTTTAGAAAGTACACGGTTCTAGTGAACGAACCGTGTGCTATTTGTCCATGCAGAACAGTCATATTTTCATTTCAAATGAATTTGGGACTTCATCATTTCACCTCGGATTATTTTCATCCGCAGACAATCAACTACTAGCCCCTGTATTGATTTCCGGCCGCATTTTCATGACTTGTTTGCTAATTTGAAGACATTTCTCCACCAACATGGGGCTTGTTAGTAATTTAATTGGAGGAAATGCAGATGTATTACGGAAATTACAAAAATGTGTGTGTCACTGTGGCATGGTGTGAAGACCCCGTGGGAAAAATTGGTAATGTCTGGCGAAAGTTGTGATGGCCTGCCCTTTGAAAACGAATGCATCTCACACAAAGGATCATGGTTTACTAAAAGTAGAGTTGGCATTTCGGACTCCAATCGGTGTCAACCTCATCCTTTCGCGTTGGTTTTTTCCATGGTTTGCAAACATCATTGTACTCCTAATATTGATCTTCTGGTGGATTACATGTCTCGTTTGCTATATCTAAGTCATATTTTTCAGTTACCATGTTAATTAGTTCTTAAATAAAATATCCCAACATGAATTACGTGTGGATGCTGGCAAAGATTCTCTTACAAATCATTTGTGTGTCGCTTTGCGTGATTTTCGTCATTGTGCAACGAATAAGAAGAATTGTCAAGCATTTCGGACGGGAGATGTGTCCACCTAAATAAATGTCAGTAATTTAATTACAGGAAATGCAGATGGACTCAGAAAATCACGAAAATCGGTTTGTCGTCATGGCGTCATCTCGAGACACCGTGGAAAAAATTTGGTAAAATTTGGCACAAGCTACAATAATCGCTAATTGTAAACCATAGCATCTGAGTAGAAGGATCATTGTTCCGAGGGGAGAAGTGACAAATCGAGCTCCAATCGACGGTGTCTTCATCGCCTCTCCACCAAATTTTATCCCACGATAGTCAATCATAATTATACGTCAGGTTTGATTTTCTGGCGCATTTCTGGGCTCGCCTGCTATATTTTTCATCATTTTTTATCATTTACGGGGCATTTATTGCATATAAATCAAATCCCAACTTCAACAGCGTGTGTTGACGAGAGGTATAAGGACCGCCCTTCGATCTGGGTGAATCCTACGGTGCAGACGCACGATCCGCGTGGTTTGGGATTTGTCCAATCAAAAAGCAGGACTCACGTTGCACGCATTAGGTTTCATAGGCCGCGGTTTAGAAAGCACACGGTTCTAGTGAACGAACCGTGTGCTATTTGTCCATGCAGAACAGTCATATTTTCATTTCAAATGAATTTGGGACTTCATCATTTCACCTCGGATTATTTTCATCCGCAGACAATCAACTACTAGCCCCTGTATTGATTTCCGGCCTCATTTTCATGACTTGTTTGCTAATTTGAAGACATTTCTCCACCAACATGGGGCTTGTTAGTAATTTAATTGGAGGAAATGCAGATGTATTACGGAAATTACAAAAATGTGTGTGTCACTGTGGCATGGTGTGAAGACCCCGTGGGAAAAATTGGTAATGTCTGGCGGAAGTTGTGATGGCCTGCCCTTTGAAAACGAATGCATCTCACACAAAGGATCATGGTTTACTAAAAGTAGAGTTGGCATTTCGGACTCCAATCGGTGTCAACCTCATCCTTTCGCATTGGTTTTTTCCATGGTATGCAAACATCATTGTACTCCTAATATTGATCTTCTGGTGGATTACATGTCTCGTTTGCTATATCTAAGTCATATTTTGCAGTTACCATGTCAATTAGTTCTTATAAATAAAATATCCCAACATGAATTACGTGTGGATGGTGGCAAAGAATCTCTTACAAATCATTTGTGTGTCGCTTTGCGTGATTTTCGTCATTGTGCAACGAATGAGAAGAATTGTCTAACATTTCGGACGGGAGATGTGTCCACCTAAATAAATGTTAGTAATTTAATTACAGGAAATGCAGATGGACTCGGAAAATCACGAAAATCGGTTTGTCATCGTGGCGTCATCTCGAGACACCATGGAAAAAATTTGGTAAAATTTGACACAAGCTACAATAATCGCTAATTGGAAACCATAGCATCTGAGTAGAAGGATCATAGTTCCGAGGGGAGAAGTGGAAAATCGAACTCCAATCGATGGTGTCTTCATCGTTTCTCCACCAAATTTTATCCCACGGTAGTCAATCGTAATTATACGTCAGGTTTGATTTTATGGCGCATTTCTGGGCTCGCCTGCTATATTTTTCAGCATTTTTTATCATTTACGGGGCATTTATTGCATATAAATCAAATCCCAACTTCAACAGCGTGTGTTGACGAGAGGTATAAGGACCACCGTTGGATCTGGGTGAATCCTACGGTGCAGACGAACGATTCGCGTGGTTTGGGGTTTGTCCAGTCAGAAAGCAGGACTCATGTTGCGCGCATTAGGTTTCATAGGCCGCGGTTTAGAAAGCACATGGTTCTAGTGAACGAACCATGTGGTACTTGTAAACCAAACTGCACATATTCAGTTCGTACATACCGGAGTGAGATGAACTGAGCGTTCTAGCTATATACAGTACATGCAAAACTAGATCAACATAAGGACGTGCATACGTCGCAATACAGTACATGCGAAACTTATAACAGAACGAACTCAGTACACATCCCTCACAATTCAGTACATGCAACAATTCAGTACAGTAGACATAATGACTAGTTTTTTGAATCAATTCCCATGTACATGGGGTGATCGCGATCATTAGGTTGACCCCTAATGAACTTAGGATTTCTGATGATTTTACGCTTCTCCTCTTTTAAGTCGCGTGGCCCCTCAGGGGGCAACTCATCATATTGGTTGTACTCCTCCTCATCACCAACATTCTCGACGCCTAGTACCCTCCTCTTCCCATACATCACTACATGGCAGTGTGTATGCAAGAGGTCTTTCACAAAGAAAATCTGGGTAGCATCGTTGGCAAGAATAAATGGGTCCTTGTGATATGCCATAACTCTACGGTCAACATATGTCTTCCTGCTGTAAGCATCAACCTTTACGCTACTAAGAGGGACCCATCTACACTTGAATAATGCCACCTTCATTTGCACATAGTCAAGCTCCCAAATCTCTTCAATGGTTCCATAGTACACCTGTTTATCATCTTCCTCTGTAGTTAGGCATTCTATTCGAACAGAGCTGTTCTGATACGACGTCTTAGCATCACGTTCCTCGGTGTAGGACGTGTTGCCATTTATGTCGTACGCTTGGTACTTCATAATCGTCATTGATGGCTTTTGTGCCAACCACGTTGCAAGGTCATCTTGGGGTCCGTTTGTCAAACGATCCTTCAGCCATCTTATATAGTCCCTATTGCGTGCATTTGTCTCGGCAGCTGGTGACAGCACATTGGGTAAGTTGCTTCGTCGTATCTCCTCCATGTGTTCTGCAGCATGAGCATCGAGTATCGGGCTGTTAAGCAGTACCGTGAAATGGGCTTGATCGGCCATATCTCTAGGTGCACAAAACTGCGAGCCAGCAAGGACTGGCTTACCAGCCAGCCTTCCCTCATGGCGAGAGAGGGGCACACCTATAGGTCTAAGTTTCATGTATTCGGTGCAAAACTCAACCACCTCCTCCGCGGTATAACCTTGTAGGATGCTTGCCACTGGATGACATCGGTTCCGACAATAGTGCTTCAATATTCCCATGTACCGCTCGAAGGGATACATGTTGTGAAGAAACACAGGACCACAATACTTTATCTCGTCCACAAGGTGCACGGTGAGATGGACCATGACATCAAAGAATGACTGTGGGAAGAACATCTCTAAGTTTGACAATATCCTTGCAATATCAGCTTGCATATTATCCAGCTCTTCAATATCTACCACCTTCTGCCATAGTTTGTTGAAGAAATCACAGAGATCAATCAATGTGTTTCTTATGTCTGTGTCCATCATATTCCTTATGGCCACCGGGAGGATTTATGTCAACATTACGTGGCAATCATGTGACTTCATGTGAGACAACTTCTTTTTACCCAAGATGTCATCCACGAGAGCGGCTGTTTACTGCACCCATATGTACCGGGAAGCACATCACAAACGGTCATGTTACGGAAACCGTGTATCACGTACGTTCCATCTCACACGATTTGATTTGGGAAACCGTGTGCCGTATAAAACAGAATGCGATAAATAGTTCACCCGACCGTTATCATCAGATCCCCATAGTTTCCCCGTCTTCCCCAAATCCCAAAATAGCTTCCAAAACCCTAGCGCCCAAATTCCCTAGCGTGGCGCTGACATTGGGGAAATTCGGACGAGTGCTGTTGATGGTTTCAGTGCGGATGCACCGGTTCGTACAATCGCTCTTGGCAGCGCCATTGGCGGCGCAACCACGACGGCGGTCACCGCCGAGCACTTGCCTAAGGTCATCAGGAGGCCGGTGTACTACGAATCCGAATCGTCTTGTCAGGTCCCAATCATTCCTCATCTTTTTAGCATGACACACACACACACAGGAAATCGATCAAATGCCGGATCCAGAGTTTGACTCCTGTTGACTCCCGCAACATGAGTTCGATTCTGAGTTTTTCGCCACCGAGAAGTACCAAAAGCTAAGTTGTGTGCACGGACACACTCCCACTCGACGTGTATGCACGGAGGGATTCGACATTGGCAGACGGTTTCTCGGTTGCCCCTTAGAGGTTAGTGATAAGTTCATCCCTTTAAGTTCAGTTAATGCCCCCCACTCATCCTGATTATTTAACATTCGCAGGGATATGAGGCTTGTGCCTTTGTTAACTGGCTGGATGATGAATAGCATGGTAGGGCTCGGAGTTTTATCACCAAGCTTGCAGAAGATAACGTAAAGCTGAAGAAGAAACTGACTAATCTGGAGTGTACAATCACTACGATGAAGCAAGAAAGAATCAATCACAGGCAACAGATGAAAGCAAGAGACAAGAAGGAACTAGCGTGCGTAGTTGTAGTTGCCGCATTAGCCATCTTCTATGCGCTGTTTGCAAGGATCATTAGGGGTTTCGTTTGATTATTAATGGCTACATCAATAAGCAGAGCTCATATATTGCTTACCAATTGTCCTATGTTAAATGCTTACTATTTCACACCCGTTGTGTTTCATATAAGCGTGTGTGTAGTTAAACAATGCATCTAGCGAACCGTGTGAACTCCTAAAATGTACACATGTGAAACATTTGGCATATTGAGAACTGCACAATAGCGGGAATTTAGAGCGACAGGACGGGTGCACACAATTGCGGTTGATTATATCAGAATTCTAACCGCCTGCCAAGGCGCCGTCAATCCCCCGCTTCAATTGCCACTCCTCTTGTCTTCACACCACGCTTCAGTTGCCACCATCTTCATCGTCCCGGCCGGCCACTCTACACTTCCACGCACTGTGCAATCTCGCTTTCTCGCCGGTTGTTTAATTACGTAGCGCAGCAATGTCGACCGACAGCGAGGACGACAGTGCCGCCAGTCTACGGTCAACCACAGAATCATTGCGCTCATTTTCGATGAG
Source organism: Elymus sibiricus (assembly GCA_039707655.1). Lineage (NCBI taxonomy): Eukaryota > Viridiplantae > Streptophyta > Magnoliopsida > Poales > Poaceae > Elymus > Elymus sibiricus. The sequence goes on from CM077675.1 coordinate 433,970,249, forward strand.
TTCGGCATCAAGCCCTGACCTCCATTTTATCCGGCTCATGGAAGGGACGCCGCCGCCGGAGTCATCGGACGACGACCAGACGGACGAGGAGCCGCCGAAGGACGAAGAAGACGACAATGATGAGGAGGACAAGGAATGGTCGGACAAGGAGGAGGACGACGAGGAGCCTCCGAAGGACGAAGAAGACGGCGACGATGAGGAGGAGGAGGAATGGTCGAACAAGGAGGACGACGACGAGGACATCAACGACGATGGCGATGAAAATCCAGCGGTCAGCGGCAAGAAACGTACACGTCAAGACGATGGCGCGGGGCCATCTAACAAGAAGAATATGTAAAACAGACTGTAATTCTTAAATCTGTTGTCGTTTGCTCATATTTATTCCTTAACTCTGTCTAGCTTCTCGATCTCATCACAAACGGTTAAGAATACAGATTCGTCAGTGATCATTCACAATATCGCACACATTTGGTTTCTTGAATTGTGTGCCATGTCGAGCACACAATTCAGAACAACAAATCGTATGTGTTGTCTAGAATTATAGCACACAGTTCTGATTATCGAACTGTTTGCAGCCTATCACACACACCTTGTTACGCCACACCGTTTGTGTTCTTACGTATCATCGCAAACAATTCATATGAGGGACCTGTATGCCGTACATCACACACATCAATATTTGATTAACCATTTGTGCCATTTCGCCTCATAACAAACAGTTCTTAAAAGTCAACTGTCTGCCGTATATCGCACACGCAAATATTTTCTGAACCGTTTTTCATGGATCCTACATCGCACACAGTTTATGTCATTGGCGACGGAGCTCGAACTATATCGTTTGCGATTCATGCATTGCACACAGTTTCGCCGAAGGGTCTCTGATTGCAGTGTCGCGTTAGCAGCATCCTGCAGTAGTGGTGCCAAGTAAAGCCTTTAGGATCGTGTTGGGTGATAGTTGATTTGATCTTATTGGAAAACATAAACTTTTGCGTCTAGTAGCAGAATTTTCAAAAATCACAGATGTGACGAAAAATTCTGATTTTTTTACACAAGATTGATATACAAATTGCTTACGTTTTCCTAATTTTTCAGAAGTTTTGGAGTTACAGAAGTATGGTTATAGTATAGATTACTACAGACCATTTTCTTTTTGACAGATTCTATTTTCGTTGCATCGTGTGCTTATTTTGATGAATCTATGGTTTGTATTTGAGGGTATAAGCCATGGTAAAGTTAGAATACAGTATATATAATTCAATAATAAAATATGAATGGGTTTGCAACAGTACTTAGAGTGGTGGTTTGCAACGGATCTCACGAAGGTTTTGTTAAGTTTTGTGTGATTGAAGTTTTCAAGTTTTGTGTGAGATCACGATGGATGAAGGAATAAGGAGTGAAAAGAGCCTAAGCTTGGGGATGCTATGGCACCCCCAAGATAATATCCACGGAGAAACAGGCAACTAAGCTTGGGGATGCCCCGAGTGGCATCCCCTCTTTCTTCTAACGACCATCGGTATTTTACTTGGAACTACATTTTTATTCGTCACATATCAATAGTTTTGCTTGGAGCATCTTGTATTATATGAGTCTTTTCTTGATTTTCTTTTTAGTTTGTCACAAGTATCCTTGCTAGACACACCTACTTGAGAGAGCCAAAATTATGCTATGTTTTGTTAGAATTCCTCTATATGCTTCACTTAAAAAAATAGCTATGGAATTGCTCTAGTGCTTCACTTATATCTTTTCGAGCATGGTGTGCTTTAAATTTTTGAATAAATACACTCATGCTTCTCTTAGATTTATTTGAGAGTTAGTAAATTTTGAAGAAATTCTCTCATGCTTCACTTATATTATTTTGAGCGATGAAATTTTTATGCTCATGTTCTTCACTTAAATTTATTTGATCTTGTCAAAAGCAATGGCAATATATGAAACTAGTCCCAAAGTGATAGATATTCAAGAGGGAATTAATAAAAACTTTCATGAAGATCATTGGAAAAATTAAAAATTGTTTCCTTGTAATAGTTTTGAGACATGATAATAGTAATATGTGAGTCATGTTGGTGAGTAATTATGCTTTAGTAAGAATATTGGTGTTAAGGTTTGTGATTCCCTATGCAAGCACGAAAGTCAATAGTTGTGCAATGAAATTACATCTTACTTGTGGTGCATTATTCGGTGTTAGTTATGCTTAATGCCCGTTTATGTGAATTTTCGTTTCCTGGTTGGTTGCGTCTCAATCTATTTGCTAGCCTCCACTTGTACTAAGTATAAATACTACTTGTACATCCAAAATCCTTAGACCCATATTTGCCATATGAGTCCACCATACCTACCTATATTCGGTATTTCAATGCCGTTGCAAGCAAATTTGTATGTGCCATCTCTAATTTTCAACATGAATTTCCTTTTTGTGTGCTCGTACAGCTCATGAAGCGGCAGAGGGTGGCCAATATTTTTCCATGATAGATGTGTTATTCTAAAGATGAGTGTTTATTCACTTGTCATTGCACGAGAGTACGGCGGTAATAGGGATGCCCAGTCCCGAAATGAAAAAGAAATTTACTTCATGTTGTGAAATAATAAATTCCTTGGAAAGTGTTGGTATGGAAGGCAACCGTGGATACGGCTATATTGTGAAAGAATGGTGGAAAAAGGAATAACTTTATTTTCTGTTTGGGAACCGCCTATGATATATCTAGCATGGAAAGTATTGAGAACTACTCAGTCATTTTCGTTGACAGGAAAAGCATGCCTCTCAAAAAAAATATCTCTGAATTTAAGCTTGGAGCTCTGGCACCTCTACAAATCCCTACTTCCCTCTGCGAAGGGCCTATCTATTTACTTTATGCAATATTTTCTTTTATTTGAGTCTCCATCTTCTCTTATAAAGCACCAACTAGGGGGCACTATGATCATACTTGTGCATTGGCTGTAGCTAATATTCCAGTGTGTTTAATGAATGGATCAATGATTGAGCATGATGGGCTAGGGATAACTTTCTTTAGTGTTAAGATTTTGAAAGACATGGTTGCTTGTTGGTATGCTTGAGTATTAAAGTCTTCATGTCAAAACTAGACTATTGCTTTTAACCATCTAAAAGTCCAAATGTCCATGCTACAAAAGAAAAGAATATGTGATAAACATGTTAGGCAGCATTGCACATAAAAAATTCTGTTTTTATCATTTACCTACTCGAGGACGAGGAGGAATTAAGCTTGGGGATGCTGATACGTCTCCAACGTATCTATAATTTTTGATTGTTCCATGCTGTTATGTTATCATTCTTGGATGATTTATAATCATTTTATAGCAACTTTATATCATTTTTTGGGACTAACCTATTGACATAGTGCCCAGTGCCAGTTGCTGTTTTTTGCTTGTTTTTTACTTCGCAGAATATCAGTACCAAATAGAGTCCAATTGCCACGAAACTTTTTGGAGATTTTTTTTGGACCAGAAGACAACTTGGGAACCTAGGAAGCACTTGGGGGGGCGTGGGGCCCATGATACACCAGGGCGCGCCAGAGGCCCTCGGCGCGCCCTGATGTATCGTGGGGCCCACGGAGGTCTTTTTCATCGCCTCTCAGCTCTATAAATCCTCAAAAATTCCTGAAACCCTAGAGGAGTTGACGAAACACAATTCTAGCGGCCGCAAGTTCCAGAACCACAAGATCCAATCTAACACCATCACGGAGGGGTTCATCATCCTCATTGGTGCCTCTCCGGTGATGCGTGAGTAGTCCACCATAGACCTACGGGTCCGTAGGCAGTAGCTAGATGGCTTTCTCTCTCTCTCTCTTTTGATTCTCAATACAATGGTCTCTTGGAGATCTATTTGATGTAATCACTTTTTGCGGTGTGTTTGTTGGGATCCGATGAAGTTTGAGTTCATGATCAGTTTCTATCCATGAATATTATTTCAGTCTTCTTTGATCTCTTATATGCATGATTACTTATAGCCACGTATTTCTTCTTCGAATCTATGGTTTAGTTAGGCCAACTAGATCGATTTTTCTTGCCATGGGAAGATGTGCTTTGTGATGGGTTCGATCTTGCGGTGTCCTCTCCTAGTGATAGAAGGGGCAGCGAGCCACGCATGTATCGTTGCTATTAAGGATAACAAGATGGGGTCTATTCCTACATGAATAGATCTTGTCTACATCATGTCATTGTTCTTATTGTATTACTCCATTTCTCCATGAACTTAATACACTAGATGCATGCTGGATAGTGGTCGATGTGTGGAGTAATAGTAGTAGATGCAGAATCGTTTCGGTCTACTAATCTTGGACGTGATGCCTATATATTGATCATTGCCTCGGATATCACCATGATTATTTGATTTTCTATCAATTGCCAACAGTAATTTGTTTACCCACCGTGTGCAATTTTCTTGAGAGAAGCCACTAGTGAAATCAACGACCCCGGGGTCTATTCTTTTAATCTATTGCTTTCCGATCTATCTTTTTCTGCATTTGTTTTTAGATCTATTATTCCAAAAACCCAAAAATACCTTGTTGCACTTTTTATTTGCATCTTTTATTTTGTGTTCTTGTGCGATCTATTCTCCAATCTATCTTTTTACTGTGGAGAGATTAACAACCTCTCTTACGCGTCGGGTTGCAAGTATTTGTTCTTTGTGTGCAGGTACCCTTTACATAGTGTTGCTTGGTTCTCCTACTGGTTCGATAACCTTGGTTTCATAACTGAGGGAAATATTTACCGTAGCTGTGCTACATCATCCCTTCCTCTTTGGGGAAATATCGACGCAGTTTCAAGCCATGTCCGAGCATCTTAATCACACTGATGTAGTCTTGAGGGTCTTTACCTAGTGAGTCGAAGACTTCAACAGTTCCAGCATCAACTTTAATGTCCAGCAGGATCCAGTGGAACATGCACACACGTTTATATAAGCAGGCATGCGTAACTCAACTACACTTAACATCGAGGAAGCAAAATAGAATTTTTAGTCCAAGACAGTAACACTCACTTGAAGTTTTAAGGAAATAGTATATTTGTTTTGGTATTTTGTTCCTTTAAAAACATTAGCAAGTTATCCTCTTTTTCATCGGCGAAGTCCCTTATCACCATTTCATGAATGATATATGGGTAAATGAACCCAATGTCAAAGATTCCCTCTGTTCGGCATTTGAGAATCTTCATTCTGCATATTAGCGTACAAAAGAATATAGTGAGGATAATTACAGCCAATGAACAAGCTGAGCTAGAGACTTAAATTACAGAAAGAAATCACTTATAGACAATAACAACTAATGATAGATTTGTCGAGTGCGTCTAGATTGTATAACTGAAAAAATTCTAAAAGCTCAATCATTATCTCTAATTCAGTGAAGAAATGCTCTTTCTTGACCCTCACCATGAGCATCGTTCGCCCCTTCTTTACTTCTGTCATGTACCACTCATGCAATGTTCGCATTTGTGTTGATAGAGGAAGGACCTGCTCAGGTCTGACCAAAGGGTTCTCGGGGACATATTTCCATGCTATTTCAGCCATGGGGAATTCCTCGGTGCCTCGGAGTTGTTCAACATTGAAACCAAATTCTTTAGAAACATTGGTCGTTACCTTATCAGTACTCACCTTAAGCGGGGGGATCGATTGCACAGCCTATTCTCCGAGCTAGGGAACTGTTTTCCCACTTTTATTACCACTTGTATTTCTCGACGAGTGCTGCATTTGTTCATGATATGACTTGCTAATAGAGTGTTCATAGTCTGAAGGCCTATTCTGTACATGTGTTGAGGGTCTCTCTAGAAGATCCATAAAAATGTTGTACGGTTCGAGCAGGTATTTGATACGTCTCCAACGTATCTACAATTTTTGCTTGTTCCATGTTGTTATATTATCATTCTTGGATGTTTTACAATCATTTTATTACAACTTTATATCATTTTTTGTGACTAACCTATTGCCATAGTGCCAAAGTGCCAGTTGTTGTTTTTGCTTGTTTTTTACTTCGGAGAAAATCAGTACCAAACGGAGACCAAACGTTGAGGGGATTTTTGTGGATTTTTTATGGAGCAGAAGAAAGAAGATGGGCCAAAGAACACCAGAAGAGGGGGCCCAGGGTGGCCACCCTCCACCAGGGTGCGCCAGAGGCCCCCTAGCGCGGCCTGGTGGGGGATGGGCACCTCGGGCACCCCCTCAACCGACTATCGTGCCTATAAATTCCCAGAAAATCCAAAAACCCTAGAGGAGTCGACGAAACACAATTCCAGCCGCCGCAAGTTCCAGAACCTCGAGATCCAATCTAAACACCATATTTCTTATAGCATCGTATTTCTTCTTCGAATCTTTGGTTTAGTTAGGCCGACTAGATCGATTTTTCTTGCCATGGGAAGAGGTGCTTTGTGATGGGTTCGATCTTGCGGTGTTCTTTCCCAGTTCAGAAGGGGCAGCAGGACACGCATGTATCGTTGCTATTAAGGATAACAAGATGGGGTCTATTCCTACATGAATAGATCTTGTCTACATCATGTCACCGTTCTTATTGCATTACTCCGTTTTTCCATGAACTTAATACACTAGATGCATGCTAGATAGTGATCGATGTGTGGAGTAATAGAGGTAGATGCAGGAAGGAGTCGGTCTATTTATCTTGGATGTGATGCCTATATAATGATCATCGCCTTGGATATCGTCGTGACTATTCAATTTTCTATCAATTGCCCAAGAGTAATTTGTTCACCCACCGTGCGCTATACTCATGAGAGAAGCCACTAGTGAACCCTACGGCCCCCGGGTCTACTTTTCCAACATATTGCTTTCCGGTCTACGTTTTTTGCAATCTTTGTTTTCAGATCTACAAAACCAAAAACCCAAAAACATATAGCTGCATATTTACTCCTTTTATTTGTGTTCTTGAGAGATCTATCTCTCCTATCTATCACTGCCTAATCTATCTATTTACCGTAGAGAGATTGACAACCTCTCTTTCGCGTCAGGTTGCAAGTATTTGTTGTTTGTCTGCAGGTGCTGCTTATTGGTTGGTGGTGACCCTCCTACTGGTTTGATAACCTTGGTGTCATAACTGAGGGAAATACTTACCGTCGCTGTGCTGCATCATCCCTTCCTCTTTTGGGAAATACCGACGCAGTCCAAGCACGTCAGAGGAATTTCTGGCGCCGTTGCCGGGGAGGAAGCGGTCTCTTCTACGTGCCTATCGTAGGTGCCAAGGGGACTCCATGATCATCTACCAGGTTCCTAATCACAAATCTCACCTCCTTGCAATTACATTATTTGCCATTTGCCTCTCGTTTTCCTCTCCCCCACTTCACCAATTTGCCGTTTTATTCGCCCACTTTTTCGTTTGCCTATTTCTCGCCAGATCTCTTGCTTGTTGCTATGACTAGCGTTACTACTTCCCCTTTGTCACCAGATTTTGAAGTTCTATACTTCAAACAAAAACAAGGGGAAAATTTGAAGGATGCCTGGTATAGGCTAATGGAATCCTATCGTATTTTCAATCTAAAAGGAGACGCAAATGTTTTGCTTAGAAATTTTTATATTGGACTGGCTTTGCATCATAGAGAGCTTTTGGATTTCACCTCAAAAGGCAATTTTATCGAACTTGATGCAAATGCTGCTTATGAAGTTTTGGAAGGGATTTTGGGGGTTCCTCCACCAAAAAAGGGGCTTGCTTTTTCACAAGAGGGAGTTCAAATTCTTGACAAATTAAGTGACTTACATAAGCACTTGGAAGAGTTACAAAAATATCATGAACCCCACAAACATATTAGTGGGAACCTCAATCGCTTGAACACTTTGATTACCCTTTGCAATAAGCGTTTGGATATTTTGGATCTTAAGATGGTTTCTTCTCCTGAAAATTTGGAGAAGCGGAAAGAGCCCCCCGGATTCGAGAAGGCCCTCACAAAAGTGACCAAAACCAAAGATGACAATACTTGAATCTATCCAATATGCCTAGCTAGGGGCGTAAAACGATAGCGCTTGTTGCGAGGCAACCCAATGAATAAATAATTTTTGCTTTTTCCTTTATGTTTTTGAGTGTTGACACAATTATGCCTCTGTTATGATTGTGTTTTTATGGTTTATTTAGTATTTGTGCCAAGTAGAACCGTTAGGATGATTCATAGGATGAGTAGAAGTGATGCTGAATCTGAAACAGAAACTTTGCGTCCAGTATATGAATTTTCATTTTTTGCTGGAACGTGATCTTGAGCTGAAATTTAAACACTGTGTTGCTATACAAATTCCTTATGTTTTACTAATGTTTCAGAATTTTTAGAGTTACAGAAGTATCGGTAGAGTACAGATTACTACAGACTGTTCTGTTTGAGACAGATTCTGATTTTGTTGCATTGTGTGCTTGTTTTGATGAATCTATGGTTTGTATTGGGGGATATAAGCCATGGTAAAGTTAAAATACAGTAGGTATAATGCAATTATAGAATTTGAATGGGTTTACAACAGTACCTAAAGTAGTGATTTGCTTTATTATACTAACGGATCTCACGAAGATTTTGTTGAGTTTTGTGTGATTGAAGTTTTCAAGTTTTGGGTGAGATCACGATGGATGAAGGAATAAGGAGTAGCAAAAGCCTAAGCTTGGGGATGCTACCGCACCCCCAAGATATATCCAAAGAGTAACAAGCAACTAAGCTTGGGGATGCCCCCGAGTGGCATCCCCTCTTTCTTCTAACGACCATCGGTATTTTACTTGGAACTATATTTTTATTCGTCACATATCATGTGTTTTGCTTGGAGCGTCTTGTATCTTTGCTTGCTTTGTTTGTTAGTTTTTCCTTTGTATCCTTGCTGTACACACCTATTTGAGAAAGCCAAAATCATGCTATAATTTGTTAGAATTGCTCTATGTGCTTCACATAAACTTTTTGAGCTATAGAATTGCTCTAGTGCTTCACTTATATCTTTTTGAGCACGGTGTGGTTGGAAACTTTTGTAGAAATACACTCATGCTTCACTTAGATTAATTTGAGAGTTAGTAAAATTTTGAAGAAATCATCTCATGCTTCACTTATACCTTTTTGAGAGATGAAATCTTTATGCTCATGTGCTTCACTTAAATTTGTTTGAGCTTGCCAAAAAGCAATGGCAATATATGAAACTAGTCCCAAAGTGATAGATATCCTAGGAAGATATAATAAAAACTTTCATGAAGATCATTGGACAAATTAAACTTGATTCCTGGTAATAGTTTTGAAACATGATGATAGTAATATGTGAGTCATGTTAGTGAGTAATTATGCTTAGTAGGAATATTGGTGTTAAGGTTTGAGATTCCCTATGCATTCACGAAAGTCAATAGTTATGCAATGAAGTTACATCCTACTTGTGGTGCATTATTCGGTGTTAGTTATGTTCAATGCTCACTTATGTGATTTTTCGTTTCTTGGTTTGGTTTCATCCCAATCTATTTGCTAGCCTTCATTTGTACTAAGTAGAAATACTACTTGTGCATCCAAAATCCATAAACCAAGTTTTGCCTTATGAGTCCACCATACCCACCTATATGCGGTGTTTCCATGCCGTTCCAAGCAAATTTGTATGTGCCATCTCAAAATTTTCAAAATAAATTTTCTCTTTTGTGTGCCCGTACCGCTCATGAAACGGTGGGGAGTGTCCAATATTTTTCCATGCTAGATGTGTTATTCTCAAGATGAATGTTTATTCACTTGTCAGGGATGCCCATTCCCGAAATGAAAAAGAAAAAATATTTACTTTATGTTGTCAAATAATAAATTCCTTGGAAAGTGTTGGTATGGAAGGCAACCATGGATACGGCCAGCCATGGAAAGGGAAAGTTCCCAGAAAATCCAAAAACCCTAGAGGAGTCGACGAAACACAATTCCAGCCACCGCAAGTTTCAGAACCTCGAAGTCCAATATAAACACCATCATGGAGGAGTTCATCTTCCTCATAGGTGCCTCTCCGATGATGTGTGAGTAGTCCACCATAGACCTACGGGGCCGTAGGCAGTAGCTAGATGGCTTCTTCTCTCTCTCTTATGATTCTCAATAAAATGGTCTCTTGGAGATCTATTTGATGTAAACTTTTGCGGTGTGTTTGTTGGGATCCAATGAATTTTGAGTTCATGATTAGTTTCTATCCATGAATATTATTTGAGTCTTCTTTGATCTCTTATATGCATGATTGCTTATAGCATCATATTTCTTATTCGAATCTTTGGTTTAGTTAGGCCGACTAGATCGATTTTTCTTGCCATGGGAAGAGGTGCTTTGTGATGGGTTCAATCTTGCGGTGTTCTTTCCCCGTGACAGAACGGGCAGCAAGACACACATGTATCGTTGCTATTAAGGATAACAAGATGGGGTCTATTCCTACATGAATAGATCTTGTCTACTTCATGTCACCGTTCTTATTGCATTACTCTATTTTTCCATGAACTTAATACACTAGATGCATGCTGGATAGCGGTTGATGTGTGGAGTAATAGAGGTAGATGCAGGCAGGAGTCGGTCTATCTATCTTGGACGTGATGCCTATATAATGATCATCGCCTTGGATATCAACATGACTATTCGATTTCCTATCAATTTCCCAACAGTAATTTGTTCACCCACTGTGCGCTATACTCATGAGAGAAGCCACTAGTGAACCCTACGGCCCCCGGGTCTACTTTTCTATCATATTGCTTTCCGATATACGGTTTTTGCAATCTTTGTTTTCAGATCTACAAAACCAAAAACCCAAAAACATATTGCTGCATATTTACTCTTTTTATTTGTGTTCTTGAGAGATCTATCTCTCCTATCTATCACTACCTAATCTATCTATTTACCGTAGAGAGATTGACAGCCTCTCTTTCGCGTCGGGTTGCAAGTATTTGTTGTTTGTGTGCAGGTCCTGCTTATTGGGTGGTGGTGATCCTCCTACTGGTTCGATAACCTTGGTTTCATAACTGAGGGAAATACTTACCGTCGCTGTGCTGCATCATCCCTCCCTCTTTGGGGAAATACCGACGCAGTCCAAGCACGTCAGTATTTTCTCCTTTGGTGGCGGGACCGGCTTCGGTGCAAAATGGGCCTTCACTTGGGTAGCCAGGGTCGCATCGGTTTCCTCTTCATTCATCTCATAAGCTTCTTTTTGGCAAGAGGCTCGGGTTTCTTCTTTGGTGCTCTCTTCCGCTTTTGGACCTGCTGCTGGGACATAAGGGGTGGAGTCGGCTGACGCAGTGCAGATCGATATGGCGGACTCGCGCTGGGTCCCGTCTCGAGGTGGGGTGGAGTCGGCTGACGCGGCGGACTTAGAGGTGTATTGCTAGGAGGAGTTGGTGGCCTTGGCGTCGAGTTTGGAAACACGGTGCATTCCTTTATCCATACAATGACACCACGTATGACTTCTCCCAGTGTATGCTCCCCTTCACCTCCAGGGAAGTCAAGCTCGAGTGAGGCATATCCTGACAGAACTTCATCCACCCCGACACTAGCATAGCCAGCTGGAATCGGATTGCCATGGATGGTTGCTCCAGGTGCATTCGGTAAAGCAAAGCCGACCGCCACCCTCATGGATATGTTCTTCAGTTTCATGTGTAGCTCACAACTTGTCCTCTCTTCGATATCATCCATGGGGTAACGAGCCAGCAGTGCATCATCGATCGGGACCCCCGTGGAACCCATGCAGCTTTTCTGCAAAGACGGGACGGTACTATCCAATGGTGGATCTGCTTGCTCCTGCCGCGTAGATGGAATTTGCTGGCTAATGGTGGCCAGTTGCTCGGCATGCCGCTTACACATCCGTTCCAACTACGCATTCTTTCTTTCTAAATTTGAAGCCAGTCTGCATCCTGCTTCTTTTTTCCCTAACGGGTTCTGTCAGTGTCATTCCAGTCCGAAAACCCCTAAACCCACGGAACAACGCCTTTGCCTCGTGTTCGTCCTCCGTGTTCAGGATTCCAGAGGGCGCGTGTAAGCTCGTCTTTCTCTCTCTCGGGGATGTACACCCCATTTTGAGCATCTTCTATTGCTTTAAGTAAAGCCTCCGAGGCTTCTTTAAGAGATGCCTTTTCAATAATCTCCCGAGTTTTTGGATCCAACTTTCCCCCATGTGCATAAAACCAAGTCCTGGACCTCTCGGGCCAGTTCCGTGTTTTTCGAACGAACCCTTTAGCAAGCATCTTGGCCTTAGATAAATTCCACTTAGGCATGCCTATCTTGTAGCCACCTGTCCCCAGAACATGGTGATACTCTTTTTGTCAGCATTTATCTTATTTTTTCTTGATCTTTCCTTAGCTTCATCCGATTCCTTGTACTTCACAAATTCGTCCATGTGGTCTTTTACCTTCTCTAGTGCTCCAGTGAATTCTGGAGTGTTCCTTTCTGCCTTGACGTAGTTGGTGTATAATCTTTCCTTATAGGTCTCGAATTGTGTGGCCACCTTCTTAAGAGCCCACTTCTTGACCTTCAACCATTCATCATCTGTGCAACCCTCTGGTTGGTTGAAATGTGATATTAGCACTTCCCAAAAAACATATTTCAATCTTTCGTTGACATAAGAAACTTCTCGATCTTTCTTTGGCTTATTCCATTCTCGAACAGTGATCGGGATGTGATAACCCACAAGTATAGGGGATCACAACAGTTTTCGAGGGTAGAGTATTCAACCCAAATTTATAGATTCGACACAAGGGGAGCCAAAGAATACTTGAGAGTATTAGCAGTTGAGTTGTCAATTCAACCACACCTGGAGATTTAATATCTGCAGCAGAGTGATCAGTAGCACAGTAATATGATAGTTTGATAGCAGTAGTGACAGTAACAGTAGCGGTAACAGTAGTAGCAGTAGTTTTGTAGGAGTTGGAAAAGCAGCAACAGTAGTAGTAACTTAGCAAGAACAATAAGTCGAAAGCTCGTAGGCACTGGATCGGTAACTCGTTGGATGATATTTGTCATGTAACAGTCATAACCTAGGGCGATACAGAACTAGCTCCAGTTCATCAATGTAATGTAGGCACGTATTCCGTAAATAGTCATACGTGCTTAGGGAAAAGAACTTTCATGACATCTTTTGTCCTACCCTCCCATGGCAGCGGGGTCCATAAGGAAACTAAGGGATATTAAGGCCTCCTTTTAATAGAGTACCGGAACAAAGCATTAACACATGGTGAATACATGAACTCCTCAAACTATGGTCATCACCGCGAAGTATCCCAAATATTGTCACTATGGGGTTGACGGATCATAACACGTAATAGGTGCATATGACTAGGCAAGATCGGATCAAGAACATTGATATAGATATGATAACATAAACGGTTCAGATCTGAAATTATGGCACTCGGGCCCTAGTGGCAAGCATTAGGCATAGCAAAGTCATAGCAACATCAATCTCACAACATCATGGATACTAGGGATCAAGCCCTAACAAAATTAACTCGATTACATGATGAATCTCATCCAACTCCTCACCGACCAGCAAGCCTACGAAGGAATTACTCACTCCCGGTGGGGAGCATCATGGAATTGGCGATGGAGAAAGGTTGATGATGACGAAGACCGAAGATTCCCCTCTCCGGAGCCCCAAACGGGCTCCAGATCTGGCCTCCCGATGAAGAACAGGAGGTGGCGGCAGCTTCGTATCGTAAAACACGATGAAACTTTCTCTCTAATTTTTTTCTTCGAAAATAGGAATTTATAGTGGTGGAGATAGGGCAAGTGGGGCCACGAGGTGAGCACAACCCACCAGGGCGCGCCCAGGGGGCCTGGCGCGCCCTGGTGGGTGATGCTCACCCTGGTCCCCCTCTTCGGTGGATTTTGGCTCCAATAATTTTTATTTTTTCTAAAATAAATCTCCAAAAAGTTTCATTCCATGCCAAGAACTTTTATTTCTGCACAAAAACAACACCATGGTAGTTCTGCTGAAAACATCGTCAGTCCGGGTTAGTTCCATTCAAATCATGCAAATTAGAGTCCAAAACAAGGGCGAAAGGGTGAGGAAAAGTGGATACATTGGAGACGTATCAACTCCCCCAAGCTTAAACCTTTGCTTGTCCTCAAGCAATTCAGTTGACAAACTGAAAGTGATAAAGAAAAACTTTTTTGAACTCTTTTGTTCTTGTTTACATATATATGCTTAAGTAGTACCCAGGTTTTCAGCAAAGATGATGACTAACCATGTCAACAATAACTCTTAGAAATTATATTTACTCATAACAATAACATAAGCAACTAGCAAGCAATAATAAGATATCTCAAGCACCAACATTTTGTCAAAACAATCATGATACAATATGACAATAGTGGTATCTCGCTAGCCCTTTCTAAGACCGCAAAACATAAATGCAGAGCACCTCCAAAGTTCAAGCAGCGACTAAACATTGTAATTCATGGTAGAAAAGATCCAGTCATGCTGCACCCAACATCAAGTATACACAATGCATGAGGATGACAATAGTGCTCTCAGGTCTGGCGCTTATTTGAGAAGGTGATGACTCAACATAAAAGTAAATAGATAGTCCCTTCGCAGAGGGAAGCATGGATTTGCAGCGGTGCCAGAGCTCAAAGTTTAAAAACAGAGATAGATATAATTTTGGAAGGTACACCCTTCCTGTCAACGTCACGACCAAGAGTTATCAATATCTTCCATGCTAAACAAATTAGCAGCGGTTCCCAAGCGGTAAAAGTAAAGGTTTACTCCCCCTCCACCAACAATCACACTCCATGGCGAGCCGCATCCACGGGTACCGTCCAAACCAACAACATTCCTGGGGGAGTTTTGTTTAATTATTTTTGATTTTTTGATTTCGGGACTGGGAATCCCTATTACCGCCCCTCTCGTGTAAGGACAAGTGAATAAACACTCATCATGAGAATAACCCGCTTAGCATGGAAGATACTGACCGCTCCCTGTCGTTCCATGAGCGGTCCAGGCACACAAAACAGATGGTCATTTGAAATTTTAGAGGTGGCACATGCAAATTTACTTTGGAACGGCAGGGTAATACCGCATTTGGTAGGTATGGTGGGCTCATCTGGCATAACTTGGTTTAAAGGTTTTGATGCACAAGCAGTATTCCCGCTTAGTATAGGCGAAAGCTAGCAATCAGATTGAGAAGCGGCCAGCAAGAGAGTGAAGACGGTCATGAACGTGCATTATATATAATCAACATTGAATACTAGCATGAGTAGGATATGGACACCATGAACATAAATATCATGAAGGCTATGTTGGTTTTGATTCAACTACATGCGTGAACATGTGCCAAGTCAAGCCACTTGAAACATTCAGAGGAGGATACCATATCATCATACCGCATCACAACCATTTTAATGCATGTTGACACCCAAGATAAATCATTATCCACTCCTAGCTACTTAAGCATGGCATGAACAACTATAATCTCTAATGGTCATTGCAAACATGTTTGATCATAATGAGCTGAATCAAGGGATACTAGGTTAAACATATTTACAAAAACAAAAACAAGTCGAGTTCATACCCACCTTTCTCTGCCACAGTCAATTCATCAAATGTCGTCATTATTGCCTTTCACTTGCACGACCGAATGATAAGAAAATAATAATAGTGCAAGAATGCCGTGGACTAAGCTGGAATCTGCAAACATTTTATTCAAGAGGAGAAGACAAAGTAACATGGGCTCTTTGTTAGATAAACGATAATGCAGATGAGAACCACTCAACAATTTCATCGTGGTCCTCTCCTATGTATGACTCAAGTAAAAAAGAAAAGAATTTCAGAGAAACACACTGAAATATTTTTGGAGTTTTTGTTTTTTCTTGAAGAAAGAAAATTAAAGAAGAACAACAAAAACGAGAAAAACTATTTACACGAGAAAGCTCCCAACAAGTAAAAGAAGCGAGAAATCTTTTTGGGTTTTCTCAAAGTTTTCAAACACACAAGAAGAAAATGAGAAAACAAATCTAGCATGGATATTACAATGAAAAAGTATGAACACCGACAACTGGAATGGAATGTGTGAACATGAATGTAATGTCGGTGGGAATACATACTCCCCCGAGCTTAGGCTTTTGGCCTAGCTTGGTAATCACCATCCGTAGAAGTGAAAACACATTTGCTCCCTTGGTGGTTTTGGTAATTAATAACAACATATATGGCATTGAACTAATGTTTCCACTAAGTACATTTCAGGAAAAGTTCAATGATGTGTTGGCAAAAGGATTGTGGAGAAACCCCAAGATGCAAGGAAATGGATTGGCAAAGCTTCAAGCAAGAGGACTGTACATTTTACTTTGTGAGAAATCACTTTGAGTCCATAGGAAAGCCAAGGTAAGGTACTGTTGGTGAACAAGATGCTCCACGCGCACAAGTGATAGTCACCAAAAACACCCACAAGCTCTTCCACAAATACTCTGTCTAGAACCCTACCACTCAAATCGGTAAGACCAACAATTCCTATTCGGTCTCACCAAGATTATAACCCTAGACAGATCATAAGCCAAACCCTAGCCCATTGGTGCAGCCGATTTCCACTTTGGTGCCACCGAGTTCAGTTGCCAACTCCCTGGTTAGCCGTTGTCAACAATTGGTACGACCGAAATTTGAGAACCGGTCTCATCGAGTTGTGCAATCTGACCATTGGTCATCTGATCGGTACCACCGAGAGTTATATATCGGTCTCACCAAGATTCAAAAGTTACTGCCTTTTGGTCACTTCGGTACCACGGAGTTTTATACTTCGGTGTCACGGAGTTGGTCACTTTAGGTGTAACGGTTGGATTTTTGGGGATGCCTATATATACCCCTTCACCACCACCCACTCGAAAGAGAAGCACTCAGAACTATTCCATACTTGCCCGATCCAATTTTCTGAGAGAGAGCCACCTATTCATGTGTTGAGATCAAGCCATTCCACTCTATCCATATGAGTCTTGATCTCTAGCCTCCCCAAGTTGCTTTCCACCAAATCAGTCTCTTCCACCATAGCCAAATCTGTGAGAGAGTCATTGTGTGTTGAGGAGTTTATCATCTTGAAGCACAAGAGCAAGGAGTTCATCGACATTACCGAGCCTATTACCTTTTGGAGGGTGGTGCCTCCTAGATTGGTTAGGTGTCGCTTGGGAGCCTCCTACTTCGTGTTGTGGAGTTGAACCAAGAAGTTTGTACGGGCAAGGAGATCGCCTACTTCATGAAGATCTACCCATAGTGAGGCTAGTCCTTCGTGGACGGAAGACGTTATGGAATAGTCAAGGTTGCTACTTCTTGGACCCTTATGGGTGAAGCCCTCCGTGGACTCTCGCGACCGTTACCCTCTGTGGGTTGAAGACTCCATAAACGTGGACATACGATAGCACCACCTATCGGAACCGTGGGAAAAATCTTTGTGTCTTCAAATTGCGTTTGATGTTCCTTCCTACCCTGTACTACATATGCTTGTTGTTACTTTCCGCTGCTATACTCTTAGACATGCATGTGTAGGTTGTACTTGAATTGCTATCATTGCTAAAATCTGCCAACACTTAAAATTGGGAAAAGGTAGAATTTTTATTTGGTCAAGTAGTATAATCACCCCCCCTCTATACATAGTTTCGATCCTACAAGTGGTATCAGAGCTTTGGTCTCCATTGCATTGGTCTCACAACCTTGGAGAGTATGGCGTCTAGTGAGGGAAATTATAACCGTAGAGGTCCGTACTTTGATGGCACAAATTTTTCTAGTTGGAAGCACAAAATGAAAATGCATATTCTTGGTCATAACCCCGTCGTTTGGGCTGTTGTTCGTGTTGGCTTGCAAGGTGAATTCTTTGGGGACGGAAAGGAACCGGATCGTGAAGCTACTGCGGATGAATTGAAGATGTTGTAATACAACGCTCAAGCATGTGACATTCTCTTCAACTGCCTATGCCCCGAAGAATTCAACAAAATCAGCCGTCTTGAGAATGCAAAAGAGATTTGGGATACTTTCGTTGATATGCATGAAGGTACCGAATCCGTGAGAGAATCCAAGTTGGATGTTCTTCAAACTCAGCTTGACAAGTTCAAGATGAAGGATGGTGAAGGAGTCGCAGAGATGTACTCTAGGCTAGCTCTCATCACCAATGAGATTGTCGACTTAGGAAGCGAAGAAATGAATGACAAATACATCATCAAGAAGATACTTAGAGCTTTCGATGAGAGATACGACACCGTGTGCACATTGATCCAAATGATGCCCAACTACAAAGATCTCAAGCCTACGGAAGTCATTGGAAGGATTGTTGCTCATGAGATGACACTTAAATACAAAGAAGAGCTTCCCAACAAGTCTAGCGGTGCTTACAAAGCCACAAGTGATGCTCCCGCAACTTCAAGCGACAATCTTGTCACCAATGAAGACATAAGCCTCATGGTCAACAAATTCAACAAGTTCTACAAGAATAGAGGCAAAGAACGAAGCTCCAACTCAAGATATGAAGAGAAGCATTTGTCAAGTCATGACCGAAACTGCTACAATTGTGGGAAGCCCGGACACTACTCCAATGAGTGCACGGCTCCCTATAAACTAAGAGAAGTGTCACCTAGAAGACGAAGCTCAAGGAATGAATCACCTCAAAGAGAGAGAAGGAGTAGAGATGATCGTTATTAACGAAGACCCTCAAGGAGAAGTAGGGACACAGAGAAGAAGGACAAGTAAACCAAGAGCTACTCAAGAAGAAGACATCAATCTCATGTTGGTGAATGGGTTTCCGGCTCCGAATCCGACAACAACTCCGAGAGAAGCTATCATCCCAACTCCGACTATAGTCAAGATGAAGGTGTTGCCGGACTTGCACTAGTGACTACCAACTCCTATGATCTATTTGATTCTCCAAATGAAGGGAGTGGAAGTTGCTTCATGGCTAAAGGACCGAAGGTATCACACCCCGAGTATCTTGATTTCAATAGTGATGAATATGATTTACTTGGTGATGATGACTTGCTCTTTGATAAAACTAGTGATGTTAGTCAAAATGAACTTGATAATTTTCATGGTAGTCAAGATAAGTCGTGTGATGATGATAAGATGGAAATAGAATGACTAACTAAGGAATTAAACACTCTTAAGTTAGCCCATGAATCTACTCTAGAAGATCATAGAGAGCTTGTAAGGACTCATGGGAAGCTACGCTTCGTGAAGCTCACCTTGGAGCAAGAACATGAGTTTCTTAAAGCTATCAATGACGATCTCCGAAAGAAGACTTCATCTTATCTAGCCAAACGATTACTCTTGTCTACATTCATGCCACAAGTTAAACCTAGACAAACTAGTAACAAAGGCAATAAAGGTTCTTCATCTAGTAGCAACAATAAAAATGCTAAATCTAATGATGTTGCTAGTAGTTCTATTGATTCCACTAATGATGATTCTCTTAGCCAAGTTACACTTGAGTAAGAAAACAATTTATTGAAAGGGATTATAGAGAAAGGTATCTACAAGAGTCTTGCCGGGTGTAAGCAATTTTAGGAGATTGTACGCAAGCACGGAGGATACCGGAAGAACCATGGCATTGGCTACTTCAACGCAAATGGTGTTGAATGGGAAGAAGGTCAATACCCCAAGCCCAAGTTTGTTCCTCAAAGGGAGAAGTATGAACAAACACTTCCCAAGGAAACAAACACTCAAGATGACCTTCCACCACAAGACCACAAGCTCAAGGGCAAGAACAAGCTTCAAGAGGACATCGACTCATATGAAGATGAATCCCAAGCTTTGGTGGAGTGGGTTCCCAAGACTACTTCAAGCTCAACTTCTACAAGTGCCACTTCAACACCAAGGATCCCCATCAAGTTGATGTGCGTCCCCAAGAAGAAGAACTAGAGAAGTTCTTGAGGGGTGACTCCACCAACGAAACTCACTCACATTCATTATTGGGAAGAACTAGTTGCAATCAACGTCAATATCAAGCAATAGTTCAAGGAGTCACACATTCCCTCAAAGGTAAGCAAGGGACAAGGTAATCAACAAATCCATGGACATCATCATGTATGCTTTGCACTCCATGTCCATAGATATCCTTGTAGTTGTCTCTTGTGTATTGGGACTAACCCATGTAGGTGAGAAGAGTAAGGAAACAACAAGGATGCTCCCAACTCTTGGTGATCTTCATCAACCTTGAGCATCCACCACTACATCACCCACATGAAGTCTTCTACGACAAATCCAAGGTTAGTTTATCCCTCCTATGGGGGGACGTCACATCAAGGGGGAGCTTTACTCTAAGACTTGAGTTAAAGCATCTCATAGTATGTGACAACATTAAATGCTTTATGTAAAAGTGGTAACCCCACTTGTGCTTAAACGATGAGTATGACCTATGATCAAGTATTCTTACTTGGCTCCCAAGTCAATATACTCATATATAGATGACTCCGTCATCGCCAAAATGCTTGATAGATGCTAGTATGTATGTGCATGTTTGCCATGATTTCATTTGACATCTTATTGGGTGAGCATGTTAGTCTGCATTTCTTTATTCATTCGAGGACATCCAATTGATTCTACTTGGCTTTTGATTTTTCTTTTGCCAATTGGATGGACAAGAATGCCTAACCAGTCTCTAGCTATCTATGCTTTCTCGTCTCATATTCTATTCTTCCTGCATCACAAAAATTTGAACAAGGACTTTTCGATCTCTCTGTGTGAGGAGCACTCGGAGTTCTGTATCGACAAAGGACTGACCATTAAAACCTGCCAAGTGCATCTCGGTGGAACCAATACCAAATTCTCAGTATCATCGAATGCCTAGGGTTGATCTGGTTTCACACTCGGTATCACTAATTCCATCTTCTCGGTTACACCGAGTTTCGCTGTCAGCTAACAGTAGCGAAACTCGGTGACACCGAAAAGTTAGAACCGGTGTCACCGACAGCCACGGGTATATAAAGAGGCGGATCCGACTTTTGAAATTAATTCCTAAAACGTCATCCCCTCCAAAAACCCTAGCTGCCAAACAAGACCACTGGTCGTCGCCTTCGTCTTCCCGAGTGCCTCCGCAGTTGGAAGTCCATGCCGCCGACGGATTCTTCCCCTCCGTCGCCGCCGTAGCGAGATCGTCACCAAGTTAGTGTACGATTTCGACCCCTCGTGCGCTCCCCTTTCCGAATCTTGCGCATTAGGACTTTTCCATCTATAAGACAAAGTTTCAGATCGATCTCTCCACTAGAAACTTCATTAGACTAGAGAACGAACGATTTTTTAGGGTTTGCCGTCTGCGACATGAATCTTGGTAACACCGAAGCAAAAGAATCGGTAGCACCGATTCCCTTTTCTGGTTGACTGAGAACAACCTCGGTGAAACCGAGTGCCCATTTTCGGTCTCACCGAAAGTGGTGCCAAGTTTTTGTTTAGCAGGTTGTTTGTTTCGGTGGGTCCGAAAAGTTTGCATCGGTAGTACCGAAATTCACTTGGCAGAATGCAAATCTTGAGAAATTTTAGTTCAAACCTTTGAGAAAATCTTCTACAATTTTGTGATGACTCAACCTATCCACTCTTCTATACTCTATTTCACAGGATCAGAGATGTCAGGTTCTGATGACAGTCAAAATGACTTCAGAGAGAGAAGTGTTGACATGAGCTCAGGCACTAGTCCTGAAGGGAGCTATGATGATGTTCCTAGCTCACCTGATTTTCCCAAGGCTACAACTAGGTCAAGAAGGAAGCTCAACTCAGATGAGGAGGATGAAGATTTCATACCTGAGGAGCTGTCCAAGAAAGATGATGCTGTCAAGAACACTGCTGCTGCCTCTTCATCCAAGAAGAAGAAGGCAATAAGGAAAGAGTATGCTAGCTCAGGGACAGTGAGAGCACTAGAGAGTGCCAGGGCAACAATGTTTGTTGAGCCCTCCAAGAAGTCCATGCCTAAGAAGGCAGGAGAGAAGAACAAGTCCAGGAAGAGGATCATTCATGTCATAGGCAGACCTACCTCAATGTTTGAGGACCCAGCAGAGGCTGTTGCTGAGGAAGAAGAGGACGAAGAGCTAGCTGCTAAGGCTCCTCCTAAGAAGAAGAAGAAGCTCAAGGCTGATGCTATGCCTAAGATACATCATCCAAAGGCACCAAGACTCCACCCAAGAAGGGTGCTGCTATTCCTAAACCCAAGAGGTTTTCCAGAGACATCCCAGCTGCTTCCAAGAACAAGACTTCCACTTTTAGGGAAGTTGAGGATGATGCTATGTCAGCTTTGATGAAGCTAAGACCACACCTTCCAGAACATAATGCCAGCCATTTGTTAGCTGACGACATGAAGAAGAGGAAGGACTCAGGTTTGAGAGAGTGGACAGCTGCTGATCCATATTCACAGAGGAGGAAGACTGATGTGGACTACAGGTTCTATACAAAGGAGCAACAAGATTTCTATGAAACAATTTTGCTTGACAAGAGCCCTGTTGTGAGTGATATGAGGTTTGTGGACTGGAAGTACATCAAGGACAATGAGGATTACTTCCCAAGTGTGCAAGACAACTTTCATTGCATTGGACGTGATCAGTTTGTTGGTAAGGAGTTTACTATCTGGAATGATGAAATGATCATGCAATTCTACTCCACTGCTCATTTCTATGGAGATGGTAGAATTGTATGGATGACTGAAGGTGCAAGATATGAATCAACAGTTGATGAGTGGGCTGCCATCTTTGGAGTCCAAGAGGTGGAAGATGGTGACATTAATGTATACAATGAGCCCAAGGCAAGCCACAATGCCATGAAGAATATGTACAATGAGATTCCTGCTGCACATGTGAAGTCTCACAAGCTAGGATCCATTTACTTCTTCCAGGCTGGTCTACGCACGATCAACACTATCTTAAGGCATACCTTGATGCCCAAGTCTGGAGATGAGAAGATGATAAGAGGCTACTCCATCAACATGCTGCTCCATCTAGATCAACATACGAGATTCAGAGTGATGGATCTGATAGTGGATACTGTGAAGAGGGTTGCTGCTGATCAGAAGCATTCATGTTGCTATGCACCCTATATTCAGATGCTTATCAACTCCAAGTTGGAGAAGCACATATTTGCACTTGACCGACCACATTTGCCACTATTGCCAGAGCTAGAAGACAATGTTGTGGTGATGGACCCAGATCATCCCACCTCAGCTACAGCACAGGCACATGCAGAGGCTGCCAGAGACTCCAGTTCTCAGGTGCCAAGGTCTAGGAGTGAGCAGATGGATCTCCTACTTAGCTCTGTGCTCAGTATGCAGAAGGACATCAGCGACATATTGAAGAACCAGGAGAGCCTTGCGAGGATTGTTGACACCAAATTTCATACTCTCAACAACAAAGTGGATGAGCTCACAGTGACTGTGAATGAGCTCAAGAAGGAAGTTGATGCAGTGCCTAGCCCTCATTCTACAGATGATGATGAGAAGGAGGATCGTGCACCTCTCAGGACGAGCACTCAGTTCACTACTCAGGCTAGATCAGCTACAGTGCCAGCTCCAGAGTTGAGACCTTCTTCATCAGCACCTGCTATAGCTTCTTCAGCTCCTCCAGCACCTCCAGTTGCTACACCGACTCCGTCCATGACATCTGCAGAAGTCTTCGCTGATGCCGTTCTCTCGACTCCTTCATCAGCCACCGGAGGAGATCAGCCCCAGAAGAGCATTTAGTTATATACCTTTGAACTTTTTGGTAACTTGTTGCCAAAGGGGGAGAAGATGTATATAGATCTTTAGGCTTTGAGAGAGAGAGAGAGAGCGTTGCTTTTTATCGCTTTTCAAAAACATTGAACTTTTGGTTGGTTTGCTTGTGTTAAACTTTGTTGGTGTTTGATCATGCACTTGATGTGTATTACTACTATTTCCTATCCTTGTGATGCTTATGAAATGATCACTCACATTTGCTTGATTGTGTTGTGCTATGATATTCATTCTTATTATTCTCGCACACCACCAAGTTGTATGTGACATGGAAGAGTGCCCCATGTACCTAATCGAATGTGCATTTGCATTCAAACGCAAATTAAAAATAATGCACAAATTTAGGGGGAGCTCTTGCTTATCACATACTTCTCAAAGCGGCGATTATATTCATTGATTATATCATATGTCGAAGCTTTGATCTATATGTTGTCATCAATTCCCAAAAAGGGGGAGATTGAAAGCACATTTGCTCCCTTGGTGGTTTTGGTAATTAATAACAACATATATGTCATTGAACTAATGTTTCCACTAAGTGCATTTCAGGAAAAGTTCAATGATGTGTTGGCAAAAGGATTGTGGAGAAACCCCAAGATGCAAGGAAATGGATTGGCAAAGCTTCAAGCAAGAGGACTCTACATTTTACTTTGTGAGAAATCACTTTGAGTCTATAGGAAAGCCAATACTATTAAAAGGGGGTAAGGTACTGTTGGTGAACAAAATGCTCCATGCGCACAAGTGATAGTCGCCAAAAACACCCACACGCTCTTCCACAAATACTCTGTCTAGAACCCTACCACTCAAATCGGTAAGACTAACAATTCCTATTCGGTCTAACCGAGATTCAAACCCTAGACAGATCATAAGCCAAACCCTAGCCCATCGGTGCAGCCGATTTCCACTTCGGTGCCATCGAGTTCAGTTGCCAACTCTCTGGTTAGCCGTTGTCAAGAATTGGTACCACCGAAATTTGAGAATCGGTCTCACCGAGTTGTGCAATCTGACCGTTGGTCATCTGATTGGTACCACCGATAGTTATGTATCGGTCTCACCAAGATTCAAAAGTTACTGCCTTTTGGTCACTTTGGTACCACCGAGTTTTATACTTCGGTGTCACCGAGTTGGTCACTTTAGGTGTAACGGTTGGATTTTCGGGGATGCCTATATCTACCCCTTCACCACCACCCACTCGAAAGAGAAGCACTCAGAACTATTCCATACTTGCCCCATCCAATTTTCTGAGAGAGAGCCACCTAGTCATGTGTTGAGATCAAGCCATTCCACTCTATCCATATGAATCTTGATCTCTAGCCTCCCCAGGTTGCTTTCCACCAAATCAATCTCTTCCACCATAGCCAAATCTGTGAGAGAGTGATTGTGTGTTGTGGAGTCTATCATCTTGAAGCACAAGAGCAAGGAGTTCATCGACATTACCGAGCCTATTACCTTTTGGAGGGTGGTGCCTCCTAGATTGGTTAGGTGTCACTTGGGAGCCTCCTACTTCGTGTTGTGGAGTTGAACCAAGAAGTTTGTACGGGCAAGGAGATCGCCTACTTCGTGAAGATCTACCCATAGTGAGGCTAGTCCTTCGTGGACGGAACCTGTTATGGAATAGTCAAGGTTGCTACTTCGTGGACCCTTATGGGTGAAGCCCTCCATGGACTCTCGTGACCGTTACCCTCTGTGGGTTGAAGACTCCATAAACGTGGACATACGATAGCACCACCTATCGGAACCATGGGAAAAATCTTCGTGTCTTCAAATTGCGTTTGATCTTCCTTCCTACCCTCTACTACATATGCTTGTTGTTACTTTCCGCAGCTATACTCTTAGACATGCATGTGTAGGGTGTATTTGAATTGCTATCATTGCTAAAATCTGCCAACACTTAAAATTGGGAAAAGGTAGAATTTTTATTTGGTCAAGTAGTCTAATCACCGCCCCTCTAGACATACTTTTGATCCTACAAGAAGCCGTCCGGTCCCAAGTTGTAGTGAGGCGGAGGCGGCACCTGAGCATCCCACCCCTAGGGCTCCTCCTCAGCAGCTGCTAGGTTGTTCCGGTAAGCTACAATGTCATCTGGCATAATCCTATATCCGTTCCTGGCAATAGGATCAAACAAAGCAGGTGCAGGCAACGAAATAATATCATGTGTTTCCTTGCTAAATACTAAGTTATAATGAATATCACGTGGAGAGTCAGTTACATCAAGGAATTGGTGAGCCTGCAATGACTTATGATCAAGGTAAACTCGGGATAAGAGATAATCATGTGGGCGAAACGGGATTCTAAAGTGGTTCGCTAAACGAGTAGCATAAATACCACCATGTATCTTTCCCTTAGTTTTGTTAAGATGTAAGCATCGAGCAATAATAGCCCCCATACTAAAGGCGCGATCATCATAAAGTGCATGACGTAAAATAGCAAGGTCAGGAGCACTGAGTGCGCCGACCTTCTCCCTAGCGGTTAAACACTTAGTGATGACTAAAGCGAAATAATGTACTGAGGGAAACTGCAAGCTAGTAGCAGTGGCGCTCGACATGCCTCCATCCTCTCCCGCGGTTAATGCGAGGAGAAAATCCTCAAACTCAGACGGCCTCGGTTCTCTCAAGTCCCCATCAGAAGGGATCAAGCATATGTTACAGAAGTCAGTTAGCGACAATGTGTAAGGTTCAGCATAAAGATTGAACTGCACTTCAGGAGGGTTGTTTCTTCCTAGATAAGTAAAACTTTGCACGAAGGAATTTGTAAGGATGTGATATTGGTCAGACTTATCTGCGAGGAACTCGGTTAACCCAGCGTTTGCAACAAACTGAGCGAACTCTTGACGGATCCCGGCCTCCTCCATGAAGGCATCATGTGGCCATTCACATGGCCGCACCTCCACCTTCCTTGGAGTGCGAAGGTCATTGTTCGATGATTCCCCACTAGTGCAGAAAAACCTAGCTATGGCGTGGCAAAAATGGCCTTGCCGGCGTAGACAACCGACGCAACCAATATGGTGCCACTGTTAGAATTTAGTGTTGGCGTTGGAGACGACGCCACCAATATTTTGAATACCTATGGCGTTGGACATATTTGCACGCCGGCATTGTCATATTTCGCTAATAAAAAAATATTACTAGCTTCACAAACTAAACGTTTTAGCAATTAACAAAAGATGCTAAACGTTTTAGCAATTCACAAAAGATGCTACCAGCTTCACAAACTAAATGTTTCATGAAATTCACAAAAAGAAAAGTACCAAATTACTTCTCACAATGTATTCACCTCTGGACACTACCTAGTTTTTTCGAAGGACTAACTTAAGCTCACGAAGCTTATTCCTATTCACCTGCCCCTCCATTTTGTAATGGGCTTTCTCCGTCTTCAATTGAGTTATATCGGACTTCAGGACTTGTATGTCCTTCTTGTAATGACTTATGTCATTGTTCCGAAATGCGATCTGACGTTCGAGACTGCAATCTTATGAATGACAATAGCATTCTCATCGATAATCGTATCCCTCTCCTTCTTTAGGGAAGCATTAACCTACTCCGGGGTTTTGACGGTACGCTCATGTGACGCGATTAGCTCTTGATTGAGCACGTCGACGTCACATGTCTTCTGCTCATCGGGTGATGTAGAAGGCGGAGCTCGTACGTATGCCTGGCAAGGGTTTCAAAACATAAACAATTAACTAATGGTTAGATATATTGATATTTGCAATGCTGATCATATGCATGTTTTTTGTAACCAGCCTAATTACCTGGTTGGTGCTCACTTCGCCTTTCTCTTTGGCAAAATCTGACAAGTGCTCAGAGGAGCCTTCAAAGATGCTAGAGTCGGCCATGCTGTAGCATCAAACAGAAAACACTTGAAAGCTCTACCATCACTATGTAATGTTTACACACTACTCCTACATGGCCACCCTTCCATATGTAAGGCAAAAGTTTTTTTAACATTTTAAGGCATTGTAGTTCCTTATATGTATGAACATGTTGTATACCAAGCTATTGTGTCATTTTTGAAGTTTTGTGGGGATACCATGGTTTTCTAAAAAAGCCATGGTTTTAAAGACTTTGATGTGTTTGCCATGAACAAATACTTTAGTTTACAAAACCCTAGTATCTCCAAAACTTTAGTTAGGTTCATAGAAATTAAACATCTAAAATTTTGTCTAGGAGCCATACATACATAACTAGTGAAGATGAACAACAACAACAATACAATATAGTAGTTATAAAATGAACTAGATGGAGAAACATAGCAATACAACATGGCCGTTTAATTTGAAGATATATGGAACTAGCAAACATTGCAACAGACCAACAAGTAAACAATACAACATAGCTTCAACATATAATTAAGGATGCGTTTGGCACCAATGTATTTTTGAAGTTTTGGGGGAATACCATGGTTTTCTAAAAAAGCCATGGTTTTAAAGACTTTGATGTGTTTGCCATTAACAAATACTTTAGTTTACAAAACCATAGCTATCTCTAGGATCCAATAATATATATAGGTCAAACTAGAGGAAACTAAGAAAGAAAAGATTGTGCTTGGGGTGAGGTGAATATATACCTCGGGCGCGTGGTCGGCCGGCGGGGTCGGCCGGCGGGGCGGCGACGGGATGCGTCGGGCGTGTGGTCGAGCGGGGCGGCGACGTGCGGCGTCAGGCGGGGCTACGACGGGCGGCATCGGGGGCGGTGGCGGGGATCGAGAGGAGGACGAAGGAGTTGGGGGATCGAGAGAGTGGGGAGTAGGACGGGCGCGAGAGGTGGGGATTAGATAGATTAATGCTGGCATGGGCCTATTGGGCCTAATTTGCAACGTCGGGGCTAATATGCAACGCCAGCACTAAACGAATAGCTATGGCGTTTCAATTTTGCCAACGACAACACTATTTGAAAATTTAGTGCTGGCGTTTGTAAGAAATGGCACGCCACGAACAAGAGTTGTGGCTAGCATTTTTCTTGGAGGAGAACTTCCTAAATATTTGCATTTTTATTCCTATAAAAATTCTGAAAAAAAACTAGTCCACAAAAATTTGTCAACAAAACTTTGTAAGATTGTTAGCAACTACTCCTAAGCATGCACAGAGGCCATATTGAGCATTCAAACTACTTAGAACTCTAAGAATTCAACATGCAAGCTCATCTACAGCAGCACCAAGAGTAGCTAATTACTCTAAAAATAACCCACTAAAACAAAAACTAATTGGAGCAATGGAGGAGTCACATACCAAAGAGCAATCCCTCCAAATAGTTTCAGAAACGGAGCTTCGAGCAAAGAGATCGAAATCCACGGGTTTGAGAGCAAGAACACGAAAATGGTGGCTGTGGTGATTTTTTGCTGGAGGTAGGTGATGATGTGGGCTAAAGAGGTAAGTGAGGGGGCCCACGTGGGGGCCACAACCCACCAGGGCGCGCCTGGGGGTGCTGGTGCGCCCTGGTGTCTTGTGGGCACCAGGTGCACCCCCCTCTGGTGTTATTTGCACCAAAAATTCATAAATATTCGGAAAAAAATCGTGTTAAATTTTCAGGGCATTCTGAGAATTTTTATTTTTGGGTCATTTTTATTGCACGGAGAAAACATAAAACAGGATAAACATGGCATTTTGTTTTATTTTACTAACTAAAACAGAAAATAAAAGGTGGGAACACGGAGTTGTGCTTACTAGATTCATCGACGTCATACCTCTCAAAAATGATTCATTAATAAGGTTGATCAAGTCTTATTAACAACCACTTCCGATTAGCATGAAACCGAAGAATTTTCGTAAAACACTAAGTTACCTCAATGGGGATGTGCATATCCCCAACAATAAGTATATCATATTTCTTTTTGGCAGTAGGTAGAGGTAATTGAAAACTTCCAATAGTGATGGTCGGAGATTCTTCAATAACATTTATACCGTTCACTTGGAATTGTTTCTTCGGAAAGTGCACAGTGTGCTCATTACCATTGATATGAAAAGTGGCTTTGCTTTTATTGCAATCAATAACAGCCCCTGCAGTATTCAAAAAGGGTCTACCAAGGATAATCGGCATGTTGTCATCCTCGGGCATCTCAAGAATAACAAAGTCCGTTAAGATAGTAACATTTGCAACAACAACGGGCACATCCTCACAAATACCAATAGGTATGGTTGTTGATTTGTCAGCCATTTGCAATGATATCTCAGTAGGTGTGAGTTTATTCAAATCAAGTCTTTTATATAAGGAGATAGGCATAACACTAACACCGGCTCCCAAATCACACAAAGCGGTTTTGACATAGTTTCTTTTGATGGAGCAAGGTATGGTTGGTGTTCCAGGATCTCCAAGTTTTTTGGGTACTCCATCCTTAAAAGAATAATTAGCAAGCATGGTGGAGATTTCAGCTTTGGGTATTTTTCTTTTATTTGTGATGATGTCTTTCATATACTTTGCATAAGGGGCCATCTTCAAAATATCAGTTAAACGGGTACGCAAAAAGACTGGCCTAATCATTTCAGCAAAGCGCTGAAATTCTTCATCATCCTTTTTCTTAGATGGCTTAGGTGGAAACGGCATGGGTTTCTGAACCCATGGCTCTCTTTCTTTACCTTGTTTCCTAGCCACAAAATCTCTTTTATCATACCGTTTATTTTTAGGTTTTGGGTTATCAAGATCAGGAGGAGGCTCTATTTCAAAATCATTATCTAGTTCTTTATCATTACTAGGTTGAGCATCATCGTGAACATCATCATTATCATTTTCATTATCACTAGGTGAATGTTCACTACCAGATTGAGTTTCAGCATCGCAAATAGAAATATCATTATTATCAGGAGGTTTTTGTGTCTCAGGTTCACTAGCGGTATGCAAAGCCCTATCATTTTTCTTTTTATTTTTCTTCTTAGAAGGACTAGGTGCATCAGGATTAATTCTCTGAGAATCTTGTTCAATTCTTTTAGGATGACCCTTAGGATAAAGTGGTTCTTGGGTCATTCTACCTCCTCTAGTTACTACTCTAGCAGAAAAATCATGCATATTATTATTCATTTCATCAAGAATTCTTTTTGAGACTTAGCAACTTGTTCTAACTGAGTTTGAACCATAGAGGCATGCTTTCCTACACCTCTTACATCATTACTGATTCAAAATAGCAAGTCACTCAAGCGAGCAATCATATCGGAATTATATTTCAATTGTTTCAGAACATGGGCATTGAAATGATCTCGCTTCGTAATATAGTTGTCAAACTCATATAAGCATTGACTAGGATGTTTGTTGTGAGGAATGTCACTTTCATTAAACTTTAATAAAGAGTTTACCTCTACCACCTGTGGAGGTGGTGGTGTGTCAGGGCCATGTATTTCTTCAATAGGTGGCAATTTCTTAACATCCTCAGCTTTAATACCTTTTTCCTTCATAGATTTCTTTGCCTCTTGCATATCTTCAGGACTGAGAAATAAGATACCCCTCTTCTTCGAAGTGGGTTTAGGCGGTGGTTCAGGGAGAGTCCAATCATCATAATTCTTCAATATGTTATTCAATAATTCCTCAGCTTGTTCAAGAGTTCGTTCCCTGAAAACGCAACCAGCACAACTATCTAGGAAGTCCCTAGAAGCATCGGTTAGTCCATTATAAAAGATATCAAGTATTTCATTTTTCTTGAGAGGATGATCAGGCAAAGCATTAAGCAACTGGAGAAGCCTCCCCCAAGCTTGTGGGAGACTCTCTTCTTCAATTTGCACAAAATTAAATATTTCATGTAAGGCAGCTTGTTTCTTATGAACAGGAAAATATTTTTTAGAGAAGTAGTAAATCATATCCTGGGGACTACGCACACAACCAGGAGCAAGAGTATTGTACCATGTCTTAGCATCACCCTTTAATGAGAACGGAAACAACTTAAGGATATAATAGTAGCGAATCTTCTCATCATGAGCAAAGAGAGTGGCTATATCATTCAGCTTAGTAAGGTGTGCCGCTACAGTTTCAGTTTCATATCCATGGAAAGGATCATATTCAACCAAAGTAATTAACTCTGGGTCGACAGAGAACTCATAATCCTTATCGGTAACAAAGATAGGTGAAGTAGCAAACTTAGGATCACATTTCATTCAAGCCTTCAAAGTCTTTTCCTTATACTTGCATAACAATTTCTTAAGATCGTTTCTATCCTTGCAAGAAAGAATTTCTCTAGTTATCTCCTCGTCCATAACATAACCTTCAGGTATCTTAGGCATTTCAAACTTAGGAGAGCTAGGACTAAGAGGTGTTTCATAATCATCATCAGTTTCATAAGCTTTATCAGTTTCAGCAAGCTCATCAGTTCCAGCAGTTTCATTCTCTTTAGCTCTAGCAATTTGTTCATCAAGAAATTCTCCTAGTGGCACATTATCATCAAGCATGGTACTAGCATCATCAATAGCATAATTCATAGCAGAGGTAGCATCATCAATAACTTGCGACATATCAGGATTACTAGCGTGTGGTGGTCTTGCAAGCTTACTCATAACAGAAGGTGAACCAAGTGCAGAGCTAGATGGCAGTTCCTTACCTCCCCTCGTCTTAGAGGTAAAAACCTTAGTCTTCGGATCATTCAGATTCTTCATAGTGATAAATTGATATAAATCCCAAGCGACTCAACAAATATTGATATGCTCCCCGGCAACGGCGCCAGAAAAAGGTCTTGATAACCCACAAGTATAGGGGATCGCAACAGTTTTCGAGGGTAGAGTATTCAACCCAAATTTATAGATTCGACACAAGGGGAGCCAAAGAATACTTGAGAGTATTAGCAGTTGAGTTGTCAATTCAACCACACCTGGAGATTTAATATCTGCGGCAGAGTGATCAGTAGCACAGTAATATGATAGTTTGATAGCAGTAGTGACAGTAACAGTAGCGGTAACAGTAGTAGCAGTATTTTTTAGCAGTTGGAACAGCAGCAACAGTAGTAGTAACTTAGCAAGAACAATAAGTGGAAAGCTTGTAGGCACTGGATCGGTAACTCGTTGGATGATATTCATCATGTAACAGTCATAACCTAGGGCGATACAGAACTAGCTCCAGTTCATCAATGTAATGTAGGCATGTATTCCGTAAATAGTCATACGTGCTTATGGAAAAGAACTTGCATGACATCTTTTGTCCTACCCTCTCGTGGCAGCGGGGTCCATAAGGAAACTAAGGGATATTAAGGCCTCCTTTTAATAGAGAACCCGAACAAAGCATTAACACATGGTGAATACATGAACTCCTCAAACTACGGTCATCACCACGAAGTATCCCAAATATTGTCACTATGGGGTTGACGGATCATAACACGTAATAGGTGCATACCAGTAGGAAAGATCGGGTCTAGAACATTGATATAGAGATGATAACATAAAAGGTTCAAATCTGAAATCATGGCACTCGGGCCCTTGTGACAAGCATTAGGCATAGCAAAGTCATAGCAACATCAATCTCGGAACATAATAGATACTAGGGATCAAGCCCTAACAAAACTAACTCGATTATATGATGAATCTCATCCAAATCCTCACTGACCAGTAAGCCTACGAAGGAATTACTCACTCCCGGTGGGGAGCATCATGGAATTGGCGATGGAGAAAGGTTGATGATGACGAAGACCGAAGATTCCCCTCTCCGGAGCCCCAAACGGGCTCCAGATCTGGCCTCTCGATGAAGAACAGGAGGTGGCGGCGACTCCATATCGTAAAACGCGATGAAACTTTCTCTCTAATTTTTTTCTCCGAAAATAGGAATTTATAGTGGCAGAGATAGGGCAAGTGGGGCCACGAGGTGGGCACAACCCACCAGGGAGCGCCTAGGGGGCCTGGCGCGCCCTGGCCCCCCTCTTCGGTGGATTTTGGTTCCAATAATTTTTATTTATTCTGAAATAAATCTACAAAAAGTTTCGTTCCATTCCGAGTACTTTTATTTCTGCACAAAAACAACACCATGGTAGTTCTGCTGAAAACAGCGTCAGTCCGGGTTCGTTCCATTCAAATCATGCAAATTAGAGTCCAAAACAAGGCCAAAAGGGTGAGGAAAAGTGGATACGTTGGAGACGTATCAGGATATTTTCCCTAACAATAACTCCACATTGATTTATAAATTTACAGGAATTGTCTGAAGGAGCATTTGATTCGCCATCTACTTTGACTTCATCGATGTTGTACTTTATGCCATCGGGCAACTTTTTGGCCTGGCCTCGGACTGCTCTTGTTGAAGATTTGCTCGAACCGGAGGGCTAAAAGAAGAAAGATTCATTAATATATATATATATATATATCAATTAATATATCTAATGATCACCGAGGTCTAATATATATATTTATACCTCGCCGAACTTTGTTAATTGGAGAAAATTTTCTTCGCCGTCATTGTTTGTTTCCCCTTCGTCTCTTGGTTCTTCCTCAAGTCTCTCACCGGATGCGTTAAGATATTGTGAGCCATCATCTGCTTCTTCATTCTCTTCGTTTTGGGGGGAGCGTATCATGTCGAAGATGAGATCCTCTTGATCATGGTCTCTGCCGCTAGCGTACATAGCTTAACTAATCCAGAAGAAAGATAAAACATTTAGAATGCATTCAATAAGAAAAAATTGAATCATAGTATCGAGAAGAACAATACCGGAGATGCAATCAATACACAGCAATGCAACAATATGATCATATAATATCACTAATACATCTCGAATAATCCAGTTAATGCATCATCGAATATTATCACTAATACATCTCGAATATTATCATATAATATCAGTAATAAAGCTTGAATATTATCGAATAATCCAGTTGACTCACTGTTCTTGAGTCGCGGGCGGTGGACACCCAAAGAGAAGGAACCATCACAGGATCATTGCTCGGGTGAGATCCCTGAAGAAACTGCCAGGTATTGGAGAACCTAACGTCCAACGCAACCATGTAGCGACGGACGTGCTCGTCCTCCTCCCGGACACGTAGACGTACCACCTCCTCGGGGTCCAGCACCCTCGGCACCGATAGTGGCCCCCGCGACGGCCATGAAAGAAGCTCCGAGTCAACGACAAGACCCCGATTCCTCACCAAGCTGCGCGCCCCGGAAGGTAGCACCTCCAAGTGCCAGCCCGACGGAGCCCAGTCCCGAACATGGCGCCTCTCAAACTGGTTGTCGCCACCGAGTCAACGACGAGGATGCAGGCCGGGCATTGATACTTGTGATCTGCGTTGGGTTCTCCGTGAAGAGGAACGGGTAATTGCAGTACAAAGCGGATAAGTATTTCCCCCAATTATGAAACCAAGGTTTGTCGAACCAATAGGAATATCAATCCTCAACCGTCTCCAACGGCTGCACACAAATGAACAAACGACTTGCACCCAACGTGGGCAAGAGGGTTGTCAATCCCCTTGATCTCGTTATTTGCAAGCAAATGAGTTGTGTAGATAATTGTTGATAAAAGCAAAATAAATAAAAAGTAAATAAAGGCAGAGAGGTAATAATAGCATTTGGAAATATATAAGTGAATAGACCCGGGGGCCATAGTTTTCCCTATCGGCATCTCTCATGTAGGCAACATACGGTGGGTAACAAATTATTGTTGGGCAATTGATAGAAAAGCGGATAGTTATGTGATGTTCACGGCAATGATCATGTGTATATAGGCATCACGTCCATAAGCAAATACGGTGACTCTTGCCTGCACCTATTACTATTACTCCACTCATCGACTGCTATCCAGCATGCATCTAGAGTATTAAGTAAAACTGAGTAATGCTTGGAGGACGATGACATGATGTAGACAAAGTAAACTCAAACAATATGAATGAACCCCATCGTTTTATCCTTAGTAGCAACAACTCAAAGACACATCTTGTCCCCTACTTTGTCACTGGGATATAGAAACTCGCCAGGTTGAACCTACCACAACGCACCACTCCCACCGATGAAATATCAATCTACTTGGCCAAAGCACATCAATAGATCGGAGAGCATTACGAAGCTATAATGATCATGCACTTAAGAGATAATATAATTCAGAGGCATCTCAAATACTTTTCATGAATAATCTGAACATAAACCCACAATTAATCGGATCCCAACAAACACACCGCACAATAGGATTACATCGGATAGATCAAAGTGAAGATGCGATGACCATTGTATTGAAGATCATAAGAGAGAGAGATTGTCATCTAGGTACTAGCTATGGACCCGTAGGTCTATGGTGAACTACTCACACATCATTATGAGGGCAACGAGGTTGATGAAGAGGCCCTCCGTGATCGATCCCCCCTCCAGCAGGGTGCCGGAACGGAGCTCAAGATGGCCTCACGACGGAACAGACACTTGCTGCAGCTGAGAATGGGTTTCGGGACTGCTTCTGGGTTTTTTAGGATTTTAGGGAATTTATAGGCCAAAGAGGGACGTCGGGAGGCGCCCGAGGGGGCCACCACATATCAGGGCGCGACCTCCCCAGGGCGTGCCCTGATGTGTGGTGCGGCCCTCGTGCACCTTCTGGCTTCCTTCCGAAGCTTCTAGATCTTCATATAGTCCAGAAAAAATCATCAAAAAGTTTTGTGGCAATTGGACTTCATTTGGTACAGTAAACCTGCAAAGTAAAAAACACGCAGAAAACTGCAACTGGCACTGGGCACGAGGGCCGCACGAGGGTCAACTGGCACTGGGCACGAGGGCCGCACGAGGGTCAATAGGTTAGTGCTCAAAAATATTATAAATTGGTAAATAATGACCCAAAAATTATCCTAGAATGATAATATATCAGCATGGAACAATCAAAAATTATAGATACGTTGGAGACGTATCAAGCATCCTAAAGCTTAATTCCTACTTGTCCTCGTGTAGGTAAATGCTAAAAACAGAATTTTTGATGTGACATGCTATCCACTATGTAATCTTATTCAGGTATGCTCATTGAGAAAAGATGAATCAACAAATATGAACATAGCAATAATCAAACTGTAAGAAACAGAATTGTTAATTCCTAAAAGTATACGATTCTTAAGAAATGTTTACCCCCCATTCATCTTATTGTATTAGCAAGGCATGGCTCCATCTTCACCACATTAATACAAATGTTAAGCACCACGGTGTCCAAGTCAGGAAATTGGTTCGTACTTTTTCAATATGCATCAAATTTTTATTCTTCAAGCAATACATGAGCATGAGCCATTGGACATAGCATTTGAATGGAATAGAGTATGGTGGTAGATATCAAAGGAGTAGGAAGTGGAGAAGATAGTCTCACATCAACTAGGCGTACCAACAGGCTATGGAGATGCCCATCGATAGATGTCACTGCAAGGAGTAGGGATTTCCATGAAAATGATGCACTAGAGCTATAAGTGTATGAAAGCTCAAATGAAGCTAAGTGGGGGTGTGCATCCTACTTGCTTGCTCATGACGACCTCGGGCATTTGAGGACGCCCGTCATAGGAATATACAAGCCAAGTCTGAAATAATGAATAGGTAATTCCCACTAGCATATGAAAGTGATATATCATGAGACTCTCTACATGAGGAACATGCACTGGTACAGCGACGTGCTATACAAATGGTTTTTAACCCCTTTCCGCGATGTAGTTCTAAACCGTCGCCTTGCATGTGTGGGCGATAGGGGTCACTCTGGGCATAAAACCCGAAACCCGAAGCCCGAACCCGAAAAACCCGAACCCGAACCCGAATAATCCGAACACTATATCGGGTAGCAGATCTGAAAACCCGAATTTAATTCAGGTAATTCGGGTAGAATGCCACAGTACCCGAATTACCCGAATAACCCGAACTAATTAGTTAGCCCGGTAAAACATGTTGCAGACTTGTGCAAAGAAGGCCCAGACCAAAAGGCTATCACTAGCTTTCGGCCCCCACGAGCAAACCTAGGCCGCGTGCATTTAGTGGGGCAACGACACTGGGCCACTGGCCATCATCCATCTCACATCATCTTTCCCGATGACCTCCCCGATGCTACACCACTTTCCCACCGGCCTGCATGACGTGACTCCCAACGACCGACGTTCTCCACCTTGTTCCACTGTTGCACGTCCAAATTCCCGCCTACAGTCCTGCACCACCGACGCCAGCCACCAAAATGCAGTCCATCTCGTTCCATTGTTGATGGCACTATTCTTCACTATTTACTAGTTCGGGTAGTACGGGTATTACTCGAACCCGAACCCGAAGTTTCGGGTACCCGACTTTTCGGGTAGTAAATTTTCTGTACAAATTTTGGGTATCATTTTTGGAAACCCGAAATATTTTTTACCCGAATTACCCGAACCAAATTTGCGGGTAAACCCGAACGCCCAATGTGATATAGGGGGGCCCATCCCACACGACATGGAAAACCCGTCGGCGATGGTGACCAACGAACGCAAACGATCTGCAAATATAATCGTGTGCGGTGCAGGAACATATCACACACATAATATTTTGGACTTATGTGTGGGATTTGGAATCAATCACACACGTGCAAGACAAGTCAAACGCGTCTAATTGCTCATGGAAAACAAACGGAGTTTGACCTTTTACCGTTTGCGAAACGTTACCTAATCCACACGGGCCATTGTATAAACTTTGTGTGATATGTTTAGCATCGCATGAGATTTCTCTAGACACCGTCTGCCATGCATGGCATCATCGGACATGTTTCCCGAGGAAAGTATGCATGGGATCGTCTTTGCATCAGGCACGGTTTCCTGTTGGCTCACGTGTGAGATATGGTGCTATCGCAAACATTGAGGAGCTCGTACGCACACGTACGAGTGCTGCAAACCGTTTGCGATTACTTATGTATCACCAACGTTTTAGATTATATCTCGTGTGCTTTTCCTGTGGATCACAGGCGGTTGCGCTATGAGTTGCGTGTGCTTTCCGTTCTGGACCGCACACGCTTAGTTGCTTGAACCATGTGCGCTGAAATTGTCATGATATTGTAAAATATCGCATTTAATTCACCCTGCAAATAGCAAATTCGCCACAATATGCAATCGACAAATAGTGTCCACATGAAGAATGTGACGCCCCCAATTTCGACTGTACGCTAAACATATACACAATGCGTACGACCAAGATTAGGGACTCACTGATTGATATCACAACACAACACTAGACACAAATTAAAGTCATACAGCTTCATATTACAAGCCAGGGGCCTCGAGGGCTCGAATACAAAGCTCGACAAAGCACGAGTCAGCGGAAGCAAAAATATCTGAGTACAGACATAAGTTAAACAAGTTTTGCCTTAAGAAGGCTAGCACAAACATAAGCAACGGATCGAAAGAGGCGAGGCCTCCTGTCTGGGAACCTCCTATCCTACTGCTGGTCGGGAGCAGCCTCCACGTAGTAGTAGGCTCCAGCAGTGGTGTAGTAGTCGTCTCCGGCGTACTCCATCTCCCGGGCTCCATCGTCTGAACGTAGAAACGCATCGAGGGGGAAATAGGAAGCAAAGCAGCGGTGAGTACTCATCCAAAGTACTCGCAAGACTGACATCAGAATTATGCTAAGTATGCATCAGTATCAAGGAATGGGGTTATATCTGGACTGACTGTAGAAAGCAAGAATGAGGGGGAAGGCCTAGTCCTATCGAAGACTAGCATCTTCAGCATCTTGCAGCATTAGAAGAGAGTAGACTGTTATCTCAAATATAGTCATATTATTGTAGCAATTTTATTAAGTAAGCACGCCCAGAGATTCTTCCTCGACTCCCTGCGAGGAAGCAATCTTGGAGCCAACATTCATTTCAAATTAAAACACAATTATAGTTGTATAAGGTCAAGGTACAACTCCAAGTCGTCCTGTTACCGTGGACACGGCTATTCAAATAGATTAATCATCCCTGCAGGGGTGCACCGCATCTCCAACACGCCTGATCACCTCTGGCCGGACACATTTTCCTGGGTCATGCTTGGCCTCGGGATAGCAGCACGTCGTCGCCCCACCTAGGCTCAAAGAAGAGACCAGCCCGCCGGTCTAAATCCTAAGCGCGCAGGTTCGTGGGCCCACTTGTCCTTGCACTCCTGCACGATGCGAACGCGGCCGAGGTCAGTCCTAGCACCCCTTAGTAACAAGTGCGATGCCGTTGCGGACCACTCGGGAGCGCGCCGCTCCATTGCTGACGTCCAAAGAGCTTCGGCTGATACAACGACGCTGAGTGCCCATAACTTTCCCACGTGATGGTTTGGTGCGCAATAAGGCCAACGACCAACTCAGATCAAATACCCAACCCATTAGCATTTTATTAATGCGGGGCAAGCGCGACCCATGAAGTTCGGTCCCGTCGCCCCGTCTCGAGGATGTGTGGCAAGGGCCTCTCCTGCCCGTCGACGCCTCATCATCATCAAACCGTGGGTACCCCTCAGGGCCGACCCATCACCAACATGTTTCTGTAACCAGGTCATAGTAACTGTGTGTTTAAAACACCAAGACGGAACCTGAGGACTCACCCTCAAGGGGCCCCGCTCGATGAAACCGTCAAGGTGGACTTAGAGGAATCACCCTCGAGAGTCCCACACTTGAGGGGTTGCACGACAGAGTCATCGTCGGGAGTGGTGAAGGAGGAATAACCCTCGATAACCACGACCGACTAGCTGTACTACAGAGCTAGCATCATGAGTACTTCACGAGGTGTCACCCTCGGTACTCGATAGTAGCGCTGCAAAGTCATACAACTAAGGGGTGTGCGGTGATGTGAGGGGCCTGGCTCGTCGGTCGGTTGACCGAGTCTTCAAATCTTCGGGTCGTCGAGTCGTCGATGAAGAACCAGGGGCAACTGGGACTAAGGGGGTCACTGGGGGTTCACTGATCAACCTATACTAAGCAGTTGATATGATTGTAGGTACAGTAGCAGTTTATAAAAAACAGGCTATGCATCAGAATAGGAACTAGCTAATACAGTAGCAAAAATCTAATGCAAGAATAAGAGGGAAAGGGATAGGCGATATCAGAATACTCAAGGGGGGTTTGCTTGCCTCGCTGCTCTGCGGCAAAGGACTGATCGTCAACGGTGTAATCGTATCCGGCAGCACCGTCAGTCTCGGGGTCTACCGGTAAGAAGAGGGGGGAGAAACAATAAATATAAAGCAGACAAATGCATCACGATGCATGACATGGCAATATGCAGAGCTAGGCATGCACTAACGCAGTATTACACATTGCAGACGGGTCGGAAGAATATCTGACGATATTTCTCGGGTCTCTGGCTTTTACCGGATAGACGAAAACGGTGGAAAAGTTCCATGTTTGCTATGCTAGAGGTATGTGACAGACTAACGGACTGCGTAATTAGAACCGTAGAATTATTCTTAGCAACTTTCATGTTCAAAACTTTTTAATCCGGACTACGGTTTATTTTATATTAATTTTTAAATATTTAATTATATTTTGAAATTAATTTAATTATTTAAATTCGAATTATCAAAAACAGTCAATACTGTTTAATTAATTAATTAACAGTTTAGTTAATTAATCTAATTAATCTTAATCATCTAATTAACTAATTTATTACCTAATTAATTAGTTAATTAATTAACCTAATTATTAATATTAATATTTATTTATTTATTTATAAAATCATTTTTATTATTACTATTATTTTTTTGTTTTATCAAGGGCGGGCCCCGCATGTCATACATACACATACGTACGTACACACATACATCTGTACATACATACACATACACATACATGCACAGAGACACACACACACACACGCACACGCAGCACACACGCACACATGCACGCACGCGCGCGCGCGCACCGGCCGGCGCGGCGGCGCGGTCGCCGGCTGTCGTCGACGACAAGGCGGAGGCGCGGGGCGACGGGGCGGACGGCGCCGCGCGGGCGTCATCGGGGGGGGAGACAGAAACGGGGCCGTCCGGGAACCGCGGGGTGGGCGGTAGGGCCGGCGGCCACCTCCGTCGGGGGGGGCAATGGCGCGCGGGGGCTCGGGGCCGATCCCGTCGGGGGGGGGGGGTAATCGGGATCGAGCACCGGGGGTGCTAGGGTTCGCCCCCATATAGCCGCCGGCTGAGCCTCGGCCCAGTTGGGCCCGGGGGTGGGCTTTGCCTTTTTTTTTAATTTCTTTCTTTTTTCTCAATTTATTATTAAACAACGTTTGTTGTAATTATTTAGAGGCTCTAAAATACTTCGAAAAATTCCAGTTCCAATTTGATAAATCCTTAGGGAATATTTGCGATCCATCCAACATTTTTAATTCCAGTTTTGCCAAACTTTTAAATCCACCTTTTAAATGAATTTAAATTTGCAACGGAATTTGAACGCGGTTTGAACCAACGCGAGTTTAACAACAGTAATCGTGGTGACGTGGCAACATTAGCATGGGATTATTGTAGCTTAATTACATACATTACTGTAGCACAAAACCAGGGCGTCACAATTCTCCCCTACTAAAAAGAATTCTCGTCCCGAGAATTAAGAAGTAGAAGGAAAGAGCCCGGGGTATTCTGCACGAAGATGATCTTTGCGTTCCCAGGTTGCTTCATCTTCAGAATGATTTGCCCACTGCACCTTGAAGAACTTGGTAACCTTCTGACGAGTCCGACGTTCAGTTTCATCGAGAATGCGGACTGGTTGCTCTTTTTAAGAAAGGTCTTGTTGCAGCTGAAGCATATCATGATCCACTGCTCGGATAGGATCCTTGAAGCAGCGACGAAGTTGTGACACATGGAACACATTATGAACCTGAGAAAGGTTTGGCGGTAGTTCCAGTTGATATGCCACCTTACCACGCCTTTCGAGAACAGTGAAAGGACCAATATATCAAGGAGCCTGCTTGCCCTTCATTCCAAAACGGTGTGTACCTCTCATTGGCGTGACTCGAAGATAAGCCTTCTCGCCAGGTTGATAGACCATATCTTTGTGATGACGGTCATACTGACTCTTCTGACGAGACTGAGAAGCCTTCAGATTTGCATGAATAATGCGGACTTGGTCTTCGGCATGTTGGATAATATCCGGACCGATAAGTGTACGTTCCTCAGTTTCTGACCAATTCAGAGGAGTCCGACACTTACGTCCATATAATACTTCAAAGGGAGCCATCTTCAGACTAGCTTGATAGCTATTTTTGTAGGAGAACTCAGCATACGGGAGAGATTCCTCCCATTTCTTGCCGAAAGAAATGACACAAGCTCGAAGCATGTCTTCGAGAATCTGATTGACTCTTTCAACTTGTCCCTGGGATTGAGGGTGAAAGGCGGTGTTGAATGGCAAGTGAGTTCCCATAGCTTCCTGGAAACTTGCCCAGAATCTTGAAGTGAATAAACTGCCACGGTCCGAACTAATCACCAGTGGAATACCGTGGAGTGAAACAACTCTGGACATGTAAAGATCTGCCAGCTGACTAGCAGTAATAGTTTCCTTGATAGCCAGAAAATGTGCAACTTTGGACAACCAGTCAATGACGACAAGAATAGCATCATTACCTTTCTGCGATCTGGGAAAACCGGTAATGAAGTCCATTTCAACATGATCCCATTTCCATTCAGGAATAGAAATAGGTTGCAGAGTTCCAGCAGGCCTTTGATGTTCTGCTTTGATCCGATGGCAAATGTCACATTCTGAA
The DNA here is from genome assembly GCA_039707655.1 of Elymus sibiricus. Classification (NCBI taxonomy): domain Eukaryota; kingdom Viridiplantae; phylum Streptophyta; class Magnoliopsida; order Poales; family Poaceae; genus Elymus; species Elymus sibiricus. The sequence goes on from CM077675.1 coordinate 434,013,397, forward strand.
ACATAGCGTGCAATGTCTTGCTTCATGTTAGATCACCAGAATCTTCGACGAATGTCTTGGTACATCTTGGTACTACCAGGATGAATAGACAGCGGAGTGTCATGTGCTTCCTTCATGACCTCCTGAGTCATATCATGGTTTTTCTCCCTACTCGGTACCACTAGGCGGTCTTTGAAGTACAAAGCACCATCCTCCGCAATAGTGAGGGGTGAGGGCTTTCCTTCTGCAAGATCGAGTTTAATCCTCTCGACTTCATTGTCACACTTCTGGATCCACTTGATGATGTCCACAAGATCTGGTTTAGTAACCAGGGTATTAAGAGAACCCTGGGAAACAACATGGAGGTTCATTTTGTAGGACCCTTCAGGAGGGGGAGCGAGATATCCCTGAGGAACAATATGGAGGTTCAGCTTGTGAAATTCTTCTTGAAGAAGGGGGTGAACCTTGTGAACCTGAAGGTGATTGCAGTACGACTTGTGGCTGAAAGCATCAGCCATTACATTAGCCTTGCCTGGGGTATAAGAAATACCCACATTGTAATCTGCTATGCGCTCCATCCATCTCTGTTGACGGAGGTTCAGATCTGGCTGAGTAAACAGATACTTCAGACTTTGCTGGTCGGTGTAGATCTCGCAACGGTTCCCAACAAGGTATTGCCGCCAATCTTTCAGTGCATGAATTACCGCGGCAAGTTCAAAGTCATGAACTGGGTAGTTCTCTTCATGAGGACGCAATTGACGAGATGCATAAGCAACCACTCTGCGCTCTTGCATTAGGACACAACCCATTCCCTGACGAGAAGCGTCACAATAAATGGCAAAGTCCTTACGAGTATCCGGAGGAGCAAGCACTGGAGCAGAGGTCAACTTGTCCTTAAGTGCCTGAAAGCTCTCCTGACATTTTTCTGTCCACTCATATTTAACACCTTTGTGAAGCAAATTGGTTAAGGGCTTTGCAATCTTGGAGAAGTTCTCGACGAATCGACGGCAATAGCTGGCGAGTCCGAGAAAACTTCTGACTTGCTTGACATTCTTCGGGGGAGTCCAGTCAATAATAGCCTGAACCCGTTCAGGGTTGACCGCAATACCATCCTTGGAGATCACATGACCAAGGTAGGTTACTTCGTACATCCAGAACTCACACTTTGAATACTTTGCATAAAGTTGATGTTCTCGAAGCCTCTCCAATATAAGACGAAGATGTTCAGCATGCTCTTCTTTATTCTTGGAGAATACCAGAATATCATCCAGATAAACCACTACGAATTTATCGAGGTAGTCCATAAAAATATAATTCATCAAGCGAGAGAAGGTTGCTGGAGCATTGGTTAAGCCGAAGGACATGACGGTGTACTCGTATGAACCATAGCGAGTAATAAATGCAGTCTTGGGAATATCTTCTTCACGAACTCGGATTTGATGGTAACCCAACCTCAACTCGAGTTTAGAAAATACTGATGAACCAGCAAGTTAATCATACAGATCGTTGATCCGTGGAAGCGGATATTTGTTTTGGATCGTTGCTTGGTTGATGGGGCGATAATCTTGGACCAATCGATTCGTACCATCTTTCTTCTTGACAAAGAGAGAAGGTGCTCCCCAAGCAGAGGAACTTGGATGAATGAAACCCAGACGAAGCGAATTGTCAATTTCTTGATTAATTTCTAGGAGTTCATGTGGTGGCATCTTATACGGACGCTTGGCAATAGGAGTGGTACCAGGTACCAAGTCGATGACAAACTCGACAGCTCTAGCAGGGGGGTCCCTGGGAGTTCTTCCGGAAAAACATCTTGGAAATCCCAGACAACAGGAATGTTTTCAATCCCTTCAAGAGGTGACTCATTTAATGCATTCAAGGCATATAGTCGGGATTCAGCATCTCGAACAAGATGAGCATGGTAGTTGACTATCTCATCCGAAGGATGCAGAAGGCGGATAGTTTTGGTGGCACAAACGACAGAAGCAGTATGTGCTTTCAACCAATCCATTCCCAGAATGAGGTCGATCTTGGAAGACTTCAATATAATGGGGGAAGCATGGAATTCCAGTCCTTCTATTTCAATGGGGACATCTGGACAAACCATGGAGGTTTGACATTGGCCAGCGGGGGTGTTTATCACTATTGGAAGGTTCATCTCCTCGTACTTAATGCCATGCATGTATGCAAAATCTTCAGACATGAAAGAATGCGATGCTCCTGTATCAAACTATACAGAAGCTGGTACGGAGTTAACGAGAAGAGTACCCATCACGGTAGCAGGCTGGTCTTGAGCTTCATTCAGTTCAGCATTGTTAGCTTGAGCACGACCCTGAGCAGGCCTGGCATTGTTGTTGCGGGGCTGGTTGGAAGGCAGTGTAAGTTGATTCTGATTCTGCCTGCAGACTCTAGAACGGTGTCCTGGGCAACCACACTTGTAGCACAGCCCATCCTCAGGACGAGAAGGGGGAACAGGAGCTCGTGGTGGCGGAGCTGGGAGCCTCGGCTGCCTGGGTGGGGGTGGAGGCAGACGAGGTGCAGCATAGGACGGCCTCGGAGCAGGAGGCGGTGCATGGTACATGTTGTGGGGGATCCAGATCTTGCGCTTCTGAGCAGATGAGCCCGAAGATGAGCCCATGTCACGATTGCGCTTGCTGCTGTCCTTGTAGTCCGGCAGACCCGTCTCCACAATAATAGACTTGTTCACCAAGGTGGCAAAGTTACCGAAGTCTTGAGCAAGGAGTGCCAGCTTGATATCCGGGTAGAGGCCTTCACGGAACTTCTCCTGCCTACGAGCATCAGTTGCAACGTCTTCTTCAGCATAGCGAGCCAAATCTAAAAATTCCCGCTGATAAGCATCCACAGTCTTGTTGCCCTGGACTAAGTTGCGGAATTCACGCTTCTTCTTATCCATCATTCCCTGAGGAATGTGACGAGCACGGAATGCAGCTTGGAACTCTGGCCAGGTGATGATTGTTCCAATAGGCTGAGAGAGCCTGTGGCTGTCCCACCATTGAGCAGCGGGGCCCTTCAGAAAGTACGAGGCAAAGGTGACATAGCTAGCCTCTGGGGCGCCTGAAGACTCCAGCTCATATGTGATACCACGGAGCCAGTCATCTGCGTCAAGCGGCTGAGTTGAGCTGCGGTAGATCGTAGGGCTGAGACGCATGAAGTCTGGCAGAGTCATTGGGGCTGGCTGCTGATTCATATTCGGCCTCGGGAACTGCTCCATAAGCCCTTGCATAAACTGGCTATTCAGTTCAAACTGCTGCATCATACCAGCCATGTATTCCGGTGGTGGTGGTGGTTCAGGTGCACCACGACCACGACCAGCTGGCCTAACCAATCTGTCAATTTTTAACAGTCGTGGTTTAGCATTGGGTAATTGCAAAAACAATGAATCATTCATGAAGTAAATTGCACAAAGAAAGAAGTGCAATAGATATGACATAGTAGTTCAAACTTCAACATACAGATCCATACACAGGTCTATTACAAACCATAAGTTCGTTACAAAATAGACGATAGGTCCGGCATGAAATTTACCTAGACAACTAGGCGGCACGCAGGCACGCGGTGGAGAGATACAACAACGAGACATAGCGATAAGCTACATCAACGTCGGGGACAACGAAAGTAACCACGGAACTGCACGTGATCCTGAATGTGAAACCTGGTGGCAGGGTCCTGCATCCCGTGCACACTCTGATGTAGACTCTGCATCTCAAGCGGGAGCGCAGGTCCACGTGCTGGAGTACGACCTCCAACCTCAGGCCATTCAAGACCTGGAGGAAACTCAGTCCGACGCGGGTGAAGAATGTACTCTGGATGCATCCTCGCACTGCCTTCTGGCAACAACTGCACCATAGCCTGATGAAGACGAGTTCGGGTGGCGTACAACTCGAAGTTAAGAGCCCCGACAGTGTGATCCAGTGCCTCAGTGTACTGGACCAGAACTTGTGGGTCGTAACGACGACTCACGTAGGGGGTGCAGATAGCAGTGTAGGACCGGTCGTTGCGCTGCGGCGCGAAAGGGGTCAAGACCTCAGCGTCGGCCGCAGTATCAACTCTAGCAGGAGCATACGGGATGTATCTGTATGCCGTCTCCTCCAAACAAGGGTTCGCTGCACGGAGACGAACAATAGCAGCATAGGCAGCATCCTGTACTGCCATCTCAACAGTCACCCCAATGCCACGGAAGGTGTGTAGCTCAGTGACGGAGAGGTCCTGTTGATCCCAGATAACCATCTCAGCCTCATACTGTTCCTGGTTGAACTCGCAGTAGTCCTCGTAAACAGTGTACTCGGGGTACCAGCGATATCCCAGCTTCTTCAAAAGACCGACCAGAATGGCCGGGAACCCCGTCATATCGTGCGCAAAGGTCAGACGAACGATCTGCCTAGCGGGACGCATCTGTAACAAGGAGATTCAAGATGTCAAATGACAGTGCGTGCATCAAAACTTCAAAGAAGACAATTTTCGACGAAATAATTCTCCGGTGGATGTAATCACGAGAACCTAATGTTAGATTTTGCAAAATCTTTAACCCGAAAGAGAAGAGAGATCAGAACCCAGAGTATAGACGAGGAGTAAAAGATCCTAATACCACCTGATTGAGATGTGGGCCCGTAAGCCACACAACTATGTTAGTAAAAGTTTTTCAAGTACTAGACTCAACTTCGGCCAAGGAGTTGGAAAGGGGGCTACCTACAGGCAGTCGGCTCTGATACCAACTTGTGACGCCCCCAATTTCGACCGTACGCTAAACATACACACAATGCGTACGACCAAGATTAGGGACTCACTGATCGATATCACAACACAACACTAGACACAAACTAAAGTCATACAGCTTCATATTACAAGCCAGGGGCCTCGAGGGCTCGAATACAAAGCTCGACAAAGCACGAGTCAGCGGAAGCAAAAATATCTGAGTACAGACATAAGATAAACAAGTTTTGCCTTAAGAAGGCTAGCACAAACATAAGCAACGGATCGAAAGAGGTGAGGCCTCCTGTCTGGGAACCTCCTATCCTACTGCTGGTCGGGAGCAACCTCCACGTAGTAGTAGGCTCCAGCGGTGGTGTAGTAGTTGTCTCTGGCGTACTCCATCTCCTGGGCTCCATCGTATGAACGCAGAAACGCATCGAGGGGGAAATAGGAAGCAAAGCAGCGGTGAGTACTCACCCAAAGTACTCGCAACACTAACATCAGAAGTATGCTAAGTATGCATCAGTATCAAGGAATGGGGTTATATCTGGACTGATTGCAGAAAGCAAGAATGAGGGGGAAGGCCTAGTCCTATCGAAGACTAGCATCTTCAGCATCTTGCAGCATTAGAAGAGAGTAGACTGTTATCAAAAATATAGTCATATTATTGTAGCAATTTTATTAAGTAACCACGCCCAGAGATTCTTCCTTGACTCCCTGCGAGGAAGCAATCTCGGAGCCAACATTCATTTCAAATTAAAACACAATTATAGTTGTATAAGGTCAAGGTACAACTCCAAGTCATCCTGTTACCGTGGACACGGCTATTCGAATAGATTAATCATCCCTACCGGGGTGCACCGCATCTCCAACACGCCTGATCACCTTCGGCCGGACACACTTTCCTGGGTCATGCCCGGCCTCGGGATAGCAGCACGTCGTCGCCCCACCTAGGCTCAACGAAGAGGCCAGCCCGCCGGTCTAAATCCTAAGCGTGCAGGTTCGTGGGCCCACTTGCCCTTGCACTTCTGCACGATGTAAACATGGCCGAGGTCAGACCTAGCACCCCTTAGTAACAAGCGCGATGCCGTTGCGGACCACTCGGGCGCGCGTCGCTCCATTGCTGACGTCCGAAGAGCTTCGGCTGATACAACGACGCTGAGTGCCCATAACTTTCCCACGTGATGGTTTGGTGCGCAATAAGGCCAACGACCAACTCAGATCAAATACCCAACCCATTAGCATTTTATTAATGCGGGGCACGCGCGACCCATGAAGTGCGGTCCCGTCGCCCCGTCTCGAGGATGTGTGGCAAGGGCCTCTCCTGCCCGTCGACGCCTCATCATCATCAAACCATGGGTAGCCCTCAGGGCCGACCCATCACCAACATGTTTCTATAACCAGGTCATAGTAACTGTGTGTTTAAAACACCAAGACGGAACCTGAGGAATCACCCTCAAGGGGCCCCGCTCGATGAAACCGTCAAGGTGGACTTAGAGGAATCACCCTCGTGAGTCCCACATTTGAGGGGTTGCACGACAGAGTCATCGTCGGGAGTGGTGAAGGAGGAATCACCCTCGATAACCACGACCGACTAGCTGCACTACAGAGCTAGCATCATGAGTACTTCACGAGGTGTCACCCTCGGTACTCGATAGTAGCGCTGCAGAGTCGTACAACTAAGGGGTGTGCGGTGATGTGAGGGGCCTGGCTCGTCGGTCGGTTGACCGAGTTTTCAAATCTTCGGGTCGTCGAGTCATTGATGAAGAAGCAGGGGCAACTGGGACTAAGGGGGTCACTGCGGGTTCACTGGTCAACCTATACTAAGCAGTTGATATGATTGCAGGTATAGTAGCAGTTTATCAAAAACAGGCTATGCATCAGAATAGGAACTAGCTAATATAGTAGTAAAAATCTAATGCAAGAATAAGAGGGAAAGGGATAGGCGATATCGGAATGCTCAAGGGGGGGTTTGCTTGCCTCGCTACTCTGCGGCAAAGGACTAATCGTCAACGGTGTAGTCGTATCCAGCAGCACCGTCAGTCTTGGGGTCTACCGGTAAGAAGAGGGGGGAGAAACAATAATATAAAGCATACAAATGCATCACGATGCCTGACATGGCAATATGCAGAGCTAGGCATGCACTAACGCAGTATTACACATTGCAGACGGGTCAGAAGAATATCTGACGATATTTCCCGGGTCTCTGGCTTTTACCGGACAAACGAAAACGATGGGAAAGTTCCATGTTTGCTATGCTAGAGTCATGTGACAGACTAACGGACTGCGTAATTAGAACCGTAGAATTATTCTGAGCAACTTTCATGTTCAAAACTTTTTAATCCGGACTACGGTTTATTTTATATTAATTTTTAAATATTTAATTATATTCTGAAATTAATTTAATTATTTAAATTCGAATTATCCAAAACAGTAAATACTGTTTAATTAATTAATTAACAGATTAATTAACAGTTTAGTTAATTAATCTAAATAATCTTAATCATCTAATTAACTAATTTATTACCTAATTAATTAGTTAATTAATTAAACTAATTATTAATATTAATATTTATTTATAAAATCATTTTTATTATTACTATTATTTTTTTGTTTTATCAGGGGCGGGCCCCGCATGTCATACATACACATACGTACGTACACACATACATCTATACATACATACACATACATGCACAGAGACACACACACACGCACACATGCACGCACGCGCGCGCGCACCGGCCGCTGCGGCGGCGCGGTCGCCGGCGGTCGTCGACGACGAGGCGGAGGCGCGGCGCGGGCGTCGTCGGGGGGGAGACGGAAACGGGGCCGTCCGGGAACCGCGGGGTGGGCCGGCGGCCACCTCCGTCGGGGGGGGCAACGGCGCGCGGGGGCTCGGGGCCGATCCCGTCGGGGGGGGGGGACGGGCGGGCGCTTCGGCGGCGGGGGGGGAGGGGGAATCGGGATTGAGCACCGGGGGCGCTAGGGTTCGCCCCCATATAGCCGCCGGCTGGGCCTCGCCCCAGTTGGGCACGGGGGTGGGCTTTGCCTTTTTTTTATTATTATTTTCTTTTTTTTAATTTATTATTAAACAGCATTTGTTTTAATTATTTAGAGGCTCTAAAATACTTTGAAAAATTCCAGTTCCAATTTTATAAATCCTTAGGGATTATTTGCGATCCATCCAACATTTTTATTTCCAGTTTTGCCAAACTTTTAAATCCACCTTTTAAATGAATTTAAATTTGAAACGGAATTTGAACGGGGTTTGAACCAACGCGAGTTTAACAACAGTAATCGTGGTGACGTGGCAACATTAGCATGGGATTACTGTAGCTTAATTACATACATTACTGTAGCACAAAACCAGGACGTCACAAAGAACATTCATCATAATTCGCCACAATATGCAATTCAACGAATAGTGTCCACAAGTAGAGGATTCATCATAATTCACGACAATATGTAATTGAACAAATGCTAGCTAAATTCCGCAGCTGTTAAACCGACATATGCAGTACATAATCATAGTGTACAAAATACGAAGACATGATCGCATGGAAAATAATGCATCCATGTGTATATGTTTAGCTGATAACTCTATATGAATGTGTACTTATTATTCAGGGATATGAACCCGGAAATCTTCGACGTCATCATTGGGCTTGATATAGTGATTCACAAAGAAGGCGCTGATAAATTTCCTAACAGACAGCAATTCATCTGCGGCGAGCGGTGAAGAGGTCATCGGTCCGAAGATCAACTGCAGGACTTTTAGATCAGAATGTGACATACGTGTGGAATAGAAGATAGTAATTAAGAAGCGGACCTACTGGTTTTATCCTGTCAGCATCGACACCACATTCAACGCGTCTGCATAGCTTCATCATGTGTGCACAAACGTAGTATCCACATAGGCTGGTACCTTGTTGTTGCTGAGGACACTGAAATTTTTTGTACAATATTAGTCATGTATTTGCCCTGTTAGGAACAACCTAACCGGTGTAAGTTGTTTCTTCTTTTTTCTATGGAGAGAAATAGAAAGAGGTTTACTTTGAAACATGAGCATCTGACTAGCATTTTCTGAAAATAACGGATTTCGTTGTCTTACCGGAGAAACGATCACGTGCTGCAGAGGTAGTTGGCGGTCGAACCGATTCCCTCCTAAAGTTATGTTCTTTGACAATACACTGGAAATGAAGATGAATTTTCACACACTCAATTCTAGAACCAGATATGAACACAACGCATTAACATCAAAGAATTCAATACCTAGCAATGAAATCCTGAAGATCACTCAGATCCTGAGGCGCATTTGACTCTCTGAGAGAATCCATGTAGTAAATTGTGTTGCGTTTTGGAACAATGACCACCAAGATCCAGTGACCTCTACAGTTTAAGAAAACCATGAACGTATGAACTATGTCTAAAACTGAAAGACGATCAATGTATGCATGGTTGTATATTTAACTTACCGTTCATGGTATGGCTACATGAAGTATTCTCCTATCTGTAGGTTGAACAAGATCTTGGCGACATAATCAATGGAAGCCTTGCGTGAGCCATTATCTCGTAACAAAACACCGTTTGCTAAATCAGGATCTATGAAATACGCATGCACCCTTGTTATTCTCTACGTCGTCAATCCCCTGAGAGGAATACAATACAGTTAGCTTTTTTTTCATTTACAGCCTTGTATGGAGAAGTTGATCACAGAGTTTGTGAAGTACTTACAACATCAAGCATTTGACAAGAGTGCCAGCAAGCTCATCGAAGTTGAAGAAGAGATGAAAGTCATCGAATTCCACACTGATGATACCTGCATCGTGAGAGAAATGCCAGCTGTCGTAGTGCACTTGCAGAATGTTAGTATCTTCTCCTTCCGACATTATGTCCATGCAATATTTATGTAACTTGCGACAACTGGAACTGCACTCGTCAAAGTATTAGCCAACAAGGAATGGCTGGCCATGCTTGTACTTGCGTTTCTCAAATGTGACTATTTCCTTACTAGAAAGTTGCTTTTCAAGGTCTGCTTCAGACATGTAGTCAGAACCGGGATTACATGGGTCTTCATCGGCCATGCCATGGTTCTGCTCGAAGAGTCTTTGTAGTAGGATGCTCTGGTACTCATCCCTCCTCTGTTTCTATCATGTGTAATAACGAAATTCCAATTTTACCAGGAAGCTAAATATAAATGCAACAGTCTTTGTAGTAGAGGATGCACATCGGCAGTGTTTGAATGATATCAAATTAATAGTGACAGCTACGTACATTGTGCTGTCAAACATTCCAATCTATTAAAAACTACTGTCTTGCACCATGTTTTTTTCACTAAGTCTGAGAATCTGTTTATTTTAGATTGCCATGTTTCAGTTGGTTCTGCCACCTGACAACCGAGGTGTGTGTACGCTCGAACAGTGTTGATGCTAGCCATGTTTCCATGCATAATTAGACCTTGCTCATGCTGATTGAAATGGAGTGCTTCATGTGTACCAACTGGCTGTAAATTTTCACGCAATGATAACTCATGTAGCACATAGTTTTCTTGCTGTCAATATGCCTTCAGGTTAAAACTATGACAGTGTCATAATCACATCCAAAATCAAATATCACACGGGAAGTGTTTGAATCACACCTATATAAAAAATGATTTCTAACAACGAGAGTTAGGGTTACCTTCTTTGCACGTCCCATAAACTTCCTCCCACTGTACCCAGATTGAAAAGCTCGTAACTTAATGGATTGATATTGATGTTGACCATGAACAGGCAGGTCTTCAGCTACCCATCTCCATTCCTTGGAAGTGAATGTCCTAGGGAGCTACAAGACAAAGAAATGGCACAAATGGGCCTGTGATACGTCTCCAACGTATCTATAATTTATGCTTGTTCCATGTTGTTATATTATCACTCTTGGATGTTTTACCATCATTTTATAACAACTTTATATCATTTTTTGGGACTAACCTATTGACATAGTGCCAAAGTGCTAGTTGCTGTTTTTGCTTGTTTTTTGCTTCGGAGAAAATCAATACCAAACGGAGTCCAATCGCGACGAAACTTTTTGGAGATTTTTTCTGGACCAGAAGACACCCAGTGGGCCAAACAAGAGCCAGGACGGTGGGCTGTGGAGAGCACAACCCAGCAGGGCACGCCAGGGGGCCCCTAGCGCGCCCTGATGGGTTGTGCCCTCCACGGTGCCCCTCTGCACCGCCTCTGATTCCTATAAATTCCCAAATATTTAGAAAACCCTAGAGGAGTCGACGAAACACAATTCCAGCCGCCGCAAGTTCCAGAACCTCGAGATCCAATCTAAACACCATCACGGAGGGGTTCATCTTCCTCATAGGTACCTCTCCGATGATGCGTGAGTAGTCCACCATAGACCTACGGGTCCGTAGGCAGTAGCTAGATGGCTTCTTCTCTCTCTCTCTTATGATTCTCAATACAATGGTCTCTTGGAGATCTATTTGATGTAAACTTTTGTAGTGTGTTTGTTGGGATCCGATGAATTTTGAGTTCATGATCAGTTTCTATCCATGAATATTATTTGAGTCTTCTTTGATCTCTTATATGCATGATTGCTTATAGCATCGTATATCTTCTTCGAATCTTTGGTTTAGTTAGGCCGACTAGATCGAATTTTCTTGACATGGGAAGAGGTGCTTTGTGATGGGTTCGATCTTGCGGTGTTCTTTCCCAGTGACAGAAGGGGCAGCAAGACACGCATGTATCGTTGCTATTAAGGATAACAAGATGGGGTCTATTCCTACATGAATAGATCTTGTCTACATCATGTCATCGTTCTTATTGCATTACTCCGATTTTCCATGAACTTAATACACTAGATGCATGCTGGATAGCGGTCGATGTGTGGAGTAATAGAGGTAGATGCTGGCAGGAGTCAGTCTATCTATCTTGGACGCGATGCCTATATAATGATCATCGCCTTGGATATCGTCATGACTATTCGATTTTCTATCAATTGCCCAACAGTAATTTGTTCACCCACCGTGCCCTATACTCATGAGAGAAGCCACTAGTGAACCCTACGGCCCCCGGGTCTACTTTTCCAACATATTGCTTTCCGATCTATCTTTTTGCAATCTTTGTTTTCAGATCTACAAAACCAAAAACCCAAAAACATATTGTTGCATATTTACTCTTTTTATTTGTGTTCTTGAGAGATCTATCTCTCCTATCTATCACTACCTAATATATCTTATTACCGTAGAGAGATTGACAACCTCTCTTTCGCGTCGGGTTGCAAGTATTTGTTGTTTGTGTGCAGGTGCTGCTTATTGGGTGGTGGTGATCCTCCTACTGGTTCGATAACCTTGGTTTCATAACTGAGGGATATACTTACCGTCGCTGTGCTGCATCATCCCTCCCTCTTTGGGGAAATACCGACGCAGTCTCAAGCCACGTCAGCCTGCCGCATTAAAATCCCCAATTCCAAAAAAAAACCTAATACTAGTTGAGCCAGAGAGAAGAGAGACGAATACCTGGCTTTTGAGAGATTCGTCGTCGTCGGAGATACCGCTTGAGGGGTCACTCAAGGAGACCATGGCGTGTCCACGGCGGTCGGAAGCTAGAGGGAGAGATGTGGGCGGCGGCGCAGGGGGAGGGGGGTGGGGTTTGCAGGGGAAATGTGGCCCTTTGGGGGGGAAGGGGTGCGGAGGTAGATATTTCGGCGGTCGGCGAAATTTTCCGCTCGTTGCAGGGAATCTTGGCGCGCAAAGATTCATCAGACACGGTGTTTCTGCTTTTATCGTGTGTGATGATACAGAACATACAAAATTTCGCCCCTCCCCACATATTCCCTGGTTATAGTGCACATCCACGTCATTGCATGATGTAACATCAACTGCTAACTTGGGTATACAAATTAGCGGACACACATAGCTCACGGTTACTAAACCGAGCAAGTTCACTAAATAATCAAGCTGCTTGAACTAGACATAGCTCTTACAAAAGACCGGCTCTCTGAACAAAGGCTATTAGTAATATGCATAATTTTAACAAAGACGCCGACGAGCAGCCGCCCTATGCCTCGCCGCTGTTCGATGAGATGTCGACGACTTGTCCGGGCGACATACCGCCGGTGCTGGACTCCGCATCCCCCAGCCTGACTTCGATCGCGGAGACGTGCTCATCCTCGACGATGTCCTCCTCAACGGCGTCGCCCTCATCTTCGTAGTACTCGTAGTAATGGCGCCGTCATAGCTCGCGTTGGTACTCCACCACCGATTCCTCGATGGATAGGCGCTTCTCGACCTCCTCCTGAGCCACGCGCAACTCCTCCCAGCACTCGGCGCTCCCGGACGGCTCCCGCATCTCCAGCTCTCGCTCGGAGATCTCGTGCGGAAGGGGCTCCATGGCCTCCGCCGCCGCATCGTCGGCATGCATCTTGGCATCCGCAGCAGCCGTCTCTTCGAACGTGTGGTGCATGCTGGATTCCGGCGAAGCTTGGAGTATCTTGGTGTGGGCGTTCTCGATGATATAGGCCTGGATGGCCTTGACCTGGGCCAGGGTGGCCTCCGCGGCACGGCACGCTACTCGAGCGCTCTTGGCGTTTGCAGACGCCGTTGTAGCAGCTGCAGCTGTCGTCTCCGCGGCTACAGACGCCCTTTCGGCCGCCGCAGAGGCCTTTCGGCCGATGCGGCCGTGATTAAGGCGGATGCGGCCGCGCTCTTAGAAGAGGCGGGAGCGCTCGGGGCCGAGGGGGTGGTCGTACGCACCCTTACGAAGCGTTCCCACGGCGTCATTCTTTGCAGAGAGGGTTTGGTGGGGAATGGGGATCGAGGGTGAACGGAATCCGAGCTAGACGAAGCCGACAAAGATTCCCTCGTAAGACATAAATAGATCCGTGAATTTTCATCACAAACGGTTCCTATATGAAACCGTGTGTACGTAGTTCACTTTTTGTATTGAATTGTAAAACTATTTTGGGGTACAGCGGTAACGGATATTGTTTTATTTGTAAGAAAATGATCCCTACCGTCAAAATCCACTAACGGCATCCTAAAATTAAGAAATATTTGGGGTTAAATTGTCATTTTATACATAAGTTAGTTTGTACAAATTTTACGGCCATAATTCAAAAGTGTAACACACGAACATGCAAGAGGAAGCAAAAACTGCTGGAAAAATCATATTTATCTACTACTTGCTTCCCTATATATGCCGCTTGCAATAAATTTTTAGGAGTTGCAAACATCTTGGGTAACGGTTTGGACACACGTGCACGCATTGGGAATCTAGGTTTTAAAATTCAAAAAATGAAAAAATGCTCTAAAGTACAGGATAATAATCTGCATGATTTTCCCACATGGGGCCAAGATATCGTGGTCAAAATAATGGCTTGTTCGAGACAAGCTTTGACACATGCCTCTCACAAAACGGAGCATCACACAAAGGGTCGTGGTTCCAAGAGGGAACATGAGAGCCTTGTTTGATGACGAACGCTAGTCGTTCTCTCATTTTGCCTAGCTTTTTTTAATTCATTACAATGCACGAATACGTCCGTCATCGTTGCCTCTATGTGTATGTACTAGTGCTTCCGTCTATATGCCACATGCAATAAATTTGAAGGAGTTCCAAACATCTTGAGTAACGGTTAGGACACAAGCATTGAGAATAATCTAGGTTTTTGAATTAAAAAAATAAATAAAAATGCTATGAAGTACACGAAAATCAGCATGATTTTCCGCCATGGGGCCAATATGTCGTGGTCAAAGTAACGGCATGTTCGAGATAAGCTTTGACACATGCCTCTCACAAACCGGAGCATCACACGCAGGCTCGTATAGTTCCGATAGGGAACGTTGGGGCGTTGTGTGATGACGAACCGGATCGGTGCTTCATTTGGCCAAGTTTGTTTTCATCATTACAATGTATGAATACGACCGTCATCCTAAAATTAGGAAATATTCGGGGTTAAATTGGCATTTTTACACATGAAGTTAGTTTCTAGAAATTTAATGGCCATAGTTCAAAACTGAAACACATGAACAAGCAAGATGAAGCAAAAAACGCTGGAAAATCATATTTTTGTACTACTTGCTTCCGTATATATGCCACATGCAATAAATTTGAAGGAGTTCCAAACATCTTGAGTGACGGTTTTGACACAAAATCATTGGGAATCTAGTTTTTTAAGTCAAAAAATGAAAACTGCGCGGAAGTACATGAAAATATGCATGATTCCCCGACATGGGGCCAAGATGTCGTGATCAAAGTAACGGCTTGTTCAAGATAAGCTTTGACACATGTCACGCTGGCAATGCATGGTTAACTGTTACCCGCGTCCCCATGGGTAATTGATCTATTAGGGCACGGGTGCTAGCTGGAATGCCCATCTGGAAGTTGGTGGGTCAAATACCTTACCGAGCATGCCGGACGGGGATGAGGATGGGATAGCATTACCAGCCTTACCCATGAATAGAAGTACTTACATGTGGGCTTTGAAATTAGTAGCCCCCACGTAATTTGTGCCCTCGGTCACGCAAATTTACACACATCCAACCCCTTTGGCCCAAAATTCCCTAAGAAATCCAAAACCTAGGCACAACATATTGTTTATTGCGTTGAAATACTATTTTTTCTACTGAAATACGAGAAGGTTGTTCTTAAATGTGTGTGTGAGATTCCCCATAGTGATAACGAACTAGGTGGGGATGTCGATAGGAAACTTTTTATCCCCGCGCACGGGTACGTAGACGGGGACAGGGAAGGGAGGGTGGTAATGGGGACGGAGATGTGACTCTACTCGCCTAAGAAATCCCCAGCTTTAGACACAAGAGCCTCTCACAAACCGGAGCATCGCACGAAGGCGCGTGGGTCCGAGAGGGAACGTGGGCCCATGTGTGATGATGAACCGCCAACCGCTTTGTCATTCGACCTAGTTTTTTTTCATCGATGCAATGCACGAATATGACCGGCATCCTATTTTTTGTTAAAAAGGGTGTTCTATTGGAATTTTTATACATTTAGTTAGTTTATAGAAATTTCATGGCCATAGTTCAAAACTGAAACACATGAACAGGCTAGATGAAGCGAAAACCGCTTGAAAATCATATTTATGTACTACTTGCTTCCCTATATATGCCACATGCAATAAATTTGAAGGAGTTCAAAACTTCTCGAGTGACGGTTTGGACACAAAAGAATTCAGAATCTAGGTTGTAAATTCAAAAAATGAAAAAAAATGCTTTGAATTCTGAAGTACATGAAAATATGCATGATTTCCCGCCATGGGGCCAAGATGTCGTGGTTACTGCTCTCGGACTTGCTTCCGTAACACAAATGGCACGCATGCATTACATTTGGATAGAAAATGTAAATATTTGGCAAAACAAATGGGTTGCACATGATTGGCGCAGTGTTTCGCGTTTCAAGTTTTGGAAGCAAATTTTTGCGGCTATTAATCGCACACGGTCATGCATTGGGAACCGTCGGTGATGTTAATTCACACACGGCTGCTGACTAGAGAATCGTGTGCAATCACTGCTGGCGTCGATTAAGATTCCAGCCGCCTATAAATGCTGCCCCTCGAGACGTCATCCCGCCTGCATTCTCTCGTCTCTCTATCCAACCCCTTGCACAAAACTCTGCCATGCCGCGGCCAGTCTGTGCACAAGCAAAGGAGGAGGCGCCACCCCATGAGGACATGGCGAAATGCAGCGACGAGGAGGACCCCTTCGTGCCCCCAGACGAGGTCGCGCCAGACCCCCCAACTGAAGATTGGTTTTGGGGCCAGTATGACCTGGCTTTGTGGAAGGCGCTACCTCCGGCTGAGAGAGCCAGGCAGGTGGCGTTCAAGAAGGAGCGGGCTAAGGAGCACGCTAGGAACCTCGCGGCCTGGAATGCCCTTAATACCGCAAGGGAAAAGGAGGAGATGGATCTTTGGCGATGGGCGAGTCGACGAGCGGTGGAGGTGTACGAAGACGGCCGGTACCACGCAAGGAAAGCCAGAGGCGCTAGGCGCCTCACCGCTGCGTGGGCATGGGCCGATAAGCTCGAGCGTGCCACCGCCAAAGAGCTCGAGTGGGCGCCCATTGAACTGTCCTGCATGGTCGCGTGCCTCCGCCAGCAAGAGGCTGATCGGCACGTCGAGCGCTGCGAGGCGGAGGAGGCGGCGAAATTCGTCCGCATTGGGAAGCCACCACGCACCAGGGAGCTGCTGGCGAGAGACTGCCATTTTACTGCTCCCCGCTCCAGGAGGGGTTATTATTAGTTTAGTTTTTATTCATTGTACATATTAGTTAAGTACTATTATCACGTATATGTGATGATATATGTTGTATATGTATCATGTCTTCAATGAGCTATTCAACAATTAATATATATTATTAGTTTCACGTTTCTATCTGTTTTCATACTGATTTTCTGGTTCTAACTGTTAGACTTTTACACATATTGAAACATAACAATAGAACATAAATCATTCATACATCAAAACATATCAATATTGTGATTGTTGTCCAGACATTGGGATCGACATCTAAAGGATTCAACAAAATAAAACGCGTCCATGGCTACACCCTAACCTACAGAAGCTCTTGGTTGTGCCTGAACTCGGTCAGGCGTTCGTCCATGCGGTTTACACGCTCGCGGTACAGCTATAGCGCGATCTCGAGCTCCAAGCTGGCTATTTCGTCGGAGATTACCATCCGGCGGATGCGATGGCCATTCTCTTCTACTGCTCCCTGTTGGACACCTGGGCCAAGGAGGCGCTCGAGCCTACCGACAAGCCCATTAGCATCGAGGGG
The DNA here is from genome assembly GCA_039707655.1 of Elymus sibiricus. Lineage (NCBI taxonomy): Eukaryota > Viridiplantae > Streptophyta > Magnoliopsida > Poales > Poaceae > Elymus > Elymus sibiricus. The sequence goes on from CM077675.1 coordinate 434,030,861, forward strand.
GCCGCGGACAGGGCGAATGGCGCGACCCATACAAACGGGGCGGCTGGCGTCCGGTGCAAGGACGATGCGGTCGGGCTCTGGTGCAAGTACGGCGCAGATGGTCGCTACCCACTCCTGGCGAGAAATAGGGCTACTCACGTGCCTTGGACACAACTGCAATGTCATGTCAGGTGGGATAGCAGGCAAGTGGGGATGGAACCGCTCTTGCTCTGCCGCGCGCCGCACCTCTCGCTCTGCGGCACACCATCAGTCTTGCTGTGCAGCGTGCCTTGCCCTCTCGGCGCGGATGCGCATGTTTTGCTCTACGGAGCACCACCGATGATCTTCTTGTGCGGCGCACTGCAGCCTCTTGGCAGTGAGGCGGCTATGTTGCCCAGCGGCGCTGCCGCGCCCGCGCCAAGGTTCTGCTCAACCTTTGCGATAACGCGCAGCACAACGTTGTCCCGCGCGTCGCTGGACATGCCATCGGCCTCGACCGGCCGTTGCGCCTGCAACGGATCGTTTTCGTCGTCGAGGAGGTTGATGGCAGAGGCGGCGCTTGGTCGGGTTGGCATGCTTCGTAGATAGGCTCGGCTGCACTAGGTGTGCATCCGCGTGTGACGCGCGCAGGCTCTTATGCTCATTCGCTTCTGGCGGGAAACCGATGGGGAAGCTTGCACGAGAACATGCACGGTTCCACGCGGGAACGTGGCCAAAAGAAACGCCGGTGCGGTGCCAAAGCATGCACTGGGATCCTCGGGCGAAAACACGGTGACAAGACGTGAGAGAGGAAGAAGAGCAGATGCGTAGTCAGATTGTTAATAATAATAAAACGTCTGCGATATTAATACTGGCAAATGGCACTTCCGTACGTACCGTCGGTAATGTTTTCATCAATTGCTGACAATTGTTTGGCAACAACCGTCTGCCCACAACACACACAACTTGTCCGGATGAATTGTTTCGGTTATTATTGGTCTTCCCACACAATTCTGATGAATGAACCAATATCTGCGTATCACACACACCTTCTTATGCTAACCCGTTTGTGTTTTGCTGGATCATCGCAAATAGTTTATCCGAGTGAACTGTGTGCCGTACTTCACACACGTATGAAGTTTTGTTAACTGTTTCTGTTATCTTAGCTAATCCCAAAAAGTTCACAAGAATAAATTGTCTGCCGTGGATCACACACAAAACTATTTTCCGAATCGTATTTGATGGATCCACCATCGCACACAGTTCGTGCCATTTGCGACGGAGCTTGAACAATAGCATTTGCGATTGGTGGATCGCACATAGTTTCGTCGAAGGGTCTCTGATTGATGTGTCGTCTTTGGACCATTCTGTAGTAGTGATGGTGTGACGTGGCTTGAGACTGCGTCGGTATTTCCCCAAAGAGGAAGGGAAGATGCAGCACAGCGATGGTAAGTATTTCCCTCAGTTATGAAACCAACGTTATCGAACCAGTAGGAGGATCACCACCACCCAATAAGCAGCACCTACACACAAACAACAAATACTTGCAACCCGACGCGAAAGAGAGGTTGCCAATCTCTCTACGGTAATAAGATAGATTAGGTAGTGATAGATAGGAGAGATAGATCTCTCAAGAACACAAATAAAAAGAGTAACTATGCAGCAATATGTTTTTGGGTTTTTGGTTTTGTAGATCTGAAAGAAAAGATTGCAAAAAGATAGATCGGAAATCAATATGTTGGAAAAGTAGACCCGGGGGCCGTAGGGTTCACTAGTGGCTTCTCTCATGAGTATAGCGCACGGTGGGTGAACAAATTACTGTTGGGCAATTGATAGAAAATCGAATAGTCATGACGATATCCAAGGCGATGATCATTATATAGGCATCGCGTCCAAGATAGATAGACCGACTCTTGCCTGCATCTACCTCTATTACTCCACACATCGACCGCTATCCAGCATGCATCTAGTGTCTTAACTTCATGGAAAAACGGAGTAATGCAATAAGAACGATGACATGATGTAGACAAGATCTATGCATGTAGGAATAGACCCCATCTTGTTATCCTTAATAGCAATGATACATGCGTGTCTTGCTGCCCTTCTATCACTGGGAAAGAACACCGCAAGATCGAACCCATCACAAAGCACCTCTTCCCATGGCAAGAAAAATCGATCTAGTCGGCCTAACTAAACCAAAGATTCGAAGAAGAAATACGATGCTATAAGCAATCATGCATATAAGATATCAAAGAAGACTCAAATAATATTCATGGGTAGAAACTGATCATGAACTCAAAATTCATCGGATCCCAACAAACACAGCGCAAAAGTTTCCATCAAATAGATTTCAAGAGACCATTGTATTGAGAATCATAAGAGAGAGAGAAGAAGCCATCTAGCTACTACCTACGGACCTGTCGGTCTATGGTGGACTACTCACGCATCATCGGAGAGGCACCTATGAGGAAGATAAACCCCTCCGTGATGGTGTTTAGATTGGATCTCGAGGTTCTAGAAGTTGCGTCGGCTGGAATTGTGTTTCGTCGACTCCCCTAGGGTTTTTGGAATAGTTGGGAATTTATAGGCATCAGAGGCGGTGGAGAGGGGCCCCGAGGAGGGCACAACCCATCAGGGCACGTCGGGGCCCCCCTGGCGCGCCCTGGTGGGTTGTGCTCTCCTCGGCCCACTCCCCTGGCACTTCTTTGGCCCACTGGGTGTCTTCTGGTCTAGAAAAAATCTGCAAAAAGGTTTGTCGCGATTGGACTCCGTTTGGTATCGATTTTCTGCGAAGTAATAAACAAGCAAAAACAGCAACTGACACTTTGGCACTATGTCAATAGGTTAGTCCCAAAAAATGATATAAAGTTGTTATAAAATGATTATAAAACATCCAAGAATGATAATATAACAGCATGGAACAAGCAAAAATTATAGATACGTTGGAGACGTATCAGCATCCCCAAGCTTAATTCCTACTGGTCCTCGAGTAGGCAAATGATAAAAACAGAATTTTTGATGTGGAATGCTGCCTAACATGTTCATCATATTCTTTTCTTTTGTATAGCATGGACATTTGGACTTATAGATGATTCAAAGCAATAGTCTAGTTTTAACATAATGACTTCAATACTCAAGCATGTCAACAAGTGATACGTCTCCAACGTATCTATAATTTTTTATTGTTCCATGCTATTATATTATCTGTTTTGGATGTTTTATATGCATTAATATGCTATTTTATATTATTTTTGGGACTAACCTATTAATCTAGAGCCTAGTGCCAGTTTCTGTTTTTTCCTTGTTTTTGAGTATTGCAGATAAGGAATATTGAACGGAGTCCAAACGGAATAAAATCTTCGGAATGATTTTTCTTGGACCAGAAGAAACCTGCCAGACTTGGAGACGAAGGGAGGAGACCTGCCGGGAGGCGACAAGGCACCAGGGCGCGCTCTAGGGGGGGGCGCCCCCTGGCTTGTGGCCCCCCAGCAGGTCTCCTAACCCTATTCGTCGACCTATAAATTCCCAAATATTCCCCCAATACCAAAAGGAGCCACGAAAATACTTTTCCGCCGCCGGAAGCCTCTGTTCCCGTCAGATCCCATCTTGGAGCCTTTTCCGGTAATCTGTCGGAGGGGGATTCGATCACGGAGGGCATCTACATCAACTCCATTGCCCCTCCGATGATGCGTGAGTAGTTCACCACAGACCTTCGGGTCCATAGCTAGTAGCTAGATGGCTTCTTCTCTCTCTTTGCTCTTCAATACCATGTTCTTCATGATCTTCATGGAGATCTATCCGATGTAATACTCTTTTGTGGTGTGTTTGTCGAGATCCGATGAATTGTGGGTTTATGTTCAGATTATCTATGAATATTATTTGAATCTTCTCTGAATTCTTATATGCATGATTTCATAGCTTTGCAAGTCTCTTCGAGTTATTGGTTTGGTTTGGCCAACTAGATTGGTAATTCTTGCAATGGGAGAAGTGCCTATTTTTGGGTTCAATCTTGCGGTGTCCTCACCCAGTGACAAAGTAGGGCTAGCGAGGCACGTATTTGTATGGTTGCCATCGAGGATAAAAAGATGGGGTTTTCATCATATTGCTTGAGTTTATCCCTCTACATCATGTCATCTTACCTAATGCGTTACTCTGTTCTTCATGAACTTAATACTCTAGATGCAGGCAGGAGTCGGTCGATGTGTGGAGTAATAGTAGTAGATGCAGAATCGTTTCGGTCTACTTGACACGGACGTGATGCCTATATGCATAATCATTGCCTTGGATATCTTCATAATTATTCACTTTTCTATCAATTGCTCGACAATAATTTGTTAACCCACCGTATTATTTTACTTCATGAGAGAAGCCTCTAGTGAAACCTATGGCCCCCGGGTCTATTTTCCATATTATACTTTCAGATCTATAAGCCAAAAATACCAAAAATACTTTGCTGCAATCTTTTTACTTTTGTTTTACTTTTCGTTTTAGCAATCCTATCTATCTATCTCTATCAGATCTCATCCTTGCAAGTAACCGTGAAGGGATTGACAACCCCTTTATAGCGTTGGGTGCAAGTGTTTGATTATTTGTGTAGGTACATCTATTGGGGACTTGCTTGTATCTCCTACTGGATTGATACCTTGGTTCTCAACAACTGAGGGAAATACTTATCTACTTTGCTGCATCACCCTTTCCTCTTCAAGGGAAAACCAACGCATGCTCAAAAAGTAGCAAGAAGGATTTCTGGCGCCATTGCCGGGGAGAACTACATCGAGCCTACCAAGTACCCAACACAAACTCATCTCTTGCATTTACATTACTTGCCATTTGCCTCTCGTTTTCCTCTCTCCCACTTCTAAAACGATTTTCAGAAAATACCAAAAAGATTTGCCTTTTTATTCGCCCTTCTTCCGTTCGTCTTTTTGTTTGCTTGTGTGACTAGATTGGTTGCTTTGTCACGATGACTCAAGAGAATACCAAGTTGTGTGACTTTTCCAATACTAACAATAATGATTTCATTAGTACTCCGATTGCTCCCGCCACTAGTGCGGAATCTTATGAAATTAATGCCGCTTTGCTTAATCTTGTTATGAAAGAACAATTTTCCGGCCTTCCTAGTGAAGATGCCGCATCCCATCTAAATACTTTCGTTGAGTTGTGTGATATGAAAAAGAAGAAAGATGTGGATAATGATATTGTTAAATTGAAGCTATTTCCGTTCTCACTACGAGATCGTGCTAAAACTTGGTTTTCATCTTTGCCTAAAAATAGTATTGATTCATGGAATAAGTGTAAAGATGCTTTTATTTCCAAGTACTTTGTGCCCACTAAGATCATCTCCCTTAGGAACGATATAATGAATTTTAAGCAACTTGATCATGAGCATGTTGCACAATCTTTGGAGAGGATCAAATTAATGATTAGAAATTGCCCCGCACATGGTTTGAGTTTATGGATGACTATACAAATTTTCTATGCGGGATTGAATTTTGCATCTAGGAATCTTTTAGATTCCGCCGCGGGTGGTACTTTTATGGAAATCACATTAGGAGAAGCTACTAAACTCCTAGATAATATTATGGCAAATTACTCTCAATGGCATACCGAAAGATCTCCTACTAGTAAAAAAGTGCACGCTATTGAAGAAATAAATACTTTGAGTGAAAAGATGGATGAATTAATGAAATTGTTTGCTAGTAAGAGTGCTCCTATTGATCCTAATGATATGCCTTTGTCTTCTTTGATTGGAAATAATAATGAATCTATGGATGTGAATTTTGTTGGTAGGAACAATTTTGGATATAACGCGTATAGAGGTAATTTCAATCCTAGGCCGTTTCCTAGTAATTCCTCTAACAATTATGGTAATTCCTACAACAACTCTTATGGAAATTATAATAAGATGCCCTCTGATCTTGAGAATAATATTAAAGAATTTATTAGTTCGCAAAAGGGTTTCAATGCTATGATTGAAGAAAAATTGCTCAAGATTGATGATTTGGCTAGGAACGTGGATAGAATTTCACTTGAGATTGATTCTTGGAAAATTAGATCTACTCCACCCAAGCGTGATATTAATGAGTCTTTAAAATCTATGTGAACTTCTATTGATGAGTGTAAGGAAAGAACCGCTAGAATGCGTGCTAAGCGTGAATGGCTTGAAAAAGTGTTTTCTCGTGATAATAATGATGAAGATCTTAAAGTGATTGATGTGACTCCTATTGAATCTTTGTTTTCTAATACAAATCTTGATAAAGATGGGACTGGAGATAAGTCAACTTTAGTTAAAAGGCGTCCCAATGATTCGGAGTTTATAGATCTTAATGTTAAGATTGATAAAAGTGGGATTCAAGAGGTCAAAACTTTAAATAGCAATGAACCCACCTTTTTGGATGTCAAGGACTTTAATTATGATAGTTTTTCTTTGATTGATTGTATTTCCTTGTTACAATCCATGTTGAATTCTCCGCATGCTTATAATCAAAATAAGGCTTTTACTAAACATATCGTGGATGCTATGATGAAATCTTTTGAAGAAAAACTTGAGTTGGAAGTTTCTATACATAGGAAGCTTTATGATGAGTGGGAACCTAATATTAAGATTAAAATTAAAGATTATGAGTGCCATGCTTTGTGTGATTTGGGTGCTAGCTTTTCCACGATTCCGAAAACTTTATGTGATGTGCTAGGTTTCCATGAATTTGATGATTGCTCTTTAAATTTGCATCTAGCGGATTCCACTATTAAGAAACCTATGGGAAGGATTCATGATGTTATTATTTTTGCAAATAGGAATTATGTGCCCATAGATTTCATTGTTCTCTATATAGATTGCAATCCTACATGTCCTATTATTCTTGGTAGACCTTTCCTTAGAATGATTAGTGCAATTATTGATATTAAAGAAGGAAACATTAGATTCCAATTTCCATTAAGGAAAGGCATGGAACACTTTCCTAGAATGAAAATAAAATTACCTTATGAATCTATTATGAGAGCCACTTATGGATTGCATACCAAAGATGACAATACCTAGATCTATTGCGTTATGCCTAGCTAGGGGCGTTAAACAATAGCGCTTGTTGGGAGGCAACCCAATTTTATTTTATGTTCTTGTTTTTGTTTATTTTTGCTTCTGTTTTTGAGTGCTTTACACATTATTACCTCTTTATTAATTGTGTTTTCTTGTCTTAATTAGTGTTTGAGCCAAGTAAGACCTTTGGGATGGTCTATGGTGTTTGTGATTTGATTCTGCTGAAAAGCAGAAACTTTGCGCTCAGTTCAGGAATTTTATAAATTCACCAGAGCGTCGAATGAGTCCGAAAGTTTTACACAAGATTGATATACAAATTTCCCTGATTTTCCTAAGTTTTCAGAATTTTTGGAGTTACAGAAGTATTCGAAGTCTATAGATTTCTACAGACTGTTCTGTTTTAGACAGATTCTGTTTTCTTTGTGTTGTTTGCTTATTTTGATGTATCTATGGGTTGTATCGGGGGGTATGAACCATGGAGAAGTTGGAATACAGTAGATATTACACCAATATAAATAAAGAATGAGTTCACAACAGTACCTAAAGTGGTGATTTATTTTTCTTATACTAACGGATCTCACGAGTTTTTTCTGTTGAGTTTTGTGTTGTGAAGTTTTCAAGTTTTGGGTAAAGATTTGATGAACTATGGAATAAGGAGTGGCAAGAGCCTGAGCTTGGGGATGCCCAAGGCACCCCAAGCCATATTCAAGGATACCAAAGAGCCTAAGCTTGGGGATGCCCCGGAAGGCATCCCCTCTTTCGTCTTCAATCCATCGGTAAATTTACTTGAGGCTATATTTTTATTCACCACATGATATGTGTTTTGCTTGGAGAGTCTTGTATGATATGAGTCTTTGCTTTTTAGTTTGCCACAAACATCCTTGCTGCACACATCTTTTGAGAGGGACACGCTGAATCATGAATTTATTAGAATACTATATGTGCTTCACTTATATCTTTTGAGCTAGGCAATGTTGCTCTAGTGCTTCACTTATATCTTTTTAGAGCATGGTGGTGTTTTATTTTATAGAAATAATTGAACTCTTGTACCTCACTTATATTATTTTGAGAGTCTTTAAAAAGCATGGTAATTGGTTTAGGTTATGAATTTAGTCCTAATATAATGGGCATCCAAGAGGGATATGATACGTCTCCAACGTATCTATAAGTTTTGATTGTTCCATGCTATTATATTATCTGTTTTGGATGTTTTATAAGCATTAATATGCTATTTTATATTATTTTTGGGACTAACCTATTAATCTAGTGCCTAGTGCCAGTTTCTGTTTTTTCCTTGTTTTTGAGTATTGCAGATAAGGAATATTAAATGGAGTCCAAACGGAATAAAATCTTCGAAATATTTTTTCTTGGACCAGAAGAAACCTACCAAGCTTGGAGACCAAGGCAGGAGAGCCGCCGTGTGGCCACAAGCTACAGGGGCGCGCCAAGGGGGGTAGGGCGCGCCCCCTGGCTTGTGGGCCCACGACAGCCCTCCTAACCCTACTCTTCGGCCTATAAATTCCCAAATATTCCCGAGATACCAAAAAGAGCCACGAAAATACTTTTCCGCCGCCAGGAGCCTCTGTTCCCGTGAGATCCAATCTTGGAGGCTTTTCCAGTAATCTGCCGGAGGGGGATTCGATCACAGAGGGCATCTACATCAAGTCCATTGCCCCTCCGATGATGCGTGAGTAGTCCACCACAGACCTTCGGGTCCATAGCTAGTAGCTATATGGCTTCTTCTCTCTCTTTGCTCTTCAATACCATGTTCTTCATGATCTTCATGGAGATCTATCCGATGTAATACTCTTTTGTGGTGTGTTTGTCGAGATCCGATGAATTGTGGGTTTATGATCAGATTATCTATGAATATTATTTGAGTCTTTTCTGAATTCTTATATGCATGATTTCATATCTTTGTAAGTCTCTTCGAGTTATTGGTTTGGTTTGGCCAACTAGATTGGTAATTCTTGCAATGGGAGAAGTTCTTAGTTTTGGGTTCAATCTTGCGGTGTCCTCACCCAGTGACAAAGTAGGGGTAGCGAGGCACGTATTGTATTGTTGCCATCGAGGATAAAAAGATGGGGTTTTCATCATATTGCTTGAATTTATCCCTCTACATCATGTCATCTTACCTAATGTGTTACTCTGTTCTTCATGAACTTAATACTCTAGATGCAGACAGGAGTCGGTCGATGTGTGGAGTAATAGTAGTAGATGCAGAATCGTTTCGGTCTACTTGACACGGACGTGATGCCTATATGCATAATCATTGCCTTGGATATCGTCATAACTATGCGCTTTTCTATCAATTGCTCGACAGTAATTTGTTCACCCACCGTAATATTTGCCTTCATGAGTGAAGCCTCTAGTGAAAAGTATGTCCCCCGGGTCTATTTTCCATCTTATATTTTCAGATCTATTTACTTGTGTTTTTACTTTCCGCAATCTTTTCCATCTATCTCTATCAGATCTCATCCTTGCAAGTAACCGTGAAGGGATTGACAACCCCTTTATAGCGTTGGGTGCATGTGTTTGATTCTTTGTGTAGGTACACCTATTGGGGACTTGCTTGTATCTCCTACTGGATTGATACCTTGGTTCTCAACAACTGAGGGAAATACTTATCTACTTTGCTGCATCACCGTTTCCTCTTCATGGGAAAACCAACGCATGCTCGAGAAGTAGCAAGAAGAATTTCTGGCGCCGTTGCCGGGGAGATCTACATCAAGCCTACCAAGTACCCATCACAAACTCATCTCTTGCATTTACATTAGTTGGCATTTGCCTCTCGTTTTCCTCTCCCCCACTTCTAAAACGATTTTTGAAAAGATTTTCCTTTTTATTCGCCCTTCTTCCGTTTGCCTTTTCGTTTGCTTTTTGCTTGCTTGTGTGCTTGATTGCTTGCTTTGTCACGATGACTCAAGAGAATACCAAGTTGTGTGACTTTTCCAATACTAATAATAATGGTTTTATTAGTACTCCGATTGCTCCCGCCACTAGTGCGGAATCTTATGAAATTAATGCTGCTTTGCTAAATCTTGTTATGAAAGAACAATTTTCCGGCCTTGCTAATGAAGATGCCGCATCCCATCTAAATACTTTCGTTGAGTTGTGTGATATGCAAAAGAAGAAATATGTGGACAATGATATTGTTAAATTGAAGCTATTTCCGTTCTCACATCGAGATCGTGCTAAAACTTGGTTTTCATCTTTACCTAAAAATAGTATTGATTCATGGAATAAGTGTAAAGATGCTTTTATTTCCAAGTACTTTCCGCCCACTAAGATCATCTCCCTTAGGAACGATATAATGAATTTTAAGCAACTTGATCATGAGCATGTTGCACAATCTTTGGAGAGGATGAAATTAATGATTAGAAATTGCCCCGCACATGGTTTGAGTTTATGGATGATTATACAAATTTTCTATGCGGGATTGAATTTTGCATCTAGGAATCTTTTAGATTCCGCCGCGGGTGGTACTTTTATGGAAATCACATTAGGAGAAACTACTAAACTCCTAGATAATATTATGGCAAATTACTCTCAATGGCATACCGAAAGATCTCCTACTAGTAAAAAAGTGCACGCTATTGAAGAAATAAATACTTTGAGTGAAAAGATGGATGAATTAATGAAATTGTTTGCTAGTAAGAGTGCTCCTATTGATCCTAATGATATGCCTTTGTCTTCTTTGATTGGAAATAATAATGAATCTATGGATGTGAATTTTGTTGGTAGGAACAATTTTGGATATAACGCGTATAGAGGTAATTTCAATCCTAGGCCGTTTCCTAGTAATTCCTCTAACAATTATGGTAATTCCTACAACAACTCTTATGGAAATTATAATAACTAGCAATGTGGCCCGCTCGATGTGCGGGCTAGAATTTTCTAAAGTTTGCAATATGAGCATTATCATCTACTATGATGAAATTTACAAATATAAGACACTACAAACTTAGTTTTGTCTTAGACATGGTTGATTTTTTAATTATATATAACTACACGTGTTATCCATTTATCATTTACCTTCTGATTCTGCATGTCGTACAAATTGTATTTTTTTATGACCATCCGTGTTTTTGAAATTATAGTTTTATATTTTTTTCCTGTATTTTTACCATGCTGCATTGTAATTTGTTTTTCTGTAAAACACAAATTTATTTTTTCTCACCATTTTGGTGTAGGGATTTGTAAATAAGCTCAGGCTATGAAAGATTGACATCCTAATTTTTATTTTAGTGATTGTGTACACAAAGTGATGTTTGCGCGGGAACATCTACATTTTTCTGTTATGTATTATGAACAACTGTTTATGGCATGAATACATATTTCTGAACACAAAAACTACAAATGAAGAATGATCTGGAAGGGGACCCAAACGTGTTAGTCTGCAATTAATCACTCGTCCTTTGCACCCAATCCAACTTATTTCTATTTATTCCTGTTGCGAAGAAATACCTTCCGGTAACATCGACACGGCACTACATAGTCCCATTGACTGTGTCGACTATGGAATCCCAATGCTAACGTCGCAGCACTATGGTTGTGCTCTAATGTTTACTGAATGTAGATCAATCTACTATCTTCAAATAGTATGAATAACGTAAATGGTATATCGAGGGATTTAAAAAAAATTTATTAAGCTTTGACAAATATTACATTCCTAGATGAGGTCAATTTGAAACTTTGACTGTAATGGTCCATTTAATTCGACAACATTACTGCTAATTTGCGGAAGGTAATTAAGATTCAAGATACACTCTATAGATGAAATATGATATATAAGAAAATTATTGTACGATATAGGAAATTTGGCTACTTGATGTATAGGTATTTCAAATGTGGCAGTAATGATGGTAATACTAACAAAGCTGCATTAATCGAATTATTCATATAAAGCACGCTAATATTATTTACTCTATAACCTTATATGTTATCATTAAATATTGCACAATTGTATAGGTAGTATATGATACGGGAGCAAATATGTGAAGTGATCTAAAAGGAAAGCTCTACCTTGCAATAGTTTCTTCTTGAAAAAAGCGAGTGCATGTCAAGTAATATTTTCAACATCACTGGTCTTAGAGTGACAATATCCAATTGCACGTATGAGAAGAACGACACGTCACTATAAGTGGGGGTAACACATAAATATCTTCTAAGCAATATCCGACAAGAAGCTAATTTGGAATTTTTTTTCTTTTGAATATAATATCAGTCATTTCTGCATTATCCTTCTTCTACACGGCACTTTTTAGTTGAACTCTTGAATCAGTTTATTTATTTACCCCTCTCAACCTACTCCTAGTGGTTATGGTGGTTACGTGTAGAGGAGTGCATATGTATATACATATAAAAAGGTTTGAATAGCATGAAGAATTTTTACAATAGGACAGGTGATTGAGCAACATATCTGATGAGGAACAAAGATAATTAGGTTATCGTGCATATCTCTCCAAAATGATTGATTCTTTGTTTGTAAATGAGTTTTTAAGGCTTTGGTCCATCCAATAATAGCTCAATTACAATTAGCTTGTACTTCATTAGATAATAGGGAGTCTGTTTGACGAACAGATGTATGTTTTTTGTTGTGATCAAATTTGTCATGTCACCACCTGAATGTCTAGATTAATCACAAATCATGTGACAATAGATCTTATAGTTACTTATGGTAAAGAAAATCTCTTATACTTTCTTGGTTGCATATATTTGATGTAGATACATAGTTCATTTATAAATACTACGACAATCTTAGTGTAATTTTAGTGTAATCATTGCTAATTAGTGTTTCTTGGCAAATTACGGGATTGTATGCTGATTTTACTCGTGTTGAAATAAGCCAACCATAGCATGTTTGTTTTGGTCATATGAAATTAGCCACCACAACATCATCTAATTCATCTGATTCAGTGTGAAGCAATGGTTCAAGGCATCTACTACCCAGGCGGGTATTTTTGCAAGAAAATAAAAATAGAAACAATCACAAACTGTAGGTACATTGGTTCTTCAAGCTGTTGCATAAGATCTGTGTACGGGTTGGCAGGTGATGATGTGGTCGGTATTCTTGATACCAAAAAAGAGACTGTTCATGCGACCACGTCATGGGAGGAGGTTGGAAGGCTTATCTCGTCTGAGGACACCATTGCGGAGGTTCTCAGTGGGGGAGGAGGGAGGGGCACTTGAAGGGCAGAGTGGCCGGATGGGCGCCTAGGTGTAGTACCGGCCAGCGTCGAAGTTTAGGCGGTCATAGCTCTTGAGGATCACATAGCCATTGGTCTTTCCCTTGGATCCGACAGCGACATAGCATCGGCGGCGACAACAGCATCATAGTCGTATGCATCCTTCGATTTTACCGATGCTAGAGATGGCGGCACGTACGTGCATCTAATGTTGGGAGAGATCGACTGCTTTGAAGTTTCATCTTTAGTTGCATGCTTGGACGTGCTCTAAAGCTGGCTTTGTTTGCATCTGCTAGTGCTATGGAAGCTGGCTTCGTTGCATTTTCCATGCATGATGGGATCCCATGCATTAATCACGTATGTATCTTGCATCCCTGTAAGTACTGATTGACTTAATGATGTTGCAAAAAGAAGTCCTTCGTCCTAAAGGAGATAATGATGGTGGATACTACTTGTTTTGCGTCAGCTAGCGGGGCTTGATAGCCGCAGGAGAGAACGTCGAACAAAAAAAATTCTTTCTTTTCAACCATGCATGCAGAGGATAAACTCTTTAGGTTAGATGCTTGCATGCCACGTTTTTTGTCAGCCTATGTGAGGCATGTAGCCATTTTTTTTTCTTGGAGGAAACTCAGATGCATCTCACGTCACGCTATTATGTATCGACAATAAGTCAATATAAGGCAATGTGAACGGGTTTTTTCTCATAATGGCAATGGTGGGTAATTTTTTCAGTTAAAACAGATCTAATGGCTATAAATTTTCAATATATTAAATAAATGGTTGGATGTGTCTGATTATTATGGGATTTTCTAGAATATTTTCCTTTTTTTGGTGAACCCATCAAACACTTTTTATATATAATAGATATGCCCTCTGATCTTGAGAATAATATTAAAGAATTTATTAGTTCGCAAAAGGGTTTCAATGCTATGATTGAAGAAAAATTGCTCATGATTGATGATTTGGCTAGGAACGATGATAGAATTTCACTTGAGATTGATTCTTTGAAAATTAGATCTACTCCACCCAAGCGTGATATTAATGAGTCTTTAAAATCTATGAGAACTTCTATTGATGAGTGTAAGGAAAGAACCGCTAGAATGCGTGCTAAGCGTGAATGGCTTGAAAAAGTGTTTTCTCGTGATAATAAAGATGAAGATCTTAAAGTGATTGATGTGACTCCTATTGAATTTTTGTTTTCTAATACAAATCTTGATAAAGATGGGACTGTAGATAAGTCAACTTTAGTTAAAAGGCGTCCCAATGATTCGGAGTTTATAGATCTTAATGCTAAGATTGATAAAAGTGGGATTGAAGAGGTCAAAACTTTAAATAGCAATGAACCCACTCTTTTGGATGTCAAGGACTTTAATTATGATAGTTGTTCTTTGATTGATTGTATTTCCTTGTTACAATCCATGTTGAATTCTCCGCATGCTAATAATCAAAATAAGGCTTTTACTAAACATATCGTGGATGCTATGATGAAATCTTTTGAAGAAAAACTTGAGTTGGAAGTTTCTATACGTCGGAAGCTTTATGATGAGTGGGAACCTAATATTAAGATTAAAATTAAAGATTATGAGTGCCATGCTTTGTGTGATTTGGGTGCTAGCATTTCCACGATTCCGAAAACTTTATGTGATGTGCTAGGTTTCCATGAATTTGATGATTGCTCTTTAAATTTGCATCTAGCGGATTCCACTATTAAGAAACCTATGGGAAGGATTAATGATGTTATTATTTTTGCAAATAACAATTATGTGCCCATAGATTTCATTGTCCTCTATATAGATTGCAATCCTACATGTCCTATTATTCTTGGTAGACCTTTCCTTAGAATGATTGGTGCAATTATTGATATTAAAGAAGGAAACATTAGATTCCAATTTCCATTAAGGAAAGGCATGGAACACTTTCCTTGAATGAAAATAAAATTACCTTATGAATCTATTATGAGAGCCACTTATGGATTGCATACCAAAGATGACAATACCTAGATCTATTGCGTTATGCCTATCTAGGGGCGTTAAACAATAGAGCTTGTTCGGAGGCAACCCAATTTTATTTTTTCTTTCTGTTTTTTGTTTCTGTTTTGGTTTGTTTTGCACATTATTAGTTGTGTAGTAATTTTGTTTTTATGTTTTTATTAGTGTTTGAGCCAAGTAAGACCTTTGGGATGGTCTACGGTGTTTGTTGATTTGATTTTGCTGAAAAACAGAAACTTTTGCACTCAGTCCAGGAATTTTATAAATTCACTGGAACGTGATTTTGATCTGAACTTTTTTCACAAGCTTTATGTACAAATTTCCCTGGTTGTCCTAATTTTTCAGAATTTTTGGAGTTACAGAAGTATTCGAAGTCTACAGATTTCTACAGACTGTTCTGTTTCTAACAGATTCTGTTTTCTTTGTGTTGTTTGCTTATTTTGATGAATGTATGGGTTGTATCGGGGGGTATGAACCATGGAGAAGTTAGAATACAGTAGGTATTACACAAATATAAATAAAGAATGAGTTCACAACAGTACCTAAAGTGGTGATTTATTTTTCTTATACTAACGGATCTCACGAGTTTTCTGTTGAGTTTTGTGTTGTGAAGTTTTCAAGTTTTGGGTAAAGATTTGATGGACTATGGAATAAGGATTGGCAAGAGCCTAAGCTTGGGGATGCCCAAGGGACCCCAAGTCATATTCAAGGATACCAAAGAGCCTAAGCTTGGGGATGCCCCGGAAGGCATCCCCTCTTTCGTCTTCAATCCATCGGTAAATTTACTTGAGGCTATATTTTTATTCACCACATGATATGTGTTTTGCTTGGAGCGTCTTGTATCATATGAATCTTTGCTTTTTAGTTTGCCACAATCATCCTTGCTGCACACATATTTTTGAGAAAGACACGCTGAATCATGAATTTATTAGAATACTCTATGTGCTTCACTTATATCTTTTGAGCTAGGCAATTTTGCTCTAGTGCTTCACTTATATCTTTTTTAGAGCACGGTGGTGTCATGTTTTATAGAAATAATTGAACTCTCGTACCTCACTTATATTATTTTGAGACTCTCTAAACAGCATGGTAATTGGATTAGGTTATGAATTTGGTCCTAATATAATAGGCATCCAAGAGGGATATAATAAAAACTTTCATATTAAGTGCATTGAATATGATGAGAAGTTTGATTTCGTGTATGTAGTTTTGAGATGTAGAGATGGTGATATTAAGAGTTATGCTAGTAAGTAATTGTGGATTAGTAGAAATACTTGTGTTAAGGTTTGTGATTCCCGTAGCATGCACGTATGGTGAACCGTTATGTAATGAAGTCGGAGCATGATTTGTTTAATGATTGTCATCCTTTGTGTGATGGGTCGGGAGCGCGCGATGGTTTACTCCTACCAACCTCTCCCCTAGGGGCATGCGTCTAACACTTTGCTTCAATGACTAATAGACTTTTGCAATAAGTATGTGAGTTCTTTATGACTAATGTGAGTCCATGGATTATACGCACTCTCACCCTTCCACCTTTGCCAGCCTCTCTAGTACCGCGCAACTTTCGCCGGTGCATTAAACCCACCTTCCTCAAAAAAGCCACCATATATCTTCCTCAAAACAGCCACCATACCTACCTATTATGGCATTTTCATAGCCATTCCGAGATATATTGCCATGCAACTTCCACCGTTCCGTTTATTATGACACGCACCATCATTGTCATATTGCTTTGCATGATCGTAACACAGCTAGCATGATGTTTTTATGGCTTGTCCGTTTTTTTATGTCATTTGCTATGCTAGATCATTGCACATCCCGGTACACCGCCGGAGGCATTCATATAGAGTCATATGTTGTTCTAAGTTTCGAGTTGTAAGTAAATAAAAGTGTGATGATCATCATTATTAGAGCATTGTCCCATGAGAGGAAAGGATGAGGAAGCTATGATTCCCTCACTAGATGGGATGAGTCTCCGAACTTTACAAAAAAATAAAAGAGGCCAGCGAAGCCGAAACAAAAAAATAAAAGAGGCCAAAGATGCCCACAAAAAAAGAATAAGAAAAATAAAAAAAGAGAAAAATACTGAGAGAAAAGAGAGAAGGGACAATGCTACTATCCTTTTCCACACTTGTGCTTCGAGTAGCACCATGTTCTTCATGAAAGAGAGTCTCCTATTTTGTTACTTTCATATACTAGTGGGAATCTTCATTATATAACTTGGCTTGTATATTCCAATGATGGGCTTCCTCAAAAGTGCCCTAGGTCTTCGTGAGCAAGCAAGTTGGATGCACACCCACTTAGTTTCCTTTTGAGCTTTCATACACTTATAGCTCTAGTGCATCCGTTGCATCGCAATCCCTACTCACTCACATTGATATCTATTGATGGGCATCTCCATAGCCCGTTGATACACCTAGTTGATGTGAGACTATCTTCTCCTTTTCCCTTGCACCTCCACCACATTCTATTCCACCCATAGTGCTATATCCATGGCTCACGCTCATGTATTGCGTGAGAGTTGAAAAGGTTTGAGAACATAAAAGGGGTGAAACAATTGCTTGACTTGTCATCGGGGGTGTGCATGATTTAGATACTTTGTGTGGGGAAGATGGAGCATAGCCAGACTATATGATATTGTAGGGATAACTTTATTTAGCCGTGGTATTTTGAAAGATATGATTGCTTGTTAGTATGCTTTAAGTATTATTGTTTTTATGTCAATATTAAGCTATCGTATTGAATTGTAGGGATCTGAATATTCATGCCACAATAAAGAATATTACATGGATAAATATGTTAGGTAGCATTCCACATCAAAAATTCTGTTTTTATCATTTACCAACTCGAGGACGAGCAGGAATTAAGCTTGGGGATGCTTGATACGTCTCCAACGTATCTATAATTTTTGATTGTTCCATGCAATTATATTATCTGTTTTGGATGTTTTATATGCATTAATATGCTATTTTATATTATTTTTGGGACTAACCTAATAATCTAGTGCCTAGTGCCAGTTTCTGTTTTTTCCTTGTTTTTGAGTATTGCAGATAAGGAATATTAAACAGAGTCCAAACGGAATAAAATCTTCGGAATAATTTTTCTTGGACCAGAAGAAACCTACCAAGCTTGGAGACCAAGGCAGGAGAGCCGTTGTGTGGCCACAAGCCACAGGGGCGCGCCCAGGGGGTAGGGCGCACCCCCTTGCTTCTGGGCCCACGGCAGCCCTCCTAACCCTACTCTTCGGCCTATAAATTCCCAAATATTCCCCGGATACCAAAAAGAGCCACGAAAATACTTTTCCGCCGCCAGGAGCCTCTGTTCCCGTGAGATCCAATCTTGGAGCCCTTTCCGGTAATCTGCCGGAGGGGGATTCGATCACGGAGGGCATCTACATCAACTCCATTGCCCCTCCGATGATGCGTGAGTAGTCCACCACTGACCTTCGGCTCCATAGCTAGTAGCTAGATGGCTTGTTCTCTCTCTTTGCTCTTCAATACCATGTTCTTCATGATCTTCATGGAGATCTATCCGATGTAATACTCTTTTGTGGTGTGTTTGTCGAGATCCGATGAATTGTGGGTTTATGATCAGATTATCTATGAATATTATTTGAGTCTTTTCTGAATTCTTATATGCATGATTTCATATCTTTGCAAGTCTCTTCGAGTTATTGGTTTGGTTTGGCCAACTAGATTGGTAATTCTTGCAATGGGAGAAGTGCTTAGTTTTGGGTTCAATCTTGCGGTGTCCTCACCCAGTGACAAAGTAGGGGTAGCGAGGCACGTATTGTATTGTTGCCATCGAGGATAAAAAGATGGGGTTTTCATCATATTGCTTGAGTTTATCCCTCTACATCATGTCATCTTACCTAACGCGTTACTCTGTTCTTCATGAACTTAATACTCTAGATGCAGGCAGGAGTCGGTCGATGTGTGGAGTAATAGTAGTAGATGCAGAATCGTTTCGGTCTACTTGACACGGACGTGATGCCTATATGCATAATCATTGCCTTGGATATCGTCATAACTATGCGCTTTTCTATCAATTGCTCGACAGTAATTTGTTCACCCACCGTAATATTTGCCTTCATGAGAGAAGCCTCTAGTGACACCTATGGCCGCCGGGTCTATTTTCCATCTTATATTTTCAGATCTATTTACTTGTGTTTTTACTTTCCACAATATTTTCCATCTATCTCTATCAGATCTCATCCTTGCAAGTAACCGTGAAGGGATTGACAACCCCTTTATAGCGTTGGGTGCAAGTGTTTGATTCTTAGTGTAGGTACACCTATTGGGGACTTGCTTGTATCTCCTACTGGACAGATACCTTGGTTCTCAACAACTGAGGGAAATACTTATCTACTTTGCTGCATCACCCTTTCCTCTTCAAGGGAAAACCAACGCATGCTCGAGAAGTAGCAGGATATAATAAAAACTTTCATATAAAGTGCATTGAATACTATGAGATGTTTGATTCCCTGCATATAGTTTTGAGATATAAAGATGGTGATATTAGGGTCATGCTAGTAAGTAATTGTGAATTGGTAGAAATACTTGTGTTGAAGTTTGTGATTCCCGTAGCATGCACGTATGGTGAACCGTTATGTAACGAAATCGGAGCATGATTTGTTTAATGATTGTCATCCTTTGTGTGAGGGTCGGGAGCGCGTGATGGTTAACTCCTACCAACCTCTCCCCTAGGAGCATGCGTCTAATACTTTGCTTCGATAACTAATAGACTTTTGCAATAAGTATGTGAGTTCTTTATGACTAATGTTGAGTCCATGGATTATACGCACTCTCACCCTTTCACCATTGCTAGCCTCTCTAGTACCGCGCAACTTTCACCGGTGCATTAAACCCACACTACTAGGGAAAAGCCTAGTAGTAGCGCGGGTTTAGTGCCTACTAGTAGCGCGGGTGGCGGCGCTACTAGTAAGGCGCTACAGCTATTACTTACCAGTAGCGTGTGTAAGACGCGCTACTGCTAAGACATATAGCTGTAGCGTGTATCATACCAGCGCTACTGATAAGACAACTATTAGTAGCGTTCTTGCAAACCCGCGCTACTAGTAATCTGTTATTCATTATTTTTAATTTTTAGTGTATTTAAACGCCGTTATACAAATTTTGATACAGTACCAATTAAGAGGTTGTTATATCATTATGTTCATGATGAATTATTATATCATTGTGAGGAAGAAACATGGATTTTATTCATCCAAATGAATCAAAAGTGATCAAAAGTTGAATTAGTAGGACGACGATCCTACTAATTCAACTTTTGGTCACTTTTGATCCATCCACATGAATCTAATCCGCTTTCCTTCCCCCAATGATATAATAACTAATCATGATCATAATAACAAATCATCATGATAATCATGATCGACATCATCATCATATTAATATAAAAACTCTTGCATCATATCATCACCAACAACACTATAGCTAATAATCATCAACTCTAACACATTGTAGCACATAATAACACATTGTACCTAGGACCTACTCCTCTCTCATAGGACCTACTCTACCCTCTCTTAGGCAAAATATCATAAAACAGGATAGGCCCTGACTCTCCATTATGGAGAATGGAGATCATCCTATCTCCAATTCTTGGCCTACGCACAATGTTGCTTCCAAGTAGCTCTCTACGATTGACCATACATTTTTTTCCAATCTTTTATTGTCATGTCTTCATCGGTTTTAGAAATCCGGTATGGACAGGAGTGATGCGTAGCCTGACCTGGCCGTGCTGGCCATAAGCTCATAACATCAACGCGACCTCTCGGAAACATCAGATAAGGCACACAATCCTTCGGGATTTTCTGTTGAAAAACATAGTAATAACTTTGTAGTTAGCAATGTAGTTTAGTTTTAGAAGAATTTATGCAAAAGATGCACGGATGTCGTAATAGTAGAAAATCTTACCATGCAATCTCCATGCATGTTACCGTAGTTCACCACGTGCACTAGTGGCACGTATTGACCATAATGTGGAGGAGTTTGATAATAGCTATTATAATTCTCAAGATCATTAATAAATGCGATAAGATGAACTTTCTCCTTATAAGTTAATTCTGCTTCATCATTGTAGTAGTAGGTTCTGTCTACCATCTTCCGTACATTTTTTGAAGAATGAAAATAAGCTGCCAATGGAAATAAGCAGTCAACTATTTTGAAATAAACAATATAAATTACATAATAAATATGTTTAACAAACTCACACGGAGGCAGAATCGGAATCATGTTCGGATCAAGCCAAATGTTTCCATCTGCTTTAGAATTGCCAAGATCGAATGTTATCTTCATATCCTCCTCAAATCCATATGCCTTGAATAATCTTTCCCAATTTGAACCTCCAAAATGAGTCCAACCTACTTTATTGAAGATCTCAACCTCGAAATCGAAACCATGTTGCATTTTCAGGTGAGCTATCTTCGTGTCCACCTTGTTCATCTCTTCGAAAGCTAGCTTGTCAAGGACATATGGTCTTGCATAGCAGGGTATGCACTAGTAGAATTATAAAAAATGGAAATTACACGTTAAAGCAAAAATCTTAAGCCATGCTCAATTAAGAAGAAACATGTGCTACTAAAATTACATACCGTAACCACTTTGAAGCCCGCCTTAAGCGTGAGGGAGAAGCATGTACCGTCATCTAGGTGCGGTTGTCTTTCGCACATACCCCTGTCATCGCTGCAGTAAACGCACTCAGCAGAAAAAATGACAGAAAAATGCCCTATGCTTTGCCGAAATATCATTGAATTCCCGTTCTGAAAAATCACAAGCACTCGATATGTTCTGAAAAATTCATGAAAAAAATTTGGCATGACCTTTGCTAAAAACAGGACATATCGAGCGCCCGAAATTTGCCGGAACGGAAACGAATCAACATTCCGGCAAAACATAGGCCACTCAAAACATAGGCCACTCAAAATATGACATGTCCAAAATGTGACATGTTCAAAATATGACATGTCCCAACAATTGCTTTAACTAATACAATAGCAACAATTGCTTTAACTAAAATAAATAAATACCTAGAATTATGTTAACTACATCGAAAACACCTAAAATACCTAGAACCAACATTCAAATACCTAGAACCAACATTCAAATAACTAGGGTTTTTTTAACTAGGATTCATACCACCTAATTAACTAGGGTTCATAACCTACATTCAAATAACTACTCTAAGAACCTACATTATTCTAAGAACCAACATTTTTTAACTAGGGTTCATACTACTCTAATTAACTAGGGTTCATAACCTACATCACAACTACTCATCACAATCAATCCATCCATCAATCTACATTCAAATAATTTACATTCTAAATAACAGAGAGAGAAGGGAGCTAGGGAGGGAGGGAGGGAGGCAGAAGGGAGGGAGGAGGGAGGGAGGAGGGAGGCAGGAGGGAGGGAGGAGGGAGGGAGGAGGAGGGAGGAGGAGGGAGTAGGCTACCTCGCTCTGTGGCGGCCGACGGCGGCGGTGGACGGCGGCGGTGGTGCGGGCGGCGGTGGTGCTGGCGGCGGCGGTTGGCGACGGCGGCGGTGGTGCAGAGATCAGCGAGAGTGTGAGGGGGAGAGTGAGGGAGAGGGGGGCGCGCGGGTGGATAAGGTGGGACTAAACGTAGCAGTAGCGTGTCCTGCCTAACAAACGCTACAACTACATCGTTAGTTGTAGCGCGGGTTCTGTGCCAACGCTGCTACAAATGCTCCACCACGAGAGGCACCTGGGCCCCAGTTAGCAGTAGCGCTTGTTTGACAGCACGCGCTACAGGTAACTTTATAGCAGTAGCGCGTTGATTATTAGCGCGCTACTGATAAGTAGCAGTAGCGCCTGTACCATAAACTCGCTACTGATAACATTCTGTGTATAAGGTTTTCCCTAGTAGTGCCACCTTCCTCAAAACAGCCACCATATACCTTCCTCAAAACAGCCACTATACCTACCTATTATGGCATTTCCATAGCCATTCCGAGATATATTGCCATGCAACTTCCACCGTTCCATTTCTCATGACACGCACCATCACTTTCATATTGCTTTGCATGATCGTAAGACAGCTAGCATGATGTTTTCATGGCTTGTCCTTTTTTGATGTCATTTGCTAGGCTAGATCGTTGCACATCCCGGTGTACCACCGGCAGCATTCATATAGAGTCATATTTTGTTCTAGGTATCGAGTTGTAAGTAAATAAAAGTGTGATGATCTTCATTATTAGAGCATTGTCCCGTGAGAGAAAAGGATGATGGAAGCTATGAATCCCTCACAAGTTGGGATGAGTCTCCGGACTTTATAAATAATAAAGGAGGCCAATGAAGCCCAAATAAAAAAAGAGGCCAAAGATGCCCACCAAAATAAAAAAAAGGAAAAAAAATGAGAGAAAGAGAGAAGGGACAATGCTACTATCTTTTTCCAGACTTGTGCTTCAAAGTAGCACCATGATCTTCATGATAGAGAGTCTCCTATTTTGTCACTTTCATATAACTAATGGAATTTTTCATCATTTTGCACAACCACTTAGTTTCTTTTTGAGCTTTCATACACTTATAGCTCTAGTGCATTCGTTGCATGGCAATCCCTACTCACTCACATTGATATCTATTGATGGGCATCTCCATAGCCCGTTGACAGGCCTAGTTGATGTGAGACTATCTTCTCCTTTTTCCTCACAACCTCCACCATATTCTATTCCACCTAGAGTGCTATATCCATGGCTCACGCTCATGTATTGCGTGAGAGTTGAAAAGGTTTGATAACATAAAAAGTGTGAAACAATTGCTTCACTTGTCATCGGGGTAGTGCATGCTTTAAATACTTTGTGTGGGGAAGATGGAGCATAGCCAGACCATATGATTTTGTATGGATAGCTTTCTGAGGCCATGTTATTTTGAAAGGACACAATTGCCTTGTTAGTATGCTTGAAGTATTATTGTTTTTATGTCAATATTAAACTTTTGTTTTGAATCTTACGGATCTGAATATTCATGCGACAATAAAGAATATTACATGGATAAATATGTTAGGTAGCATTCCACATCAAAAATTCTATTTTTATCATTTACCTACTCGAGGACGAGCAAGAATTAAACTTGGGGATGCTTGATACGTCTCCAACGTATCTATAATTTTTGATTGTTCCATGCTATTATATTATCTATTTTGGATGTTTTATATGCATTAATATGCTATTTTATATTATTTTTTCCTTGTTTTTGAGTATTACAGATAAGGAATATTAAACGGAGTCCAAACGGAATAAAATCTTCGGAATGATTTTTCTTTGACCAGAAGAAACCTGCCAGACTTGGAGATGAAGACAGGAGACCTGCCGGGAGGCGACAAGCCACCAGGGCGCGCCCTACGGGGGGGGGGGGGCGCCCCCTGGCTTGTGGCCCCCCAGCAGGTCTCCTTACCCTATTCTTCGGCCTATAAATTCCCAAATATTCCCCCAATACCAAAAGGAGCCACGAAAATACATTTCCGCCGCTGGAAGCCTCTGTTCCCATGAGATCCCATCTAGGAGCCTTTTCCGGTAATCTGCCGGAGGGGGATTCGATCACGGAGGGCATCTACATCAACTCCATTGCCCCTCCGATGACGCGTGAGTAGTTCACCATAGACCTTCGGGTCCATAGCTAGTAGCTAGATGGCTTCTTCTCTCTCTTTGTTCTTCAATACCATGATCTTCATGGAGATCTATCCGATGTAATACTCTTTTGCGGTGTGTTTGTCGAGATCCGATGAATTGTGGGATTATGTTCAGATTGTCTATGAATATTATTTGAATCTTCTCAGAATTCTTATATGCATGATTTCATATCTTTGCAAGTCTCTTCGAGTTATTGGTTTTGTTTGGCCAACTAGATTGGTAATTCTTGCAATGGGAGAAGTGCTCAGTTTTGGGTTCAATCTTGTGGTGTCCTCACCCAGTGACAAAGTAGGGGTAGCGAGGCACGTATTTGTATTGTTGCCATCGAGGATAAAAAGATGGGGTTTTCATCATATTGCTTGAGTTTAATACTCTAGATGCCGGCAGGAGTTGGTCGATGTGTGGAGTAATAGTAGTAGATGCAGAATCATTTCGGTCTACTTGACACAGACGTGATGCCTATATGCATAATCATTGCCTTGGATATCTTCATAATTATTAGCTTTTCTATCAATTGCTCGACAGTAATTTGTTCACCCACCGTATTATTTTCCTTCATGAGAGAAGCCTCTAGTGAAACCTATGGCCCCCGGGTCTATTTTCCATATTATACTTTCAGATCTATAAACCAAAAATACCAAAAATACTTTGCTGCAATCTTTTTACTTTTGTTTTACTTTTCGTTTTAGCAATCCTATCTATCTATCTCTATCAGATCTCATCCTTGCAAGTAACCGTGAAGGGATTGACAACCCCTTTATAGCGTTGGGTGCAAGTGTTTGATTATTTGTGTAGGTACATCTATTGGGGACTTGCTTGTATCACCTACTGGATTGATACCTTGGTTCTCAACAACTGAGGGAAATACTTATCTACTTTGCTGCATCACCCTTTCCTCTTCAAGGGAAAACCAACGCATGCTCAAGAAGTAGCAACAAGCAACCATGTCTTTCAAAATATCAACACTAAATAAAGTTATCCCTAGCCCATCATGCTCAATCATTGATCCATTCATAAACACACTCAAATATTAGCTATGCCCAATGCTCAAGTACGATCATAGTGCCCCCTAGTTGGTGCTTATAAGAGAAGATGGAGACTCAAAGCAAAAATAAAAATTACATAAAGTAAATAGATATGCCCTTCGCAGAGGGAAGTAGGGATTTGTAGACGTGCCAGAGCTCAAGGTTTAAATTGAGAGAGAGAAATATTTTGGGTGGCATGCTTTTCCTGTCAACGAAAAGGACAAAGTAGTTCACAATACTTTCCATGCTGGATATATCATAGGCGGTTCCCAAACAGAAAATATATTTTATTCCTTTTTCCACCAAACTTTCACTTTCCATGGCGGGCCGTATCCACGGTTGCCTTCCATACCAACACTTCCAAGGAATTTATTATTTGACAACATAAAGTAAATATTTTTTTCTTTTTCATTTCTGGAATGGGCATCCCTATTACTGCCGCACTCTCATGCAATGACAAGTGAATAAACACTCATCTTGAGAATAACACATCAAGCATGGAAAAATATTGGACACTCCCCACCGTTTCATGAGCGGTACGGGCACACAAAAGAGAAAATTTATTTTGAAAATTTAGAGATGGCACATACAAATTTGCTTGGAACGGCATGAAAATACTGCATATAGGCAGATATGGTGGACTCATAAGGCAAAACTTGGTTTAAGGATTTTGGATGCACAAGTAGTATTTCTACTTAGTACAAATGGAGGCTAGCAAAATAGATTGGGAAGCCACCAAACCAAGAAACGAAAATTCACATAAGTGAGCATTGAACATAACTAACACCGAATAATGCACCACAAGTAGGATGTAACTTCATTGCATAACTATTGACTTTCGTGCATGCATAGGGAATCACAAACCATAACACCAATATTCCTACTAAGCATAATTACTCACTAACATGACTCACATATTACTATCATCATGTTTAAAAACTATTACAAAGAATCAAGTTTAATTTGTCCAATGATCTTCATGAAAGTTTTTATTATATCCTCCTTGGATATCTATCACTTTGGGACTAGTTTCATATGTTGCCATTGTTTTTTGGCAAGCTCAAACAAATTTAAGTGAAGCATATGAGCATAAAGATTTCATCTCTCAAAAAGGTATAAGTGAAGCATGAGAGGATTTCTTCAAAATTTACCTACTCTCGAATTAAAATAAGTGAAGCATGAGAGTATTTCTACAAAAATTTCCAAGCACATCGTGCTCAAAAAGATATCAGTGAAGCACTAGAGCAATTCTATAGCTCAAAAAGTTTAAGTGAAGCACATAGAGCAATTCTAACAAATCATAGCATGATTTTGGCTTTCTCAAATAGGTGTGTACAGTAAGGATACAAAGGAAAAACTAACAAGCAAAGCAAGCAAAGATACAAGACGCTCCAAGCAAAACTCATGATATGTGACGAATAAAAATATAGCTCCAAGTAAAATACCGATGGTCGTTAGAAGAAAGAGGGGATGTCACTCGGGGGCATCCCCAAGCTTAGTTTCTTGTTTCTCTGTGGATATATCTTGGGGGTGCGGTAGAATACCCAAGCTAGGCTTTTATCACTCCTTATTCCTTCATCCATCGTGATCTCACCAAAAACATGAAAACTTCAATCACACAAAACTCAACAAAATCTTCGTGAGATCCGTTAGTATAATAAAGCAAATCACTACTTTAGTTACTGTTGCAAACCCATTCATATTGTATTATTGCAATATACCTACTGTATTTTAACTTTACCATGGTTCATACCCTTCAATATAACCCATAGATTCATCAAAACAAGCACACAATGCAACGAAAACAGAATATGTCTTAAACAGAAAAGTCTGTAGTAATCTGTACTCTAACCATACTTATATAACTCTAAAAATTCTGAAAAAATAGGACACGTAAGTTATTTCTATAGTAACACTGTGTTAAAATTTCAGCTCAAGATCACATTCCTGCAAAAAATGAAAATTCAAATACTGGACTCAAA
Organism: Elymus sibiricus; assembly: GCA_039707655.1. Taxonomy (NCBI): domain Eukaryota; kingdom Viridiplantae; phylum Streptophyta; class Magnoliopsida; order Poales; family Poaceae; genus Elymus; species Elymus sibiricus. The sequence goes on from CM077675.1 coordinate 434,058,709, forward strand.
GTTTCTGTTTCAGATTCAGCATCACCTCTACTCATCTTATCAATCATCCCAAAGGTTCTACTTGGCACAAACACTAAATAAACCATAAAAACACAATCATAACAGAGGTATAATTGTGTCAACACACAAAAACAGAAAGGAAAAAAGCAAAAATTTATTTATTCATTGAGTTGCCTCCCAACAAGCGCTATCGTTTTACGCCCCTAGCTAGGCATAACGCATAGATTCAAGTATTGTCATCTTTGGTTTTGGATCCATAGGATGCCGTCATGATTGATTCATATGGTAGCTTAATTCTTGTTCTAGTGAAGTGTTCCATACCCTTTCTCAAGGGAAACTGAAAACGAATATTGCCTTCTTTCATATCAATCACGGCACCTATAGTGCGTAAAAACGGTCTACCAAGTATAATGGGACAAGACGGTTTGCAAACAATATCAAGCACAATAAAATCAATGGGCACATAGTTCCTATTTGAAAGAATAAGAACATCATTAATTCTTCCCAATGGTTTTTTAATAGTGGAATCCGCCAAGTGCAAATTAAGAGAGCATTCTTCAATGTTGGTAAGACCAAGCACATCACATAGAGATTTCGGAATCGTGGAAACACTAGCACCCAAATAATACAAAGCAAAGCATTCATAATTCTTAATCTCGACCTTAATGGTAGGTTCCCACTCATCATGTAATTTTCTAGTAATAGAAATCTCCAAGTCCAACTTTTCTTCAAAAGATTTCATCATGGCAAGAACAATATGTTTAGTAAAAGCCTTATTTTGATCATAAGCATGGGGTGAATTCAACATGGATTGCAGCAAAGAAATACATTCAATCAAAGAGAAACTATCATAATTAAAATCTTTGCAATCCAAGATAGCGAGCACATCAGTAGTTAAAGTTTTGACCTCTTCAAACCCACTTTTATCAAAAATTTCATCAAGATTTTCGCCCTCCAAATTATTGGGACGCCTTCTAGCTAAAGTTGACTCTACTTCAGTCCCTTCATTATCAATTTTAATATTACTAATCAAGGAATCAATAGTAGAAAGATCAATCACTTTAAGATCTACATCTTTTTTATGAAGGCAATCACTAGAAAAAGATTTTTCTAAGATTTCTCTTTTAGCTCTAAGCATAGCGGTTCTTTTCTTACTTTCATCCATAGAGACATATAAAGCTTTAATAGATTCATCAATCTTAGGCACAAAAGCTTTCAACTTGAGATTTTCAACATCATGAGAAATTCTATCAATGCTTCTAGACATATCATCAATCTTATTCAACCTTTCTTCTATCGTAGTATTGAAAGCCTTTTGCGCATTGATAAATTCTTTAATATTACTCTCAAGATCAGAGGTGTTCCTATTATTATTGTAAGAAGAATTACCATAGGAATTACCATAATTATTAGAGGAATTTCCAGGAAACGGCCTAGGATTAAAATTACCTCTATAAGCATTGTTATTGAAATTATTTCGAGAGACAAAATTCACATCTATGGAATCACTATTTTGCTCAATCAAGGTAGACAAAGGCACATCATTGATATCAATAGGAGCATTTTTACTAGCAACCAATTTCATCAAAGAATCAACTTTGTCACTCAAAGTACTAATTTCCTCTACCGAATTAACCTTTTTACTAGTAGGTGCTCTTTCGGTATGCCATTGAGAATAATTAGCCATGATATTATCTAGCAATTTAGTAGCTTCACCCAAAGTAATCTCCATAAAAGTACTACCCGCGGCGGAATCTAAGAGATTTCTAGAGACAAAATTCAATCCCGCATAAAAAAATTGTATGATCATCCAAAGATTCAAACCATGTGTAGGACAATTTCTTATCATCAACTTCATTCTTTCCCAAGATTGTGCAACATGTTCATGCTCAAGTTGCTTAAAATTCATGGTTTGCGTCCTAAGGGAAATAATTTTCGCGGGCGGAAAATACTTAGTGATAAAAGCATTCTTGCACTTATTCCAAATTTTTGCACGATCCCGCAAGGAAAAAGGAAATGGTTTCAACTTGACAATATCATTGTCCACATCTTTTTTCTTTTGCATATCACACAATTCTACGAACGTGTTTAGATGGGACGCGGCATCCTCATTAGGAGTACCGGCAAATTGATCTTTCATGACAAGATTCAACAAAGCGGCATTAATATCACAAGACTCCGCACTAGTGGCGGGAGGAGCAATAGGCGTACTAATAAAATCATTGTTATTAGTATTGGAAAAATCACACAACTTGGTTTTCTCTTGAGTCATCGTGACTACGCAAACAAGATTGCAAACAAGGAAGAGATCCGGCGAGAAAAAGGATAACGAAGAAGAGGGCGAATAAAATGGAAAATTGGTGAAGTGGGGGAGAGGAAAACGAGAGGCAAATGGCAAATAATGTAATTGCAAGGAGATGAGATTTGTAATTAGGAACCTGGTAGATGATGGTGGAGTCCCCTCGGCGCCTACGATAGGCACGTAGAAGAGACCGCTTCCTCCTCGGCAACCGCGCCAGAAATTCCTTTGACGTGGCTTGAGACTGTGTCGGTATTTCCCCAAAGCTGAAGGGATGATGCAGCACAGCGACGGTACGTATTTCCCTCAGTTATGAAACCAAGGTTATCAAACCAGTAGGAGGATCACCACCACCCAATAAGCAGCACCTGCACACAAACAACAAATACTTGCAACCCGACGTGAAAGAGAGGTTGTCAATCTCTCTACGGTAATAAGATAGATTAGGTAGTGATAGATAGGAGAGATAGATCTCTCAAGAACACAAATAAAAAGAGTAAATATGCAGCAATATGTTTTTGGGTTTTTGGTTTTGTAGATCTGAAAGCAAAGATTGCATAAAGATAGATCGTAAAGCAATATGTTGGAAAAGTAGACCCGGGGGCCGTAGGGTTCACTAGTGGCTTCTCTCATGAGTATAGCGCACGGTGGGTGAACAAATTACTGTTGGGCAATTGATAGAAAATCGAATAGTCATGACGATATCCAAGGCGATGATCATTATATAGGCATAACGTCCAAGATAGATAGACCGACTCCTGCCTACATCTACCTCTATTACTCCACACAACGACTGCTATCCAGCATGCATCTAGTGTATTAAGTTCATGGAAAAATGGAGTAATGCAATAAGAACGATGACATGATGTAGACAAGATCTATTCATGTAGGAATAGACCACATCTTGTTATCCTTAATAGCAACGATACATGCATGTCTTGCTGCCCCTTCTGTCACTAGGAAAGAACACCGCAAGATCGAACCCATCCCAAAGCACCTCTTCCCATGGCAAGAAAAATCGATCTAGTCGGCCTAACTAAACCAAAGATTCGAAGAAGAAATACGATGCTATAAGCAATCATGCATATAAGAGATCAAAGAAGACTCAAATAATATTCATGGATAGAAACTGATCATGAACTCAAAATTCATCGGATCCCAACAAACACACCGCAAAAGTTTACATCAAATAGATCTCCAAGAGACCATTGTATTGAGAATCATAAGAGAGAGAGAAGAAGCCATCTAGCTACTACCTACGGACCCATAGGTCTATGGTGAACTACTCACGCATCATCGGAGAGGCACCTATGAGGAAGATGAACCCCTCTGTGATGGTGTTTAGATTGGATCTCGAGGTTCTGGAACTTGCGGCGGCTGGAATTGTGTTTCGTCGACTCCCGTAGGGTTTTTGGAATATTTGGGAATTTATAGGCATCAGAGGCGGTGGAGAGGGGCCCCGAGGAGGGCACAACCCATTAGGGCGCGCCGGGGCCCCCCTGGCGCGCCCTGGTGAGTTGTGGTCTCCTCGGCCCACTCCCCCGGCACTTCTTTGCCCCACTGGGTGTCTTCTGGTCCAGAAAAAATCTCCAAAAAGTTTCGTCTCGATTAGACTCCGTTTGGTATTGATTTTCTGCGAAGTAAAAAACAAGCAAAAACAGCAACTGGCACTTTGGCACTATGTCAATAGGTTAGTCCCAAAAAATGATATAAAGTTGTTATAAAATGATTGTAAAACATCCAAGAATGATAATATAACAGCATGGAACAAGCAAAAATTATAGATACGTTGGAAACGTATCATGGTGCCACTTTGAGGCACAAGTGTGGTAAAGGATAGTAGCAAAGTCCCTTCTCACATTTTCTCTCATTTTTTTGGAATGGATGGTGGGCTCATTTGGTCGCCCCCATCTTTATTTTCGTCCAGAGTTTCATCTTGACTTATGGGAGAATCATCGTATCCATTATTCTTTCCTCACTAGGACAATGCTCTAATAATGATAATCATCACACTTTTATTTACATACAACTCAACATGGAGAACCGATATGAACATATGACTCTGTATGAATGCCTCTGGCAGTGTACCAGCATGTGCAATGATCTAGCGTGACATGTATCAAAAACATTGTGAAAGTGGCTTTGCCACAAATACTATGTCAACTCTATATGATCATGCAAAGCAATATGACGATGAACAAACTAGTCATGTGAAGTGACAATGGAATTTGCATGGCAATATATCTTGGAATGGCTATGGAAATGCCATGATAGTTAGGTATGGTGGCTGTTTTGAGGAAGATATCATAAGGCTTATGCGCAACAGAGCGTATCATGTCACGGGGTTTGTATGCACCGGCGAAAGTTGCACCGATCCTCGAGGTGAGAACGGGCTATACACGGTACCGAAGAGGCTAGCAAATTATGAAAAGGTGAGATTGCGTATGTCCATGGTTTCACATTAGTCATAAAAAACTCATATACTTATTGCAAAGTTGTATTAGTTTATCATAAATCAAAGTACTAATCGCATGCCCCGAGGGAAGAGGTTGGTAGGAGTTAACCATCGGGCGCTTCCGACCCGAAACAACACTAGGATTTCAACAAGGAATATAAATGATCACACATCATCACCATGCATCTTTAATTTTTAGATGAACAAAAAGGTCAACCCCTCTTAATATCGACACTCATATTACTACATTAATATCATTGACCCACAATTTCTTTATATGTGCTACATGATGGTTTTGATTATCACTCTTTGAATACCTAATATTCTTGGACTAGTCTGTATGACCCATGCAAATTACCATCACTATTTATTAACTCTCAAACAAATATAAGTGAAAAACGAGAGTGAAATCATTTCTTTAAAATCTACACGCCACCGTGCTCAAAAAGATATAAGTGAAGTACTAGACCAACTGCTAGGCTCAAAAGATATAAGTGAAGCACATAGAGTATTCTAACAAATTATGATGAAGGTGTGTCTCTCTTAAATATGTATTTCCAGCAAACAATGATTGTGGCAAACTGAAAGTAAAAGCAAACTAAAGCAAACGACGCTCCAAGCAAAATGCATATCATGTGACGAATAAAAATATAGCTCCAAGTGACATACCGATGGATTTGAGATGAAAGAGGGGATGCCTTCCGGGGCATCCCCAAGCTTAGACGCTTGAGTCTCCTGTAAAATATTACCTTCGGGTGCCTTGGGCATCCCCAAGCTTAGGCTCTTGCTACTCCTTATTCCTTTGTCCATCGAGATAACACCCAAAACTTGAAAACTTCAATCACACAAAACTCAACAAAACCTCGTGAGATCCGTTAGTATAAGAAACATATTGCATACTCTAAGTACTATTTTAAATTGATTCAAATTTCATAAATGCATAATAGGTACTGTATTCTAACTTCTCCATGGCTTATACCCCCCGATACAATCCATAGTTTAATCAAAATAAGCAACTATGCAAGCAAAAACAGAGTCTGTCTAAAACAGAACAGTCTGTAGCAATCTGTAGAGACCGTATACTTCTGTAACTCTAAAATTCTGAAACATTAGGACAACCTCTAAAATTTGTATAGAAACACTATGTAAAAAATTTAGATCATTATCACGCTCAGTAAAAAATGAAAATTCTTGTACTGGAGTCAAAAGTTTCTGTTTTGTTCCAGCATCTATTCTACTCATCTTGTGAGTCATCCCAAAGGCTTTACTAGGCACAAACACTAACTTAAACACAAAAACATAATCATTATGGAGGAAATAATCATGCTATTAAAAATAAACATAAAGTCCTAAGCAAAAATTTAAAGATAACTGTTGGGTTGCCTCCCAACAAGCGCTATTGTTTTATGCCCCTAGCTAGGCATAATTCATAGTTTCAAGTATTGTCATCTTTGACCTCAAGCTCCTTAATAACACAACCGTGGGTAGTAAGTGCAATATGGGGCTTGGCAATAGGAGATTTTATAAAATGGATAAAGTTGGGATGAACACTAATCATCTTTAGATCCTCGCCCCTTTTGGTAGAAGGTGTACTCATATTCTTGGGGACGCATATGAACTTGCAATTTTTGTTGTGAGAGGTACTAGCACTAGTTTTAGAAGGTGTGAAGGCGGAGCCTACCTTGTCAATGACCTCTTCCATTTTATTAATTCTATTCAAACCTTGTTCTATCCTCTCATCAATAGTAGTGTCTTTTTCCTTTAAGGTTTTCAAAGTCATTCCTACTCGTGACCCAAGTTGAGTGATATGATTATGAAGTTTTTTATCCAACTCCTCAATTGGTTTGTTTGTGATCATATTCTTTTCAATAGCATCAAGCCTTTGCATAACATGTTCCAAAGTCAAGTTTGTTTCATTAACAATAATGGGTGGTTTCCCTACGAGATTTTCAATTGTGTTGTAGGCATCCAAAGTGTGACACATTAAGAAATTCCCATCGGTGATGGTGTCAAGTACAAACCTATACCAAGTGGTCACACCAACATAAAAATTGTGAAGAAAAGTAGTGGTAGACAACTTCTTAGTTGCTTTATTTTGAGCAAAGCAAATCCTATACCATGCATCTTTTAAGCATTCTCCTCCCCTTTGTTTGAAATTCACATCATCATTGGGAGTAAAGAGAGCAGAAGATGAACTAGCCATGACTTCAAAAAGGAAAACTAGTAACAAGCAAAGGTAAATATTTTTGTATTTTTGTTTTTTATGAGACAAGCTAAATATAACAGCAAATAAAAAGATGAACAAGTGAATGAAAATTTGTGTGAATTTACTTGGTAGTTGATGATGATATTCCCCGGTAACGGCGCCAGAAATCCTTCCTGATACTTGTGATCTGCGTTGGGTTTTCCGTGAAGAGGAACGGGTAATTGTAGCACAAAGCGGATAAGTATTTCCCTCAGTTATGAAACCAATGTTTATCGAACCAATAGGAATATCAATCCTCAACCGTCTTCAGTGGCTGAACACAAATGAACAAACGACTTGCACCCAACGCGGTTAAGAGGGTTGTCAATCCCCTTGATCTCGTTATTTGCAAGCAAATGAGTTGTGTAGATAATTTTTGATAAAAGCTAAATAAATAAAAAGTAAATAAATGCAGCGATGTAATAATAGCGTTTGGAAATATACAAGTGAATAGACCCTGGGGCCATAGTTTTCCCTAGCAAAATCTCTCATGTAGGCAGCATACGGTGGGTAACAAATTATTGTTGGGCAATTGATAGAAAAGCGGATAGTTATGCGATGTTCACGGCAATGATCATGTATATATAGGCATCATGTCCATAAGCAAATAGGGTGACTCCTGCCTGCACCTATTACTATTACTCCACTCATCGACCGCTATCCAGCATGCATCTAGAGTATTAAGTAAAACAGAGTAATGCTTGGAGAACGATGACATGATGTAGACAAAGTAAACTCAAACAATATGAATGAACCCCATTGTTTTATCCTTAGTAGCAACAACACAAAGACGCATCTTGTACCCTACTTTGTCACTAGGATATAGAAACTTGCCAGGTTGAACCTACCACAACGCACCACTCCCACCGATGAAATATCAATCTACTTGGCCAAAGCACATCAATAGATCGGAGAGCATTACGAAGCTATAATGATCATGCACTTAAGAGATAATATAATTCAGAGGCATCTAAAATACTTTTCATGAATAATCTGAACATAAACCCACAATTCATTGGATCCCAACAAACACACCGCATAATAGGATTACATCGGATAGATCAAAGCGAACACGTGATGACCATTGTATTGAGGATCATAAGAGTGAGAGATTGCCATCTAGGTACTAGCTATGGACCCGTAGGTCTATGGTGAACTACTCACACATCATTATGAGGGCAGCGAGGTTGATGAAGAGGCCCTCCTTGATCAATCCCCCCTCCGTTAGGGTGCCGGAATGGAGTTCCATATGGCCTCGCGACGGAACAGAGACTTGCGGCAGCGGAAAAAGGGTTTCGGGACTGCTTTTGGGTTTTTTAGGATTTTAGGGAATTTATAGGCCGAAGAGGGACGTCGGGAGGCGCCTGAGGGGGCCACCACATATCAGGGCGCCCCACCCCCTAAGGGCGCGCCCTGATGTGTGGTGCGGCCCTCGTGCACCTTTTGGCTTCCTTCCAAAGCTTCTAGGTCTTCATATAATCCAGAAAAAATCATTAAAAAGTTTCGTGGCAATTGGACTTCGTTTGGTATAGTAAACCTGCAAACACTACAAGAGATATGCTAACTTGCGACCATCAATATTGGTCGCTGAATGGTCACTGTTTTTCATTTTTGACCTTTTTGTGACCAAAAACAGTTGGTCAAAAGTTGGCCGTCTTAAATGAAACTTAACGACCTTCTTTGTGATATGTAAAAGGTCGTTGGTTCTACAACCAATTGTTTTGGTCACTGGCAGCCTGCCCGGGCCACGTCGGATCCAATGTGGCAAGCTGACGTGGCAAAATTGCGACCAATTGAATTGGTCGTTGATAAGAATCAGCCCGGTCCAATTCGGTCTCTATATGGGCCGAGCCCATTAATTCAGCCTTTTTAATATATATTTTTCCTGTTAATTTTTGCTAGCTACATGGGCCTAGCCCAGCAATTCGGCCTTTTATTTTCTAGGATGCAGCCTTTTACAGTCAATTGATTTCTATTTGCAGCCATTTTATTTTGCAGCTGGTCCCACCAGTCACATTGGTCCCACTTGTCATGCTTATCTCAAAATTGGTCCCACGCATTAGAAATTTTGAAATTTGTCAAACAACCATTATAACTTGGACCCCCTTGTCAGGTTTCCATTTCACGGGTATTCAAATCACATACACAATCATTATTTCGAACAATCCAGAGAGCAAATGAAATTATTACAATTGTTACAGTATACTACAGCCTACTACTGCCTACAATTACAACACATAATATGCTACTCTTTGCTGATATGCTTCACAGCTTCAGACTTGGATTCGCACTTCACCTGTGCAAAAAATAAGAATTAACATATAAGAATAAGAATGGGTACAGAACATCAAACAGTAGCCAATGAGGGATCCAATAACTTATAAGCAAGAATTGATAGCAAATGAAATGTACATAAATAGTATGACTAACACTAACCAATATGTGTTTATGGAGTGAATAAAATGTTCTCACTAGCTAGGATTTTTTTTGTGTATAGTATACTGACATGTGCAACTCTAATTAAATTGATCATAGAAATGAAAAGAATTGTCAGAACGAGTTCATTCAGAATCCAGGCATGTCAAATTTTAAGCACCAGCAGAACAGATCTAACAAACCAGACCATGATCATCATGCATCAGGATTTATGGTTCTAGCAAAACAGTAAAGAGACGGAGATACACGCATCAAGCATACCAGCTACTACAATAAGAGGTCCAGATGCATGCATGAGCACTTCTTAATATTTATATTCATCATCACAACAACGTATAACCACCTATTCTCATTGTTACAAATCTATGCATACTTTAAAAAAGTAAACCTATCTATTTGAATCCAGAATAGATTTCTCACTCAAATCTGAATTCATTGTTTTCTCCAAACTATTGAAATCTCAGGCCTCTAATTCGCTAGTTTCTTAGGTAACAAGCATCATTGCAAATTTTGATGAAATGCGTAGGTCCAGCCGATGACTACACAGCAGCAACTACTTCAGACATTGGCTGGAGAAATTCTCATCGGTTTTTTTTGTAAAAGAAATTTTGAGTTAAGCAGTAGCACTGGTTATTGACTACACATGTACCACCAGAATTACCAAGCAAGATTATAAACACCCTAGAAGAAAAAAGAGACTAAAAAATTTGCTCGAACAAGCTTGTTATTTAACGCGGCTGTGAAAATGTAAGTTGGCAACAGACAAACACTCACTCACTCAGACACTACAGGTGCCTGTTTCATCACGTTACAAAGGAGCAGCACAAACCACAACTTTACTCGACACACACACACACACACACACACACACATATGACCTGTCTAGGCTATATGGGTAAGAAAAGAACCACAACTTCACTAACTTGAAACAAGGTAACACCAATAAAATGGATAGAACAATAATGGGAACAACTCTAGATTACACACAAAGCTCAATCCATAGTGCCAGCTATGGATAAAATCATGCACACTCCCAACAGGACTCGGTCACACAGTATAATTCTGACTATAATATAACCAGAGAACTAAAGATTCTACGTACTTAGAACTCAACTAATAAGTGAGAATGATCTGATTGTATGCAAACAATCTTTTTTTATTTGTTTATATTACTAAAGCAGACATATCTTCCTTTATGTGAAGAAGTCTGCTTCCTTCTTTAGTTACTAGCAATCGTTCCATGCTAATCAACCGTGTGCGTGTGCTTGATCATGGTCTCGAGATTACACGCATAGAGGAATAGAATCCTAAACACAATAGCATCAGACAGCGGTGGGTGCTCAACCCATTTACCATACACAAGCAACACTTAAACCATTCCATGTGCATATATAACTTGTGTCACATTAGGGGGTTCAGAATGTACTCAATATATTCTAATAAAAAGGATTGGGAGTAGAGGGATAGGGAGGTGGAGATGGACGTGCTACCTGCTGCCGAGGTAGTGCCTCTTGGTGGTCGTGCTTGTGAAAGCACATTTGCTCCCTTGGTGGTTTTGGTAATTAATAACAACATATATGTCATTGAACTAATGTTTTCACTAAGCATATTTCAGGAAAAGTTCAATGATAGGGATGGCAAAAGGATTGTGGAGAAACCCCAAGATGCAAGGAAATGGATTGGCAAAGGTTCAAGCAAGAGGACTCTACATTTTACTTTGTGAGAAATCACTTTGAGTCCATAGGAAGGCCAATACTATTAAAAGGGGGTAAGGTACTGTTGGTGAACAAGATGCTCCACGTGCACAAGTGATAGTCACCAAAAACACCCACAAACTCTTCCACAAAAGTCTGTCCAAGCCAAACATCCAAAATCGGTGCAACCAACAATTCCCACTCGGTCCCACCGATTCCCAAACTCAGACAGACGCATGCCAAACCCTAGCCATTCGGTGCAACCGATTCTGCATCGATGCCACCGAGTTCAGTTGCCAACTTTCTGTTTAGCTATTTTCAGTCTTCGGTACCACCGAGTTTTGCCAGTCGGTCTCACCGAGTTTTTGGACCAACTCCCTGGTTAGCCATTCACAAGAATCGGTACCACCGAGTTTTGTGAATCGGTCCCACCGAGTTTCTGGACCAACTCTCTGGTCAGCCATGGTCAAGAATCGGTACCACCGAGACGTGAGAATCGGCGTCACCAAGTTGTGCAATCTGACCGTTGGTCACCAAATCGGTACCACCAAGAGTTATGTATCGGTCTCATCGAGATTCAAAAGTTACTGCCTTTTGGTCACTTCGGTACCACCGAGTTTTATACTTCGGTGTCACCGAGTTGGTCACTTTAGGTGTAACGGTTGGATTTTTGGGGATGCCTATATATACCCCTTCACCACCACCCACTCGAAAGAGAAGCACTCGGAACTATTCCATACTTACCCCATCCTATTTTCTGAGAGAGAGCCACCTACTCATGTGTTGAGATCAAGCTATTCCATTCCTACCATATGAATCTTGATCTCTAGCCTCCCCAAGTTTCTTTCCACCAAATCAATCTCTTCCACCATAGCCAAATCTGTGAGAGAGTGATTGTGCGTTGAGGAGTCTATCATCTTGAAGCACAAGAGCAAGGAGTTCATCGACATAGCCGAGCCTATTACCTTTTGGAGGGTGGTGCCTCCTAGATTGGTTAGGTGTCGCTTGGGAGCCTCCTACTTTGTGTTGTGGAGTTGAACCAAGAAGTTTGTATGGGCAAGGAGATCGCCTACTTCGTGAAGATCTACCCATAGTGAGGCTAGTCCTTCGTGGACGGAAGCCGTTATGAAATAGTCAAGGTTGCTACTTCGTGGACCCTTATGGGTGGAGCCCTCCGTGGACTCTCGTGACCGTTACCCTCCGTGGGTTGAAGACTCCATAAACGTGGACGTACGATAGCACCACCTATCGGAACCACGGGAAAAATCTTCGTGTCTACAAATGGCGTTTGATCTTCCTTCCTACCCTCTACTATACATGCTTGTTGTTACTTTCCGCTGTTATACTATCAGACATGCATGTGTAGGGTGTACTTGACTTGCTATCATTGCTAAAATCTGCCAACACTTAAAATTGGGAAAAGGTAGAATTTTTATTTGGTCAAGTAGTCTAAGCACCCCCCCCCTCTAGACATACTTTTGATCCTACAAGTGGTATCAGAGCTTTGGTCTCCATTGCATTGGTCTCACAACCTAGGAGAGTATGGTGTCTAGTGAGGGAAATTATCACCGTAGAGGTCCGTACTTTGATGGCACAAATTTTGCTAGTTGGAAGCACAAAATGAAAATGCATATTCTTGGTCATAACCCCACCGTTTGGGCTGTTGTTCATGTTGGCTTGCAAGGTGAATTCTTTGGTGACGGAAAGGAAACGGATCGTGAAGCGACCGCGGATGAATTGAAGATGTTGCAATACAACGCTCAAGCATGTGACATTCTCTTCAACTGCCTATGCCCCGAAGAATTCAAAAAAATCAGCCGTATTGAGAATGCAAAAGAGATTTGGGATACTTTGGTTGATATGCATGAAGGCACCGAATCCGTGAGAGAATCCAAGTTGGACGTTCTTCAAAGTCAGCTTGACAAGTTCAAGATGAAGGATGGTGAAGGAGTCGCAGAGATGTACTCTAGGCTAGCTCTCATCACCAATGAGATTGCCGGCTTAGGAAGCCAAGAAATGACCGACAAATTCATCATCAAGAAGATACTTCGATCTTTGGATGAGAGATATGACACCGTGTGCACATTGATCCAAATGATGCCCAACTACAAAGATCTCAAGCCTACGGAAGTCATTGGAAGGATTGTTGCTCATGAGATGACACTCAAGGACAAAGAAGAGCTTCACAACAAGTCTAGTGGTGCTTACAAGGCCACAAGTGATGCTCCCGCAACTTCAAGCGACAACCTTGTCACCAATGAAGAGATAAGCCTCATGGTCAAGAAATTCAACAAGTTCTACAAGAATAGAGGCAAAGAACGAAGCTCCAACTCAAGATATGAACAGAAGCATTCGTCAAGTCGTGACCGAAACTGCTACAATTGTGGGAAGCCCGGACACTACACCAATGAGTGCACGGCTCCCTACAAACGAAGAGAAGAGTCACCAAGAAGACAAAGCTCAAGGAATGAATCACCTCAAAGAGAGAGAAGGAGTAGAGATAATCGCTATGAACGAAGACCCACAAGGAGAAGTAGGGACTCGGAGAAGAAGGACAAGTACACCAAGAGCTACACAAGAATAAGAAATCAAGCTCATGCTGGTGAATGGGTTTCCGGCTCCGAATCCGACTACAACTCCGAGAGAAGCTATCACTCCAACTCCGACTATAGTAAAGATGAAGGTGTTGCCGGACTTGCACTAGTGACTACCAACTCCTATGATCTATTTGACTCACCAAATGAAGGGGGTGGAAGTTGCTTCATGGCTAAAGGCCCCAAGGTATCACACCCCGAGTATCTTGATTTCAATAGTGATGAAGATGATTTACTTTGTGATGATGACTTGCTCTTTGATAAAACTAGTGATGTTAGTCAAAATGAACTTGATAATTTTCATGCTACTCAAGATAAGTCGCTTGATGATGATAAGATGAAAATAGAACAACTAACTAAAGAATTAAACACTCTTAAGTTCGCTCATGAATCTACTCTAGAATATCATGGAGAGCTTGTAAGGACTCATGAGAAGCTACACTTCGAGAAGCTCACCTTGGAGCAAGAACATGAGTTTCTTAAAGCTATCAATGACGATCTCCGAAAGAAGACTCCATCTTATCTAGCCAAACGATTACTCTTGTCTACATTCATGCCACAAGTTAAACCTAGACAAACTAGTAACAAAGGCAAGAAAGGTTCCTCATCTAGTAGCAACAATAAAAATGCTAAATCTAATGATGTTGCTTCTAGTAGTTCTATTGATTCCACTAATGATGATTCTCTTAGCCAAGTTACACTTGAGCAAGAAAACTATTTATTGAAAGGAATTATAGAGAAAGGTATCTACAAGAGTCTTGCCGGATGTAAGCAATTTGAGGAGATTGTACGCAAGCACGGAGGATACCGGAAGAACCATGGCATTGGCTACTTCAACGCTAATGGAGTTGAATGGGAAGAAGGTCAATACCCCAAGCCCAAGTTTGTTCCTCAAAGGGAGAAGTATGAACACTCAAGATGACCTTCCACCACAAGACCACAAGCTCAAGGGCAAGGACAAGCTTCAAGAGGACATTGACTCATATGAAGATGAATCTCAAGCTTTGGTGGAGTGGGTTCCCAAGGCTACTTCAAGCTCAAATTCTACAAGTACCACTTCAACACCAAGGATCCCCATCAAGTTGATGTTGGTCCCCAAGAAGAAGAACTAGAGAAGTTCTTGAGGGGTGACTCCGCCAATGAAATTCACTCACATTCATTATTGGCAAGAACTAGTTGCAATCAACGTCAACATCATGCAATAGTTCAAGGAGTCACACATTCCCTCAAAGGTAAGCAAGGGACAAGGTAATCAACAAATCCATGGACATCATCATGTATGCTTTGCACTACATGTCCATAGATATCCTTGTATTTGTCTCTTGTGTGTTGGGACTAACCCATATAGGTGAGAAGAGTAAGGAAACAACAAGGATGCTCACAACTCTTGGTGATCTTCATCAACCTTGAGCATCCACCACTACATCACCCACATGAAGTCTTCTATGACAAAACCCAAGGTTAGTTTATCCCTCCTATGGGGGGATGTCACATCAAGGGGGAGCTTTACTCTAAGACTTGAGTTAAAGCATCTCATAGTATGTGATGACATTAAATGCTTTATGTAAAAGTGGTAACCCCACTTGTGCTTAAACGATGAGTATGACCTATGATCAAGTATTCTTACTTGGCTCCTAAGTCAATATACTCATATATAGATGACTCCGTCATCGCCAAAATGCTTGATAGATGCTAGTATGTATGTGCATGTTTGCCATGATTTCTTTTGACATCTTATTGTGTGAGCATGTTGGTCTGCATTTCTTTATTCATTCGAGGACATCCAATTGTTGCTATTTGGCTTTTGATTTTTCTTTTGCCAATTGGATGGACAAGAATGCCTAGGACCACTCTCTAGCTATCTATGCTTTCTCGTCTTACATTCTATTCCTGCTGCATCACAAAATTTGAACAAGGACTTTTCGATCTCTCTGTGTGAGGAGCACTCGGAGTTCCGTATCGACAAAGGACTGACCATTAAAACCTCCCAAGTGCATCTCGGTGGAACCAATACCAAATTATCGATATCACCGAATGCCTAGGGTTGATCTGGTTTTCTATCTCGGTATCACCGATTCCATCTTCTCGGTTACACCAAGTTTCCCTGTCAGCAGACAGTTGAGGAACTCGGTGACACCGAAAAGTTAGAACCTGTGTCACCGACAGCCACGGGTTCATATAGAGGCGGACACGACTTTTGAAATTAGTTCCTCAAACGTCATCCCCTCCAAAACCCTACCTGCCGAACAGAGACCCCCGGTCATCGCCTTCATCTTCCCGAGCGCCTCCGCCATTGGAAGTCCCCGCTATCGACGGAATTTACACCACCGTCGCCACCGTAGCGAAGTCGTCACCAAATTAGGGTACAATTTTGACCCCTCGTGCGCTCCTCCCGCCAAATCTTGCGCATTAGGACTTTTCCATCGATAAGCCAAAGTTTGAGATTGATCTATCCACAAGAATTTCCAGTAGAATAGCGAATGAAAAAAAAATTAGGGTTTGCCGTCCGCAACTTGAATCTCGGTGGAACCAATGCATAAGAATCGGTAGCACCGATTCTATTTTCTGGTCAACTGAGAACACCTTGGTGGAACTGAGTGCCCATGTTTGGTGTGACCGAAAGTGGTGCCAAGTTCCTGGAATGCAGGTTGTCTGTCTCGGTGGATCCGAAAAATTTGCCTCAGTTGTACCGATATTCATCTGGCAGAATGCAAACCTTGAGAAATCTTAGTTCAAATCTTTGAAAACATCTGCATTTTGTGATGACTCATCCCTTCCACTCTTCTATACTCTAATTCATAGGGTCAGATATGTCAGATGCTGAAGACGGTCAGAATGATCTCAAAGAGCAGAGTGTTGACATGAGCTCAGGCACTAGTCCTGAGGGGAGCTATGATGATGTTCCTAGCTCTCCTGATTTTCCCAAGGCTGCCACTAGGGCAAGAAGGAAGCTCAACTCAGATGAGGAGGATGAGGATTTCATACCTGAGGGGCTATCCAAGAAGGACGATGTTGCAAAGAACACCACTGCTGCTGCTTCTTCATCCAAGAAGAAGAAAGCAATAAGGAAAGAGTATGCTAGCTCAGGGTCAGTGAGAGCACCAGAGAGTGCCAGGGCAACAATGACTGTTGATCCCTCCAAGAAGTCTATGCCTAAGAAGGCAGGAGAGAAGAAGAAGTCCGGGAAGAGGATCATTCATGTTATGGGCAGGCCTACCTCTATGTATGAGGATCCAGAGGCTGAGGCAGAAGAGGAGGAGGAAGAGCCAGCTGCCAAGGGTCCTCCTAAGAAGAAGAAGAAGCTCATGGCAGATGCTATGCCTAAGGCCACTTCATCCAAGGGCACCAAAACTGCCCCCAAGAAAGCTGCTGCAGAAAAACCCAAGAGGTTCTCCACAGAGATACCAGCTTCCAGCAAGAACAAGACTTCTACCTTTAGGGAAGCTGAGGATGATGATATGACAGCTTTGATGAAGCTAAGACCACACCTTCCAGAGCACAATGCCAACCACTTGGTTGCTGAGGATATGAAGAAGAGGAAGGACTCTGGTTTGAGAGAATGGAGAGCCATTGATCCATATTCTCAGAGAAGAAAAACAGCTGTGGACTACATATTTTATACCAAGGAGCAACAGGATTTCTATGAGACAATCTTGCTTGATAAGAGCCCTGCTGTAAGTGACATGAGGTATGTGGACTGGAAGTACATCAAGGAGAATGAGTACTACTTCCCAAGTGTGCAAGACAACTTTCACTGCATTGGTCTGGATGAATTTGTTGGCAAGGAATTCACTGCATGGAATGATGAAATGATCATGCAATTCTACTCCACTTCTCACTTCTATGGAGATGGTAGAATTGTATGGATGACTCAAGGAGCTAGATATGAATCAACTGTTGAGGAGTGGGCTGCCATCTTAGGAGTTCCATAGGTGGAAGATGGAGACATCAATGTCTACAATGAGCCCAAGGCTAGCCATGATGCTATGAAGAACATGTACAATGAGATCCCTACTGTAAACTTGAAGTCTCACAAGTTAGGATCCATTTACTTCCTCCAGGCTGGCCTACGCACTATCAACACCATCTTGAGGCATACACTGATGCCTAAGTCTGGAGATGACAAGATGATCAGAGGCTATTCCATCAACATGCTGCTCCACCTAGATCAACATACGAGATTCAGAGTGATGGATCTGATAGTAGAGACTGTGAAGAGGGTTGCTGCTAATCAGAAGCGCTCTTGCTGCTATG
Organism: Elymus sibiricus; assembly: GCA_039707655.1. Lineage (NCBI taxonomy): Eukaryota > Viridiplantae > Streptophyta > Magnoliopsida > Poales > Poaceae > Elymus > Elymus sibiricus. Next base: position 434,076,686 of record CM077675.1, read on the forward strand.
CACCCTACATCCAGATGCTTATCAACTCCAAGCTGGAGAAGCACATCTTTGCTCTTGATAGACCACATTTACCGCTACTGCCAGGTCTAGAAGACAATGTTGTGGTGATGAACCCAGATCATCCCACATCTGCTACAGCATGGGCACATGCAGAGGCTGCCAGAGAATCTAGTTCTCAGATGCCCAGGTCCAGGAGTGAGCATATGGATGTCCTACTCAGCACTATGCTCCGCATGCAGAAGGACATCAGCGAGGTATTGAAGAACCAGGCAAGTCTTGCGAGGATTGTTGACAACAAGTTTCACACTCTCACCAACAAGGTGGATGGGCTGACTAAGACAGTTGATGAGCTCAAGAAGGAAGTTGATGCAGTGCCTAGCCCTCATTCCACTAATGATGATGATGAGGATCGTGCACCTCTCAGGCCTAGCACTCAGTTCACCACTCAGGCTAGATCAGCTATAGTGCCAGCTTCAGAGTTGCGACCTTCTTCATCAGCACCCGCTACAGCCTCTTCAGCTCCATCAGCTCCTCCAGTTCCTCCAGTTGCTACACCGACTCCGTCCATGACGTCTGCAGAAGTCTTTGCTGAAGCCGTTCTCTCGACTCCTTCATCGACCACCGGAGGAGATCAGCCCCAGAAGAACGATTAGCTATATACCTTTGAACTTTTTGGTAACTTGTTGCCAAAGGGGGAGAAGATGTATATAGATCTTTAAGCTTTGAGAGAGAGAGCGTTGGTTTTTATCGCTTTTCAAAACATTAGATATCTTTTGGTTTGATTGTGTTAAACTTTGTTGGTGTGTGATCATAAACTTGATGTGTATTGCTACTACTTCCTATCATTACGATGCTTATGAGATGGTCATTCACCGTTACTTGATTGTGTTGTGCTATGATATTCATTCTTATTATTCTCGCACACCACCAAGTTGTATGTGACATGAAAGAGTGCCCCATGTACCTAATCGATTGTGCATTTGCATTCAAACGCAAATTCAAAATATTGCACAAATTTAGGGGGAGCTCTTGCTTATCACATAATTCTCAAAGCGACGATTATATTCATTGATTATATCATATGTCGAAGCTTTGATCTATATGTTGTCATCAATTACCAAAAAGGGGGAGATTCAAAGCACATTTGCTCCCTTGGTGGTTTTGGTAATTAATAACAACATATATTTCATTGAACTAATGTTTCCACTAAGCATATTTCAAGAAAAGTTCAATGATAGGGATGGCAAAAGGATTGTGGAGAAACCCCCAGATGCAAGGAAATGGATTGACAAAGCTTCAAGCAAGAGGACTCTACATTTTACTTTGTGAGAAATCACTTTGAGTCCATAGGAAAGCCAATACTATTAAAAGGGGGTAAGGTATTGTTGGTGAACAAAATGCTCCACGTGCACAAGTGATAGTCACCAAAAACACCCACAAACTCTTCCACAAAAGTCTGTCCAAGCCTAACATCAAAAATCGGTGCAACCAACAATTCCCACTCGGTCCCACCGATTCCCAAACTTAGACAGACCCATGCCAAACCTTAGCCATTCGGTGCAACCGATTCTGCATCGGTGCCACCGAGTTCAGTTGCCAACTTTCTGTTTAGCTATTTTCAGTCTTTGGTACCACCGAGTTTTGCTAGTCGGTCTCACCGAGTTTTTGGACCAACTCCCTGGTTAGCCATTCGCAAGAATCGGTACCACCGAGTTTTGTGAATCGGTCCCACCAAGTTTCTGGACCAACTCTCTAGTCAGCCATGGTCAAGAATCGGTACCACCGAGACGTGAGAATCGGCGTCACCGAGTTGTGCAATCTGACCGTTGGTCACCTAATCGGTACCGCCGAGAGTTATGTATCAGTCTCACCGAGATTCAAAAGTTACTGCCTTTTGGTCACTTCGGTACCACCGAGTTTTATACTTCGGTGTCACCGAGTTGGTCACTTTAGGTGTAACGGTTGGATTTTTGGGGATACCTATATATACCCCTTCACCACCACCCACTCGAAAGAGAAGCACTCAGAACTATTCCATACTTGCCCCATCCTATTTTCTGAGAGAGAGCCACCTACTCATGTGTTGAGATCAAGCTATTCCATTCCTACCATATGAATCTTGATCTCTAGCCTCCCCAAGTTGCTTTCCACCAAATCAATCTCTTCCACCATAGCCAAATCTGTGAGAGAGTGATGATTGTGTGTTGAGGAGTCTATCATATTGAAGCACAAGAGCAAGGAGTTCATCGACATTGTCGAGCCTATTACCTTTTGGAGGGTGGTGCCTCCTAGATTGGTTAGGTGTCGCTTGGGAGCCTCCTACTTCGTGTTGTGGATTTGAACCAAGAAGTTTGTACGGGCAAGGAGATCGCCTACTTCGTGAAGATCTACCCATAGTGAGGCTAGTCCTTCGTGGACGGAAGCCGTTATGGAATAGTCAAGGTTGCTACTTCGTGGACCCTTATGGGTGGAGCCCTCCGTGGACTCTCGCGACCGTTACCCTCAGTGGGTTGAAGACTCCATAAACGTGGACGTACGATAGCACCACCTATCGGAACCACGGGAAAAATCTTCGTGTCTACAGATTGCATTTGATCTTGCTTCCTACCCTCTACTAGACATGCTTGTTGTTAGTTTCCGCTGCTATACTCTTAGACATGCATGTGTAGGGTGTACTTGACTTGCTATCATTGCTAAAATCTGCCAACACTTAAAATTGGGAAAAGGTAGAATTTTTATTTGGTCAAGTAGACTAATCACCCCCCCCCCCCCCCTCTAGACATACTTTCGATCCTACAGCTTGAGCTCCTCCTCCTGATGCTGCTCACTAACCTGCAGGACAAACAAGACCATGGGTGAGCTGCAGCACAGGCACATACAAGAAGTGAAGGTAAGGAGAAGAACCTAGCCTAATATTCCTATAATGAAATAGTCACGGACTCATAGCAAGATCTCAAAAGCATTGCCACTAGATCTCAATTGATCTCACATTAGTAGAGGCTCAAACAGAAGGCTGTGAATCAAGATTTACATGGAGAATTTCAAACCAGGATGATGCACAAAATACGAAATTATGGCAACAGAATATCATCAACATGTATGCTTTATTTATTTCTGTGTCTGGGTTCATCAACATCAATAGCAAGAAAAAGCTACTGCCAAAGGTAAGTGTGCCACTCTGAACCTTGATTTGCTTTAGGTTGTATCTAGCCAAGGTCTGATCTTAGGTTTCATATATGTTGCCTTTCTAAACAAAGATTACAATTAGTGATGATTTTCAGATAGAGATGTTAATATTATCTCTCCTGCTGTCCCTTGTGATCCCATCGTTAAGGCTCACTTCCCAGGATTTCCTCAAGTGTCAACTTTTTCTACTCTCTAATCACCGGAAAAAATAAGAAAACATGGGATCTATCATGATGAACAACGAGAGGGAGAGATGCAAACCTTGACGCGCTCCAGGGGAGGGGGAAGGTGCGGCTGCTCCATGGCGGCTTACAGGTGTTGGTTCCCTTCAGCCCTTGGCGCCGGTGGTCCTTGTTCTCTCCTCCGTCGTCGGAATCCTCTAGGCAGCAGCACCAACTTCACGAACAACCTGCGAAATCGAATGAAACAAATCAGAGAGAGAGGAGGGGACCTTGTGGCCACGGAGGAGGGAGGGGGGCTGCTTGCCTGAGCTAGGAGGTCGTACACGACGTGGAGCTCGGCGGCACCCAACCGGCGCAGACGACGGCGACCAACGCACCTGCTTCCGTCGAGCTCAACCATGTGCTGAAACGAATCGAACGAACAAGTAAGGGGATCGGGGAGGGAAGGAAGAAGAGTAGAGGGTCTGGATCCAGGGAAGGCAGGCGGTGCTCACCTCTGTGGTCGCCGCAGATCCGTTGGGGCCGAGCAGCGAAGGAGTGCCGGCGACCAGCTGCGGCTAGGGCTGTCCATCGGGCCGCTGACGTGGCTTGAGACTGCTTCGGTATTTCCCCAAAGAGGAAGGGATGATGCAGCACAGCGACGGTAAGTATTTCCCTCAGTTATGAAACCAAGTTTATCGAACCAGTAGGAGGATCACCACCACCAAATAAGCAGCACCTGCACACAAACAACAAATACTTGCAACCCGACGCGAAAGAGAGGTTGTCAATCTCTCTACGATAATAAGATAGATTAGGTAGTGATAGATAGGAGAGATAGATCTCTCAAGAACACAAATAAAAAGAGTAAATATGCAGCAATATATTTTTGGGTTTTTGGTTTTATAGATCTGAAAACAAAGATTGCAAAAAGATAGATCGGAAAGCAATATGTTGGAAAAGTAGACCCGGAGGCCGTAGGGTTCACTAGTGGCTTCTCTCATGAGTATAGCGCATGGTGGGTGAACAAATTACTGTTGGGCAATTGATAGAAAATCGAATAGTCATGACGATATCCAAGGCGATGATCATTATATAGTCATCACGTCCAAGATAGATAGATCGACTCCTGCCTGCATCTACCTCTATTACTCCACACATCGACCGCTATCCAGCATGCATCTAGTGTATTAAGTTCATGGAAAAACGGAGTAATGCAATAAGAACGATGACATGATGTAGACAAGATCTATTCATGTAGAAATAGACCCCCATCTTGTTATCCTTAATAGCAACGATACATGCGTGTCTTGCTGCCCCTTCTATCACTAGGAAAGAACACCGCAAGATTGAACCCATCACAAAGCACCTCTTCCCATGGCAAGAAAAATCGATCTAGTCAGCCTAACTAAACCAAAGATTCGAAGAAGAAATACGATGCTATAAGCAATCATGCATATAAGAGATCAAAGAAGACTCAAATAATATTCATGGATAGAAACTGATCATGAACTCAAAATTCATCGGATCCCAACAAACACACCGCAAAAGTTTACATCAAATTGATCTCCAAGAGACCATTGTATTGAGAATCATAAGAGAGAGAGAAGAAGCCATCTAGCTACTACCTACGGACCCATAGGTCTATGGTGAACTACTCACGCATCATCGGAGAGGCACTTATGAGGAAGATGAACCCCTCCGTGATGGTGTTTTGATGGGATCTCGCGGTTCTGGAACTTGCGGCGGCTGGAATTGTGTTTCGTCGACTCCTCTAGTGTTTTCCAAATATTTGGGAATTTATAGGCATCAGAGGCGGTGCGGAAGGGGGCCGAGGAGGGCACAACCCATCAGGGCGCGCCGGAGCCCCCCTGGCGCGCCCTGGTGGGTTGTGCTCTCCACAGCCCACCTCTCCGGCAGTTATTTGGCCCATTGGGTGTCTTCTGGTCCAGAAAAAATCTCCAAAAAGTTTCATCGTGATTGGACTCCGTTTGGTATTGATTTTCTGCGAAGTAAAAAACAAGAAAAAACAGCAATTGGCACTTTGGCACTATGTCAATTGGTTAGTCCCAAAAATGATATAAAGTTGTTATAAAATGATGGTAAAACATCCAAGAGTGATAATATAATAGCATGGAACAAGCAAAAATTATAGATACGTTGGAGACGTATCAGCATCCCCAAGCTTAATTCCTACTCGTCCTCGAGTAGGTAAATGATAAAAACAGATTTTTTGATGTGGAATGATTCCTAACATGTTCATCATATTATTTTCTTCTTTTGTATAGCATGGACATTTGGACTTATAATGATTCAAAGCAATAGTCTAGTTTTAACATAATGTGGGATCACTAGAAGAGTGCTAGAGGGGGGTGAATACACTACTAGCAGGAATTTAAAACCTAACATTTTCCCAAGTTAATAGGTTGGCAGATTTTAACAATTATAGCAAGTCAACCACACCCTACACATGCATGTCTACGAGTATAGCAGCGGAAAGTAAAGACATTGCACATGAAGTAAAGAGTTGAGATAGGGAGATCAAACGCATGAGGGACACAAAGATTTTTCCCGTGGTTCCGATAGGTGGTGCTATCGTACGTCCACGTTTATGGAGTCTTCAACCCACGGAGGGTAACGGTCGTGAGAGTCCACGGAGGGCTCCACCCATAAGGGTCCACGAAGTAGCAACCTTGACTATTCCATAACGGCTTCCGTCCATGAAGGACTAGCCTCACTATGGGTAGATCTTCACGAAGTAGGCGATCTCCTTGCCCGTACAAACTTCTTGGTTCAACTCCACAACACGAAGTAGGAGGCTCCCAAGCGACACCTAACCAATCTAGGAGGCACCACCCTCCAAAAGTTAATAGGCTCGGCAATGTCCATGAACTCCTTTCTCTTGTGCTTCAAGATGACAGACTCCTCAACACACAATCACTCTCTCACAGATTTGGCTTGGTGGAAGAGATTGGATTGGTGGAAAGCAACTTGGGGAGGCTAGAGATCAAGATTCATATGGATGGAATGGAATGGCATGATCTCAACACATGAGTAGGTGGCTCTCTCTCAGAAAACTGGATGGGGCAAGTATGAAATAGTTCTGAGTGCTTCACTTTCGAGTGGGTGGTGGTGAAGGGGTATATATAGGCATCCCCAAAAATCCAACCGTTACACCTAAAGTGACCAACTCGGTGACACCGATGTGTGAATCTCGGTGGTACCGAGTTGCTCCAAAGGTAGCAACTTTTGAATCTCGGTGAGCCCGATATATAAATCTCGGTTGCACCGATTAGGTGACCAACGGTCAGATTGCCCAATCTCGGTGACGCCGATTCAACAAACTCGGTGGTACCGATTTTGTGAATCGAGGTAACAGAAAGTTGGCAACCCAAACTCGGTGGCACCGAAGTGGAATTGGTTGCACCGATGTGCTAGGGTTTGGCATGGGTCTGTCTGAGTTTGGAAATCGGTGGCACCGAGTGGAAATTGTTGGTTGCACCGATTTTGGATATTTAGCTTTGGACGGACTTTTGTGGAAGAGCTTGTGGGTGTTTTTGGTGACTATCACTTGTGCACGTATGAGCATTTTGTTCACCAACAGTACCTTACCCCCTTTTAATAGTACTAGTCGTCAACCCGTGCACCTGCACGGGTTAGCAATTTTAATATATAATATAACATAGTTGTGTAAATTTAAAATATAGAAAAATAATATGAATATGTTGATTTTCATTATTATTATAACACATGCATGTGTACCTGGTTGGACATAGGGTCCAACAAAGCTACATTGCTTCGACTATTTTGTGATTAGATTGTTTGCATCTAATAATATGAATATTGTGATGTAGATTATTATAATAACACATGCATGTGTACCTTGGTTGGACATAGGGTCCTATGAAGTTACATTACTTCGGCTATTTTAGCATATAACTTCCTTTCTTACCCTACCTAAAAAAGATGTAGATCTTCCTTTTGGCCATGGAAACACCATAGAATTATAGAGATTCTGTTACTATACACAATACGCACACGTTTTGTTTTGCTAGGGGCATGTACGACTTCTGTCAACATACATGATATCATAACAAATAATATACATATTAAAAAAGTAGATTGTTGTATATTCTCATTATACCATAGATTTATTAGATTAGAATTTGTTGTCTCTACCAACAATTTCTTAAACAATTTCCTTTGTGTTTAACATAGATGGAAATTTTTAATATTCTCTATGCATATTTCAAGTAGACAATCATGCGTTCACATGAGATCTTTGAGGCGAATGATCCATCCATTTTTTACTATAGTAATATATATGTATTTATAGATGTTTGTATGAGTAATTATTTCTTTGTTATAAGGACAAAAAAAAGACATGCATAGACATACTATATATGCTAATAGTATTAGCAATCTGCACCTCCAAAGAACCATGTGAAAACATGTAAGTCACGAATCGCATGCATATCAGCCAAAGCAGTATATCTGTAAAAAAAATACATAATACTAATCGAGTTGTTTTGACATCGCTTCTCCCTAGGCTAAGAGAAATGCAGTATTTTCTTTTGAAGTACGCAGATGTCTATGCTGGTGTTTCTTTTTTTTTGTATTTTTTTTGGTGTTTCTTAGGGCCATAATGAGGATGAAGACGGGCCTCACGACTGACAGACCAAATGTTGGGCGTGACTCTATCAATGCATGGGTGTGGAGGAAATGTCTACCCTTTGGAGAAACACCCTCCAGTGTTGCAAGCTGGGACTACGGACACTGGATCGGTAGACAAACGGGGTCGATGAACGGAACCGGCAGAGTTTGAGTTGCCCTGCATCGACGAATCGCCGATACACCTCCTTCAGAGCATCGTCCATCGTGATTGGCAATGAAAACTGAGAAGATTGAAAGAGTCTCCTGTAAAATCTGAATTTAGAAATTAAATTCCATAAAAGTTTTGTAATGCTCTTTATCAGATCAATCTTATACCACTTTCTATGTGTCTATTCTTTGTTTCTATATGCCCACAAAAGATCCCAACGATGCAATATCTGGTTGGTGAATTAATAATGTTTTCCATTATAGGAGGACGCCCTTTATATCTTTTCTTGGTTTAAACCACGTTCCAATGGCCGCACACGTTGCCCTTAGTTTTTTTTGCATGGGCACTTATATTCTGTTTGTACAAATGCCTTTATGCAATGGACGTATCCTTCTATACATACGTGCATGAGTAGTACTGTTTTTTCTATCATCATGTCGGACTTTAACTTTTTTTATTTCGTTGGACTTAAATGACGTATGTGGTATGACTCGTAGCATAGATGGACTCTCCAACATGGGTTAAGATCGATACATGCTAAAGTGCTTGTTATGGTGTGTTAAAAAGAGGAAAAATAAGCGCTCGTTATGGACATTATTTTAACTTGCCATGTTGCACTTAAATCACGTATGACTTTTAGCATATCTGCCCACGGAAAAAATAGTAGCATATATGGACTCTTTTTTTAGCGTGCAGACACATCCAAAAACACCCATTCTGGACTTGCTCTCTTTTTTAACTTATCACGTTGGACTTATGAATCACATACACTTACCTACGTGAATATCTTTTGTGAAGGAGCCGATGGATGCTTTCTTTATTTTGCTTTATGGGAGAAGATCTGTTTTATTGAGTTTCAAGGCTAATTAAACGGATCTGTTATTTTTTTCCTTTTTATCGCTGGAGTATTTGTGAAAGCAGGCTATTTTTTTATAAGGCAACGCTTGATGCTTTCCCTTTTTTGGTTTCACCAACGCTGAACGTGTCATAAGCCTTTTTGTGGGACCAGTTGTGTTACGTAAGTTTCCTTGAAGGCTAATTTAACAGATCTGTTTTTTTTTTTCCTTTTTATCTTTGGAGTATTCATGGAAGGAGGCTATCTTTTTATAAGGCAACGCTTGATGCTTTATTTTTTTGGTTTCACCAATTTGAACGTGTCAGAATCTTCTTTTTACGGACCCGTTGTGTTATGTAAGTTTTCTTTTCATCTATGGCGTTAATTATTTAATCCAACGGTGTAATTTATTTTGATGATGTGGATTAATGAGAAGGCTTTAAAGGTGCATCCAATTAGTAAATATAAGATTGGCTATCCTATGGACTCAAAGTGATTTCTCACAAAGTAAAATGTAGAGTCATCTTGCTTGAAGCTTTGCCAATCCATTTCCTTGCATCTTGGGGTATTTCCACAATCCTTTTTGCCAACCCTTCTTCCTCTATGGACTTTTATCTGAAATACACTAGGTAGAAATATTAGTCCAAGAGACAATGCATATTGTCATGAATTATCAAAACCACCAAGGGAGCATGTTGTGCTTTCAATCTCCCCCTTTTTGGTAATTGATGACAACATACAATCAAAGCTTCAAATAGAGATATGCATGAATATAATGAAGACTTTGAGAGACACATGACTTAGACTTGCTCCCCCTAAATGTGTGCAATCCCTTTAAAGGATAGTTGCTTTGAAATGCATGGACACACATATAGTAGAAGGGATATAATGAGTCATGTGTATCTTGGCTATATGCATCAAATATATATGAATGAGATGTATCCTTGTTCAAGACTTCACCCTTGCAAACAATATGTGCAAGAAGCAAGAGATCATCTTGATCAAAGATATGATGCATATACTTACCTTGAGTTCTTGAGCATTCTTGTAGTAGAAACACACTTGAGAAAACAGTGTTAGGAAACACAAGAGTATTCTACTAGTCAAAAGGCAATAGAGCTCAATAGTACCAAGATATGGAGAACATATAGAAGATAGTATTCCTTAATATTAATATGTCTCCAAGATCATTTAGAACTTTCTCCCCTTAGATATGAAAATTGATATGATCATTGACATGAGATACAGGGATCATTGAATGTAGGGACCATAGAAATTGAAAATTTGAGGGAATCATGGAAAATAATTTCTCTCCCTTAGGCTGATTTGAGAGGTTGTAAGACTTCTCCTCCTTTAAGTTAGGGATCCTTGAAAAAGATTTCCCCCTTTTTTAAAAATAAGGGATCATCGAAGAATTGAGAATGTCACAATAGTATTTATAAGAAAACAATGATTTGCGATTCTGAACACAACTGAGAGAAGAAATCAAATCGGTGGCTCCGAGACAAACAAGTCGGTGGTACCGAGATACTGTAATGCAGCTCATCTGCTAATTCGGTAGAACCGAGATATTTGTATCGGCGGCTCCGAGGCTAAAACAGAAACTTGGCAATGTTTGAGAAACTTGCAAATAAATTTAGAAAACTTTTTAACAAAGTGTCAAAAGAAATTTTCAAATAAAAAGCAAAAAAATTTACAAAAGGATATCAACTAGAGAAGATTTGAGTGGTTCTAAGAAATCTTGCAAAATAGAGAATGAACCATCCAAAATACTTGAGTAGATGATGGGCGGTGACTAGGTCACCTATATTAGAGTATATTGACTTAGGAGCCAAGCAAGAATACTTGATCATAGGTCATACTCAACGTTAAGCTCAAAATGGGGTTACCATTTTTCGATTAAGCATTTTAATGTCTTCATATCACTTGAGTTGATTTATCTCATGTCTTGGAGTAAAGCCTTTTCAATGATATGAGTACATACCTTTGAGTGATGTTGATGACGTGGCTTGTAGGTGAACTTGTTGAGGATGCTCGACGTTGATGAGGTTCATCTTGAGTTGGGAGCAATCCTTCTTGTTTTGGTACACTTGTCACCTACATAGGTTAGTCGTGCAAGGAAGAACATGATATGACACAATTCCAAATGTGAAATACAAATATGTGTCAAGGATATGTTTTGTTGTCTTCTACCTTCCATCATCAAGAGGGGTTGTGGATACTTGGTTAAGACAAGATTGCTTAAGATATGAGTTGATGGCAATCTTGTGGAATGAAGTTCTTCCAAGTACCTCTGCACTCTTGCATGTTGAACTTCTTGATCAAGTCCTTGGTACACTTAGTTTGAGAGATGAAAGTTCCTTCTCTTGTTTGCTTGATTTGCAAACCAAGAAAGAATTTCAGCTCACACATCATGGACATCTCATACTTCTCGGACATCAACCTTCCAAATCTTTCACTAAATTGTGGGTTAGTAGATCCAAATATAATATCATCCACATAGATTTGGCACACAAATAATTCACCATTAACTCTCTTAGTGAATAAGGTTGTGTCAATTTTACCAATTTCAAAACCCTTTTCAATAAGAAACTTCGTTAAGCATTTGTACCAAGCACGTGGGGCTTGCTTAAGACCATATAGAGCTTTACGAAGCTTGTAAACATGATTAGGTTTCTTAGAATTCACAAAACCAGGTGGTTGCTTAACATAAACCTCTTCTTCAATCTCACCATTTAAAAAGGCACTTTTAATGTCCATTTGATAAAGCGTGATATCATGGTGATTAGCATAAGCAAGAAGAATGTGAATAGCTTCAAGTCTAGCGACGGGGGCATAGGTCTCACCGTAGTCCATACCTTCGACTTGCGTATATCCTTGGGCTATGAGACGTGCCTTGTTGCGTACGACTTGATCGTCTTCGTCTTGCTTGTTCCAAAACACCTATTTGGTTCCGATGATGTTGTGCTCGTCCTCGGGCTTCTCCACGAGTGTCCACACTTCATTCCTTTCAAAGTTGTGAAGCTCTTCATGCATTGCGTTCACCCAATCCGGGTCTTCAAGAGCTTGTTCTACCTTCAAGGGTTCAATGCTAGAGATGAAAGAATAATGCTCACAAAAGTTAGCTAGGCGAGTTTTAGAGCGAGTGATTCTCCCGGTTTGTATGTCACCAAAGATTTGGTTTAGAGGATGGTTCTTGGTCACTCTTGCTCGAACTTGGGGCAGCTTAGGCTTGTTGGATGGTGGAGCTTCATCATCATCATCATCATCATCATCATTGTTGTTGAAGGTGTCGTTCCCTTGAGGTGGTGGTGAAGGAGGTTGTGGTGGATCTTCATGATGCACTTCCTCCTCTTCATCATCTTGTCGTGTACCACTTGTGGATGCCTCCATGTCATGTTGAGGTTCACCTTGTCGTGAAGTAGGGGCTTCCACTTGAGTTGACGAAGTACTTTCCTTCACCTCCATGGGACGAATCTTGCCGATGGATAAGTCTTGAATAGCTTCCGAAGGGTCCTTATCACCTACATGATTTGGCAATTGTTCGACTTGCGAACCATTAGATTCATCAAACTTCACATCTACCATCTCTTCAACTTTTCGAGTGAAGTTGTTGTAGACACGGTAAGTGTGAGAGTTCGATCCATAATCGAGTAGGAAACCTTCATGAGATTTAGGAGCAAATTTAGTACGACGATGCTTATCAAGAATGTAGCACTTTGAGCCGAATACCCGAAAGTATCCAACTTGGGGTTTGTTACCGGTGAGTAGCTTGTATGCCGTTTTACCGAGAAGCTTGTGCAAGTAGAGTCGGTTCATGGCATGACATGCTGTTTCCACGGCTTGTGCCCAAAAGTGTCTTGGCGTCTTGTATTCGTCAAGGATCGTTCTTGCCATCTCAATAAGAGTTCGGTTCTTCCTCTCAACAACTCCATTTTGTTGAGGCGTGTACGTCGCCGAGAACTCATGTGAAACACCTTCTTCGTCAACAAAGGTATCCACATGGGTGTTCTTGAACTCCGATCTGTTATCGCTCCGAACCTTCTTGATCTTCACTTCAAACTGATTTTGCGCTTTGCGAACGAAGTTCTTGAAGATCTTTTGTACCTGTGACTTATCATCAAGAAAGAATACTCATGTAAATCTGGAAAAATTATCAACTATAACTAGACCATAGGAATTTCCACCGAGACTCTTGTAAGCATTGGGACCAAAAAGATCCATGTGAAGTAACTCGAGTGGTCTCCTAGTAGTCATGATATTTTTAACGGGGTGACTTCCACCTACTTGCTTTCTAGCTTGGCAAGCACTACAAAGTCTATCTTTGTCAAAGATAACATCTTTAACACCAAGTATATGATCACCTTTGATAAGCTTGTCTAAGTTACACATGCCAACATGTCCTAGTCTTCTATGCCAAAGCCAACCTTTAGAAGATTTTGCAATAAGACAAGTACGAGGTTTCGATCTCTTAGTGAAATCGACAATGTATAGATCACCTCTACGGAAACCGGTAAAGTCCATTTTGTGATTATCTTGACGAAACACTTGGCAATCTACTTTCGTGAATAGCACATTAAAACCAAAGTCGGCAAGTATAGATATGGAAAGAAGATTGTAGCCAAGGGATTCAACAAGCATAACATTTTGAATAGAGCTATCATGGGATATGGCCACCTTACCAAGACCAAGTACCTTACCCTTGGAGTTGTCTCCAAACGTTACGTACCTTCGCGGTCCATGGTTTGGTGTGATCTCTTCAAACATTTCTCTATCTCCGGTCATATGATCGGTGCATCCGCTATCGAGAATCCATTGTTTTCCTCCGGACATGTAATCCTTGAAGTTTCCCATAAGACTTAGATTCTTCATGATCTTCTCATACTCGATGTCGAACAACTCATCTTCATCATAGTAGCCATGTTCCACATTGTCATCATCATGTGGGAAATCCTCGTCACAAAGAACAAGAGATTCGTTAGGGTTGTGATCATGACAATGTTCAAACTTGTGAATTCGAATGGCTTCTACAATGATGTTGCTAATGGTTATGACATCTCCTTTAGCACGCATGAGGTCTCTAAGCTCAAATAGATAGTCATCAAACTTGGGATCACTAGGCGTCATTTTGTGAAAGGCAATAGTTTTATGAAGAATTTCATCAAGATTACTCAATGAGTAACTTGGATATCGTTTCTCCAAGTCATTCCACAAAGTATAAGCACATTCAAAATTCTTCATTTGATTAAGCACATTTCTAGGCAAAGCTCTAACGATGAGATTAACAGTTCTAAGATAGCATATCAATTTCCTCTTCATGTATGGGATGTAAAGGATCAATGGGAGGTACATAGGGGCTCTTAACAAACTTGCTCAATTGAAATTCATTAAATAGCTCAAGCATCAAGGTTTTCCATTGACTATAGTACTCTCCATCAAGAATGGGCACTCTACAACTCAAACTCCCTATACTAGACACATCCATCTTCCTCCACGGTGATTAAACCGAAGCAATGGAGACCAAAGCTCTGATACCAATTGTGGGATCACTAGAAGAGTGTCTAGAGGGGGCGTGAATAGACTACTAGCAGGAATTTAAAACCTAACATTTTCCCAAGTTAATAGGTTGGCAGATTTTAACAATTATAGCAAGTCTACCACACCCTACACATGCATGTCTACGAGTATAGCAGCGGAAAGTAAAGACATTGCACATGAAGTAAAGAGTTGAGATAGGGAGATCAAACGCATGAGGGACATAAAGATTTTTCCCGTGGTTCCGATAGGTGGTGCTATCGTACGTCCACGTTTATGGAGTCTTCAACCCACGGAGGGTAACGGTCGCGAGAGTCCACGGAGGGCTCCACCCATAAGGGTCCACGAAGTAGCAACCTTGACTATTCCATAACGGCTTCCGTCCACGAAGGACTAGCCTCACTATGGGTAGATCTTCACGAAGTAGGCGATCTCCTTGCCCGTACAAACTTCTTGGTTCAACTCCACAACACGAAGTAGGAGGCTCCCAAGCGACACCTAACTAATCTAGGAGGCACCACACTCCAAAAGGTAATAGGCTCGGCAATGTCGATGAACTCCTTGCTCTTGTGCTTCAAGATGATACACTCCTCAACACACAATCACTCTCTCACAAATTTGGCTTCGTGGAAGAGATTGGATTGGTGAAACGCAATTTGGGGAGGCTAGAGATCAAGATTCATATGGATGGAATGGAATGGCATGATCTCAACACATGAGTAGGTGGCTCTCTCTCAGAAAACTGGATGGGGCAAGTATGGAATAGTTCTGAGTGCTTAACTTTCGAGTGGGTGGTGGTGAAGGGGTATATATAGGCATCCCCAAAAATCCAACCGTTACACCTAAAGTGACCAACTCGGTGACACCGATGTGTGAATCTCGGTGGTACCGAGTTGCTCCAAAGGTAGCAACTTTTGAATCTCTGTGAGCCCGATATATAAATCTCGGTTGCACCGATTAGGTGACCAACGGTCAGATTGCACAATATCGGTGACGCTGATTTAACAAACTCGGTGGTACCGATTTTGTGAATCGAGGTAACAGAAAGTTGGCAACCCAAACTCGGTGGCACTGAAGTGGAATCGGTTGCAACGATGTGCTAGGGTTTGGCATGGGTCTGTCTGAGTTTGGGAATCGGTGGCACCGAGTGGAAATTGTTGGTTGCACCGATTTTGGATATTTGGCTTTGGACAGACTTTTGTGGAAGAGCTTGTGGGTGTTTTTGGTGACTATCACTTGTGCACGTATGAGCATTTTGTTCACCAACAGTACCTTACCCCCTTTTAATAGTATTGGCTTTCCTATGGACTCAAAGTGATTTCTCACTAAGTAAAATGTAGAGTCCTCTTGCTTGAAGCTTTGCCAATCCATTTCCTTGCATCTTGGGGTATTTCCACAATCCTTTTTGCCAACCCTTCTTCCTCTATGGACTTTTATCTGAAATACACTAGGTAGAAATATTAGTCCAAGAGACAATGCATGTTGTCAAGAATTATCAAAACCACCAAGGGAGCATGTTGTGCTTTCACATAATGACATCAATACTCAAGCATGTCAACAAGCAACTATGTCTTTCAAAATATCAACACTAAAGAAAGTTATCCCTAGCCCATCATGTTCAATCATTGATCCATTCATGAAACACACTCAAATATTAACTATGCCGAATGCTCAAGTACGATCATAGTGCCCCCTAGTTGGTGCTTATAAGAGAAGATGGAGACTCAAATCAAAAATAAAAATTGCATAAAGTAAATAGATAGGCCCTTCGCAGAGGGAAGTAGGGATTTGTAGAGGTGCCAGAGCTCAATGTTTTAAATTGAGAGAGAAAAATATTTTGGGTGGCATGCTTTTCCTGTCAACGAAAACGACAAAGTAGTTCACAATACTTTCCATGCTAGATATATCATAGGTGGTTCCCAAACAGAAAATAAAGTTTATTCCTTTTTCCACCAAAATTTCACTTTCCATGGCGGGCAGTATCCACGGTTGCCTTCCATACCAACACTTTCCAAGGAATTTATTATTTGACAACATAAAGTAAATATATATTTTCTTTTTCATTTCGGGAATGGGCATCCCTATTACCGCCGCACTCTCGTGCAATGACAAGTGAATAAACACTCATCTTGAGAAAAACACATCTAGCATGGAAAATATTGGACACTCCCCACCGTTTCATGAGCGGTACGGGCATAAAAAAGAGAAAATTTATTTTGAAAATTTAGAGATGGCACATACAAATTTTCTTGGAACGGCATGGAAATACCGCATATAGGTACGTATGGTGGACTCATAAGGCAAAACTTGGTTTAAGGATTTTGGATGCATAAGTAGTATTTCTACTTAGTACAAATGGAGGCTAGCAAATAGATTGGGAAGCAACCAAACCAAGAAATGAAAAATCACATAAGTGAGCATTGAACATAACTAACACCGAATAATGCACCACAAGTAGGATGTAACTTCATTGCATAACTATTGACTTTCGTGCAATAGGGAATCACAAACCTTAACACCAATATTCCTACTAAGCATAATTACTCACTAACATGACTCACATATTACTATCATCATGTTTCAAAACTATTATAAAGAATCAAGTTTAATTTGTCCAATGATCTTCATGAAAGTTTTTATTATATCCTCCTTGGATATCTATCACTTTGGGACTAGTTTCATATATTTCCATTGCTTTTTGGCAAGCTCAAACAAATTTAAGTGAAGCACATGAGCATAAAGATTTCATCTCTCAAAAAGGTATAAGTGAAGCATGAGCGGATTTCTTCAAAATTTACCTACTCTCACATTAATTTAAGTGAAGTATGAGAGTATTTCTACAAAAATTTCCAAGCACGCCGTGCTCAAAAGGATATAAGTGAAGCACTAGAGCAATTCTATAGCTCAAAAAGTTTAAGTGAAGCACATAGAGCAATTCTATAGCTCAAAAAGTTTAAGTGAAGCACATAGAGCAATTCTAACAAATCATAGCATGATTTTGGCTTTCTCAAATTGGTCTGTCCAGCAAGGATACAAATGGAAAAACTAACAAACAAAGCAAGCAAAGATACAAGACGCTCCAAGCAAAACTCATGATATGTGACGAATAAAAATATAGCTCCAAGTAAAATACCGATGGTCGTTAGAAGAAAGAGGGGATGCCGCTCGGGGGCATCCCCAAGCTTAGGCTTTTACTACTCCTTATTCCTTCATCCATCGTGATCTCACCCAAAACTTGAAAACTTCAATCACACAAAACTCAACAAAATCTTCGTGAGATCCGTTAGTATAATAAAGCAAATCACTACTTTAGGTGCTGTTGCAAACCCATTCATATTTTATAATTACATTATACCTACTGTATTTTAACTTTACCATGGTTCATAGCCTTCAATATAAGCCATAGATTCATCAAAACAAGCACACAATGCAACGAAAACAGAATCTGTCTTAAACAGAATAGTCTGTAGTAATCTGTACTCTAACCATACTTCTATAACTCTAAAACTTCTGAAAAATTAGGACAACGTTAGGAATTTTTATAGCAACACTGTGTTAAAATTTCAGCTCAAGATCACGTTCCAGAAGAAAATGAAAATTCATATACTGGACGCAAAGTTTCTGTTTCAGATTCAGCATCACTTCTAGTCATCCTATGAATCATCCTAACGGTTCTACTTGGCACAAACACTAAATAAACCATAAAAACACAATCATAACAGATGCATAATTGTCTCAACACACAAAAACAGAAAGGAAAAAGCAAAAATTTATTTATTCATTGGGTTGCCTCCCAACAAGCACTATCGTTTTACGCCCCTAGCTAGGCATAATGGATAGATTCAAGTATTGTCATCTTTGGTTTTCAACTCTTCAATCACAACTAGATTTCTTCAAAGATTTAGCATGCATGTTCTTAACGATAATACTCCTAGGAAGAAAGCCAAAAAATCCATTCTTGTAAATAGGATCTCTTATGATTTCAACAAAGTCGGGATGAATACTAATCATTTTAAGATCTCCCTTGTGGCTACTAGGTGTAGCAACTTTGTTCTTAGTGACTTGCGTGGTCTTGCCAATTTTTACAGGAGTTTTTTCAATAGATTTGATATAAGAAAAAGCCGAACCCAAATTACTAAAGATCTCTTCCAACTTATCAATACGGTAAGAACTTTCTTCTACCCTTTCGTTAACTATGGTTTATTTTTCCTTAAGCATTTTAGAGCATCTCCCGCCTTAGATCCAATTTTATTAGCAAGATTATGCATCTTTTTATCTAGATCATCAAGATGTCCTTTAGTAATCATCTTCTTTTCAATAGCATCTAATCTCTCCATAAAATGTTCGAGAGTTAAAGTTGTTTCATTGATCATGATAGGTGGTGATCCCACTAAACTTCCCAAAGCATTAAAAGCATCCAAAGATGGGCACATCAAGAAATTCCCACCGGTAATCGTATCAAGGACGAATCTATACCAAGTGGTAATGCCCACATAAAAACAGCGAAGAAGAACAACGGTAGATTGCTTATGGATATATATATTATGAGCACTAGTCATCAACCCGTGCTCCTGCACGGGCTAGCAATTTAAAAAAAATTGTACATAGAAAGTTTATATAACTATTGTTTCTTTGAATATTTTAGAAATAAATGTACAATGTATATAAAAATATAATTTTGTACTTATTTTCATAGAATATAATATATTATATTTCCCTACTTTCTATTATGAGTATAGTGAGAACATTGTGGATCAACTTATATTTTTGAAAAACTTGCATTAAGTATTGTGCCACAACAGAAAGTGGTGATGCCATTATATATATTTAACGGCTCCATACTACGGTAATTCCTAAATACATTGAAAATGTCTTTTCTGTAATGACACCTTGCATTATTATATTTTGCGGCCTAACTTTTGCACGATTTAGAAATTTTGATTTTTTATAGGATTTTTTTACATGGATTTGCCAAATAGATTTAGAACTTCTTTGACATCGAGTTTTTTTAATATTTTCTGAAAACACTATGTGCATATCACATACATATTCGGGAGTATATATGTAAGTGTGATTTAATTAAGTGCGTGATTTGTATGGAACACTCGAATATGCGTTCTGATTGTGTGTTTGGTGATTTTTGGATATTCTAAAATTTTGAAAGTAAAATCTAGAAGTTTGCTTTAATTATTTGAATTGACCAATAAATTTGTAGAAGCTCACACTTCTCTATTCTAAAATATCTCCTAAATTATTGGATGCCCACATATAGGATTTTCAAAGTTTGTTTGTACAATTTTGAAAATTCATCCTTCTGAACATCCCAACTAAGTCATTGGACAAAATAATGACAATATCTTTGGCTACTACTAAATTTCATTTTTTTACTTATTAGTTAAGAGATCTCCATTGTCATGAATTCATCCTAAAATATCTTAAATATGAAACTTAATCTACATGCCCTCACTTCTGAAATCAACGGATCTCTTATGCACTTGCACTGTTTAGCAATTTTGATGAAATATATTCCAGGATTTTCAACACTGAGATTTTAAATATTTTCTGAAAACACGGTGTGCATGTTACATACATATTCGGGAGTATATGAGTAAGTGTGATTTATGTACATGTGTGATTGGTATAGTACATGCATATAAGCGTTGTGATTGTGTGCATGTACGCACAACCTAAGTGTGTGACGCATGCAGGGATAACTTTATTAGTACATTTGAAGAAGAAACTATTTAATTCTTTTATAGGAACAGAAAATAAATCTGTAATTTGTTAGGTGATTTTACATCCACGTTTCCTAGTTTACCACTTATAGAATCATTGGCCCATGTATAATTTTCCCTGTAAATGTACGCACTACTAAACAGAGTGAATAGAGTTCCCATATCTCGTGTAGTAAACCTAGACGTTTTGTATGATAAAATTATATTTGTACGTAGGGTTTTAAGGATTGATTGTAATCTAGGAGGGGGCCACGATCAGCTTTGCGTTCCTTTTTTGAAAGCAACAGAGAGATATATTTGCAGATTTTTTTTTCAAGCGAAGAAGCGAGAGACCAAGGGAAGGACGATTGGCATAGGGGAGCACGTCTCAGCTTTCCTTTCCCTTTCCTGAAGCTATCGGGGAGATATGACGGCATTTTTTTCTCTTTTCAACGAATTAGGTACAGACCAAGGGGAGAGCGAATGGCGTAGGGGATCACGTCTCCTGTTTCATCTGGCGTAGGTATAATTCTTTCTAATGTACGTGGTGTTTTTTGATGGTTTGGCGTGGGTGTTGAGGATTCCTTTTTTTTTACATGATGTAATTTTGAATTTTTGAAGGAACATATGCACGTGGTGTTGAGATTTTTTTTACATGTAGGTATATTCCTTCTAATGTACGTGGTGTTTTTCTTTTATAAAAATAACGATGAATGTCATAGCCATTAATTTTCAAATCTAACGGTTAAGCTAATCTTTCTTACGTGGATTAACGTGGAGGCTCGTATGGTGATAAATCTGTAATTTGTTAGGTGATTTTACATTCACGTTTCCTAGTTACCACTTATAGACTCATTAGCCCATGTATAATTTTCTTTGTAAATGTACGCACTACTAAACAGAGTGAATATAGTTCCCATATCTCGTGTATTAAACCTAGACGTTTTGTATGATAAAATTATATTTGTACGTAGGCTTTTAAGGATTGATTGCTAATCTAGGAGGGGGCCACGATCAGCTTTGCGTTGCTTTTTTGAAAGCAAACAGAGAGATATATTTGCAGTTTTTTCTTCAAGCGAATAAGTGAGAGACCAAGGGAAGGACGATTGGCATAGGGGTGCACGTCTCAGCTTTCCTTTCCCTTTCCTGAAGCTAACGGGGAGATATGACGGCATTTTTTTCTTCTTTTCAACGAATTAGGTACAGACCAAGGGGAGAGCGAATGGCGTAGGGGATCACGTCTCCTGTTTCATCCGGCGTAGGTATAATTCTTTCTAATGTACGTGGTGTTTTTTGATGGTTTGGCGTGGGTGTTGAGGACTCCTTTTTTTTACATGATGTAATTTTGTTTTTTGAAGGAACATGCACGTGGTGTTGAGATTTTTTTTTACATGTAGGTATCCTTCTAATGTACGTGGTGTTTTTCTTTTATTAAAATAACGAAGAATATCATAGCCATTAATTTTCAAATCTAACGGTTAAACTAATCTTGCTTACGTGGATTAACGTCGAGGCTCGTATGGTGCATCCAATTAGTAAATAAAAAGATTGCAAATCCTATACCAAGCATCTTTTAGGTTCTCCCCTCTCCTTTCCTTAAAATTAAGGACCTCATTATTGGGAGTACACGCAATAAAGGAAGAACTAACCATAGTGACAAGGCAAGAGATCCAGCAAGAAAAAAGGGCAATCGAAAAAGGAAGCGAATAAAACGGCGAATTGGTGAAGTGGGGGAGAGGAAAACGAGAGGCAAATGGCAAATAATGTAATTGCAAGGAGATGAAATTTGTGATTAGAAACCTGGTACATGATGATGGAGTCCCCTCGGCGCCTACGATAGGCACGTAGAAGAGACTGTTTCCTCCCCGGCAACGGCGCCAGAAATTCCTTTGACGTGGCTTGAGACTGCGTCGGTATTTCCTCAAAGAGGAAGGGATGATGCAGCACAGCGACGGTAAGTATTTCCCTCAGTTATGAAACCAAGGTTATCGAACCAGTAGGAGGCTCACCACCACCCAATAAGCAGCACCTGCACACAAACAACAAATACTTGCAACCCGACGCGAAAGAGAGGTTGTCAATCTCTCTACGGTAATAAGATAGATTAGGTAGTGATAGATAGGATAGATAGATCTCTCAAGAACACAAATAAAAAGAGTAAATATGCAGCAATATATTTTTGGGTTTTTGGTTTTATAGATCTGAAAACAAAGATTGCAAAAAGATAGATCGGAAAGCAATATGTTGGAAAAGTAGACCCGGGGGCCGTAGGGTTCACTAGTGGCTTCTCTCATGAGTATAGCGCACGGTGGGTGAACAAACTACTGTTGGGCAATTGATAGAAAATCGAATAGTCATGACGATATCCAAGGCGATGATCATTATATAGGCATCACGTCCAAGATAGATAGACCGACTCCTGCCTGCATCTACCTCTATTACTCTACACATCGACCGCTATCCAGCATGCATCTAGTGTATTAAGTTCATGGAAAAACGGAGTAATGCAATAAGAACGATGACATGATGTAGACAAGATCTATTCATGTAGGAATAGACACCATCTTGTTATTCTTAATAGCAACGATACATGCGTGTCTTGTTACCCCTTCTGTCACTGGGTAAGAACACCGCAAGATCGAACCCATCACAAAGCACATCTTCCCATGGCAAGAAAAATCGATCTAGTCGGCCTAACTAAACCAAAGATTCGAAGAAGAAATACGATGCTATAAGCAATCATGCATATAAGAGATCAAAGAAGACTCAAATAATATTCATGGATAGAAACTGATCATGAACTCAAAATTCATCGGATCTCAACAAACACACCGCAAAAGTTTACATCAAATAGATATCCAAGAGACCATTGTATTGAGAATCATAAGAGAGAGAGAAGAAGCCATCTAGCTACTGCCTACGGACCCGTAGGTCTATGGTGGACTACTCACGCATCATCGGAGAGGCACCTATGAGGAAGATGAACCCCTCCGTGTTGGTGTTTTGATTGGATCTCGCGGTGCTGGAACTTGCGGCGGCTGGAATTGTGTTTCGTCGACTCCTTTAGGGTTTTCCGAATATTTGGGAATTTATAGGCATCAGAGGCGGTGTGGAAGGGGGCTGAGGAGGGCACAACCCATCAGGGCGCGCCGGGGCCCCCCTGGCGTGCCCTGGTGGGTTGTGCTCTCCACAGCCCACCTCTCCGACAGTTGTTTGGCCCATTGGGTGTCTTCTGGTCCAGAAAAAATCTCCAAAAAGTTTCGTCGCGATTGGACTCCGTTTGGTATTGATTTTCTGTGAAGTAAAAAACAAGCGAAAATAGCAACTAGCACTTTGGCACTATGCCAATAGGTTAGTCCCAAAAAATAATATAAAGTTGTTATTAAATGATGGTAAAACATCCAAGAGTGATAATATAACAGCATGGAACAAGCAAAAAATTATAGATACGTTGGAGACGTATCAGCCGTCGTCGCCATACATCTGGAGGTGGACGAGCGGCCGTCGTCTTCGTTGCCGGGAGGCGGAGGATAAGCCCGTGAGTTTTGCTCTTGACGGAGATAGAGGCGCCGCCGGTGGAGGGGAGTGTGGGGGCGACACAGGAGGGATGAATCGACAGGAAGGACGGGGCCGGAGTCGGTGATGGGAGGGGAGGGGAGGGGACGGGAGGAGGAGGGCGCGGGGAGGCCATGTGCGGCGTGGTGAGATCGGGAGGAAGGAGCACGGGAGGAAGGGAGGAAGGAGAAGAGAGGAAGAAAGGAGGCGGGGGTGGATGAAAAATGTCAGGAGTACAAAGCTAGGGTTTCTTCTAGAGAGGTGAGGGCTACCGTTGGATCCGGGATCATCCGACGGTCTTTGATGCATGATCCGCGTGAGATCCCCACGGACCAATCAGAACGCAGTAAACACACGTTATGACCATCTAAATTTGTCGTAATTGATTGAAAATAAGTTTTTTTTACAAGAAAAACATTTTCTATTTTCGAGTGACAAAGATGGTTTTTTTGTGAAGGACCTTGTTGACACGTGATTTTGGCACGGAAGAAAACGTTATTAAGATGGATTCAAATGAAGAAGTGCTCTACATGAAAAAGTTTTGCACTGTTGACATCAACATCTTTGAAGTTTGGGTCATCACCGTCCGATTTCATCTCGAACGCCGATCCACGAGGCCCTAGGGGCGATCAGGTCAACATAGGGCCGCCCATAGCCACGCTTCCGGCCGGGTCTCCTTCGGCGTGAGCTGCGGTGCATCACCCCTGGCGTCAAGGTTACACGGTAACGTGCTCGTGTGGTATAATGATTTCTAAAAATAATAACCAAATGGTTGCGTGTAAAAAGCTTTTATCCACCTCTCGTGGAAAAGACAAATTCCTGCCGATTCAACACGAAGCGGGTCAAGTTTGAACTACAGATACTTCATAGTTTGCTAATGATTTTTTGAAAAAATAATTTCTAGGTACAAAAATATCTATTTAATCAAAGAAACATCAAAAGTTTTTTCCAAAATTCAACCACTAGCTAGGAACGGTCATGCCCGCCGTTTTGACCGCATTTTGAAATGGGCATGAAAAATTCAAAAAATCAAAAAATTGGAAAACCTTCACATTGTGTCATTATATGTGACCAAGTTATGAGGAAAAATAATAAACTTGTAATACGGCAATTATTTTAAAAAAGTGTTCTTAGAAATGAGCGATCATGTGTGAAGATTCATGGCTTTCAAGCCAAATGATCAATCTTATGGCCACATTCATGGCATAGTTATCTCAAATGATCTCATATTGTGCACAAGGGTGCATATTGGAATGACAAACAATGTTGCCTAAGAAAAGTTTCATTTTCTTTGGACAGAAAATTCATTTTCCATTTTTCGAGTGCCGAAAATGAGTTCTTTTGTGAAGGACCTACCGTATATTTGTTGCAAAATTTGACCAAAGAAATTTTATAAAATACTAGGCCATATATAATGTACAATTGACCAAATGGTTGGGTGTAAAAAATTTTGATCCACCTCTAGTGAAAAAGACAAATTTATGTCGATTCAGTAGGAAGTGGGTCAAATTTGAACTGCAGCTCCCTCATAGTTTCCTCTTTATTTTTTCCAAAAATCATTTCTAGGTACATAAGTATCTATTTAATAAGAGAAACACCAAAAAAAATTCAATATTCAACCCCTAGCTAGGAACGGTCATGCCCGTCGTTTTGACCGCATATTGAACCGGGCATGAAAAGTGAAAAAATCAAAAAACTGCAAAACCTTCGAATTGTGTCATTATATGTGACCAATTTACCAGGAAAAATAATAAACTTGTAATATAGTAATTATTTTTAAAAAGCGTTCTCAGAAATGAGCGATCATGTGTGAAGATTCGTGGCTTTCAAGCCAAATGATCAATCTTATGGCCACATTCATGGCATAGTTTGCTCAAATGATCTCATATTGTGCACAAGGGTGCATATTGGAATGACAAACAATGTTGCCTAAGAAAAGATTCATTTTCTTTGGACGGAAAATTCATTTTCCATTTTTCGAGTGCCGAAAATGAGTTTTTTTGTGAAGGACCTACCATATATTTGTTGCAAAATTGGACCAAACCAATTTTATAAAATACTAGGCCATATATAACGTACATTTGACCAAATGGTTGGGTGTAAAAAGTTTTGATCCACCTCTCGTGAAAAAGACAAATATCTGTCGATTCAGTAGGAAGCGGGTCAAATTTGAACTACGGCTCCCTCATAGTTTCCTCTTTATTTTTTCCAAAAATCATTTCTAGGTACATAAGTATCTATTTCAAAAGAGAAACACCAAAAGTTTTTCAATATTCCACCCCTAGCTAGGAACGGTCATGCCCGCCATTTTGACCGCATTTTGAAACGGGCATGAAAAATTGGAAAAAAAAATGTGCAACAACCTTCGCATTGTGTCATTAGATGTGACCAAGTTACCAGGAAAAATAATAAGCTTGTAATACGGCAATTATTTTTAAAAAGTGTTCTCAGAAATGAGCTATGATGTGTGAAGATTCATGGCTTCTAGGCCAAATGATCAATCTTATGGCCACATTCATGGCATAGTTTGCTCAAATGATCTCATATTGTGCACAAGGGTGCATATTGGAATGACAAACAATGTTGCCTAAGAAAAGTTTCATTTTCTTTGGACGGAATATTCATTTTCAATTTATCGAGTGCCGAAAATGAGTTTTTTTGTGAAGGACCTACCATATATTTGTTGCAAAATTGGACCAAACCAATTTTATAAAATACTAGGCCATATATAATGTACAATTGACCAAATGGTTGGGTGTAAAAAGTTTGGATCCACCTCTCGTTAAAAAGACAAATTTCTATCGATTTAGTAGGAAGCGGGTCAAATTTGAATTGCAGCTCCCTCATAGTTTCCTATTTATTTTTTCCAAAAATCATTTCTAGGTACATAAGTATCTATTTCATAAGAGAAACACCAAAAGTTTTTCAATATTCAACCCCTAGCTAGGAACGGTCATGCCCGCTGTTTTGACCGCATTTTGAAACGGGCATGAAAAATTGAAAATAAAATCAAAAAATTGCAAAACCTTCGCATTGTGTCATTATATGTGACCAAGTTACCAGGAAAAATAATTAACTTGTAATACGGCAATTATTTTTAAAAAATGTTCTCAGAAATTAGCTACCATGTGTGAAGATTCATGGCTTCTAGGACAAATGATTAATCTTGTGGCCACATTCAGGGCATAGTTTGCTCAAATGATCTCATATTGTGCATAAGGGTGCATATTGGAATGACAAACAATGTTTCCTAAGAAAAGTTTCATTTTCTTTGGATGGAAAATTCATTTTCCATTTTTCGAGTGTCGAAAATAAGGTTTTTTGTGAATGACCTACCATATATTTGTTGCAAAAATGGACCAAACCAATTTTATAAAACACTAGGCCATATATAATGTACAATTGACCAAATGGTTGGGTGTAAAAAGTTTTGATCCACCTCTCGTGAAAAAGACAAATTTCTATCGATTCAGTGGGAAGCGGGTCAAATTTGAACTGCAGCTCCCTCATAGTTTCCTCTTTATTTTTTCCAAAAATCATTTCTAGGTACATAAGTATCTATTTAATAAGAGAAACACCAAATTTTTTTCAATATTCAACCCCTAGCTAGGAACGGTCATGCCTGCCGTTTTGACCGCATTTTGAAACGGGCATGAAAAATTGAAAAAAAAATAAAAAAAATTGCAAAACCTTCGCATTGTGTCATTATATGTGACCAAGTTACCAGGAAAAGTAATAAACTTGTAATACGGCAATTATTTTTAAAAAGTGCTTGTCAGAAATGAGCTATCATGTATGAAGATTCATGGCTTCTAGGCCAAATGATCAATCTTATGGTCACATTCATGGCATAGTTTGCTCAAATGATCTCATATTGTGCACAAGGGTGCATATTGGAATGACAAACAATGTTACCTAAGAAAAGTTTCATTTTCTTTGGACGGAAAATTCATTTTCCATTTTTCGAGTGCCGAAAATGAGTTTTTTGTGAATAACCTACCATATATTTGTTGCAAAATTGGACCAAACCAATTTTTTAAAATACTAGGCCATATATAATGTACAATTGACCAAATGGTTGGGTGTAAAAAGTTTTGATCCACCTTTCGTGAAAAAGACAAATTTCTGTCGATTCAGTAGGAATCGGGTCAAATTTGAACTGCAACTCCCTCATAGTTTCCTCTTTATTTTTTCCAAAAATCATTTCTAGGTACATAAGTATCTATTTCATAAGAGAAACACCAAAAGTTTTTCAATATTCAACCCCTAGCTAGGAACGGTCATGCCCGCCGTTTTGACCGCATTTTGAAACGGACATGAAAAATTGAAAAAAAAATCAAAAAATTGCGAAACAAATTATACATTTAGAAAATCTTGTTTTGTTATCTACTTTTCCATATATATATTGTAAAATTTCCATATATACGTACTGATGACTATTTTTTCATACACATGAAACATTTTTATACATATCTAATATTATTTATGATTAGCATTTTCATATGCATGAAACTTTTCAAATACACACATTTAGTTTTTTAAACACATGATTACATTTTTTTGGAAATACGTATTAACATTAACATTTTTTTGAATTACATGTTTAGTTTTCTAATTGCTAAACCATATAGCAAGATTCACGAAGGAGTTCATTATTTTCCTATTCTTATGATTTTATATTGTTTAATTGGTTTCGAGATTTTTCTATAAGGAAAAACCTTTTTAGAGTTATACAATGAAAAACTTGTTATTTTCCCAATTTTTTTCGTTGGGCCGAATATATGTTTTTTTTGAGAAATATGATGGCATCTCACGTTTATTCCTGGATGGGCCAAGGCCTACATGGCACACGAAAATTTTAGAAGAAAAAATGAGGTGGCCTCGTTCCACCGAGGCCCAAGCCCACCTGGCACGACACCTTAAGTACCAATGCATCCACGTTCACAACCTCATGACCATTTATATTGGTCGTAATCAGGTAGAAATAAGGTCGTCGACCACTGTTGTCTGCTTTATGACCATTTGGTGTAAGGCAATTTCAGGGTTCGAGCCCTTCCTAGCGAATGGCCGTGGATTTACGACCAATTCAGCTGGGGTCACTAAGAGAAGGTCACAAGTTAACATATTTCTTGTAGTGAAAGCAAAAAACACGCAGAAAACAACAACTGGCACTAGGCACTGGGTCAATAGGTTAGTGCTCAAAAATATTATAAATTGGTAAATAATGACCCAAAAAGTATCCTAGAATGATAATATATCAGCATGGAACAATCAAAAATGATAGATACGTTGCAGACGTATCAGGCATCATCGACGTCGAGAACAAATTCCTATGAAAACAAATTCCTATGCGAGAATTTTCATTTTATTATGCTACTCATATTTAATAAACTTTTACAACTAGAATTTTCACTAATCTAATAGATGTTTATGTGTTAACATTCTTTTACATTCTCTAACAAATTCCTAATAGATGTTTTTATGAAAACAACTATGAAAACAGCTATGAAAACAACTCTAACAAATTCCTATGAAAACAACTATGTGTTAACATTCTTTTATATTTATGTGTTAACCTAATAGATGATTTTACTAAATTAATTGCTCAAATTATCTAATGGGCGGTGACGTGAGGGGCGGCGGCGGCGCTGCGAAGGGCGGAGGCGACGGGGACAAAGGGAGGGGGAGAGGGGAGGGCCCTTACCGGCGTTGCCGAGGAGAGGGGCAGCGAGGCTCGGAGGAGACCGGCGAGGAGGAGGTCGGAGACGAGAAGCGGCGACGGCGACGGCGTCGGGGAGAATTTGGCAGCCTGGCGGCGTCGTTTCTGATCCTTTTCCCGGGCGGTGGCTGGCACCGGGAGAAGAGGGAGTTATATATGGGAGACCTTTAGTCCCGGTTCTAGCCACGAACCGAGACTAAAGGTCCTTTAGTCCCGGCTCCAGCCACCAGCCGGGACTAAAGGTCCTTTAGTCCCGGCTCCAGCCACCAGCCGGGACTAAAGGGGGGGGAGCCACCAACCGGGACAAAAGGTCCCAACCGGGACTAAAGGTTGATTTTCTCTTTTGTGTTTTTCTTTTTCTAAACAGAATAGTTTCTGTTTTTTGATTTTGAATAAATGTTAGAATATTTAGT
Source organism: Elymus sibiricus (assembly GCA_039707655.1). Taxonomy (NCBI): domain Eukaryota; kingdom Viridiplantae; phylum Streptophyta; class Magnoliopsida; order Poales; family Poaceae; genus Elymus; species Elymus sibiricus. The sequence goes on from CM077675.1 coordinate 434,106,626, forward strand.
GTTTTTGAATGAATCTTTTTACTTTAGGTCAAAAAAATATAAACTTTCTGTTAGTGCGAGTAGTTTTCAAATTTGAATTCTTTGAAATTTGTGTGAATCACTAGTTTGTGAATAACTTTAGTTTTAAAATAGATTTTTTAGAGATTCTTTTTCCTGCAGTTCAATATTAGTATGTTTTATCAATATGATCAATTTGGGATTTTTTAGGATATTTTAAATAGGTGTTTTAATCAAAAACAGATTATGTTTAACTCTTTTAGTTTTATACCTTTTTCCTTTCTTTCTGTTTTTAGGAATTTTTAGGATATTTTAGTTTCTGTTTTCTTGTTATTGTTTTGCCAAATTATATTATGTTTCTGTTCTTCAACATGAGGATTTTTAATTTTCATTTTGAATAAATTATTTGAGAGATTCAATTTTACAGACTGAAATTAATTCTTGTAAAATGCATAACAACTTGAAAACTAAACCAAATGAGTTGGACATAATTGCATTGATTAACTCCTCACAAATTATGTTTCAAATGCCAAAATGCCCTAGATCTTACAAAGATTCCCTCCGGTTTGTCCGAAGTGGGACTTTCCAGCTATAAGTCCGGAAACTGATCACTAGAGAGAAAGTGATGATGGTGAAGCCTGTCACATCCCAGATTGTGATCCTGGGGTATTGAACATTTTCTTCGCGTGTGTCCCTTGCTTATGATTGCGTCGTAACCATGGAGAATCTTCATCATTTAACAGGATGCTTGGGTCAGTCTTCACCCTGAAGGGAGGAATTTCATCAAACTTTTCATAATCTTCTGACATGTCTGTCTTGTCCTCCACTCCCATGATGTTTCTTTTCCCTGAAAGAACTATGTGGCTCTTTGGCTCATCGTATGATGTATTCGCTTCCTTATCTTTTCTTTTCCTTGGTTTGCTAGACATGTCCTTCACATAGAAAACCTGTGCCACATCATTGGCTAGGACGAATGGTTCCTCTGTGTACCCAAGATTGTTGAGATCCACTATTGTCATTCCGTACTGCGGGTCTACCTTTACCCTGCCTCTTGTCAGATTGACCCATTTGCACCGAAACAAAGGGACCATAAAATCACGTCCATAGTCAAGTTCCCATATTTCCTCTATGTATCCATAATATGTGACATTTTCCCTATTGTTGTTTGTTGCATCAAAGCGGACACCACTGTTTTGGTTGGTGCTCTTTTTATCTTGGGCGATCGTGTAAAATGTATTCCCATTTATCTCGTACCCTTGGAAAGTCAATACAGTCGAAGATGGTGTCTTGGCCAATAAGTAAAACTCATCTCCCACAGCGTTGTTATTCATGAGATGTGTTTGCAACCAACCACCGAAAGTCGACATGTGTGTATGTTTAATCTAGGGGTCAGACTGCTCCGGGTTCTTGGAGCGTACAATATCCATGTGTTCCTCGATGTACGGAGCCACCAAGGTGGAATTTTGTAGAACTGTGTAGTGTGCTTGAGTGAAAGAATGCCCGTCCATACATATTACTACTTTCTTTCCTAGCGTGCCTTTTCCACTCAGTCTCCCCTCATGCCGCGATTCAGGAACACCAATCGACTTAAGGTCAGGAATAAAGTCAACACAAAACTCAATAACCTCCTCTGTTTCATGGCCCTTGGAGATGCTTCCTTCTAGCCTAGCACGGTTATGAACATATTTATTTAAGACTCCCATGAACCTCTCAAAGGGGAACATATTGTGTAGAAATACAGGACCCAGAATGGTAATCTCTTCGACTAGGTGGACTAGGATGTGCGTCATAATATTGAAGAAGGATGGTGGGAACACCAACCCGAAACTGATAAGACATTGGAGCAAATCATTCTTTAACCTTGGTAGGATTTCTGGATCGATTACCTTCTGAGAAATTGCATTGAAGAATGCACATAGCTTCACAATGGCTAATCGAGCATTTTCCGGTAGAAGCCCCCTCAATGCAACCGGAAGTAATTGCGTCATGATCACGTGGCACTCATGAGGCTTTAGGTTTTGGAAGTTTTTCTCTGCCATATTTATTATTCCCTTTATATTCGACGAGAAGCCAGACGGGACCTTCATACTGAGCAGGCATTCAAAAAAGATTTCCTTCTCTTCTTTGGTAAGAGCGTAGCTGGTAGGACCTTGATACTGCTTTGGATGCATGCCGTCTTTTTCGTTCATACGTTGCTGGTCCTGTCGTGCCTCCGGTGTATCTTTTGTCTTCCCATACACGCCCAAGAAGCCTCGTAGGTTCACGCAAAGATTCTTCATCCCGTGCATCACATCCATTGAAGAGCGGACCTCTAGGACTTTCCAATAGGGTAGGTCCCAAAATATAGATCTCTTCTTCCACATGGGTGCGTGTCCGTCAGTGTCATTCGGAACAGATTGTCCGCCAGGACCCTTTCCAAAGATTACTTTTAAATCCTTGACCATATCAAGTATATGATCACCAGTACGATGGTCAAGCTTCTTCCGTTGTTCTGCCTCACCTTTGAAATGCTTGCCTTTCTTTCTTAAGGGATGCTTGGTTGTAAGAAATCGACGATGTCCCAGGTACACATTCTTCTTACATTTATCCAAATATATACTTTTAGTCTCATCAAAACAGTGCGTGCATGCATTGTATCCCTTGTTTTTCTGTCCAGAAAGGTTACTAAGAGCAGGCCAATCATTGATGGTACAAACAGCAACGCTTGTAGGTCAAATTCCTCCTATTTGTGCTCATTCCACACACGTACACCTTTTAAATCCCACAACTGTAAAAGTTCTTCAACTAATGGCCTTAGGTACACATCAATGTCGTTGCCGGGTTGCTTAGGGCCTTGGCACTACACCACGGTAGAGCTTACGTGACACACCAATGTGTCGGCATAGGGTACTTTTGCCGACACATAAGTTGTAGCTAACACCAATGCTAACAGAAGATGAAAGAGTCGGAGGACTTGCTGTGGGCAAAGGTATTGCCGACAGTTGTTAACTTCCCGACACTTTTTTAGTAGGCATACACCCTACCTACGCCGACAGATGGTATGTCCACATACACCCTACCTACGCCGACACTTTATCACACAACATACACCCTACTTATGCCGATAGATAGTCTGTCCACATACACCCTACCTATCCTGACACTTTATTAGCCACGCACACCATATCTATGCCAACAGATAGTCTATCAACATACACCCTACCTACACCGACAGATATTACCTTTGCCAACAGATAAATTGTTGGTAAAGTGATGTGCAGCCAAAACAATATATATACAAGCTCTAAACAGATTCAGTTATTATCCTCACATCCACAAGCAGGTTCAAGATGAACACATACTGTACAACAATGAAAACATGTTCACAAACATGCATATACATTGAACCCAAGTAGAGAAACACATCAATCTTGACAAGGCATAATTTTGACCATCTTAACAATCACCCAGAACACACTAGTCACAAAAAGATGAGCACTATTTGCTAGTATGAGCAAAGTACACTGCCTAGCAAAGTGGTTAGAGAAAAAGTTGGCGAGTAGCTTGTTGTTTGTCAGCACTCTAGATGATTTTCTCTTGGCCGTCAAGTTTGGATTGATTGCTTCCGACCATCATGCTTTATCAGCGTTCTCTTCATCACATAATGTTTTGCGTCTCCAGTTTTTGGCCTCTTGTTGTTGTTGTTGGCCCCCATGATTAGATAGTTTGCTTCGAACCTTCATGCTTTGTGTCATTCTTTTCTAAAACCAAAGATAATAGCTTCTTTTCCTTGTAGACATTTCTGAAATAAGATGCACATATGGTTAAAAATTCAGAATACAAAATTTATTTATAAATAGTAGCCATGAATTCCTTATCCAAAATTTTCAATTAAATCAGGAGCAAAAAAAATAACATCAGCACCATTCCTACGTCGTGCTGGAGCCGTGCATGCCACTTTCTCTAACTATGGTTTAAATTTAAATGTAACTTGGGTACATTTTCGTTTTAGTTTCTTAACTTTCAGGTTCAGGTAGAAATAAAAGTTATCAATCACTTTCTTGGACAGAAGTGATCACCTAAGTCCCAGGCATTTGATCCATAATTTTGGATGAACATAACTTTACAGTTCCACCAGAATTACGATAGATCAACAGATGAGTGGATCTTCTGTCTACTTACATCCTCACTTATTAGGTGAATTATGTCTCTAATTTTAGTATGTACAGTTGGTCAGCAACACACATAAATATGGGTCTCAATCGAAGTCTGATCAATACATTAACAACCATACAATCAAAATGCGCTAACGCCACACTTGACTTGTGAAAGTATCTAGATTTTCTAGCTGGTCTTCCAAGTTTCTTATTCCAGTACATGGGTCACCTTCAGATATCTTTGTAACATATGTTACCATGATCATTATTCATTAACAATGGAACACAAGTACTTATTAATGTAATTTTATTTTCAAGGTGGCACTACTTGATTCCAAAAATGTCCGTCAATACTTATTAGCTAACAAAAACTACAACAGTGAACTACAGACTAATTAGCTTATCTGCAAGACTATCCACGTATGTTGTTCATTTCAGTTAGAAGGCAATCTCTGGAAAATAAGAAAAAAAATGCTAACATACCTTCTTGTAGGCCTGCCAGGAGAAGCCTCGGCGCGGCGACCAGCTGCCGAGCGAGAGCATGTCCAGCCTGGTGGCTGTTGCTGAAGTGTCAAATTGTTCCTGGCCATGTTGGTCTACGCTGCGGCTGGTGTGAGCTGTATCAATTTGAGTGGTGGCGGCCTGCATGCGACCACGGGACCAACTAACAAACAATGGAAAGGTGCGAAACAGCCACGGTAGCTTCACCTCTGATTTTCCTAGCAAAAACAAAGGTGAGGAAAACCTTGGGAAGCCACAAGAGGGCACTTTGCTTGGCAAATCTCTCGAAAATGATCAGCAGAATCAGGGGCTTGCCTACAAAGAGCAAAGAAACAAAGCTAGAGGCCTGCTACTATTAACAAAGCATGCTAGTATTGGAAGTGTTAGTTACAAAAAAAAGCTAGAAGCAACATTCTGCACCTTTATTTGAGACTTCCTTCAGAAACCGTTGAAACTATCGAGAGGCATTTCCACCAGCGTTGTTATGCCACCTCAAATAGAGTAATTTGCAGTTAGCTCAATCTTAATCCAAGTCAAATAAAAAGAGAACATTCAGTAACTAATCCAACACAAAATTGTAAGCATAAATAGATTTTTTCAGCTCTATCCAATGTCAATAAAATGCTTCAGGGAGTTTGCATGAACCGCATGCAACTAAACAACACAAAATACGGCATCTCTTCATCCAATGGAGGAAACCAAATCAATTACCTGTAGATAATTTGTTAAGACGGATGTTGTGACCGCAAAGAAGGGACTCCTAAGGTGACGTCGTTGTCCTGATGCCGTTTCAGTCCTCATATGCCACAAAAACAAATATTTAGCAACAACAATAAGGAAAGGGAAGCACCATTCTACTGGAGCAGTGCTTAGAAGCATCTGAACAAATATCAGTATTGCAAAATTGATATAAACATACAACATGCATGTATGTACACATACAGACTATATGCAAGCATTTTTTTGCATCATCTTGCAGATTTACCCATACACACAGTTAGGAAAAAATCAAAGCAATTGGATAGGAAACACAAAGTAATACAGCAGGTCCATGCAGGTGGGGGGAGGGGGCTGGAGTCGTCCGGGGGAGTGGGCGCCGCCATGCGGCTGGCCGTCGACCCGCGCGCGCGCCGGTGGGGGAGCTGACCTGTGCTTCGGGGGCGCCTCGGGATGCGGGGACGGACAGCGACACTGGCCTTGGTGGGGCGCGGGGCCTGTGGGGGTGCGCAGCACCGCGGGGCTTGGGGTGGCACGGGGGGGCAGCTCGGTGCTTGCGTGGCGGGCGAGGGCTCGCCTGCGCATCTGGCCGACGAGGGTGGGGGTGGGGGGGTGGGGGGCTCGCGGGCGGGCGGGTCTTACCCGGCGGAGGCGGCGGGCAGGCTGGATCCAGCGCCAGCGCGAGGGCGGCGGTGGCGAGAGTGGGCAGCAGGGCTTCGATTTGGGAAGTTTGGCACAGGGAAGGATATTTTGCACCGGGATACTTTACACGAACCGGCGAAAATTTCGCTTGCGCGCCGAAATCGTCCGCCAATTTTCTTATCTTTGGACTACTGACACGTGTCCACCTATGCCGACACTTAATCCGATTCCATACATCCTACATACACCAACACATTTTAGGTTGTTATAAATACGTACCTACGCCGACAAAAAATCTGGCAAGGGCCACACCTATGCCGACACATAGCACGTCATTAGGTAATTACTGACACACACATTGTCGCTTAGTGGTTCCTGACACTTAGTGTGTCAAGAGTGTTGTACCTTTGCCGACACTTGATATGAAGACAAAAGTTAAAAGTTACGCTGACACTTACTTTGTGAGGATTAGTGGATCTTTGCCCACAGAAGTGTGTCACCTAAGCTCTACCGTGGTGTAGTGTGGATGAGCACTAGCATCATAATGAACTTCCGCTTCATGCACAACCAAGGAGGAAGGTTATATATACATGGAGTCACAGGCCAGGTGCTATGATTGCTGTTCTGCTCCCCAAAAGGATTAATGCCATCTGCACTTATACCAAACCATAAGTTCTTTGCGTCATCTGCAAAGTCCGGCCACTCTCTCTTGATTTTTCTCCACTGCGACCCATCAGCGGGTGCTCTCAACATCCCGTCTTTCTTACGATCTTCTTTGTGCCATCGCAATAACTTGGCATGCTCTTTGTTTTGGAACAAATATTTCAACCGTGGTATTATAGAAGCATACCACATCACCTTGGCAGGAATCCTCTTGTTGGGGCGCTCGCCCTCAACATCACCAGGGTCATGGCGGCTGATCTTATAGCGCAATGCACCGCATACCGGGCATGCATTCAAATTCTCGTACTCACCGCGGTAGAGGATGTAGTCATTAGGGCATGCATGTATCTTCTGCACCTCTAATCATAGAGGGCAGACAACCTTCTTTGCTTCGTACGTACTGTCGGCCAATTCGTTGTCCTTGGAAGCATCTTCTTTAACATTTTCAGCAACTTTTCAAACCCCTTGTCAGATACACCTTTCTCTGCCTTCCATTGCAGCAATTCTAGTGTGGTACCCAGTTTTTTCTTGTCATCTTCGCAATTTGGGTACAACAATTTTTTGTGATCCTCTAACATGTGCTGCAACTTCAACTTCTCCTTTTCACTTACGCAGTTTCTCTTTGCACCAGCAATGGCTGACCAAGATCATCAGCGGGCTCATCTGATGCCTCTTCTTTGGCTTCTTCCCCCCATTGCAGTACCATCATATTCAGGGAACCCAGGAAAGTTGTCATCATCCTCTTCTTCATTGTCTTCCATTATAACCCCTCTTTCTCTGTGCTTGGTCCAACAGTTATAGCCGGACATGAAACCGGACTAAAGTAGGTGGCTGTGAAGGACTTTTGAGGTAGAGTAATTATTATCATTCTTACAGACACCACATGGACACCACATAAAACTTTTCTGCTTGTTTACCTCAGCCTCATGCAGAAAACTATGCACGCCATTAATGCACTGGGGAGAGCGTCGGTCATCGTACATACATTGTCAGCTCATCTTTATTACACAACATCGAAGTGACTAAATTAATACAAGTTCATACACACTTATTCTCATAAAACAACATACAACTATCTAGTTCTAAAGCATTTAAATGCAACAACAATTGCGATCAAAATCGCAACTAAGGTAATAATCTATCCAACAGCATAATGATACCAAGCCTCTTTATTAATGCCATATTTTCTAATCTTTTTAATCTTCAAGCACATTGCATCCATCTTGATCTTGTGATCATCGACGACATCGGCGACATACAACTCCAATTTCATCTTCTCTTCTTCAATTCTTTTCAATTTTTCTTTCAAATAATCGTTTTCTTTTTCAACTAAATTTAACTTCTCGACAAGAGGGTCGGTTGCTATTTCCGGTTCACATACCTCCTAGATAAAAATATCTATGTCAACTTGATGGGCAAATTGTCATAAACACGAAATGAAACAAAATAGTTATAAAAGATAATATACCACATCCGAATCATAAACCGGACAAGGGCCGACGGGGACGGATATCAAAACCATGGCACTATATATAACAAAAAATCATACAAGTAAGAAAACTATACAAGTAACTATCTAAATAAGATTTTTTTTACAAAAAGGATAAGAACAAGAGGCTCACCAAGGTGGTGCTGGCGACGGGAAGGCGCGGGCGATCGACGGCGGTGAGGACGAGGACGGGGACGGGAAGGCACTAAGTAAACCACACCTACACATATGCAAACTAAGAAGTTAATTTAAGCTCAAATTGCATATAAATCAAATAAACTCCCACATAATTACTCCCAAACTAAAACCCACAAATCACTATACTTATAGAGCATGAAAAGAGCTAAACTAGCAATGAGAGATGAAAGGATGAAGTTCCTAACCTTGTAGAACCCTTGGATAGATGGGGTGCCTCCAATATGTTGACAAATCTTGGCAAAAATGGATGATGAACTCGAGCTATAGGAGAAGGAAACAGGAAGAAGAGAAAGGAAAGCTTGAGCTCGGGGTGGAAGAAGCATCTATATATAGGGATATCAACAGGGACTAAAGGTCTATCTCTAGTCCCGGTTGGTGATACCTACCGAGACTAAAGGGGATCGCAGGGGCCCCAGCCTGACGCAACCCTGCCACAACCCTTTAGTCCCGATTGGTATCACCAACCGGGACTAGAAGTCCCATTTGAACCGGGACTAAAGGTGGCCTTTCCCCCGTCCGCTCCTAGCCGTTGGAACCGGGACTAATGGTCACACTAGTCCTGGTCCCAAACCCGACCGGGACTAATGCTCCGGACGAAATGTCCGTTTTCTACTAGTGAGCCGTTACCGTCCGGGTAGTATCTCAGATACCATCGATGCCCACTGACAGCGAACGTCTTAGACTTGATAAATTTGCCGTTGCCAAGCCCCTTGGTGAAGGAGTAACCGTCGATGCGGAGGATATGCGAGCCGACGGCATGGGCGACAATGGCCGACGCAATCAGCGATGAATCGCCGCTGATGGACATGGTGAGTCTATTACTGTATACTGGAGTACTAGGTACTAGCAGGCTAGCAGCAACGGGAGATGGAGAGTTGGAGACTGGTAGTTGCAGGTGAGAGAGAGCGCCGCAGTTTTTTTTTGAGACAAACTCCTAAGCTTTTATTCCTCTGTCACAATGTTTACAGAGAGAGCCCTGCAGGTTGTCTTATATACTGGTATTTTGCATTCATTAGGCCCATCACACGAGCAGTCGAGCCCGCCGCAACTGATCCACCAGTTCCCACGCGGCATGCAGCATGGACGTGGACCTTGGCGTAACTGGATGGCGGGGCCTTTGGGTGCTGGGCTGTTGTTCCAACTCCCGCCTGTTGTATCGGAACCGAAGATGTTCATTGATCAACTTAAGCTCTTCAATATGTTGAGAGACAAAGCCTTGAATTGCTCGTGGACTTTGGAACACCCCTTCGTGGATTACCTTTCGGCGAGCCCCTCAGATCGCCCGTAGGGTCACCGAAGTTTTACAAAGAGTTCATGCGATATAGATTCTAGTATACCTACTGGCGATGAGCGGGCGAGCGAACGAAATCCACGTTAGCTAGCGAGGAATGAGCTAACTGGGCCACATTCAATGTCAGCTATTGTTCGGGTGCTAAAGGTTCCAATATGTTTTTTCGAAGAGCTAAAGGTGCCAATTAGGAAGTCTCGGCAGGGAGCTCCTATCGGGCGCTTCAGGCGCCTGAACTCCTCCGTGGCGCTCGCTACCGCGCTCAGTTGGGCCGGCCCATGAAACAGCAGAGCAGGGAACGCAAAAAACAAGGAAAATATAGATCTTGCAGGTCTGGAACTCACGACTTGGAGTTCACGTGCGAGTCCCACTAGCCACTCGAACTACCAGCAGTTTGTGTTTAGTAACATCTGCACAAAACCATCTATTGTATCGCTAAAATTGTTTTAAATTATTTGCGAAAAAGTTCATTGAATTTGAAAAATCTTCATGTATTTTGAAAACAGCAATCAATGAATTTGAAAAAAGTTCATCGGATTTGAGAAAGGTTCATCACATCTGAAAAAACAAACTTGTCAAATTTGAAAAAAAGTTCGACGATTTTGAAAAAGTTCATCGAAATTGAATTTTTTTAAATGGATTTAAAAAAATTCATCAGATCTGAAAATAGTTCATCAAATTTGAAAAAAAAATCATCGAATTTGAAAAATGTTCATCGAACCCTAAAAAATGTTCAACGAAATTAAGAAAAAAATGATTTTCGAAAAATATTCATCCAATTTGAAAAAAGTTTATCAAGTTTTAAAAAAATTCACCAAATTTGAAAAAAAGTTCATTGAAATTGAAAAATGTTCGTCTATTTTGGAAAGAACAATCAATGAATCTGAAAAAAGTTCATCAGATTTGAGAAAAGGTTCACCAAATCTCGAAAAAAAAACTCGTCAAATTTGGAAAAAAAAATCGACGATTTTGAAAAAGTTCATCGAAATTGAAAAAATTAATGGATTTTAAAAAAAAGTTCGTCGGATCAGAAAATAGTTCATCGAATTTGAAAAAAAGTTCATGGAATTTGAAAAAAGTTCATCGAACTTGAAAAATGTTCTACGAAATTAAGAAAAAATTGATTTTGGAAAATTTCATCCAGTTTGAAAAAAGTTCACATTTTTTTAAAAAAAAATCATTGAATTTGAAAAAACGTACTTCAAATTTGAAAAAAAGTTCAACAATTTTTTTTATAAAAATTCATGAATTTGAAACAAAGTCATCTAACGAGAAAGAAGAAGGAAAAAAAGGAAAGAGAAAAAAAAAAGAAACGGAAAAAAAGGAAAAGGGAACAAAGGAAGGAAGTAATAAGAAAAGAGGAAAAAAGTTGACAGCTAACGCATCAGCAAACGTGGCGTGATCATTTCCGCGGCTTACCCTGATGCCCGAGGTCGCCGGTTCGATCCCCCAGTTTTGCTCTCCTTTTTAGCTTTTGAAAACGCGAAGATGGGCCGGCCTGGTGCGGGAGCGCTATAGGCGCCCGTTTGCAAAAATGCATGGAAACGGGCGCCTATAGCGCCAAATAGGAAACGCCGTCTCGGCAAACCATACGGAGCAAACACCCCTCGTTCACTAATCTATGTGGGCTGCTGGACCATTATCTCCACCCACCGGTTTGATGGTTCCTATCAGTTTACTGGGCTAAGTTTTCAATGGTTTTTCTCCACCAGTTTTCTTTTGTGTTTCCTTTTTTCCAAATTTGCAAAGCTTTTCTAATCCATGACCTTCTAGAAATTCATGGATTTATTTATATTCACATTTTTTACAAATTTGTGATATTTTTTCAAATTCATGATTTTTTCAAATTCTGTGAACTTCTTTTAAATTTATGAACTTTCCTCATATATTGAATTTTTTATTTTCGCAAACTTTTTCCAAATTATAACTTTTTTGAACCTTGCAAACTTTTTTCAAATGGTGTAATTATTTGAAAATCCATGAACTTCTTCAAGTCAACTAGGTTACCTTTTTTTGTCTATTTAGGTTTGAGTCCTACTCAGAAATGCAAGGTGATGACGGCTTTCTTAAGATGGAATAGTTTTCTCCCCGCCTAGCCTCTTTCACGCGGTGTCGGGGAACATCAAACCAGTGAAGACGCAAGGCCCTAATAGATGCATCAGCGTGGGCTGCTCCTATTATATCGTTCACCTATTGTGGAATCAGATCCATCCATGATTGGACGCTCCTTCATCGGCTATCACGCATGACATATCGAGAGCCAAAAAGGAAAGAAGCTTATGCATGGAAAGAAAGAAGCTTATGCATGGATCGGGACGCAGAAATGGATGGTCAAATAAGGGGGCGTACTCATAGTTTAAAAGACCGGACCGGGAAAAAATGGAACCAACAGCCTCAGCGGTTTTAAGCTAATAAGACCATTCTGCAATTGGACGGGGAGAAAACCGGTCATTTCGGAGGTTTTTTGAAAAAAAAAACGGTGAATAAACCAGGACTTTGAACCGGAAAAACCAGGAAAAATGATTACCAAAATTTGGGAGAAGTGGCATTCATTCCCAGGACGCGTGGAGTAGGAATTGTGTGTTCATGGCCCAATAACCAACTAGGTAATTTCATTTAACCATTGTTTAATACTATATTAGCATACATAAATATTACTAAAAACATTACTTGATGTTAAAAAACGGACAATGAACCAGTGAACCGGCAGTCCAACCGGTAAAAATCTGAACCGACAGGCTCATCGGTTTGATCTCCGGTTCGGTCTTTTAAACTATGGGCGTGCTACTGCCACACCTTTTCTGGTCGAACAGGACGTGCTTCAGTATTCAAATCAAGCCACCTTGTTTACAAACGTCTCCAGCACAGGTTGATTCGTATAAAGAATTCACAAGCAGCCATAGCAAATGCAAAGCACTGGAGACGCCATAATTGACGAAGATCACAATGAACTTGGCATAGGTAGGTCGTAATCATGGCAAGAACAACATTAGTAATCATGATAGGTACTCCTCAGCATCGGCACTCATCAAATGGCACGCGCGCAGGCATCTGGACAAGCGAGTCTTGATCTCCGGCGACTTCAAGAACCAAATCCAACCCCTCGTCAGCCGTTTCACATATCCCGCTTCATGACGGGACGATAAACTTCGGAGACCGGGATGGCCTTGGTGAAGATCTCCTTTACCACGATGATATCGCACCTGATAACGAAAGCGTCGTCCTTGAGATAACCACATCGCTCCAGCTCGCTCCTCTCGATGAGACCAACCCCCGTCGTCGAAGTCGAAGTGTCTCTGCCCGAAAAGGTATTTTGGCCGGCACGGCGGGACGCTGTACTGCGGCCTTGGATTCCCATCATGGTCGAGCAGGCTAATCGTGTATTTGGCCTCCACTTTATCGGCATCAACGTCAACAAGCTTCAGAAAAATGCATATCTCACCGGAGTCGTGGCGGTTCGGACTGTCGGGGTAGTAGTGCAAGCACCAGCGGTACCCTCCGGCGGCAAACGTCTCGGACGCGATGTGTGTGCCGTTGCCGATCCCCTTTGTGCAGGAGTAGCCGTCGATGCGGAGGATGTGCGACCCGGATCCGACGACCGGGGCGACTATTGCGGACGCGGTCACCGTGGTCGACCCGCCGCCGCTGGCACCGATGGCAAATCCGTTGGACATGTCGTTTGAGCAGTGGATGGCAGCATCCGGGGAGACAGACGAGCGTGAGACTGAGACGGAGCCCACGAGGTGGTAGGTGGCAGTAGCTGAAGATGGAGAATGGCATACGAGCACGAGACGGAGCCCTCGAGGTTCCTATATACTGTGATGCCGTAGATTCAATAGAGTTTTACTCACGAGCATGACACGACAATTTGGGCGGCTGGCGTCGATCCGCCGGTCGAGGCACGCGCACGCACGCCCATATAGCAGCTCATCAGTTTGAGCTCCTCCTCGCGGCTTCGGGTTGATCTATCTAACTAGTATGATGCATGTCAACTAGGTATTTTTCATAAGGTGATATATAATTAAATGAGAAAGAAAACGGTTGGTATGACAATAAATATAACCATCTATGATACTACTATATGATATTATGCATTAGAAAGGTAGTGTCATACATTAGTATCATAGTATACATGATGCTAAGTTATGATACTACCCATTAGGACCAGCCTCGGGCCCCACTCCAGCTCATCAGTACTCGATTCACACGAAAGCCTCCTCATCGGGCCGCAGCCCATTAGCTCGCTCTGTTTTGTTGTTCGTCTTTATTTCCTAAGGTTTTTCGGGTTGTCTTTTACTGCTAATGCTTTATGTCTCGGTGAAAAATCCGGCTATCATTTTTTTAAAATCAAAAGAAAGTACACCACATTTTAAAAATTTCATGAATTCAAAAACTGTTCGTGATCAAAAAATGTTCGTGAATTTAAAAAAGTCTTCGCATTTAAAAAATAATGGATTTGAATAATTTTAGGATTTAAATAATGTTCCATAATCTAAAAAATAACATTCATGAATTTGAAAGAAGTTTGAATTTTTCTTAAATATCCACAAATTTTAGAAATTATTCATGCATTTCTTTTTCAAATTTGAAAAAATATTAAGAATTTGAAAATCTATTCACAAATGCATTAATTGTTCATGGATTTAAAAATCATTTTAGAAAAAATGAAAATAAGCAATAAAAGGGAAAAAGAAAATTTGCATAGAAAACCAGACAAATAAAGTAGAAACAAAGAAAAAACTGTCCCAGAAAATGGGGAGCCTGCAGGTTCCCTAAATCGGTCGAGGAAAGACTATTATGCGTCGTCCTACGAACCAACGAAGAATGTACCGAAAGAGCTCTTAAGCGTCGAATAGGATATTCCATCATCCGTTGCATGTTGAATCGTTCAAACCCTATGACACATGACCACTGCGACCGAGCCAAGCGGCCATTGCTTTGGTCGGCGTCGCCGGCGCCGTTGCATCGCAATAATTAGCCTCAGCCACAAGCCGCACGCTGTCAAGGAGGCGTAGGAGACCCAACTGCCCAACCACACCGGCTGACGCGACTATCATTAACGCTTTGGCGGGCAGAGAATCAACTTGTTCTCTTTCCTCCTCCACAAGAAAAGCTCTTCTCCTCCCGTCGGCGCCGCCGCCGGTCCGCCCCATCTCCGATGGCCTCTAGGCCATGGAGGTGCGGAGGATCTCGGCCCTCTGCCGGCGGGAGGGACCCCGTTCTCGTTCTTGTTAGATTCAGCGTCTTGGTTGGGGTTGTGTGGCGGCGGCGATATCCCTTAGTAGGAATAATGTCTCCCACGTTCTATCCCCGTCCCGATGGTGTGTCTAGCATCGTCGGAGGGCGTGTGGAGGTTTGTCTCCGTCGGATCTTGCGGGATTCGGTCGGTGCTGGTCTTCGGTGGATCTGTTTGGATCCGGTTTTCGTTCGTCTTTGTTTGGGTGTTTACAGGTTTGATCCTTCTGATCTACGACTTTCTTCATCGGCGATGGTTGCTACTCTGGTGCGCTGGTCCTATGGGGCCTTAGCACGACGACTTCCCGACTGTCTACTACAACAAGGTTTGCCCGGCTTCGGTGAGGGAGGGGCGATGACGGCGGCGCGCCTTCGGCTCGCTCCAGTGCTTGTAGTCGTCGCTAGGTGGTCCACGGACATGGTTGTAATTTTTATTACCTCTGTTGTTCTTTGTACTGCCATGATTGAAGATGAATAGATTGGAAGTTTCTCGCAAAAAAAAAAAACGCTTTGGCGGGCAGCCGCGTGGTTTCTTGCTCCTGTTTTTACGTCATCTGATGGTACGGTTGCCGTCTGGCTGCCCTATTGTACATCATCTGCTGGAACTGCACGTTTGCGATAATGTAAAAAAACTGGTGATTTTAAATACATCTCTTGAAGGAGCGGGCAAGATGTGCCCATGCCGCAACCTATAAGATTTTTTTTTTTAGAACGAAGGCTCAAGTCGAGCCCGGCTTTGAATTAACAAAGCCATCAACCGGCCAGGATTACAACGACCACCAACTCACAGAGACGAAACAAAGAAACAGCTAAAAGGGTACATAGTGCTGGGCAAGCAGCTAATAGGCTTCCTACCATCTACAAGCAAAGATGAAGAATCTAAAGTACAAGAGCAGCTTGAAGACGATGAAGCCCTCCACCGAGTGCAAGCAACCCTGCCGAGACACCAGCAGTCCTTGAGGGGACCCAACTAGCAGGTGAAAGTAACGCTGATAGCTCCATGGGCTCCGGCCAAATCGGAGACGACCTCCTACATCTCCGAAAGGGGCTCCCTAGCCCCTCGCCTGGCACGAGGCGCCGATCCGTCGGACGATGCAAAAGCTCTCCCAAGAGCAAAGGTGTGCAACCGACGCCATGGCCACCCGGAAAGCCAAACCAGAGCACCACCAACACGCGTCGCCGAGCACCACAAGGAAAACATGGCACTGGGAGGGAACCTGCACGCAAGGAGAAGCAAAATGCACGGTGGGACTGCTGATGACAGAGCAGCAATGGAGGGCAGCCACATGACTGAACTTGGAGACCGCGCCATAACCGCAGAAGGCGAACAGGGAACCACCAAGACACCACCAGCTCCAACCATGTCGCCGCCGAACGCCCACCAACCGGACCGAACTCACCACCACCCCATGCTCACCGAAGGCGGCACCTCCATGAAGGTGACGGCGCCACGGGCGTCGCTGCCGCCCAATCCAGAGGGATTTGGGTTTTCACCCCGGTACACGAGCAGGGGAGAGAGGCAAGGGGGAAAGGGATAACCTTGACGGCGCCTACAAGTAGGAGACGGCGCCCTCAGGCGTCGCCGTCGTCGTGGCTGGCAAAGCCAGCCGTGGATTTCTCCAGGCCCCACATCCCCCCACCCCAACCACAGACGCGGCGCCGGCGACCTGGGGCGGCCGGAGACCAGATCTGACAGGGGCCGAAAGGGTTGGGGGCGGAGGCGTCAGATCCGGGGCGGGCGCCCCCGTGGCCACCGCGCCCCACAGCCACCACCCGCCGCCGCCTTGCCACCCGCGCGGCCAAGGGGGACGGCCAGCAACAGCGACGGCCGCTAGCTGAGGTCGACGTCGCTCCACCACCCGAGGCCGCCGCCCCGGCCCCAAAGCCCCCTGCGCGAGACAGGGCGGAGAGATCCTCGCCACCACCCTCCCCGGCGGCCGCGCGGCGTTCCGGCGACCCCCTCCGGTGGTGGCGAGGGAGAGGAGAAGGGGGGAAGGGGTGGCCGGCGGCGGACTAGGGTTGACGCCGCCCGAGTCGCCCCTGCGGGAGCGACGCGGGGGCCGAGGGGGGGGGGAATGGGTTTCTGGTGTAACCTATAAGATTAGGCCGATCCATGGGATACAATGCCGAAAGGCGTAGTCGATGGACAACCGTTCGTTTGTGTTTTAACTAAGAAGATAGAAAGAGATATGGTTACAAAAAGTGCATGTAATCATAACGAACTATCTTTATCTCTATATGAAACACCCTCCTATGATCTAAACTCTACACTTTCCTAAGGTTGAGAGAAGTGGCTACCTTGTATTTCGAGGGAGCCTTACCTGGAAATGTTGCATCTGTTGAGTGCAAAGTGAAATGATCATTACCGCAAGATCTGTTAAATTATTACAATATGAGGCAAATAGAGGACACGGCGTTTCTGTACTGAAGTCTATATGCTCCCCATGTGTGAACAGTAAAATTGACTAAAACAAGCAAAACATTTGAAAAAAAATGATTTTTTTTGTGGTGCAAAATGATCGAATGCAGATGTGCACGTCAAATTTGGAGGAGTTTGGATATTCAATGAGCTCGTGGCAAAAAATCACAAATTTCAGGGCTCTGAGAAAGTTTAAAAACACCGTTCATACCTGATTTTATCTTGTTTTTTTAAAGTTGGCTCCTTGAATGTCATTTGCCCATAAAAGTTTTCACGCACCTGGCGCACTCAAGCATATTGCATGCAAAAAAGTTTCAGTTTTTTTTAAAAAACTATTTATTATGATTTTACTGTTCATCGGGTGTAGATGAGCGAGGTCTACGAATTGAATTATTGGCAAACAGCCACCACCTTAGAGCATTTCCAACAGGCGTGCAAAAAAATTATTTACAGCGCCGAACTTACCGGTTTTTGCGCACAGCTCAGCGCTGGCTCCAGCGGTCGCTGCAAAATATAGCGTGCGCGCGTCGCTCCAGCAGAAGCGCTAAAATACAGCGCACGATACACATACGACATACGTACGCAAAAACAATAGCATAGATAGTAGAAAATAAAATGATACATAGATAGTTCATAGCATAGGTAGATAAAAATAGAAACGATACATAGCTAGTTCATCTACTCCGACTCCGACTACTACTCGTTGTGCTCTTCCTCCTCCGACGTAGACTCCGACTCCGACTCGGTGTCATTCTACTCCGACGTAGTGATATAGGCGTCATTATACCGGGCATCGTTGTCGTCCCAGGTCGACGCTTCTCCAAGCTCGATGTTAAAGAGCGCGGCCGCCTTCCGCGTATGCATGTCCTCCCGATAGGCGGCTCGCTCCGCCCTCCTCTCCGCCCTTCTTTGCGCGAAGAACTCGCGCTCGTCGAGGACATCCTGCGGGAACCGTTCGCGCCACGCCGCCATGGCCTGCTCGTCCGTCTCGGCGATGCCGAGGCAGCGCTCTCGCCTCCGGTTCTCGCGACGGTCCTCGTCGGTGACAAGCCGCGGGGGAGGCGCGAGACGCTGCGCCCACTCCCGCGTCATCACCTCGGGGAAGTTCATCTCCTACGAGACCGCCGGAGGCGCCACGCCGCCGCGTCGTACACGCGAGCGGCCTGGTCGGCGGTGTCGAACGTGCCAAGGCGGAGGTGGATATCGCCGGAGCGGATCTCCGCGTAGAAGGTGCTGGACGGGCGCGCGCGGATGCCGCGGTAGCCCGAGCTTCCCCGGCGGCGCGGCGGCGACGAGGCGAGAAAGAGCGGGAAGAGAGGGGCAGAGGGAGCGGCCGAGGGCGCGTGGCGAGGTAGAGAGCGGTGGGAGGGCGCGTGGCGAGGTGGAAAGCGGTGGGAGGGCGCGTGGCGGGCGCCGCATTTATAAAGCGCGTCGGATGTCGCGCGCCAAAACTAGCACGCGGGGACGCCTTTTCACGTGCGCCTGATTTTCCCGCGCCCGCTGGAGAATCGCTCCGCGCGCACGTTTTTTACGGCAACCGTTGGAGATGCTCTTAATCCACATAGGTTAGCAATATCCCAAATATGAGCACACATGCGTTTTCACTTAATAGGGAGCACACACGGACAATACATGGGACAGAAGCAAAGTCAACACATTAGACAAAATAGATTATGTCAGTAACGTGCATATGTATTATGAAATTAACAAAATACATACTTTAAATCTGGTCAAATTATATTACCAAATCAAATTATGTTTCCATAGTTATTTTTCTCGCCACCAGATCTTAGAAACTCGGTCGCACATGGGCATATTCTAAAACATTTTTGAAAAGCAATTTCGTCTCACAAAAGCAACTTTCTTGTACAAGTATGCTTTCCGAAAACAGCTGATAAGTTCATAGTTGTTTGAAATAAAAACAAACTTTTAGTAGATAGTTGGTCGCATCCACCAAAAGGAAAATCAAAGAGAATTAAAAGATAAATCTTCAGAGGGCATGCACTAATTTCAAAAACCTTTTGTGTTATGAAAATCTAGTCTATACTATAAACAATTTTTTCCACCATATATTGATAAGCCTGCCACCTGTTATGAATTGTTGGGGGTAAAATTGCATCCCTACTTTTTATCTTGCTTTTTGTCAACAACATTTTTTGTAAAAGGCATGTTTTCGTTAATTGTACAAAAAGTTCTTTTAACAACGGGTAGGTAGTTAAATACTTTAAAAGAGCTTGCTTGGCGCACATACATCGTAATCATATAATAAGTGTCTAGTTATTTATTTGTGATAGAAAAGCAGGTTTATACTATGAGGTTTTCATGAGGACATCACTTATATAAATATCAGCTTTGATATTAAATGCACGTACATTGTTCAGGTATTTTTGTTGATAATCATATAATACTACACATTATTATTGGAGATAAAAATACTACACCATTTTAATTCTTCTGCAGAATTATTGAAGGCGTTTGTAAAATAAATATGAAGATAAGAGATCACGTTGAAGATTACATGATCTATGCATTAGGAAGGAGGAGCCAGCCATGCTTGCGTACATGCATCAGGAAAATGAGCCATCCATGCTTATGCTTGAGTACATGCATCAGTAAAAGGAGTACAATGAACTCGGGAATTATCAAGGAACGAGTGCTAGCTTTCACTTGCATAGCAAAATTAAACATTAGACTGCCATAGTTGGCATTACAATATACCGTCTGCTTTCAAAAAACTGTTGTGTTA
The DNA here is from genome assembly GCA_039707655.1 of Elymus sibiricus. NCBI lineage: Eukaryota > Viridiplantae > Streptophyta > Magnoliopsida > Poales > Poaceae > Elymus > Elymus sibiricus. The sequence continues at coordinate 434,126,657 of CM077675.1, forward strand.
TGAAAATCAAGTCTACACTACCTTTTACCTTGCTTTTTGTCAACACCATGTTTTGATATTAGGTGCACGTACATTGTTCAGGTAGTTCTTGTTGGTAATCATGTAATACTTCACATTATTATTGGAGATAAAAATACTACACCATTTTATTTCTTTTGTAGAATCATTGAAGGCATTTGTAAAATAAATATGAAGATAAGAGATCACGTTGAAGATTAGATGATCTATGCATTAGGAAAGAGGAGCCAGCCATCCATGCTTATGCTCGAGTACATGCGTCATGCTTTTTGGTCCGATGATTCTTATGAACCTGTTCAAGAAAGGCTGAAAGGGTAACTGCCTCCCAGGTCGCTTAGGGCGACTCCGGAGGCGCCGCCGCCGGGACCTTAGAAGGCCCTTCCCCAGCTCCCCGTTCACCACGCCGCCGCCGGAGGAGGCCGTCCCACGGCGGACGGCGGCGGCGGGGCATGTCCGTTCATCTTTTTTTCTTTCTCTAGTCTGGTGGTCTTCAACTCAATCCAACCAAGATTTCTTCCGATCTGGCCGTCGCCGTTCTGCATCCCCGGCCTCCCGATCTAGCTGCGGCCGTCCTACGTCGGCGGCTTCGCGATCTGGCCGCCAGTAGCCTCCCGATCTGGCAGGCCGCCGGCCTTTGGATCTGCAGTCGTCTCCACGGATCGGCTGCGTCAAGCAAGATGCGTTTGGCAAGATCTTTCAAGTCCACGCCTCGTGCATGCCAAGCAACCAACGCATGTGCCATTGCTGGGCTGGATGTATGTGGCTGCACTACCAGGGGCATGCACATGCACATGCACGATGTGCCTGGGTTGAGCACAAGAGCGTGGAGAAGATCAGTGGCCGGCTAGCCTGCCGGCGCACCACGCCCCCGTGCTGACACCGGGCATGGGTGTGCCGTTGGTGATCCTCTTCCGTGGTTTGGTGCCTCCCGATCGACGTACAAACTGGTCTCGGGTGTGGTGCCGCCGCCGGGAGTGCTGCAGGCTGAGGCGACAAGATTTCTCCGGTCTTTTCCATCAGAGATCTATACGGATTGGCGTATGTCGCCCCTGGATATCTTGATCGGAAAGGCTCCGGTCGCGCGCGCTCACGTTATTAGCCAACACGGCTTCAAGAGGGCGCGACACGAAACTTCGCTTTCTTATCGGAGTCATGGGACATGTCTAAGTCAAGATTCCCAAGGCATCGATAGAGGCGGAGGAAGTCATGGCGGCTGCAATTGGAGATCTTGAAGCGTTAATGGAAAGGGGTATTGGATGCGATGAAGACTGCGTGCTAGGTGTTTGATGACTTGCAACAGCGGCCTCGGCAAGCGGAGGCGGCAGCACCAGAGGACTGCAATTTTGGTGGTACTCCTCGAGTACCGAGTCTCGATTCCCAGGGTGAAAACCCAAGGTTTGGCCTTTATTGGTTGTACCTGGCAATGGCCTTGTTGAAGGCATTGTTTTTTGGGTGTTTTCGGACTTTCTCCAGGGTGAAAACTCAAGATCTTCGATCGGGCAACGACAACGCTTGTGCATTGTTTCCTTCTTGGAGGCGTTGCTTTTGGAGAACCACTTTTGTAATACGGGTGTTGTCTTCGGTGGTGGTTAGAGCGCTACTGTTGCTAGTGATTGATCACCGTGGCGGGATCTTTTTTTTCTACTCTTTTTATTTTCTTTTTTTTGGCTGTGTGTATCCTTGATGTGTTTGGACATCTTGCTGGTACAGAGGCCGGGTGTAATTGGTATCTTCGCGATATTAATATATTCCCTTTCTCGAAAAAAGAGGTAAAGGACTACAATGAACTCCGGAATTGTAAAGGAACGAGCACTAGCTTTCACTTGCATAGCAAAATTAAACATTAGACTGCAATAGTTGGCATTACAATATACCGTCTGCTTTCCTCCGCTGAAACACGACAATTATATAGTCATGAAAGCTAAAAGAGGACTGGCACTCATCACATAGCTCGCACGCAGCCTTCTGGACATCAGTATAAGCTACAAGCCATCCCATGGTATTGGTAGAAAGGGAATTCCGTCCCCTTGACGTCCGCGAGAAGCCTACATGATACCAGGAAGAACTTCAGAAATCGGGATGGCCTTGCTGAAGATCTTCTCTTTAAACACGGTGACATCACACCTGACGCTGAAAGCATCGTCCTTCAGGTAGACCGATTTTTCCAGGTCGCTCCTCTTGATGAGAGGAACGCCCGGCGAATCTTTGGCTCCATCGAAAAAGTTGCGAATGTCTAAGGATCGTTCGAAGGTGTGCGTGTAGGTTTGGCTGTACGACGGCACCGGGTTCCCATCTTGGTCGAGCAAGCTGATCGTGTATTTGGCTTCGACTTCCTCGAAACCAGTAAAAACGAGATAGAGAAAGATCCATTCGGCCTTCTCGGGGCATGGACCGTCGGGGTAGTAATGCAGACGCCAACTGTGCCCTGCGGCCGCAAACGTCTCGGAGGAGATGTGGTTGCCGTTGCCGATCCCCTTGGTGCCGGAGTAGCCGTCGATGCGGAGGATGTGCGACCCGGTCCCCGCCACCCGGGCGACAATGGCCGACGCGGACAGCGACGACCCGCCGTCGTTGGCACCGATGGAAGACATGGTGCTGGAGTAGTACTAGTAGTGGAACCGTGGAAGCAACGGGAGATGGAGAGAATGGCAGATGTGAGGTAGTAGTAGTACTCCAGGTCGATACCGAGGCGGGAGGATCTTATAGACTAGTGGGGCGCATCACACGAACAGTCGGGCGGCTTGAATGCGCCGATCGGGGAGACGTGAGGGCGCACGTACTCCACATCAACTGCGTATGCGTGGGCGGCGCATGCATGCGTAGCATACGAATCGCCGGTGTTTAACTACGTTGAATACTCAATCGAGGAGTACGTGGATTGAAGAGAGTACTTATTGCAGCAGTGTACTTACTGCAGTTTTTTTTTTGACCTTGATAAGACTATCCGCAATGGGAGTAACATAGGTAGTAACATAGATGCCACCTACGCAAAAAATATGACATGGTAGCTAATTAATGAGAAGAGAGATATGATGTAACAGAGGTGATGGAAGCAGTCAAGGGATTCTTTTTTAGTGGAAGTATCCCGGAAGGGCTGAATGATACAGCGATCGTGCTAATTCCAAAAGGCAATAACCCTTAATCTCTCAAGGATTTTAGACCGATCAGCCTTTGCAATGTCATTTACAAAGTCATCTCAAAATGTTTGGTGAACCCATTAAGACCCTTGCTGGACGAGTTGTTTTCCGAGACATAGAGTGCCTTCATACCTGGACGGATGATAACAGACAACGCCCTAATTGCGTTTGAGTGCTTCCATAAAATTCAACATAGTAGAATTCCCCAAAACCCTCACTGTGCGTACAAACTTGACCTCGCTAAGGCGTACGACAAAGTGGATTGGGGGTTCCTTGAGGGCGTTCTAGAAAGATGTGGGTTCTGCAAGAAGTGGATCAACTGGGTTATGATATGTGTTCGGTCGGTCAGATATTCAGTTAAATGTAATGGCGAGCTGCTTGAGTGTTTCAATCCCTCTCGTGGGCTGAGACAAGGGGATCCCCTCAGCCCCTATTTGTTCTTGTTTGTTGCAGAGGGGCTAGCCTGGATCATGCAGAATGAGGTAGAGGGTGGAAATATCACCCCTATCAAAGTGTCACGTGGGAGTCCTGGCATCTCCAATTTGTTGTTTGCGGACGATAGCCTCCTGTTCTTCAAAGCTTCGATTGACGAAGCAGTGGTAGTAAAACAAGTTCTCGCCACTTTTCAGAGATGTACAGGTCAACTACTAAGTTCGAATAAATGCTCCTTGCTTTTCTCTGAGAAGTGCCCCGATATTATCCAAACGGGCATTAGGAATCTGTTGGAGGTTGAGACCTCAACTTTGACAGTAAATATCTCGGATTACCCACGCCAGAGGGGAGAATGAAGGAAGGAAACTTTCAGCCTATTATGGACAGATTCCTGAAAAGATGCAACAACTCGTCAGAGAGGTACATGTCATATGCTGCTAAAGAGGTGCATGTGAAGTTAGTCGTCCAAGCCTTGCCTACCTACACCATGGGTGTGTTTAAGATGTCTATGGGTTTCTGCGATAGATACGAGAAACTAATAAGAGACTTCTGGTGGGGTGATGAGGAGGGCCACAGGAAAGTTCATTGGATGGCTTGGGATAAGATGACAAGACCTAAAAGAGGAGGGGGTATTGGTTTCAGAGACATGCACTTCTTTAACCAAGCACTGCTTGCTAGACAGGGATGGAGGCTACTCCAGAAGCCGGATAGCCTTTGCGCGAGGGTCCTTAAGTCTAAATATTACCCTAACAGTAAGCTACTGGACACAGTGTTTGCCTCGGACGCTTCTCCCGGTTGGAGGGGAATAGAGTTTGGTTTGGAGCTTCTGAAAAAAGGTATCATATGGCGTGTAGGAAATGGGAAAAGCATCCAAATCCAAAGAGTTCTGTGGATCCCGAGAGAGGAGGGACTCAAACCGTCAAATTTCATTGGCCGCACGAGACTGAGATGGGTTAATCAGATTATCGACCCAACCACCAAGGAATAGAAGATGGACCTTATCAATCGGATTTTCAGCCCATTCGATGCCAGCGAAATAAGTAAGATAAGGATTCCAAAAGGTGAGATGGATGACAGCTTGGCTTGGCACTATGAGAAGTCTGGGGTTTTCACGGTGAAGAGCGCGTACATGCTAGCCATGTCTTCCACCGGTCAGGGCCCCCAAACTTCTAGCTCTTTGGCCGGTGTGAATGATCGCAACATTTGGGACCTTATTTGGAAGGCAAAAATCCCTGAAAAAATTAAAATATTTGGCTGGAGGGTAGCCACTAACACACTAGCAACGAAGGCGAACAAGTGCAGCCGAACACTCACTACAGACAGTATTTGTGACATTTGTGGCAGTGCTGAAGAAAATGAGTACCATGCGGTGGTCTCATGTACAAAAAGCAGGGCCCTCCGGCAAGCTATGCGAGCGCACTGGAACATTTCGAAAGAGAAGACCTTTTGGTACACCGGGAAAGATTGGCTGCAAGTACTTCTCAGCACTTGTGATGCTGAAACGATTGCAAAATTTCTGCTCCTCCTATGGAGAGCATGGTTTCTTCGAGACAACATAGTACACAGCGATGGCAAAGAATCGATTTCAGGTTCAGTTTCGTTCTTGGCCAGGTACATGGAGGAAATGAGCAATGCTCGGGTGCGAACAGAAAACGAGAAAAGTAGCTGTTGCAGTAACCTATTTGAGGATCGTCGCTTGTCCACTCGCCCGCCTACCGCTACACACTGGAATCCCCCACCTGACAGCAGTGTTAAATTGAATTCAGACGCTGCGTTTCATGCAACCTCAAGGACGAGTGCTGCTGGTGCAGTGGCCAGGTACGCTAGTGGACGGCCCTCCTTTTCAATGGGGCGTCTCATCGGTCCCTGCTCTTCTGCGGAGGAAGCGGAGGGTTTGGCTGTTCTGGTAGGCCTACAACAGCTTTCGAAATACTATAACGGTGATGTATAGGTGGAACTGGACTGTTTATCCTTGGTTAAGGCGTTGGATGGGAATACACCTAATCAGTCTAGCTTGTTTGCAATCATTGCTGATATTCGTGCTTCATTAAGCTCGTTCAGGTCCGTTCAGTTTGGATGGGTGAGAAGGGATCAGAACATGTTGGCACACAAGCTTGCTGCCATGCTGACAAGTCAAGGCGATTTCCTCTTTCTCGCGGCTGTTCCGCCTGAGCTTAGCGATATTATGTCCTCTGATTGTAACCTTGTTGTATGACAGCGTTGATCGTTTTGATCCTCAAAAAAATGAGAAGAGAGAGAGAGAAATTGAGTAACATACTATGTTACTAGTACTATGAGTAACATAACCCAAGCAAGACAAGATGAGTCTATAAGCTAATAAATGAAAGACTCAATGTTACTACCCCTATGTTACTATCCACTGTGAAGGTAGTAACTTAGACTAGTAACATATGCATGTTACTACTCTATGTTACTTTCCATTGTGGGTAGTATAAGTGTCACAGGTGTGGGACGAATACATGGCTCCTTCGAAAGTTTTTTATGAAAATTTTAGTGACGTTAGGATGACCACTTTAGAGCATGATTAATAGTACAGCTAGTTGCTGGCTATATGATGTTGACACGTCATCTATAGCCAAGCTTATAGCCGACAAGTACAATAGGATTTTTTTAGGTGAACTAGGGATTTTATTCAAGATTCAGAACAAAAGGGATACAAGCAACATCTGGTAAAGTCCCTAGCCACATATGGCGACCCGGAGGTAGCGTAGAAGCTGCCTTAGAAATGGCATGAGCCTCGTAATTTGCCTCCCTACACTCAAAACAAAAGCTAACACTAGCAAAACCACTCATCGTCTCTTTCACCTCATCTATGACTGGAGCATAGGGTGAAAGTGTCCTTCCATTGATGTTAGAAACAACTTGCAAGCAGTCCGATGCTATTATTGCATGTGTCACATTAAGGTCCATCGCCAGTGATAGGGCCTCACTGCAGGCTTGCGCTTCGAGACTTGCCGCATCTACCAATCCATCAAAAGTAACAGCTGAGGAGCCCAAGTACCGCCCCTCACTGTCCCTAATAATTGCAGCTGTCGCACCTGATCTCCCATTATGTGAAATCGCCCCGTCCACATTGATTTTGACCGCTCCTTCACCCGGAGCAATCCAGCGTCGTTCTCGCTGATATGGAGGACTAGCAGAAGAAGCAAGTTTGCGGACAGACACAATATCAAGGTCCTCCAGATAACGGTTCACAAAGCACATTGTAGAAAAAGGGCTCTAGAATTTATCATCATGTATAGCCCTCCTTCTTGCCCACCAAATAGCCCACATGGTGATCAACACACGCGCCAGATCCTGTTGGTTCAGGGAGTCAAAGAGCCAAAACAGCCACAGTCTTGCATCTTCAGTTTGGTTGGACATCATGTGTTCAAGAACTTCCACTACAAGAAATATGCTAACTTGTGACCATCAATATTGGTCGCTGAATTGTCATTGTTTTTCATTTTTGACCTTTTTGTGACCAAAAACAGTTGGTCAAAAGCTGGTCGTCTTTAATGAAACTTAACGACCTTCTTTGTGATATGTAAAAGGTCGTTGGTTCTACGACCAATTGTTTTGGTCACTGACAGCCTGCCCGGGTCACGTCGGATCCAACGTGGCAAGCTGACGTGGCAAAATTGCGACCAATTTGAATTGGTCGTTGACAAGAATCAGCCCGGTCCAGTTCGGTCATCTACATGGGCCGAGCCCAACAATCCAGCCTATTTGTATTATTTTCGGTCAATTTTGGTCAGCTAGATGGGCTGAGTCCAACAATCCAGCCCTTTTATTTTTGGGCCATGGCCTTTTTACTCCATTGATTTTCTATTTTCAGCCATTATTTTTTGTGTGCAGGTCCCACTTGTCCTGTTCTTCTCATAATTTGTCCCACATGTCAAGAAGTTCGAAATTAGTTATATTGCTTTCATAAGAGGTGCCCCTGGTCAGGTTTCCATTTCACCCATTTTCAAATCGCTTACAGTATCAATATTTCAAACAAAGCAGAGAGAACACATGAAATTCGTCAAATTAACACTAAAGTAGTATATTAGAATTTTTTCAGTCTGTTACAAAGTAGATATCCCTACTATTACAATATATAATATGCATTCTTGGATAAGTAGGGCTTCACACAATTGGCTTCAGGGCTTCGCACTTCCAACTTTCTTAGGCCTGAAGGTCTTGTAAAAAAACAACCGTATTTTTAAGAGCTACAAGATACAGATCAAGAATAGAAACAAGGAACAAAAACAAGCAATTCTAATCATGTGTTAAATTGTTGAACATCATAAACTAAAGCAGAATAGTGTTTCTGTATTTTGTGCCTTCGCGTGTTTTATTTCTAATACAACTTGCACTTTGTTTCTAACGAAGGTACAATCTTATTCTGTGGATGTACTTGAAAAAATAGGACATGTTTCATGTTCAGAAGTTCCGACACATGCATGAATAAATTTCTATATGATATGAAGCAACAATCTTATTTCTAAGAGTCTGAATCACCAAGAACTCCATTCACAACAAATAAACTAGTCATACCAACATTTTCACTAATGTTGAATAATCTGATGAGTGCATTTTAGGTTATTAGTACCCAATTTTGGGTGACAAAAACAACAAACAACTGAACATTATCATAAGTCTTAGTTTAAACATCAAATCAGATTTACAAGTGAGCATGGATAGAGTTCACAAAAATGACCCAATTCCAAAACATAGGGGGGAGAACACAGGGGACGCACCACTGGAGAAGAGGGAGACACCGAAGGCGGAGTCACCATCAGGTGCACTCTAGTCGCCTACATGTCAGGAGTTTTGCGACTCTTGAAGATACATCTATGCACCAAAGCATCAGTTCATTTAACAAAAGAAAATAACAGTTCAAGCATCATGGTACCAACACCAACTAATCGACAGCACAACACCAAAAATGGAAGTTAAACTGGCAATGACAAAGCATAATTGTAGCAGAGGAAAGGGAGGAGCTCATAGTGGCAGTTTGTGTAGCCGATGTCGAACAGCCTTTGCTCGTCGCTTGCGATCACCTTGCACCTTGGGTGGCCATGAAACCCTTGTCCTCTGCTCCACAGATAAAATCCAAAGGATCACTATTGCACATGGATAGGAGAAATCAGAAATTTTGAGTTCAAATCGGAAAAGAAATAGCATAAAGTCTATAGGTGCATGAGGAAGGAAAGAAATACAAGAGCATCACTTCGAGGAGTAGAATCCTAACCACAAGAGCATCCATCAGCAGCATGTATATAGCTAGTAATAATACCATGTACTAAACAGCAGCAACACTTGAACCGTGACATGTTCATCAAGGAAACAAAAAAGGGTCAATAATTTATTCTAGTCTAGATAGCAACTGAACTACCCAGAGTCCATCCAATATATTAAGCCACGTTTATACTAAACCTACAACATTCTAATTACTTGCAAAAACTCAGTACCATACAAGACATCAAAGGGATTTAAACTAGATAATTTAGTAGTGCTCCTACAACACAAAACATTAGGCTTTCTAACTAGCAGTAGCAAATCAATAGCATACATGGCATCAAAGGGATGCAAACTAGATAATTTAGTAGTGCTCCTACAACACAAAACATTAGGCATTCTAACTAGTAGTAGCAAATCAGTAACTAGATGACCACCAACACAACAAATCATCTCCAACAATCGATCCTCGACGCCCGGTCAGCAAGTAAGCAGCCATGACACCGAGGCCAAACCCTAGCAATGCAGCAATGGGAGTGGAACAAAGGGGTGGAGAGGGTCTCACCATGGGGGTGTTGCTGCTGCTCATCCATGGCTAGGAGTCCTACATCCATCCAGCTGCATCTGCTCATCCATGGTAGGGAACCACATCACATCTCAATCAAGGGAATGGAGGGTAAGGGAAGAAGAAGAAGACCAGGATTGCATTGGGGTAGTGGTGGAGGGGAGTCTCTGGGCTATCATCGAGCACCGGCATCAACCGCGGTGGCAGCGCCAGCTTCGCCGTGAGCAGCAGCTTGGGCGTGTCCATGAAGAATCCACCGATGCGAACTGGATCTGCACCACGCTAAGCGTCAGGTAGAACACATGACAGTAAACAGCAATGAAGTAAGTAATTGGTTCTCTGAAGACAAACAAACAGTCCAAAAACTGTGCATAGCAAACATACCCTACACGAGTAATTCAAACCGAATGCTTAAGTAGAGAAGCAAGCATTGCTATCTCCCTTACATCAAAACAGACTGTGAGCAATCAACGCACACACATGGCAAAAGAAAACGAGCAACATCTAACAGGATGGAGAATGCTATACAATTGTCCTCGGGAACTCAGGTGGAACGTTTACTCACATGTTGTTAACATCACAATAGATTTAAAAATACGGCATACTAGCAGTTAGACCAATCAACCAAAAATAGACAAGAAACCTGCACATCATTACCACAGACAGAGCCATACAGACAGAGCCGCTTCGGTTTCTAATGCGTCGAGGCGAAGCTACGCCGAGAGGGATCAGACTTGTGTTGGGGAACGTTGCATGGGAAACAAAAAATTTCCTACGCACACGCAAGATCTATCCATGGTGATGAGCATCTACGAGAGCGAGAGTGGATCTACGTACCCTTGTAGATCGCTAAGCGGGAAGCTTTAAGAAACGCGGTTGATGTAGTCGAACGTCTTCGCGATCCAAATCGCAAGCCGTCCCGCGATCCAATCACGATCAGTCCCGCGATCCAATCACGGTCCTTCCGATCTAGTGCTGAACGGACGACACCTCCGCGTTCAGCACACGTACAGCTCGATGACGATCTCTGCCTCCTTCATCCAGCAAGGGAGAGCGGAGAGGTATATGAGTTCTCCGGCAACACGACGGCGTGGTGGCGGTGGTGGTGGTGCTATCCCGGGAGGGCTATGCCTAGCGCTACCGAAACCGCGAACGGAAGAGAAAACGATCTAGGGAGAGAGAGGGGCGCCAAGGGCTTCGTGTGTGCTCTTGGGGCGCCCCCTCCCCTCTATATATAGGTGGAGGGGCGTGGAGATCAGCCACTCCAAGCCCTAGGGCGCAGCCAAGGAGGAGGAGTTGGACTCCTAGTCCAATTCCCTCCCTTTCCATAAACAGGTGGACTTTCCACCTCTCCCAAGCCACATGGGCTTGAGGGACTTGTGCGCCTGGCCCAATAAGGCCAGGGCGCCTCCCCTCAGCCCATTCAAAACCCTTGGGACGTGGTGGAATCCTTGGTGGACTTCCGGACTCCTCCGGAAGTTTCTGGAACCTTCTAGAAGCTTCCCGGTACAATACCGGAAAAACCCAAAACTTTTCCGGTCGCCAAAATATGACTTCCCATATATATATATTTACCTCCGGACCATTCCGTAGCTCCTCGTGACGTCCAGGATCTCATCCGGGACTCCGAACAACCTTCGGTCACCACCATGCATAACTCAATACTACCGAACACTACTAGGGAAAACCTTATACACAGAATCTTATTAGCAGTGCGGGACAGGACGGAGCGCTACTGCTACTTAGCAGTAGCGCGGTCTTAATACAGGCGCTATTGCTATAAACTTAGCAGTAGCGCGGCTCGGTAGAACTGCGCTGCTACTAAAATTGACCGACCGTTCCCGCCACGCTAGGTTTAGCAGTAGCGCGCTTAAAATAACCGCGCTGCTGCTAACGTGATAGTAGTAGTGCGCTTTCTTTTCATGTCGCTACTGCTAATTCTGAAACTGGCCACATGGCGGGCCCCGCTTAGCAGTAGCGCGTGTGACAAAGAAGCGCTACTGCTATATTATTAGCAGCAGCGCGTTTTTCTCCCAGCGCTACTGCTAAGCCGCAGCCATACCACCTTTTTCCTCCCCTCTCCCCTCCCCTCCTCTATTCCTCACTTTCCCCTAGCTCCCACCTCCTCTCTCCCTCACTTTGCTTCTTCCTCACTACTTCTCCCCCCATTACTCTCCTTCTTCTACCTATCTTTCTCTCTCTTTATTACTCCTACCTAACTACACCAACCTCCATAATGCATCTCCTTTCTCTTTTTCCTTCCCCCTCCACTAGTTGAACTTGTCTCCTCCCAAATTAGCAAGCTAGGTAGATCTAGCTAGCATTTAGTGAAGTGACCTATGTACCTCCCTAACTAGATCTATAGCCTTGTCAAGAAGAGCTTTGTCCACTTTTGATCATTCCATAGGTGTGTGTGGCGACACCTATCGACATCATCATCATCGTGCTCGATCTCGAGATAGGTGATTAAAAATTTATGCTTTTGCAAGAATGGAAATATGTGTATGTGTGCGATATGACATAATCGGGCGATATGATGGAAATTGTGTGTGTGGCATGAGTTGCCGCCGAATTGTGCTTGTGAGTTGCCTATGTTTTGCCGAAATGTCGATTTATTTCCGTTTCGGCGAATTCCGGGCAAACTCTATATGTCCTATTTTTAGGGAAGGTCATGCCGAATTTTTGTATGACTTTGATGCATGCATGCATTTTTATAATCAATTTGTTTATTATTACCGTGCAGGCGTTCATGATGGTCAGTGGAACGGTGGTGGACAGGTGGTTGCGGTCGGCGGTGCAGGACATGAAAGAAAATAACCTGACAGAGGTTTTATGTCCGTGTCGAAGATGCAAAGGACGAGCTTGGCTCGACCCCTATGACGATGGTCGTGTGATGGCGCACCTGCTCAAGACTGGTTTCATGGATGGCTATACTCGGTGGATAATTGAAGATGAGGATGATGATGTTGAGGACGCCGACGGGGCAGGCAATGACGACATGGGGCAAGACAAAGAGATGATCAATAATGGCGGCGGAGAAGGGGCCGGACATGGCGGCGGGGAAGAGGCCGGACATGGCGGCGGGGAAGAGGCCAGACATGGCGGCGGAGAAGGGGCCGGACATGGCGGCGGGGAAGAGGGCGCCGGACATGGCGGCGGAGAAGGGGCCGGACATGGCGGCAGAGAAAACGTGGACTCCACGCCGCAGAATTCGTCGGTACTAAGTTCAATCGTGCGGGACCCTCATGTTCAAGAACTGCTTCGTAAGGAGACAAGTACTGAGAGAGCTGCTTCTAGAGAGGAGGCCAAGCTGCAGCAACTGGTGGTAGACTCGAACACTCCATTGTATCATGGTTGCAATCTCGAGGTGACCCGCTTGAGTTTCACGCTCGAACTCCTAAAGACGAAGGCTAAAAACAAATGGACCGACACTAGCCTCGATGAGCTTCTCAGGTACCTAAAGGATGTTCTTCCCGCGGGGAATCTATGTCCTACTAGTGTGGATGAGGCCAAGAAGATCGTGTGCCCTCTTGATCTGCCACACGTTAGATACCATGCATGCATCAACGATTGCATAATTTATCAGAAGGAGCATGCGGAAAAAACAAGCTGTCCGGTGTGCAATGCTTCTCGATACAAGAAGGCCGGGAAGAAATGTCCCCAGAAAGTTGTATGGTACTTGCCGATCACTCCCCGTCTCCAGCGGTATTTCGAAGATCCCAAGGAAGCAAAGCTCATGCGCTGGCACGCAGAGAGGAATAAGCCCGACGATGGAGATGATCCAAAGCTGAGACACGTCGTGGATGGAAGCCAGTGGAGAGCGTTCAACGGCGAATATCGGTATTTCGCATGTGATGCAAGGAACATCGTGCTCGGCGCGTGTACCGATGGCATGAATCCATTTGGCAACCAGAACACCAACCATAGCACATGGCCCGTGTTTGTATGGATGTACAACCTCCCCCCTGGTTGTGAATGAAGTCAAAGTACATACACATGAGCATGCTGATTCAAGGGCCGAAACAACCGGGAAATAATATTAATCTGTATCTGGGGCTACTTCAAGAGGAGTTAGACACGTTATGGAAAACACCGGCCAAGACATGGGACGCCAGCAAAGGCGAGTATTTCTATATGAGAGCCGCGTTGATCACGACGGTGCACGACTATCTCGGTTACGGATATGTCGCAGGACAGGTGTGCCATGGATATTGCGGATGCACGCGGTGCATGGATGATACGACGTCTCAGCAGCTAACGTCAAGGAAAGATGGCGGGTTTGGGAAAATCGTGTACATGGGGCATCGAAGATGGCTCGAGAAGGACGACCCGTGGAGAAACCGTGGAGATCTATTCAATGGTGAGGCTGAGCATCGAGGACCTCCACGTAAGCGGAGCGGCGCCGAAATCGATGAGCTGTTGAAAAACTGGGAACAGTGCCCCGCGCTGGGAAAGACGATGAAAAAGGCGCCGGAGCCGCTGCTGAAGGTATGGAAGACGATGTCTGTTTTCTGGGACTTGGAGTACTGGCACAAACTCGACACGCCTCATTGCCTTGATCAAATGCATATCTGTAAGAATGTCCTTGAGAGCTTGCTTGCGACACTGATGAACATGCCGGATAAGACCAAGGATGGGCCGAAGGCAAGAAAAGACTTGCAAGATTTGGAGATCAGGGCAGATCTGCACATGCCGCCCCGTAAAAAGTCAGAGGAGACAGAGACGGAGACAGAGGCGCGGGAGAAGAAGGGCAAAAAAGTAAAGGAAGAGGATTATTGCCCCCCTTCTTGCTTCACCTTAAGTCCGGCTGAGATCGATTAATTCTTCAAGTGCCTTACCGGAATCAAAGTTAGTTCCGGTTACTGTGGCAAGATAAGCAGATATCTGGACACGAAGAAGAAAAGGTTCAGCGGGATGAAGTCCCATGACTGTCATGTGATGATGACGCAGATACTACCTGTTGCCCTTAGAGGGATAATGGACAAGCACGTCCGTGACACGCTTATTGGTCTCTGCAACGTTTTCAACGTCATCTCTCGAAAGTCGATCAGTGTGAAGCAGCTCCGAAGGCTACAGGAAGAGATCGTTGTCATACTAAATGAGCTTGAGATGTACTTCCCGCCCGCGTTCTTTGACATCATGGTGCATCTGTGTGTCCATATTGTGGACGACATAATAGACCTGGGGCCGTCATTCCTGCACAACATGATGCCGTTTGAGAGGATGAATGGGATCATCAAAGGATTCGTTCGTAACATGTCCCGTCCGGATGGAAGCATCGTCCAGGGCTATCTGACACAAGAGTGCATCTTTTTCTGTGAGAATTTTCTATATGGCGCAGACCGGCCGCCTCGTGTTGGTTTGCCCGTTAACAAGCACGATGGGAGGCTCGAAGGAGAAGGTCACTCCAATGGTCGCAGGTAAATGCATGTGGCCTACTCAGATCGACGCAACGACTTTGACATAGCAAACTTGGTAGTGCTACAACACCTACACCAGGTAGATCCTTTCGCGACACTGCACAAAGAAACTATCGCAAAGAAGTATCGTGACCGGGGGGTATGCAGGACGGACGCCGAAGTTACTAGAGAGCACAACTCCACTTTCCTGCATTGGTTCAAAGAGCATATTATTGCTAATCCCCCGGAAGAGGGCTCTAAGGACAGATTGCTCATATACGCCTTAGCACATGGCCCCTCGCCCAACCTCGTCACCTATCAGGCATACGATATCAACGGATACACGTTCTACACGGAGGCCAAAGATATGGACAGTGATGATCAGAACTCAGGGGTGACGATGGTATGCATGAGCGACAGTGACAACAGCGCAACTGAGAGATTTTACGGAAGGGTCGAGGAGATCTGGGAGCTTGACTACTCTGGACTGCACAACGCGATGATGTTCCGTGTCAGATGGGCTAAGAATGTCGAAAGAGAAAACCGGTATTTCACTACCATGACTATACCCGACGCCAAGAGCGGTACCGTGAACGCTATCGCAAAAAACGAGCCATGGGTACACGCTAAGCACGTGAGACAATGCTTCTTCATAACCGACCCGTGCAATCCCAGCCGTGTTGTCGTGAGGAGAGGCAAAAGGAACATCATTGGAATGGATGGAGTCGCCAACGAGGAAGACTACGACCAGTATGGCAACCCAATGAGGGAAGATGACGATGACGATGAAGTATACGTCAAAAGAAGAATCAATACTACATTACCTAAGAAAGATCGTACTCCATGGAAAAGGAAAAGTCACAATGAGGGGCTCAATTATTCTTCAACGAACAAGAAGGGAAAGAAGCTCACTCAAAAACGAAAACGTCGACGCTGAGGAAGCGTTATCGGTCAAATGATGTAATCTATATGTTCCTATTTTGTGTACACACTTAACTGTTATGCATGGGTCAAATGATGTAATCTATATGTTCCTATTTTGTGTACACACTTAACCGTTATGCATGGGTCAAATGATGTAATCTATATGTTCCTATTTTGTGTACACACTTAACCGTTATGCATGGGTCAAATGATGTAATCTATATGTTCCTATTTTTTATACACACTTAACCGTTATGCATGGGTCAAATGATGTAATCTATACGTTCCTATTTTGTATACATACTGGTTATAGCAGTAGCGCTTTTCCGAAAAAGAGCTATAGCTACCTGTGTTAGTAGTAGCGCTTCACCGAAAATGCGCTATAGCTACCTGTTATAGTAGCAGCGCTTCTTGGAGAAATGCGCTATAGCTACCTGTGTTAGTAGTAGCGTTTCTTTTAGAAACGCGCTATAGATAACTTAGCTATAGCGCTTTTCTAGGAAACACGCTACTGCTATGTTGACTTAACCCCCAAATCTGCTTCCCGCCTCTGCTTCTTCCCCCGAAATCCCCACTCTCTCTTCTCCCCCCTCGTCGCCGCCGGAGCCCGTGCCCTCGCCCTCGACCTCGCCGCGCCCCTGCGCTCGCCCCCGACCCCGGCACTCGCCCCCGACCGCCCGACCCCGGCGACCTCGCCCTCGCCCCCGACCCCGGCGCTCGCCCCCGACCCCCCGACCCCGGCGACCTCGCCCTCGCCCCCGACCCCGGCCCCGGCGCGCCACGCCTCCCTCCTCTGCTTCCTCCCCTCCCAACCTCGGCCGTCGTCGGGCCTGCCTCCTCGCCCCTGCACCCTCTGTAAGCCCCCCACCGCTCCTCCTCTCTCTGCTAGCTAGGGTTTTTCTGTTAATTTACTTAGGTTTTAGTTAGGGCAGTAGGTTAATTAGGTTATCTATTTAGTTATGAACCCTAGTTATCAAACTAGTAGGTTAATTTGGCTATATTATGAACCCTAGTTAGTATGAACCCTAGTTAGTTAGGGCAGTAGGTTAATTAGGTTCTTCGTCAAATTAGGACAGAAATTTAGGGTTAGGTGTTTTAGGTGTAGTTAAAAGAAAAAACAGAATTGATTATATAGGTTTCTTGCATTTTTTAGTTTATGAAATTGTTGCTATTTAAATTTTGTAGTGCTAGTTAGTTAATTAGAATTAGTATGAAACCTAGGACAGATTAGTTAAAGCAACTGTTGCTATTTAAAAAAACAGAATTTGAAGTGGACAGATTAGTTAAAGCAACTGCTGCTATTTTTTAGTTTCAAATTTAGGTAGGCTGAATTTAGTTTGAAATATTGTGAAGAAAAATGACTTCTTGCATTTTTCTTCAAGTTCTATATTTTTCTTCCTTTTATATGCAAATTTGAAGTGGACATGTGATATGTGGACATGTGATTTGGACATGTCATATTTGGAATTTGGACATGTCAGATTTGGACATGTGATGTTTTGGACATGTCATATTTGAAAAATGATGATTATGTGCAGGGTAAATGATCCGAGTGGCCTATGTTTCGCTGGAATGTTGATTCATTTCCGTTCCGGTGAATTTCAGGCGCTCGATATGTCCACTTTTTAGCAAAGGTCATGCCAAAATTTTCCGTGAATTTTGGCATGACTTGTGCTAGAAAGTAGGCATATCGAGTGCCGGGATTTGCTGGGAAACGGCATTCCGGCAAACATAGAATTAAACGAGGAGACTTAATCATAGGAAACATGTCGAACAACGAAGAAACCGGGCCTTCTGACCAAGATGCAGACGAGATGGATTATGAGGGTGAACAATAGTACCTCGACTTTTTGTCTGCTAAGCATAGTCAAGGTTTGTAGGTTGGCCTAGATGATGATAATGACGCCGACATCGACACCGATGGCGCCGGCACCGATGGCGGCGCCGAGACCGGCGGGGAAGGTACCGGCGAGGAAGATACCGGCGGGGAAGGTACCGGCGCCGATGGCGCTAACGAAAAGAAGAAGCAAAAGAAGCAGAGGATACGAAAACCTAACAAACTCGGCATCGGACGACTGGTGATCACAAAGATGGCCCCTGGCAAGTTTGAGCCATTAGAGCCGGAAGAACCTCGCAAGTGCTATGGGAACCAAGTAGGATGCATCCTACGGGAATGTGCGAGCATCAACGACGATGACATAAGGGGTAAAGAACATTTGATGCAGTTGCTCCTTACGAAGCTGCACAAGAGATTCAAGTTCCCCGACCGGGATGACGCCATAGAACACCCGTGGGATGATAAGAAGATGAAAAAGATTAACAATCACGCCCTGGGCATGTTCAGCAATGATTTGGCCTCCTGGAAAGGGAGGGTGAAACGAGCTATTGAGGCTGAGGAACCCCTGTCCAAGATTCTGGAGGAAAATCTGACACTTACGGAAGAGGAGTTCGAAAAGTTCAAGGACACTTGCGCTACCGAGGCAGCCAAGGCTAAGGCTGCGAAATTCAAGAGCCTTCAGCAAAGGAACACGGGGAAGCATCGCCTCGGAAGCCGTGGCTACCTTGGCAAAAGGCCCATATGGGATAAGGAGGACGCGGAACGTGAAGCCACGGGTGTCCCAGACCCCTTCACGAAGTTCACCAACCCCTTGGAGCGTGACTTCATCAGGGCCCGCTACAAGTGGGACAAGGAAAAGAAAGTTTTTTACACGGACCAGATCACGAGGAAATTGATTAGAATACTGGTAATTATTCTTTTAGCACCTTACATTTAGCTTCTGATCAAGTCGACTACACATTCGTAAACGGTTCACGTTCCTTCTGCAGGAGAAGCAACACCAGCTTGCAGCCGAAAGCCCTACGTCGCCGATGAGGCCCAAGTGGGACACCCCTCTCAACCGGGCCTTGAACGAACTTAAGGGACTCCCTTTGGGCCAGCGGCTGCAATATGGACGTGTGCACGGCGCCGGAGACGGCGCCACGTGGAAGGTGTTTTACAATGAGGGCCCGGAGGCCAAGAAGCAGAAAAAGAAGTTTAGTCAGACGGACATCGACGAGAAGGTGAAGCTTGCGTTCGAGAAAAAAGCAGCTGAGGACGCGGAAAAAGCAGCCGCGGAGAAAAATGAGTTGCTACAGCAGGCAGTCGACGCAGCTGTACATGCCTGCAGAAATGATTTCGCTACTAACTTGATCCCGGCTATCATCAACTGGATGAAGGAAAATCCAGACAAGACGGTACATGATTTCCCCATGCCCAGTTTCGTCGGGAGCAACTCGGTGAACAACACCACCGCACCATCACCTGCTCACGCAACCGGGCCTGCTCCCGCACCCGCTCATAGCAGCCCGTCCTCAGTCTCTGGCACGCTAGGCGGGCCTTCGTCTTTGGCTGAGCTCGACAACCTCATGGTAATTACATGTCGCACCAACATATATCTAGAATATTCCATTTTCGTTGCCTTTCGGATGTTTTACGCCGCAGACATGTGTTTGCAGGCCGACGAAACCCCGTGCACCGTACTCTACTTGATCAAAGGCCAGAAGGTGGACGTGGGAAAGGGGGTGATAACAAAGCCCTTGGAACTCACGTTCCATGGCCAGCCGATGCCCGGTGGGCACTTCAGGGTTACCTTGTCGAGTGTGAAATCGGGGCACGAGGATTTGCCTCCCCCAGTACGGCTAGGGGGAGAGGACGACGAGACCCCGTCGCGGATTGGAAGCTGCAAGGGTTGGGTGCTGCTATGGCCGAAGAATCTTCTTCGTCTGGAGCCGGCCGAGAGCACACCAATAACCACACATCAACAAGCAGCTATGGACACCACCACCCCGCCTACGCAATTACCAGTGCCTATAGTGCCAGGTGAGAGCGGCGGACGACGTGATGAAGGGGGTCTAATAGTGGCTGATGTAATCGCTCCCGTAGAACAAAGAATGGATGATGAGCTGGAGGAGGACCCTCTTCGGTTCCTCAACAATACAGGCGCCTGTGACGGTGACTTAGATATGATGAGTCAGCCATATGACGACTCGGGCTATCAGCATGCTAATGAGGATATGGATGATCTGCCCGGGCAGGAACGTCCTAGCAGGGATTGCAAGAAGTCTCTCTTCATGCAATCCTCACAGGACACGCCTGAAGATGTAGGGGGTCGTACAGTAGTGCTTAGCCCGACAACACTGGGGCAGGGGTTAAGGAAGGGTCTGGAAGGTCAGCCCAAGAAAAAGGAGAGGAAGAGATCGGGGAAGATAGGCTCAGCTGCCTACAAACAAGCCAGAGCACATAGCAGCCAGACGATGGCCATGATCCATGTCACGGGCGAGCCGATGCTACCGCTGAAACCGCTGGAGGCAATATACGGGGATCTCAGGAGACTGCACGACCATGTGCTGTCGACTGAGAAAAGCCTACTAGCCTCGAAGGATCCAGGATATCCGACATACGCGGCTCGTGTGCCTGAGGGGAAGTGCTACGTCGACACACGGCCTGCGGAGGTGGTCTTCCTGCGGTTTGATCATATCTTCGAGATGTTTCTGACAAGGCGGCTCGATTGTACAATCGTCCGCCTTTTTGCGCTACATATGAGCTCCGTCATGAAGAGAGAAGAAGTCTCGCAAATCTGTGTGGCGGATCCATACTACATGCACGAGTCCTTCTTGAGTCTCGGCGACTTTGAGCGTAAAACTGCTAGGGAGTACCTCGAAAACTTCATGGTACAGAACAAGGACCAGGAAATTGTCCTCCTGCCTTATCATCCAAAGTAAGTCAGTGCCGGACAACCCTTTTGTACATTTCAATCATTCCTTCTCGCTCATATGGAGAATAATTTGAGTTGTTTTTTCCCCGCAGCAACGGTCGCGCCGTCCTTATCGTTCTTTACCCGCGAGTCTCCCACGCCGTGTATTTCGACCCTACCAGAAACAACGAGAAGAAGGACTACACCCACATAATGAATATTCTAGATGATGCTCTCCAAGGCTTCAGCTTCAGGGGTGGCCACATACAGATCAGGAAACAAAGGAACCGCAAGACGGGTTTCTCGCATAAAACCAACTTCTGCTGCATCCATGTCCCGAAATCAAGTACGAACGATGGATTCTACCTCCTCCATCTCATGATGGAGTTCAGAAGGGATCACCAAAAGCTTCGCATGACAACCAGAAACGATGATCATATCCGCAAGTGGGTAGAATCTCAAGGAGAAGCGGATTATAAACTTAAAGATGACTTCTTTCGCATCCAGAGGGACATTGCGACGATCATCATGAAAGAAGTCGTCGAAGTGAAGGGGATGTTCCACCACGGCCCTATATCTCGAGCTGACGTCCGAACTTACATAGGCATGCCACGTTAGGACCTCACGCCGTTCAAGAAGCTAGGGTCCATCCTCGATGATCTGGAAGGATGGAAGTTCTAGTGATTTACGATGCCGATGATGATGATATGTGTCGGTTGAACTTGTATATACTTTCTGTAGCGATGAAACTTTATGATGTCCATGGTCCCTACCGAACTTGCGTAACGCTACTTTGTTAGTTTGGGTACGATGACCTGCGTACCTCTAGTTAATTAGTTTGCGTACGATGAAACTGCATTGATTATTTATGTTTACTATATGTTGCATCTAGTTGCTAACCCTTTCTTTTTTGTGTTGCTCAAGTATATTTTGTTGCATATGATTGTACATTCTCTTGATGAAGATGCATCTCTAACAGGTACCTAGATTCTTGATGGCGAAGTACCGGTGCTATGTCGTGTACAAAGGAAAGGTTCCGGGAGTATACGACGAGTGGTCCGAGTGTCAGGCGCAAGTGGAGGGGGTCTCGGGCGCCAACCATAAAGGCTTCAAAAGCAGACAAGAAGCAGAAGCTAGTTACATGAGGCTCACGCTAGCGTGAGAGAGGGCTAATAAACGCCGCCTCATGTACTACATAGTTTCGCTCTCACTCATAGTGATAGCTCTTCTCGCGTATATCATTGTTTAGATGGATGACGATGTAGTTGCAAGTATTCGAGACTTGTATCGCTATTTTCGAGATGATGACGAGAGACCACTTTGTGTTGGATGATGATTATGATGATGACATGATTTGATGAGACTATTTGTATGTATATGCTATGATTACATTCGTGGTCTCGCAGCCATTTCTATGTGTATGATGATGACATTTGTATGTGCTAAAGATTCTTGTATAAAGCCTGTTCAAATACAAAACAAATATGCAGAAAAAAAAAATCAGAAACTAATAAAGTTAGCAGTAGCGCATGGAGTAAAGTTAGCAGCAGCGTGCCATTACCAGTAGCGCGGTCTACTACAAGGCGCTACAGATATTAGCAGCAGCGCGCTGTTCTGGAGCTCGCTGCTGCTACGCATGTATAGCAGTAGCGCGGGACAACCCGCGCTACTGATACAGGTTAGCTGTAGCGCCATATCAGTAGCACGGGTTCCCACGCTACTGCTATACATAATACCCGCGCTACTGCTAGGCTTTTCCCTAGTAGTGGAAACGTCACCGAACGTCAAGTGTGCAGACCCTGCGGGTTCGAGAACTATGTAGACATGACCGAGACACCTCTACGGTCAATAACCATTAGCGGGACCTGGATGCCCATATTGGTTCCTACATATTCTACGAAGATTTTTATCGGTTGAACCTCTATGTCAAGGATTCAGTTAATCCCGTACGATGTTCCCTTTGTTCATCGGTATGTTACTTGCCCGAGATTCGATCGTCGGTATCTCCATACCTAGTTCAATCTCGTTACCGGCAAGTCTCTTTACTCATTCTGTAATACAAGATCCCGTGGCTAACACTTTAGTCACTTTGCTTGCAAGGATAATTATGATATTGTATTACCGAGTGGGCCCTGAGATACCTCTCTGTCACACGGTGTAACAAATCCCAGTCTTGATCCATGCCAACTCAACAGACACCTTTGGAGATACCTGTAGAGCATCTTTATAGTCACCCATTTACATTGTGACGTTTGATACACACAAGGTATTCCCCCGGTGTCAGTGATTTGCATGATCTCATGGTCATAGGAACAGATACTTGACATGCAGAAAACAATAGCAATAAACTGACACGATCATATGCTACGTTCACAGTTTGGGTCTTGTCCATCACATCATTCTCCTAATGATGTGATCACGTTATCAAATGACATCTCATGTCTATGGCTAGGAAACCTTAACCATCTTTGATCAACGAGCTAGTCTTATTAGAGGCATACTAGGGACACAGTGTTGTCTATGTACCCACACATGTATTTGAGTTTCCAATCAATACAATTATAGCATGGATAATAAATGATTATCACGAACAAGGAAATATGGTAATAACTAATTTATTATTGCCTCTAGGGCATAGTTCCAACAGTCTCCCACTTGCACTAGAGTCAATAATCTAGGTCACATCGCTATGTGATTTACATTGTTATGAATCTCACAACCAATGAGTTCTGGGGTTCGATCATGTTTTGCATGTGAAAGAGGTTTTAGTCAACGGGTCTGCGACATTCAGATCCATGTGTACTTTGCAAATCTTTATGTTATAATGTAGATACTGCTACCACGCTCCACTTGGAGCCATTTCCAAATGGCTGCTCCACTATACGTATCCGGATTGCTACTAAGAGTCATCCGGATTGGTGTTAAAGCTTGCATCGACGTAACCCTTTACGACGAACTCTTTATCACCTCCATAATCGAGAAACATTTCCTTAGTCCCCTAGTTACTAAGGATAATTTTGACCGCTGTCTAGTGATCCACTCCTGGACCACTCTTGTACCCCTTGACAGACTCATGGCAAGGCACACACCAGGTGCGGTACACAGCATGTCATACTATACAGAGCCTATGGATAAGGCATAGGGGACGACCTTCGTCCTTTCTCTTTCTTCTGCCGTGGTCGAGCTTTGAGTCTCACTCAACTCCACACCTTACAAATCAGGCAAGAACTCTTTCTTTGACTGATCCATTTTGAACTCTTTCAAAATCTTGTCAAGGTATGTACTCATTGAAAGTCTTATCAGACGTCTTGATCTATCTCTATAGATCATGATGCCCAATATTTAAGTAGCTTCATTCCAGGTCTTCCTTTGAAAAACTCCTTTCAAACAACCCTTTATGCTTTCAAGAAATTCTACATCATTTTCGATCAACAATATGTCATCCACATATACTTATCATAAATTCTATAGTGCTCCCACTCACTTTATCGTAAATACAAGTTTCTCATAAACTTTGTATAGACCCAAAACTTTGATCACCTCATCAAAGCATATATTCCAACCCCGAGATGCTTGCTCCAGTCCATAAAAGGATTGCTGAAGCTAGCATACATTTTAGCATCCTTAGGACTGACAAAACCTTCTTGTTGTATCACATACAACCTTTCCTCAAAGAAACCGTTAAGGAAACGATGTTTTGACATCCATCTGCCAGATTTCATAATTGAAAAATGCAGCAACTGCTAACATAATTCCAACAGACTTTTAGCATCGCGACGGGTGAGAAAGTCTCATCGTAGTCAACTTCTTGAACTTGTCGAAAACTTCTTTGCGACAAGTCGCGCTTTATAAATGGTGACATTTACCATCAACGTCTGTCTTCTTCTTAAAGGTCCATTTTTACTCAACGGCTTGCCGTTCAATGGGCAAGTCTACCAAAGTCCATACTTGGTTTTCATACATGGATCCCTTCTCGGATTTCATGGCTCCTAGCCATTTGTTGGAATCCGGGCCCACCATCTCTTCTTCATAGCTCGTAGGTTCACTGATGTCTAACAACATAACCTCCAAGACAGGATTGACGTACCACTCAGAGGCGGTACGAGTTCTTGTCGGCCTACGAGGTTCGGTAGTAACTTGGTCCAAAGTGTCATGATCATCATCATTAACTTCCTCTTCATTCGGTGTAGGCGCCACAGAAACATCTTTGTGCGTCGTGCTACTATCCAACTGAAGTGACGGTTCAACAACCTCATCAAGTTCTACTTTCCTCCCACTCAATTCTTTCGAGAGAAACTTTTTCTCGAGAAAGGACCTGTTTTAAGCAACAAACACTTTGCCCTTGGATCCGAGATATAAGGTATACCCGACTGTTTCCTCAGGGTATCTTATGAAGATGCACTTTTCCGCTTTGGGTTTGAGCTTATCAGATATAAGCGTCGCATTCCCAAACTCTGAGAAATGACAGCTTAGGTTTCTGCCAAACCAAAAATCATACGGTGTCATCTCAACGGACTTAGATGGTGCCCTATTTTAAATTGAATGTGGTTGTCTCTAATGCATAACCCAAAACGATAGTGGCAAATCGATAAGAGACATCATAGTACGCACCATATCCAATAGAGAACGACTACAACGTTCAAACACACCATCACACTATGGTGTTCCAGGTGGCGTGAGTTGTGAAACAACTTCCACATTGTCTTGAGTTGCATACCAAACTCGTAACCCAGATATTTACCTCCACAATCACATCGTAGACATTTTATCTTCTTGTCACGATGATCTCAAACTTCACTCTGAATTTGTTTGAACTTTTCAAATGTTTCAGACTTGTGTTTCATCAAGTAAATATCCCCATATCTACTCAAATCATCAGTGAAGGTAAGAAAATAGCGATATCCACCGCACGCTTCAACACTCATTGGACCGCATACATCAACATGTATCATTTCCAATAAGTCACTTGCCCGCTCCATCAAGCCGGAAAACGGGGTTTTAGTCATCTTGCCCATGAGGCATGGTCAGCATGTCTCAACCGATTCAAAATCGAGTGAGTCCAAAGATCGATCAGCATGGAGTTTCTGCATGTGTTTTACACCAATATGACATTTAGCGGCAGTGCCACAAGTATGTGGTACTATCATTATTAACTTTGCATCTTTTTGGCATCAATGAACAAGTGTATTACTACGATCGAGATTCAATGAACCATTCACATTGGCTGCATGACCATTGAAGGTATTATTCATGTAAACAGAATAACCATTATTCTCTAACTTAAATGAATAATCGTATTGCAATAAACACGATCTAATCACGTTTATGCTCAACGCAAACACCAAATAACATTTATTTAGGTTCATCACTAATCCCGAAGGTAGAGAGAGCGTGCGATGGTGATCACATCAACCTTGGAAACACTTCCAACACACATCGTCACCTCGCCCTTAGCTTGTCTCCGTTTATTCCGTAGCTTTTATTTTGAGTTACCAACATTTAGCAACTGGACCGGTATCTAATACCCAGGTGCTACTAGGAGTACTATCAAGGTACACATGAATAAAATGTATATCAAATATAATTCTGTTGACGTTGCCAGCCTACTTATCTACCAAGTATCTAGGGCAGTTCCGCTTCAGTCACCGTTCTCGTCATAATAGAAGCACTTAGTCTCGGGTTTGGGTTCAACCTTGGGTTTCTTCACTGGAGCAGCAACTGGCTTGCCATCCATGAAGTTTCCCTCCTTGCCCTTGCCCTTCTCGAAACTAGTGGTTTTACTAACCATCAACACTTGATGCTCCTTCTTGATTTCTACCTTCGCGGTGTCAAACATCGCGAATAGCTCGGGGATCATTATTTCCATCCCTGGCATTTCATAGTTCATCACGAAGCTCTAGTAGCTTTGTGGCAGTGACTTGGAGAATTATATCAATCACTATCTTATCTGGAAGATTAACTCCCACTCGATTCAAGCGATTGTAGCACCCAGACAATCTGAGCACATGCTCACCGATTGAGCTACTCTCCTTCATCTTGCAGGCAAAGAATCTTGTTGGAGGTCTCATACCTCTCAACACGGGCACGAGCCTGAGATCCCAATTTCAGCTCTTAGAACATCTCATATGTTCCGTGATGTTCAAAACGTTTTGGAGCCTCAATTCTAAGCCGTAGTGCATGACGCATTGAACTATCAAGTAGTCATCAGAACGTGCCTGTCAGATGTTCACAACATCTACAGACGACGCTTGAGGGGGTGGCGCACCGAGCGGTGCATTAAGGACATAAGCCTTCTGTGCAGCAATGAGGACAATCCTCAGATCACGGACCCAGTCCGCATTATTGCTACCATCATCTTTCAATTCTATTTTCTCTAGGAACGTATAAAAAACAGGGGAGCTACAGCGCGAGCTATTGATCTACAACATAATTTGCAAAGTCACTTTGACTATGTTCATGATAATGAGTTCAATTAATCATATTACTTAAGAACTCCCACTCAAATCAACATCCCTTAGCTAGGTTGTCTAAGTGTGACATGATCCAAATCCACCAACCCAAGTCCGATCATCACGTGAGATGAGGTGGTTTCAATGGTGAACATCTCCATGTTCATCATATCTACTATATGACTCATGTTCGACCTTTCGGTCTCTTGTGTTCCAAGGCCATGTCTATACATGATAGGCTCGTCAAGTTTAACATGAGTGTTCCGCACGTGCAACACTGGCTTGCACCCGTTGTATGTGAACGTAGAGTCTATCACACCCGATCATCACGTGGTGTCTCGAAACGACGAACTTTCGCAACGGTGCACACTCGGGGAGAACAAAATTTTATCTTGAAATTTTAGTGAGGGATCACCTTATAATGCTACTGTCGTCCTAAGCAAAATAAGATGCATAAAAGGATTAACATCGCATGCAAATCATAAGTGACATGATATGGCCATGAACTTGTGCTTTTGATCTCCATCTCCAAAGCACCGGCATGATCTCTATCGTCACCGGCATGACACCATGATCTCCATCATCTTGATCTCCTTCAACGTGTCGCCATGAGGTTGTCGCGCCAACTATTGCTTCTACGACTATTGCTAACTCATAGCGATAAAGTAAAGCAAAAACGGCGAACATAAATTAAAGACAACCCTATGGCTCCTGCCGGTTGCCGTACTCATCGACATGCAAGTCGTGATATTCTATACAAAACATGATCATCTCATACATCACATATATCTCATCATGAAATTGGCCATATCACATCACAACATACCCTGCAAAAACAAGTTAGACGTTCCCTAATTGTTGTTGCATATTTTACGTGGCTGCTACGGGTATCTAGCAAGAACGATTCTTACCTACGCATAAACCACAACGGTGATACACAAATTGCTATTCAACCTTCTCAAGGACCGCCTTTGTCGAATCCGATCCAACTAAAGTGGGAGAGACAGACACCCGCCAGCCATCTTTATGCAACAAAGTTACATGTCAGTGGATGGAACCGGTCTCTCGTAAGTGTACGAGTAAGGTTGGTCCGGGCCGCTTCATCCCACAATACCGCTGAATCAAGAAAAGACCAAGGGAGGAAGCAATCTGAATATCAACGCCCACAAACTCCTTTGTGTTCTACTCGTGATCTCATCTACGCATAAACCTGGCTCTGATACCACTGTTGGGGAACGTTCCATGGGAAACAAAAATTTTCCTACGCACACGCAAGATCTATCCATGGTGATGAGCATCTACGAGAGGGAGAGTGGATCTACGTACCCTTGTAGATTGCTAAGCGGGAAGCGTTAAGAAACGCGGTTGATGTAGTCAAACGTCTTCGCGATCCAAATCGCAAGCCGTCCCGCGATCCAATCACGATCCGTCCCGTGATCCAATCACGGTCCTTCCGATCTAGCGCCGAACGGACGGCACCTCCGCGTTCAGCACACGTACAGCTCGATGACGATCTCTGCCTCCTTGATCCAGCAAGGGAGAGCGGAGAGGTATATGAGTTCTCCGGCAACACGATGGCGTGGTGGCGGTGGTGGTGGTGCTATCCCGGCAGGGCTATGCCTAGCGCTACCGAAACCGCGAACGGAGGAGAAAACGATCTAGGGAGAGAGAGGGGCGCCAAGGGCTTCGTGTGTGCTCTTGGGGCCCCCCCTCCCCTCTATATATAGGTGGAGGGGCGTGGAGATCAGCCCCTCCAATCCCTAGTGCGCAGCCAATGGGGAGGAGTTGGACTCCTAGTCCAATTCCCTCCCTTTCCATAAACAGGTGGACTTTCCACCTCTCCCAAGCCACATGGGCCTTGAGGGACTTGTGCGCCTGGCCCAATAAGGCCAGGGCACCTCCCCTCAGCCCATGCAAAACCCTTGGGACGTGGTGGAACCCTTGGTGGACTTCCGGACTCCTCCGGAAGTTTCCTGAACCTTCTAGAAGCTTCCCGGTACAATACCGGAAAAACCTGAAACTTTTCTGGTCGCCAAAATATGAATTCCCATATATAAATCTTTACCTCCGGACCATTCCGTAGCTCCTCGTGACGTCCAGGATCTCATCCGGGACTCCGAACAACCTTCGGTCACCACCATGCATAACTCAATACTACCGAAACGTCACCGAACGTCTAGTGTGCAGACCCTGCGGGTTCGAGAACTATGTAGACATGACCGAGACACCTCTACGGTCAATAACCAATAGCGGGACCTGGATGCCCATATTGGTTCCTACATATTCTACGAAGATCTTTATCGGTTGAACCTCTATGTCAAGGATTCAGTTAATCCCGTACGATGTTCCCTTTGTTCATCGGTATGTGCTACTTCTTGAGCTTGCGTTGGTTTTCCCTTGAAGAGGAAAGGGTGATGCAGCAAAGTAGATAAGTATTTCCCTCAGTTGTTGAGAACCAAGGTATCAATCCAGTAGGAGATACAAGCAAGTCCCCAATAGATGCACCTACACAAACAATCAAACACTTGCACCCAACGCTATAAAGGGGTTGTCAATCCCTTCACGGTTACTTACAAGGATGAGATCTGATAGAGATAGGTATAAAAGATTACTAAAACGAAAATTAAAATAAAAGTAAAAAAGATTGCAGCAAAGTATTTTTGGTATTTTTGGTTTATAGATCTGAAAATATAATATGGAGAATAGACCCGGGGGCCATAGGTTTCACTAGAGGCTTCTCTCTTGAAGGGAAATAATACGGTGGGTGAACAAAATACTGTCGAGCAATTGATAGAAAAGTGCATAGTTATGACGATATCCAAGGCAATGATTATGCATATAGGCATCACGTCCGTGTCAAGTAGAACGAAACGATTCTGCATCTACTACTATTACTCCACACATGGATCGACTCCTCCCTGCATCTAGAGTATTAAGTTCATGAAGAACAGAGTAATGCATTAAGTAAGATGACATGATGTAGAGGGATAAACTCAAGCAATATGATGAAAACCCCATCTTTTTACCCTTGATGGCAACAATACAAATACATGCCTCGCTACCCCTACTATGTCACTGGGTGAGGACACCGCAAGATTGAACCCAAAACTAAGCACTTCTCCCATTGCAAGAATTACCAATCTAGTTGGCCAAACCAAACCAATAACTCGAAGAGACTTGCAAAGATATGAAATCATGCATATAAGAATTCAGAGAAGATTCAAATAATATTCATAGATAATCTGATCATAAATCCACAATTCATCGGATCTCGACAAACACACTGCAAAAGAGTATTACATCGGATAGATATCCATGAAGATCATGAAGAACATGGTATTGAGGAACATAGAGAGAGAAGAAGCCATCTAGCTACTAGCTATGGACCCGAAGGTCTGAAGTGAACTACTCACGCATCACCGGAGGGGCAATGGAGTTGATGTAGATGCCCTCCATGGTTGAATCCCCCTCCGGCAGATTACCGGAAAAGGCTCCAAGATGGGATCTCACGGGAACAGAGGCTTCCGGCAGCGGAAAAGTATTTTCGTGGCTCTCTTTGGTATTGGGGGAATATTTGGGAATTTATAGGAGGAATAATAGGGTTAGGAGGCATGCTGGGGGGCCACAAGCCAGGGCCCCTCCCTAGGGGCGCGCCCTGCAGGCTTGTCGTCTCCCGGAAGGTCTTCTGCCCCCCTCTCCAAGTCTAGTAGGTTTCTTCTGGTCCAAGAAAAATCATCGCGAAGATTTATTCCGTTTGGACTCCATTTGATATTCCTTATCTGCAATACTCAAAAACAAGGAAAAAAACAGAAACTGGCACTAGGCACTAGGTTAATAGGTTAGTCCCAAAAATAATATAAAATAGCATATTAATGCATATAAAACATCCAAAACAGATAATATAATAGCATGGAACAATAAAAAATTATAGATACGTTGGAGACGTATCAAGCATCCCCAAGCTTAATTCCTGCTTGTCCTCGAGTAGGTAAATGATAAAAACAAAATTTTTGATGTGGAATGCTACCTAACATATTTATCCATGTAATATTCTTTATTGTGGCATGAATGTTCAGATCCGTAAGATTCAAAACAAAAGTTTAATGTTGACATAAAAACAATAATACTTCAAGCATACTAACAAAGCAATTGTGTCCTTTCAAAATAACATGGCCAAAGAAAGTTATCCCTACAAAATCATATGGTCTGGCTATGCTCCATCTTCCCCACACAAAGTATTTAAATCATGCACAACCCCGATGACAAGTCAAGCAATTGTTTCACACCTTTTATGTTCTCAAACCTTTTCAACTTTCACGCAATACATGAGCATGAGCCATGGATATAGCACTATAGGTGGAATAAAATATGGTGGAGGTTGTGAAAAAGGAGAAGATAGTCTCACATCAACTAGGCGTATCAACGGGCTATGGAGATGCCCATCAATAGATATCAATGTGAGTGAGTAGGGATTGCCATGCAATGAATGCACTAGAGCTATAAGTGTATGAAAGCTCAAAAAGAAACTAAGTGGGTGTGCATTATAATGAAAAATTCCACTAGTTATATGAAAGTGACAAAATAGGAGACTCTCTATCATGAAGATCATGGTGCTACTTTGAAGCACAAGTGTGGAAAAAAAGATAGTAACATTGTCCCTTCTCTCTTTTCTCTCACTTTTTTGGTGGGCATCTTTGGCCTTTTTTTTATTTGGGCTTCGCTGGCCTCTTTTATTATTTGTAAAGTCCGGAGACTCATCCCAACTTGTGAGGGAATCATAGCTTCCATCATCATTTCCTCACATGGGACAATGCTCTAATAATGATGATCATCACACTTTTATTTACTTACAACTCAAGAATTACAACTCGATACCTAGAACAAAATATGACTCTATATGAATGCTTCCGGTAGTGTACCGGGATGTGCAACGATCTAGCATAGCAAATGACATCAAAAAATGGACAAGCCATGAAAACATCATGCTAGCTATCTTACGATCATGCAAAGCAATATGAAAATGATGGTGCGTGTCATAATAAACGGAACGGTGGGAGTTGCATGGCAATATATCTCGGAATGGCTATGGAAATGCCATAATAGGTAGGTATGGTGGCTGTTTTGAGGAAGGGTATATGGTGGGTTTAATGTACCGGCGAAAGTTGTGCGGTACTAGAGAGGCTAGCAATGGTGGAAGGGTGAGAGTGCGTATAATCCATGGACTCACATTAGTCATAAAGAACTCACATACTTATTGCAAAAGTCTATTAGTTATCGAAGCAAGGTATTAGATGCATGCTCCTAGGGGAGAGGTTGGTAGGAGTTAACCATCGCGCGCTCCCGACCCTCACACAAAGGATGACAATCAATAAACAAATCATGCTCCGACTTCGTTACATAACGGTTCACCATACGTGCGTGCTACGGGAATCACAAACTTTAACACAAGTATTTCTACCATTCCACAATTACTCACTAGCATGACTCTAATATCACCATCTTTATATCTCAAAACTATATGCAAGGAATCAAACTTCTCATAGTATTCAATGCACTTTATATGAAAGTTTTTATTATATCCCTCTTGGATGCCCATTATATTAGGACTAAATTCATAACCTAAACCAATTACCATGCTGTTTAAAGACTCTCAAAATAATATAAGTGAGGTACGAGAGTTCAATTATTTCTATAAAATAAAAACACCACCGTGCTCTAAAAAGATATAAGTGAAGCACTAGAGCAACATTGCCTAGCTCAAAAGATATAAGTGAAGCACATAGAGTATTCTAATAAATTCACGATTTATGCGTGTCCCTCTCAAAATATGTGTGCATCAAGGATGATTGTGGCAAACTAAAAAGCAAAGACTCATATCATACAAGACGCTCCAAGCAAAACACGTATCATATGGTGAATAAAAATATAGCCTCAAGTAAATTTACCGATGGATTGAAGACGAAAGAGGGGATGCCTTTCGGGGCATCCCCAAGCTTAGGCTCTTTGGTATCCTTTAATATGTCTTGGGGTGCCTTGGGAATCCCCAATCTTAGGCTCTTGCCACTCCTTATTCCATAGTCCATCAAATCTTTACCCAATACTTGAAAACTTCACAACACAAAACTCAACAGAAAACTCGTGAGATCCGTTAGTATAAGAAAAATAAATCACCACTTTAGGTACTGTTTTGAACTCATTCTTTATTTATATTGGTGTAATATCTACTGTATTCCAACTTCTCCATGGTTCATACCCCCCGATACCACCCATAGACACATCAAAATAAGCAAACAACACAAAGAAAACAGAATCTGTCAAAAACAGAACAGTCTGTAGCAATCTGTAGACTTCGAATACTTCTGTAACTCCAAACATTCTGAAAAATTAGGAAAATCTGGGCAATTTGTATATCAATCTTGTGTAAAAAGTTCAGAGTCATTCTACTCTCTGGTGAATTTATAAAATTCCTGGACTGAGCGCAAAAGTTTCTCTTTTTCAGCAAAATCAAATCAACAATCACCGTAGACCATCCCAAAGGACTTACTTGGCTCAAACACTAATGAAAGCAATAAAACACCATTACTACAGAGTTAATAATGTGTAAAGCACTCAAAAACAGAAACAAAAACAAGAACATAAAATAAAATTGGGTTGCCTCCCAACAAGCGCTATTGTTTAACACCCCTAGCTAGGCATAACGCAATAGATCTAGGTATTGTCATCTTTGGTTTTGGCAACTTTTGTGAGGGCCTTCTCGAATCCAGGGGGCTCTTTCCTCTTCCCCGAATTTGTAGGGGAAGAAATCATCTTAAGATCCAAAATATCCAAACGCTTATTGCAAAGGGTAATCAAACTATTCAAGCGATTGAGGTTCCCACTAATATGTTTGAGGGGTTCGTGATATTGTTGCAACTCGACCAAGTGCTTATGTAAGTCACCCAATTTGTCGAAAATTTGAAATCCCTCTTGTGGTAAGGCAAGCCCCTTTTTTGGTGGAGGAACCCCCAAAATCCCTTCCAAAACTTCATAAGCGGCATTTGCTTCAAGCTCAATAAAATTCCCCTTTGAGGCGAAATCTAAAAGCTCTCTGTGATGCAAAGCCAATCCAATGTAAAAATTTCTAAGCAAAACTTTTCCGTCTCCTTTTAGATTGGAAATACGATAAGATTCCATTAGTCTATACCAGGCATCTTTCAAATTTTCCCCTTGTTTTTGTTTGAAGTATAGAACCTCAAAATCTGGTGACAAAGGGGAAGTAGTAACGCTAGACATAGCAACAAGCAAGAGATCCGGCAAGGAAGAGGCAAACGAAAAAGAGGGCAAATAAAACGTCAATTTGGTGAAGTGGGCGAGATGAAAACGAGAGGCAAAAGGCAAATAATGTAGATGCAAGAGATGAGTTTGTGATGGGTATTTGGTAGGCTTGATGTAGATCTCCCCGGCAACGGCGCCAGAAATCCTTCTTGCTACTTCTTGAGCTTGCGTTGGTTTTCCCTTGAAGAGGAAATGGTGATGCAGCAAAGTAGATAAGTATTTCCCTCAGTTGTTGAGAACCAAGGTATCAATCCAGTAGGAGATACAAGCAAGTCCCCAATAGATGCACCTACACAAACAATCAAACACTTGCACCCAACGCTATAAAGGGGTTGTCAATCCCTTCACGGTTACTTGCAAAGATGAGATCTGATAGAGATAGGTATAAAAGATTACTAAAACGAAAAGTAAAATAAAAGTAAAAAGATTGCAGCAAAGTATTTTTGGTATTTTTGGTTTATAGATCTGAAAATATAATATGGAGAATAGACCCGGGGGCCATAGGTTTCACTAGAGGCTTCTCTCTTGAAGGGAAATAATACGGTGGGTGAACAAATTACTGTCGAGCAATTGATAGAAAAGCGCATAGTTATGACGATATCCAAGGCAATGATTATGCATATAGGCATCACGTCCGTGTCAAGTAGACCGAAAAGATTCTGCATCTACAACTATTACTCCACACATCGACCGACTCCTGCCTGCATCTAGAGTATTAAGTTCATGAAGAACAGAGTAACGCATTAAGTAAGATGACATGATGTAGAGGGATAAACTCAAGAAATATGATGAAAACCCCATCTTTTTACCC
The DNA here is from genome assembly GCA_039707655.1 of Elymus sibiricus. NCBI lineage: Eukaryota > Viridiplantae > Streptophyta > Magnoliopsida > Poales > Poaceae > Elymus > Elymus sibiricus. Next base: position 434,161,665 of record CM077675.1, read on the forward strand.
TTGATGGAAACAATACAAATACGTGCCTCGCTACCCCTACTATGTCACTGGGTGAGGACACCGCAAGATTGAACCCAAAACTAAGCAGTTCTCCCATTGCAAGAATTACCAATCTAGTTGGCCAAACCAAACCAATAACTCGAAGAGACTTGCAAAGATATGAAATCATGCATATAAGAATTCAGAGAAGATTCAAATAATATTCATAGATAATCTGATCATAAATCCACAATTCATCGGATCTCGACAAACACACCGCAAAAGAGTATTACATCGGATAGATCTCCATGAAGATCATGAAGAACATGGTATTGAAGAACATAGAGAGAGAAGAAGCCATCTAGCTACTAGCTATGGACCCGAAGGTCTGAAGTGAACTACTCACGCATCACCGGAGGGGCAATGGAGTTGATGTAGATGCCCTCCGTGATCGAATCCCCCTCCGGCAGATTACTGGAAAAGGCTCCAAGATGGGATCTCACGGGAACAAAGGCTTCCGGCGGTGGAAAAGTATTTTCGTGGCTCTCTTTGGTATTGGGGGAATATTTGGGAATTTATAGGAGGAAGAATAGGGTTAGGAGGCCTGCTGGGGGGCCACAAGCCAGGGGGCGCGCCCTGCAGGCTTGTCGTCTCCCGGCAGGTCTTCTGCCCCCCTCTCCAAGTCTGGTAGGTTTCTTCTGGTCCAAGAAAAATCATCACGAAGATTTTATTCCGTTAGATATTCCTTATCTGCAACACTCAAAAACAAGGAAAAAAAACAGAAACTGGCACTAGGCACTAGGTTAATAGGTTAGTCCCAAAAATAATATAAAATAGCATATTAATGCATATAAAACATCCAAAACAGATAATATAATAGCATGGAACAATCAAAAATTATAGATACGTTGGAGACGTATCAGTATGTTACTTGCCCGAGATTTGATCGTCGGTATCTTCATACCTAGTTCAATCTCGTTACCGGCAAGTCTCTTTACTCGTTCCGTAATACAAGATCTCGTGGCTAACACTTTAGTCACTTTGCTTGCAAGGCTCATTATGATATTGTATTACCGAGTGGGCCCTGAGATACCTCTCCGTCACACGGAGTAACAAATCCCAGTCTTGATCCATGCCAACTCAACAGACACCTTCGGAGATACCAGTAGAGCATCTTTATAGTCACCCAGTTACGTTGTGACGTTTGATACACACAAGGTATTCCTCCGGTGTCAGTGAGTTGCATGATCTCATGGTCATAGGAACAGATACTTGACATGCAGAAAACAATAGCAATAAACTGACACGATCATATCCTACGTTCACCGTTTGGGTCTTGTCCATCACATCATTCTCCTAATGATGTGATCACGTTATCAAATGACATCTCATGTCTATGGCTAGGAAACCTTAACCATCTTTGATCAACGAGCTAGTCTTATTAGAGGCATACTAGGGACACAGTGTTGTCTATGTACCCACACATGTATTTGAGTTTCCAATCAATACAATTATAGCATGGATAATAAACGATTATCATGAACAAGGAAATATGATAATAACTAATTTATTATTGCCTCTAGGGGATATTTCCAACAACTTGCTGCACCCAATCCCATCGGCGCAGCACCAGAAATAACGACAGATCCAACCCATCACTGGGAGCCCAATCCGGGAGCCACCGGCGGCAAGCATTACACCCGAGAAATGCTGCGGGCTTCCCCCCCCCCCACACACACACACTGAATCGAGATCCGATGAGTAGTCTTGCTGGCTCACCTGCTTCCTGAAAATGGGCGAGTCATCCTGGTGAAATACATGTGTGCCATCCACGCCGATGCCGCCGTCTCTCCAGCACCGCGTGCGTGCCGAATCCTACCTCCTCATCAATGCCCGCTCCGCAGCCTCCGCCCCCATGAAACCACGCCCGCCGACGGCCCACTCCCCCCCCCCGCCGCTGCCACCACCACCACCTCGGCGCCACGCACCAACCTGCTGCCTGCTTCCTCCTCCTCCGGAGGCCGCGTGCAGCCTGCGGGAGCGGGGTGCGCGCTCGGATGGCGCCAGTGAGGCCCGGCGATAAACCCTAGGCGGCGGCCGGAATCGAGCGGGGAGACAGGGGAGGGTCCGGCCTACTCGATGGAGCACCGTGCATCGAAGCACGCATGCACGCGCCGGCGAGCAAGCTAGCTGCGGCGGCGCCTCTCTCTCCGTTGCGGTGCCTGGTCTAGGGGAGAAGGGGGCAGGAGCGGCGGCGGGTGGTGTGGATCTGAATCGGGGGAGAGGGGAGAGGGGTCCGACGGGAGGAGGGGATTTGAGTTAGGGTTTGGGTAGTTGGGTTGCGGGTGGGTTTTTTTTTCTTTCCTTTTCTTCTTTTTGTCTTTAGATAAATGGATGGATGGATGGATGTGTGCCATGTCATCGATCCATGGCACACACATTTCCACCAATTAGAATTAAGCTTATGTAAATGTGTTTTTTCTTTTTGATTCTCTTCTTTGTTTTCACCTATGTGAAGAACCTATCAAATATTAGTTACAAAATTGGACGGCAAAAAAATTCAAAAATATTTGACCGCATTTTATGTACAAATTGATCAAATGGTTCCCTCTTAAAAGTTTTCCGTCCACCTCCCGTACATTTTTCGAGTGTTCAAAATGAGTTTTTTTGAAGGACCTACCAAATCTTTGTTGCAAAATGGCACCACACCATTGTTAGAAAATATTAGACCATATTTTATATACAATTCACCAAATGGTTGTGTGGCAAAAGTTATCGATCCACCTCTCGTGAAAAAGACAAATTTCTGCCGATTCAGCTAGAAGCGGGTCAAATTAGAACTGCAGCTGCCTTATAGTTTGCTCTTTATTTTTTCCAAAAATAATTTCTAGGTACATAAGTATCTATTTAATCAGAGAAACACCAAAAGTTTTCCAAGTTCAACCACTAGCTAGGAACGGTCATGCCCACCGTTTTGACCGCATTTTGAAGCGGGCATGAAAAATTCAAAAAAATCAAAAAAATTGAAAACCTTCGCATTGTGCCATTATATGTGACCTAGTATCTAGGAGAAATAACAATCTTGAAATACGACAAATGTCTTGAAAAAATGTTCTCAGAAATGAGCTATCATGTATGAAGATCCATGGCATTCAAGGCAAATGACCACTGTTATGGCAACATTCATGGCATAGTTTTTTTTGACTGAATTCATGGCAAAGTTTGCTCAAATGATATCGTATTATGCACAAGGGTGCATATTGGAATAACAAACAATGTTGCCTAAGGAAGTTTTCATTTTCTTTGGACGGAAAATTCATTTTCCATTTTTCGAGTGCCCAATATGAGTTTTTTTTGTGAAGGACATACCATATATTTGTTGCAAAATTGGACCAAATAATTTTTCTAAAATATTAGGCCAAATTTAATGTACAATTGACCAAATGGTTGGGTGTTAAAAGCTTTGATCCACCTCTCGTGAAAAAGACAAATTTCTGTCGATTCAGCAGGAAGCGGGTCAAATTTGAACTGCGGCTGCCCTATAGTTTGCTCATGATTTTTTTACAAAAATCATTTTTCGGTACACAAGTATCTATTTCATCATAGAAACACCAGAAGTTTCACAAGATTCAACCCCTAGACAAGAACGGTCATACGGGGACACTTGACCGCATTTTGAAACCGGCATAAGAAATTCAAAAAATAAAAAAAATCAAAAACCTTTGCATTGTGTTATTATATGTGACCTAGTATCCAGGAAAAATAACAATCTTGAACTACGGCAAATGTCTTGAAAAAGTGTTCTCGGAAATGAGCTATCATGTATGAAGATCCATGGCATTCAAGGCAAAGGACCACTGTTATGGCAACATTCATGGCATAGTTTGCTCAAATGATATCATATTGTGCACAAGGGTGCATATTGGAATGACAAACAATGTTTCCTAAGGAATTTTTCATTTTCTTTGGACGGAAAATTCATTTTCCATTTTTCGAGTGCCCAATATGAGTTTTTTTGTGAAGGACATACCATATATTTGTTGCAAAATTGGACCAAATAATTTTTCTAAAATATTAGCCCATATTTAATGTATAATTGACCAAATGGTTGGGTGTTAAAAGCTTTGATCCACCTATCGTGAAAAAGACAAATTTCTGCCGATTCAGTAGGAAGCGGGTCAAATTTGAAATGCGGCTGCCTTATAGTTTGCTCATGATTTTTTACAAAAATCATTTTTAGGTACACAAGTATCTATTATATCATAGAAACACCAGAAGTATCACCAGATTCAACCCCTAGATAAGAACGGTCATACCGGCAAACTTGACCGCATTTTGAAACCGGCATAAGAAATTAAAAAAAAATCAAAAACCTTCTCATTGTGTCATTATATGTGACCTAGTATCCAGGAAAAATAACAATCTTGAACTACGGAAAATGTCTTGAAAAAGTGTTCTCGGAAATGAACTATCATGTATGAAGATCCATGGCATTCAAGGCACATGACCACTGTTATGGCAACATTCATGGCATAGTTTGCTCAAATGATATCATATTGTGCACAAGGGTGCATATTGGAATGACAAACAATGTTGCCTAAGGAAGTTTTCATTTTCTTTGGACGGAAAGTTCATTTTCCATTTTTCGAGTGCCCAATATGAGTTTTTTTGTGAAGGACATACCATATATTTGTTCCAAAATTTGACCAAATCATTTTTCTAAAATATTAGGCCATATTTAATGTACAATTGACCAAATGGTTGGGTGTTAAAAGCTTTGATCCACCTCGCGTGAAAAAGACAAATTTATGCCGATTCAGTAGGAAGCGGGTCAAATTTGAACTGCGACTGCCTTATAGTTTGATCATGATTTTTTCCAAAAATCATTTTTAGGTACACAAGTATCTATTTCATCATAGAAACACCAGAAGTTTCACAAGATTCAACCCCTAGATAAGAACGGTCATACCGGCAAACTTGACCGCATTTTGAAACCGGCATAAGAAATTCAAAAAAAAAATCAAAAAATTGAAAACCTTCGCATTGTGTCATTATATGTGACCTAGTATGCAGGAAAAATAACAATCTTGAACTACGGTAAATGTCTTGAAAATGTTTTTTCAAAAATGAGCTATCATGTATGAAGATCCATAGCATTCAAGGCAAATGACCACTGTTATGGCAACATTCATGGCATAGTTTGCTCAAATGATATCATATTGTGCACAAGGGTGCATATTGGAATTACAAACAATGTTGTCTAAGGAAGTTTTTATTTTCTTTGGACGGAAAATTCATTTTCCATTTTTCGAGTGCCCAAAATGAGTTTTTTTGTGAAGGACCTACCATATATTTGTTGCAAAATTGGACCAAATCAATTTTCTAAAATATTAGGACATATTTAATGTACAATTGACTAAATGGTTGGGCGTCGAAAGCTTTGAGCCACCTCTCGTGAAAAAGACAATTTTCTCCCGATTCAGTAGGAAGCGCGTCAAATTGGAACTGCAGCCGCCTTATAGTTTGCTCATTATTTTTTTCAAAAATCATTTTAGGTACATAAGTATCTATTCAATCAGAGATACATGGTTTGGTGGCGAGACATCGAGGTTTGGACGGTGGACGATGGCCCCAACTCCAGAGCGCGCAAACTAGCATGCCATCCGCGTGGTCACCGCGTGACCTTAGCGTTGCCATGCGTTTTGGGCGGCCTAGGCATGTCTGATGGGTTGGGTACCCCCCCGGTAGGTGTTAGGAAGAAGAATACAACAGAAGAATCTCACGAGGAGACTGAACTAAGCTCAAACATGAATTAGCAGCTAAGTGTTTGATTAGCAGTGGGGGAAACGAACATGGCCAATGGGCCTGAGTTTTGGCTGAGGATGATAATCTACTAAGCAGACTGTCTTTGCAAATTTTCAGCTCAAATGGAGGAGCCTAGGTGGCACTTGCTTTGCAAAGTACCACACTGGACATAAATATGAATGTTGAAGATGGGCTCAAATGAATGAATGGATTGAGCTATAATTTGGTGGAGGATAGTCATTTGGGCGTAGGAAGGCACTGCAAAAATTTTATACCATTTGGACATGCCAAAGTGGTACTTCCTTCACAATGCTCTTCTCTAGACAAAAACTTGGGAAAATTATTGCGAGAAATTGGCTAAATGAAATGAGCTCAAATTTGGTGGACGCAAGTTATATAGGTAGAAATATGCCCTGGTAAAGTTTAAGAAATAATTAAGCAATATAAAATATAGTTGGTTCACAAACTGAAAATACGACCAGAATAAAAGATTGGATGATGAGCTCACATGGATTGCTGGATAAATCTCAAATTTTGTACAGAGTGATTATTTGAGTATCTAAAACATTTGGAAAAATCTCAGATCATTTAGATAATCCTAGCCAGTACTTTCTTCACAAAGCTTCTCTCTGGATAGAAACTTTGGAAATTTGCTGATGAAGATTTACTAGGCAAATGGAGCTGAATATTGACATGTGGCAATAATTTGAATATGGAAGAGAGCCCAAAAAGTTTGAGGGAAATAGGAGGGGTCTAGATAGCACTTTTTTTGCAATGTGCCAATCTGGACAAAAAATAGAAATTGATCTTGGGCTCAAATAGATGACTAGATTGAGCTGCAATTTGGAGAAGGATGATAATTTGGGCATATGAAGGCACTCTAAAAGTTTCATACCATTTAGATAAATAAAAATGGTACTTCCTTCACAATGCTCTCCACTGAACAGAAAATTAGGAAAAATATTGAGGGAAATTGGATAAATTAAATGAGCTAAAATTTGGTGGAGGGAGGTTCTATGGGCAGGGTCATATCCTAGTAAATTTTTAGCAATTATAAAGCAATATAAAATATAGTTGCTTCACAGACTGAAAATATTACCAGAAACAAAGATTGGATTGTGAGCTCACATGGATTGTTTATATATGTTTAACATTTTTAGAATACATGATTAACATCTTTTCATATATTCCCTGCAAAAAAACATCTTTTCATACATACGTTTTGATGTCTATATTTGGTTTTACACATTGTACATTTTTTATATACATATAAAAAGGAGGTGGCCTTAAGTACCAATGCATCCACGTTCACAGCCTCATGACCATTTATATTGGTCGTAATCAGATAGAAATAAGGTCGTTGACCACTGTTGTCTGCTTTATGACCATTTGGTGTAAGGCAATTTCAGGGTTTGAGCCCTTCCTAGCGAAATGGCCGTGGATTTACGACCAATTCAGCTGGGGTCACTAAGAGAAGGTCACAAGTTGACATATTTCTTGTAGTGATCCTCATCACCCAAAGCCCACACGCAACACGCCATCCGGCAGTCAAAAAGCGAGTGCCGTCAAGTGTCGTTCTCTGCTCCACAGATAGAACACCCTGACGTGATTGCCATGTTGGGTTCATGCCGGATCGTCCCCGTCGGCAGTGACATATGGGACAATCTCCAAGCAAACAGTCGTACTTTCGAGGGCACTTTAACCTTCCACAACAAAGACCATGACTTCTTTTCCTGCATCTGATTTGAGTGTCCAGACTTGTGTTCTAGCCAATCCTCTCTCTGAAACTTGATTGCACTGATCATCCGGTACGCCGAGCGAACTGAGAAGAGACCCTTTCGGTCGTAGTGCCAAACCCAGAAGTCGGGCTGCACCCGTGAACTTAAGGGAATATTCATTATCACCTCTGCATCAGGCGCTATGAAGTGCTCATAGATCAGTTGGGTAGATGTAAATAAGTACTACTTTATTGATACAAGGCCCACCATCCTTTCTCACAAAGTTTCTAGGAGTGCGTGTTACAGTCGGCTGTTAGTTTGTAGCCCTCTTCTCCTCTCTCTCCTCTTCTCTCTCTTTCAACTCATCACAAATATATTATTTTAAGTCTTACACCCCGCTTACATCATCCTATTGTACTTGCTCTTAGTTGTCAAGCACGAAAACTTTCTTTTCGAATGGCAAGTTTTATTATTTCGGGGTTTAATTTTTCTATTTGGATGACAATTTTAGTTGTAAAAAACGTCAGGGCCGAAGTGTTTGGTGTCACACATGTGACACTTATCATTTAGGTTTTTTCTTGAAATGTACTTTATTATGGAGAATATTGATGCGTATACGGTTCTTATATCACGGAGAATCTTTATGCCACGTCGTGGGAGTAAGTTTTTTGAGTGGAATGTAAGAATCAATATTGGCTGAATACATTTTGAGTGACGGACCTGACATGTAAGCATCGACGCTCTTCTCCCTCAAAACAATTCGACCCTCGAACATTTCCTCGAGCAGCTTGTATCTGCCGGAACATAGGATGCTTGTCCTCGGCTCCCAGCCATTCGTGCGTTGGATGCGCGCGGGTCGTCGTTGGCGCTGGTGGTGAGCTCCGGTGGCCTGACGACATGACCTCGCACTGCTCCACCATGCCCAACATGTCCTGGAGCACCGATCTACCCAGCCCTGCATGTCAGCGTGTCCCGAGCTGCCGGCCATGCCCACGGCCCCGACCGCCATGGTGCCCGAGCTCCTGCTCGACGTGCACCCCTTAATGTTAGGCCGATGACTAAGCCCCGTCGGAAGTCGGAACCGTCAACTGTTGTGCAGGCATTAGCGCGAGGCGCCTATGGAGCGGGCGCGCGAGGCAGCTGCCTTACGACGGCGTGAGAGGAAGAGGAGAGGTACGGGGAGGTTGAGCATGAGGCAACGCGATAGCTCACCGGCCGGTGCGTCCTCCCCTGCATCGGGATGGAAGGAAGAGGGAGAAACGAAGGAAGAAAACATCAGACTAGGGTGTTTTTTTGCGAATAGATTAGGGGTGTTTTTTTAATTTGGTTGGGAGTTTTTTTAGAAAGTTAAAACTGACACATGGGTCATATCTGTCACAACAGTCAACAGAAAGGTCAACCTAGTGGAGTTGACTATTGTGCCATGTCAGCACTTACAAGTGTTGGAACTCTGTCATAATCGATTTTAAGATGGTCGAATCGGTAACTAAACATAAGTGGTATCTTTTTTGACCAAAAATTAAAGGCAAATAGTACTAGTTTTTTGCTAGGGTTTCTAAAGTGATAGTTTTGGGGAAAGTTGTTCTGATTATGATAGTTTTCTTTTCGGTAAATACTCGACTGCCATAGTTGGCATTACAATACTCCGCTGATGCCTGGCAGTCTGGCACTCATCAGATGACACGCACATGCAGACATATGGACAAATGGGCCTCGATAGCGGCGACTTGAACCGCCAAATCGATACCCTTGTCGTCCGTTTTATATTTCATGTTTCACCACACGAGGAAAATCTTTGGATACCAGGATGGGCTTGTTGAAGATCTCCTTCACTATGGCGACATCGCACCTGACAACAAAATCGTCGTCCTTCATGTACCACTTCAACTTTCTTTTCTCAATGAGACGAAACCGACTTGAATCTAAGATTTTTGAGGGGGTGGTTGCGCATAGAAATGCTTGTGATCACACCTGTCGAAGGAGCTCACAATGAAACTGGAAGAGACCACAAATGTGTTGGTCGCATGAGGGAAGCAAACGAGTACCATGTACTTTCTGAATGCCACTCATTCCAAACGAATTCGTCCCTATGTTTCATCAACATCTCCGTGTATAGAGCAAGAGACAGAGTGCAGAAAGATACTACTTATAACTAAACATGTAAACCGCCCAGCGTCTATGTTGGTGTGGCAAGCGTTTTAGAAGAGGTAGAGACCATTAGACAAGATAAATTATATAATGTGAAATTGTGAGGGTGGCCTCGTGCTATGCATATATACATATGGAGAGCGTAGGGTGGTCGAGAACAAGTGAATAATGATGTTATAGTTGGTAGATAAAACTATTTATGTCAATTTACCAAGTGCTAGATATAGAGAGAAACACATGGTGCACACTGTAACTTTGAGCCCATGAAGACAATTTAATATCTGTTACTTATACCACTATGCCTCCCTCACCCCCTCACCTACCCACAACTTAGAGAGAGGGAGAGAGAGGGAGGGAGAGGAGCCTCCTCGGTCAGCTACTCTTGCTAGTATTTTGTTTCATTTTACAAACTAAACATCAGTTAGTACAATCTTTTACAAACAATAAGTATCTCCATTTGAATTGCAAATACATGTGTCGGCCGATAAAATCGATTAATCAACCAATTTCTGATTAATCTCTAATCCCGAGCTGACCGAGACGCTAACGATAAGGGATATCCTCAACATTGAAAAAAAACACATGTAATTATGACAAACTATCTTTATCTCTATGTGAAACACCCTCCTATGATCTTGTTGTCTTGAAACGCGAGTAATAAAGTTGCAGCACTATTACCACGTGATGGCCCTTGTGTATACACTATACTCCCCTTCTTCTTCCTCTTGCTCTTTCTCTTCCCTCCTCATCTTGAGAAACCAAATTATTTTATCATGATTCTTAATTAGATGGTTAGATCTAGCCAGGTGATGCATTAGTTACGTTTGCAAGCCTCCACACACCCACTCTCTAAGCTAGCTATCTAACTCTCTCCTCCATCCACTTGCATTAAATTTTCCTTCACCCTCCATTAATGGCGCCCTCGAACCTACGTACAGGCGACCAGCTTCTCGCGCGATTCATCGAGGACTAGCTCGACTCGTGTCTCTTCTACTTGAGGTAATTAACAAAAAACACTTCCTCGTCATTTAATTATGCATGTTACGTACGTGTGTGATTTAAATGTGGATATACAGAACCGCCGAGACGACTTCGACAGAGTGCACACAGTGGTGCTACAACAAGCAGATATAATCACTCCTTGGCAGCAGACTCACAAGGACACCTTAAAGAGAGAGCATGCGGTGGCAGGGAGGCAGAGGACCGAAGCCCAGATCTTTATTGAGCACAACTCCAGATTTGCAGCTTGGTTAAAAAAGCGAATTCGGGAGAAACCACTGCCAACGGGTATTGCCGATGCAAATCTCATCTATGCATTAGCAGTAGGCCCTGCATGCACCGTCACGACCTACCAATCATATGATATCAATGGAAACACATTCTATACTAAGGCAAAAGACAAAAACTCTGATTACCCGAACTCAGGCGTCACGATAATTTCCTCCAGCGAGAATGAAACTAACATATACTACGGAAGGATCGAAGAGATATGGGAACTTGAGTACGCCGAAGATCACACGATGCCACTGTTCCGGGTCAGATGGGCGAAGAACGTCGAGAAGGAAGAACGTGGTGCCGTTACCATGTCCCTGCCTGAAGCACAAGCTGATGGTGTAAAGGGTGTCAAAGGAATTACCGCCAAATATGAGCCTTGGGTATTCACTAAGGACGTGTCACTGCTTCTACATAACTGGCCCGGCAAAGCCAAGTCGTGTTGTCGTCAGGAGATCCAAGAGATCCATCGTATGGACGGAGTGGCCAACGAGGATGACTATGATTAGTTTGGCATCGATCCAAAAGAAGAGGAGAACTATGATGACGATGAAAATTACACCACCAGAAGGAGCAGAACTACCTTGCCTGAGATAGGATGTCCCTTCTTACGAAAGAGTCATAACGCGGGACGGAAGTATTCAAGAAAGATTAAAAAGACCCAAACCGTCGTTGAGAGGATTATCAAACGACGTCGTACTACTTATTAATTTGTGTGCTTCATTATTCATGTACTACACTTTTGTATACTTTTCATTGTGTAATACTTCGCACGATATTTGTGTACTTCATTTGTGTGTACCTCCTAATTTGCATTATTATATACTTTGATCCACATTATTGTATGCATTTTGACACGCCATTTGTCAAGTATTAGAACATCCCTAGCTAACACAACACCAATTACTGCTAGCGTTGGCCACGTCATTGGCGCCATCACTAATGACTAACCGACACTTTTAGCTACACTACTGTTGTGAGAACAACTCAGATTCCCCCTTCTTCCCCCCGCCGCCGGACACTGTTCTCCGTCCTTCCCCCGCCCAGCCGCGCCCGCACCCTGCGCCAGACGTGTCGCCGGGCTGCCCAGCCGTTCCCCTGGCCCACCCGCTCATCCAAGAGCCTCTCCCTCTGTCGTCTTGTCAGGCCATTCTCTCCCTCCGCGGTCGTCCTGTCCGGCCACTCTCTCCCTTCGTCGTCCTGTCCGGCCACTCTCTTCCCCCGTCGTCCTGTCTGGCCGCCCCGTCCGCCACGCAGCACCACCCCATCGCGCAGTCTTCACGCCCCCCCCCACGCGCCCTCCTGACAGCCGACCCCACTCGATCCGGATGGTAAAAACCTTTCTCTAACCATTTGATGAAATGCGAATTGATGAAATATGTTATATGTTGCATCATGTGTTCTTGCGAATTGTCTTGCGCTATGTTTCTTTTTGCAGGGAAATGTGGAGAGACTTTCCAATGTTTTGGCGAAGCTTGGATTCATTTCCGTTTCATCAAAATTTCTAGCACTCAATATGCCCATTTTTTACCTACATTCATGTCCATTTTTTCCATTGATTTTTTATTCTACGAATGCAGCACAAAATGGAAGAATGGCCGTACTGTTCCGATAAAGGTGGTATGTGCGACGATCCTCACCTTAACAACAATAAATGCTTCTCCATCACGCTACAATGCCTCAAGAGGAAATATGGTTTCAATTCCAAATGTACAATCTATAATGAGGTAGATCACACAGATTTTGTTGCTAACAGTGTGGTTTATATGCCTCAAGACGAAAGATGATTACTACATTTCTTACTATGTTTCTATTTTGTTCAAGGACAGAAGCTCCCAAGATATGTTGTGCTTCCGGTAATGGATGACCACCAGATGGACAACTTGAAATAAAAGAATGGAGGCAACTACCGAGTGATCGCAACTTGAAGATTGGAAATCGGTGGATCTCTATGCTCCACCATGGAGATGCAGGGGTTTCCCTCTTCTTCAAGATTGATCCTAAAGGAGAGGAGTACCGTACTAGTAGTTACGACGATGGTTAATGTATGCATATATATAAATGATGTGTACCATAATATAAATTATGTTGTACGTGTTTTCATTTCTCATCGGAATCAATGTGAGACGCAAACGTCATTATGTATATACTGATACAAAATTGCACTGCCGTGGCAGCGTTTTTCGCTGCGGTGACAACGTTTTTTTGTTGTTGCGTTTGGTCATTTAGTATTGGCATACGAAACAGTAGATACGGCTGTAATGATCTCTCCAGTGTCTGGCGTTGGGAAAGTTAGCACGCCATAGATATTTATGATATTGCCATCGGGGAGATAAAACCAACGTCATAGGTATATGAAATACCGCTGTCGTAGGCTCTAACGCCACCACTATTTTTTAAGTGTGGCGCCATATTGGTGGCGTCGGGTGTCTACGACAGCAAGGCCATTTTTGCCACGCCATAGCTAGACTTTTCTGCACTAGTGGTTAGTGGGTGAAAGTCAACAATGCACTCGTTAAGCCCACACCATGGAATTGTTCTGGAGAAAATCCCTCGTGTTATATTTAATTATACTAAAAGGCATTGGCTTTAAAATAATCTAGACAATGCACTCGTTAAGCCCACACAATATGTATACGTTAGCCACTACAACAAAGCGCAACTATATGTTCATGACGAGATGTGAATCTATATATAAAGCAAAATTTGAGTCACACGAATTTGAAACAAGGGGCTCATGTGTGACCTGGATTTTTTTCGGCCAATTTTTTTGGCAACCGGAAAACCCGCTCGTTCCCGAGAAATTATGTTTCCGTTCTGTTTTTCAAATCGAATTTAAACCTGAAGTGTATGATAAATAGGTTATGTATGTCAATTCAAATATCTAGTGCAGGTTGGCATAGTGGATATGCACGTGTCCTTACTCATAACGTCGTCCGATCGGCTCTCCCCTCTGACTTTTTTTTATTAGAAAAACAATTGTTGTTTGGTTGCTTTGAGGTTCAATTTTATATATTTTGATGATGCTAAAATATGTAAAATTCAAAAATCATTTGAGCAACACCAAAGGAAGAAAATCCTAAATTTCCAAGATTCGCGGTTACCGGTTTTACCGCCCCCACCTATTAAAAAACGAGTTCCTGTGTTCAAATCCCAATGACTCAATTTTTCCTTTTGTAATTCTCTTTATTATTTCATCCGGTAACCATATTTTAAATAGGGTTGTATCTCCACTGTGGTTGGCGTAATGACTAACATTCCACTACGTGGTGCACGTGAGATACAGGCAGGGGCGGAGCTTCATTGGGACATAACCGGGCCATGGCCCACCCAAATTTTCATGATATTTTTATATACCTATGCAATCAGCCCACTTTACCTCTTGATAAGTGACAACGGTGCCGCTGGGTAATTTTGTAATTACTTAGGAGAAGTGTGTTTTTGTTGTCCATTGGTTGAACTGAGCAGAGTTAATGCATTTTATTACAAATTTAAATGTAGAAATAGAAGATAAAGAGCTATTCTTCCTTCCGAATTCGTACATAATGCTTACTACTTTTTTTGGGTCGTAATGCTTAATATTTTTGTTCATTGTGTTCTAGTATACGGAGATCATTGAAACAATGTTCCATAAATAATGTAGAATATGATTATCTTGCCAGTAACTTGTTTGTTGACATATAGACCGAAAGTTCAATGAGACAACAGTTAACGATGCCTATTTTTTTGTCCTTTTCTTTGAAGCTTTATTGTAGAAATTCTGGGATCTGTGATTGGACATGGAAAATAGAAATACTTTCCCTAGGATAAAGAAGAAGAAAAGTGGGCTAAGGAAACTCGCAAGGAAAGTTCCAACCAATCGTCTACTTAAGTTCGAGAGAGTTTTCAAAGCACAAAAACGTATCCCTATGTTTGTTTTCAAAGCACAAAGAGTTCTTGACGAGATTCGCTGGCGTTACTACGAGGAAACTGTTATGATACTGAACCTCATGCCCTATCGAACATCTTATCCCATCTTAAAGTTGGTTTATTCGGCGGTCGCAAATGCTACTCATTATAGGGATTTCGACAAAGCGAATTTATTCATTACTAAAGCCGAAGTCAGTAGGAGTACTATTATTTGGGTACAAGAGAGTTTGAATCCTGTCATCCCACCTGTTTTACTTCTTATTATTATTTTAATCATACATACATGTGGGCCCATACCCAACACAAATAAGTATTTGAAGAAAGTTCTAGAGATTATATAAAATTTGAGGGGCTTTTGTGAGATTTAATTAAATTTCAGGTAATTTTCTGTAAAAAAAAAACTTACGCGTGTCACACACATAGCAGCCTCCGCTAACACCCATTGACATGTGGGCCACCAGCCAGTTGACACGCCAAATAGGCAGCGCATGCGCACGCATATATATGGAGGCACCATATTTGAATGCTCAAACAAGTTATAGCACCAGTTTTGTGTATTTTACAAGTTTAGACACCAAACTGATCATGACAAACAAAATAAAGCATCCATAGTGTATTTAACTCTACATGATCTATGCATTAGGAAGGAGGAGCCAGCCATGCTTGCGTACATGCATCAGGTAAATGCGCTATCGATGCTTATGCTTGAGTAGATGCATCAGGAAAAGGAGTACAATGAACTCGGGAATTGTCAAGGAACGAGTATTAGCTTTCACTTGCATAGCAAAATTAAACATTAGACTGCCATACGTAGTTGGCATTACAATATACGACTGTTTTTCTCCGCTGAAACACGACAATATATAATCACATACAAGCCACCCCATGGTACTGGTGGAAAGGGAATTCCGTCCACTTGTCGGCCGCGGGAAGCCTTCATGACACCCCACCAGGAAGAACTTCAGAAACCGGGATGGCCTTGCTGAAGATCTTCTCTTTAAGCACGGTGACATCACACCTGACGCTGAAAGCATCGTCCTTCAGGTAGACCGATTTTTCCAGGTCGCTCCTCTTGATGAGAGGAACGCCCCTCGAATCTTCGGCTCCAAAAATGTGGTGAATGTTTAAGGTTCGTTCGAAGGTGTGCGTGTAGGATTGGCTGTACGACGGCACCGGGTTCCCATCTTGGTCGAGCAAGCTGATCGTGTATTTGGCTTCGACTTTCTCGAAATCAGTAAGAGCGAGATAGATAAAGATCCATTTGTCCTTCTCGGGGCATGGACCGTCGGGTTAGTAATCCAGACGCCAATTGTGCCCTGCGGCAGCAAACGTCTCGGAGGAGATGTGTTCGCCGTTGCCGATCCCCTTGGTGCCGGAGTAGCCGTCGATGCGGAGGATGTGCGACCCGGTGCCCGTGACCCGGGCGACAATGGCCGACCCGGTGCCCGTGACCCGGGCGACAATGGCCGACGCGGACAGCGACGACCTGCCGTCGTTGGCACCGATGGAAGACATGGTGCTGGAGTAGTACTGGTAGGTGGAACCGTGGAAGCAACAGGTGATGGAGAATGGTAGGCTCGTTGTAATGGGAGTATCATAGGTAGTATCATGCATGCCAACTAGGCAATTTTGATGAGATGCCGTAGAATTAAATGAAGGAAGAGAGAGTTGAGTATCATATCATGATATCGTATCATATTAAATGATGTACTACTATGTGTCATGCATGGCAATAAATAAACTATTCTATGATACTAACGTATGATACTATGCATTACGGGTGTAGTATCATACGCTAGTATCATATGCTTGATACTAGTATATGATACTTCTCATTACGACCAGCCTGATGTGAGGTAGAGTACTCCAGGTCGATACCGAGGGGGGAGGTTCTTATAGACTACAGACTAGTGGGGCGCGTCACACGAACAGTCGGGCGGCTTGAATGCGCCGATCGGGGAGACGTGAGGGCGCACGTACTCCACATCGACTGCGTGTGCGTGGGCGGAGCATGCATGCGTAGCATACAAATCGCCAGTGTTTAATTACGTTGAATACTGAATCGAGGAGTACGTGGATTGAGAGTACTTACTGCAGCAGTGTACTTACTTACTGCAAGGTTTTTTTTTGACCTTGATAAGTGTCACAAGTGCGGGACGAACACATGGGTCCTTCGAACGTTTTTTATGAAACATTTAGTAACGTCATGATGACCATTTTAGTTGTCAAGCAGGTAAACTTTCTAAAAAAACAGCAAGGTTCTTACATGATTTGACTTGCAAGATGAGCAATATAGTGATATTGCTTACTACATAACCTGTTTGCATCTGGGTAACACAAGCAACATTATCTTTGAAATAAGGGTTGGTGGATGTATCCACTAAGGTCTGTTTCAAAGACTTTCTTGCGATGGATACCACACCTACCAGGAACATAAAACATGTCTGTGGTCTGACATAGTGGGCATCTGATCGATTTATCCGTTGTTATTGGTGTCCAGATTTCTCCGAAATTGAAAATTTAGGTCAAAATCTTTAATGCCTTGGAGATATCAAATGATATTCTTGAGTCCCAATCAATTTTGTTTGGTGGGTCCAATAGCACTAGGATATGTAACTTTGTGTCTCAGGCTCACATTTCCATCATCTTATGGTTTGGATGAATCTTTTTCTATGTCTAGAGATTTGAACAACCATGAAGATTATAGATGAATAAGGCTTTTCCATAATGAATAATCTAATATATTTCGGATATAGACAATGTGGTATACCATAATGTATGAGTGAAGGTGCTCGAGGTTTTACCCAGATCCTCCATTTCAAAATCCATCGTTAAGACGATCATGTGCTTCGTCATTGCAGGAGTAATCCATGTGTATGACAAACATGCATGGGTAATCATCATTGTAGGAGTAATCCTTGTGTATAAGGAAATCATTACATTGGTTGTACCAAAATGTACTGACAACAGTAAGTCGTATGATGACTTATTGATTTTTACACAATGTATGTTGTGTTTTGCATTTCAGTTCAAAATTGAGATTCCATCACAAACCATATATATCTGAATCTAGTGATCCACATGGATATATAATCACTACATCTATCAACTGCATTACATGATTTTGTACTGCCAATGATAATGTATCAGAAACAGATTCCACCTCTAGAGAAGAGTTTGGGTATCTGCATGAACCCTTGTGCTACAAGACTCACTCTAAGTCTCACCTCCTCCTTGTTCTCATTCCTTTTCCAAAATAAAACTGGTGTAGGTTTTGCTTTTGCGAATACCTTCCCTTTATTGAGCAAGATTATTTCCCTGGATTCCATCAGTTGCTTGAGTTTAGTCTGAGTGTTGCTCACCTTCCATGGCCCTGCTCTTTGGGTCAAAATTATTCGAAAGGTTTTTGCAATCTAGTTGAGAAATGTATGCCAACAATCATACACTCCAGGTTATATGTTTCTCTAGATCTATATATGTATATAACTATATATAGTTGATGAAAATATCGTTACCTATGGTGCCTATTCGCTATTTCGCAATGTGGATGAGTCGGCTATTCCGATATCATGGTCATTGTGTGCACTATGACCTAGGTTGGTGGATGTTTCCCATCCACTGGGTGTATACTACCCATTAGAGTCAACGTGAAGTTAACTTGCATTTACTGATAGAGACATCAATATCCCTGCTTGCAAGAAGTTGAATCCTGATGTACTATTCCGTACTTCTCCCCATGTTGCTTTGAACACGAGTCGAGTATTTTTAGTTGGTACCTACACTCTTTCAAAAGATCTTTTGGCATGCTTGTACGATTGTGTGACACCTTCATATTCAGTAAATGAATTCGGAAGGTTATCTTCAATGTGTTGCAAATCTTCTGAACGCATGGTTCAAATCTTTGAGTACGTGGATTTGAGGAAGAAATGTGTTGGACATTCCACTAATTTCCTAGCATTCTTTATGGTACTTGAAATCTCCCCTTGCCTGGAAATGTTCCTCGTTGAATCAACATACTGGCCTTAAATAACACCCCATGTGAGGGGCTTGAGGTGAGGATGGAAATACAATTGTTCCTCACATAGATTCCAAATATATGTCGAGGGGCCAACGATGTATGTCGGGGTGGTGATATCGATATATAACGACATTATCACATATGGGAAATACTTTGTAGACTTCCACGTACCAAAGATAGAGGAGGATAAAGTTATGCAGTTTGGTCATGAGCATGTAAAACTGCATGACTCCAACATGATGTCGGTAAGTTGCAATTGTGAGATAAAGATCATGCAATGAGCTTAATTCTTTGGATAAAGGATTCTAACAAACCATTTGAGACTAGACATATAGGACAAAGTGTTAAACTTAAAGCATGGGGCCATAAAGGCACGAAGGAGAATTTTGTGATGTTGTCTATTTGATTTGCTTGAAATCAACGATAAGATAAATCTGCCAATGGTTTTCATGTGGATAAAACCACACTTCATACCATCATGTATATGTGTATTTTAAAACCATGCATACCTGAATAGTCTAGTCAATGGTTGGAAAGAGCCACTTACCTCGACTTGATGCATTCAAGGAGTCTAAATGGTTCAGCATAGATTTGAAGGTGTGTGAGACTTCAAATTAGCTTCTCTGTGTCAAATGTAGTGCACACAAAATCCTAGTGTTGTTTGAATTTAGCATCATAATATTCATAAACCATTGGAATTGTTGATAGTTTCAGTTTCAACCCAATGTCTACATGACCAAGGCAATTATGCCAAGTTTCTCATGTACAAGAAATTTTAGAAAACTATCTTGCACACACCATGTGCTATGGCTTTTGTAGTATGTGTATTGTAATCATGATGATACATATAGAATGTGCTTTCTATATCCGTTGTATATGGTAAATGGAAGATATTCCTCTTTGTTGTCATCATAAGTTTCGCTATGAAAACTATTTTGACGGATATCTCCATAGTTCAGTAGGGTATGAGTTGAACCAAGACACAGTTAAGCATCCTTGATGGTACTCAAGTACCCATAGGGATAGTAATATGACTTGAGTTGAGCCAACAATACATCATTGTGTCTAGCGATTTTTAAAATATCTCCTTTCTCTTAGTAAGAGTGAAAACATTTTACTTCCCTATAAGGCACATATCCTTTCATCAGATTGACCCCCATAAAAAATCTATATATAGACTTGAAGATTCCCTGTATGAAAATCTTGATCAAATCTATAGAATACATACTAATATATTTGTACCAAAGTGCTGATACAATATATTGTGATTAGCAATATACAATGATAACAATAGTTTAATTACAAAATCACAAAAGGACATAAATAAATAGATCAACAAGAGATTGCGAGACTATTCAAAGTCTCGAAACATGTTGGTTGAGGCATTATCAACCATCATGTTTCTCCCTGTCCATAGGGTCCCATCATTGCTAAAAAGTCATGTTGTTGCTTGGTACTAAAAATACATCATACGAACAACTGACTTACTTGGTGATGTCTAGTTGAAGGTTGAAGTGAGCTTCAAACCTTTTCCGTTAAGTTCCTTTGCATCCCAGGGATTCTCATATAGAATAACCAGATGTTGAGATCTGGATTGATATAATGCCTTATGATGTATAAGGCAACATATTTTTCTGTGTTAGCGGTGTGACTCCGACCGAGGTGAATCCTATGGGTCCTGGATTGCACGCATTATCCCATGAGACACAATAACAATCATGATGTCCATGACCCAAGTAGGGTAGTTGACCATTGAGGGTGAATGCGTAAAATTCTCTAGCCATGAGTTACCTTTATGGGTGAACCAGAAATAATCAATTAACAGTTAGTAAAATAAAGACCATCATAGTTAATGTTGTAAGGAATTTTGAAAAATTAATGGAAATTTCAATAAGTTAGCTTGAAACCACTGGCGCGAACATCAAATTGTTAAACATGACACTTTGTAGATAATCTCCAAAATAGATTATGGAGTATATCTAGCAGCATTAGAGGAGTATAATCCGATGAACTGAGTAGATACTCACACTTTGAATTCCTTATGTCACGACTTAATAAAATTTACGGAAGAGCACTTTGACAATCATAATGTCAAAAGTGACAAAATGTAGGCTTAAGCAGTAAAGTTAGATAATCTCCAATGCAGTAGATCTACACTCTACCTAGTGATCTCAAAACATCATTGTGAAGAAATCACTTAGAATTTTTCCATATCAATTCTTGCTCGTATTAACCTAAAAGGCCTAGCTAAGATGAATTGATTTTTATTTACATAAAAATCTCAATTGGAAATAATAGATTTAAATATGTTGCAAATTTGATGCTCAAGTGAAAAACATGAACTGTGTAGACTTCAAATTATTGAGCATTGCACATTGTTATGCGGTTATGCCTCAAATTTTCCATATAATTTAACCAAGTGAATTAATATGTGGTTTTGCAAGAAACTATTAATAATATTTTCAATCGCAAAACAATATTGTTGTGCGAGAAAACTTAATCTCAATCGCAAAACAATGTGTGTTGTACTAGATAGACATGTTATAGGGAATTGCCATAATAGCAAACACATTGAACATGTCTAATATCAACATACACACATTTCTCGATTTTTAATACACATGGTCTAAAGATGACAAGCGCTAATGAATAGTACTAGTACAAAACAGGGCATTGGTCCACCCCTGAGAAGCCCATTAGTCCCGGTTCACTCACGAACCGGGACCCATGGGGGCATCGGTGGCCAGGGCGCCGGCCGGGCCTCGTGGGCCATTGGTCCCGGTTCGTCAGACCCCTTTTGTCCCGGTTCTAGACACGAACCGGGACCAATGCGCCTCGCTCCTGGCCCACAACCATTGGTCCCGGTTTGTGGCTGGAACCGGGACAAAAGGTGACCCCTTTTGTCCCGGTTCCAGCCACGAACCGGGACCAATGCGCCTCGCTCCTGGCCCACAACCATTGGTCCCGGTTTGTGGCTGGAACCGGGACCAATGGTTGGCCTATATATAGCCCCCGCCCGCGAGCAGAGCAATGCATTGCTCTGTTTTTTTGCCCGGCCATGGGAGAGCTTTTGTGGTGCTCTAGCTCACCTCCTATGCACATGAGGTGTTCGATGAAATGCCCGAGCCACACTTAAGCTTTCTCCTCTCGAAGCTCCTTGTCCAAGCTCCATTTTCCTCAAGATTTGTCTAGGTTTGGCGGTCCGTCCTATCCCGTCCCCGTCCTCACCGCCGTCGATCGCCCGCGCCCATCTCGGCGCCGGCAACACCGTGGTTAGCCTCTTCTTCTTATCTTCTTTCTAAAAGAAAAAAGTTCTTACTTGTGTGTTTTAATTAGATGCTCTAGAGAGTTATATGTTGTTCAATAATAAGAACTATATAACGCACGCAGATGAACCGGCAATGGATGTATGGTGACCGACGCACCTCCGAGTATATTAAGGGCCTGCATAATTTTCTCGAAGCGGCTGAGGCAAACAAGCAGAATGGTTTTATGCATTGTCCATGTACTGTCTGTGAGAATACGAAGGCTTTCTCCAACTCTAAAACCCTTCACTTCCACCTGCTTGAGAAGGGTTTTATGCCACACTATAATGTTTGGACCAAGCACGGAGAAAGAGGGGTTATGATGGAAGACAACGAAGAAGAAGAGGATCATGACAACTACCCGCCCCCTGAATACGGTGATGCTGCAATGGGGGAAGCTGAAGATCAAGAGGAACCAGACGATGTGCCCGATGATGATCTTCGCCGGGTCATTGTTGATGCACAGAGAGAATGCGAAAGTGAAAGGGAGAAGTTGAAGTTCGATCGCATGTTAGAGGATCACAAAAAAGGGTTGTACCCAAATTGCGAAGATGACAACAGAAAGCTCGGTACCACACTGGAATTGCTGCAATGGAAGGCAGACAATGGTGTATCTGACAAGGGATTTAGTTCGCTGCTGAAAATAATGAAGAAGAAGCTTCCAAAGGATAACGAATTGCCCGACAGTACGTACGAAGCAAAGAAGGTTCTATGCCCTCTAGGATTGGAGGTGCAGAAGATACATGCATGCCCTAATGACTGCATCCTCTACCGCGGTGAGTACGAGGATTTGAACGCATGCCCGGTATGCGGTGCATTGCGGTATAAGATCAGACGAGATGACCCTGGTGATGTTGAGGGCAAGCGCCCCAGGAAGAGGGTTCCTGCCAAGGTGATGTGGTATGCTCCTATAATACCACGGCTGAAACGTCTGTTCAGAAACAAAGAGCATGCCAAGTTGATGCGATGGACAAAGAAGACCGTAAGAAAGACGGGAAGTTGAGAGCACCCGCTGACGGGTCGCAGTGGAGAAAAATCGAGAGAAGGTGGGGGGACTTTGCAGGTGACACAAGGAACATATGGTTTGGTTTAAGTGCAGATGGCATTAATCCTTTTGGGGAGCAGAGCAGCAATCATAGCACCTGGCCCGTGACTCTATGTATCTATAACCTTCCTCCTTGGTTGTGCATGAAGCGGAAGTTCATTATGATGCCAGTGCTCATCCAAGGCCCTAAGCAACCCGGAAATGACATTGATGTGTACCTAAGGCCATTAGTTGAAGAACTTTTACAGCTGTGGAATGGAGAAGGTGTACGTGTGTGGGATGAGCACAAACAGGAGGAATTTGACCTACATGCGTTGCTGTTTGTAACCATCAACGATTGGCCTGCTCTCAGTAACCTTTCAGGACAGACAAACAAGGGATACCACGCATGCACACACTGTTTAGATGACACCGACAGTATATATTTGGACAAATGCAGGAAGAATGTGTACCTGGGGCATCGTCGATTTCTTCCGACCAACCATCAATGTCGAAAGAAAGGAAAGCATTTCAAAGGTGAAGCAGATCACCGGAAGAAGCCCGCCCTCCGTACTGGTGATCACATACTTGATATGGTCAATGATTTACAAGTAATCTTTGGAAAGGGTCTTGGCGGACTATCTGTTCCGACTGACGATGCGGGACGCGCACCCATGTGGAAGAAGAAATCTATATTTTGGGACCTACCCTATTGGAAAGACCTAGAGGTCCGCTCTGCAATCGACGTGATGCACGTGACGAAGAATCTTTGCGTTAACCTGCTAGGCTTCTTGGGAGTGTATGGGAAGACAAAAGATACACCAGAGGCACGGGAGGAACAGCAACGTGTGCATGAAAAAGACGGCATGCATCCAAAGCAGTATGAAGGTCCTGCCAGCTACGCTCATACCAAAGAAGAGAAGGAAATCTTCTTTGAATGCCTGCTCAGTATGAAGGTCCCGTCTGGCTTCTCGTCGAATATAAAGGGAATAATAAATATGGCAGAGAAAAAGTTCCAGAACCTAAAGTCTCATGACTGCCACGTGATTATGACGCAATTGCTTCCGGTTGCATTGAGGGGGCTTCTACCGGAAAACGTTCGATTAGCCATTGTGAAGCTATGTGCATTCCTCAATGCAATCTCTCAGAAGGTGATCGATCCAGAAATCCTGTCAAGGTTAAGGAGTGATTTGGTGCAATGTCTTGTTAGTTTCGAGCTGGTGTTCCCACCATCTTTCTTCAATATCATGACGCACGTCCTAGTTCATCTAGTCGACGAGATTGTCGTTCTGGGCCCTGTAGTTCTACACAATATGTTCCCCTTTGAGAGGTTCATGGGAGTCTTAAAGAAATATGTTCGTAACCGCGCTAGGCCAGAAGCAAGCATCTCCATGGGCCATCAAACAGAGGATGTCATTGGGTTTTGTGTTGACTTCATTCCTGACCTTAAGAAGATTGGTCTCCCTCAATCGCGGTATGAGGGGAGACTGACTGGAAAAGGCACGCTAGGAGCGGACTCAATAATATGTAGGGACGGGTATTCTTGGTCTCAAGCACACTACACAGTTCTACAGAATTCTACCTTGGTGACCCCGTATGTCGATGAACACAAGAATATTCTGCGCTCCAAACACCCGGAGCAGTGTGACGACTGGATTACATATGAACACATCAGGACTTTCGGCAGTTGGTTGCAAACACGTCTCATGGGTGACAACACTGTTTCTGATGAGCTGTACTCGTTGGCCAGGGGACCATCTTCGACTGTATTGACTTACAAAGGGTACGAGATAAATGGGAATACATTTTACACGATCGCCCAAGATCAAAAGAGCACCAACCAAAACAGCGGTGTCCGCTTTGATGCAGCAACCAAGAGGGGAAAGGACACATATTATGGTTACATAGTGGACATATGGGAACTTGACTATGGACATGATTTCAAGGTCCCTTTGTTTCAGTGCAAATGGGTCAATCTGTCAGGAGGTGGGGTACATGTAGACCCACAGTACGGAATGACAACAGTGGATCTCAACAATCTTGGGTACACAGACGAACCATTCGTCCTAGCCAATGATGTGGCGCAGGTTTTCTATGTGAAGGACATGTCTACCAAACCGAGAAAAAGAAAAGATAAGGAAGCGAATACATCATACGATGAGCCAAAGCGCCACATAGTTCTTTCAGGAAAAACAGACATCGTGAGATTGGAGGGCAAGACAGACATGTCTGAAGATTATGAAAAGTTTCATGAAATTCCTCCCTTCAAAGTCAAGGCTGACCCAAGCACCCTGTTAAACGATGAAGATTATCCATCGTTACGGCGCAATAAGCAAAGGACACAAGCGAAGAAAACGTGAAGACTTTCTCTCCACAACTATATCATTGCAGTTACATGTGAAGAAATTAAATGAAATCCCTTTGTAACAGATGAGTTTTCGTCCGAAACCCTGATACTTCGAAAGAGATTGTCCATTTTGTACACGAAGTGCATCCAGTTTTTGCCGTAACCCTCTCAACTTTTTAGCACATGCTATGTGGGTGAAATGATGATACCACGCCAACTTTCAACCTTTTTAGAGTTCATTTGAAGTGCTTTTCAATTTCAGGGTCATTTAGCAAAAGGAATCAACTAAAAATATTTTATAAACCTCTAGTATTTATGAAACTAAAATTATATAAAATTTATGCAACTAAAGTTATCAAAGTATTTTTTTGTTCAAAACATTAATAGCAAAAAGAATTTTCATAAAGTTTATAATTTTTGTGACCTAAAAGCAAAAAAGAATCACTGAAAAACTGTAAGTAGAAACAAAAGAAAATAAATAAAGCAAAAAAGAAAACAAAAAAAGTAGAAAAAAATTTAAAAAATGCCGCTATGTGGGTGAAATGATGATACCACGCCAACTTTCAACCTTTTCAGAGTTCATTTGAAGTGCTTTTCAATTTCAGGGTCATTTAGCAAAAGGAATCAACTAAAAATATTTTATAAACCTCTAGTATTTATGAAACTAGAATTATATAAAATTTATGCAACTAAAGTTATCAAAGTATTTTTTGTTCAAAACATTAATAGCAAAAAGAATTTTCATAAAGTTTATAATTTTTGTGACCTAAAAGCAAAAAGAATCACTGAAAAACTGTAAGTAGAAACAAAAGAAAATAAATAAAGCAAAAAAGAAAACAAAAAAAGTAGAATTTTTTTTTAAAAAAATGCCGCTATGTGGGTGAAATGATGATACCATGCCAACTTTCAACATTTTCAGAGTTCATTTGAAGTGCTTTTCAATTTCAGGGTCATTTAGCAAAAGGAATCAACTAAAAATATTTTATAAACCTCTAGTATTTATGAAACTAAAATTATATAAAATTTATGCAACTAAAGCTCTCAAAATGGGAAGGGCCATATATTATCGAAGAGGTTTATCGTTCTGGAGCTATCAAGATTAATAACTCCGAAGATACTAACCATGTCGTCGTTTTCTCACTGGGGGTGCCCCGAGACGGCAGATGCCATGGGATGGCTTGAGAGGTGAGAGCAAGGCTGCAGTGGAGATCCGGGACGGGTATGCGGATAGCACGCGGTAGTTTACCCAGGTTCGGGGCTCTCCGGAGAGATAATACCCCTACTCCTGCATGTCTATATTTTGAGGTGTATATGTAGTACAGGGTTGCTCCTGGAGCTGTGCCTGAGGAGGAAGAGGGAGCTCTGAGCTCCTTACCTTGGCCTTGTATGTATGCATGCGTGAGCACGAGTGAGAGGGAGGGGATGAGAGGAGGCCTCCCGTGAGTGTGTGTGTGGCTGCGACTGTGGCTGCCTTTTGGAGGCTCCCCTGGTGCCTCTTATATAGGGAGGCCCAGGGGACAAGGGGTGGCCCACTGGCCAACTATCCACTATTGGAGATGACAAGTGATGCAGGCTACAGTGCGCCACTATTGGGGCACAGCGAAGTGACGCGTGACGCAGGCTAAAGTGTCTTCACGTCGTGTCCGACGGGACGTTGTGGTTGACTTCGTGTAGCCAGCCGGCTGGTGGAGCCGGACGGGGAGCCAGCCGGGGAGCCGGACGGGGAGCCAGCTGGAGCAGCCGGCCAACCGGGTAGCTGGCCAACGTGGAGCCGGCCAACTTGGAGCCGGCCAACTTGGAGCCGGCCAACTGGGGAGCCGGCCAACTGGGGAGCCGGCCTACTGGGGAGCGTGCCTACTAGGGAGCCGGCCTACTGGGGAGACGGCCAACTTTGTAGCCAGCCGGGCCGGGTAGCCAGCCGGACCGGGTAGCCAGCCAGACGGGGAGCCAGCCGGACCGGGTAGCCAGACCGGGGGGCGTGTGCCGCCCCGATGTTTTAAAATGTTGAGTCGTCTCCTTGAGCCTACCCGGGGGTAATCCCCCCTACAGTAGCCTCCGAGCCTCCGGGCGACTTGGAGAGTCGGGCGGAGGGTTTTTGCCGTTGGGATTGTTGTTGCAGAAGTCGTTGATGACGGTCGATTGCGGGCCTGGGACGGCGTGGCTTGCTTCCAGCGGGGGCGCGCCAGCGCACCCCTGGGTGTAGCCTCCGAGCCTCCGGGCGACTCGAAGATTCGGGCGGAGGGTCTTTGCTGTTGCTGAAGCAGACGGTGGCGTCGAGGACGTCGGGCGAGGACGCGGGGTCCGCCAACTGATGGGCGCGGGGCCCTGCCTAGCGCGGGCGCGGGGTCCGCCGGCTGATGGGCGCGGGGGCCCTTCCGAGCGTGGACGTGGAGTCCACCGGCTGGCTGTTTCCAGCGGGGGCATGCCAGCGCACCCGCTGGGTGTAGCCTCCGAGCCTCCGGGCGACTCGAAGAGTCGGGCGGAGGGTCTTTGATGTTTGCTGAAGCAGACGGTGGCGTCGAGGATGTCGGGCGCGGGCGCGGGGTCCGCTTGCTGATGGGCGCGGAGCCCAGCCGGGGGCGGACGCAGGGTCCGCCGTCCGATGGGCGTGGAGCCCAGCCAAAGGCGGACGCGGTGTCCACCGGCTGTCGAGCGCTAGCCGCTGCCGGGCACGGACGCGGGGTCCACCGGCTCATGGGCGCGAGGCGCTGCCAGGCACGGACGCGGGGTCCGCCGGCTCATGGGCGTGGAGCCCTGCCGAAGGCGAACGCGGGGTCCGCTGGCTGTCGAACGCGAGGCACTGCCAGGCGCGGACGCGCGGTCCGCCGGCTGATGGGCGTGGAGCCCTGCCGAGGGCGGACGCGGGGTCCGCCGACTGTCGAGCGTGAGGCACTGTCGGGCGCGGACGCGGGGTCCACCGGCTATCGAGCGCGAGGTGCTGCCAGGCGCGGACGCGGGGTCCACCGGCTATCAAGCGCGAGGAGCTGCCGGGCGCGGACGCGGGGTCCGCCGGCTGATGGGCGTGGAGCCCTGCTGAAGGTGGACGCGGGGTCCGCCGGCTGTCGAGCGCGAGGCGCTGTCGGGCGCGGACGCGGGGTCCGCCGGCTCACGAGCGCAATGCTCCGCCGGGCGCGGACGCGGGGTCTGCCGGCTGACGAGCGCAAGGCTCCGCCGGGCGCGGACGCGGGGTCCGCCGGCTGATGGGCGTGGAGCCCTGCCAAAGGCGGACGCGGGGTCCGCCGGCTGTCGAGCGCGACGCTCCGCCGGGCGCGGACGCGGGGTCCACCGGCTGACAAGCGCGACGCTCCGCCGGGCGCGGACGCGGGGTCCGCCGGCTGATGGGCGTGGAGCCCTGCCGAAGGCGGTCGCAGGGTCCGCCGGCTGTGGAGCGTGAGGCGCTGCCGGGCACGGACGCGGGGTCCGCCGGCTGATGGGCGTGGAGCCCTGCCGAAGGCGGACACGGGGTTCGCCGGCTGTAGAGCGCGAGGCGCTGCCGGGCGCGGACGCGGGGTCCGCCGGCTGATGGGCGTGGAGCCCTGCCGAAGGCGGACGTGGGGTTCGCCGGCTGTCGAGCGCGAGGCACTGCCGGGCACGGACGCGGGGTCCGCCGGCTGATGGGCGCGGAGCCCAGCCAGGGGCGGACGCAGGGTCCGCCGGCCGATGGGCGCGAGGCTCCGCCGGGCGCGGACGCGGGGTCTACCGGCTGATGGGCGTGGAGCCCTGCCGAAGGTGGACGTGGCGTCCGCCGGCTGTCGAGCGCGAGGCGCTGCCGGGCGCGGACGCTGGGTCCGCCGGCTGACGAGCGCGAGGCGCTGCCTGGCGCGGACGCGGGGTCTGCAGGCTGACAAGCGCGAGGCTCCGCCGGGCGTGGATCCAGGGTCCGCCGGCTGATGGGCGTGGAGCCCTGCCGAAGGCGGACGCGGGGTCCGCCGGCTGTCGAGCGCGAGGCGCTGCCGGGCGCGGACGCGGGGTCTGCCGACTGATTGGCGTGGAGCCCTGCCGAAGGCGGACGCGGGGTTCACCGGCTGTCGAGCGCGAGGCACTGCCGGGCGCGGACGTGGGGTCCGCCGGCTGATGGGCGCGGAGCCCAACCGGGGGCGGACGCAGGGTCCGCCGGCCGATGGGCGCGAGGCTCCGCCGGGCGTGGACGCGGGGTCCACCGGCTGATGGGCGTGGGGCCCTGCCGAAGGTGGACGCGGGGTCCGCCGGCTGACGAGCGCGAGGCTCCGCCGGGCGCGGATGCGGGGTCCGCCGGCTGATGGGCGTGGAGCCCTGCCAAAGGCGGAAGCGGGGTCCGCCGGCTGTCGAGCGCGAGGCGTGGCCGGGCGCGAACACGGGGTCCGCCGGCTGAGGAGCGCGAGGCTCCGCCGGGCGCGGACGCTGGGTCCGCCGGCTGATAGGCATGGAGCCCTGCCGAAGGCGGACGCGGGGTCCACCGGCTGTCGAGCGCGAGGTGCTGCCGGGCGTGGACGCTGGGTCCGCCGGCTGATGGGCATGGAGCCCTGCCGAAGGCGGACGCGGGGTTCGCCGGCTGTCGAGCGCGAGGCGCTGCCGGGCGCGGACGCGGGGTCCGTCGGCTGATGGGCGTGGAGCCCTGCGGAAGGCGGACGCAGGGTTCGCCGGCTGTTGAGTGCGAGGCGCTGCCGGGCGCGAACGCGGGGTCCGCCGGCTGATGGGCGCGGAGCCCAGCCGGGGGTGGACGCAGGGTCCGCCGGCCGATGGGCGTGGAGCCCAGCCGAAGGCGGACGCGGGGTTCGCCGGCTGTCGAGCGCGAGGCACTGCCGGGCGTGGACGTGGGGTCCGCCGGCTGATGGGCGCGGAGCCCAGCCGGGGGCGGACGCAGGGTCCGCCGGCCGATGGGCGTGGAGCCCAGCCAAAGGCGGACGCGGTGTCCACCGGCTGTCGAGCGCTAGCCGCTGCCGGGCACGGACGCGGGGTCCACCGGCTCATGGGCGCGAGGCGCTGCCAGGCACGGACGCGGGGTCCGCCGGCTCATGGGCGTGGAGCCCTGCCGAAGGCGAACGCGGGGTCCGCTGGCTGTCGAACGCGAGGCACTGCCGGGCGCGGACGCGCGGTCCGCCGGCTGATGGGCGTGGAGCCCTGCCGAGGGCGGACGCGGGGTCCGCCGGCTGTCGAGCGTGAGGCACTGTCGGGCGCGGACGCGGGGTCCACCGGCTATCGAGCGCGAGGTGCTGCCGGGCGCGGACGCGGGGTCCACCGGCTATCAAGCGCGAGGAGCTGCCGGGCGCGGACGCGGGGTCCACTGGCTGATGGGCGTGGAGCCCTGCTGAAGGTGGACGCGGGGTCCGCCGGCTGTCGAGCGCGAGGCGCTGTCGGGCGCGGACGCGGGGTCCGCCGGCTCACGAGCGCAATGCTCCGCCGGGCGCGGACGCGGGGTCTGCCGGCTGACGAGCGCAAGGCTCCGCCGGGCGCGGACGCGGGGTCCGCCGGCTGATGGGCGTGGAGCCCTGCCAAAGGCGGACGCGGGGTCCGCCGGCTGTCGAGCGCGACGCTCCGCCGGGCGCGGACGCGGGGTCCGCCGGCTGACAAGCGCGACGCTCCGCCGGGCGCGGACGCGGGGTCCGCCGGCTGATGGGCGTGGAGCCCTGCCGAAGGCGGTCGCAGGGTCCGCTGGCTGTCGAGCGTGAGGCGCTGCCGGGCACGGACGCGGGGTCCGCCGGCTGATGGGCGTGGAGCCCTGCCGAAGGCGGACACGGGGTTCGCCGGCTGTCGAGCGCGAGGCGCTGCCGGGCGCGGACGCGGGGTCCGCCGGTTGATGGGCGTGGAGCCCTGCCGAAGGCGGACGTGGGGTTCGCCGGCTGTCGAGCGCGAGGCACTGCCGGGCACGGACGCGGGGTCCGCCGGCTGATGGGCGCGGAGCCCAGCCAGGGGCGGACGCAGGGTCCGCCGGCCGATGGGCGCGAGGCTCCGCCGGGCGCGGACGCGGGGTCTACCGGCTGATGGGCGTGGAGCCCTGCCGAAGGTGGACGTGGCGTCCGCCGGCTGTCGAGCGCGAGGCGCTGCCGGGCGCGGACGCTGGGTCCGCCGGCTGACGAGCGCGAGGCGCTGCCTGGCGCGGACGCGGGGTCTGCAGGCTGACAAGCGCGAGGCTCCGCCGGGCGCGGATCCAGGGTCCGCCGGCTGATGGGCGTGGAGCCCTGCCGAAGGCGGACGCGGGGTCCGCCGGCTGTCGAGCGCGAGGTGCTGCCGGGCGCGGACGCGGGGTCTGCCGACTGATTGGCGTGGAGCCCTGCCGAAGGCGGACGCGGGGTTCACCGGCTGTCGAGCGCGAGGCACTGCCGGGCGCGGACGTGGGGTCCGCCGGCTGATGGGCGCGGAGCCCAGCCGGGGGCGGACGCAGGGTCCGCCGGCCGATGGGCGCGAGGCTCCGCCGGGCGTGGACGCGGGGTCCACCGGCTGATGGGCGTGGGGCCCTGCCGAAGGTGGACGCGGGGTCCGCCGGCTGACGAGCGCGAGGCTCCGCCGGGCGCGGATGCGGGGTCCGCCGGCTGATTGGCGTGGAGCCCTGCCAAAGGCGGAAGCGGGGTCCGCCGGCTGTCGAGCGCGAGGCGTGGCCGGGCGCGAACACGGGGTCCGCCGGCTGAGGAGCGCGAGGCTCCGCCGGGCGCGGACGCTGGGTCCGCCGGCTGATAGGCATGGAGCCCTGCCGAAGGCGGACGCGGGGTCCACCGGCTGTCGAGCGCGAGGCGCTGCCGGGCGTGGACGCGGGGTCCGCCGGCTGATGGGCATGGAGCCCTGCCGAAGACGGACGCGGGGTTCGCCGGCTGTCGAGCGCGAGGCGCTGCCGGGCGCGGACGCGGGGTCCGTCGGCTGATGGGCGTGGAGCCCTGCGGAAGGCGGACGCAGGGTTCGCCGGCTGTTGAGTGCGAGGCGCTGCCGGGCGCGAACGCGGGGTCCGCCGGCTGATGGGCGCGGAGCCCAGCCGGGGGTGGACGCAGGGTCCGCCGGCCGATGGGCGTGGAGCCCAGCCGAAGGCGGACGCGGGGTTCGCCGGCTGTCGAGCGCGAGGCACTGTCGGGCGTGGACGTGGGGTCCGCCGGCTGATGGGCGCGGAGCCCAGCCGGGGGCGGACGCAGGGTCCGCCGGCCGATGGGCGCGAGGCTCCGCCGAGCGTGGACGCGGGGTCCGCCGGCTGATGGGCGTGGGGCCCTGCCGAAGGTGGACGCGGGGTCCGCCGGCTGACGAGCGCGAGGCTCCGCCGGGCGCGGATGCGGGGTCCGCCGGCTGATGGGCATGGAGCCCTGCCAAAGGCGGAAGCGGGGTCCGCCGGCTGTCGAGGGCGAGGCGCGGCCGGGCGCGAACGCGGGGTCCGCCGGCTGACGAGCGCGAGGCTCCGCCGGGCGCGGACGCTGGGTCCGCCGGCTGATAGGCATGGAGCCCTGCCGAAGGCGGACGCGGGGTCCGCCGGCTGTCGAGCGCGAGGCGCTGCCGGGCGTGGACGCGGGGTCCGCCGACTGATGGGCATGGAGCCCTGCCGAAGGCGGACGCGGGGTTCGCCGGCTGTCGAGCGCGAGGCGCTGCCGGGCGCGGACGCGGGGTCCGTCGGCTGATGGGCGTGGAGCCCTGCGGAAGGCGGACGCAGGGTTCGCCGGCTGTTGAGTGCGAGGCGCTGCCGGGAGCGAACGCGGGGTCCGCCGGCTGATGGGCGCGGAGCCCAGCCGGGGGTGGACGCAGGGTCCGCCGGCCGATGGGCGTGGAGCCCAGCCGAAGGCGGACGCGGGATCCGCCGGCTTTCGAGCGCGAGGCGCTGCCGGGCGCGGACGCGGGGTCTGCCGGCTGACGAGCGCGAGGCTCCGCCGGGCGCGGACGCGGGGTCCGCTGGCTGATGGGCGTGGAGCCCTGCCAAAGGCAGACGCGGGGTCCGCCGGCTGTCGAGCGCGAGGCGCTGTCGGGCACGGACGCGGGGTCCGCCGGCTGACGAGCGCGAGGCTCCGCCGGGCGCGGACGCGGGGTCCGCCGGCTGATGGGCGTGGAGCCCTGCCGAAGGCGGACGCGGGGTCCGCCGACTGTTGAGCGCGAGGCGCTGCCGGGCGCGGACGCGGGGTCCGCCGGCTGACGAGCGCGAGGCTCCGCCGGGCTCGGACGCGGGGTCCGCCGGCTGATGGGCGTGGAGCCCTGCCGAAGGCGGCGCGGGGTCCGCCGGCTGTCGAGCGCGAGGAGCTGTCGGGCGTGGACGCGGGGTCCGCCGGCTGATGGGCGTGGAGCCCTGCCGAAGGCACACGCGGGGCTCGCCGGCTGTCGAGCGCGAGGCGCTGCCGGGCGCGGACGCGGGGTCCGCCGACTGATGGGCATGGAGCCCTGCCGGGGGCGGACACAGGGTCCGCCGGCCGATGGGCGTGGAGCCTAGCTGAAGGCGGACGCGGGGTCCGCCGGCTATCGAGCGCGAGGCGCTGCCGGGCGTGGACGCGGGGTCCGCCGGCTGATGGGCGTGGAGCCCTGCCGAAGGCGGACGCGGGGTCCGCCGGCTGTCGAGCGCGAGGCGCTGCCGGGCGTGGACGCGGGGTCCGCTGGCTGGTGGGCGTGGAGCCCTGCCGAAGGCACACGCGGGGTTCGCCGGTTGTCGAGCGCGAGGCGCTGCCGGGCACGGGCGCGGGGTCCGCCGGCTAATGGGCGTGGAGCCCAGCCGGGGGCGGACACAGGGTCCGCCGGCCGATGGGCGTGGAGCCTAGCTGAAGGCGGACGCGGGGTCCGCCGGCTATCGAGCGCGAGGCGCTGCCGGGCGTGGACGCGGGGTCCGCCGGCTGATGGGCGTGGAGCCCTGCCGAAGGCGGACGCGGGGTCCGCCGGCTGTCGAGCGCGAGGCGCTGCCGGGCGTGGACGCGGGGTCCGCTGGCTGATGGGCGTGGAGCCCTGCCGAAGGCGGACGCGGGGTCCGCCGGCTGTCGAGCGCGAGGCGCTGCCGGGCGCGGACGCGGGGTCCGCTGGCTGATGGGCATGGAGCCCTGCCGAAGGCGGACGTGGGGTCCGCCGGCTGTCGAGTGCGAGGCGCTGCCGGGCGCGGACGCGGGGTCCGCCGGCTGATGGGCGTGGAGCCCTGCCGAAGGCGGATGCGGGGTCCGCCGGCTGTCGAGCGGGAGGCGCTGTCTGGCGCGGACGCCGGGTCCGCCGGCTGATGGGCGTGGAGCCCTGCCGAAGGCGGATGCGGGGTCCGCCGGCTGTTGAGCGCGAGGCGCTACCGGGCGCGGACGCGGGGTCTGCCGACTGATTGGCGTGGAGCCCTGCCGAAGGCGGATGCGGGGTTCGCCGGCTGTCGAGCGCGAGGCACTGCCGGGCGCGGACGCGGGGTCCGCCGGCTGATGGGCGCGGAGCCCAGCCGGGGGCGGACGCAGGGTCCGCCGGCCGATGGGCGCGAGGCTCCCCCGGGCGCGGACGTGGGGTCCGCCGGCTGATGGGCGTGGAGCCCTGCCCAAGGTGGACGCGGGGTCCGCCGGCAGACGAGCGCGAGGCTCCGCCGGGCGCGGATGCGGGGTCCGCCGGCTGATGGGCGTGGAGCCCTGCCAAAGGCGGAAGCGGGCCCGCCGGCTGTCGAGCGCGAGGCGCGGCCGGGCGCGAACGCGGGGTCCGCCGGCTGACGAGCGCGAGGCTTCGCCGGGCGCGAACGCTGGGTCCGCCGGCTGATAGGCATGGAGCCCTGCCGAAGGCGGACGCGGGGTCCGCCGGCTGTCGAGCGCGAGGCGCTGCCGGGCGTGGACGCGGGGTCCGCCGGCTGATGGGCATGGAGCCCTGCCGAAGGCGGACGCGGGGTTCGCCGGCTGTCGAGCGCGAGGCGCTGCCGGGCGCGGACGCGGGGTCCGTCGGCTGATGGGCGTGGAGCCCTGCCGAAGGCGGACGCAGGGTTTGCCGGCTGTTGAGTGCGAGGCGCTGCCGGGCGCGAACGCGGGGTCCGCCGGCTGATGGGAGCGGAGCCCAGCCGGGGGTGGACGCAGGGTCCGCCGGCCGATGGGCGTGGAGCCCAGCCGAAGGCGGACGCGGGGTCCGCCAGCTTTCGAGCGCGAGGCGCTGCCGGGCGCGGACGCGGGGTCTGCCGGCTGACGAGCGCGAGGCTCCGCCGGGCGCGGACGCGTGGTCCGCTGGCTGATGGGCGTGGAGCCCTGCCAAAGGCGGACGCGGGGTCCGCCGGCTGTCGAGCGCGAGGCGCTGTCGGGTACGGACGCGGGGTCTGCCGGCTGACGAGCGCGAGGCTCCGCCGGGCGCGGACGCGGGGTCCGCCGGCTGATGGGCGTGGAGCCCTGCCGAAGGCGGACGCGGGGTCCGCCGACTGTCGAGCGCGAGGCGCTGCCGGGCGCGGACGCGGGGTCCGCCGGCTGACGAGCGCGAGGCTCCGCCGGGCTCGGACGCGGGGTCCGCCGGCTGATGGGCGTGGAGCCCTGCCGAAGGCGGACGCGGGGTCCGCCGGCTGTCCAGCGCGAGGCGCTGCCGGGCGTGGACGCGGGGTCCGCCGGCTGATGGGCGTGGAGCCCTGCCGAAGGCGGACGCGGGGTCCGCCGGCTGTCCAGCGCGAGGCGCTGCCGGGCGTGGACGCGGGGTCCGCCGGCTGATGGGCGTGGAGCCCTGCCGAAGGCGGACGCGGGGCCCGCCGGCTATCGAGCGCGAGGCGCTGCCGGGCGCGGACGCGGGGTCCGCCGGCTGATGGGCATGGAGCCCTGCCGAAGGCGGACGCGGGTTTCGCCGGTTGTCAAGCGCGAGGCGCTGCCGGGCGCGGGTGCGGGGTCTGCTGGCTGATGGGCGTGGAGCCCAGCTGGGGGCGGACGCAGGGTCCGCCGGTCGATGGGCGTGGAGCCTAGCTGAAGGCGGACGCGGGGTCCGCCGGCTGTCGAGCGCGAGGCGCTGCCGGGCGTGGACGCGGGGTCCGCCGGCTGATGGGCGTGGAGCCCTGCCGAAGGCGGACGCGGGGTCCGCCGGCTGTCGAGCGCGAGGCGCCGCAGGGCGCGGACGCGGGGTCCGCTGGCTGATGGGCGTGGAGCCCTGCCGAAGGCGGACGCGGGGTCCGCTGGCTGTCGAGCGCGAGGCGCTGCTGGGCGCGGACACGGTGTCCGCCGGCTGATGGGCATGGAGCCCTGCCGAAGGTGGACGCGGGGTCCGCCGGCTGTCGAGCGCGAGGCGCTGCCGGGCGCGGACGCGGGGTCCGCCGGCTGATGGGCGTGGAGCCCTACCGAAGGCGGATGCGGGGTCCGCCGGCTGTCGAGCGCGAGGCGCTGTCGGGCGCGGACGCGGGGTCCGCCGGCTGATGGGCGTGGAGCCCAGCCGAAGGCGGACGCGGGGTCCGCCGGCTGTCGAGCGCGAGGCGCTGCCGGGTGCGGAGGCGGGGTCCGCCGGCTTATGGGCGCGGGGCCCTGCCGGGAGTAGCCTCCGAGACTCCGGGCGAGGAAGTTCCTCATGGGAATGATCGTGCAAAAGACAAGTTTAGTCGATGCGGATATATCAAATATTTGATTTTGGTAGTTCAAATATATGCAGAGGGTGCCGATTCGGTTTCGTCCGAGCCCCCTTCAGTCTTTTTCATGTTCCCTCCGATCTTTGGCTTTTGCTCTTGCTAGCCGGACAGCCGGGAGCCGGTCTGTAGCTGAGGCGAAGAGTGGGCCGCGGAGTGGAGCGTACAATACTCGGACTCTGGGAGCAGACTCGACCGAGCAGATACTCGTAAATGAAACGACCAGATCGCCCAAGCCGTTTTCTCCTCAGACGCTTTTCGCGTGTGGTGACCTCCAGCTTGTGCTCTCGCTAGCCGGACAGTCGCGGTGCGAGCTGTAGCTGAGACAAAGAGTGGGCCTTGGTACCGTACACGCTACTATGTCGTTTCGTGGGAACGAACGTATCGGGCCAAGCGGCCAGCCCCGGGCCGAGACTAGCTGGCGCCGGGGTGAACAGTAAAGTTGCGGAAACAAATGCAGAGGTTGCCTCCAAGGGATGCTCGGGGTATCCGATGCTTGTGCGTGGCACGAGGATGGTCGATGGGGAGCTCCCATTGGTTTTTGGTGTTGGCGAAGCGGTTGTTGACGTTGTCGGCCAGCGCGGTTGGCAGCCGGCGTGGTCCGACTGATGCACGCGAGGCACCGCCGGTGGCGGACTTGGAGTCCGCCGGCTGTTGAGCGCGGGGCGCTGCCGAGGGCAGGCGTGGGGTCCGCCGGCTGGATTGGTGCGGGGCCCTGCCAGGAGTAGCCTCTGGGCGAGGAGGTTCATTGATTTTCGCATAGGCGAGGCGGTTGTTGTGGATGATGATCGGCGCGGCCTTCTGTGAGCGGAGCACGCCGACGCGGTTTTTTACCATCGGGACGCGCCGGTCACACCCGCTGGGTGTAGCCTCCGGGGCGGTTGATAGAGGTGCCGGCCGGCTGGGCCTGACCGGCCAGCGTCGAAGTGGACGAGCAGCGGGGCCGACTCTCTGGCCGGCCCGGTGTCGGAGTCGGCGGGCAGGTCAGCCGGGAAGCCGGCCAGGCGGCGACGCGGGCAGGCCAGCCGGACAGCGACTCGGGCAGGCGCGTCAGGCGACGTTGCGGGCAAGCAGGGCGGGCGCGGGCGGTCGAGGCAACACCGCCGGCCGATGAGGGGGAGCAACGCAGCGGCGAGGCAGGGCCGGCGAGGCTCAGAAGCTCGAACCGACGGCAGAGCGCGGGCGGCGACCCGGAACAGGCCGGGACGGGCGGAGCCGGACGCGGCCAGGCTCGGGGTGGAGCCGGGGATCCGGCGCGGGGCCGGTGGTGGCCGGGCGAGCCGGCGCCCGGGACCCGGAGGGCCGGCTGGCGAGCCCAGCCGCGGACTGGGCCGGACCCGGCCAGCAGGCGCGCGGGAGGCCGGCTGGACGAGGCGGCCAGCGGACGGGGCCGGACCCGGCGTCGAGCGGCGCGGAGCAGCCGCGGGAGGCCGGCGTCGCGAAAGGCCGGCGCGGGCGGAGCTGGATGGACGGGCAGCCGGGCGCGCCGAGGCCGAGCGTGGCCGGGGGGCGGCGAGCGGTGCAGCGTAGCGGGCGAACGGAGCAGCCAGAGTACGGGTGGATGGATGCAAGCGCGAGGTGGAGCCGGAGCCGGACAGGCGCGGCGTCGGAGCCGGCTGGCGGAGTGGCCGGCGCGGGGTGGAGCAGGAGCTGCGACGGGGCGGCCGGAGCCAGACCGCGGGGCAGGCGGGCCGACGCGGGCGGAGGTACGCGCGCGGGTCTGCTGCAAGACGGAGCCGGTGACGGGGGCGCGCGGGGTCGCCGGGGCGCGCAGCGACAGGCCAGCGCGGCACGGTCGGAGCGGCGACCCGCGGCAGCTCGGACAGAGCAGAGCGACGACCCGTAGTTGGTGGAGGCGGAGCGGCGTGGTGGAGCGCACGGGCGCCGGGAGCGAAGGCGCGGGAGCGGTGACGCGGGCCTCCGGGCACGGACGGGCGGCCATGGAGGTGCCTGCCGGTGGCCGGGCCGCCGTTGCGCGCCCACGGGTGTCTCACCGTCGTGGTCGCCGCCAGTGTGGCTGGCCGCACGGACGGAGAGGGCCAGCAAACCCGCGCGCGGAGGTGTGGCCCAGATGAGGCCGTAGCCGACAGTCAGGGAGACGGCCGAGGGCGGAGCAGCGCGTGCGAGGGTGACGAGGCCGGGCACGGGCGGAGCAACGCAGGAGCCGCGACGGGTGAGACGGCGCGGACGTGCCGTCCCATGCGGTCGGCGGCGCGTTGGAGCGAACTTGAGGTGGGCGAGGCCGACGGCGGGGACGTGCCATCCCGTGCGGCCGCCACGGGGGCGTGTTGGCGTCGAGCCCCCGAGCGCCGTCGGAGGAGAGACGGCGGCGACGTCGCGGTGGCGATGACGAAGAGGGTACCGCCCAGACCACGGTTCTAGCAGCAACGAGCCCCACGGTGGGCGCCAACTGTCGTCGTTTTCTCACCGGGGGTGCCCCGAGACGGCAGATGCCATGGGATGGCTTGAGAGGTGAGAGCAAGGCTGCAGTGGAGATCCGGGACGGGTATGCGGATAGCACGCGGTGGTTTACCCAGGTTCGGGGCTCTCCGGAGAGATAATACCCCTACTCCTGCATGTCTATATTTTGAGGTGTATATGTAGTACAGGGTTGCTCCTGGAGCTGTGCCTGAGGAGGAAGAGGGAGCTCTGAGCTCCTTACCTTGGCCTCGTATGTATGCATGCGTGAGCACGAGTGAGAGGGAGGGGATGAGAGGAGGCCTCCCGTGAGTGTGTGTGTGGCTGCGACTGTGGCACCTTTTGGAGGCTCCCCTGGTGCCTCTTATATAGGGAGGCCCAGGGGACAAGGGGTGGCCCACTGGCCAACTATCCACTATTGGAGATGACAAGTGATGCAGGCTACAGTGCGCCACTATTGGGGCGCAGCGAAGTGACGCGTGACGCATGCTACAGTGTCTTCACGTCGTGTTCGACGGGACATTGTGGTTGACTTCGTGTAGCCAGCCGGCTGGAGGAGCCGGACGGGGAGCCAGCCGGGGAGCCGGACGGGGAGCCAGCTGGAGCAGCCGGCCAACCGGGGAGCTGGCCAACGTGGAGCCGGCCAACTTGGAGCCGGCCAACTTGGGGCCGGCCAACTTGGAGCCGGCCAACTGGGGAGCCGGCCAACTGTGGAGCCGGCCTACTGGGGAGCCGGCCTACTGGGGAGCCGGCCAACTTTGTAGCCAGCCAGGCGGGGTAGCCAGCCGGACCGGGTAGCCAGCCAGGCGGGGAGCCAGCCAGACCGGGTAGCCAGACCGGGGGGCGTGTGCCGCCCCGATGTTTTAAAATGTTGAGTCGTCTCCTTGAGCCTACCCGGGGGTAATCCCCCCGACAAACCCGAAGGTGGTCAATGGGCAAAGAATTAAGCATTATATCTCAGGTACGCCTATTAACGTTGAAAGCAATGTTATCCAAACCATGACACCGGAGGAACACATAAAAGAAACCTTCCGGAACACTCCAGATTATTTAAAAATAGGAGGTACGTGATACGGTAAGTAAACGGACTCCGAAAAATCCGCAAAAATATCTTTTGTCAGTTTTGGAATATTTTGGAGTTTTAGAAATAAAAAAATAAATCGGAAGGTGATCGAGGTGAGCACGATACACCAGGGCGCGTCAGGCACCCCTGGGCACGCCCTGGTGGGTTGTGCCCACCTCGGATGCCTTCCCGACTCCGTTTTCCTTCCAAATACTTGTTTTCCAAGAATAAAAATTCTCTATTTATACCCCCGACTGTTTTGATGACCGCATCGCAGAAAAATCATCTGCTCTTGTTTCTTGTTGTTTCCCTGACAGATCTGAAAATATGTCGTCTCAAGATTCAGAAGGAGAGAGTCATGCTGATCCCTATGTTCTAGACCCAAAGATCTTTAGGGAAATTTACCCCTATCTATGGACCTCGGAGGAGGAAGAAGATGCTACCATGCAGGAAACAAAAGATGACAGCTCTGAGGAAGAGGATGATCCTTTGCCTCAACCTGGAGATATGCATGTGGAATTCAAGAAATCAAGCCTCCCTTGAAGATACAAACCTAAGGTCCAATTTATCCCGTCTCGTTTTTTGCAGGAAAGCAAGAATTCCCTATGCCAAAGGATATTAAAGCTTGAGTTGGAGAATGATGACCTAAGGGAGGAAAACTTTATGCTTAAATATAAGTTGAAGAAGAAGGCCTCATCAACACCTCCACCTTCTTCATCACAACCACCAAAGGAGACTTGAACTCACGGGTATGGGCACTCCCATTGGCTTGAGCCAAGCTTGGGGGAGGTGCCCCGGTATCGTATCACCACCACTTTTATTCACCTTTACCTATTTTAATTTGATCTTTAGTTTCCCTTTGCTTTAGTTGAATAAAAGTTTAGTATGATCTGTTTTCGTGTGTTAGTTTCGTGGCCTATCTATCTATGTAATCGAGTGAAAGTTATATAATAAAGTTTAGTTTGAGTTTTTTCCTCTCTACTTTCTTGTTACAATCAAATAAAGGAAAAGAAACAAATGAAAAGAATCATATGCTAATCTTATGGTGAGTGATGACATCACATAAAGAAAAGTATAAGTAGTAAAATTTATTGGAGATTGACAAACATAGCATTGGTCAATGATGCAATTCATGAAAGAATTAATAAAGGAAGAGAAGGTTCACATGCAAATACACTATCTTGGACATCTTTTATGATTGTGAGCCGCCATCAAATATTATATGTCAAAATTGTTGACGTTGGACGAGGAAGACAACGTAATGATTTATGTTTGTTCATATTCACATAGAAGTTATATTGTCATAGATCCTTTAACATGTGGTGCTTGCCCATTATCTTTGCTAGCCAAAAATTCCGCACTAAGTAGAGATACTACTTGTGCATCCAAAAACCCAAACCAAACTCTTTCTTTGAGTGTCCACCATACCTACCTATGGATCGAGAAAGATCCTTCAAGTAAGTTGTCATCGGTGCAACAAGGCAATTAAAATTGCTTCTAAAAGTGTTTTGATCAATTAGTGTAAGAGAAAATTGAACGTTATACGAACTTATGATGGCAAAGTAATAAAAGAGACGGACTTCATAATAAAGGTTGCTATCATAGGGGGCAATATAGTGTGACGTTCTTTTACATTAAGGGATTGGGCATCCAAACCAATAAGCGCATGACAACCTCTGCTTCCCTCTGCGAAGGGCCTATCTTTTACTTTTATGCACTTACTTTTATGCAAGAGTCAAAGTATTCCTCCCTATTCCTTTTTACTTTTTTCTTTTGCAAGCATCATGTGGTGAGGAAAGATCTAGGCACATATATCCAGTTGGATATGGGTGTGCATGAGTTATTATTGTTGACATCACCCTTGAGGTGAGTGAGTTGGGAGGCGAAAATATAAGCCCCTATCTTCCTACGTGTCCGGTTGAAACTTTTTGTTCATGGGTATGCCGTGAGAGTTAGCAATCATAGAAGACTAAATGATGGTTGAGTATGTGGACTTGCCAAAAGGCTCCTACATGAAAACCTTCCTGAAAATATGATGAATTGTAGTTGCAAAGTTGACTGAGAACATAGTTTGTTGGTTCCCAATAAGGTTTATGCTTCATACTTCTATGTTGTGATGAATTATTACTTGTTCATGAGAAGCCTTATGATAGAAATGTATTGAAATAAGTTCTTATGTTAGAGTTTGTTGCTGCTATGATAATAAGCATGATGCTTCTATGTCTGTATTTTGTTTTTATCGACACCCCTCTCTCAAACCATGTGGACATGCTTTTCGATATCGGCTTTCGCTTGAGGACAAGCGAGGTCTAAGCTTGGGGGAGTTGATACGTCCATTTTGCATCATGATTTCCTATTGTTATTTAATTTGTTTTGTTGAATAATAATGCTTTGGGGAGTGATTCTAATGCCTTTTCTCTCATAATATGCAAGGTTTACACAAGGAGGGGGAATACCGGCAGCTGGAATTCTAGACCCAAGAAAAGCACGTCAGAGATACCTATTCTGCACAACTCCAACGAAGCTGAAATTTTACGGAGATTATTTTTGCATTTAATAAAAAATACTGGAGCTGAAAACCACCGGAGGGTGCCTCCCAGGTGGGCACAACCCACCAGGGCGCGCCAGGCCCCCCTGGGCGTGCCCTGATGGGTTGTGCTCAGCCTGGCCCACCTCCGGTGCCGATCTTCTGGTATAAGATCCCTCTTGACCTAGAAAAAATCAGCGGAGGACGTTCGGGACGAAGCGCCGCTGCCTCGAGGCGGAACTTGGGCAGGAGCACTTTTGCCCTCCGGCGGAGCTATTCCGTCGGGGTAACTTCCCTCCCGGAGGTGGAAATCGAAGCTATCGTCATCACCAACACCCCTCTCATCTTTGGTAGGCCAATATTCATCAACATCTTCAACAGCACCATCTCCTCTCAAACCCTAGTTCATCTCTTGTGTTCAATCTTTGTACCGAAACCTCAGATTGGTACCTGTGGATGACTAGTAGTGTTGATTACCTTGCGTAGTTGATTACTATATGGTTTATTTGGTGGAAGATTATATGTTCAGATCCATTATGCTATTCAATACTCCTCTGATCTTGAGCATGATTATTATTTGTGAGTAGTTACCTTTGTTCTTGAGGTCACGGGAGAAGTCATGTTGCGAGTAATCATGTGAATTTGATATGTGTTCGATATTTTGATGATATGTATGTTGTGATTCCCTTAGTGGTGTCATGTGAACGTCGACTACATGACACTTCACCATTCATGGGCCTAAGGGAATGCATTGTGGAGTAGTTATTAGATAATGGGTTGCTAGAGTGACAGAAGCTTAAACCCTAGTTTATGCGCTACTTCGTAAGGGGCTGATTTGGATCCACATGTTTAATGCTATGGTTAGACTTTTTCTTAATACTTTTCTCGTAGTTGCGGATGCTTGCGAGGGGGTTAATCATAAGTAGGTTGTTAGTTCAAGTAAGAACAACACCTTAGCACCGGTCCACCCACATATCAAATTATCAAAGTATCGAACACGAATCAAACCAACAAGAACACTTTGCCTATTACTAGTGATTGTTCTGGCGTGTCCTTTGCCTCAAAAGGACTAGACGAAATTCCCGTGTACCCTCAAGAACACTTTGCCTATTACTAGTGATTGTTCTGGCCTGTCCTTTGCCTCAAAAGGATTGGGCTACCTTGCTGCACCTTGTTTACAGTTACCGTTACTTGCTTGCTACCAATTATCTTGCTATCAAACTATCTGTTACCTACAATTTCAGTGCTTGCAGAAATTACCTTGCTGAAAACCGCTTGTCATTTCCTTCTGCTCCTCGTTGGGTTCGGCACTCTTAGTTATCGAAAGGACTACGATTGATCCTCTATACTTGTGGGTCATCAGATTGGTTTGCTGTTACGTGGGCTGCTTTATTTTTCCTTTCTCGATCAGTCGCACTTGCCTTGTACTAGGTGTTTGCCTTGTGTACGAGTGGGTCTTTTATCCCTAAAAATATGAGTTGGTCTTTTTTGCTTGTTTTTTTTCGTTACCAAATTCCTATGTTTATTCCCCTTCCTCTATTAGTTTGTGTTTTCTTCATCTTTTTCTTAACCTTTTGAAAAGTCATCTATCATTGCTTATTTGTTCTTGTTTTGGCTTTTCATTTATTTATTTTTCCTTTTCTTCCTTTTTATTGTTTAGTTGCGCTATCTTTTATTGTGCAACGTAAGTTGAGATAACATCCAATAAGTCACTATTTTTATTTTGTATTTCCGATGTCTTTTGCACATTTCTAACGACACGATTGCACAGAAAAAATGTTTGCAACTTGGTGTAAGTATTTTTTATCTTACTTTTCCTTTTTGCATCTCGACCGACGGTCAGATATTTTTAATATGTACTTGAGTTTTATTTGAGACACGGAAACCTATGCACAATCACAAGAGTTGTACTTTACAAAAACTGGTGCGGGCCCTACTAATTGCCTAGTGCTTCATCCATGTGTAAATTGCATGAAAACTATCACATACG
Source organism: Elymus sibiricus (assembly GCA_039707655.1). Classification (NCBI taxonomy): domain Eukaryota; kingdom Viridiplantae; phylum Streptophyta; class Magnoliopsida; order Poales; family Poaceae; genus Elymus; species Elymus sibiricus. The sequence goes on from CM077675.1 coordinate 434,206,640, forward strand.
GAACTACAATCGTCACAACATGGATATAACTAGTGCAGACAAAATTTTCATTTTTTTTTATTTTCCTTTTTCCTTCATTGTGTGAAAAAACAACATATTATGTCGATACCGTAGGGGGAGATTTTTTTTTATGTACGATTTTTTCGCATAAAAAGCTTGTGCGACAGTTGCATGTCCACCCCAAATCTGCGAGTGCAACTATGTGTCTTCAATGGGACAAAAAAAATTGTGGCGTTTTGTGTGGGGTAAGGGGGGCAGTGGCAAGTCTACGACTAGACACGCAACTACAAGTATCACCCCCGACCACAACTACATGTCTTCAACATGACTGCAACTTAGCGATGTTTTTTCGAAGGGCGCAGTTGCATGTCTGCCGCTAGGCATGCAACTGCAAGTGTCGGCCCCGACCGCAACTATATGTCTTCAATGCGACTGCAACTTAGTGGTGTTTTGTCAAGGGAGGGGAAGGGTCAATTGCATGTCCGTCACTAGACACGCAATTGTAAGTGCCGCCCCGGCTGCAACTGCATGCCTTCAATGCGGCTGCAACTTGAGGGTCGAAGTAGTCTAATTTTGTCGAGAGGGTAACAGTTGCATTTTGCCACTAGGCACGCAACTGCAAGCGTCGCCCCCGACTGCAATTGCATGTCAATGCGACTGCAATTTAGTGTTGTTTTGTCGGGAAGGGGGAGACAATTGCATGTTCGTCACTAGGCATGCAACTGCAAGTGTGGCACCCGGCTGCAACTGCATGCCTTCAACAAGACTACAACTTGGGGGGTCGAAGTGGTCTTTGGTCGAGTGGGTGGTAGTTGCATTTTGTCACTAGGCACGCAACTACACGCCCCCGACTGCAACTGCATGTAACGCGACTACAATTTAGTGTTGTTTTGTCTAGTAGGATATAGTTACATGTCCGCCACTAGGCATGCAACTGCAAGTGTCGCACTAGGCTGCAACTGCATGCCTTCAACGCAAATGCAACTTGAGGGTCGAAGTGGTCTTTTGTCGGGATGGTGGCAGTTGCATTTTGCCACTAGGCATGCAACTGCAAGCATCGCCCCCGACTGCAACATGTCAACGCGGCTGCAATTTAGTGTGGAGACAGTTCAATGTCCGTCACTAGACATGCAACGGCAAGTGTCACATATGGCTGCAACTGCATGCCTTCAACACGACTATAACTTGAGGGTGGAAGTGGTCTTTTGGAGGAGGGGCTAACATTTTATAAATAAAATGATTTTTTTAAATGCACAATGTATAATGAATAAGATTCTTTAGTGCAAGACGTATATTTTAAATTTGCATGAATACATTTTCTAAATATTATCGCAAATCTAGACACTAGTTTTGTATTTCAATTTTTAAAGAACAGGAGAAATAAAAAAATAAAAAATATAACGTGAATAGCAAAAAAAGAAGAAAAAGGAGAACACGACACAAACACGCACAAGCTGCACGAACAGCTAGCATTACCCCAGCCGGTGTACTGCAAACTGAAAGTCATTAATGATTGCATGAACAGCTAACGTCATGAAAATTACACGAACAGTGAACCAGTCAACCAGCAACAGCGCCCAACAAAAACCTTCAGCCACAGAAGGCCCAGCTTTGTTGCCGTCTACGCGCTCGGCAACGGTGATCGCAGGTGATCCATGTGGCGACGGGTGGTGCTCCTATTACCTCCTCAACCTTCTCCCAATCAAAAGGAAAAAAGGAAAGAAAGTCCTCAACCTTCTCTCAAAAGGAAGAAAGGAAAGAAATGACCGAGCATCCGTCCATTCTCCGACTCTCTTTCATTTATACATGACACATGCATGCGACGCATCAAAAGTTTGGATTTAAGGTTAAAAAACTGTGATGCGTTCAATAATCAATATACGAAGTGCCGATGATGGCGGCGTCCCTGTACGTCGCATTCCTTCCTGAAGGCATCATCGAAGAGTCCCTTCTACCGCCGCAACTGTCAGGTGGTCTCCGGATGAAAATCCAAGCTCCCTTGGAGCGGGCGGCGACGACACCTATGTCGTTACCTTCTTGGAGGCGCCGCCTTGGAATCCCTGACCCTTGTGGAGCGGCGGGTTTATGGCAGTTGTGCAGGATTGCTTCGTGGTTGCCGGGGCGGTGGACGCCGGGGCGGCGGCTCCGGACGGTGGATGTACGCCGAGGTGGCGGCCTCGGACGACAATGCAGTTGCGGCCCAATGGGGTGGGGACGTGGCTTTGCATGGCATGAGTGGCGACCTGGTGCTGCAAGGGTAGCGAGTTCGTCGGCTCGGTCGACACGATCTGACAGGTCGGTCTAGCTGGAAGTCGGGGGTGGCGGCCCCGGATGTTTGGCGCAGCATTCGTGGTCTGCGGGCGGTCGTCTCGTGTAGCAAGGGCTACAAGGCGACCAGGCCGTGCGGCGCTACGGCTCGCGAGCGGGCAGGGGATGTCGGAGCGGCGGCTCCGGAGACAGGATGTGTGTGGTTTGTTGCGATTGTGGCCTTGGGTCGAGTGGTCGATGAGGCTTCGTTGCTTGTGCGGTTTTCGGTCTAATTTTCCTTATAAACCGAGTCATTTTGTTAGGTTTTCGATCCGGTTTTCCTTATAAATTGGATCAATTCTCTTCTTCTATAATGCAATGCCAGAGCTCCTGGCCCTCTGACGAGGTTCCGTCAAAAAAAAATGGTAAATTTTTTTTTTTGCGAACATCTAGCGTGCAACTTCATTCAGCTTTAAAGCCACTAGATGAAACTCATAGTGAACGCAATATATCTCATCAATTAATTGGCAAGGAGTACTAGCTTTCATTTGAATGGCAGCTGGCAATTGGGGCAGTACTAGTCGGAGTACTACAATACATCTGCAATTATTGCCCACTGAGGAGCACTACAAGGACAATGACAGATAAAAAGTGTACGCAAGAAGCACAAGCACAAGGCTGCTCATGGTCGGCGAGATGGTCAGCCGTTTCCTTCGATCTGGAACCGGAATGGCCTTTGTGAATATCTCCTTTGCCACGGTGACATCGCACCTGACAGTGAAACGATCGTCCTTGAGGTAAACCGATCCCTCGATCTCGCTCCTCTTGATGAGTTTATAGCCCGTCGCAAGACGCGGAGATTGACTGCCAGAGAAGCTGCACAGCGGGCTGGTCTTGCTGTACGAAGGCACAGGGTTCCCATCTTGGTCCAGCAAACTCATGGTGAACTTGGCATTTACCTCATCGAGATCATCGGCGTGATCGCAATGCAGCATGACGGAGATCCAGTCGGAGTCGTTCGAGTCGAGGCTGTCGGGGTAGTAGAGCAGACGCCATCGATGACCTCCGACGGCGAACGCCTCGGAGGCGATGTACTTGCCGTTGCCGAGCCCCTTGGTGAGGGAGTAGCCGTCGATGCTGAGTACGTGCGACCCGGACACCGCCGGAGCGACGATGGCCGAAGAGGACAGCGACGGCTCGCCGCCGACGACGGACATGGTTGCGGGCGTGAAGAAGCAGAAGAGTACTAGTGCTGTGATGGGTAGCATCCTAGCCGGTGGGCATGGATACGGAGAATGGCACAGGAGGGGGAGCTCGTGACGTTGTTATGTAGGGTAGTGCTGTGATGTTCGCATTACTCAGGCGCACGACACGAGGGGTCTGGCGGCTCATCGGGAAGACGCGCGCACGCGGATACGCGTGTTTACGGCGCATGCGGGCGTAGCATACCGATCGTCGCCGTGTTCAATTACCTCGTTCGTGGAGATCGAGGCCGCCATCCGCCAGAGCTTTCCCCTCTTCATGCCCTACGGCTCCGGTTGACAACGAGTAAACAAGTTTTGGTTCGTCATAGCAAACGGATGTGGCTTCGCCAAAGATATTTTTTGCTATGGAGAAATTTATTTCTACGGCCATGTCTCTCGGGAAAGAAATTCCGTGTCTCTCACAAAAAAAAAACAAGTTTTTTTCTGTTTCCGAAAGACACGGCTATGTATCTTGCGAAAGTAAATTTGTGTCTCTCACGGAAGTTAAAATAATTAATAAGAAAACGTGTTTTTTTCCGTTTCCGAGAGGCTCTCGTGGAAGCCAATCTATGCCTCTCGCGAAAGAAACAAAATGCATCTTTTTTTCGTTTTCGAGAGGCACGGCCGTGTCTTTTCGCGCAAAAAAATTGAATTTTTTTGTCCAAAAACTAAGAAAGACTGGTGGAGACCCCAAAAGCCAAAAAAAACCATCTAAAAAACCAAAAACTCGTGCAAAAAAGTCAAAAAAAATCAGAGGAAACACCAGAGCGTGATACGTGGCGCTTTTAGCGCACCCTAGTTTTCTTTTAAGAAAATCTTGCAAAGCTTTTTATTCACCCGTCGCAATGTTTACACGGAGGCTCCCGAAGGAGCCGTCGTTAATTATACGCTCCCCTTGTCATGTTTGGCTCTTCTTTTCTTTTGAGAAATCTCGCCTTCTTTATCGCTCAATAATCAAAGGTACAATGAAGGTCACGAGGAGACCCTAACCAAACATGACGACCTACACCTAAATTGCTACCATACTTGGCGAGATTATGCAGTTCAAAATTAAAAACTCGATGTTCATGAGTGAAAGTACATGAAATCATATCATTTTTCCTAGCAATTATTTCTTGGATGATGGCACCATGATATCCTCCCGATCCTTGCTTAATGTCCTTCACCACTTCCTCCAGTCTAAAGCAACGTGAGTCATCTGAATTTCCAGGTCCTCGGCAAGTGTCCTGGCTCATTTTTTTTAACACGGTACAGATGCAAGCGCTCATATACACGCGCATACACTCATCCCTATGAACGCACACACGCACACCCTACCCCTATGAGCACCTCCAAGAGACTGAGCCGGCATATCATCTTGAAATTTACGAAGTCACTGTAGGCACCTCGTCGTCGACGGAAACGTCTCCTCCCACTAAATGCGAGTGTCCTGGCTCATGGATCGACCATGTTCCGTCACGAGCGTAAGGCCCGTAAAGCCAGCCCACCGCGACCCAATATGGCCAGCTTTGCCTAGCACATGGCTCAGTTGTAAATGGGCTATCCAGTTTAGCCACACCTAACTGATTTTTGCGCGGCCATTTGGAAATGGGCGGTACTCTGCGCCGGTGCGCCGGCCCAAACTTCGGGCCAGTCTAACCCTGGCCGCTAGATGCGCCCCGCATAGCCGTTAGATCGGGAATTCTCCATTTGTCGCGCTTTGCGTCAAACTGCCGGCGCTTCGCAGAGGCGAGCGACCGAGCAGCAACGCAATGGGCCGGCCCAGTCTCGCCTAGCCAGCATGTTTTGTTAACCTTCTAGGAGGTTCCTTGAACCGTTTTTTTTTGTTTTTACCGTTTTTTCTGTTTTTTCGTTTTATGTTTCTGTTTCTTTTTCTTCTTTCTTTTTTCTTTTCTTTTTTTATTGTTTCTTTTTTTTTCCTTTTTTCAAGGTCGTTTTATTTTTTTAAACTAAGTTCATGTTCGAAAATTATTCTAAAAAATTGCTAAATGTGCTTGCTTTTAAAAAATGTTCTAAATTTCAAATAATAGTCGTTTTTGAAAATCTATCCATAATTTCAAAAAATGTTTGGAATTTTCAACAAATATTCTAGTTTTTCAAAAAATGATGCGAATGCTTTTTCCCGAAAATTTCATACAATTTTAAAAAACGTTCGGGCGCTAAACAAAATGTTCCCATTTTCAAAAATTGTTCGCAGATTGCAAAAAATGTTCACGTTTTCATTCTTTCTAGAGTTTCAAAAAATGCCCCGGTTTCATAAATTGTTCACAAGTTTTAAAAAATGTTCGTGTTTTCAAATTTTGATCAAGAGTTTTAAAATATGTTTGTGTCTCCAAATTTTGTTCTGCAATTTGGAAAAATGTTTGCATTTCAAGAAATCTTAATGGTTTTCATAAAAAGTTCCTGTTTTTCAAAAATGTTATAGTTTTTTTAAAAAAATATAACATTTTAAAAATTCATGTTTTGAAATTGTTCGGAATTTTGTTTTCTATTCTTCTTTTTTACTTTTTCAAAAAGTTCATATTTCAAAATTGTTTGAAATTCTTAAAAACTGTTTGTGCTTTAAAAAATGTTCAGCTTCTCAGAAAATGGAAGTGTTTTCAAAAATTGTTCATAAATTCAAAAAATGTTCCAGTTTGAAAATTTTGATCACAAATTTTCAGAAAATGTTCTGTCGTGGGAACGAGCCTGACGGTAGAAGATAGGGGTACGAAGGGAGAAGGCAGAGTCCTAGCTACGGCGAGGATGTACACACGGATGTACGAGTTCAGGCCCCTCTCGTGAAGGTAACAGCCCTACGTCTCGGTGCTCAGGAGCTTTTCTGTCGTGTGGAGTATATGAGTTACAGGGTGCGAACCCTTGTGCCAGAGGGGAGGGGCGGCTTATATAGAGTGCGCTGCCCCTCATAATGCCCGGCATCTAAGGGTCCGATCGTGGCTATAAAGGAGAACTTTACTGGTAACGTATGTAATAAATGCTACTTGTGATTTAGACAAATGCCTGCCCGTTGGCCTCCCTGGGGTGGCTTCTGGTCTTCAGCGGTCGACTGTCTTCTAGTTCTCGTCGAGTGAAAGACAGCTGTCGAGTGAAAGGTAATCTCCGAGTGGACATTGTCGAGTGACTTGTATGCCTTGGTGATTTCAGTCGGAAACTTCCTTGTGGTCCTTAAGCTTTCTGGGGCAGTGTCAGGTAGGCTATGCAGGTCAGGCCTATGACCCTACCCTAGGTACATATCCCCATCATTAGCCCCCGAATGGATCGGGGTTCGAGTGTAAAAAGGATCGATGCAGGTTCTGACAAGACACAAAAACTCCGAGTGTATTTTGGGGCTTCACAGAAGTTTGCGTCGATTGGAATCTTTATCATTTACCCTGATCGATTCTTGTCTTGAAATGTATCCGAGTGAACTTCAGTGCAGAATCAGGTCCGAGTGTTCAGCAGGGTATTCTGATGCGATGGGTCGCTCCGTCCAGCCCGGACTTCACGGGATTCGAAATTTGGATAAGCGTGCGCCGAGCGAAGATGACGCAACGACTAAGGCAAGTGGAGGCACGACGCCTCGATTTTCGCGCCATCTTTACCGCCACGTACCGCTCCTCCTCTGAATTCGGGATACCCAGAGATCTGGCGGGCCCGCAGGTCAGTGACCCACTCGGGCGGATATAAGAGGCGACGATACCGCGGCCGACACAGTGTTTCTCCCCCAAATCTTCACTTCTCCTCCACCTCCCCCGCCCCACGCGCACCGCTAGACTCCGCCTCGACGACCGCCGCCGCGATGACGAAGAGCAAGACGGAGAAGCTCGAGCGCGCTAAGAAGGGAGGGGCCAAGGCAAGGAAACCGTCGGGCGCCCGATTCACGGCGCCGCCGGGGTGGATCCAGGGAGATTTTCTCCCGTCGACGGTCTTGACGGAGGATGTCCAGAATCTCGTCGTTGACGGGTTGATAGCCGAAGGGTCGTGGAGGCTGTCGGAGGGCGAGGCTGAGCCGGAGCCGCGCGAGGGCGAGCGTGTCCTCCTCCTCTCCCACGTCGAGCGAGGTTTTTCCATGCCCCCTCATCCATTCTTCCGCGGGTTTCTGAACTTTTTCGGGGCGCAACTCCACCATTTTCCTCCGAATACTATTTCGTATCTCTCTGCTTTCATCACCATGTGCGAGTGTTTCTTGGGTTGTCCTCCACATTGGGGTTTGTTCAAACATATATTCTCCGTCCGATCCCAATGTGTCAAGAAAGCCAATCCTAATGATAGCAAGACCAACGTCATCCAACTGTGTGGTGGCTTGGGGGTCCAAAAGAGAGGTAGAAGTTCGTTCCCATCGATGACCCTTCCTGACTCTGTTCGGGGCTGGCAGTCGACATGGTTTTATTGCAAGGACGTTGCATCTCCCAATATGTCGACTGGCCTTTCCCCTTTCACTTTGGATAGACCCACCACTCCCAGAACACTGAGTGTGACAAAGGGAGAGAAAGTCCAGGTTGGGATCCTAGTGAATGCAGTGGTTGATCTGGTCCGCGGTGGAGTGACTGGTATGGATCTCCTCGAGACGTTTCTCAGTCGACGGATCCAGCCTCTTCAAGCTAGGGATCATACCATGTGGCGCTATTCGGGGCCCGAAGATACCACTCGGACACATCCAGAGGAAGTCTCAGACGAGACTGTTGCTCAGTGGCTCAGAAGCATCACCGGAGCCTGTGATAACCCTCTGGGAGCCAAGCGAATCTTGCCCTTTTCTGCTTTCAATCCGCCGACGAACCTGGTGAGTTGCATCTTTGTCGAGTGCTTTCATATTTTGTCAAGTAACTATGTCTTCAGTCGACTGACTTCACAATTTGCATCTTGCAGGAGTTTACGAGTATGTATTCGCCCGTGCCAAATGGGGAGCAGCCAGAGGACCCTGAAGAGAGCGCAGGCGACAGCGCAGACGTTGACTATGCTGACGACAGTGAAGGCAGTGATGACGACCTGGAAGAGATCGAGGAAGGAGAGGTAGAGGCCCAGGCTCCTTCGCGTGTCGAGCGTCGTACCAAGCTGCGTGAGGACCCGGAGGCCGCCTCAAGCAAAACTTTGGTGTCGAGTACCCGAAACCCGAAGCGCGACCGTGCTGCGGCATCTGGGTCGACTGAAAGGGCTGCGAAACAGCCCAAGCCAGACGTGCCAAAGCCTCGGAAGGCCCTGCCTCGAATCAAGATTGATGTGCATGTCGCCTCAACATGAGTGTTTATTTTCTTTTCCTGCTGTCGTGAACTTTCATGTCTTTGCTGACCGAGTGAAATTTATTCGCCAGAGCTGCTACCTCAGTGACATCGCCTCCGCGGGATGAAGGGGATCACATGGAAGTGGACACTCCTGACGCGGCCACATCTCAAAGAGGTATAATAAATCTTCATTGTAAACTGATTTTCTGAAGGTAATTTGTCGAATGAACCGTCTGACGTTGTCGATTCAAAGTTGAAGACATCATCCATGTGGAGGACGACGAGGAGCTGCAGCAGGGTGCTGAAGGTGAAGTTGCTGCCATGGACACCACGGGTACGCACTCGGAGAACGTCATCAGAACAGACGCCACGTCTATCGACCGCCGCGTATTCCCAAGAGCTTGGTGATTCTTCTCGAGCCAGAACCCCTGTGGTTCCTCTGTCGAATGCTCCTCCAGCGACTTCAACCCTTGTGACCTCAGTGCCGACTGGACAGCCTCAAGCACTTCTCGTGACTTCAACTGCAGTACCGACTCATCTGGAGCCTGCATACCCTCTGTACCACGTTCCCGAAGACCAGACCGGAGCTGCCAAAGAAGCCATGATCCAGGCTGGGCAAATGATGTTGCGAACGAAGGAGGCGTACGAGGCCAGCAAGTTAGCCTATGATGCCAGTTCAGCGCTTCAAGCCAATGTCCGAGTAAGTTCGATTGTAAGTTTATTTCCAATTGAATTCCTGCCCATTTTGCTTTTACACCCACTGGGTGTTTTCTTCAGATGCATACTTGCTTGCTTTTTCCTCGAGTAGATCAGGCCTTATCCGAGTGGTTTTTTGGTCCAGTGGGGGCACACCGAGTGCACCCACTGGGTGCAGTCCCCGAGACCGCTGTCGAATGGCGAAGACGTCGGCAGGGGTCTTAAATTTGTGTTGATAGTTGACTTTCACTCGACAGGACAGACCTTGTCGAGTGGTAGTAGGTCCAACGAGGGCACGTTGAGTGCACCCACTGGGTGTAGTCCCCGAGACCGCCGTCGAGCGCTTGCCTCGGCGGGGGTCTGATAGAGACAATGGTTGCATGTTTGCTTCTTTTGTTTATACTCGGACAGGTCGGACCTGGTCGAGTGATTTTGTATCCAGTGGGGCCACGCTGAGTGCACCCATTGGGTGTAGTCCCCGAGACTACTGTCGATCGTTTACGATGGGCAGTAGTCTTAAGAACTTTGGATTCAGAGTCCTTTTTCGTACTTGGAGTACAGTTGTCACCTGTCCTGCAGGTTTCATGGACATCATTTCCATCAACCATGATATGACGCTTTGCAGGGGTGTGGGGTGAGGCGGCGGGCCGCCATCCAGTCGACTGGACATGTTCTTTTCCACTCGGGAGTGAAAAAACAATATCGTCGACTGAACTACTTCTTTGTTGATTTTAGAAAGCTTGTGGGCTCGGGACCAAGTACGTCGAGCTGGAGAAGGAAAAGAATCGGCTTCTGCTGGATCTGGAGCTGACGAATAACAACCTGGACCGTGCTCAGACAGAACTGAAGACCTTGGGAGGTAATCCTTGTCGATCAATTGCATTATTAATTTCATCTTCCATCCTTTGAACCGAGTGAATCCACTCGAACAGACGTACGTGATGAGAACCGCCGACTCCGAGCGTGACTCAACAATGCTATTTCTTTAGATACCATGAAGAAAGCGCTCGAAGACAAGGACAAGGCACTCGCCGACGCTCAGAAGGTGGCGAGGGAAAAAACTGAAGCTGCTGAGAAGAAGCTTGCCGCAGCCAGCAAATTCGAAGAAGAGAATACCAAACTCAAGCAAGAGCGGGCCGACTGGATCAAAAAGCTCGAATTGCAGACCAAGAGAAGGAGCGCTCTGGAGCAATACTTAGGAGACTTCGCGAAAAAGATGGTCAGCATGCTTGAAGGTATTTTTCTCCTGTCGAGTGAATTTCTTTGATTCCTTCAGAACGGCAATGTGATCATCGTTTCGTTTTCTCCTCGCGCAGAATTCTGTCAAGATTTTGAGAAGGAAACTGAAGAAATCGAGCCAAATCTGGATCCCACCAAGTCACCTGTCGGGGACGCCGTGGCCATGGACATGTTTCGACTTGAAGCTCGTCTCAGGAATGTCCAAGGTTATGTCACTCGACTGAGGGCTGCGTTGGAGAAGGTCGACAAGGAATTGTGGCCTGAAGACTCCCTCCAGACTAACCTCAAGTCAATGATGACCCGCCTCAATGAGATACCTGGTCGAGTGCAGGCATGGAAGAAATCCGCCGCTCACTGCGGTGCTGATGTGGCACTTTCACTCGTCCGGGTTCATTGCAAGGAGGCCAAGGAGGACAAACTGAAAGCTCTTCGAGTAATCAACACAAAGAAACTCCAATTTGAAGACTTCATGGAGACCTTAATTGAAGCAGCCACTCGGATTGCTGACGGGATTGATTTGGACACCTTTGTCGTGCCGGCGAGCCCCACTGGTGCTTGAAAAACACTTTGCTCACGATTAAAACTTTATTTGCCTCGGTATGCCGAGTGATGGTGTAACCGATTAAGACTTCTTTCAGGCCTTAGGCCTGAGTGCTTTCCTTTGCGCGAATAGCTTTTAACCGCGCTAGAGATTCCGGACTTATCCGCATTTTGCTCTCTGATCTCTTGCTTGGTTAAATTTGTTAGTTACTCGGAAGGATTTTGGACTTAGGCAAAAAACTGGTTCGCAGCTAAGTTTCCGAGTGAATGGAATACTATCCACTCGGAAGGGTTTTTGACTTAGGCGAAAACTGGTTCGCAGCTAAGCCCCCGAGTGTGAGGATCGCTCATCACTCGGAGAAGTTTTGAACTTAGGCGAAGACTGGCTCGCAGCTAAGTTTCCGAGTGAATGGAATACTATCCACTCGGAAGGGTTTTTGACTTAGGCGAAAACTGGTTGGCAGCTAAGCCCCCGACTGTGAGGATCGCTCATCACTCGGAGAAGTTTTGAACTTAGGCGAAGACTGGCTCGCAGCTAAGTTTCCGAGTGAATGGAATACTATCCACTCGGAAGGGTTATTGACTTAGGCGAAAACTGGTTCGCAACTAAGCCCCCGAGTGTGAGGATCGCTCATCACTCGGAGTAGTTTTGAACTTAGGCGAAAACTGGTTCGCAGCTAAGTTTCCGAGTGAATGGAATACTATCCACTCGGAAGGGTTTTTAACTTAGGCGAAAACTGGTTCGCAGCTAAGCCCCCGAGTGTGAGGATCGCTCATCACTTGGAGTAGTTTTGAACTTAGGCGAAGACTGGTTCGCAGCTAAGTTTCCGAGTGAATGGAATACTATCCACTCGGAAGGGTTTTTAACTTAGGCGAAAACGGGTTCGCAGCTAAGCCCCCGAGTGTGAGGATCGCTCATCACTCGGAGTAATTTTGAACTTAGGCGAAGACTGGTTCGCAGCTAAGTTTCCGAGTGAATGGAATACTATCCACTCAGAAGCGTTTTTAACTTAGGCGAAAACTGGTTCGCAGCTAAGCCCCCGAGTGTGAGGATCGCTCATCACTCGGAGTAGTTTTGAACTTAGGCGAAGACTGGTTCGCAGCTAAGTTTCCGAGTGAATGGAATACTATCCACTCAGAAGGGTTTTTAACCTAGGCGAAAACTGGTTCGCAGCTAAGCCCCCGAGTGTGAGGATCGCTCATCACTCGGAGTAGTTTTGAACTTAGGCGAAGACTGGTTCGCAGCTAAGTTTCCGAGTGAATGGAATACTATCCACTCGGAAGGGTTTTTAACTTAGGCGAAAACTGGTTCGCAGCTAAGCCCCCGAGTGTGAGGACCGCTCATCACTCGGAGTAGTTTTGAACTTAGGCGAAGACTGGTTCGCAACTAAGTTTCCGAGTGAATGGAATACTATCCACTCGGAAGGGTTTTTAACTTAGGCGAAAACTGGTTCGCAGCTAAGCCCCCAATTGTGAGGATCGCTCATCACTCGGAGTAGTTTTGAATAAGAAATTATGCGATCGGAATCGACAAAAGACTGCAGGAGTCATAACTTTAACAAACGACATTGTCTAGAGAACTCTTATTACATCAAAACCATTCAGTCGTCAAGTATAAAAACGTCGAAGCAAATCTGCGTTCCAGGCGCGCGGTTCGTCGATATTCTTCTTCAGGTTGAAGAGGTGGTAGGCTCCATTGTTCAGCACTTTGGTGACGATGAAAGGGCCTTCCCACGCTGGAGCCAGCTTGTGAGGTCGCTGCTGATCCACTCGGAGCACAAGATCACCTTCGTGGAACGACCGACTCTTGACATGTCTCGCATGGAAGCGGCGCTGATCTTGCTGGTACGCAGTCGACCGAATCAAAGCCATCTCGCGTTCTTCTTCTAGGACGTCCACTCCGTCTTGTCGTGCCTGCTCAGCCTCAGCTTCTGAGTAAAGATCTACTCGGGGAGAATTGTGAAGGACGTCGCTGGGCAAAACGGCTTCGGCTCCGTATACCAAAAAGAACGAAGTGCGTCCAGTCGACCGATTAGGAGTCGTCCTCAAGCCCCACAGAACAGACGGCAATTCAGTGACCCAAGCTCCAGTTGCATGATCGAGATCTCGCATGAGTCGAGGCTTCAGCCCTTGAAGGATAAGGCCATTCGCTCGCTCAGCTTGACCGTTAGACTGGGGGTGCGCAACGGATGCGTAATCCACCCGAGTGCCTTGAGAGGAGCAAAAGTATCTGAACTCTTCCGAGTCAAAGTTTGAACCATTGTCCGTAATGATACTGTGAGGAACTCCATACCGGAAAGTTATCTCTTTCATGAATTTGATTGCAGTGCGGGCGTTCAACTTCTTGATGGGTTTGGCTTCAATCCACTTAGTGAACTTGTCGACTGCTACCAGTAAATGAGTAAATCCACTCTGGCCTGTTCGAAGGGGACCAACCATATCCAAACCCCATACTGCAAACGGCCAGACGAGTGGAATAGTCTTCAAGGCAGACGCAGGCTTGTGCGACAGGTTCGAATAGAACTGGCACCCTTCGCAGTGATCAACAATCTCCTTAGCCATCTCGTTGGCGCGCGGCCAGAAGAAACCAGCCCGGTATGCTTTGGCAACAATCGTCCTGGAGGACGCAAGATGACCACAAGTTCCCGAGTGAATCTCCTCCAAAATCATTTGACCTTCTTCAGGAGTGATACACCGCTGAGCTACGCCAGTTACGCTTTCTCTGTAGAGTTGTCCATCTATAACAGTAAAGGCCTTGGACCTGCGGACTATCTGCCGAGCTTCATCTTCGTCATCTAGGAGTTCTCGCCTCAAGATGTATGCAATATAAGGTACAGTCCAGTCGGGCGTGATCACCAGAATCTCCATGACCAGATCTATGACCGCTGGGACTTCAACTTCAGTCGGATCAGAAGCGCTCTTTGCTTGCGGGGGCTCTTCAGTGAAGGGATCTTCTTGTACTGAAGGAGAATGTAGGTGCTCAAGAAACAAATTACTGGGGACAGGTTTCCGAGTGGATCCAATCTTTGCTAGCAAATCGGCTGCCTGATTTTTCACTCGGGGAACATGATGGAGTTCCAGACCTTCAAACTTCTTCTCAAGCTTCCTTACTGCATTGCAGTATCCAGTCATAGCGGGATTCCTGACATCCCACTCTTTCATCACCTGATTGACCACCAAATCAGAGTCACCGTAAACCATCAGGCGCCGGACGCCGAGTGAAATGGCCATACGCAACCCGTACAGGAGTGCTTCATATTCAACTTCATTGTTGGAGGAATCAAAGTGAATCTGCAATACATAGCTGAGTCTGTCGCCTTTTGGGGACACCAATACTACACCAGCACCAGACCCATTCAGCATCTTAGAGCCGTCAAAGAACATGGTCCAGTGTGCCGAGTGAACTTGGATTGGCTGCTGCTGTTCGATCCACTCGGCAAGGAAATCAGCAAGAGCTTGAGACTTGATTGCTTTCTTCGCTTCAAACTTGATATCAAAATAGAGGAGCTCAATAGCCCATTTGGCCACTCGACCAGTCGCGTCTCGATTGTTGAGAATCTCAAACAACGGAGCATCACTGACGACTGAAATTGAGTGATCTTGAAAGTAGTGTGCCACCTTCTTTGCTGACAGATATATACCATATACGAGCTTCTGGTAATGTGGATACCTTTGCTTTGAAGGAGTCAGCACTTCCGAGATGTAGTAAACAGGACGCTGGACCTTGTAAGCTTTGCCTTCCTCTTCCCTCTCGACAGTGAGAACTGTACTGACGACCTGATTAGTGGCCGCAATGTATAGGAGCAAAGGCTCTTTGTTGTGCGGAGCAGCAAGCACCGGCTGGGTGGAAAGCAGGGTTTTGAGCTCAACAAACACTGCCTCAGCTTCTGGAGTCCACTCAAATGTGTCACATTTCTTCATCAATCGGTATAAAGGCAATGCCTTCTCACCGAGATGAGAAATGAATCGACTCAACGCTGCCAGGCAACCTGTAAGCTTCTGGACGTCATGCACACGCTCAGGGCTTTTCATTCGGGTGATGGCACTGATCTTTTCAGGATTGACGTCGATTCCTCATTCAGAAACGAGAAAACCGAGTAACTTGCCACCAGGAACACCGAAAGTGCACTTAGTCGGATTTAGCTTGATATCATACCTCCTCAGATTGGCGAATGTTTCAGCCAAGTCAGACAACAGGTCGGAACCTTTGCGAGACTTGACTACGATATCATCCATATATGCTTCAACGTTCTGAGGGATCTGATCAAGCAAACATTTCTGAATCATGCGCATGAAAGTAGCGCCAGCATTTTTTAGACCAAAAGGCATGGTGATATAACAGTAACACCCGAATGGGGTGATGAAGGCTGTCTTTATTTCATCTGGACCAAACAGACGGATCTGATGGTAGCCAGAGTAAGCATCAAGAAAAGATAGACGCTCGCACCCCGCAGTTGAGTTGACAATCTGATCAATGCGGGGGAGCGGAAAATGATCTTTCGGGCAGACCCGATTGATATGTTTGAAGTCAATACACATGCGGAGTGACTTGTCCTTCTTAGGGACCATGACGACGTTTGATAACCACTTGGAGTGGTAAATCTCACGTATAAACTTGGCTGTCAAGAGACGAGCCACCTCTTCGTCGATTGCTTTTCGCTTCTCTGTTGCCGACCGACGCAAGTGCTCCTTCACAGGCTTGGCCTTCGGGTCAACTCTAAGTCGGTGCTCAGCCAGTTCCCTGGGTACACCCGGCATGTCAGCGGGCTTCCATGCGAAGATGTCCCAGTTCTCACGGAGGAACTGGATGAGCTCGGCTTCCTATTTGCTGTCGAGTGTCGTTGAAATGTTGGTCGGGGCAGCAGTTGGATCTGTCGGGTGAATGTTCACCTTCTTCACTTCGCCTGCCGACTGGAAAGCTGACTCAGAAGCGGGCTTCTTAGCTCGCAGCAGGTCGACAGGATCAGTATTCTTCTGGTACTCTTCCAATTCGACCATAGCCATCTAATGATCGGCGATTTTGGAGCCCTGCTGAAGGCACTCCTCAGCTCTCTGTCGATTGCCAGTGACTGTGATCACACCCTTGGGCCCGGGCATCTTCAGCTTGAGATACACGTAGCATGGACGAGCCATGAAACGAGCATAAGCCGGACGGGCAAGGATGGCGTGGTACGCACTCTGGAAGTCCACCACTTCAAATGTCAATTTCTCTTTGCGAAATTTTTTATCTGTGTCGAATACCACATCCAATGCTATCTGGCCGAGTGACTTGGCCTTTTTCCCAGGGATGACGCCATGGAACTGCATGTTGCTTTCACTGAGACGGGACATCGAAATGCCCATCCCCTTTAGGGTATCCGCGTACAATATGTTCAAACCGCTCCCACCATCCATCAAGACTTTGCGGAGTCGAGTGCCCCCCACAACCGGGTCCACCACCAGCGCTTGCCGACCGGGGGTAGCGATATGAGCCGGGTGATCTGACTGGTCAAATGTGATAGCAGTCTGAGACCACTTGAGGTATGTGGGGGTGGAAGGAACGGCCATGTTGACTTCTCTATTGATAACTTTCAATCGACTCTTGCTTTCAACATCAGCAAAAATCAACAGAGTTGCATTGACTTCAGGGAACTCTTCTTTGTCTTCTTCATCCTCTTTTTCAGGATCTTTCTCACTCGACTGACTCTCCTTGAACTGCTGGATCAGCAAACGGCACTGTCGAGTGGTGTGCTTTGGCAATATTAAATTGCCCTCTTCATCTTTCCTCGTGTGGATTGCACACGGTAAATCCAAAACATCTGTACCCGACTGGTTCTTCGACTTCTTGGGGGTGAACTTAGCTTTGGATTTTCCCTTATTTTTGCCTTGTGCCGCCAGAGCGGTCGCTTCTGCTTGTGCAGGGGGATCAGCCTTGCGCTTCTGCTTCCGACTGGAATTTCCGCCAGCATCATTGTCGACTACTTTTCCTTTACCGCTACGAAGGCGGTCTTCCTCTTCGCCATTGGCGTACCGAGTAGCAATCTCCATCATTTTGCTCAGGGAAATATCACCTGTGCGACCGAACTTCAGATAGAGCTCTCTGTACCTAACACCGGCCTTGAAAGCACAAACAGCTTGATGTTCGGAAACATTCTCCACTGTGTGATGCAGAGTGGACCAACGCTGAATGTAATCTCTCAAGGTTTCATTGGGCTTCTGAACACAGTGCTGCAAATCAATCAAACCAGCTGGACGCTTGCAGGTGCCCTCAAACGTTCTGATGAACACTCGGGTCAGATCCTCCCAGCAATAGATGCTAGAGGGAGCCAAACGATTCAACCAGGCCCGGGCAGAACCATCCAACATCAAGGACAAATGCTTCATGGCTATGTTATCATTTCCTCCACCAATCTGCACAGCCACTCGGTAATCATCTAACCATGTCTCGGGCTTCGACTCGCCAGAAAACTTGCTTATCCCAGCCGCCAACCTGAAATTGAGGGGAATCTCTGTAGAACGAATGGCTGTGCTAAAACATTCTGGGCCAGAAACAACAACACCACTTCCACTCGGATAGTCTCTTTCATAACCATCCCTGTGGGCTCTGCCTCTGTCGATCCGCCTTTGAGCAAGGACATTCCTCGCGTCAAATCCAGGATTCCGCTCATCACCGAACGAGTGCCTATCGTCATTGTGCCGGGGCACATATGAACCACTCCGTGGAGGAGTAAGCACTCGATGGCAGTCATCACGGTGATAACGGGGAACAAACTGATCTCGCCCCTGATCTCTATACTGATCTTTACGGTAACCTCCGCCTCTATGACGCAGAGGTGATCCAGGGCTGCGGTCCGACTGAACTGTTTCTGCCCTGGGCGAATTGCCGTGTAACCTGTTCTGCGACTGAGAAACAGCCGCATTCTGCTGTTGCGCTGCCTCGAGCAACGTTCTGATCTGCTGCAAACCTCTACCAGCCTCTGACCGTGATGGCTGAATAGAATCTGCAATCTTAGCCGCAGCTGCAACATTCAAAACTGGAGTACGGAATACCTCGACGTTATTCCGGGATCCACTCGGAAATAACTGTCGCTGATGTCGGTTGGGACGCGGTGGAGGCTGGCGAGCCCGCTCGTCGAGTGCCTCCTGCATCTCTTTGAGCCAAAGGCGCGTGGCCTCCATGGCCTGTGCTTCAGCAGTCGCACCAACGATGGGAGTATGGAGAATATCCTCATCCCGACGGTGCTGCTCATTCGACGGTCCTCCAGCCTCACGCCTGACATGGCTGAAGCCAGGCGGCGGACTCTGATGATAACCAGCCATAAAAACTTCAGCCGCAGGATCGCAGCTCTCGCACTCGGAGGAAACGTCAGACTGATCTGACGCCGAGTCGAATGCGCCGTGAAGTGACTCGGCGGGCTCGATAGCCGCAATCTGCGGGGACGAAACTTGGCGAGCCGCCGCGTGTCTCACCCAGCACTGTAGCCGCGAACGACCGGATCGCTTGCGGCGACGAACAGCGGGAAGGGCTGACGAATACGGAGTCGACGGCTGCAGGAGAAAGACGCCGCAGGAGCTCGCGCAGAAGTGCGTCGCTCCGCGAATCGGGAGCGCCTCAACATCCAGAGGCGCTTCCTGGAGCCATGCCGAATCGTCGGCGATGAAGGTGAGCGCACCGAGACGGATCTCGTGGCCCATGAACAAATCACCACCGGAAGACATGACGAAGAAGAAAAAATGCAACCTCGCCGGAAGTCGCTTAGACGCCGGCCCCACGGTGGGCGCCAACTGTCGTGGGAACGAGCCTGACAGTAGAAGATAGGGGTACGAAGGGAGAAGGCAGAGTCCTAGCTACGGCGAGGATGTACACACGGATGTACGAGTTCAGGCCCCTCTCGTGGAGGTAACAGCCCTACGTCTCGGTGCTCAGGAGCTTTTCTGTCGTGTGGAGTATATGAGTTACAGGGTGCGAACCCTTGTGCCAGAGGGGAGGGGCGGCTTATATAGAGTGCGCTGCCCCTCATAATGCCCGGCATCTAAGGGTCCGATCGTGGCTATAAAGGCGAACGTTACTGGTAACGTATGTAATAAATGCTACTTATGATTTAGACAAACGCCTGCCCGTTGGCCTCCCTGGAGTGGCTTCTGGTCTTCAGCGGTCGACTGTCTTCTAGTTCTTGTCGAGTGAAAGACAGCTGTCGAGTGAAAGGTAATCTCCGAGTGGACATTGTCGAGTGACTTGTATGCCTTGGTGATTTCAGTCGGAAACTTCCTTGTGGTCCTTAAGCTTTCTGGGGCAGTGTCCTTAGGTAGGGTATGCAGGTCAGGCCTATGACCCTACCCTAGGTACATATCCCCATCATGTTCCGAATTTCTAATTTGTTGACAATTTCAAAGATATTCATGTTTCACAAAATGTTCAGGAATTTCAAAAAAAAAATCTCTATCAAAATTTATTCACAATTTCAAAAAATGTTCGTGTTCCAAAAAAATGTTCTTGTTTTCGAAAAAAATCACAGTTTCAAAAAATATTCAGATATTTCAAAATATGTTAATTTTTTCATAATTTAAAAGATGTCCACGTTTCAAAAAATGTTCACGGATTTTCAAAAAAGTTCTCATTCCCAAAAATTGTTCGCAATTGTTCACGAATTGTTTACAAATTCTTTCACATATTTTTGGGAACCCGTGTGTGTTTTTTCAAAAACGTTTGGAAGTTTTTTGAAAATATTCATAATTGTCGAAAAATGATTGAAAGAACGAAAATAATCTGATCTGCCGATGTGTCTAGCTAATGTATTCGCGTTGCCTTTGGACCACTAGCACGAAGCAGCCGTAGTGGCTAGCTACCTCGCTCTAACAGAGCGCGATGGGAAGCTCAAATCCTAGGTGCCGCCCTGTGTTTTTCTCTGAAATTTTACATCTCTCGCAACTTGCTAATTTTTTACAACGCTCGCAACCGGCCTGGGCCGGCCCAGTCAGGGCTGCCCTGTGCGAAGCCTCGACATTCTGTCGCATAATGCGACAGATAGGAGGTCCCATCGGATCGCGCCCTTCTCCCAGTGCTTCTCGCCCCCCCCCCCTCGCATGTTTTCAGATCTGAAAAAAGCCGCCGCAGGTCATGGTGCCCCCCCCCCCGCGCGTAGCCACCCTCCCCCGTTTGCCCTCACTGTCGACAGTCGCCGCCGTGTTCGATGTCAACGCTCGCCGTGGACGCTCGCAAACAAAAAAATGTGGAAAAAGCTGCTCTGTGTTGCCGCCCCTGTTGAATCAATTGAAAACCCTGATTCCAGCGAATTAAAGATACGGTTGTAGCAAAAAGTCGCTGGTCTAGCAAAATAACTAACTCTGGAAGAGGCATTTTTGGGTGCTGGTTGCAACAAAAAGGGAACATGGTTGTAGCAAAAAAAATTGATGGTCTAGAAAGAACGAACTCTGGTGGGAGCATTTTTTTTGTGTTGGTTCCAGCAAAATGATTCGTCGGTTCCAGCAAACCTGGTTGTGGTTGCATCCCCCCTCCCTCCGCACAAACTTGTCGTGGTGACCCTGCAGCTCGCCGTGGTCACCTGCAACTCGCCGCCGTCACACTGCAGCTCGCCTCGGTGGTCGGTTCCAGCAAAAACCAGGCGCGGTTGCAGCTCCTGCATCAACTGGTGTTGCATCCACGTGCTCCGCCGTCACGCTTGTTGGTCAAGGTAGTAACAACTCCATTGCCGGTTGCAGGTCGCCCCGCAACGGTTGTAGCATCCGCACCAGCCGGTAGTAGCTCCTCAACTTGGGGTTGCAGCTTGGCCGTTCCCCGGTTCCACCGCTCATGCCTCAGGCTGGCAATCGGGTCGACCATTCCCAGACCCATGCCCAAATCTCTTATCGGGTTGATCTCTCACCCACGATCCTACCCACAAGTTCAGACCCATGCCCAAACCCATCGGGTGACCCGACCCACTCAGGCACCCGTCGGGTCTGATATTTTCTATTTTATTTAATGTTTATACTAGACACCCTTGTCCCCTTTTATAAGCAGCGCTCCACCCCCTGTGTTCTCGAGTAGCGAGGTGGTACTAAAATGCTGGGCATTTAGCAATTTGCTGCATGCAAGGCCCCAGGCCAACAGCCTTGCACATGTGTGAACGAGATTCCAGCCTCTAGAGGCCCATCAAGCGCACCTTGCACCATTTCCATGCCCATTCGGCTGGCACGGAGGCTGGAGTGGGTGTGTGTAGCATATTCAAACACTCGTTTAGGACCCTGACCCACATGCTCCCAGCCCGCCTCGCCTTCAAGCGTTGGGCTCGAGGAAGGTGCTTTCGTTGCCTCGAGCGTGGCCACCAAGTCAATGCATGTCGTGAGCCATTCAGATGCATTCGTTGTCGTCGCCCTGGTCATCGGGAGAGGTTCTGTCGTGGTCTCTCTTCGATTGGTTCCGATCGCTCTTTGGTTGCTCGGGTTGGCTCTCCGGTTACCCGCGCTCCTCGCCAGCGAAGCCGCACCCCGTGCGTCCAGCCTTGCCCTTTGTTGACCAAGAGTTGGGCTGAGGTTGTGGGCCACTCATCGCCGCTTGTGTCGGTGCCGCCAAAGTCCCAATCTGGGTGTTGCAAGGATTCCAATGTCGACGCCTTTTTGGTCTCTGTTGTGGACTCCCATCTTGCCCTGCTGCGCACAGAGCTCCTTCAGGAGGTTGCGCTGCTCCGCACTGAGCTTCGCAACGCTCTTGCCAAGCTTCATGTTGTGTCGGTTGTGCCTTTGCTGCCTGAGCTCCAAGTTGGTTCCATTAATGGGGAGGCTGAATGCTTCTTTGGAGATTTTTCTCCTCGTGCTCTGCATGTGACACCATCTGCCCGTGGGAATGCGGTCATCTCCGAAGTCGTGGCTCCAGTTTTGCAGATTATGCCTGAGTTGCAGGAGCTTTGTGGGGAATCATCTACGGTGCTACCGATGGAGTTGGAGTCCTTGGCGGTGGCCATGACGACCTCACCACCACCATCGTCAGAGTCTTGCCAGCAGCCCACCTTTGTGGACACTGGAGGCTTGGTTGGTTCTGCCACTCTCTCATCTATGACCATTGGGCATGTGGCGTCTTTGAGTGACGAGGTTGATGAGATAGGTCTGTTGGCACCTAACTCCGAGGCTTTGTTTTGTGAGCAACTCGAGGTGCCTGAGTCCATCGCGTCGATGGTACCTATGGTTGCTGATGTTGAGGTGGTTGGTATGTTGGCGATTGATCCCTTGGAGCAGCCCACACAACCGCTCGCCTCTGTGGAGCGTGGAGGTTCTGATGTTGCGGTCACTCACTCGCACGTTACCGTTGGGCAGGTTTCTGTGCGTCACAAAGTTGATGAGATTCTCTTCCAGCTAGAACTTCACAGCTTGCTCAAACGTTTGGAGAGGGTTAGCCCTGGATCTGGCAAGGCGATTGTGGAGGAGGCTCTCAGGAGCAAAGGAAAGAAGAGTGATGCCACAGAAATGGCGTATGTAGCTGCTTGATGGATGGTCATTGGTATCTTGGGTTGTCTTTATGGACTGACTTGCCTTCGCAGATTTGGTGGTGCCCGTGCTCTTCGGCCGAGGTTCACTCGTTGGGGTTGTCTTTGCGATGTTGCAGTGTAAGGGTTGGTGGTCGTTGCGTATGGTTGTCGGGCTGATCATGTGCTTTTAGGGTTGCAATGCTATGTGAGTAGTGCACCTGTGGTTGGTTTGTATTGGTTTTCGCCCGGTTTTCCGTTAATTAACTGGGCAATTCTCTTCTACTTAATTAATCGATGAGGCAAATCTTTTGCCTCCGTTTAAAAAAACACTCGTTTAGGACTGGATTAGGGCATATGTTAGTGTATTTAGATTTAAAAGAGCAAATATAATAGATAGTAAATAATTTAGTTAATTATTAATATTAATCGGGTGACCCACCGGGCGACCCACGGATAGAACCTTATGCCCATACCCTACACATGACTAATCGGGTTACCCATCGGGCTTACCTATGGGTGAAGATGACGACTCATACCCTACCCATTCGGGTCGGATCCCCATGGGCGCGGCGACCCATGGGTCTGATTGCCGGATTGACTCATGCCGGGTGTAGTCGCTGACATGCTCGTCGGCAACGCCCTGGGCAAAAGGAAAACAACGGCAGAAGGAGGACCGTGGGGGAACAACATAGACCGGGTAGAGGTGCAAGGGGAGGGAAGAGGCAAAATTTCGTGTTTTGACCCTTTTAGAGAAGTTGTTCGAGATCTGACCAGTGGCGGAGCTTGAAAGAAAAAGTTGGACGGGCCAGACTAAGGAAGAGCACAATTTTCTTTTCAAATTATGAATTATAAGGACATGTTACAAGATCGAGCTAGTAGATATGTGTGTGTATATATATATATATATATATATATATATATAAATCAGTCAGAGAGTTTGTCATGCATCAGATGCCAAGAATATTGCATCGAAGAAGAAGATCAAGCCAAAGGTGTGAGCAATCTCTGCATATTGCTCATATGATTGGAAGACACTGGAGGCAAGCCAATTATCTACCGAGAGACAAAGCCCACGTGAAAAAAGAGAAGATTCCTGAAGATTGAAGTTTGTCGGGCACTTTGTCTCGCACTTATCTATGCCTTAGAAGGACACGCATGTACCCTAGTAGGACACGCGTGCAGGCTACCGTATGTAAAATAAATAAGTGAAGGCAGGCTCCCAAAGCCTCCCTCGCAGCCGTCTCGCGGCTATAAAAGGAGACGCCGGGCTCAAAGGGAAGAGCGCAAGCCAGAGAAGAGCGAAGCAGTCTGAAGCGAAGCAAAGCTCTCGAGCCAGTGCACTCCTTCCTTAGTAGTTTAGCCACCTCCACTTAGTAGAATAGCCAAGAAGGCACGTCGATCGCCAGTAATATTAAGGTAATTTCCTAGTTCGTGTGTAATCCCTTCGGGGTTTCCCGAAAGGGAAAACCATATGTAAATTATGTTGTTGAAATGATGTAGTTTCTTGGTTTCACTTGATATTTTTACTTTTGAATTTATGTGAAGAGTTCTTATGCTAGGGATCCTATAGGAGAAACCTCTGCGTGTTTGTTCTCTGTGTAGCCCAGAGTTGGCGTTGAATGAGAACCTTGTTGCCGTAGAGAAGTGTTCCCTTCGGGTGGAACTGCCTGGGAAGACGATAAGAATTTAACATATAAATTTGCAATTAAAACCATCAAGTGAACGTAACTAGCTACATATGATGCAACATAATGATAAATATGGTGAGTACCGAGTAGGAATATTACACCACTGCGCGCACCGTCGGACGAACTGAATAAATCCTGCATATAAGTAAAAAGTTGTGATTAACATTTGAAATAATCACGAATAGTAAACGAATAATTAACCAGACACGCGCATATCATTGGCATAGTAACGAATAGTAACGCCAACTATTTGAATAGTACCGAATAGTAAAGCAAATAGTGCTGAATAGTAAAGTGAATAGTGAACAGTGTTTTGCTACACGCGGTGAACAGTACACTGAATATTAACGTTGAATATCAGCGCACTAATTAAGACCGCGCTTAGCGATCAAATAATAGTTTTCATTTGCTGCTATAGTTGGTATCAGGTCCAGGATATAATCATTGAAAGACTAAGGTATTTAAATTTAGAAGTTAGCGCAGGTAAGGTTATAAATACTAAAGAGAATATTAATATAAGGTGCAGAATAAATCCCTCTGAAGAGCATATCTGGCATACATCTCATAGCCAGCTAAATATAGTGGTCGACTTGATATATAATTTTTATATATCTTGGGGAAAAAGGCAAGATATACTTGACCAAAAATTTGAAAGCTTATTCAAAGAATATCAAAAACTCGCAGACAAGTGCTCAGGGTTAAATATTAAGACAAGAAATAGTTGAAGATATAGACACAGAATTTTTTATGACAGAAAGAGAAATTAGCAATAATAAGAATAAAGGTGTAATTGAATACGTGGAAAAGGCTAATTTAGATGATGAAATAATTTATTGGGAAAATAAACTAAAGCATATAGAATGGGAATATAGTCGCTCTATGACAACAGAATGGCCTAAAATAAGAGAAAGAGAATTATTTTTCATTACAGAGATTGCTAGATTAAAAATGCTAAAAAGCGAGATAAAGCCAGCCATTAGTAGCTCTTGCATAATAGATAATAAGCTACTACTAGATAGTTATGAAGTGGAAGAAGAGAAGGTAGATTTAAAAATAGAAATGATGAATCAAGTAGATTGTGAGCATGATTGGATTCAAGGAAAAGGTGATTATAATATCAAATGTGCTTTCTGTAAATATTATCCAAGCCAAGATAATAGGTCCATATGCAGCATATGCTTAAGACAGGCTTGTGCCTCCTGTCTAAAAGCCAAAAATCAAATATGGAGAAAAGAAATAGAATTTGAACCAGAAGAAAGAATATTATATAGTAGGGTTAGAAATCTAGAAAATAGGATAAATATACTAGAAGCGGAGCTAGAAATACTAAATGATAAATTAGAAGATAATAAAGAACAAAAATTAAAAGGTAAGTTAGACGATAATAAAGAACAGGATTATGTTGTTGCTGGAAGCACGGAAATGAAGGAACAAATGGTAACAGTAAGAGATAAAAAAGGAGATAAGTTAATACAATTAAAAGATGCTATAACTAGTTTTGGAAACAAATATATAGTACGATTACCATTTAAAGAAGTGCTAGGAATAAGAATTCCAGTTAGAGTAAATTTAACACCAAATATTTCTTATAAAATATTGGCACTATTAGATACTGGTTGCACTAAGAATATTATTCATGACAAATACTTTGTGAGATGTCCCGAAATAGTCAAAACTATAGATGATAATAAAGCCGAAGTATCTACAGATATGTCGGGAATAAAGAAAATCCATAACCAGTTGGCACATAATATAGAAGCATACATAAATGGCACAAAATATATAATAGACGAAATTACAATAAGAGATTTGTCAGTTATAAATGATGATATGATAATAGGATTAAGATTTTTACAACAATCTTTACAAACCACAATTATACATGAAGATGGGGTTACATTTATCCCGCATCAAGATAATGTTCCATACTTATCTGAAGTACGGAAACAAAGAAAGGCTTTGCAAAATATAGAAATATCTAATATAGATGATGAAGATAGCGCGAGTTTAGATCCTTTTGAATTCTGCAAAGATGAAGAACTCAGTGAGACAATAGAAGAATATCATATAGAAAATACATGTACAGAATGCATAGGGTTACAATCATTCTCTCCAAATTGGTATAGAGACATAAAATCTAAGAAAGATATAGACAAGATTGTGCAAAGATTAGAAAATATACAAATTATTGGGGAAATACCAATGAAACATTGGGATAAGAACTCTATAATTTGTAAAATAAATATTATAAACCCAGATTATATAATTAAGTCTGGACCAATAGAAGCTACTCCCAAAGATATTGAAGAATTCAAAATGCATATTGAAGAATTACTAAAGCTAAAAGCAATTAGAGAAAGCAGAAGTCCTCATAGATCTGCTGCTTTTATAGTTAGGAATCATGCTGAAGAGGTAAGAGGTAAATCCAGAATGGTAATTAATTTTAAAAGGCTTAATGATAATACGATAGATGATGCATACAATATACCCAATAAGCAGGAATGGATCAATAGAATACAAGGAAGCAAATATTTTTCTAAATTCGATTTAAAAGCAGGATTTTGGCAAGTAAAAATGGCAGAAGAATCTATTCCTTGGACAGCCTTTACTTGTCCACAAGGTCATTATGAATGGCTAGTTATGCCATTGGGTCTAAAGAATGCACCCGCATTATTTCAAAGAAAAATGCAAAATATATTTAATGAGAATCAAGCATTTATATTGGTCTACGTTGATGACCTATTAATATTTTCCAAATCATATAAAGAGCATATTGCCCACCTTGAAGTGTTCTTTCGAAAGGTAGAACAAAATGGGCTCATATTATCCAAAAAGAAGATGGAAATGTGCAAAGAAAGAATAAATTTCCTTGGTCATGAAATAGGAGAAGGAAAAATATATTTACAAGATCATATTGCAAAGAAAATATTGGAATTTCCTGACAATATGAGTGACAAAAAGATTTTGCAACAATTCCTAGGAATTGTAAACTATGCTAGGAATTATATAGACAATTTAGCAAAGCTAGCTGGACCATTATATGCAAAACTAAGAAAGAATGGACAAAAATACTTCAATTCTGAAGACATAAGACTAGTAAAAGCCATAAAAGATAGAGTCAAGAATTTAAAACCCCTTGAGTTGCCTTTAGAGGATAAATATTTTATAATTGAAACAGATGCATCTAAGGTAGGCTGGGGTGCTATATTAAAGCAAAAACCTAATAAATATTCTCTGAAAACAGAAGAGAAAATATGTAGATATGCTTCAGGAAGTTACAAATTAAAGACGTTAAATAATATAGATAGAGAAATCCTTGCAGTAGTAAATGCTATAAATGCTTTCAGGTTATATTTAGGATTTAAAGAATTTACTGTTCGAACAGATTGTGAAGCTATATGCCGATATTACAATAAAATTAATAGTAAGAAAAGCTCGACCAGAAGATGGGTCTTATTTGAAGACACCATAGCTGGGAATGGATATAAAGTAATATTTGAGCATATCAAGGGAAAAGATAATAGTTTGCCTGACATATTTTCCCGCTCATCAATTTTACAGAAATGAAAGGAACAGATTTGAAGAGAGGAACTCTCGCAGGCGGACATGAATGTTTCATATTTGGAGATGAAAATAAATTAAAAATATTTTCTCCAAATACATTTAATTTCAAGCCAAAGAACCATATCCGTCTTGATGAAATCCAAAGATGCATATTGGATAATATGTGGTATCAATATACTTTGAAAAGAGATGAAAAAGGATATATGCTATCTAATCTCAATAGTCTTGCAGAATATTTTCATATGTTCAATATGTTGAACAAGAATACTCCAACACCAGCAAAAATAGAGGAAGAAAAAGGAGATCCCCTATATATAATGTTTAATGGGAAAAAGCCAGGAATATATAAGCATTGGGAAGATATTCAAATAGAGAAGCTTGCAGCAAAGTGCAAAGACAAAGAATTATCATTTCGAAAATATGATAAAATTGACGATGCCTTGAAATGGGCACGAAAAGTAATAGGACCAGATTATTATATAGATCCCGAAGCCAGAGAATATATTGAGAAGCAAGGGGGCATATTTAAAAATTTACCCGCTTCAGCAATTCCCTCAAAAGGAGAAGCTTCTAGCTCAAAAAATTCAATGAAAGAAGAATCACCAAAATATCAGTCATATCAAGAATGCCTGCTAAAGGGGCTTGACCCCTTAGACAAGGAATATATAGATCAAGAAATGGATAAAAGATTTGAAGAATTATCAAAAACATTGAAGAAGGAATTAAAGGAAGAAATATCCAATGATATGAGGATTGAAATGGACATAAGATTGGAAGAAATAAAGAAAGTATATGATACAAAGTATGACTTTCATCTCTCAGATGATGATCATATGGATATCGCAGGGCATGGCCAGCGACCTGAATATTAAGCTTATTTATATTGATATTGCTATCAATTTTTCGGGCGCGGAAGACCTCCCCGAATTGGTATGCGAATATGAATATTCATGGAATCTAGAATAGACCTCCCCGAATTGGTATGCGAATATGAATATTCATGGAATCTAGAATATTGATATGGTATATCAATTGTATTGGTGGGGAAGACCCCCATGAAGAAGAAAAAAATCAGTCAGAGAGTTTGTCATGCATCAGATGCCAAGAATATTGCATCGAAGAAGAAGATCAAGCCAAAGGTGTGAGCAATCTCTGCATATTGCTCATATGATTGGAAGACACTGGAGGCAAGCCAATTATCTACCGAGAGACAAAGCCCACGTGAAAAAAGAGAAGATTCCTGAAGATTGAAGTTTGTCGGGCACTTTGTCTCGCACTTATCTATGCCTTAGAAGGACACGCATGTACCCTAGTAGGACACGCGTGCAGGCTACCGTATGTAAAATAAATAAGTGAAGGCAGGCTCCCAAAGACTCCCTCGCAGCCGTCTCGCGGCTATAAAAGGAGACGCCGGGCTCAAAGGGAAGAGCGCAAGCCAGAGAAGAGCGAAGCAGTCTGAAGCGAAGCAAAGCTCTCGAGCCAGTGCACTCCTTCCTTAGTAGTTTAGCCACCTCCACTTAGTAGAATAGCCAAGAAGGCACGTCGATCGCCAGTAATATTAAGGTAATTTCCTAGTTCGTGTGTAATCCCTTCGGGGTTTCCCGAAAGGGAAAACCATATGTAAATTATGTTGTTGAAATGATGTAGTTTCTTGGTTTCACTTGATATTTTTACTTTTGAATTTATGTGAAGAGTTCTTATGCTAGGGATCCTATAGGAGAAACCTCTGCGTGTTTGTTCTCTGTGTAGCCCAGAGTTGGCGTTGAATGAGAACCTTGTTGCCGTAGAGAAGTGTTCCCTTCGGGTGGAACTGCCTGGGAAGACGATAAGAATTTAACATATAAATTTGCAATTAAAACCATCAAGTGAACGTAACTAGCTACATATGATGCAACATAATGATAAATATGGTGAGTACCGAGTAGGAATATTACACCACTGCGCGCACCGTCGGACGAACTGAATAAATCCTGCATATAAGTAAAAAGTTGTGATTAACATTTGAAATAATCACGAATAGTAAACGAATAATTAACCAGACACGCGCATATCATTGGCATAGTAACGAATAGTAACGCCAACTATTTGAATAGTACCGAATAGTAAAGCAAATAGTGCTGAATAGTAAAGTGAATAGTGAACAGTGTTTTGCTACATGCGGTGAACAGTACACTGAATATTAACGTTGAATATCAGCGCACTAATTAAGACCGCGCTTAGCGATCAAATAATAGTTTTCATTTGCTACTATAGTTGGTATCAGGTCCAGGATATAATCATTGAAAGACTAAGGTATTTAAATTTAGAAGTTAGCGCAGGTAAGGTTATAAATACTAAAGAGAATATTAATATAAGGTGCAGAATAAATCCCTCTGAAGAGCATATCTGGCATACATCTCATAGCCAGCTAAATATAGTGGTCGACTTGATATATAATTTTTATATATCTTGGGGAAAAAGGCAAGATATACTTGACCAAAAATTTGAAAGCTTATTCAAAGAATATCAAAAACTCGCAGACAAGTGCTCAGGGTTAAATATTAAGACAAGAAATAGTTGAAGATATAGACACAGAATTTTTTATGACAGAAAGAGAAATTAGCAATAATAAGAATAAAGGTGTAATTGAATACGTGGAAAAGGCTAATTTAGATGATGAAATAATTTATTGGGAAAATAAACTAAAGCATATAGAATGGGAATATAGTCGCTCTATGACAACAGAATGGCCTAAAATAAGAGAAAGAGAATTATTTTTCATTACAGAGATTGCTAGATTAAAAATGCTAAAAAGCGAGATAAAGCCAGCCATTAGTAGCTCTTGCATAATAGATAATAAGCTACTACTAGATAGTTATGAAGTGGAAGAAGAGAAGGTAGATTTAAAAATAGAAATGATGAATCAAGTAGATTGTGAGCATGATTGGATTCAAGGAAAAGGTGATTATAATATCAAATGTGCTTTCTGTAAATATTATCCAAGCCAAGATAATAGGTCCATATGCAGCATATGCTTAAGACAGGCTTGTGCCTCCTGTCTAAAAGCCAAAAATCAAATATGGAGAAAAGAAATAGAATTTGAACCAGAAGAAAGAATATTATATAGTAGGGTTAGAAATCTAGAAAATAGGATAAATATACTAGAAGCGGAGCTAGAAATACTAAATGATAAATTAGAAGATAATAAAGAACAAAAATTAAAAGGTAAGTTAGACGATAATAAAGAACAGGATTATGTTGTTGCTAGAAGCACGGAAATGAAGGAACAAATGGTAACAGTAAGAGATAAAAAAGGAGATAAGTTAATACAATTAAAAGATGCTATAACTAGTTTTGGAAACAAATATATAGTACGATTACCATTTAAAGAAGTGCTAGGAATAAGAATTCCAGTTAGAGTAAATTTAACACCAAATATTTCTTATAAAATATTGGCACTATTAGATACTGGTTGCACTAAGAATATTATTCATGACAAATACTTTGTGAGATGTCCCGAAATAGTCAAAACTATAGATGATAATAAAGCCGAAGTATCTACAGATATGTCGGGAATAAAGAAAATCCATAACCAGTTGGCACATAATATAGAAGCATACATAAATGGCACAAAATATATAATAGACGAAATTACAATAAGAGATTTGTCAGTTATAAATGATGATATGATAATAGGATTAAGATTTTTACAACAATCTTTACAAACCACAATTATACATGAAGATGGGGTTACATTTATCCCGCATCAAGATAATGTTCCATACTTATCTGAAGTACGGAAACAAAGAAAGGCTTTGCAAAATATAGAAATATCTAATATAGATGATGAAGATAGCGCGAGTTTAGATCCTTTTGAATTCTGCAAAGATGAAGAACTCAGTGAGACAATAGAAGAATATCATATAGAAAATACATGTACAGAATGCATAGGGTTACAATCATTCTCTCCAAATTGGTATAGAGACATAAAATCTAAGAAAGATATAGACAAGATTGTGCAAAGATTAGAAAATATACAAATTATTGGGGAAATACCAATGAAACATTGGGATAAGAACTCTATAATTTGTAAAATAAATATTATAAACCCAGATTATATAATTAAGTCTGGACCAATAGAAGCTACTCCCAAAGATATTGAAGAATTCAAAATGCATATTGAAGAATTACTAAAGCTAAAAGCAATTAGAGAAAGCAGAAGTCCTCATAGATCTGCTGCTTTTATAGTTAGGAATCATGCTGAAGAGGTAAGAGGTAAATCCAGAATGGTAATTAGTTTTAAAAGGCTTAATGATAATACGATAGATGATGCATACAATATACCCAATAAGCAGGAATGGATCAATAGAATACAAGGAAGCAAATATTTTTCTAAATTCGATTTAAAAGCAGGATTTTGGCAAGTAAAAATGGCAGAAGAATCTATTCCTTGGACAGCCTTTACTTGTCCACAAGGTCATTATGAATGGCTAGTTATGCCATTGGGTCTAAAGAATGCACCCGCATTATTTCAAAGAAAAATGCAAAATATATTTAATGAGAATCAAGCATTTATATTGGTCTACGTTGATGACCTATTAATATTTTCCAAATCATATAAAGAGCATATTGCCCACCTTGAAGTGTTCTTTCGAAAGGTAGAACAAAATGGGCTCATATTATCCAAAAAGAAGATGGAAATGTGCAAAGAAAGAATAAATTTCCTTGGTCATGAAATAGGAGAAGGAAAAATATATTTACAAGATCATATTGCAAAGAAAATATTGGAATTTCCTGACAATATGAGTGACAAAAAGATTTTGCAACAATTCCTAGGAATTGTAAACTATGCTAGGAATTATATAGACAATTTAGCAAAGCTAGCTGGACCATTATATGCAAAACTAAGAAAGAATGGACAAAAATACTTCAATTCTGAAGACATAAGACTAGTAAAAGCCATAAAAGATAGAGTCAAGAATTTAAAACCCCTTGAGTTGCCTTTAGAGGATAAATATTTTATAATTGAAACAGATGCATCTAAGGTAGGCTGGGGTGCTATATTAAAGCAAAAACCTAATAAATATTCTCTGAAAACAGAAGAGAAAATATGTAGATATGCTTCAGGAAGTTACAAATTAAAGACGTTAAATAATATAGATAGAGAAATCCTTGCAGTAGTAAATGCTATAAATGCTTTCAGGTTATATTTAGGATTTAAAGAATTTACTGTTCGAACAGATTGTGAAGCTATATGCCGATATTACAATAAAATTAATAGTAAGAAAAGCTCGACCAGAAGATGGGTCTTATTTGAAGACACCATAGCTGGGAATGGATATAAAGTAATATTTGAGCATATCAAGGGAAAAGATAATAGTTTGCCTGACATATTTTCCCGCTCATCAATTTTACAGAAATGAAAGGAACAGATTTGAAGAGAGGAACTCTCGCAGGCGGACATGAATGTTTCATATTTGGAGATGAAAATAAATTAAAAATATTTTCTCCAAATACATTTAATTTCAAGCCAAAGAACCATATCCGTCTTGATGAAATCCAAAGATGCATATTGGATAATATGTGGTATCAATATACTTTGAAAAGAGATGAAAAAGGATATATGCTATCTAATCTCAATAGTCTTGCAGAATATTTTCATATGTTCAATATGTTGAACAAGAATACTCCAACACCAGCAAAAATAGAGGAAGAAAAAGGAGATCCCCTATATATAATGTTTAATGGGAAAAAGCCAGGAATATATAAGCATTGGGAAGATATTCAAATAGAGAAGCTTGCAGCAAAGTGCAAAGACAAAGAATTATCATTTCGAAAATATGATAAAATTGACGATGCCTTGAAATGGGCACGAAAAGTAATAGGACCAGATTATTATATAGATCCCGAAGCCAGAGAATATATTGAGAAGCAAGGGGGCATATTTAAAAATTTACCCGCTTCAGCAATTCCCTCAAAAGGAGAAGCTTCTAGCTCAAAAAATTCAATGAAAGAAGAATCACCAAAATATCAGTCATATCAAGAATGCCTGCTAAAGGGGCTTGACCCCTTAGACAAGGAATATATAGATCAAGAAATGGATAAAAGATTTGAAGAATTATCAAAAACATTGAAGAAGGAATTAAAGGAAGAAATATCCAATGATATGAGGATTGAAATGGACATAAGATTGGAAGAAATAAAGAAAGTATATGATACAAAGTATGACTTTCATCTCTCAGATGATGATCATATGGATATCGCAGGGCATGGCCAGCGACCTGAATATTAAGCTTATTTATATTGATATTGCTATCAATTTTTCGGGCGCGGAAGACCTCCCCGAATTGGTATGCGAATATGAATATTCATGGAATCTAGAATAGACCTCCCCGAATTGGTATGCGAATATGAATATTCATGGAATCTAGAATATTGATATGGTATATCAATTGTATTGGTGGGGAAGACCCCCATGAAAAAAAAAATCAGTCAGAGAGTTTGTCATGCATCAGATGCCAAGAATATTGCATCGAAGAAGAAGATCAAGCCAAAGGTGTGAGCAATCTCTGCATATTGCTCATATGATTGGAAGACACTGGAAGCAAGCCAATTATCTACCGAGAGACAAAGCCCACGTGAAAAAAGAGAAGATTCCTGAAGATTGAAGTTTGTCGGGCACTTTGTCTCGCACTTATCTATGCCTTAGAAGGACACGCATGTACCCTAGTAGGACACGCGTGCAGGCTACCGTATGTAAAATAAATAAGTGAAGGCAGGCTCCCAAAGCCTCCCTCGCAGCCGTCTCGCGGCTATAAAAGGAGACGCCGGGCTCAAAGGGAAGAGGGCAAGCCAGAGAAGAGCGAAGCAGTCTGAAGCGAAGCAAAGCTCTCGAGCCAGTGCACTCCTTCCTTAGTAGTTTAGCCACCTCCACTTAGTAGAATAGCCAAGAAGGCACGTCGATCGCCAGTAATATTAAGGTAATTTCCTAGTTCGTGTGTAATCCCTTCGGGGTTTCCCGAAAGGGAAAACCATATGTAAATTATGTTGTTGAAATGATGTAGTTTCTTAGTTTCACTTGATATTTTTACTTTTGAATTTATGTGAAGAGTTCTTATGCTAGGGATCCTATAGGAGAAACCTCTGCGTGTTTGTTCTCTGTGTAGCCCAGAGTTGGCGTTGAATGAGAACCTTGTTGCCGTAGAGAAGTGTTCCCTTCGGGTGGAACTGCCTGGGAAGACGATAAGAATTTAACATATAAATTTGCAATTAAAACCATCAAGTGAACGTAACTAGCTACATATGATGCAACATAATGATAAATATGGTGAGTACCGAGTAGGAATATTACACCACTGCGCGCACCGTCGGACGAACTGAATAAATCCTGCATATAAGTAAAAAGTTGTGATTAACATTTGAAATAATCACGAATAGTAAACGAATAATTAACCAGACACGCGCATATCATTGGCATAGTAACGAATAGTAACGCCAACTATTTGAATAGTACCGAATAGTAAAGCAAATAGTGCTGAATAGTAAAGTGAATAGTGAACAGTGTTTTGCTACACGCGGTGAACAGTACACTGAATATTAACGTTGAATATCAGCGCACTAATTAAGACCGCGCTTAGCGATCAAATAATAGTTTTCATTTGCTGCTATAGTTGGTATATATATATATATATATATATATATATAATATATGTGCCAAAGTACAGTTCAACCATGAAGCCAGTAATATTTGGTTAGCTAATACAAAAGACATGGAGTTACTCACATACTAGAAATCAACTCGTCGATCCTTCTTGCTTATGAAATCAGCAATGACATCTTCATGGTTGTAGTTCTCCAGAATTCCACCCTCTATGTGAACTAACAAGTTATTAGCAAAATTCTCATCTTCCATCTTATTGCGCAATCTTGTCTTAATGATCTTCATACTAGAAAATGCACGTTCAGCACTTGCTGTTGAAACTGGAAGGGTAATGAGCAAACGAAGTAATCTGTCAATCAAATTGTAGACGGTGTGTCTTCCTGTCTCCACAAGGCAACGACATAGATCAATCAAGGTAGATATATTTTTCATGTCATCATCCTTGGAAGCATCCAAAACAAAGTGTTTAAGTTGCTGTTGTAATCCATAAATATCTTGGTGAAAATTTGTTGGGTAGTACTTTTTCACCATCTCACATATATCACTAGCTTTGAATCCTCTAAATTTGTTTCTAGGAATCAAGGTGGCGCTAATGGTTAGAAGATCCATTACCTTCTCATTGAATCTTCGGTTTAATTCAAATAGTTGAGTGTCCAGTGTTGAAAAGAAAATTTCCACTCTAAAGTAATGCTCTTTGGTGAACTGATCAGGTTGACGACGGGCACGGCCACCACACATGATGTATGTTTCCTCAAATTCGGGAATGTCAATGGAATGGTTTACACAAAATTCAACAACCGTAGTAATAAATACTTGGTAGCCATGATCTGATCTCAACTCCTGAAGACACTGTTTTGTTGAGGATACTAGACGGACAACATTCACAATATCCTGTGACTTCTTTTGTAAAGCTTGGCCAGGCAATTCAGTTATCTCAAATATTTCCTTCATCAAACACAAGATAAAAATGAACTCAAATGAGGACAAGTAGCCAAAAGAAGTGTCTGCATCTGCACGAATAGAGCCAGTGGATCCATCGGCGGCTATATCTTGGATAACTGAACAAACTGGACCAAACATCTTCATAAGGCTATAAACTGAACCAAAATGAGAATCCCACCTTGTTTCCCCTGGTCGCTTAAGTGAGCGGATTTGATTTGCCCCTTGACGTGTCTCTATGCTAGCATTAGAGATTCCATTTTCTAGTTCAACTAGTTGGGCAAGATGAAGCTCATCATGGCGCTTTGAAGATGAGTCAACCGTGTTTATGGTAAATATCAATTTCTGAAAGAACTGGGAGATAGGAACCACTTCTTTAGATGCATCAACTAGAGCAAGTTGCAAGCGATGGGCATAACAATGGACATAATAAGCATATGGGCATTCTTAGAGGAAAAGAGCTTGCAATCCATTTAACTCACCTCTCATATTACTAGCACCGTCGTAACCTTGTCCTCGAAGGTTCTGAATATCGAAACCATTGTTGGACAAAACAAAGCTCAACTCATCTTTAAGTGTCAAAGACCTTGTGTTCGCTACATGTATCAAGTCAAAGAATCTCTCTTGCAAAATACCACCTTTATCAGCAAACCTAAGAACCAATGCCATTTGTTCTCTCTTTGATGCATCGCATGTTTCATCCACTAAAATAGAGTACTTATAGTCTCCAATTTCCTCACGAATATGATTCCTGATTTTACATGCAAATATACTCAAGATCTCGTTTTGGATATCATGCGATGTGTATTTGGCGCCGTATGGAGCATTCCCCATCACAACTTTGGCAATCTCGGGGTTAAATTCTGCAAGAAGCTTCACCATCTCGAGAAAGTTTCCTTGATTCTTTGACTGTGGTCTCTCATCATGCCCTCTAAAAGCACAAACTTGGAATGTAAGCCACTTAACAACCGCAATTGAGACTTTCAGCCATAAACGGTTTCTTTCCACTTTCTCCTTATCCTTCAGAACTATAACATTCTCTACGTGGCATGGTTGTTTAAGTAAGGCTGTCAAGTGTGCGTGTGGCAGGGGGAGTCACGGGATGCTTCCAAGTTCCAACCGGGGGAGACTTGGAGAGTTGGAGTTGGAGCTTGCCCAGGTCACCTGCCTGCAGCCTTGGAGACTTGGAGTTCGAGCTTGGAGGAGAGCAACCGCACGACGCAGTGGATCCCGGCGGCGGCGGATGACGGGTGGCGGGAGGGAACAGCGCAGGGTGAGGCGAGATACTGGCGGGCGTCGCCGCGGCTGTTGCGGCGCGAGACGGCGGGCGCCACGCTCCGGCGGACGATGGGCGGCGCGAGATGGCGCTCAGCGTCGGCGGCGCTGCTACACGGCTACAGGATGGGAAATTGGGGAATTTCATGTGCGGCTGTGCGTACAGCGTGCGTGAGAGCTGAGAGGCCGAGGGAACGATGCGTCGAGCGTGTTGTGCCTTGTGCGTGTCTGGGCTCAGTGCTCGGTGGGTTGGGCTTAGACGAGATGACTAATAGTAATTTTTTTGTCAAATTTCTGGGCGGGCCATGGCCCAGGTTTGCCCCTACAGAGCTTCCCCCCTGGATCTGACCCTAGTTTGCAAAAAATTCGGGATCTGACCCTTTTCCTACGGCCAGAGGTTATGGCGGTAGGGTATAGCACCCCATCGCCAAGTAAATTCCCGGCGATAGACAATTTGGCCACGTCAGCGCAACACACCCCTATCGCCACAGGGGCCGGCGGTAGCATGCACAACCCTGCCGCCAAGGTGACTGGCGGTAGGTGCGCACGCGCAGTGTGTGAAACTTAGAAAATTTTTGCGGTATGACGTGCAACCCTTACCATCAGGGACCTCGGCGGTAGGTTGTTATACCCTACCGCCATGGACCCCGACGGTAGGAAAAGGGTCAGATTTCGATATTTTTATAAACTAAGGTCAAATCTGGATCAACTTCTTCAAAAAGTCACGAAATTTTATAGAGGAAAGAGATGGAAACAAACCCGCGACGGATGGATAAGGTTATACGGGCTCTCTGTGCGTGGGCGATGTGCGTGACGAGACCGGCTGAAAGTTCGGCCGGCACACACAAGCATTTATCTTTTTTTTTAACACAATACAGACGCAAACGCTCATATACACGCGCATACCCTCACCCCTATGAACGCACACACGCACACCCTACCCCTATGAGCACCTCCGAGAGACTGAGCCGGCATATCATCTTTAGATTTACGAAGTCACCGTAGGCGCCTCGTCGTCGACGGAAACGTCTCCTCTCACTGAATGCGCATCGCCGGAAATCTTGAAATAAATCAAGGAATAATGCACACACAAGCATTTACCTTTGGAAAAACAAAAGCCACACCGACAGTTATTTTGAAAAGAAAAGAAAAGGCAGATCTTGACGGCGACTCGTCGCTGTCGCTCCACTCCCTCCTCCGCCGCCGCTCGACTCCCGCCGCCGCAGATCGAACTTTCTCCTCCGACGCCGCTCTCCAAGCCAGCGCAGCGCTCGACTTCCGCCTCTGCGGCTTGATCCAACCGCGCGCAGCCTCCGGGCTCTCCGCCAATATCGCGCAGCCGCCGCCAGGTAGTTCCCCCTTGCTGCTCTCTCCTTGTACTTAACTGGACAAATCGTATTATTTCCATTAGCTTCTAAATAGGAGTAGGATGGTAATGTAAGCTTGTTGCCCACTTCGACTTTCGACCCGGGACGGCGTCACTACCATGGGCATCGGCTGGGCCTGGGCAGCATATGCATACGGCAGGGGCACACCCAGTGGACTTGTATGTGTTGTTGATTTATCATGCGCTTCCAGACAGAGATTAGAATTAGAAGGTCTTCTGCTTGTATTTTACAGACATGTTTATCTATTTGGATTAGTACTGAACTTTAGTGATTAGGAGATGACCGAGGAAGTAAATTTGTTCTTGCAGTCTCGTTTTGTAGCAATGAATTTCAGTTATCTTCAGTTTTGCGGCTATTTGAGAAGGCCAGCAAATCAGTGATTGTTGAGGTCTACTGCACTTAGAACTTGCATTCGAATGTTGGTTTGTTTATTGGTGTTAGGTAATATTGATGCACCATTTCTCCTGTGCCAGTCGCGATGGATCAGGGTGGCCAGAAAGAAGCATATGAAGAAGTTCCGGCCAACATCGAGGACCGGGAGGAGGAGTATGGAACTGGCGAGGTCTGAGACGAGCAGCAGGGCAACGGAAAGTTCGAGAAGGAGCAGCAAGCTGCTACCGTGGGTCAGGGGGAGCACCAGGGTGCCGGCGAGCTCCACATGTATCCGCCATGGTCCAAAAAAGGATATGGAAAGGGAAAGAGCACCGGCGAGCTCTGGGAGGGGCACCAAGTAGCCGACGAGGCCATCATGAAACTGCAGAGGTCCAACAACAAAAAGAGAAATAAGGTAAAAATAATGTTTTGTTACACATGTGCTGAAAATGTTTGTAGTCTATAACACATGTCTTGCAGGTTTTACTGAAACTTGACATTATATCGGGCCATAATGTTTATTAAACTAGTTTATGTCTATTTTCCGGTTTGTCTTACCAACTCCTATTAGAGAGTGACATTTTCTTTACTTCTCTTAGGCAATTGCAGAAATGTGCACTAATCCACCTGCACCAACACTTGGAACTTTGACGGTTGACAAGGATAAGCAGCCACCAATGTCCAAGAAGAAAAGGCTGAGTACACCATCTATTCTGGCAAATGGTAAGGTGACATCGCCCACCCGAAGTGCTTCGCGTCGACGCCGCGTCTGCTGTCCATGCAAAAAGAGGGGATCCGATGTTCTTCGCTCGGCGGACGCCTCAACTGCTCTTTCGAGCGTGCGCAGTGGCCCAATGCTGGCACGGGCTAAACCTGCTAAACCTGTGACGCCCCTGTTCCGCCTACGAAGCACGTGGACAAAGTCCGAAGCGGAGCAGCTGAAACTGAACATCGACGGCTCCTGCAAGGGCAAGTCCAGGAGTCAAGGAGGAGCAGAGAAGCACCAGGGTACTGGCGAGCTCCACATGGAACCGCGACAGTCCAAAAAAAGAAATGGAAATGGACAAGGCGCTGGTGAGCTCCGGGAGGCGCACCAAGTAGCCGACGAGGTTGTCGTGGAACCGCCGAGGTCCAAGAACAAAAAAAGGAAGAAGGTAAAAAATATTTTTTGCTACACATGTGCTGGGACGTTGTTTGCAGTGTAGTTTGTAACACGTGTTGCATCATTTTCCTTAAAGTTGACATTATATTTGACTACAATGTATATCAGATTAGGTTTTGTCGATTTTAGTTTGGCTTACTCATTCCAGTTAGAGAGTTACATTTTGTTTTACTTCTCTCTCAGGCAACTGCAGAAATGTGCGCTAATCCACCTGCACCAACATTTGGAACTCTGGCAGTTGACAAGGCACCACTATCCAAGAAGAAAAAGTTGAACCGAAACCTTCACGGACTCTCCAAGCCACCGGCACCAAATTTATACTCAAAGAAGCCTAAGGTGATGTCGAGTGCTTCCCGCAAACAGCGGGGATCCGTCAACATGTCGAGGAAGCCTAAGGCGGTCCGTCTGAAGCTGAATTTCGACGGCTCGTCCAAGCACGACGAGTCCAGGCGTGCCAGCATCGGGGCATTCGGCGGCGTGTTCCGTGATCACAAAGGCAGGTTCGTCTTGGGCTACGCGGGGCGGATCGACAAGGCCACGAGCTCCGTTGCTGAGCTGGTCGCACTTAGGCATGGACTCGAACTGGCTCTGGAGAACAGGTGGCGTGGCATCTCCATCGAGGGCGACTTCAAGACTGCCATCGACGCCATTGCGCGCCGTGCGTGTGTCCGGGCGAAGAAGGACATGAAGCAGTTCACGGCGATCAACAAGATGCTCCCGCGGCTCGGGAAGGTGACCGTGACGCATGTTGGCCGGGAAGGCAACAAGGTGGCGGACTGCTTCGCCAAGCTTGGCCACAAGGCGGCGGCGCAGCGGGTGTGGCGTCACATTCCGCCGGATGAGGTGCTCGTCCACCTCAAGCAAGATGTCAAGTCCAAGGCGAAGGAAAAGAAATAGCGCGCGGCTGCGCATGGGGTTTTACAGAACAAATGGTAGAAGAAGCCGCTCGGTGTTCCAGTTTGCTGCGCGTGCTCTACTTATTTTGCTCTAAAATTCTCAATTTGAGGCCAACTCAGCATCTGAAAATCAATCGAAATCTTATATTTCAGATTTGCCTGCAGTTGTATGATATATTAGTGGTATTATATGCAGATGTGGGTCGGGGAACTTAGGAAAGAGAACCAGATGCATCATCGTTGTTCATTGAGCACATTTGATCGGCAACTATCATCGCTGCTGCACTCGATCGTGTCTTGCTTCTTTCAAACTGGGAGGCTGCAGGAGGTCCCCAAGATTCAAGAGTGAACAGGAAAAATGGTGTCTCTTATGTTTATATATCTCTTATCTTTCTACGAGGAAGCAAATGTGTACTTCCTCTGTAAAAACTAATATAAGACTTTTTTGGTCACTACCATGATGAGTACCATCCGCGGATCATCTGTTGGGGAAGGGCTAAAGCGTGGTGATGGAGGGCATGAGCTGACCTCTGACGGCGGCGGGTCGATGGTCCTGTTTCGGCTTGAGAAGTAAATGTAAGGAGGATGCAGAAGCTGTATGGTTCAGAGAGTTATCACTGCCATCTCTTATGTTTCTGCAGCTTGATGAAAGCAGTTCCATTGAATGACAGTTACAGACTTTCAGAACTATTATGAACTGAAGCAAACGACAGTTCAACTGAAACTACATTTCCATTCATTCAGGTATGTATTTCAAAAAAAAAAACACGACATGCAAACCTGGTTGCATTTTTATTCAGCCGAAAGCTACAACTTTAAACTATACACATCACGTAAGTAAATTCACTGCCCCATGAGAAAGCATGCTCATATCTTCTTCAGCCTAATTTGAGCACCGTGCTGCGGCTGCAGGGTTATCACGGTGTACGGTGCATGGATGTAGGACGGCGAGAGCTTGAACGAGAAGCGCTGGAGTATGGTGCTCAGGGCCATCTTTGCTTCCAGCAACGCAAAGTTCTGGCCGATGCAGATCCGAGGACCCCCTCCGAACGGGAAGAACGCCGCCGGATGCTTTGCCGCATTCGAGATGCCATCAGCAAACCTTTGTGGATTGAATTCTCTTGCGTCTTTCCCCCAAATATCAGGATCATGGTGGATAAAGATAAGGGGCAACACAAGGTTCACTCCTGCCGGATATCTGATACCACCAAGCTCCATTGCCTTGTAAGTTCTTCTCGTAATGAAGATTGCTGGCGGGTACAACCTAAGAACCTCATACAAAATCATTGTTACCTGCAAAACAACACACAATATCAAGAACATTACTCCGGCCATTCTAGACTTAGAACATCACATCATCCTGAAAAAAAATCCTTTCAATTCCTGAGTAGTATTTGTTTTCACTCATGCATATGCAGACATGCAGTATAATTTTTAATGGTAGGGGAACCTGATAAGTTTTAATGTTGGCTACTTCTTTCTCATTTTGATGATTGGGGGGCGGGGGGATTTTATTTTATTTTATCCGCAATATGCGCACAAGGCATCAACTTCACACTTACAATCTTCAGGCGACTCAAGTTCTCAAAATCTGGTCTGGTTCTTCCAAACTGATGCAACACTTCTTCTCTTGCCTGCTCCTGCCACTCTGGGTGCATGCTTAGTACAACTAGTGTCCATGTGAGCAAGACTGATGTTGTCTCCATACCTGCAAAGTAAAATAGCTTGCATTCCTCAATTATATCTTCAATACTCATTCCAAGGTTTGCCTTCCCATTTGCTTGTTGCATATTTGACTCCAACAGCAATCCTAGCAA
Source organism: Elymus sibiricus (assembly GCA_039707655.1). Classification (NCBI taxonomy): domain Eukaryota; kingdom Viridiplantae; phylum Streptophyta; class Magnoliopsida; order Poales; family Poaceae; genus Elymus; species Elymus sibiricus. Next base: position 434,249,985 of record CM077675.1, read on the forward strand.
ATCATCGCTGCTAGCTTCATTGTTTTTAATAGCTCTTTCTTTTTTCCCAATAATGGCACGTAGAATCATGCGGATTTCACGATCAATTGCTCTCATCCTTCTGTTGTTTTTTGTTGGTAAGAACCTGCAAATGTTCTGACATGTTAGCATAGGAAAGAAAATCTTGATTGCTACCGTTTAAGTTTACCATCGAAAAGGCAAAAGTTTCTTTGATCAGCCTACTATTTTCGTCAACAAACTCCTTCATTTTGGAAACAAGTGTAGTATTTTCCTTTCAAATTCCATTTTATCACCTCTAATTAAGCGGTTAAACTGCATTTGCTTGTATGCAGTGCACTACTCCATTTGCTTGAAATAATATGAGCTTGTGTAAGAAAAGAACTTACCAATAGCCTGGGATAAAAAGTGTCTGAAAAGCCTGTATTAGTCGTTCACCTAACTCCCCTTGCAGCTGGAATATTTTCATCCCCTCCTGATAATTGCTACCAAATGCTGTTCTCGAGATGACATCTCCAGTAAGATTCTGGAACTCAGGACAGACGTCAATCTCACATAATCCTTCAGCGGACATCGAATTCTCCCATCTTGTAATCATTTCTTCGCAACAGGTGGAAAAAACAGGCAGCATCCTCTTCAAATGAAACATTACTTATCGGTCTATACAAAGAGTTATGTTTTCTTCTGTTCTGTATATAACTTCATTTTAATTAATGAAAATACAAAGAGTGCATTATCCCACATTACCCATGCTGCTGCGATATAAAATTTAAAAAATAATGTATGCCACGAGAAAATTTCATTGAACGGGTACCTTTATCTTCTCATGGTGAAATGCAGGATTGAGGATTCTTCGGTGCTTTGCCCATTTGTCGCCTTCGTGGCTTGCAACCCCGTCGGCTAGCAGCTTCCCAAAACGGCTACTCCTCTGTTTCCCGTAGTGCCCAAACTTGTTGGACAGAATTTCTCTCACCAATTCCGGGTCAGGAATCGTCACCCTTGGCGTTGGGCCAAGCCAAGGGAACGACATCTTCCCTGCATTTTTGTACATGGATGTTTTGTTACATGACAATCAAGGTGCATGTTGTAACAATTTGTTAGTGTCTCCTGTCTAGCAAGATAATACAACTTTTGTTAGTGCCCACTAATATCGCAAACATATGAGAGGTTCAGAGTGTTAGATGTGTGTTTGGTGTGTTCTCTGCGGTACTACCGCCCGAGTGCGGTACTACCGCTTGTAATACCTCACATGTATATGTACTGGCCTTTGGCCCACGGGTAAAGTTAGTTGCTCATTCATAACATGGTATCAGACGCCAGGCTACTCCGCCCGGGGCTTCGTCGCCGCTGAGCAACTCCGGCCGCCCCTGCTCGGCGCCGTCGCCGGCCGCCCCCTGTCCGGCCGCGCCTCCCCAGCCCCGTTCCCGGCTCGGCCTCGGCCGCCCCCGTCCAGCTTCCTCCTCCCCTGTCCGGCCGCGCTGCTGGCCGCCCCTGCTCGGCGCCGTCCGGCCTCCTCGCGCGCCTCCCCAGCCTCGTCTCCGGTCTCTGGGTGACCCGGCTCGGCTTCGGCCGCCCCTGCCCAGCCTCTTCTCCGGCCACCCAGCGCCCGGCTCCGCAGTGCAGCGCCTCGCCACTCGCCCCTGCTCGGTCGCGATCCAGATCCGCCCGCAGCGGACCGTGCAGAGCGGTACTACCGCTGGCAAGAGCAGTACTACCGCCCGAAGCGGTATTACCGCCCGTTACTGCCGCTCTACTTCCGCTTGAAGGCCAGGCATACCAGAAGACTAAAATAAGCGGAAGTGCCCACGGCACTGGACCGTGGAAGTACCGCACAAGCGGTACTACCGCGTAGCATAGCGGTACTACCGCGTAGCATAGAGGTACTACCGCCCGAAGCGGTACTACCGCTGAGAAGTGTGGTACTACCGCGCACTCAGGCGTCATGTCTTCGTCGGGCTATGTGGCTGTTCCTCGGTGCTCGGTGATCTTCGATGGCACCAACTATGCTGAGTTTGTGGGTTTCATGCGCATCCACATGCGCGGTCTTCTCCTGTGGGGCGTTCTCTCTGGCGAGGTTCCCTGTCCGCCTTGCCCTGTTGCACCTGTGGCTCCTACCCCGCCGGTGCCGCCTGTTCTTGCTGCTGATGCTTCTCAGGCTGATCGGGATACAGCCAAGGCCCTTGACGATGTTGCGGTTGATGCTTATGATCAGCAGGTATCTGCCTACTCAGATGCTCTTTCTGCTTACCAAGATGATCTGTCTGCTTACACTCAGTGGTGCAACGATGATGCTCGAGCTGCTGCTGTTCTTACTGCGAGTGTCTTACCTCAGTTTGCGTCTGAGTTCATGGGTCTCAGTCTTGTTGCTGCGATGTGGTCCTATCTTTGTCAGCGATATCAGCCATCTGGTGATGCTCTCTACTTATCTGTGGTGCGTCAGGAGCACGCTCTTCATCAGGGTGACTCTTCTGTTGATGAGTTCTACTCACAGAGCTCTGCCATCTGGCGCCAGCTTGACTCTCTCAGGACAGTTGTTTGTGGTACTTGCCGGTGTTGCCAGACTGTGCGGTCTGACTTGGAGTTTCATAGCCTCCATGAGTTCTTATCTCGCCTTCGTCCAGAGTTTGAGCCTCGGCGTGCTCACCTGCTTGCTCGTGGTCGTGTTCCTATTTCGGAGGTGCTTGCAGAGCTTCGTGCTGAGGAGACACGCCTCCGTTCTGCTGGTCTGCTTGTGGTTCCCACTGTTCTTGCTGCCCGAGCTCCTGTGTGTCTGCTCGCCTCACCACTCCACCGCTCCTGCCTACACCTCCAGGGGGGGCGGGTCACCCTCCTTCATCAGGAGAGGGTCGGCCGCGCTCGCACACCTTCTGTGGCTACTGCAACAGGCTAGGTCACCCAGAGTCTGATTGTCACAAGAAGTGGAAAGACCTGAAGCGCTCTTCTTCTAGTGGGACTCGTGCGTCCTCCTCGACTTTGTCGCTCACTGACCAGGATATTGTGCGGCTCAAGCGCATGTTGGCTTCCTCTGGTTCTTCCTCGACGGGTTCTGTTGCCGCTGTGACTGCCACCACCACTCCGCCTCCGCCGGAGCCTACTCAGTCAGGTACATCCTCGTGGGTTCTGGATTCTGGAGCTTCTTTTCATATGTCTTCTGATTCTTCTGCTTTATCTTCTCTTTGACCTCTGCAGGCTTCTTCATCTCCCAGGAAAAATATATTCAGGATCTTCTTACTCGTGCCGCTCTCGGTGATAAGCGCACTGTTGTGACTCCTATGGAGCTCAACGTTCAGCTTCGTGCTTCTGACGGTGACCCTCTTTCTAATCCCACTCGCTATCGCCACCTCGTTGGGAGCATTGTCTATCTTGCTGTTACGCGTCCTCACATCTCCTATCCTGTCCACATTCTCAGTCAGTTTGTTTCAGCCCCCACCTCTGTCCACTATAGTCACCTCCTCCGTGTTCTACGATATCTTCGTGGCACGATCTCTCATCGCCTTTTCTTTCCCCGCTCCAGTTCTCTCGAGCTCCAGGCCTACTCTGATGCTACGTGGGCTAGTGATCCCTCTGATCGACGCTCGCTGTCTGCTTACTGTGTCTTCCTTGGTGGCTCTCTTATTGCCTGGAAGACAAAGAAACAGACTGCGGTTTCTCGCTCGAGTACAGAGGCTGAGTTGCGAGCGATGGCTATGCTGACGGCTGAGGTGATCTGGTTACGATGGTTACTTGAAAACTTTGGTGTGTCTGCTACTACATCGACTCCCTTACTGTCAGACAGTACCGGTGCTATCAGTATTGCGCATGACCCGGTGAAGCATGAGCTCACGAAGCACATCGGTGTGGATGCCCACTTTGTACGTGCTGCTGTGCAGGATCAGACACTGGCTCTTCACTATGTGCCCTTTGAGTTACAGTTGGCGGATTTCTTCACGAAGGCACAGACTCGAGCGCAGCATGGCTTCTTTCTCTCCAAACTCAGTGTTGTTGATCCACCATAAGTTTGAGGGGGGTGTTAGATGTGTGTTTGGTGTGTTCTCTGCGGTACTACCGCCCGAGTGCGGTACTACCGCTTGTAATACCTCACATGTATATGTACTGGCCTTTGGCCCACAGGTAAAGTTAGTTGCTCATTCATAACACAGAGCACATCCCTAGAAGAGTAGAAGTTGAGACAATTCTGCTAGTTCTGACGGCACAAGAATGAGAGGAGCTTCGGATTTCGCGGCTGAAGAACCTACCGTGCTCCTTCATGACGTTGCAGAACATGGGCTGCACGCGAGGGGTGATGTCGTGGGAGCCGCGCGGCATGGGCTGCGATCGGGCCTCCCTGCTGAGCCGGGCGTTCTCCGGCACGTCGCCGGTGAAGAGGCGGTACCGGGTGCCCCGGAGGCCCTGGGCCCGCAGAGCCCGGCCCAGCCGCCGCGGCGTCCACCACGCCCACTCCAGGATCCAGGCGGCTAACCACAGCAGCGCCACGGCCGCCGCGGCGCCGGCGATGCTCCACGGAGAGGCGTCGCCCAACAGCATCCGGAGGCCTCGGGTCACCATCGTCATTGCGGTGAAGGAGTGGAAAACCAGGCGCAGCGCAAGCGGCCCGGTCGCGTCCATGTATGGACTGTGGCTGGAGTTAAGTACGGGTCGGTTGGCTTGACGCGTAGCCATGCTAGTTGGTTATTGTCGTTCTAGAAGCCAGAACCGAGTGGCCCTGACGATCACGGTCACGGAGGAACTTGCGAGGCACAAGATTTCCTTGCATGACCGCCTGCGTGCGTGTCCCCCTTGCATGCTCAGATTTCCTTGGCCCCATGCGCCGGCGGGGCCGGCGATGAAGCAACGAGCTCATCAGCTCACTAGTATGGTCGCACTCGTCAACCGATCAATTCTAGTAGTACAATAATTCGGCCGGTCTCATGCATGCGGTCAGGCGTTACGTCACGGGAAACACCGAGCCAAAGGAAGCTCACCCTCCCTGCAAGTTCTCCATGGATAACAGAAAGAATGGCAAAAAAGATGGCAGTGACGGGTGCATTGGCTCCACGGCCGGGCCGGTAAAATGAAGGGCCCTTGTCAAACTCTAAGAGAGGTCTACTACTTTGCTTACAAGATGTTTAGGATGCGTTTGGTTACTTTTTCAGTGAAGCCTGTCCCAGTGAAGCCTGTTTCAATGTATACAGGGGCCATCATCTGCATGTTGTTTGGTTGGCTGCATCAATCTCAACTCGCATCTTCCCCGTAGTGTAAATTGCATTAGGCCGAGCCTTTAAGTTCCACGCGAGTCAGTTTCTGCGTGCAGCCTAGGCAACCAAACGACTGAGTACTTAGCCCGTCAGAGGCTGGTTGAGCTTGATGCAGCCTACCAAACACGTCATTATTGCCCTGCAGCGCTGACCGATTCGTCGGCGACGGTACAGCTTGTCGGCTAGGGAGGCATGGAGGTGAGGGGTGGGCAGGCACTGGGGTGTCGTGGCGACGGTCCTGGATGGCTTCCACGCGGATCCTGGCCGATAGCTGTAGGGAAGGAGGATGGTGGTCGGTGGAGATGGCTCTACAAGCTAGTGCCATGCCCACGGTGGATTGGCACGGCTCTTCGGCACGCTCAACAGGTGTTTGTTGTAATGATTAGAGAGGGAGAGGAAGAAGGAGACCAAGACAGTTTTCTCTCATGGCGTTTTTTTGCCAACTCAGTCCAACGGACGGAGCTCGATCAATTAGTGATGTCACCAAGCAATTAGTATTTACCGTCAGTGTTCTTTGTCACTACCGATCGTTGCGTGCGGTGATTTTTGCCACTAATTGTAAAGTGGTATTTTTTTGCGAATGAGATCGCTATTGTGGTGGTGTTTTGCATTTAAAGTGTCAGTTGCATACCGGTCAGCTGAACCAGGTTGGCAATAGCTTTAGGAATTTGCCGTGTAAGTTTGTTTTGTGCAAGTGCTAGAACAAGGGTGCATGACTGTCGAATTTCTCGTGTGGGGTTTATACCCGTGAAAAGATTGTAATCCTTGGTCCCTTAGAAAAAAAAACTGCAATATGTAAATTTTGGCTGCTGCTCCAGCTGGATGGAAGTACATCAAAGTTTTTGCAAATTAACCTATAATTTCCCAGTTTACATTTGTATTTGGTTTGTGTGCCTTTTTTTTCAGCTAAATTTGGGTTGTGTGCCTGAGATAAGAGAAATTGATCTTTCAGAATGGTAGAAGAGCAAACAAAAAAATCATGAATAATAGCAGTTTGTCACCTTGATAGTTGATAGTCAACAGGCATACCTACAGTCATTGTATAGTGGGATATCATTCTTTTTTGTCCAGTTCGTTTTTTAAAGCTTCAAATTCGATCTATGAAGTTCACTCTTGAGCTTTATCTGTATTCTAAGTCTTCTTTAGTGCATACATGAAACAACTACCCCCAGGTTTATTTTTCTACCTTTGATTCATGCTGAGTATCCATTGAGCGCGGTTATAAATGCAGACAGTTTCTGGTATAACAACGCCAGTGTAACAAAGACTTTTCAGTGTTCTCTTTTCTGCAGCCTGATGAAAGGAGTTTTTTTTTGTGAGCATCATGAAAGGAGTTCCATTGAATGGAAGTTACACCCCGAAAATTGGTTGGAGTGGACGAGCACGCACGCTCCTGGTATCGCCAACCATCGAGTTGTTTTGGGGATGTGGGTCGTACGCGGTACTGTAGGTCTTGTAGGGTATCTGTACGACATACAAGGAGGTATAAATACGCAAGTAACGTAGTTGGTCTTTGACGGCTGTCTGGTCCTCACGGCGTGGTTGGTTAATGGGCCGAGATGTACCACTGGTAGTACAACCAAAGGGTTAACTTCCGTGTAGGACCGGCGTCATTGTCACAATAAATGTGGCAGGAAGCCTGCACGGAACACCTGGCTACGCTTGGACCAGCGGCACCTCCGCTCGCGCAAATCAACCATTGTCAGCAGGAAATCGCAACACCAAATCAAGTTGGTCAGATGCAGGCGGCGGATGGTGGGGTGGGGCAGCAGAACGGTGCAACGGATGCCTCACATTTGGCGTCGGCGGCAAGTGAAGCTGCAGGATCTTCGCTCGCTGTGGCCGCTGTTGCTCGACACTACATCAATCAATTTGGTGGGATCTGTTGGCAATTAGCAGCACAGATAGACAACACTTTGCTGGTCAATTCAGGAAGAAATCATCCAAAAAAAGACAAAATTAATAGGAAATAAGAGATGAAAATCAATCTGATCGCCAATAGTGGAACATGTCATCAGCAGCACGCACAAATAACATGAGATCTTAATTACCCAGTAATGCACGGAAGTTAGTTTTAAGCAACACATAGCCACATAAGTCAAAGGTTTTAGACAGATACAAGAGGAAATATTGTCACAGCTGTAAGCTGACAATACATAATTTATTTCACACCGCTGGGTACTGAGCACTCGTCATACAAGGGAAAAACAGTGCAAATTCAGTGATACACCAGATTCATCACATTTCCACAGATCGTTCATGTGCAGCTTTCTCAGAAACATGTAACACAATCTTTGGATTGTCAGTGGTGTTCTTGTGATGCCCTCCCACTCCGCAGTTTGAGCATTTTGCTTCTTTCCTTTTCTTTTGAGGGAGCTCACCTCTGTGTGGACATGTTGTGCTCTTGTGCCCTGGTTCACGACATATACTGCTGAAACGTGTTCGTTTGCTTGTACCGCATCCTACAGCAGTATCCAGATGTGGCAGAAACCTACTTTTTTTGCTCTTTGCACCGCGATCATCATATGGAGGCTTGTCTCTGCTGCTGGTTGTTCAACCGGCCTTCCGTTTGCATTTCGGAGCTGCTAAACCAATGAAATTTATAACCGCTCTACCTTCAGCATCACCCCCGTGTATATTTTGTGGTTCAGGAACACACTCAATTCTGTACCTTTTGGCTTGTTGAACTCAATTATGTGTTCTAAACCCAGACCGTCATGCTCAGAAGCTAAAGGGATCAGTTTATCCATTGCTGATCTAAGAACCTCCATTGCACAATCAACCGCAATTGGATTTGGATCAACAAGTTTTACGACCTCCAAAGCATGAGTATACAGATTTGAATGTCTGAATGTAATGGAGTGAACCGAAATCTGGCCTTTCTGTAGGTGTGCCAAGTGCTGTGGAAGTATATCTCTCGCATCTTTCGTCCACCTCTTGAGAATGTGCTTTCATGGTATTTTGTCTATACCCAAGAAATCAAGAACCTGCAATACAAAATATAACCGATCACCATGTATGGTTTTGAAAATGATGCTGACAGCTAATTCTACGGGTTTATGGTAATTTTTTGGTACCTTAGCCGCATGGCAGCAGAGCAATCATGTGTGCTCGAAGTTACCATATTCAAATGTAAGCTCTTCACCTTGCTCGAGAACCTACGCTGTGTACACCACTCTGCACCACTTATCATGCTTCTCTGGGTGGTACAGAATTTCAGCAGCAAAACGAATTTGAACAATATTTCGCATCACAGGCATACTCATGGTTATGCAACATATGTATTTGAGGCCTCATTTAGTCATGGATAAGAGTTCTCATACCAATGAGCAGCACATTGATTTAAGGTTGGATTGTATCTCTAATCATTGGCCTGGCCTAAAAATTCTCATTGAGTAAATTTTAAATGAACACTGGACAAACAGAAGTACCAACACAAGTAATCTGCGTGCCTAAACCAAATCCAAGATGTGAAGTTTGTCCTCATCCATCACAACAATGGAAGTTATTACTTCTAAACAAAATCCAATTGACATAAATTTTTGCTAAGCATGGCAATAGAAAACAGGTTCAGGAGACGCATCTAATGCCAGGGAAAGAAGTACGTACTTAATACTAATAGATTGAAGTGGGAAGAAATTACTGTCATCTGAAACAAAGCAAAAAATAGTAATCTTAATCAGCATTTAAACAACAGATGAACTAACCAGCAATAAGGCTATTCTCCGCAATGCACTCGGTGCAACTGAAGTTTACAGGTTGAAAATGGGCCAAGAAATTAGCCCGTTAGTTCAATTTTCAAGTGTTCTGAAGATGAAAGGTGTCCATACTGCAAGTGACTGGAATGCGCAATCGTATCACCAGTACGCTAAGAATATTGAAAATACATCATCGAGTAACAAAACGGAAGGAAATCACAGCAGAAATGAAGCAGCGGGTTGTGTTCATTGTGAGTAAAGAAACTGGACTGATAAGAAGCTTTGGCCACTGACCTGACCAAACTCAACTGAACTAGATCATGTGTTTGTTGTATCCAAACAGAATACCTCAGAGACGCAACGTGTGCGACTTCCCACTTCATTAGAGTCAGTACTCAGTACAGCTCACAGTTCACCGGCGAATCCATGATGACAATATTACTGTTGGCTCGTGCATACAAAGCAGCAAATGAAGATGCAGTACAAGCGTGTCAGATAATTTACTTGTAAGACATCATCGCCAAAGAACAGCAGAGGTTTCAGAAAAAACAACAAGGAGAAAAACGTAGCTTGGACACAAAGAGAAGTAGCTCAAGTTTGAATGTAACTCAAACAAGAACCAAGATCAGTGAGAAAGGAGAAGGCCTCCGGGACTCATTAGCGTTCTACTACCTCCGTTGCTAAATATATGACGTATAGTAGCAACGGATGTGGTATTTTAAACTTCATGTAACTCAAATGTTGGAGTTGTCAGTGTAATTCGCCGTTCCATCACTCGCCAGTGCAGCAAAAGTAAAACAAATATGGTTTCACAGTTTCAGCAAGGCATACCTACTATCAATAGCACGAAGGGAAATAATTAAGCATTCAAAATGAATTAACTCAATCTGCACATGGATGCTTATTTTTGAGAACAAGGCACTGCAGATGAATGGACAACAGAAAAGACTAATCAATATTTCAGAGAGCTAAATCATTCAGATAAGCCTTTAGCGCAGTAGATACCTAGTTAAGCATGACCAAGATGAACACTTCAGTCTCAACAGGATTCAATCTCTTTACCTTTTAGTCCAGCCGGGGGCTTGAGGGTCATCCTTTATAGTTGATTGTTGCGAATCCGTCACAGACTAGCTTAATGCTTCACAGCCGTTGTTAATGGCCAATTGCAGGGTTAGCGGCACATTGCCCACATCTTCCGCCGCTGACTGTATGAGAATAGCCTCGGGCTCACCGTCGGGCGTGAAGTCGCCGCCTCCGAGATCCGCCAAGGGGAAACTGTGAGAACACCCGGACACACCTAAGTTGGCTGCCGCAAAAGATTCAGAATCACTAGTTCGTCTTCTGCACTAGGAATCATACCTGTCCACCGGATCTGATAGGAACTCAAATCCATCGCCGCCCTCCTCCGCGGTCGCCATAACTTCTCGGCTTTCCGGAGCTCGCCGCAGATCACTCAAATGATAGTGTTTTTTTTACTCTTCTCGGGGAAACATGTGGTGGGTCCGCGTTGTCATATACTACTCCTTTTCTGTTATGCGTACGCCGTTGTCTGGACGGAACGGGTGGCCTGCGCCCATCATGTACCCGCGGGCTCATGTTATGTACTAACAGTACACTTAGTTGCCCTACCGTTACCCCGCGTAGACAACCCTCATGCCATACGTATGTTCCTGTAGATGTGTATTAATGCCCGAACAGGCCCACCACAACTGAACTGCTCCATTGGTCCACGTAGTGAGAGCAAACGAGCTCGTCCTCTCTTTGGCCGTTCTCCCATCCTTGCAGTACTACTAGTAAGCATGCACGTGCAACGCACGTCTCAATCAAAGCAACATATGGAATTGATGTGGGTATTCAACTCTGAATTCATATTGAAATGAAGCTTATTGTTCACTACTCCCTCCATTCAAAATGACGTCTTATATTTTGATATAGAGGGAGTATAAGATGCTTTGGATATTTCAAAATTGACTACATATGGACTGAATGAGTGAATAAACACATTAAAATGTGTCTATATACATCTAATTCATAAAAAGTTAGAACATCTTATATTTGTGTAGGGAGAGAGTGCTAAGTGTGTATGTGCATTCTTTCGATCAAAGCAGTCTGTGAAATTCATATAAGTATTGAATTATGTCTCATATTCCAGAAATTTGATGTGGGGTGGGCGTGGGGGTTAGAATATATGTATTGCCTAGTGATGCCCACGCCTATCATGGAGTCCAATACAAACCCCATGACTTATATTTTGATGATGTCATGTGAAGTTCTAGTGGACAAGGAAATCCCCAACTAAGAAATCATAGGACCGATGGCTCATTTAGGACCTAAAACTGCTGCGTGGCTCAGCTGTATTGCATGTGCCGCATGAGCAAAATAAGGCGAGTCATGCTCTAGGATGGATAGCTCATTTAGGACCTAAAACTGATGTGTTGCTCAGAAGTACACCATATGAAATTGGCGATCTGTGTATGAGCGATTGTAATGACTCAATTTGATCAATGATAGATATTTTTACCCCGCAAAAAAAAATGAACATGACCAAGATGCAAACTTTGAATAATTCATTTCCTCCTGGGTTCAGCCTACATTTTATCTTCAGAAGTTGAATTGCTGGACTTGAGTACAAAGCCGCCCGTGCGAGTCAGTGAGATAGAAGAGTCTGTAGGTGTTCAAGACCATTTTGCCCCAATTCCGAGTCTCTCATCACCTGTAGTGCGACATTCGTGAAGAAAAATGAATGGAGAATTTAACATTTTTGTATACATGGTATGCAAAATTAGTTCTGCAAAGATTAAACATGAATTAAACTTGTCATATCAACATCTCAGCTGTGGAGAGAAGTCTAGTGTTCTAGAATGGCAAACTGTACTATAACGTAAAAATGTATGAGTAGATCATGTGCTAGAATAACCATTGTTTCGCAAAGCTAACCAGTGAAGAAAAAAGAAAACCACACGCACACAAAAGAGCTTTCTAATGAGACGAATATACCCAGAAGAAAATAAATCATACAAATACCATGAAGTATACATAAGTAACTTTAAAGGCTTAAAATGAAGGAAATGTATAATGCCATGCAACTATATTAGTAGAGATTCCATCGAAGCAATGTCATGTCAGTCACCTCGCAAAAAAGACATCTCACATCAGTTCAAGTGTTCGGGTGCATGGCAGTTCAAGTGAACATGTGCCCAATAACACCGTCAGAGGATTATATACGCAAATTAATTCATGATTCATTTAACTAAAACAATCTATTGCAACCTTTCATCCTGCAAAGAACACCATTATATGTCATCAACAACAACTTTGGAGCTTGGAAAACAATGCTTCTATTGCATTTGTTTCGCCATCTCCTAAGAAAAATATTAGCTAAAAAATTCCAAGATAACATTTTCACGGTTTCAGCATAAAAAATGTACGAAAGACCTTCAATTTATCCCAGATTAAAAGGAAAAATGCAATGTCTTTCTTTTCTTGATACACACCCGATCAATAAAGCATATCCCCGATTAATGCAGGAGCTATTATAAATATAAAATAATAAGAAGAGAGAGATTTTTTTATTGTTAGCAAATAATAATTTTTCACAATATATATAACCTCATGATAGTCTGTATCCTCTTTTATTTGTCCACTATTAGCAAAAGTAGATCCTCTTTTAGTTGGAAAGTACTAACAAAAGTATTGTTAAGCCACAAATTAAACCAGCTTAATTGTGTAACACGTATGGACGCAAGCCCCAAATGAAAAATAGTTGCTGCAGCTAATTGTCGCAACTGCATCTATGCATAGAGCAGAAAACAAATTTAATTAGCCAATTGACTACTCATTTACCCTCAAACTAAATAGAAGTGCACTGATGATAGGCATATCTTTCCCCGATTGACAGGATCGAACTGTTGCTGGTGATAGGACTAAATGAACGGGCAAATTCATGTCAACAAGTGTGAATAAAAAAAAGAGAAAATAGACTCACCTGATTGAGCAACGCGCGAGCAAGAATACTGCTGCAAAGGGGGTGCCGTGCCGGGGGGGGGGGGGGGGGTGGGGGAGAGAGTACGTTGCTCGATTCAGTATGAAAATACATTAGACATGCATGCAAACAAGGTCACTCCCAAGAAAAAAACGTACAAACAAGGCTTTGTCAAGAGTTCTTCACAACATACTGCATACATAAGTTGAAGGGGTTTCCTATAAAAAGCGGCATGTTGTACTTTGCCACCCACGAGTGGCAAGCATGTTGTTGAAGTTGGATCGTCACAATCAGCTTCCTTCAACGGGCTATCACTGGCTTCAAGTACCACTGGTACAAAGTTTGTCACCGTTTCTAGCATTTTTGCCATGAATCATGAGCGCTCTCAGTATACGTATACGCACCTCTGGGGAATATAGAGCACCCATATAAGCTTAAATTGCTTGGTCGAGGTCGTATTAAAAAAAGACTTGTTCCTTGGTCGTTGTAGAAATACATGGCCTGAGCTGCAGTTATTTTATATTGTATCTGTTATTTTGGACTGCAGAGTTCATGTTCCCCTCCAACCCGCATCAGCAAAATATGTAGGCCTCATCAGTATACTGGACAACGCCATGGCTGATGGAATCGCATGTTCCAACTACTTGGTAAAAGTTGAAACAAGGCTCAACCAGAATGCACACACAAAAATCAGTTCAGGAAAAAACATCACGCCCTTGTCGACAGGAAAAGCATTGCGCTGCTGGAGGCACAGCTAGCTACGCTGCAAACCACCAGAGCAATTTAGAATCCATCATCAAGAAATTGCTTTAGAAAGCATGCAAGAAGAAAGGGGGATTGCGTTCGCACCTTGGATGGATCTGCCTAGGCCTTCTTCAAGAGTTGCGCCAAAGCTCTTGGTGATTGGGAGCTTGAGGCCGATTGATCCCTGCCAATAGCTGGATCTTGCCGTTGCAGTGAACAAGACGGGATTCAGTTCAGGACAAAGAACGGATAAAGAACATAAGAAAGAAAAACAGGACGGGGATTCGATAGTTGCGCTGAGGAAAACCGCACTCTTTTCTTATTCGTCGAGAACCTAGGCGTGGACGACGTGTTGATGTCCCCGAGCACCTGCCTGTTCCCAGGCGCATCGGGCCGACCGACGCTGGCGACGGCGGCCCTGCACTTGCAGGTACTGCAGCACCTGGACATCACCACAAAGAAACATGATTAGAGACAAGCCACTGCTTGGTTGACGCGCGGATCCGGCAAGCAACTCGCACGCATCAGCCTGTCCTGGTTAAAAACATGGATAAAAATCGGATCTTGGCAAATTAGAATCGTACATATGAACAACACATCCAGAGAGAAACCCAACGGCGCAGGTGCGGGACCAAATCGAGAACCACTACATCGATTGTCCCAACGCGGCGCGGCGAGAAAGATTGATTCGACGGGCAGGCGGACGTGTGGTTCACCTCTGTTGGCCGACGGCTGCGGAGCGGCAGGCGTGTGCTGCTGGTTATGCCTGGTGGCCATCTGTGCCTGTTGTTCCGGCTTCGTTCAAAGACCTTGAGAACCGGCAAGGTGTTTCTGGCGAGCTCCTGAACGGAACAGGGCGGAGCGGCGACCTCCGATTCCTCCGGTCCCGGCAGCATCGCCTGGGTGTGGAGGACCAGCGGAGCGGAGGAGCAGTTGGCGATGACTCGGTGGGGCGACGTGCGTGCCTGTGCCTCCGTGGGGCGCTAGTGGCAGGATTTTTTGGTTGGGGTTAGCGTGATTGGTGGGATTATCTTGACGTGCCGTGTGGAATATTCCTCTGCTGGTGGAGTGCGGTCAGTCATTATAATTTGCTAACTGCACATTTGACTCGGAATTAAATTAATCTTAACCATTAGATTTTATTAAGTGGGTCTAATCCAGCGGTGCTAATTAGGCTGGGTACAATTGTTGTGTGGCTTTAAGAAAGAAATAGTTCGCTTGTTTAATAGTAGTATAGATTATGAACTGAAGCAAACGAGAGTTCAACTAAACTACTATTTCCACTCACTCAGTTATTTCAAAAAAGCATACACAACATGAACCCTTTTTTTTTTGTGACTACAACATGAAACCTAGCTGCTATGTTTATTCAGCCAAAAGCTAAAACTTTAAACTATACACAACACGTAAGTAAATTCACTGCCCCATGAGAAAGCATGCTCATATCTTCTTCAGCCTAATTTGAGCACCGTGCTGCGGCTGCAGGGTTATCACGGTGTACGGCGCGTGGATGTAGGACGGCGAGAGCTCGAACGAGAAGCGCTGGAGGATGGTACTCAGAGCCATCTTTGCTTCCTGCAACGCAAAGTTCTGGCCGATGCAGATTCGAGGACCCCCTCCAAACGGAAAGAACGCCGCCGGATGCTTTGCCGCATTCGAGATGCCATCAGCAAATCTCTGTGGATTGAATTCTCTTGCATCTTTTCCCCAAATATCGGGATCATGGTGGATAAAGAGAATGGGCAACATAAGGTTCACTCCTGCCGGATATTTGATGTCGCCAAGTTCCATTGCCTTGTAAGTTCTTCTAGTAAGGAAGATTATTGGCGGGTACAACCGAAGAACCTCATAAAAAATCATTGTTACCTGCAAAACAACAGTACACAAGATCAAGAACATTACTCCGACCATTCTAGACTTGAAATATCACATCATCCTGTTTTGCTCCAAAGAAATCATTTTAATTCAGGAGTAATTGTTTTAACGCACATGCATAGGCAGACATGTAGTAAATGTACTGCAATTTTAATTGCATGAGAATCTGATAGGTTTTATTCTTGGACATTATTTTGTCATTTTGATAATGGGGGTGTTGGGGTTAATTTAGTTAATTTTATCCTGCAATATGTGCACAAGGCATCAATTTCGCACTTACAATCTTAAGGCGACTCAAGCTCTCAAAATCTGGTGTGGTTCTTCCAAAGTGATGCAATACTTCCTCCCTTGCCTTCTCTTGCCAGTCTGGGTGCATGCTTAGCACAATTAGTGTCCATGTGAGCAAGACAGATGTTGTCTCCATACCTGCAAAGTAAAATAGCTTGCATTCCTGAATTATATCTTCAATACTCAGTCCTAGATTTGCCTTCCCATTTGATTGTTGCATATTTGACTCCAACAGCAATCCTAGCAAGTCATCGCTGCTAGCTTCACCATTTTTAATGGCTCTTTCTTTTTTTCCAATAATGCCTCGCAGAATTGTGCGGATCTCACGATCAATTGCTCTCATCCTTCTGTTGTTTTTTGTTGGTAAGAACCTGCAAATGTTCTGACATGTCAGAATTGAAAAGAAAATCTTGTTTGCTACTACTTAACTTTACCATCGAAAAGACAAAAAATTCAATGAACTCTTTCATTTTTTTTAAAGTAACTCCAGTATTTTCTTTTCAAATTCCATTTGAGCACCTCTAAGCGGAGTTAAACTGCATGTGCCTATAGCACCTATTTTTAGTCAAACGCCACAGACCAATTGCTAGAAACATTATGAGCTTGTGGTATAAAGCTCATAAGACTCATGTATGCAAGTCGAAGTCGAAGGATTTTTTGTTTTTTGTGCAAGAGAAGAACTTACCAATAGCCTGGGATAAAAATTGTCTGAAAAGCCTGTATTAGCCGTTCACCCAACTCCCCTTGCAGCTGGAATATCTTCATCCCCTCTTGAAAATTGCTACCAAATGCTGTTCTCGAGATGACATCTCCGGTAAGATTCTGGAACTCAGGACAGACATCAACCTCACATAATCCTTCGGCGGACATCGAATTCTCCCATCTTGTAATCATTTCTTCGCAGCAGGTAGAAAAAACTGGCAGCATCCTCTGCAAACGGAACAATACTATCAGCCTATGCAAAGAGTATCCTGCATGTTTCGATTCAAAGTGAGAAATTCTCATTGAACAGGTACCTTTATCTTCTCATGGTGAAAGGCAGGATTGAGGATTCTTCGGTGCTTTGCCCATTTCTCGCCTTCATGATTTGCAAGCCCGTTGGCTAGCAGCTTCCCAATACGGGTGCTCCTCTGTTTCCCGAAGTGTCCAAACTTGTTGGACAGAATTTCTCTAACTAACTCCGGGTCTGGAACCATCACCCTTGGCGTTGGCCCAAACCAAGTGAAGGACACTTTCCCTGCATTCGTAAAAGTTTTTTTTGTTAATTTTTTTTGCGAGAAAGATATTTTGTGATATGACAATTGAACCACAAAACCATAACTCTAGGACTAGTAACAAAAAAAATGTTTTCATTAGTCAGTTATATTAAGTAGACTTGTGACATGGGGGTCCCATGTTGACTGACTCTAGCGATGGCTTGGCTTGAGCACATGTTTCTCCATGAAAAGAAGTTCCGACAATTATGAACTGTTGGTCTGCAACCCGGCTTAGTTAATCTCCAAACAAACGCATGTTCGGACGCAAAGTGATGCTGGATCAAAGCGCAAGCACTACTCGTTCTGACGTAACAAAAATGAAGAACTTCTGGATTTCACGACTGAAAAACTTACCGTGCTCCTTGATGGCGTTGGTGAACATGGGCAGCACGCGAGGGGCGATGTCGTGGGAGCCGAGCGGCATGGGCTGCGATCGGGCCTCCGCGTTGAACCGGGCGTTCTCCGGCACGTCGCCGGTGAAGAGGCGGTACCGGGTGCCCCTGATTCCCTGGGCCCGCAGAGCCTGGCCCAGCCGCCGCGGCGTCCACCATGCCCACTCCAGGACCCAGGCGGCGAACCACAGCAGCGCCACGGCCGCCGCGGCTCCGGCGACGCTCCACGGAGAGGCGTCCGCCAGCAGCATCCGGAGTCCTTGAGTTGCCATCACTGGACTGGACTAACTGGAGAGGAAAGCCAGGAGAAGCACGGCCGCTGGTACATTTGTGGACTGTGGTAGGAGTTAAATACATATCGGCTGGCGTGACACGTACTACTAGTATGCTAGTTGATTATTATCCTTTTTAGAATCCAGAGGCGTATGCTACTTCGATGTCACGCAATGAAGCGCTGAGCTGAGCCAGCAGTACCGGTGTGGTCGCACGCTCGTCTGTCGATCAAATCTACAATAATCCGGCCGGTCTCACTCATGCAGTCACGCGTTACGTCACGGGGAGCCCCGGGCCAAGGGAAGCTCGCCTTGGCCTGCAAGTTCTCCGAGGCGATGATCGATGCACATGCGTAAGAGTTTTTGTCCTATGCTCCCGATCGTGTCTTCTCGTCTTCAAGAACTCGTTGGCACGTAAGAGCAACTCCAACGGGCGATCCATTTTGTCCGTTCATGTTCTGTGTGGATAAAAATGAACACCCAACGTAGAAACCTGTTTTCATGTTGCGTTCGTTTTGTGTCCGTTTGGATCCATTTCGAGATTAAATTTGGATCAAATTTGGATCCGTAAGAGCAATTCCAATGGGGCGACCCATTTTATCCGCATGGGTCCGTTTGGGTCGGCGCAGACAAAAATGAAGGCCCAACGCGCCGACCCAAACCCAAATCACGTCCGCTTCGTTTTGGGCCACAAATGCGTCGGCGCGGACGCGAAGCGGACGCCACGCGCGCCTTCTCGGTGTCCGCCGCGTCCCCACCTGGCGGTCATCCAACTACCCAGCGGCCAGTTTGGTCAGCTTAATTTATGATGACCGCCCATCTCGGGCCCACGCGTCAGCGACGACGGCCGTCCTTTTTTAAGCCGACCGTGCGGCGGGGCCGTCCTCATCCGCTTCCAGAAGAGCTCCCGTCCCCATCTCGCTCCCCCGTCGGCGGCAAACCCTAGCCACCCTAGCCAACCCAGATGGGGCTCTTCTCCGGCAAAGGCAAGGGCAAGGCCCCCGCCACCCCTTTTCCCCCTGAGCTCCTTCCGCCGGCGCCAGCTCGCCGGCAGCGGCAGCGCGTCAACGTGCCAGTGCACCAGACGGAGTGGCACTGGCAGAACCGGGTGCCTCTCCCGTACCCCGACGTCACCCTGCCGCACGACTGGCATCTGGTCGGCTAGGGCGCACGCGGAGGAATTGCGGCGCCGGTGGGCGCAGCTGACGCCGGCGCAGCGCAGCGACGCCGCTTACGCCTTCGACTCGCCCAACTGGGCTCGATGGTTCGCCTTCGAGCACGAGGAGGCCAAGCGGCGCGGCGTCCGCGAAGTCGGCCGCAGGTCGCCGCCGACCCCCCTAGTTGTCCGCGACGAGGACCAGGAGGCGGAGGCGGTCTTGGCGGCCGTCCTCCGGGAGAGCGAGGAGGAGAAGCGTCGCAGGGAGGAAGAGGAGAAGGCGGCCTACCAGACAGCCTTGGCGGCCGTCCTCCGGGAGAGCGAGGAGGAGGAGCGTCGCAAGGAGGAAGAGGAGGAGGCGGCGTACCAGGCGGCCATGGCGGAGGCCATGGCCCTCTCCGCGGCGGGCGACTGCGTCGTGCCGCCGGTGGCCCTGCCTTCCCCTGTCAAGGCCGAGCCGGAGCCGACCCCCATAGAGGGCTACAAATGGACCAGTGTCGTGCGCGAGTGGGTCAGCGCTCCGCCGGTCTGGATGGGGGCGACGGCGGAGGAGGAGGCGGAGCACCTTGAGGAATGGCGCCAGCGATGGCTCGATGAGGAGCGCCGCCACGGCGAATACCTCGAGAAGCTCAAGCGCGACGCCGAGGCGCGCCAGGCCCAGGAAGCGGCGGCACAGGCAGCGGCAGCGGCGGCACAGCCCGCGCCCGACATCAACGCCCTCTGGAACACGGCGTTCCCCTGGGCCGGCCCTGCGCCGACGCTCGTCGACCTCACCGGCCCCGACGATGACGACGAGGACGAGGACGCCTAGGGCCATCGTAGTTATGTTTTTTTTTTAATGTTTATGTGGACGCGTGGACTATCGCCGGCCTTCGTGTCCGGCTTTAATGTTTAATTAATGTTTTTTTTATTTTTGAAATGTATGCATTTTATTTTTTTCCCCGCCGTCAAAATGGGTCAGGCCAGCGTTGGACGCACGCGCCGACCCAAATGTGGAAGTGAACGTTGATGTCCGTCGGGCCGACCCAAACAGACCCAAACAGACAAAAAACAGACAAATCCGTCGTCCGTTTGGTCGAGCCGTTGGAGTTGCTCTAACGGACACAAAACGGGCAGCCGCCTTGTCCTATCCGAGCCAGGCCCACCAGTCACCCACCCACCTCCCTTATTTTATTCGCTGTCACACCCCCACCCCGCCTCTCTCCTCCTCTACGCCCGACGCCAGCATGGCTGCGCTCGTTCCGCACGGCGGCCGAGCTGTGGAGCGTGTGAGGCGGACGCGGCGAGCTTGCGCGGACGAACTGCGGGGCGCGCGAGCCGGGGCGAGGCCAAGCGGCGCGACGGACGGCGCGGCGAGGCCAGAGCGGGGCGGGACGGCACGACGCGGTCAGAGCAGGGCAGAGCGAGGCCGAGGCGAACGGGCGAGCCGAGGCGAGGCGAGCGGCATGGCGGGCAGACGCGGCGAGGCGAGGCCGGCAGAGCGGCGTCGCGGGCGGAGCGGCGCGGCCAGGCGGAGTGAGCGGGCACGGCGAGGCGAGGAGGGCGGAGCGGTGCATCCATGCGAGGCGAGCGGGCGCGACGGGCGGAGCGGCGCGGCGGCCGCCGCGTGCGAGCGCAGCCGCAGCCGCATGCTAGCTAGCTAACTAGCTGCTAGCTGCGCGTGCGTGCGCAGCTGCGTGCATGCATACGCCTCGCCGTTGTCGCTCGCGCGCCCAGCTGCCTCCTCTCGCCGCGCCCAGCCGCAACGCGCCGCCATGTTCGTCGTGCCGTGCGTGCGTCCAGCCGCTGCGAATTTCCTTGCATGTTACGTGTTTGACAAAATGTCTGGACAGACATATTAAAAATGGGTCGGCTATCGGTTGGGTACATCAACCGACCCAAATAAAAAAACAGGCAAGTTCGTCCGTTCGGTCGATCCAAACGAACAAAAGGTGGCGTTCGTTTGGGTCGTTACATTGAAGTTCCTCTAACGCAACGGTAAATACATACTCCCTCCGTCCTAAAACAAGTATCTCAACTTTGTCTTGAGATACTTATTTTGAGACGGAGAGAGTATTACTTAAGAAATGCTTAGATACGATATTAGTATTTACAAGTACGTAATAGTATATATGGTTATGCATGGTGCTCTCTTCGGTAGAGCTCTGCGGTGCCGCCACGTGACCGTTGATTTTGTGGAAAGGTCCTTGAGCTTCTCTATAATCGACCCATGCCCCCGCGTTGCCTCGTCAAAGAGGGCCACGACAAATGTTCATTTAACGCCGGGTCGTCGGTTAACTTACACACAGTCGCATGATTTTTTGTGAAAGGATCCTTTAGCTTTTTTTCGCAATTAACCCATACCCCACACGCATGCCGCATCATCGATTTACTGAATGTTTAGTTAAACAACGCATCGTCACAGAGGCAAAATAAGCCACGAAAATGCTGAGTTAATGTCACACACAAAAATGACGTGTCGTCGGTTAACTAAATGTTTAGCTAAACACTGATTTTCATCATTAAGTATGAACATGAGGTAACACTGAATTGAACATACACAAAACACTAAAGCACAACCATTAGCACAACACTAAGCACGACCATTAGATAAACTACCCTTTAGATGCTTCTTCTTCTTCTTCTTCTTCATGTGATGTCGTCGGCGGCATTGCAGCAGCCACAACCCAACTAATTGTCCTCATCGTTGTTAGACAAAAACCTGATGACGCCTTATCTTCCTCATCGCTAGAGGGTCAAGCATCGCATCGATTCGACAATCAAGTGTCGCGCATGACTGTTAGACTCAGCGTGGTAGGACATCCTGTTGGCTTGCTGCGCGTTCGTAGACGCCATCAAGGCCATGCGATGGGCCTCCTCCTCTTGTGCCTGCGACTCACGAAGGATGGCTCCGTCTTGAGTGGTGATGATGGATGCCTGAAATGCGGCAGTTGCGATGGGGTCCTCCAGCTCCAAATGTTGCAGCGCCAGGTGTCGGTGGGTGCTACGGCTTAAGCGCCGAGGCGGGTACGTGTTGTGTGATGGCTTGGTATTTTTCACTTTTATAGAAGATTTTTTATGTGGTTTTCAAGGGGTTCTTAATATTTATCGCGTCTTTCTAATGATATTTTTTTGGAGAAAGAAGAAAACTTATTTTCACTATTGTTTTGCAGGAATACACATATTTGATACAAAATCAATCAATATCCCAACAAATAAAGCCATTTTTAGATATGTAGTGCAACCTTTTAAATACATGATTAATTTCTTTAAATATATGATGATAATTGTTCAAAATATTCTTGCGTCTGCGTATCATTTTTTACAATATGTTTTCCCATTTTAAAAATATTTCTGACATGATAATGAATATGCTTTTCCCCAAAATACAAAAAATGAGAATTAATGGGCCACCCCATAACCGGCCCACGTAAGACCGTTGTAGGTGACCTACTGCGCTTCAAATAGGAGGAACGCGTTCGCCCCGCGAGACCTATATCTCGCTTATAGCGTGATAAAAGCATCGCTCGCCTCATGTGCAGTGCCAGCGGGCCGACCATTAGCATAAGATTCTCTCGCTGAAGGTTAGCTTTTAAAAGGTTCTTTTTATTTAATTTTCACTGTGTTTCTTTGTTTTTTTCTCTTTTCTCCGTCAAAACTTATGTTTTTTTTCATTTCAAATTTGTTGTATTCTCTCGGTTTTCATTGGTTTCCTTCTACTACTTTTTTCTTTGTTATTTCTCCGTTTCACTGATTTTTTTTAATTTTACTCTGGTTTTCTTTGGTTTTTTCCTTTTGTTTTCATTTTTTTTCTATTTCATCGGTTTTCTGTGTTCTTCTTCTTCTTTATGGTTTCTATCAGTTTTTATTTGATTTTATAACTTTCTTAGTTGACTTTTTTTATGTTGTTTGTATCGTTTTCCCTTGGTTACTATGTAGATTCTCATGTACGAAATATTTTTAATACATGTTATTTTAATATATATATCGTTCCTTTTTTTAAAATAATTTTTATATTTACATTTTTCGTATATAAAGAACATTTTTTATACATGTTTAACATTCTTAATACATGATTACTATTTTTAAATACTATGATTAAATTTATTTCAAATACATGTTTGATGTCTTCTTTTTAATTGACATTCTGTAATTTTCATATACATTTAAGATTTTCCTAATACATGATTAGTTTTTTTATAATGTCACACACATTTTTTGTGAAAACGTGAGAAGTCACACACATTTTTTGTGAAAACGCGAGAACATTTTGAAAATGTCACAAACATTTTAGTTTCTATGCTATCTATATTTTTCATATCCATCTGATTTTGTTTTAAATAAATTTATTATTTATATATATTTTATTAAAAAATATTATAATCTCACATACAATTTTTGAAACATTTAGACATTTTCAAAAATTCGTAAACATTCGTATGAGTATGCTATCAAATGTCGTAAAATTGTGTGAACATTTTTTCAATTTCGTGATTCAATATATTTTTATTTTGAAATATATGTATTTTCAATATTTAAGAAAATAAGAATAAAATAAAAAACAGAAAAAAGAACAAAGTAAGAAAACTGGAGGAAAGACGCCCATTCTTGATATATTTGTTGGCCCACATTGCACAGTAGCCCGATCATTTTATGATGATGCTCGGGCCACATTCGATCGCGGCCATCATTTCTCAAAAAAAAAAAAAAAAAACAGTTCGACTTTTTCTCAATAAATAAATAAATTAACAGTTCGACATTGCTGCATCCGATCATCTATGTCTTCGGCTCTTCGCTGTAGCGATCGAACTGGGAGTGGGAGGCTTCCTGATCCCTGAGATCCGCGAGATTCAGGAGCGAGCAGTTGAATTTGTATCTCTTCCGTTTCCCTTATATGTATAGCCCCCTTTCTTTCTTTTTCCCGGTATGCAAATATCTCAGTTACAAACCATTCACGGAGAGAGAGAGGATGGAAACGAATCAATTTAGCAGAACAAAACTGATTAGTACAATAGTGCTAATCAGTTGGGACCCCAGCAGACGACGTGGTACGCCTTGTGCAGCTTCTCCTGCTCCGACCGCTTGGGCCGGCCAGCCCTGCCGACGGCGGCCGCGCTGCCGCTGGCGGGCTGGGAGGAGGAGGAGAGGGACGCCGGGAGGGCGCGGCGGCCGGTGACCACGGCGCGCTGGTAGAGCGAGCGGAGCGCGTAGTCCCAGCGGCACAGCCCCGCCTGGTCCTTGAGCGCCTCCACCGCCGCCATGCTCGTCGCCACAACCAGCGACGCCCCCTTCTTGGCCACCGACGAGCTCATCTCTGTCTCCTGCTTCGGTTGGATCTTGGATGGATCGGTCGGTCGATCTGTCGCGTGCTGAGGCTGCGGGGAACTGAACTTTTGTAAGTTTGATTCTTGTGTGATCTTGGCTGGGATGGGGAGTGGCGAGACGTTTTATATACGCGCGAGTGGAGATCCGGTGGGCAGCGAAGAGAGGCAGGGGAAACAGTGAATGTATCCGGTGCACCCACACTTGTGGTGCTACCGGTGCACCGGATGCCATAGAACATCTTAAATAATCTGAAAGAAAATCTAGCACATTAGCACAACATCAATGTACGACGTCACAAAATTTCGTATCAAAATTTGAAACATTTTTTAAGATACAAAAATGAAAAATTTGACATTAGTGTGACAATGGGCCAAATCTAAAGCCCAAGTTATGTTATGTACTATTCTGTGTTGAATTTATCATTTTTGTTTTTCAATTTACGTTTCGATTTTTAACTTGAAATTTTTTCACAACCTACATTGATGTTGTGTGAATGTGCTAAATTATTTTCAGAATTTTTTGAACATTTTAAAAGCGTAACATGAGTTCGGTGCACCAGATATTTCCCCAGGGGAAACAGGGGGCTCCGGTCGATGGTTTCGGGCGAGTAGTCCACACCAGTGTTCCCAAAAACCAGGGGTTGGGCTGGACTAGTCGGTGGGTGGTTCTCTTTGTTGACACTCGACAAAGTGAGGTGGAGTAGTGATTTATTTATTTATTTATTTGTATGAGGTGGGCTGTGATGTTGATGTACCGGTACGACCGCTGGTGACGTCTACTAAGAATTCGCAATCACGCGGCAGATACGGGGAGTCAGCAAATGGGAAATGAGAAACAGGTTGATCGATTCACTCCACCGCCTGGCCGGCGGCGTAAACCGATCGAGCCGGCGGCGAGGGCGCGTGGTTTTCGCTCGTGTACAAAGTTGGCAGAGAACCTTTCGGTGATGCGAATATGCCAGTGGTACATCACTTACAAACAGTTGCACACCACCGCGGGAGAAAGAATCAAAGAAATGTGGCACACGCCTTCCTCGGTGCAGCCGACGGACTCCGCGTAAACAGGTCACAGGCCATCCCTCAAAAAAAAAAAAAAAAAAAAAAACAGGTCACAGGCCAGGTGCACCGGCTCGCGCCGCACCCGCTGGTTTCCCGGCATCCCGCTTGGCGCCGTTCCTTGGTTCGGGCCACCCGCTGTGTGGTTCTCGTCGTTTGCAGCCCGGACGCGCGAGCCGAAACCGTGGACGCTCGACGCCTCACCGGACGGGTCCGGCACGTTCCAAGACGTCGGCGTCTTCTTCACTTCACCTCGACGCGAAACCAGCTGAAAAATGCCCCGTCACGACGCACCTTCTCACTCTACGAGCACCCACAGCTTTCGGCCGAGAGAAATAACAAGTCAGTGCTGCGTGCTCTATCTATAAATAAACGGCGTCGATGTTTTCAAGAGAAACAGAGCTTGAGTGCCCCCATTAAGCTACACTTCTACCTCAGGAGGCCAGGCGGCCGGCATGTGCGACGGGCGGGGCTGCGAGCGGGAGTCCGCCGTCCGCGCCTCGCTGCACCCGGGCGAGCGGCAGGCGGCGTCCGCGGCCGGCGGGCTCGGGCGGGGCCGGCAATGCGCGACGACGGGAACTGCAGAGGCTCAGGCTGATCAGACGGTGGTGACGGCAAGGGCTGGCTCGTGGAAGGCGGAGCCGGTGGAGCGGGAGGAGACGCGCCGGGCGACGGGAGCACGAGGGGCCGTCTCGGTCCCGTGCAGTTTTAGCTGCTGGCTGTCTGATCTTCTTATGTGCACGGGTAAAGCCTACGGACTGGGTCCGTCTATGTGAGATTCACGGGTAAAACCTCTGTTTTACACATTATACATAAACAAAATGTCTCCTTGGTACCCATTTCCTTTCAATTGACATCTAGTGTTCCCTTCTGTACAAAAACAATTTATTTGCGGTGATTCTAATTAGTGGGTTAATTGGATATTTGGGCTTGTCAATTGAGCTGAATTTATTGGATAATCCAATTTATAACTTCGAATAATCTGTAAAAGATATCAGATACTCCATCTGTCCATGAATATGAATAAGTGTACGTATAAAATTTTTAGGACAGATTATGAAGTGGAGTTAAAAATGCATTGGAAAGATGCAAGCGACCATCTCTCTTCTCTTTAATTACCCAACCACCAATGAGCTAAGTGTAGAAATTACGAAGACTATGCATAGAATGTTATTGGTCTTGATTATCGTATGATAAGAGAGAAGTATTTTTTCTACTTTAAAGTACATTGAGAAGACAGAAGTATACTCTTTTGTGGATAGATTGTAAAGCCAAACGTACACTTATTCACGGACGAATGGAGTAGTCCACATCTGCCGGATATTAGGCTGGTCATAGTGAGAGTAATATAGGTAGTAACATACATGCCACATAAGCAAAAAAGATGATGTGACGACTAATTAATAAGGAGAGAGACAAATAGAGTACTCAATCTCAGTTTATAAGTCTTGCACGTATACCTAGGTCGTCGATTTAACCAACTCTTTTAATAAGAGGCTTATATTACAAACAATATATCATTAGAAACTTTAGATGTTCTATTTTCTAATGATACAACTTTTGTGTTAAATAATTTATTTTATATACTCCCTCCGTCACAGTTTAGAAGGCATGCACGTATACCTAGGTCGTCAATTTGACTTATATAAAATATATTGTTTAACATAAAAATTATATCATTAGAAAATAGAACATCTAAAGTTTTTAATGATATATTTTTTGTAATATATGCTTCTTATTAAGTTGGTCAAATTGATGACCTAGGTACACATGCATGCCTTCTAAACTGTGACGGAGGGAGTAAATCGAATTGATAACCTAGATACACGTGCAAGACTTATAAACTGACATGGTAATATGTTATCATCACATAGCGCTTCCCAATGCAAAATGAGTCTACAAAGTAATAAATAAGCTCTCTATGTTATCACAATTATGACACCACCTACTATGAAGATAGTGACATAGACTAGTAATATATGCATGTTACTAGTCTAAATTACTCCTCACTATGACTCGCCTTACAGATACCATATCTGCTATCATATTCATTGGATATTTGGTTGATCAAAATCCGTATTTGCATCCATATCTGACATATTATTGCAAGAATGTGGATTCAACACGAAAATTATCGGTAGTATTTACATTCCTTGCTTGGTGACTCGGGTTGGAATCACGCTGGGCATAAAACCCGATACCCGAACCCCGAACCCGAACCCGAATAGCCCGAACCCGAGAAACCCGAGCACTAATTCGGGTAGCAGTTTGGAAAACCCGAATTTTATTTAGCAAATTCGGGTTACTACTCCCGGTACCCGAACTGCCTGAACTACCCGAACAAAAATAGGCATCCCATGAAATAACCGCGGCCCAGCCCAACAGATCTCTATTCCAACAAGGCAGAGAGCACCAAGGCCCAAGCCTGCAAGCCAGGTAACACTAGTCCCGACTCGATCCTCATCCGCATCCAATTGACGTCCTAACCTAGCAGCCGCCGCCGTCCCTAACCTGGTCGCTGCCAGTGCCCGACGCCGCCTTGACCTAGCAGCCACCGTCGCCCCCTGATTGACTGTCGCCCCGATGCTCCTAAGTCGTCACTAGCCCACTATGCGGCACTGCATCGTGTGGTCGCGCTCGCGCCTAGCACCTCCAATGCGAGCCGCTGCCGCCCCGCCTGGCCATCGCGCCGCACCACCTGGCCGCCGCGCCGCCTGCTCGGCTGGTCGCTGCCACGACCGATGAGGGCACAAGAGGCCGACGTTCCCAACGCGGCGACACCTCCCTGGACCATGGCTCCCTCCTTCTTCTTCCCCACTTCCTAACTCGAATGACAATCGTCGGTGATATACTTCGGGTAATTCGGGATTACCCGAATTGTCGGGTATTGAAAATTTCAGGCAAATTTCGGATGTCATCTCTAGAAACCCGAATTTGGTATTACCCGAATTACCCGACCCGAATTTCCGGGTAAACCCGAACGCCCAGCGTGTTGGATGGTCGGTTTACATCCTTTGTCCATGCATATGGTCAAATGTGTCCGTGAACATTTGATGCATTCATTTAATGATCAAACATGGGAATTGCCCTAATCACACCTAGGCAAGTAATGCCAGGCGTCCCTATGCCTTTCTTATAACGAGACGTAGCGAAGCTTCTCGTCAAGCCGATCGCTAGATGTGCTGACCCAGGCGCGTGGTAGGATACATCCACATTTTTGTATTTTTTTTTACATTTTTATCCAAATATTATGAGTAAGTACATTACAAAACAAACTTTACATAAAAATTGAAAATATATATGAATCAAGCATTTGAAAAAGTTAAATGTGCATAGAAATACGGTGACCATGTATGAAGACATGTTAAACTTGTATTTGAAAAATGTTAGTCATAAATGTGTATAAAAATCTGATCATGTATTAATAAGATGTTAAATTTGTATTTGAATTTTTTAATCAAGCATTTGAAACATGTTAAGTATGTATAAATAATGATGACCATGTATTCAAAATATTCAAACTTGTCTTTGAAATATGTTAATCAGGTATTTGTTAAATGTTAAATGTGTATAAAAAATGTTGTCCATGCATTCAAAAAATGGTAATCTTGTATTTCAAAAATATTAATCTAGTATTTAAAAAACATGAAATTTTTATAGAAAAAAATATGGACCATGTACTAAAAGAATGTTAATTTGCATTTGATTTTTTTAAACGTGTATTAGATACATACAAAAATTTGTATAAAAATCGGTGAAAATCAAGAGAAAGCAAAGCAAATGTGTATTTCAAAACTATTAATCTAGATATATACTAGAAGAAGAAGAAGAGGAAGCAAGATGCCATGAACCCCTTCAAGAAGAAGAAGAAGAAGAATGAGGAGGAGGAGAAGAAGAAAGAGGAAGCAAGATGCCATGGACCCCTCCAAGAAGAAGAAGAAGAAGAAGAAGAAGAAGAAGAAGTGAGATGGCCAGGGAAAATAGCTTTGCGTGCTCAAGAAAAAGAAAACTCGTGTGCACGTCAATCTGAATGTGATGTGCAGTACCGTTTAATCCGTGAGGATGACCGTTGAAATTTGGTGAGAGCTGATCATCAGATCAGCTGCTGCACTCCACAAACTTCTCTTAACTGATCGGAGATTGGTAAGGTTGATTTCGTCAGAACAATGCCATTTTTTCGTAGTATTTGCGTTAGCACTTTGCAGCTCTTCCCTCAAATCATGGAACCTAGTACTCCCTCCGAGTTGAGTCATTTAATTTGAGACGGAGAGAGTACATGCCAAATCTTGCAAATACAATACTATCGCAATTTACACACCCGTCCTCAAGGGAGAGAGAGAAAAATGGAGAAGGTGGAACCGGATTCAGCAGAACAAAAATGGATCCTCTAGTGCTACTAATCAGTTGGGCCCCCAGCAGACAATGTGATACGCCTTGTGCAGCTCACGGCATGGGCCGGGAAGCCTGACGACGGCGCTCACGGCATGGGAGGAGGAGGTGGAGGAGAGGAACGCCGAGACGGCGCGTCGGCCGGTGACCACGGCGTGCTGGTATAGAACTACGTCGATGACTTCAAGAGAAACAGAGCGCGAGTGCCAGGCCGGCATGCATCAGCGCGTCGGTGTCAGGCCAGCATGTGCGACGGACGGAGCTGCAAGTGGGAGTCCGCCGTCCGCGCGTCGCTGCGCCTGCGCGGCACCCAGCCAGAGTGCCAGACCGGCGGCAGGCTGCGTCCGCAGTGGCGCTCGAGCGAGACCGGCACTGGGCGACGACGGAGGCTGTAGAGGCTGACGCTGACCAGATGATGGTGGCGAGGACGAACTCTGACGTGCCGAGTGTGAAAATAGGTACGGGGAAGCAATAGCAAGACGGAAGTGGGAGAGCTAGGGACCGGGCAAAATTCACTGTTTTGACCATTTTCGCTAACTTTAACCCGATCTGATCCTGCTTATGAAATTTTTTCGGATCTGACCCTTTTTCCTACCGCCACCCGCTGTGGCGGTAGGCATACATACCCTACCGCCAAAGGCAGTGGCGGTAGGGATTGGGTCGACACAGGTGGCATCGGGTTAGCAGAGTCAAATGGGAGTCAAACGAACCCTACTGCCATTGTCTCTGGCGGTAGGGTGTGTATGCCTACCGCCACAGCGGGTGGCGGTAGGAAAAAGGGTCAGATTCGAAAAAATTCACAAGTAGGGTCAGATCGGGCTAAAGTTAGCGAAAAGGGTCAAAACCGTGAATTTGTCCTAGGGACGGGACAGTTTGGTTCGTGTTGTGATTAATTATCACATATATTATTAGAGCATCTCCAATAAATGATGTATATTTTGATGGTCCAAACCGGTGATATAAAAATTTGGAACACCAAAAAGTGTTTTTTACATCTTCGAAAAAGGCTCAACTCCAACAGATGGTCCAAAACAGAGATGTAAAAGAGCAACTCCAACAGACGGTCCAAAACAATGATGTAAAAACCGGCCGCCGGTCGTACGACCGCGGTTTTGCATTGAAATATCACTTAAAATTTCAAATAAAGTGTATCATCATCATCATAGCTTAAAATCCCTAACAAAAGTGCATCGTCATCATCATAGTTTCAAATCCCTCTACCAACAATGCATCGTCCCAATCAAAGTTTTTCGCCCTACAAATTAAAATGCACATGAGTATCATTCATGCGGGTCATCAACACCACCGGCGTTGTGAACCGTGGTACGATCATCATCATCACCGGCTTCTTTGTCGACGTTGTGAAGCGGTGAAGTCTCGTTGGGAGCACCACCGGAAGCACCTGCATTGCCTCCCATGCCGGTCATGTTGCCGACGAAGCCACCTCCAACGCCACTCATGTTACCGTCATAGCACCTCCGAAGCCACCCATCATGTTGCCGCCAAAGCCACCTCCCATGCCACCAAGGCCACCTTCCATGTTGCCACCGAAGCCACCTCCCATGTTTCCACCAAATGCACCATTCATGGCACCTCCCATCATGTTCATGTAGCCACCCATGGCACCTCCCATGCCTCCTCCCATCATCATTTGCCTCATGAGCATTTGCTTCTTCATGAGCATTTCATCGCGACAAAGTTCAACATAGGCCTTTGCCTTGGGATCAAGAGTAGATGTGTCCATGAACATAAACTTGAGTGCCTTCTCCTCCACCATCTTCATCTCCTCGGTCGCGGCCTTTTTCTCCTCTAGGTTCACCTTCCTCTCCTCGGCCGCCGCCCTCTTCTCCTCGGACGCTGCCCTCCGTCGCTCGGCCTCACTCCTCTCCTCTATTTCCTTGAGCTTCAACATTCTTTTTTCTTCGGCATACTCTTTCCTCGCCATGACAATGGCATCAAATCCTTCCTTGAGATCATTGTCTCCGGCCTTGGTTCCCTTCACTTTCTTGTTTCCATCGGGCCTATAAGATTTTGCCGCGGAGTGAGGAGTGGAGCTCCTTGTCTCCTCATTGGCGACATCTTCTTCATCCTCAATCACAACACTTTTCTTCTTCGAAGCATCAAAAGTCTATCTAGTTTTTCACTTCTCCTCATTCTTGAGCTCTTTATAGCAATGATGAAAAGTGAAAGCTTTTCCTTTCTTCTTCTTCTTCTTCTTCTCGCCTTTCATGTTCCTCTCTCGAAACAATCCTTGCGCAATCATTTTCTACAATAAAACAACCAACATGTCATCATCAAAATGTGGAACAATCCAATATTTGAGAAAGCACGCACGAAGAGGAAATATTTACCAAGTCACTATCACCGCAACCACTTGGGTTCATGCGAGCAACATTTGACAAGCAACCGAACCACTTTTGGCATTCGGCATTGATGGTGGACCAACGTTGGCTAAGAGAGTCGCTCGAACGGAAGTGACCACTTGTGTTGCGCTCATCGAAGTAATCCTTGATGCGTTGCCAATAGGTGTTTATCGTTTGGTCGCTTCCAACGGATGCATCTTGAGAGACTTTCTTCCATGCGGTGCATATCAACACATCCTCCACATTGGTATAATTTCCACTTCTTCCCTTCGCAACAAAGCCCTCATCGTCCATGTCAAGATTGTCATCACCATATTGGGTTTCATATTCTTGTGACACATACTCGGGCGACACATAATCATCATTTGCCACATTTGTCGCATGCAAGAAAGCTTCATCATCAAGACTACAATTGAACGTACAAACATTCAACATCACATTCAATTTGAAACAACAAACGAGAGCACAAAAGATTTTTTTTTACCTTTGCGACATATCATCGAACATGTTGGAGGCGGTGGCCGTCGGCGTGGCCACATCTTCCTCCACGGCTGGCGGTGGTGACGGCGGAGGTCGAGGAACAACTCCTTGGCTGCTGGAGGTCGAGGAACGGCTCCGTGGCTACGAGTCGTCGGCCCGAGCCGCCGCGGCTGGCTTCGACATTTTGGCCGGCCGAGCCGCACTTTTGGTCGCGTTGCGGCCGCGATTCGCTGGTCGTTTGCCTCCGCCTCGTGCCTTCGTCGCCTTCGTCGGAACCGCCGGCGCGGTGGCGACCGGCCGGGGCGGCGCGAATCCGGGCCGGCGGGCGGGAGGCGCCGGCATGGAGGCGGTTGCGGATGGCGAGTTCGCCGCGGCGGCGACGTGGGTCAGCCCATCGGCTACGGCGGCGGCGGACGGCGGGGGGGGGGGGGGGGGGGGGGGCGGACGGGCGCGAGCGGGAAGGGGAATGAACAGGCGGTTGGGTGTTTCGCTGGCGGCCTCGGTTTTGGACCAGATGTATCTGGTGATGCAAATTTGCATCACCAAGTGTTGCATTTTACATCTCTGGGAGGCGGTGCTTCAATTTTTTTTTACATATGGACCATCTGTTGGAGCAACGTTTTTTACTCTCGAAGCTCCAAAAGTTGGTTATTTTTACATATGGACCATCTATTGAAGATGCTCTTTAAGAGGGAAAATCTCCTCTTGTCTAACCATTGTACCGTAGCAACCGACACGTCTCTCCTTTCTCAATTGTCGTGACTTCTCGTCTCCTTTCTCAATTGTCGTGACTTCTCGCCCATGACGGTTCATGTAAAGACGCCTTTTGCTTGCCTCTGTTGTACTCATATAAATAGCTACTCACTCAATACAAAGATCTGTTGATCATTTTTCACTCAAAACACGTTATCAGCATGCTCTGCCGAGAGCGCAGAAAGGCCTCGCCGACGGTGAGATGCCTGACCTTGCTTCTTTCTTCCTCCGCCTCATCCGTGAGGACGGCCGCCGTCGCCGTATCGTAGCCCGTGGCCATCATGGGGTAGACGGGCGCCGTCGACTTCGCCGTGCAGTGCACCGACTCCGTCGCTTTGGACGCCGAGGCGCTGGACTTGGCCACCGAGTCGCTGGACGCGGACCTCGACGTGGCATCCGCGTCTCTGGACGCGGCCATCGCGCCGCTGTTCGCGGTGGCCACGCATCGACGGTGGCCGGCCCCAGCGCGCCTCCACCTCCAGCGTCGGCTGACGAGCCCGGCTTCTTCGTCTTCGTGCCGTTCCCGAACACCGCTGCAGTGACGACGCAAGGCATCGGTCCAACGCTGGTGGCGCCGCCTGGAGACGAGGATGCCGGCCCGAGTTGTGTCGCCGTTGAGCCTTTGCGCGTTGCCGACGCCGTCCCGGGCGAGGCACCGCCGTCCCCGCGCACGGCCGCCCGACCAAGCCTCCTGGATTCCGCGGGCATGGAGGGACGCCGCCGTATCTTCGACCGCGCCATCGCCGCCATCAACCGCCGCCCAAGCCGCCACTCCGGCTTCTCCTTCGCTTCCGTCTACATCTCCTCTTCGGAAGAAGAAGGAGGCACGCCGGCGAGCCCCCCATGAGCAGTGCGGCAAGGGAGTGGGAGTGGCGGCGCCAGGCGTCTGGTCGGGAGGGGATTGGGATCCCCCGATCCCTAACCGCTCGCCAGATTTTTTTTTTTGAGGGCTAAAAACTGCTATATTAAAACTCAACAGTCATGGGAATACAAATTATGTCTGGGGTTCCCGTTAGCCAAAGATGGCGTCCCGGGCCTAAAGTGGTAGCAGCTTTCGCAAGCACATGCGCTTCGAAATTATGATCACGTCTCTCATGGATGACTTCAGATTCTGGGAACATTTGAAGCTTCATCTTGATCTCTTCGACTATAACTTTACTTGGACCTAGAAAAGGATCTCCAATGTGATTGACAGTAGCCATACAGTCCGTGCTGATCTGGACTTTCTGCAAGTTGAGATCGAGGGCCAACGAGAGACCCTCATTGCAGGCCATCGCCTCCAGTGTTTCTGGTTGCAGGATGTCCACCACCATCGCTGATGCTCCCATAAAGAGGCCTGTGTAGTCACGGCAAACATCAGCCACTGCTCCCCACTCGGCATTCCGAGAAATCGCAGCATCAACATTCGCCTTCGCCTAACCGCTCGCCAGATAAGGCTGGCTCACCGCCCCATCTCCTTTTGGGTCGTGGGCCTGGCCCAGATCGCCTCTGGCCACGGGCCAATTTCCTAGATTTTTTTTTCTGGATTGTCTCCTGTTTTATTTCTTCTAATAGTAATTTTAGCAGTAATCCACACTGTTTTAGTACTGTTTAGCCTATGTAGATGTTGTGATTTACATTTTAGTCCTGTATTTAGATTTACTCTATTTAGGACTTGTGTAAATATTCGTAGGTGTGTATTTACATTATGTATGGTATAATAATGTGAATAAAGTACTAGAAACGACATGTTCAATGTGTTTACCACATAGCAATTTTCTAGAACATGTTTCAACGATTGAGATTAATTTCTCTCGGACAACAAAATTTGCAAATTTTTGATACACGCATCCCTCACTATATTTGGAATCACAAGGTATAAGATGGATCTACTGCTCAATTACAGACTATCCACTCTTACTGCGAGGTCTACGTTTTGTCAATTTCGACAAACGATTACCTTCAATGTTATTACAGACTATCCACTCTTACTGCGAGGTCTACGTTTTGTCAATCTCGACAAACGATTACCTTCAATGTGCACTTCCTTATATTTAAATCGATAACATACAGAAGGTAATAGAAGCATGTGCATCTACTGACATTGTCAGATTTATGTGCCTATTACTGTGAGATCCATGCAATCTTCAACGTGTTATGTTCAATCAATTGAGGTCGACATCATTCAAGTTCTTCACTCGAGTATCAAAATTTGCACATGATTACGACACAACCATGACGGTTTTTAATTTACTCTTCGTAAACTGATTATCTCTGGTTCATCCATGTAGGTAAACGATGACCGCAAAAGAATTTGAGGAGCTTGCCCTCAATGGCAACAACTACCCTACATGGGCCATGGACATCAGGATCGGTCTTGCGTCCCGTGGGATAGCGCGTGCAATCCAGGATCCAGAGATTGCTCTACCGGCCGAAGCCACGCCGCCGACTGAACAACAAAATTATGCAGCTTTATACATCATAAGGCACCATATTCATCCAGATCTAAAGTCTGAGTACTTAGAGGAGGAATCTCCCAGTACTTTGTTCCTAGCTCTCAAAACGAGATATGAACAGCAGAAGTCAGTCGTCCTGCTAGAAGCAGTTCATGATTGGACTCACCTTCGTCTTCAGGATTTCAAATCCATCAGTGAGTACAACCACAAGGTTCATAAGATAAGTTCCAAAGTACGCTTTTGTGGGAAGGAACCTACTGATGCGGAGAAGATAGAGAAAACTTTATCTACTATGCTCGCTTCAGACAAGATCCTCCAGCAGCAATACCATGCTCGCAACTATACTATCTATTTCGAGCTTATTCATATGTTACTTCAGGCTGAAAAGCATGATGAGCTACTCATTAAGAATGGCTCTCAACGCCCAATTGGGGCACAACCTTTACCTGAAGTTCATATGAATGTCACGAATAGACAAAAGTTTGATGGTGCCTTTAGGGGAAATCAATCAAATTTCCAGAACAAGCGAAAGCGCAATAGGAACAAGAGATCTAGGAACTCAGACAAGGGAAAAGGCACCGCAAAGCCCAAGCATGATAAATCTCAGCTTTGCAACAAGTGTGGCTGCTACACGCACCCCACCGACAAGTGCAAGATCCCAAAGCATCTGATTATGTTGTACCAGCAATCTTAGGGACGCAGAGCACCTCAAGGGAAGAGGTTCGAAGCCAACTTCAACCTTCATACAAACAGCGCCAATGGAGCCGGTAGTTCGCATGATGTTCCTTCTGGACCGAGCAACACCATTGCGTTCCATCAGCGAGAGGACCTTGCTGACACGGAGAACATGATGATTGAGTATACCTCAAACGACGTGTTTGGAGACTTCGACTAGTCCCATAATCTCCTTAGTGATCTATTTAGCCATGTCCATTTGTGATGTTGTAATAAGAACATAAGTATTGTTGTTGTCTTTATATTGTATCATCACATTTGATATAATAAGATTGTAATTGTACCAACATATTTGATATAAATAAGATTGTATTCTATATACTTACATGAGATTTTCTTATTGAAAGTTCTTTGCCTTATATATAGTTATCTACGGTGACAATCCGATGGAAGAGGAATTATGCCTTGTGGACAGTGCAACCACAAACTCAATACTGAGGGAGATGAAATACTTCCAAACTCTGAAAAAGATGAATGGAGATATTCTAACTATCGCTGGACAAGATACGGTAATCGTTGGCACTGGACGTGCCATATTTACCCTCCCAGGTGGTACACAAGTGACAATTGAGGATGCTTTGTTGTATCCCGATTCATCACGTACTCTAATCAGTTATAGAGATATCTGTAAAAATGGCTTTCACATTGAAACCCACGAAGACAACAAAGAGGAGTATCTACTCTTCACGAAAAATCACAGATATGGCAAGCAGGTACATGAAAAAATTCCTTCTCTATCGTCTGGTTTGTACTACACGTACATCAAACCCGTAGAACATGTTGCATATAAAGTAATTTTTCAAAATGTTGATGCATTTGAAACCTGGCATGATCGCCTAGGCCATCCCGGAATGGGGATGATGAGAAAAATTACTAGCAATTCCATTGGTCATCATTTACTTGAGTCAAAATTTCCTCAATCTTCAGACTTTGTGTGCACATCTTGTGCCACGGGAAAGCTAATTTTGAGGCCCTCTCACCTCAAAATACAAGCTGAACCACTTCAGTTTCTTGAACGCATTCAAGGAGACATTTGTGGTCCCATCGAACCACTATCTGGACCTTTCCAGTATTTCATGGTTCTAATTGATGCATCTACACGATGGTCACATGTGTGCCTTCTATCCACACGAAACCATGCATTTGCTAAGATAGTGAGGCAAGTCATTAAGTTACAAGCCCATTATCCGGAAAGTCGAATTAAGACAATTCGCATGGACAATGCTGCAGAATTCTCCTCACGTGCTTTCAATGATTATTGCATGGCCCCAGGGATTGAAGTTCAACACTCTGTTCCATATGTTCATACACAAAATGGTTTGGCTGAATCATTGATTAAGCGGATCAAACTCATTGCGAGACCTTTATTAATGAATTGTAACTTGCCAACCTCTTGTTGGGGTCATGCGGTTCTACATGCTGCTGACTTGATACAATTGAGACCTACTGCATATCACAGTACTTCCCCTCTGCAATTGGTACGTGGAAATCCTCCTAGCATTTCCCATCTGCGTAAGTTCGGATGTGCTGTATACATCCCGATCTCACCACCACAGTGGACATCCATGGGCCCACATAGGAAACTGGGGATCTATGTGGGGTACAAATCACCGTCGATTATTAAGTACCTAGAACCCCTTACCGGGGACTTGTTCACAGCCCGTCACGCTGATTGTATATTTGATGAGGAACACTTTCCGGCATTAGGGGGAGATTTCAAGTACCAGAAAGAATGCCCAGAAATTGATTGGAATGCTCAAGCCATTTCGTCCTCTGATCCACGTACTCAAGAGACTGAACTACAAGTTTAGAAAATCATTAATTTGCAACATCTTGCAAATAATCTGCCAGATTCATTTACTGATCTAAAAGGTGTTACAAAGTCCTTAAATCCGGCT
Source organism: Elymus sibiricus (assembly GCA_039707655.1). Classification (NCBI taxonomy): domain Eukaryota; kingdom Viridiplantae; phylum Streptophyta; class Magnoliopsida; order Poales; family Poaceae; genus Elymus; species Elymus sibiricus. The sequence goes on from CM077675.1 coordinate 434,288,291, forward strand.
AGAAATGCGCCTGAAAGAGTGGAGGTACCATAAAAACCACTCAACTCCTTGTCCCTAAAAAGAGGGGGAGTAGTACGTCCTTTGACCTGGAACAAGCTTCCAACAAGCAACAAAGGAAATCGAGGAGAAAAACCTCGGAGTCAGTAAATGCAAGTCAACTCAACGTTGACAAACACCTTATGGGTAGTATACACCCAGTGGAAGGGCAACCTCCAAAACCCAGCTTCAGTTTGTACACACTCACTGGGCCATCGGAACACCCAGACTCACGCGTATTGGGAAATCACGAAGAGTCGCTAGGGGTGCAAGAAATTTCCATCAACTATATCGATTCTGGAGAATCTTTCGATCGTAAGTCTACGACTGTCAACATTTATTTTGCTGAAAAAATTGCAGATACCCTTCTAACTGATCATGATCCAAAGACTATCGTTGAGTACCAAAAGCGCTCTGACTGGCCTAAATGGAAGGATGCAATACAAGCAGAAATTGCCTCGCTTAACAAAAGAAAGGTATTCACTGAAGCAATACCGACACCTCCCAATGTTTTTCCTGTCGGATACAAATGGGTTTTTCTCCGGAAACGGAATGAGAACAATGAGGTGGTGAGATACAAAGCAAGGCTCATAGCACAAGGGTTCACGCAGAGACCCAGCATTGATTTCAATGAGACATATTCTCCTGTAATGAGTGGAACCACTTTCCGATACCTTATATCTTTGGCAGTGCAAAATCGTCTATCTATGCAGTTGATGGATGTCGTGACCGCATATCTTTACGGGTCATTAGATTTGGACATGTATATGAAGGTTCCTGACGGAATCTCTATCCCGAATTCAAGCGCAAAACGCAACATGTATTGTGTAAAACTGAATAAGTCATTATATGGCTTAAGGTAGTCGGGACGGATGTGGTACAACCGACTCAGTGAGTTCCTTCTACAGAAAGGTTACTCCAATAGTAGTGATTGCCCATGTGTATTTATCAAAAAGTCATCTACAAGATTTTGCATAATTTCAGTGTACGTCGATGACCTGAACATCATGGGCAACACACAAGACATTGATGAAGCATGCAATCACCTAAAGATGGAATTTGAGATGAAGGATTTGGGTAAAACAAAATTTTGCTTAGGTATTCAACTTGAGCACCTTCCCTCAGGAATCATGGTACATCAAGCTGCCTATATCCAGAAAATATTGGAGAAATTCAATATGGACAAATCCTACCCATCTAAAACTCCCATGGCGGTTTGCTCTCTAGACGTAGAGAAAGATCCGTTCAGGCCAAGTGATGATGGAGAAGAAATATTGGGACCCAAGGTTCCATATCTCAGTAACGTTGGAGCGCTCATGTATCTTGCAAATTGCACGAGACCTGATCTCGCATTTGCAGTGAATCTACTAGCTAGACATAGTGTAGCTCCCAGCAAACGCCATTGGTATGGAGTAAAGAATATCTTTCGATATCTCCAAGGCACAAAGGATCTTGGCCTATTTTTTCAGTTCCAGAGAAATCAGGACTCTGATATGATTGGATACGCTGATGCTGGCTATTTATCTGATCCCCATAATGCTAGATTGCAGTCCGGCTTTGTGTTCCTACATGGTGGAACCGCCATATCATGGAAGTCTTCAAAACAGACTCTGGTGGCAACATCTATCAATCATTCTGAAATAATCTCATTATTTGAGGCATCACATGAATGTGTATGGCATCGCAGAATGATAAACCACATACAACAGTCATGTGGAATTGGTTCTATTGAATCACCTACCATTATCTACGAAGATAATGCGGCTTGTGTTGCACATATGCAAACAAGATATATCAAGAGTAATATCACTAAGCATATTTCTCCTAAATGGTTTTTCCCCCATGCTCTTCAGAAAAGTGGAGAAATAAACATCTTGCAAGTTAAATCATGTGAAAACCTTGCTGATTTATTTACCAAGTCTCTACCAAATTCTACATTTCAGAAATATGTTCATGGAATTGGTATGCGATGACTTCGGCACTTGCAAGTTTCAGGGGGAGTATCTCCCTCAACTATTCTTGTTTAAAACGTCATATTGTACTCTTCCTTTTTGTGAGTTTATGTTTCAGATTTTCATCAAGAATTTCAACGAAGAGATTTTGGAAGAGAATCCTTTCGAGATGTACCATGGACAATCTTGGAGATGATGATTCTACCTGGACAAGCGTGTGAAGATTATACATAGACAAGTGTAGATTAGGGGGAGTGTTGTGATTAATTAGCACATATATTATTAAGAGGGAAAATCTCCTCTTGTCTAACCATTGTACCATAGCAACCGACGCGTCTATAGCAACCGACGCGTCTCTCCTTTCTCAACTGTCGTGACTTCTCGCCCATGACAGTTCATGTAAAGACGCCTTTTGCTTGCGTCTGTTGTACTCATATAAATAGCTACTCAATCAATACAAACATCACTTGATCATCTTTCACTCAAAAGAGTTCGCTTTCACAAAAACCAGCCAGAGCAAGGCACGAATCTCATGCGATCAATTTTGGAGGCCTGAGGCTGAGATCTGTGCCTGGCAAAGGAGCTGCCTGATAGGCCTCCATCCAAACAGTAATGGTAGGACGACGGAAGGGCAATTTAATTACTTTGCTAGTTAATTTATTTTCTCGGTTAAACTTTATGTGAATTTTTATTTTGTGTTGAACTTTATGTGAAATTTACTTCGCTCGTTATCTATGGTATCCATGACCCGACAACGTTACAGACAATCGCTTGCAAGGAGGCCTGATCATTGGCGGAAGACCTACTACTGTAGAATTTCATGGTGGCTTTAGACTCCAAGCAAATAGTGGGTGACATTCTTAATGACAATCAAGCGACATATGGTACTATCATTAGCGAGATTCATCAGCGAGCATCTATGTTAAATTGTAATTTTACTTTTGAAGGTCAAGAGTCCAACAAAGACGCTATAGTCTAGTAAAGTTTTCGCATTCATTAGGTCAGGGATGCCATGTGTGGCTAGGTCAACCCCATGATCCGAGATGTATCCCACATTATATGGCTTATGATTAATAAAACCTGGCTTTATCCCCCAAGAAAGTGTCAAACCAGATTTATGTGTTTTGGCCATTGTAAGTGATCACAAAGAAGGTTTTTTGTAGGCAGGGCACGTGGCCGTTTATAGTCTTAGGAACATGCTACTTTCCTGTTTCCCGAGCCACGTTCGGCTGTTGGGTCAGAATTTCACGCGAGACGTACACGGGACCGGTGGGACAACGACGACGTTGCCTCTGAGGGCAATGGTTTTCCGAAGGCAACATCCAAGGGAGACCATTGTCTAGTCGTTCTCATGCACGGAACATGCTACTTTCCTGTTTCCCGAGCCACGTTTGGCTGTTCGGTCAAAATTTCACGCAAGACGACACGGGACTGGCGGGACAACGATGACGTTGCCTCCGAGGGCAACGATTTTCTGAAGGCAACATCCGAGGGACACCGTTGGGGGAGTATCCCGTCGGTCAGACCGTGTGCGAAACAAAGGGTGTGTGTGAGCTAGGGTTGACGAATGCAATAGGGTGGTGAAGGTTTACCCAATCTAGCAAGGGAGGCGAGCAATGCATAAATGATTGGGCTGCAAATTTCATAAGTAGACATTTATTATGTTGATGAGTTTTCCAAAGCCAAACCACCAAAAAAATTCGGTTTGCAAACATTTTTCCAAGCAATTAGGCACCAAGCGCCGGTACAAATCTCTTCTGCAGCCCAAAAGAAGGCCATACTAAAAGCATTAGGTTGTTTGAGCAACTTTTTGGGAATCTAAAAAACTTGACATGAAGTAAGTGGCAAGGGAGTCTATGACGACAGAAAGTAAGACTAGACGGTCACCCTTCTTTAGTAGTTTTGCTTTCCACCCAGCGAAGTACTTATCGAAACTTCAAATAATAGGAAGGAAAGCATTGGGGGGGGGGGTTCGGTGCGAGAGGTAAGCCGAGGTAAATTTGGGAAAAATACGAAGTTGGGAATTGTAGTGTAGCAGCAATCGTAGCAATGTTTTCTTGCGGGAGATGCATGGGGAGAAAGGTAGTTTTGGTGAAGTTGATGGAGAGACCAGTAGCTAGAGAAAAGTCATGACCGATACTTTCAAGGACATGCACAACTTGTGGAGAAGCCTCTACAATGATTAGCGTATCGTCCACGAATTGTAGGGTGGTTAGGGGTAGGTTGGTGTAGATCGGGTGGTGGAGCATGAGAGGCTAGGAGTTGAAGCAGATTAGCTGTTGTAATAAGTCGGCTACTATGATAAAGAGTTAGGGGGAAGGGGGCCGCCCTGGCATAGGCCATTTTTGCAGTTGATCCAGTCCTCAGGAACCCCAGTGACACAAAGGATTAGTACGGTAACACATATCGTATATCTGGGGATACAACAGGTGTGGTCATTAAACGCCCAATGATTTTGTCTATTTTCTATCTTAATTACCGGGGCAACCCTGTAGGACGGATAGGACCTTCGGTTGGACAACTGACTCTTGATGCAGGACGTGTATTGGTCAAGACGTATTTTGGAGACACCCCCCTCTTTGATATGTTGCAACCACATCTCGATGGATGACTTCCAGAGCACAAATTAAGATCATAATGATCCCATCACAAATATACGGTTGTAAGAACAAGTCCTCATACCCATGTCTATTTTTATTGTAAGTGTTATTAGTGTCAACATGATTTTGATTCGGTCAACTCAAATTAATACTCTTGCCAAAGCTTGTTAGAAACTCTTGACTTCAAGGGTACCGTCCTCTCGTGGGTTCGATAACTTAAGATCACCTCTGGGGGAAAAGGCAAGAATCCTTTTTGCTCCTTTACCGGATCTCTAAAGGGAATAATCAAACCTTTTTCTCGCGTCGTTGCTTGGGATGATTTGTGTCCCTAGTCTTTGTGTTTGAGTTTTTGTTAAGATTTTTTGTTTCATTATTTAGTTTACTTTTTGTTGCAAGATTACCATGGCTCGTAATCTTGGAAGCTTTTCTGCTCCTAGCAATAGTTTCATGCATGAACCAATTGCACAACCTGATGTTATTGTCACTGAGTATGAGATAAAACGGAACCTATCTCTATGCTTCAACATGATTAATTTGGAGGCTTTGCTTCTGAAGATGTAGGTATGCATTTGCATATTTTTTCTGAATTGTGTAACATGAAACGTGTAAAGGATTATGAACCCGACGCTTTGAAGTTGCGCCTATTTCCTTTCTCTTTGTGAGGAAAAGCAAAAGAATTGCTCGTAGCTTTGCCTAGAGGTAATATAACTTCATGGACTGAGTGCAGTAAGTTTTTAATTAAGTTTTGCCCACCTGCAAAGATAATGCAATTGTGTTCGTAGATTACAAGTTTTAACGGGGAAGATAGTGAGCCACTAGCGCTTGCGTCGTATCACATGATGGAGGCTATAAGAAGTTATCCTAATCATGAAATAAAGGAATGGTTAATTCTTCATATGTTTTACAATGCCTTAAATCCTATGTCGAAAACTATGCTTGAAATTGATGCGGGAGGAACGATTATGGGTTGTGCTCGGGGAAGAAGATATTGTGGGGGTGAATGGGTGGGGGGGCTAGCCCCCCCACATCACTAAGTTATCCACTGCACTACCCTGCCGCCAGGGTCATTAGCGGTAGGGTATCATGGCCTACCGCCTGAAACTCTGGCAGTAGGCACTTAACCACGTCGGTGTAGGTGTCAGAGTCATTTGTGTCTGTCGCTAACCCTACGACCATGGACCCTGGTGTTAGGGTGTATTACCCTACCGCCAGGGACTACGATGGTAGAAAAAATGTCTCACCGCGAAAAAGTTCTGAATCAGGGTTAGATCGTGCTTAAGTTTTGAAGAAGGGTCAAACCAGCTATTTCGACCTCATCTGGAATGTACTTACATGGCAACATTTTCCTGGAGAAGACGCCGAAATGCGCTCAACACAAACTATCCAACAATCAGTGATGTAGTGCCACATAGGCAGACCCGAACACCTCCCGCCATAGCCGTTCTCCCCGTCATCTTAGCCGAGGAGAAGCACAGTGCAGGGAATGTGGCGACGATGGCGCCGCTGACCACCACCGGATGGAATGCCATTGTGATGCCGGCGACGGGAGGCACGGGGGCACCAGTCAGATAGGCTAGGACAAACAAACTCGTCTGCTTCTCCGTCATCCACTTTTGCTCGGCAGTGAGCTTGGTGTCGATGCTGCACAGTACTCGGTCGCTGCGGTACTCGTAACTCCGAGCAGTAAAGCATATGTCGCGCCTGCAAGCACAACAGTCACGTCGTGGGCCACCATAATCGACAATGCCAGAGCCAGTCTGCCAACAGATAGTAGGTCGTGAAGGTAGTTGCTGAAATCACTGTTTTGACCCTTTTTTAGAACTTAAACATGATATGACCCTCGTGCCAAACTTTTTTATGACCCGACTTTTTTCTACCGCCTTACCCTGTCGCCAAGGTTACCGACAGACGCAAATGACTCTGGCACCCCATTGACGTGGATAAGTGCCTGCCGCTGGTGTCTCTGGCGGTAGGCCGTGATACCCTACCACCAACGACCCAATCCAGAGGGTTGAGCGAATAAATTAGTGGGGGGGGGGGCTGGGGCCCCCACCCACCCATTCAACCCCACACTCTCCTCTTCCCCGAGCATAGCCACTCTTCCACCTCTCTCCCTCACCCAAGGCCATCTGAAATCTCTCTATATTGCTTGAGATTTGTACGGTGGATCCGGGGCATTTTCATCACTCAATGTACTCACCCCCTCATTTTGGTTGGTTGGAATCATCTGATTAGGTGGCATTTCTCACTTTTGTGCAAACCGTAATTTTTGTTGTTTTTGTGGTGAAATCAATGGACATGATGCATTTTAGGGTTATTCTTGGGTTTGTTAATGTTTAGTTGGATATTATTGTGGTTGGTACCAAACCTAGGTAATGGTTATGGAATTTTTAGGGTCATGTTAATGGTGAAGGTTAGGGTTATGGTTATGGTTACGGTGATGGTAAAAATTACTCCTCCAATTGTAGGATGGAACCGATTATCTTCATTAAGTCACATGTTGAGGCGGCAGAGAATCGTCAATGCGTAGTCATTCAGGAAGAGATGCACAAGTGGGTAAAGACCGTCGATGAGTTGAATGCAGCTTCAAGGGACTTTGCATCATGTTATTTTGGTGATTACCTTCCGAAGGTCGTTGTAGAAAAAGAAAAGAATATGTGTGACCTCAACACGAACAAAAAACAGTGTACATGTAATCTTGCAAGGCAAATCGCATTTTGTGCAACAAGGGAAGAATTGGCTCACCTGGACTTGCAAAACCCTGGCCAGGTCATTGACTAGGTAATTAAACAAGGAGTGTCACCGATACCGAGGCAGGCTTCTTGCTGGGGTTAGGTCCTTGAAATAATGAATGCCATTTCTTGCAACCCAGGACCATACTACAAAGATGTTGTATTGAAGCCTCTGCTACAGCATCACGGGAATTATGCATGCATGAAAAATAAGAGGGGTTGAAGTTTGTGAGCTCCTCTTGTGGAATCACCAATATTGTTTGAACTCCCTATTGTTGTATTGTCATTTGAACTATAATGGCATGAACCTCTTGTCATTTTTCATATGCATTTTACTTAAAATCTGTATGTGATATGTAATCTCTGTCAGAACTTCGTGTTGTATTTCATTTGAACTAAGTTATGTTTTGTGTTGTATATATCACTCACTTTGTACGAATGTCATACTCATGTAGTGAACTTTCGTCAAGCATACGACGTGTGTAAGAGCACATTTATCCATGTGTGGTTTTGGTAATTGATGACAATCCCTATGGACTAATGGTTGCCTTGAGTTATATTCGAAGGATTTGTCCGTAGGTACTTCGTGAAGTCCATCTGTTGGTTTCAAGGAGTTTATATGGTGACCAAGGTGGTATTCAAGGTTTATCCAAAGATTGGTCATGTGGGAGTTGAGCTTATTGCAAGCATGTCTTGAAGAAGAAGATTGTGTAAGCATTCATGTTTACCTTCAAGACATCATATTTATGAAGAGAGAAGATAAGATACAAGGTTGATCAAGACTAAGTCAAAAAGTGAATCAAGTTGATCAACACACAAAGCGTACAAGATGTACCGAGAGGGATCAAGTGATCCCATGGTGTGGTAAGCATTGTCCATTACGCTTTGTGTACTAACCCATGATCTACGTGAGAGTTCGTTGTGGGGTTAGGTATATTTCCACGGGCTTGCGTCAAGAGGAAGATCTCATACAACCCATGGAGGATGACATCAAGTGGTGATCGTCATCAAGGTTGCGGTGTGCAAGTTCAAGTGAAGCATCACGGAGAGATCATGCTTGAAGCTTGCCGTCCATTGTGGTGACAATGGACTTGTGAAGATGTGCCGAAGAGTGGCTCACCCATAGTGGAGTATGGGGGAGCAATCTACTAGTCTTCATCGAGCCGACGCAATGAAGAGAGGTGGTCCATCTTGAGAAGGACAAGATCGTCATCATCCAGCTCAAGTGGACTATGCGCAAGGCAAAGGTTTGACCTTGATAGGGTTTTCTATTTTACCGGTCTCATGGTGGTAGTTGGGAGACCGGGTTATACGATCGATAGCCGTACTATCAAGGGGGGCTCTCAAGTGAGTAGCTTGATCGTATCGTTCGTTGAGAGCTCAAACCATTGCATTCTTGGCATCATCATCTTTCTTGGTTCTTGGTTGGCTTTTCTCTATGTGGGCTCTTGAGCTTATGGTCAGCTTCATGACAAACTCAAGTTCATCGAAAACGGAGTCCATATGCATCTTCTATGATGTTTTCGATGTTGGAGTTTTTGCCAGTTCTTCATTCATAGAGGTTTCACATCTCTATATCATTGGCATTTTCATACTGCCTCTTCTTAAGATAACCAACAAGCTTGAGTTTGCTCAATTCGGAGCTCATTTGCAGAAGTTATGGCAGTTCTGGTTTTACTGTATCCTTCCGTTTTCCTAGCTGAGTAGTTGAAGGCACCAAGGTGCTGCAGTACAGTGGCTAGCGGTAGTACCGCTCCTCGGAGAGGTAGTACCGCAAGGTGCCAGCGGTAGTACCGCTCCAGTGAGCGGTAGTACCGCTGTCTCCAGCACCTGTAGCGTGCGCTTGCGGTAGTTGCACGGAAGTAATTTTTTACTTCCGCCCCTCGGGCGGTAGTACCGCAAATTACTTCCGGTACTACCGTGCCGGATATTTTCTCGAAGCTAGCTCCAGCAGATGTAGCCCGGAAGTAATTTTTTACATCCGTGGACGCGCGGTAGTACCGCTACCCCGAGCGGTAGTACCGCTACCTCACGGTGTCTTCTGCCGTGTGCTGCACCTGAGTGGCCGTTGAATACTACCCCCGCGGTAGTACCGCGAGGGCAGGCGGTAGTACCGCTCCGGCAGTACTACCGCCCTGTTGCCTCATTGCAGTAGTGTTTCTTATGGCTACTACCGCCCTAGCGGTAGTACCGCTCCTTGGAGCAGTAGTACCGCTCTGTGCGGGCTGTGAGGATAACGGTTGGATTTTTCTCCACCTATAAAAGGGGGTCTTCTTCCCCATTGAACCTTATCTCTTTAGCTCGTGTTCTTCCCCCATTGTTGACCTTCTTCGAGCTTGCTAACTCTCAATCCCTCCAATGATTCTTGCTAGTTCTTGAGGGAAAAGAGAGAGGAGATCTAGATCCACATTTCCACCAATCACTTTCTCCTCTAAGTGAGGGGAACCCCTTGGATCTAGATCTTGGAGTTCTTCGTGTTCTTCTTCGTTCTTCCTCTCATTTTCCTCCCTAGCATTAGTTGCTTTGGTGGGATTTGGGAGAGAAGGACTTGGGCACTCCGTGTGCCCTTGCCATTGCATTTGGTGCATAGGTTTGAGTTCTCCACGGTGATACGTGGAAGTGAGAAGTTGAGAAGCTTATTACTCTTGGGTGTTTGAGCACCCTAGAGCTTGTTCCTCTTGGGTGCTTTGGCGCCCTAGACGGTTGGTGGTGCCTCGAAGCTCAATCATTGTGGTGCAAAGCTCCGGGCAAGCGTCGGGGTCTCCAATTAAGTTGTGGAGATTGCCCCGAGCATTTGAGGTCACCGCGGAAGCCATAGTCCATTGTGGTGAAGCTTCGTGGTGTTGTTGGGAGCCTCCAATTAAGTTGTGGAGTTTGCCCCAACCTTCTTTGTACGGGTTCGGTGACCGCCCTCAAGGATCCCTTAGTGGATTCACGGCATCTTGCATTGTGCGAGGGCGTGAGGAGATGACGGTGGCCCTAGTGGCTTCTTGGGGAGCATTGTGCCTCCACACCGCTCCGAACGGAGATTAGCATCCGCAAGGGTGTGAACTTCGGGATACATCGTCGTCTCCGCGTGCCTCGGTTATCTCTTACCCGAGCCCTTTACTTATGCACTTTACTTTGTGATAGCCATATTGTTTCTTGTTATATATCTTGCTATCACTTAGTTGTTTATCTTGCTTAGCATAAGTTGTTGGTGCACATAGGTGAGCCTAGTTGTTTTAGGTTTTGTGCTTGACATATTAAATGTTAGTTTTATTCCGCATTTGTTCAAGCCTAAACCGTAATTATTTTAAAGCGCCTATTCACCCCCCCTCTAGGCGACATCCACGTCCTTTCAACGTGGTTGAAGAAACTCGGTGCCGTCATATGACGATTGAGATACAAAGATGTGTTAAGAGGTGGGAAGAGGCGAATGCAGCTTTCAGGGAGTTCAATCCATATCACTTCTTTGAGTACCCTCTAGAGGCCGTCACTGAAAAAGAAAAGAAACTTCATGAGCTACAGAAGAAGGACGATGATTGTAGACACTTTGTGGCAATGGAAATTGCATTTTCTGTTAGCATTAATGAATTCCCGGGTTGTACTTGACAATGTTTGGGTAGGTCATTGATTGGGCAATCAAGCAAGGAGTGTCGTCTAGACCGAGCCGGCCTGCCCACTGGGTCTGGTTTTGCGAGGTAGAGGGTGTAATGATACATTGGGCGGGATCCAACGATATTCGTTTGGGGCCTAACCGAGAGCGTGACTGGTAGATTGCTCGCATTAAACTTGTGAGGGGTTATGTTCCGTGAGGCACACTTAACAATGCTACAAAGTCGTTTGAACTCCGTTATACTATGCCATTTGAACAAATGCTTTTTGTATGTCATTTGAACTAGTGGATGTCGTATGTCATTTGAGTAATAGATCATGTATGTCATTTGAACTACAATATTTTTCACGTCATGTCATTTGAACTAATCTAGGTTGTATATTGATAGGTCTCAAACCTATCTATAATTTTCGACTGTTTAATGCTATTATATTATTGTTCCTACATATTTTTATTACCATTTTATATTATATGTCTGGACTAACTTATTAATTTAGTACCCATTGCCAGTTCCTATTTTTTTGTATATTTTTGGTTTCGCGGAAAAACCATATCTAGCAAGGTCCAAACACGATGAAATTTTACAAGGATTTTTTATGGAAAATAAGAAACCCTAGAAGCTTCAGGAGAAGACCATAAGATCCAGAGTTTTCCTTGGAGCAACGACCCTTCCCGGTGAGTCTACCCGGTGATCCAAGGCTCCTACGCCTTTGAGATATTTCCTATAGATATCAACTCCAAAACAATGCCTCCAAGAAGGTAGACGATGCCATAGGCCGCCATAGTCCATTCCGGGAAGCCAAACCTGAGGTTTCCCTTGGAACTCGATGGGACCGCCACCATGACGATGCCTTCTAAGGAGGTTAGCGACGTCCATAGACATCGCTGCACCATGTGCACCGGTAGATCCAGGGAAAAGATTTCTCCTACGTAGTAGTCGTTCGAACCAGGAGAGCAACAGGCAAAAGAGCTCGTCGAAGACACCCACCAATGTAGAAGGAATGACCACGTCAGGCAAAACAAATCTGGGCACATGGCCCATACCCATCCAACCCGACCCGACTAGAGGAGCAGCCTCCGGCAGGGAGAGGATTCAGGCGTATCAGCCCTGGATCCGTCGCGACCGCCTGTAGCCCATCACCGCGCTGCCCGTTGTGCACCAGAGAACCAAGACGCCAAGACGCCGCGCAAGAGGACTAGAAAGCCCAACCGCCGTCGACGCCGGCCATGCCCTCTGGCGGTAACGAGGGAGGAGGGATGACGGGAGGGAAACGGCGGCACATGAAGTTGGGCGGCCCCGTGTGGCTGGAGGAGATGCACAGGAGCAGTCTGCTTTCTATGATCGGGAGCCACTATACTCCTGTGATGACCTACTCTTTTCAAATGGGAGGTAAGAATATATAATATTACCACAGATGATAGATCTAAACCGTTAATTTCATAAAGCAGTGGGTCTAAGTAACTCTTACCTTCTTATTAGCTCATGTGAAAAGAGGTGGTAAAAGGGACCACGTTAAAATTACTCGAACTGAGCTAGTTTAACAATATGGCATGGCTCCAATCCCGCGCCACGATTCGTGCGAATGAATCCAAGGGAAAAGAGCGCATTCGCCAGGATCCTCCACCCAGCGAACGTCCGCCGAGATAGCATTTCCGTTGATATTTACATGTAGCACACAATTGATTCATTAAAAAGGAGCAACTATTAGATCAAAGTCATAGAGAACTCAGTATGAGGCTATGAGCTCAACAATTGAAAAAAGGAGTAGTACTAGCTTTCACTTGCATGTCAAGATCAACATTAGTCCAGTAGCTGGCCCATGGCAGTGGTACAATACACATGCAAGATCAACATTAGTCCAGTACTTGGCCAATGCAGTGGTACAATATATCATATACCGGCACCTTTCCCTGAAGCACTACAACAACGTAAGATAAAACGTGCACGCTCGCATGCACGAGGGAGCCCATGATCGGCGAGAGGAGCCGTTTCCTACGATCCGTAACCGGAATGGCCTTGGTGAATATCTCATTTGCCACGGTGATATCGCACCTGAGGGTGAAGCAATCGTCCTTCAGGTAAACCGACCTCTCCAGGTCGCTCCTTCTGATGAGACGATAGCCCAAAGCACGACGCGCACCCTTTCGGACGGTGAAGGTGCACGCTGTGCTGTTCATGCTGTGTGACGGTACCTTGCTACCGTTTTGGTCGAGCAAACTAGTCGTGAATATGGCTTTTACTTCATCGAGATCGGTGTGATCAAGAAGCAGGACGACGGATATCCAGTCGGAGTCGCTTGAGTTGAGGCTGTCGGGGTAGTAGCGCAGACGCCAACGATGCCCGCCGATGGCGAACGTCTCGGAGGCGATGTATTTGCCGTTGCCGAGCCCCTTGGTGAGGGAGTAACCGTCGATGCGGAGGATGTGCGACCCGGACACGGCTGGGGCGACGATGGCCGACGCGGACGGCGACGGCTCTCCGCCGGCGATCGACATGGCGAGCCTGAAGAAGCATAGGAGTACTAGTGCTGTGATGGGTAGCATGCTAGCAGATGGATATGGAGTGTACAGCAGTGGGAGATGGAGAATGGCAGATGAGAGGGAGCTCGTGGCGTTCTTATGTAGTACTGCGGCACATTAATTGCTCTGGCCGGCCCATCACACGAGCAGTCGGGTACTCGGGCGTGCTCGCGACCACGATAGAGGAGATGACAGCACGCGTAGTATACGAATCGTCGCTGTGTTTAATTACCGCCTGCGTAAATCGAAGCGGCTATCCGCCACGCGTTTCGTCTAGCTACTTGTCTCCGATTGAGAAAAGTTATTGTATTGTGAAAGTAGAAAAGTTTTTTATTAAATTAGGAAAAACGCTAGTAGGCATCAAAACTAATGATGATCACTTCCCATCAGACTAGTCCTAGACCATCTGATCGGATTTACGTCCGATCTGTTAGCAAACCCCGTGCATGATTTGCTAGATTGAAGCCTTTCTTTTTACATGAAATAGAATTTCATGTACCAACTGGTGAAGTAACGTTGCCAGCAACCAAATTTAAAACAAAGTCAAGCAGATACTCCATCCAAACAATGAAGAGCAGAGCTGCATTATAACCAATCTGCGCTAAAGCATGCCCAAGTGAATTACGATAGAAGGGACCTAGGTGTGCTGTTTTGTGAAGTACATGAAAATCCACAAAGAAACAAGCTCTGAACAATCAAACTGGGCAATGCATAAGCTACGTGCTTCACCAAACAGCACACCTAGCTCCCCTCTGTTCTTTTCGTGCTTTTTTAATAATATGGTTGCCTGCATCAGTTTAATGCAGAGGCCGGAGGCTCCGTTCATCCTTAAAAAAAAAAATTCCCTCTGTCATAATCACCGGAGTTGAGAGCTTGTACAAGCGATAGAGAATTTGACTCCAGGATTATACTTTGTAGTACACCGCAGCCAGCAGCCCTTTCAATTGCCGACAGACATGCTATTGCTTCCGCCTGAAGCGCACTCTTGGCCTACGTGAATTTCCCCGCTCCCGCTACATGAAATTCTCCAGCATTCTACTGCATAATTAATGTAACCAAACGCTCCATCATCGGAATCAGGTTTGGATGCTGGATTGAAGCCTTAGGTCCGGTTTGAAAGTAAAATATTTTGAAGTATTTTGAGAATAGTACGATTTTATAGATTACAATAGTTTTATTTACAATAAGATGTTTGGTGGCCCCAAACAATTGTTGTTTAAATACTGCAGTATTGGGCAGACTGTGGTTTTTTCTCTGTATAAAAAAAAGAACCCAAAACTTCTTTTTTAAACAGAGCAACCGGAAAGAAGGGACTGGCGTCGTTATCCTTCCCCGCTCGATCTAAAAAAGAGGCCTCGCTCCCACGCCGCAGTCGACCCGTCGTCTTTTGAGAAATCTCCCTCGGCGGCCATGGGAACCAAAGAGACGGCGAATGGAGTTATTTGTCCTTCATCCTCCCTCATTCGCTCCTCCCACCTCTCCCCGCAACCCGCAGGCCCCTTCCTCCGCACGGCCGTGCCTTTCCCCACTCCGCATGCCGCTGCTACCTGCGAACGGCACCATGACGCACAACCTCGAACCCTCGACATCTTCAGGCCGTTGCTGACAAGAAGGCGAGGGGGTTAGGAGGAGCTCCGTGTTTGGGCCGCTGACAACGACTTGGCACTGGCCGGTGGTCGCGGATGGCTGATGTTGTTGATTGCTTGAACTACGGCGGGCAGACCGCTCCGTTATCGTCGGCCGCCACACCCCGCACAAGTTGTCTAAAATCTCAAAAAGTTGTATGCATTGCCTGTATATCAACCATATTGTGCAGTACGAGTCAAACTGTTTTTTCTTTTGTTGTTTCATTGTGTGATTTGATCTAATTGGGAATTGTTGGGTGATGGGACTATTATTATTTTCTCAACAGCAATTGACAAGTGGTTGCTTGAATTAGACTATACTCATAACAAATTTGTTCTCTCAGTAGCAGTTGCTCACTACAGATTTATTTTAGTGTGTTTTGGCCCCCCCAAAGATTTTTGCCTAGCTCCACGACTGCCTGCAGTCCTCATTGATTTTTTTTATTTTATCATGTATATCTTGTAATAATTTATACAACGAGTGTGGCCATGATTAAAGGGGCAAGTCTGACATTA
Organism: Elymus sibiricus; assembly: GCA_039707655.1. Taxonomy (NCBI): domain Eukaryota; kingdom Viridiplantae; phylum Streptophyta; class Magnoliopsida; order Poales; family Poaceae; genus Elymus; species Elymus sibiricus. Next base: position 434,303,870 of record CM077675.1, read on the forward strand.
GGATATAATATTTTGTTTCATCAACATAATCCATGGTGTGGCTTCATGCACACACCATATTGATTTGTTGAACAAGATATTCAGGATAAGTTAGACATTTGTTGATTTCAAGTTGTATCCTTATCAGTTTTCCTGATGTTTGTGTGGATTTGAACGCTGATGCATTTTGTTTCACAATTGCAAAGAAGAAAAACAAAGCATCATGTGCCACTAATCAACTAGACCTGCTCATTTCTGTGATGAAAGAGTATGCAGATGCTGAAAAATTTCGACGAAAGAAGGATGGAATTGCATGACTACACGCTTGAATAATCAGTTTCCGGGTGCTAATTTTGTTGTTTCTCAACTAAAATTTAGAAAGCAGTGGTTGAAGAGAGATTTTTTTGTCAAATCTATTAGAGATGAGTGGCTTCAGTTTCCTATTACAAAAATGCCAACAACCATTGATGAAAAATGGGATGAATTGAGCAAAGAACACCATAAGTAGAGACAGAAAGCTTTCCCTTACCACGATGATTTGCATGCAATTTATGATGGTATGTTGGTTTCTCATGTAATGAATTTAGCATATGATCATGCTTGCATGTAGTTTACAATCTATTTCGCTGCACCCAGGTAAAACAACAGAGGGGAAGGGTTGTAAGAGGACAAATCAGGTTGAAGAGAAGAGAAGTTCAGCTACCGATTTTTCACAAGGCAAACCTTCACACAACAAGTTCTAGATGTCATTGGGCTTAATCCGCCTAGTCCAACATTACCGACTCCAGGCTTTGAAGATCAACATTATGAGTGGAGTAAAGGCATCTATGGCGACGATGTTGAAATTTTGTGGGGAAAGGGTCGAGAATCACGGTGTGCCGACACCGTAGGTTACAATCCACTACAAGAAATATGTAACTTGCGACCATCAATATTGGTCACTGAATGGTCATTGTTTTTCATTTACGACCTTTTTGTGACCAAAAAGAGTTGGTCAAAAGCTGACCGTCGTTAATGAAACTTAACGACCAAAACAAAAGGTCGTTGGTCCTACGACCAATTGTTTTGGTCGCTGCCACTCTGCCTAGGCCATGTCAGATCCAACGTGGCAAGCTGACGTGGCAAAATTACGACCAATTGAATTGGTCGTTGATAAGAATCAGCCCGGTCCAATTCGATGTCTATATGGGCTGAGCCCATTAATTCAGCCTTTTTAATAAAAAGAATTCATGTTAAAAAAATGCAGCTACATGGGCCTAGCCCAACAATTTGATGTTTTTATTTCCTGGGTCGTGGGTTGTATATTCCATATTATTCGGCCTCAACCTTTTTACAGTCCATTTCTGTTTTGGACCGCAACCATTTTACTGTCCATTTACTTTTTGGGACTTGGCCTTTTCAATAATTTGGTCCCACTGGTCAGCTTCTATTTCTCACACTTTCATGGTACAGAAATGACAAATATTTCAAATGGCAAGAGAACATACGAAATTCTTGAAATGATACCCAAAATTACCACTAAAAACATACGAAATTACAGTCTTTACAGTGTTCATACAACCAGATACGCTGACTATTGTACAACATAACTAGCACTACATTATAACTAGCTACTCTTTGCTTTGTCGGGCTTCAGGCTTCTTCAAATTTCTTCATCCTGGAGCTCGTGTAAAAGAGAGGTAATGCAACACTTTTAGAGCTTGATGAAGGCATGAAAGTCATGCTGCAACAACCACATAGAAGCATAATTATAAGCACAAATACAACAATCATCTCAGTTCAAGCAAATGATCTGGTAGCAGAGCATGAAAAAGGAAGCAACACATGGCAGGAATGTTTATAACATCTCAGTCGATGACTTCAAATAGGAATAATGTATACAAGTATATAATACAAAAATATGAGAAACTATCACAGTACGGAAATGATATCACAGAATTATATAGCTAACTCAATGACAGATTGCAATGTTTTACTCGACGTATGAAACTCAAAGAACTTGTCTTCTTAGTAACGGGCATCGTGCATTTCAACTTCAATAATTGCAGAAATTAAATAGCATGAAGACAATATTCTAAAGATCAAAACAGATGAAGCTGGCAACAGAATCAGGTGAAGTCATTCATAATCAGGTGAAGTCATTCATATAACATTCTCCTAACAGTGCAAAATAGCTGCCGAATTTGAGATCTAATAAAAAACTATGCATATGACATTGTCACAACAGCAAAATTTGAAAGAAAGTTATGGTCCAGGTGATGAAGCCGACCTTCCAAGGTAGCAGCATGGTCTGTCGTGGTGCCTTCATCTGGAGTTGCTTGTCGGAGTTGTGAGCTGCTACTTTGCTTCCCCATATAGCACACCAGGATCTCAACCCGAAAAACAAAAAAACGTGATTAGGGAGCTGGTACATAAGAAAAGGAATTCATGCACGAATGACATATACAACTAAAAAAAATCAGGATATCACATATTATTATAATTACATACTAGTAGGAAGAAGGTGCGGCGACACGCCGCGCCCGTGGTTGAGCCCATATAGTGTGTACCTGTGTATTGTTATTTTTATTTTGTAGTAAGTGGTCGAGCTGGTTGTAGACATTATTCATATTTCTTACATTAAAAAAATGTCCAACTGAAAAAGGGAGTAATTTAAAATTTTGCATGATATATACATCCAACAGAAAATAAGAGTAATAATTAAAGCTATTCAAACTCATCACAGTATGATTTCTATAGCATCATTTCAACAGGTTCAAGATGGCAAATCTTACTGAAAAGCTACTCTTTAACTATATATCCTTCTCTGGACATATATTTGGGCAGATTAAGCCAAGGGAATTTAGGAGTTTCCTAGGTCTGGTTCCGAGTTCAAACTTTGCTGATAGCAAGCAAACAGGAAGGGTACGCTAAGTAAAGTTCACACTTTTTAAGTTAAATTGTTACATCTCCTTTAGATCATTAGCCGGTCCTTTAATTCACACTTTTTAACTGGAGCTTAAAACATGATAGTAGAAGCATGAGCCTCCAGTGCTTCTGAATTTTCTTTTAAACTCTACTTCTAAGCTTTCTACGTTACTGATTATCACTTTGTAGATAGACACACATTGACTTCTTAAATAATAGAACTGGACAACTGCCATGCCATCCAACATCGCCATGACAATTAAGGTGCGAATCCACATTTTTTGTTGACAGAAATACAAAAGGAATGAAACATAAAGGATATAGTAGTACAGAGAGTACAGAGTACATAATTTCCACCCCCTCGCTCTCTCTGTACTACTATAGTAGTATATAGTAGTACTACTATTTCCTTTTTTCCTTTTGCGACAAATACATGTTTTTCCTTTTTCAAATTAAAGAGTACAGAGTACACTGGCTAGTTAAACATGCAGGATATAGTAGTAGATAGCAGAAGTTGAGGGTGCAGGATATAGCACTAGTAGATAGTACAAGTTGCGGGTGCAGGATATAGCACTAGTAGATAGTAGAATTTGCGGTGCAGGATATATAGCACTAGTAGATAGTAGAACTTGCGGTGCAGGATATATAGCACTAGTAGATAGTAGAACTTGTGGTGCGGGATAGATATCCCAGTCATTGACCATTGACCCGTCCCTTCAACCGAATCGACGGACCCCAGCAAAAAAGGTGAGTGCTCCAAGACTGAAGCCAGCACTGCAGGCCAAGACCTCGTTCCTGCGCCTCTTCCTGTGTTGCTCTTCCAAAGAGGAAGGAGAATGAATGTTAGGATGTGTTGCCTAATGAATGAATGAATGAATCAGACAACAATCTTGCATGTTTAGTGCCTTACCGAAACTCTGGGATGAAGGGGTCGAGGTCAGCATCAGCCGGTGCCTACATGCAGTTGAGTTTGAATCGTTACAAATGGGATGGCAGCTAATGCAGGCTGCCCAAAGTAAAATGACATGGATAATTTCATCTAAACACATATATTGCGTCTGTCTAGGGCAACAGAGAGATTCTGGACTGGATGGCACATGATGATTTCATCCAAACTTGTGTGCTTCTAGTTAGCTAGCTACTCTCCTCCCTAAGTTGGTAGCCACCAAGCTGTGGAGCACGAGCCAGATCAAAGCGCGAGCACGCGACATCTAGCCAAATCTCGACGCCGACAGCCCAATGGAAGCTGCAAAGTGCAGCAGATTCGACCCACCGATGCCACCTACAAGCCAGAGAGCTGGCAATTCGAACCGCGGGGAGGCTCGAGGGGCCGAGATCGCCGGGGACTGATACGTCTCCAACGTATCTATAATTTTTGATTGTTCCATGCTATTATATTATCTGTTTTGGATGTTTTATATGCATTAATATGCTATTTTATATTATTTTTGGGACTAACCTATTAATCTAGAGCCTAGTGCCACTTTCTGTTTTTCCTTGTTTTTGAGTATTGCAGATAAGGAATATTAAACGGGGTCCAAACGGAATAAAATCTTCGGAATAAATTTTCTTGGACCAGAAGACATCTACCAAGCTTGGAAACCAAGGCAGAGGAGCTGCCGTGTGGCCACAAGCCACAGGGGCGCGCCCTAGGGGGGGGCCTGGCTTGTGGGCCCACGACAACTCCCCCAACCCTAATTTTCAGCCTATAAATTCCTAAATATTCCCTGTATACCAGAGAGAGCCACGAAAACACTTTTCCGCCGCCAGGAGCCTCGGTTCCCGTGAGATCCAATCTTGGAGCCTTTTCCAGTAATCTGCCGGAGGGGGATTCGATCACGGAGGGCATCTACATCAACTCCATTGCCCCTCCGATGATGCGTGAGTAGTTCACCACAGACCTTCGGGTCCATAGCTAGTAGCTAGATGGCTTCCTCTCTCTCTTTGCTCTTCAATACCATGTTCTTCATGATCTTCATGGAGATCTATCCGATGTAATACTCTTTTGCGGTGTGTTTGTCGAGATCCGATGAATTGTGGGTTTATGTTCAGATTATCTATGAATATTATTTGAGTCTTTTCTGAATTCTTATATGCATGATTTCATATCTTTGCAAGTCTCTTCGAGTTATTGGTTTGGTTTGGCCAACTAGATTGGTAATTCTTGCAATGGGAGAAGTGCTTAGTTTTGGATTCAATCTTGCGGTGTCCTCACCCAGTGACATAGTAGGGGTAGCGAGGCACGTTTTGTATTGTTGCCATCGAGGATAAAAAGATGGGGTTTTCATCATATTGCTTGAGTTTATCCCTCTACATCATGTCATCTTACCTAATGCGTTACTCTGTTCTTCATGAACTTAATACTCTAGATGCAGGCAGGAGTCGGTCGATGTGTGGAGTAATAGTAGTAGATGCAGAATCGTTTCGGTCTACTTGACACGGACGTGATGCCTATATGCATAATCATTGCCTTGGATGTCTTCATAATTATTCGCTTTTCTATCAATTGCTCGACAGTAATTTGTTCACCCACCGTAATACTTGCCATCATGAGAGAAGCCTCTAGTGAAACCTATGGCCCCCGGGTCTATTTTCCATCTTATACTTTCAGATCTAAAACCAAAAACACCAAAAATACCTTGCTGCAATATTTTTACTTTTGTTTTACTTTACTTTCAAGCAATCTATTCTATCTATCTCTATCAGATCTCATCCTTGCAAGTAACCGTGAAGGGATTGACAACCCCTTTATAGCGTTGGGTGCAAGTGTTTGATTATTTGTGTAGGTACATCCATTGGTGACTTGCTTGTATCTCCTACTGGATTGATACCTTGGTTCTCAACAACTGAGGGAAATACTTATCTACTTTGCTGCATCACCCGTTCCTCTTCACGGAAACCAACGCATGCTTGAGGAGTAGCAAGAAGGATTTCTGGCGCCGTTGCCGGGGAGATCTACATCAAGCCATCCAAGTACCCATCACAAACTCATCTCTTGCATTTACTTAATTTGCTATTTGCCTCTCGTTTTCCTCTCCCCCACTTCTAAAACGATTTTCCAAAAAGATTTGCCTTTTTATTCGCCCTTCTTCCGTTCGCCTTTTCGTTTGCTTTTTGTTTGCTTGTGTGCTAGATTGCTTGCTTTGTCACGATGACTCAAGAGAATACTAAGTTGTGTGACTTTTCCAATACTAATAATAATGATTTTATTAGTACTCCGATTGCTCCCGCCACTAGTGCGGAATCTTATGAAATTAATGCCGCTTTGCTAAATCTTGTTATGAAAGAACAATTTTCCGGCCTTGCTAATGAAGATGCCGCATCCCATCTAAATACTTTCGTTGAGTTGTGTGATATGCAAAATAAGAAAGATGTGGATAATGATATTGTTAAATTGAAGCTATTTCCGTTTCTCATTACGAGATCGTGCTAAAACTTGGTTTTCATCTTTGCCTAAAAATAGTATTGATTCATGGAATAAGTGTAAAGATGCTTTTATTTCCAAGTACTTTCCGCCCGCTAAGATCATCTCCCTTAGGAACGATATAATGAATTTTAAGCAACTTGATCATGAGCATGTTGCACAATCTTGGGAGAGGATGAAATTAATGATTAGGAATTGCCCCGCGCATGGTTTGAGTTTATGGATGATTATACAAATTTTCTATGCTGGATTGAATTTTGCTTCTAGGAATCTCTTAGATTCCGCCGCGGGTGGTACTTTTATGGAAATCACATTAGGAGAAGCTACTAAACTCCTAGATAATATTATGGCAAATTACTCTCAATGGCATACCGAAAGATCTCCTACTAGTAAAAAAGTGCATGCTATTGAAGAGATTAATACTTTGAGTGAAAAGATGGATGAATTGATGAAATTGTTTGCTAGTAAGAGTGCTCCTATTGATCCTAATAATATGCCTTTGTCTTCTTTGATTGGAAATAATAATGAATCTATGGATGTGAACTTTGTTGGTAGGAACAATTTTGGTAATAACGCTTATAAAGGTAATTTCAATGCTAGGCCGTTTCCTAGTAATTCCTCTAATAATTATGGTAATTCCTACAGCAATTCTTATGGAAATTATAATAAGATGCCCTCTGATCTTGAGAATAATATTAAAGAATTTATTAGTTCACAAAAGGGTTTCAATGCTATGATTGAAGAAAAATTGCTCAAGATTGATGATTTGGCTAGGAACGTTGATAGAATTTCTCTTGAGATTGATTCTTTGAAAATTAGATCTATTCCACCCAAGCATGATATTAATGAGTCTTTAAAAGCTATGAGAATTTCTATTGATGAGTGTAAGGAAAGAACCGCTAGAATACGTGCTAAGCGTGAATGGCTTGAAAAAGTGTGTTCTCGTGATAATATTGATGAAGATCTTAAAGTGATTGGTGTGACTCCTATTGAATCTTTGTTTTCTAATGTAAATCTTGATAAAGATGGGACTGGAGATGAGTCAACTTTAGTTAAAAGGCGTCCCAATGATTTGGAGTTTATAGATCTTAATGCTAAGATTGATAAAAGTGGGATTGAAGAGGTCAAAACTTTAAATAGCAATGAGCCCACTCTTTTGGATTTCAAGGACTTTAATTATAATAGCTGCTCTTTGATTGATTGTATTTCCTTGTTGCAATCCATGTTGAATTCTCCTCATGCTTATAATCAAAACAAAGCTTTTACTAAACATATTGTTGATGCTATGACGAAATCTTTTGAGGAAAGACTTGAGTTGGAAGTTTCTATACCTAGAAAACTTTATGATGAGTGGGAACCTACTATTAAGATTAAAATTAAAGATTATGAGTGCCATGCTTTGTGTGATTTGGGTGCTAGTGTTTCCACGATTCCAAAAACTTTATGTGATGTGCTAGGTTTCCGTGAATTTGATGATTGTTCCTTAAATTTGCATCTTGCGGATTCCACTATAAAGAAACCTATGGGAAGGATTAATGATGTTCTTATTGTTTCAAATAGGAATTATGTCCCCGTAGATTTCATTGTTCTTGATATAGATTGCAATCCTACATATCCTATTATTCATGGTAGACCTTTCCTTAGAACGATTGGTGCAATTATTGATATGAAGGAAGGGAATATTAGATTCCAATTCCCATTAAGGAAAGGCATGGAACACTTTCCTAGAAATAAAATGAAATTACCTTATGAATCTATCATGAGAGCTACTTATGGATTGCATACCAAAGATGACAATACCTAGATCTATTGCGTTTTGCCTAGCTAGGGGCGTTAAACAATAGCGCTTGTTGGGAGGCAACCCAATCTTATTTTCGTTTTCTGTTTTTTGTTTCTGTTTTGGTGTGTTTTGCACATTATTACTTCTGTAATAATTTTTGTTTCTTGTTTAAATTAGTGTTTGAGCCAAGTAAGACCTTTGGGATGGTCTACGGTATTTGTGGTTTGATTCTGTTAAAAAACAGAAACTTTTGCGCTCAGTCCAGAATTTTTATAAATTTACTGGAACGTGCTTTTGATCTGAATTTTTTACACAAGATTAATATACAAATTTCCCTGGTTTTCCTAATTTTTCAGAATTTTTAGAGTTACAGAAGTATTCGAAGTCTACAGATTGCTACAGACTGTTCTGTTTTTGACAGATTCTGTTTTCTTTGTGTTGTTTGCTTATTTTGATGAATCTATGGGTTGTATTGGGGGGTATGAACCATGGAGAAGTTATAATACAGTAGGTATTACACAAATATAAATAAAGAATGAGTTCACAACAGTACCTAAAGTGGTGATTTATTTTTCTTATACTAACAGATCTCATGAGTTTTCTGTTGAGTTTTGTGTTGTGAAGTTTTCAAGTTTTGGGTAAAGATTTGATAGACTATGGAATAAGGAGTGGCAAGAGCCTAAGCTTGGGGATGCCCAAGGCACCCCAAGCCATATTAAAGTATACCAAAAAGCCTAAGCTTGGGGATGCCCCAAAAGGCATCCCCTCTTTCGTCTTCAATCCATCGGTAAATTTACTTGAGGCTATATTTTTATTCACCACATGATATGTGTTTTGCTTGGAGCGTCTTGTATGATATGAGTCTTTGCTTTTTAGTTTGCCACAATCATCCTTGCTGCACACATCTTTTTGAGAGAGACACGCTGATTCGTGAATTTATTAGAATACTCTATGTGCTTCACTTATATCTTTTGAGCTAGGCAATGTTGCTTTAGTGCTTCACTTATATCTTTTTAGAGCATGGTGGTGTTTTATTTTATAGAAATTATTGAACTCTAGTACCTCACTTATATTATTTTGATAATTTCTTAAAACAGCATGGTAAATTGTTTAGGTTATGAATTTAGTCCTAATATAATGGGCATCCAAGAGGGATATAATAAAAACTTTCATATTAAGTGCATTGAATACTATGAGAAGTTTGATTCCTTGCATATAGTTTTGAGATAATAGAGATGGTAATATGAGAGTCATGCTAGTGAGTAGCTGTGAATTGGAGAGATACTTGTGTTGAAGTTTGTGATTCCCGTAGCATGCACGTATGGTGAACCGTTATGTAACGAAGTCGGAGCATGATTTGTTTAATGATTGTCGACCTTTGTGTGAGGGTCGGGAGCGCGCGATGGTTAACTCCAACCAACATCTCCCCTAGGAGCATGCGTCTAATGCTTTGTTTGATAACTAATAGACTTTTGCAATAAGTATGTGAGTTCTTTATGACTAATGTTGAGTCCATGGATTATACGCACTCTCACCCTTCCACCTTTGCTAGCCTCTCTAGTACCGCGCAACTTTCGCCGGTACATCAAACCCACCTTCCTCAAAACAGCCACCATATACCTTCCTCAAAACAGCCATCATACCTACCTATTATGGCATTTCCATAGCCATTCCGAGATATATTGCCATGCAACTTTCACCGTTCCGCTTTTCATGACATGCACCACCACTTTCATATTGCATATAGAGTCATATTTTGTCATAGGTATCGAGTTGTAATTTTTCTTTTGAGTTGTAAGTAAATAAAACTGTGATGATTTTCATTATTAGAGCATTGTCCCGTGTGAGAAAAGGATGATGGAAGCCATGACTCCCTCACAAGTTGGGATGAGTATCCGGACTTTACAAAAAAATAAAGAGGCTAGCGAAGCCCAAATAAAAAAAAAGAGGCCAAAGATGCCCACCAAAATAAAAAAAATAAAAAAAATGAGAGAAAGAGAGAAGGGACAATTGCTACTATCTTTTTCCACACTTGTGCTTCAAAGTAGCACCATGATCTTCATGATAGAGAGTCTCCTATTTTGTCACTTTCATATAACTAGTGGAGTTTCATCTTGCACGACCACTTAGTTTTCTTTTTGAGCTTTCATACACTTATAGCTCTAGTGCACCCATTGCATGGCAATCCCTACTCACTCACATTGATATCTATTGATGGGCATCTCCATAGCCCGTTGATACGCCTAGTTGATGTGAGACTATCTTCTCCTTTTTCCTTGCAACCTCCACCATATTCTATTCCACCTATAGTGCTATATCCATGGCTCACGCTCATGTATTGCGTGAGAGTTGAAAAGGTTTGAGAACACCAAAAGTGTGAAACAATTGCATGACTTGTTCATCGCGGTTGTGCATGATTTAGATACTTTGTGTGGGGAAGATGGAGCATAGCCAGACCATATGATTTTGTAGGGATAACTTTCTAAGGCCATGTTGTTTCGAAAGGACACGATTGCCTTGTTGGTGTGCTCGAAGTATTACTGTTTTTATGTCAATATTAGACTATTGTTTTGAATCTTACGGATCTGAATATTCATGCCACAATAAAGAATATTACATGGCTAATATGTTAGGTAGCATTCCACATCAAAAATTCTGTTTTTATCATTTACCTACTCGAGGACGAGCAGGAATTAAGCTTGGGGATGCTTGATACATCTCCAACGTATCTATAATTTTTGATTGTTCCATGCTATTATATTATCTGTTTTGGATGTTTTATATGCATTAATATGCTATTTTATATTATTTTTGGGACTAACTTATTAATCTAGAGCCTAATGCCAGTTTCTGTTTTTCCTTGTTTTTGAGTATTGCAGATAAGGAATATTAAACGGAGTCCAAACGGAATAAAATCTTCGGAATAAATTTTCTTGGACCAGAAGACATCTACCAAGCTTGGAGACCAAGGCAGAGGAGCTGCCGTGTGGCCACAAGCCACAGGGGCGCGCCCTAAGGGGGGGGGGGCGCCCCCCTGGCTTGTGGGCCCACGACAACTCCCCCAACCCTAATTTTCAGCCTATAAATTCCAAAATATTCCCTGTATACCAGAGAGAGCCACGAAAACACTTTTCCGCCGCCAGGAGCCTCGGTTCCTGTGAGATCCAATCTTGGAGTTTTTTCCGGTAATCTGCCGGAGGGGGATTCGATCATGGAGGGCATCTACATCAACTCCATTGCCCCTCCGATGATGCGTGAGTAGTTCACCACAGACCTTCGGGTCCATAGCTAGTAGCTAGATGGCTTCTTCTCTCTCTTTGATCTTCAATACCATGTTCTTCATGATCTTCATGGAGATATATCCGACGTAATACTCTTTTGCGGTGTGTTTGTCGAGATCCGATGAATTGTGGGTTTATGTTCAGATTATCTATGAATATTATTTGAGTCTTTTCTGAATTCTTATATGCATGATTTCATATCTTTGCAAGTCTCTTCGAGTTATTGGTTTGGTTTGGCCAACTAGATTGGTAATTCTTGCAATGGGAGAAGTGCTTAGTTTTGGGTTCAATCTTGCAGTGTCCTCACCCAGTGACATAGTAGGGGTAGCGAGGCATGTATTGTATTGTTGCCATCGAGGATAAAAAGATGGGGTTTTCATCATATTGCTTGAGTTTATCCCTCTACATCATGTCATCTTACCTAATGCGTTACTCTGTTCTTCATGAACTTAATACTCTAGATGCAGGCAGGAGTCGGTCGATGTGTGGAGTAATAGTAGTAGATGCAGAATCGTTTCAGTCTACTTGACACGGACGTGATGCCTATATGCATAATCATTGCCTTGGATGTCTTCATAATTATTCGCTTTTCTATCAATTGCTCGACAGTAATTTGTTCACCCACCGTAATACTTGCCATCATGAGAGAAGCCTCTAGTGAAACCTATGGCCCCCGGGTCTATTTTCCATCTTATACTTTCAGATCTAAAACCAAAAACACCAAAAATACCTTGCTGCAATATTTTTACTTTTGTTTTACTTTACTTTCAAGCAATCTATTCTATCTATCTCTATCAGATCTCATCCTTGCAAGTAACCGTGAAGGGATTGACAACCCCTTTATAGCGTTGGGTGCAAGTGTTTGATTATTTGTGTAGGTACATCCATTGGTGACTTGCTTGTATCTCCTACTGGATTGATACCTTGGTTCTCAACCACTGAGGGAAATACTTATCTACTTTGCTGCATCACCCGTTCCTCTTCACGGAAACCAACGCATGCTCGAGGAGTAGCAGGGACCAACCGAAACGAGCTGCGTGGAATTGGGGGAGGTGGGTGGCGGTGGGTAGGGTGGGAGATCCGGGGTCACCTGAGCTAGGACGGGCTGCGGGAGGCCGGAGCCCTTGAAGAAAGCGAGGACCTCCTGGTCGCTGATCCGTTTGTCGCGGTCCAGATCCGCCGCGCGGAAGTAAGCGTCGAACGCCGCCTCCATCCCAGCCCGGCGGAGGAGGAGGAGGAGGCCGGCGGCCCATGGGAAACGCGCCGGGCAACGGTGGGCGTTCGGTCGCCGGCGGCGGCGAGATCGGGTGGGTGGCGCGCGCTTGGGCGCTGTGTGTGTGTGGAGGGGAAGGGAGGGTGGTGTATGTCACCGAGGCCCGAGCGGTGTGGTGATGGGAAACAAGATGCCGGCAGTGGGGTAGAGGGCAGAGGTGAGGCTAGGGGAGAGGTGGACGCCGGCGGCTGGTTGGGTGGATCGGGGAGGAAGACAGAGCGGAGGTGGCGGCGGTAAAGGAGGAGCGAAGCCTAGGGTTCGCCTCAGGCAGGGAGGGCATGAGGGTTTGGTGGGCGAGAGAGAGATAGGTTTGGTGCGGTGGGTTGGATGGACGGATGGATGGATGTCCGGATGGACAGATGTTTGACACGTCATCGATCCATGCCATAACCGATTCCACCAATCAGAATTAAGCATATATATTTTTGCTTTTTTCCTTTTGTTTACCTACTTATAGTTCGTTAAAATGACCCAATATTGTCCACATGTGTGTATATTGTTATGAAAAACGATGTTGTCAAAGAGAGTTCACATTTTCTTTTCACAAAAAAATCATTTCCTATTTTTTGAGTGCCCAAAATAACTTTTTTTGTGAATGATCTACCATATATTTGTCATAAAATTGGACCAAATCAATTTACTAAAATATTAGGTCATATTGAATGTACAATTGACCAAATGGTTGGGTGTCAAAATATTTGATCCACCTCTCGTGAAAAAGACAAATTTTCGTCGAATCAGTTGGAAGCGGGTCAAATTTGAACTGCACCTGCCTCATAGTTTGCTCATGATTTTTCGAAAAAATCATTTCTAGGTACAAAAGTATATATTTAATGAGAGAAACACCAAAAAAATTCCAAGATTCAACCACTGGCTAGGACTGGTCATGCTCGCCGTTTTGACCGCATTTTGAAATGGGCATGAAAAATTCAAAAATAAAACAAAGAAGTTGGAAAACCTTCGCATTGTGTCATTATATGTGATCAAGTTACGAGGAGAAATAATAAACTTGTAATACGGTAATTATTTTAAAAAAGTGTTCACAGAAATGAGCTATCATGTGTGAAGATCGGTGGCTTTCAAGGCAAATGATCAATCTTGTGGCCACATTCATGTCATAGTTTGTTCAAATGATCTAATATTGTGCACAAGGGTGCATATTGCAATGGAAAACAATGTTGCCTAAGGGAGTTTTCATTTTCATTGGACGGAAAATTCATTTTCCATTTTTCGAGTGCCCAAAATGAGTTTTTTTGTGAAGGACCTACCATATATTTATTGCAAAATCGGACCAAATCAATTTAATGAAATACTAGGCCATATTTAATGTACAATTGACCAAATGGTTGGGTTTCAAAATCTTTGATCCACCTCTCATGAAAAATACAAATTTTCACCGATTCAGCTGGAAGCGGGTCAAATTTGAACTGCACCTGCCTCATAGTTTGCTCATGATTTTTTGAAAAAATCATTTCTAGGTACAAAAGTATCTATTTAATCATAGAAACACCAAAAAAATTCCAAGATTCAACCACTGGCTAGGAACGGTCATGCCCGCCGTTTTGACCGCATTTTGAAATGGGCATGAAAAATTCAAAAAAAAATAAAAAAATTGGAAAACCTTCGCATTGTGTCATTATATGTGACCAAGTTACGAGGAAAATTAATAAACTTGTAATAAGGTAATTATTTTAAAAAGGTGTTCCCAGAAATGAGCTGTCATGTGTGAAGATCAATGGCTTTCAAGCCAAATGATCAATCTTATGGCCACATTCATGGCATAGTTTGTTCAAATGATCTCATATTGTGCACAAGGGTGCATATTGGAATGGAAAACAATGTTTCCTAAGGAAGTTTTCATTTTCTTTCGATGAAAAATTCATTTTTCATTTTTCGAGTGCCCAAAATGACCTTTTTTGTGAAGGACCTACCATATATTTGTTGCAAAATTGGACCAAATCAATTTTATAAAACCTTAGGCCATATTTAAAGCACAATTGACCAAATGGTTGGGTGTCAAAAGTTTTGATCCACCTCTCGTGAAAAATACAAATTTCCGCCGATTCAGTTGGAAGCGGGTCAAATTTGAACTGCAGCTGCCTCATAGTTTGCTCTTTATTTTTTCCAAAAATCATTTCTAGGTACATAAGTATCTATTTAATCCGAGAAACATCAAAAGTTTTCCAAGATTCAACCACTAGCCTGGAAAGGTCATGCCCGCCGTTTTGACCGCATTTTGAAACGGGCATGAAAAATTCAAAAACAAATCAAAAAATTGGAAAACCTTCGCATTGTGTCATTATATGTGACAGAGTTAATAAGAAAAATAATAAACTTGTAATACAGAAATTATTTTAAAAAAGTTTCTCAGAAATGAGCTATCACGTGTGGAGATCCATGGCTTTCAGGCCAAATGATCAATATTATGGCCATATTCATGACATAGTTTATTCAAATGATCTCATATTGTGCACAAGGGTGCATCTTGGAATGGCAAAAAATGTTTTCTAAGAGGGTTTTTATTTTCTTTAGACAAAAAATCAATTTTTCATTTTTTGAGTGCCCAAAATGAGTTTTTTTTAAGGACCTACCATATATTTGTTGTAAAATTGGATCAAATCAATTTTCTAAAATACTAGGCCAAATTTTAAATACATGATTAACATTTTTAGAAAATCTTGTTTTGTTATCTACTTTTCCATATATATATATATATATATTGTAAAATTTCCATATATACGTACTGATGACTATTTTTTCATACACATGACACTTTTTTTATACATATCTAATATTATTTATGATTATCATTTTTTATACGCATGAAACTTTTCAAATACACACATTTAGTTTTTTAAACACATGATAACATTTTTTGAAATACATATTAACATTAACATTTTTTTGAATTACACGTTTAATTTTTTAATTGCTAAAACATATAGCAAGATTCACGAAGGTGTTCATTATTTTTCTATTCTTATAATTTTATATTGTTTAATTGGTTTCGAGATTTTTCTATAAGGAAAAACCTTTTTAGAGTTATACAATGAAAAACCTGTTTTTTAGACAATAATGAGAACTTTTTTTTTCCAGATAACTGACCATCTATAACACCCCCATGTAATGGTGCACAATAATGACATGATCAGTGCCTAATCATTTTACTAAAACAGGACTTGATCAAGTTTGGATTCAAATTCCAATTCAAATTTCATTCAAATGCCCTAGGAATTTATGGTGATAAAATAAATCCTCAAACAACATATGAAAAATGTTGCATACTTTAGGGAAATCCAAAACAAATATTGTTGAGGAAAACAACATCACCAAACATGTGGTGTGGACCCCACTATTAAAACAGAGTCATTCTTGCAATTATAATGCACCTTTAATTCTGTGGGAAATTCAAACAGCTCCCAAAAATTCCCAAACTTTTTGTGGCTAGGTGGAATATTGCAAAGTAATTGATGGGCCATGTTCCACATTTTTGCAATAAAGAAATAATGCCAAAAGGAAATAGAAAAGGAGCTGTGGAGAAATCAGAAAAAGGAAAAGAAAAGAAATAGAAAAAGAGGCACTGTTCACTTAGGCCCAGTGCAACAGTGCAAGGCCCAGCCCACCTGGCGTCTCCTTCCACCTCCTGACGCCCGCCAGGGCGCGCTGTCGAGCAGGGAGCGAGCGCTCGTTCGCCAGGCCCCCCCTCGCTCGCTTGGGTCATCACCGTCGTCATCGAGGACTTGAAGACAGAAGACTCAGTCATTATGACTGACAAACCGTTACCGACACATCACCTCACACACCCCGAGTGTTCATTCACTTGGGGCACTGACTCACAGCCAATTTGACTTGTTACTGAGATATATGAGAAAGACGGGTCGGCCCCAAGAGTACCCGCGAGTGTGAAATGTGGTGGGGTGCGCCGGTAAGGCACCATTATAGACGAGGCGTGGCCGGACAGTGATGTCCTTGCCGCAAGTTCTCGAGACGGGGCGACGGGATGGAGGGACCGCTCGACACCGCAATAGTACAAAGTCACTAACGGGTTTGGATATGTGATCTGAGAAGGCCTCTCACCTCTTTCGCACTAACCACCACGCGGGAATAAGTATGGGCACTCTGCGGCGTACATTCTCCCGAAAGTTCTTCAGATGTCACATGGAGCGACTCGCGCCCGGGTGGTCCGAGCTAACGCATGGCGCTTGTTACTAAGGCATGCTAGGACTGGTCCCGGCCGAGGGCGTAACGCGCAGGATGGCGAGGGCGATGGCCCAAGACCCCGAGCCATTAGGATGTAGATCGGCGTGTTGGCCTCTCTGTTGAGCCTAGGTAGGACTACGTCGTGTCGATGGATGAGGCCGGGTATGACCCAAAAATTGTATCCGGCCAGAGTTTATCGAGCGTGTTGGGTAAGTTTGTGCACCCCTGCAGGGAAGTTAAACTAATCGATTAGCCGTGTCCGCGGTTATGGACGCTCAGAGTTGTATCCGGGTCTATGATAACTAGAACTGGATACTAATGTTATTACTTGAGTTATTGGCTCCGGGATTGCTTCCTCGCAAGGGAGTCGAGGAAGGATCTCTGGGCCTTGTTGCATTATAACCTGTTAATTAAAATATGCTGCTCTGAACTCTCGTCTTATGCTGCAAGACGCTGAAGATGCTAGTCTTCGATAGGACTAGGCCTTCTTCCCTCTTCTGGCATTTCTACAGTTTAGTCCAAAGATATAGCCCCATTCCTTTGATACTGGTGCATATCTAGCATAGTTCTGATATAAGTCTTGCGAGTACTTTGGATGAGTACTCACCGTTGCTTTGCTCCCTCTTTCCCCTTAATACGATGCCGCGACCAGATGACGGAGCTCAGGATACCCAGGATCCAGCTTACCCGGTGGACGACTCCTACTACCCCGACGGAGGCCACTACTACCAGGATGGAGCCTACTACGACGTAGACTTCTTTGACGTCCAGGAGTAGTTAGGAGGTTCCCAGGCAGGAGGCCTCGCCTCTTTTGATCCGCCGCTTATGTTTGTGCTAGCCTTCTTAAGGCAAAGACTTGTGTACCTTTATGTCTGTACTCAGATATTATTTGCTTCCGCTGACTCGTGCTTTGTCGAGCTTTGTATTCGATCCCTCGAGGCCCCTGGCTTGTAATATGAAGCCGTATGACTTTAATTTGTGTTTAGAGTTGTGTTGTGATATTGATTAGTGAGTCCCTAATCTTGGTCGTACGCATTGCGTGATTGTTTAGCGTACGGTCGAGGCTGGGGGCGTCTCAAGTTGGTATCAGAGCCGACTGCCTGTAGGTAGTCCCCTTTCCACCTCCTTGGCCGAAGTTGAGTCTAGTCATTGAAAAACTTTTACTAACACTGATGTTGTGGCTTACGGGCCCACATCTCAATCGGGTGGTATTAGGATCTTTTATTCCTCGTCTATACTCTGGGTTCTGATCTCTCTTCTCTTTCGGGTTAAATATTTCCTAACTCTAACATTAGGTTCTCGTGATCACATCCACCGGAGATTTGTTTCGTCGACAATTGCTTTCTCTTTGAAGTTATGATGCACACACTGTCAATTGACATCTTGAATCTCCTTGTTACAGATGCGTCCCGGTAGGCAGATCGTCCGTCTGACCTACGCGCACGATACGACTGGGTTCCCGGCCATTCTGGTCGGCCTTTTGAAGAAACTGGGATATCGCTGGTACCCCGAGTACACTGTTTACGAGGACTACCGCGAGTTCAACCAGGAACAGTATGAGGCTGAGATGGTTATCTGGGATCGACGGGACCGCTCCATCACTGAGTTGCACACCTTCCGTGGCATTGGAGTGACTGTTGAGATGGCCGTACAGGATGCTGCCTATGCTGCTATTGTTCGTCTCCGTGCAGTAAACCCCTGTTTGGAGGAGACGGCATACAAATACATCCCGTATGTCTCTGCTGGAGTTGATACGGCAGCCGACGCTGAGGTCTTGACTCCTTTCGCTCGGCAGCGTATTGACCGATCCTACACTGCCGTCTGTACCCCCTACGTGAATCGTCGTTACGACCCACAGGTTCTGGTCCAGTACACTGAAGCACTGGATCGTACTGTCAGGGCTCTTAACTTCGAGTTGTACGCCACCCGAGCTCATCTGTATCAGGCTATGGAGCACTTGTTGCCAGCAGTTCGTGCAAGGATACATCCGGAGCACATCCTTTACCCACCCCGGACTGAGTTTCCCCCAGGGCTTGAGTGGACTGAGGTTGGAGGTCGTACTCCGGCACGTGGACCTGCGCTCCCGCTTGGTATGCAGGTTCTGCATCGGAGTGTGCACGGGATGCAGGACCCTGCCATCGGTTTTCACAATCGGGGTCATCTGTAGTTCCCTGGCTACTTTCGTTGTCCCCAACGTTGATGTAGCTTATCGCTATGTCCCCTTTGTTGTATCCCTCTACCGCGTGTCTGCGTGCCGCCTAGTTTGTCTAGGGTATTTTCATGCCAGACCTATCGTCTATTTGTAACAGACTTATGGTTTGTAACAGACATATGTATGGATCATTAAGTCGTGTTTGACTACTATGATGTATTTTATTGCACCTCCTTTGTTGTGCATGATTACTTCATGAATGATTCCTTGCCTTGTTATTGCACAAATACTGAACTACCACTGTTATAAATTAGCAGGATGGTTAGACCAGCAGGACGTGGCCGTGCTGACAATGCACCACCGCCACCTGACTACATGACTGGAATGATTCAGCAGATGGAAGTTCAATGTCAGTTCATGCAAGGACTAGTGGACCAACTCCAGAGGCCCCCTATGTACCAGCAGCCAGCGGCAATGTCGCTGCAGGACTTTGTGTCTCAACCCGCCAACTTTCCACAACTCAACTAAGCCGCTAGATGCCGATGACTGGCTGCGTGACATTACTCACATACTGGACTCTGCTATGGTTCCCCTGCCAACCATGTCAACTACGCGGCCTACTTCCTGAGAGGTCCCGCTGCTCAATGGTGGACCAGCCACAAGCATGCTCTGCAGGTAGGTGCCATTGTTACCTAGCCAGAGTTCGAAGCTGCTTTCCGTGCTCGCCACATTCCTCAAGGGATGATGGACCGGAAGAAGCAAGAGTTCCGCAACCTTATCCAAGGCAGCAAGACCGTGGACGCTTATCAGCGGGAATTTCTGGACTTGTCCCGTTTTGCTGAAGAGGACCTACCAACTGATGCTCGCAGACAGGAGAAATTCCGTGAAGGACTTCACCCAGATGTTCACCTTGCTCTTCTAGCTCACGACTTCCGTGATTTCGCCACCTTGGTGAATAAGGCCATTCAGATTGAGACAGGTCTGCAGAGGTACAAGGATCACACCAAGCGCAAAACTGACGTGGGTTCATCTTCGGGCTCACGTCCTCAGAAGCAAAGGATCTGGATCCCCAACAGCTACCGTCCACCTGCTTATGCACCGAGGCCATCCTATGTGGCGCCTCGTCTGCCCCCTCCGCCGCCAAGACAGCCAAGAGCAATACCGCCAAGAGCACCTCAGCCTCCACCATCTCGTCCTGAGGATGGACTGTGCTTCAAGTGTGGCCGTCCAGGTCACCGTGCTAGAGATTGCAAGCAGGGCCAGAAGCAACTTGCACTGCCGAACTACCAGCCCCGCAACAGCAATAACAGAGTTCCCTATACTCGTGTTCAAGCCAACCATACTGATATGGCTGAAACTGAAGGCCGGCCTTCTACTGTGATGGGTACACTTCTTGTTAACTCAATACCCGCATCCTTATTATTTGATTCTGGATCATCGCATTCATTCATGTCAGAAGAATTTGCATCTAAGCATAACCTTAAGTGCGAGAACATGGACGTTCAAATAATGGTATCCACTCCCGCGGGAAATTGTCAGACCTCTATGATATGTCCCAACGTCACCATTGAGATCGAAGGACTAGAGTTCCTCGTCTCGCCCATTGTATTGGCGTCTTCCAATATTGACTTACTCTTGGGAATGGAGTGGATGATAGCACATAGTGCTTCAATCGTTTGTGCCACTAAGACCGTGCATCTTCTGCACCCATCCAACGAGTTAGTGGTTCATACCGCTCGTCTCGTTCGTAATGCCGAGACCCAGATATATTACATGAACGCATTGAATGCTTCATCTCTTGAGGGGATTGAAAGCATCCCAGTGGTTCGAGACTTTCAAGATGTATTCCCAGAAGAGCTTCCAGGCATTCCCCCTGCTAGAGCAGTCGAGTTTGTCATTGACTTGAAACCAGGCACCACCCCTATTGCCAAGCGGCCTTATAAAATGCCTCCTCATGAACTTCTTGAGCTTAAGGAAGAAATTGACAAATCGCTTAGCAAGGGTTTTATTCGTCCTAGTTCCTCAGCTTGGGGAGCACCTTCTCTCTTTGTCAAGAAGAAAGATGGTACTAATCGGCTAGTTCAAGATTACCGGCCTATTAACCAAGCAACAATTCAGAACAAATATCCGCTTCCCCGGATCAATGACCTGTATGATCAGCTTGCTGGATCGTCAGTGTTCTCTAAACTCGACTTGAGGTTGGGTTACCATCAGATCCGTGTTCGTGAAGAAGATATTCCGAAGACAGCATTTGTTACTCGCTATGGTTCATACGAGTACACCGTCATGTCTTTCGGCTTAACAAATGCCCCAGCAACCTTCTCCCGGTTGATGAATTATATCTTCATGGATTATATCGACAAGTTTGTCGTGGTATATCTGGATGATATTCTGATATATTCCAAGAATAAAGAAGAACATGCCGAACATCTTCGTCTTGTACTCGAAAGGCTTCGAGAACATCAACTATATGCAAAGTTCTCTAAGTGTGAGTTCTGGCTAAATGAAGTGACTTACCTTGGTCATGTGATCTCCAAGGATGGTATTGCCGTCAACCCTGAACGAGTTCAGGCTATTCTTGATTGGACTCCCCCGAAGAATGTTAAGCAAGTCAGATGTTTTCTCGGACTTGCCAGTTATTGCCATCGCTTTGTCGAGAACTTCTCCAAGATTGCAAAGCCCCTGACCAATCTGCTTCACAAAGGTGTTAAGTTTGAATGGACAGACAAATGTCAAGAAAGTTTCCAGACTCTCAAAGACAAGCTTACATCAGCACCAGTGCTTGCTCCTCCAGATTCTCGCAAGGACTTTATCATTTATTGCGATGCTTCTCGTCAAGGATTAGGGCCTAATGCAAGAGCGCAGAGTAATTGCTTATGCCTCAAGACAGTTGCGTCCTCATGAAGAGAACTATCCAGTTCATGATCTCGAGTTAGCTGCAGTGGTCTATGCTCTATTGAATTGGCGACATTACCTTCTCGGTAATCGTTGCGAGATCTATACTGACCACCAAAGTCTGAAGTACTTGTTTACTCAACCAGACTTGAATCTCCGTCAGCGAAGATGGATGGAATCCCTCACCGACTATGATTTCGGTATTTCATATAACCCTGGCAAGGCTAATGTAATGGCCGATGCTTTGAGCAGAAAATCTTATTGCAACAACTTCATGGTTGAGAAAGCTAATCCCCGTCTTCGTGAAGAGCTACGCAAATTGAACCTCCACATTGTTCCGAAGGGTTTTCTCAATAACCTTTTCGTGGAACCGGACCTTCACAGAGCTATTGTAATTGCACAAGGAAAGGACCTGGAATTATATCCAATTATGGCAGAACTTGGAACTGCGAAAGTCAAGGACTTCTCCTTAGGTGAAGATGGAGCTTTATATTTCAGGGACCGTCTTGTGGTCCCCCAATTTGATCTTATGACAGAGAAGGTTATGAAAGAAGCTCACGACACTCTGTTGTCTATTCACCCTGGGAGCACCAAAATGTATCGCGATATTCGTCAACAATATTGGTGGCCTAACATGAAGAAAGATATTGCTCGGTACATTGAGGAATGTCACACTTGTCGTCAAGTTAAAGCAGAACATCAGAAACCTGCAGGACTTCTTCAACCATTGCCTATTCCTGAATGGAAATGGGATAAAATTCAGATGGATTTCATCACTGGACTTCCCCGCTCACAGAAAGGTCATGATGCTATCTTTGTCGTCATTGACCGATTCTCCAAAGTTGCACACTTTCTGCCAGTAAAGGAGACTATCACTGCTAGTCAGTTAGCGGACTTGTATATTTCCAGAATTGTTCCACTGCATGGCATTCCAAAGGAAATCAGTTCAGATCGAGGCAGCATTTTCACCGGGAAATTCTGGGAGAGTTTCCAACAAGCTTTGGGCACTCATATAACCTAGAGCACTGCTTGTCACCCGCAGACCCAGGGTCAAGTTGAACGAGTTAACCAAGTGCTTGAGGATATGCTACGTGCTTGTGTCATCTCTTTTGGTAAGAAGTGGGAAGAATCTCTTCCGTATGCTGAGTTCTCCTACAACAACAGTTATCAAGCTAGCTTAAAGATGACCCCCTTTGAAGTGTTATATGGACGTAAGTGCCGAACCCCTCTGAATTGGTTTGAAACTGGGGAACGTGCACTCATTGGTCCGGACATCATTCAACAAGCAGGAGAACAAGTTCGAATTGTAAGAGAGAATCTTAAGATGGCTCAGTCACGTCAGAAGAGCAGTTATGACCGCAAACATTGGCGACTTACTTACCTCCCCGGTGATATGGTTTATCTGCGTGTCACTCCTATGAGAGGCACTCATCGGTTTGGTATCAAAGGCAAGTTAGCTCCTCGCTACATTGGTCCTTTTCGCGTTGTTGACAAACGTGGACAAGTGGCTTATAAATTGGAGCTGCCACCGCAATTCTCTCACGTGCATGATGTCTTCCATGTTTCTCAATTGCGTCAATGCTTTAAGGATCCGCAACGGGCAGTGGATTATGAGATGCTTGATTTGCAAGATGATCTCTCCTACAAGGAGCATCCGGTCCGCATTCTTGATGAAACGGAACGAAAGACCCGCCAGAAGACTATCAAGTTCCTCAAGGTTCAGTGGTCTAATCATTCAGAAGTTGAAGGCACTTGGGAACGCGAGGATCATCTTCGCGAAGAATACCCCGAGCTTTTCCCTTCTACTTCTTAATTCTCGGGACGAGAATTCTTGTTAGTAGAGGAGAGTTGTAACACCCCCATGTAATGGTGCACAGTAATGACATGATCAGTGCCTAATCATTTTGCTAAAACAGGACTTGATCAAGTTTGGATTCAAATTTCAATTCAAATTTCATTCAAATGCCCTAGGAATTTATGGTGATAAAATAAATCCTCAAACAGCATATGAAAAATGTTGCATACTTTAGGGAAAATCCAAAACAAATATTGTTGAGGAAAACAACATCACCAAACATGTGGTGTGGACCCCACTATTAAAACAGAGTCATTCTTGCAATTATAATGCACCTTTAATTCTGTGGGAAATTCAAACAGCTCCCAAAAATTCCCAAACTTTTTGTGGCTAGGTGGAATATTGCAAAGTAATTGATGGGCCATGTTCCACATTTTTTGCAATAAAGAAATAATGCCAAAAGAAAATAGAAAAGGAGCTGTGGAGAAATCAGAAAAAGGAAAAGAAAAGAAATAGAAAAGAGGCACTGTGCACTTAGGCCCAGTGCAACAGTGCAAGGCCCAGCCCACCTGGCGTCTCCTTCCACCTCCTGACGCCCGCCAGGGCGCGCTGTCGAGCAGGGAGCGAGCGCTCGCTCGCCAGGCCCCCCCCTCGCTCGCTCCTCCTCGTCCGCTGGCGTGGAGGGATAGGAACGACGCCCCGCTCCCTCCTGGACGCATCTGCTCCTCCTCTCTCCCTCTCCATCACTCGCCCCAATCGATCCCGAGCGCCGCCGTCGCCATGGCCGTCGGTTAGATGCGGCCACCGTGCCTCTCGCGCCTCGCCGTCGCGCCTAGAAGCTCCGCCGCGACCGCCCCGTCCTCCTCGACCACGAGCCCGAGCCCCAGGAGCCCTGCCTCGCCCCCACGCCGTCGTCTTCCTCCTCGGGACCCGAAGATCGCCATCGTCGATTCGCACCACCGCGCCTCCCTCGAGCCCACTTTGCGCATCTACAGGGCCCAGTGAGCTCCCCCGCTTCCTCCTCTTCCTTTGGCTGCTCCCCTAAGTCGCCGTAGCTAGCTTCCACCGCACCCGAGCTTCGGCCACCGCATTTGAGCTTGTGGCTGTCGCCACAGGCCACCGCAGCTCCCCCTAACGGCCGGAATGGAACGGCGACAATCTCAGCTCTCGAACGCATCAAAAATGGCGCGAAACGATCCACCGTAGACGAAACCCGAGCCCTGCCGGCGATTCGGGAGCTCCCCGGAGCTCCTCCGGCGGCCGGACGGCGCCGCCGCCGACGTGGCCCGGTCGGGGCCACTGCCAGGGTCACTGACCCGCGGGCCCCGCTGTCCTGGTTGACTAGTTGACCTGGTCAACCTGCTGACTGGGTCTGCCCAGTCAATGACAGGTGGGGCCCGATTCCCCCCTGTGTATGACATATGGGCCAGCCCTGTCAGATGGCTAATTAGATAATTAGATTAATTAAAATAATTAATTAGCCCTAATGTGACACTGACAGATGGACCCCACTCACTAATTAACTCTGTTTAGTTTAAATTAAAACCTGAAATAAAGATGAGTCTACGACAGGTGGGTCCCACAGGTCAGGTTTGACCTGGCCACTGTACTGTTGACTGCTGATGCAATGCTCATGTCAGCATGATGTCATAATAGGATTTTTCGAATTAATTTAATTCTGTTAATTCCAGAAAATGTTTAAAACTTTGAAAAATCATAGAAAATAATCTGTAGCTCAGATGGAAAAACTTTATACATGAAAGTTAATCAGAAAAATCCCACGAATCCGAATATGCCATCCATTCATCTGTCACATGCTCCTAGCATGATGAACATGGAACTTTCCCCTCCGGATCGCCTGTCCGATAAATCCAAAGCCCCGGGAAATATCGTCAGATATTCTCCCGTTCCGTCTGATATGTGTAGTACCGCGTTAGACTACCCCTAGCACTGCGTATTGCCATGTCATGCATCGTGTTGCATCGGTTTGCTTGTATTTATTGTTTCTTCCCCCTCTTCTCTCCGGTAGCCTCCGAGACTGACGCTGCTGCCGAGTGCGACTACGCCCCTGACGACCAGCCTTTTGCAGCAGAGCAACAAGGCAAGCAAAACCTCCTTGAGCATCCCGATATCACCTATTCCTTCTCCCTCATGCTTGCATTAGATTTTGCTACTGTATTTAAACAAGTACCTATTCTGATGCATCGCCTGATTTTGAGTACTGCTTTCATACCTGCTTTCATATAATGTTGTAGTATAGGTATGGATAGTATCCCCCTGTTACTCCCATGATACTATTGTCGTTGCCCCTGCTTTCATCACCGTCGTCATCGAGGACTTGAAGACAGAAGACTCAGTCAATATGACTGACAAGCCGTTACCGATACATCACCTCACACACCCCGAGTGTTCATTCACTTGGGGCACTGACTCACAGCCACTTTGACTTGTTACTGAGATATATGAGAATGACGGGTCGGCCCCAAGGGTACCCGCGAGTGTGAGATGTGGTGGGGTGCGCCGGTAAGGCACCATTATAGACGAGGCGTGGCCGGACAGTGATGTCCTTGCCGCAAGTTCTCGAGACAGGGCGACGGGATGGAGGGACCGCTCGTCACCGCAATAGTACAAAGTCACTAACGGGTTTGGATATGTGATCTGAGAAGGCCTCTCGCCTATTTCGCACTAACCACCACGCGCGAATAAGTATGGGCACTCTGCGGCGTACATTCTCCCGAAAGTTCTTCAGATGTCACATGGAGCGACTCGCGCCCGGGTGGTCCGAGCTAACGCATGGCGCTTGTTACTAAGGCATGCTAATACTGGTCCCGGCCGAGGGCGTAACGCGCAGGATGGCGAGGGCGATGGCCCAAGACCCCGAGCCATTAGGATGTAGACCGGCGTGTTGGCCTCTCTGTTGAGCCTAGGTAGGACTACGTCGTGTCGATGGATGAGGCCGGGTATGACCCGAAAATTGTATCCGGCCAGAGTTTATCGAGCGTGTTGGGTAAGTTTGTGCACCCCTGCAGGGAAGTTAAACTAATCGATTAGCCGTGTCCGCAGTTATGGACGCTCAGAGTTGTATCCGGGTCTATGATAACTAGAACTGGATACTAATGTTATTACTTGAGTTATTGGCTCCGGGATTGCTTCCTCGCAAGGGAGTCGAGGAAGGATCTCTGGGCCTTGTTGCATTATAACTTGTTAATTAAAATATGCTTCTCTGAACTCTCGTCTTATGCTGCAAGACGCTGAAGATGCTAGTCTTCGATAGGACTAGGCCTTCTTCCCTCTTCTGGCATTTCTGCAGTTTAGTCCAAAGATATAGCCCCATTCCTTTGATACTGGTGCATATCTAGCATAGTTCTGATATAAGTCTTGCGAGTACTTTGGATGAGTACTCACCGTTGCTTTGCTCCCTCTTTCCCCTTAATACGATGCCGCGACCAGATGACGGAGCTCAGGAGACCCAGGATCCAGCTTACCCGGTGGACGACTCTTACTACCCCGACGGAGGCCACTACTACCAGGATGGAGCCTACTACGACGTAGACTTCTCTGACGTCCAGGAGTAGTTAGGAGGTTCCCAGGCAGGAGGCCTCGCCTCTTTCGATCCGCTGCTTATGTTTGTGCTAGCCTTCTTAAGGCAAAGACTTGTGTACCTTTATGTCTGTACTCAGATATTATTTGCTTCTGCTGACTCGTGCTTTGTCGAGCTTTGTATTCGAGCCCTCGAGGCCCCTGGCTTGTAATATGAAGTTGTATGACTTTAATTTGTGTTTAGAGTTGTGTTGTGATATTGATTAGTGAGTCCCTAAGCTTGGTCGTATGCATTGCGTGATTGTTTAGCGTACGGTCGAGGCTGGGGGCGTCTCACCATCCTTACCAAATGGTAATAATGAAAAACTTGTTATTTTCCCATTTTTTCGTTGGGCCGAATATATGTTTTTTTTAGAAATATGAGGGCATCCCACATTTCTTCCTGGATGAGCCGAGGCCTACATGGCACACGGAAATTTTAAAAGAAAAAAAGGAGGTGGCCTTGTTCCACCGAGGCCCAAGCCCACCTGGAGCGACACCTTAAGTACCAATGCATCCACGTTCACAATCTCATGACCATTTATATTGGTTGTAATCAGGTAGAAATAAGGTCGTCGACCACTCTTGTCTGCTTTATGACCATTTGGTGTAATGCAATTTCAGGGTTCGAGCCCTTCCAAGCGAAATGGCCGTGGATTTACGACCAATTCAGCTGGGGTCACTGAGAGAAGGTCACAAGTTGACATATTTCTTGTAGTGATCGGCGGGTTGGATGGCGAAGTGAGAAAAAGGGATGGCACGTTAGGACAATTGATTTAGCCTCTCATAACGGGAATGGAGTTGGGTGGATAAACAAAATGTTGAGGTGGTGGCGAACATGAACAATTGGGGAAACCCCACATTTGGTTGTTGAGGATGGATATGTGGACACATGTGGACAACTGTGGAGGAAACCAGAGTGTCATTGGATGATCTTTTTCGTCTAGGTTCTTCAATATGAAAAAATGAGAAGAAAATTGAGGTTTTCTTGGAGATGCCCTTAAAAGATACATCTAGTAATGTTGTGCCTCAAAGGGGCCAATCATATATGTCGTAATTGATGTTATTAAAACAAATTCATAGAAAATAATATGAAAATCACACTCAATAAAGTAATAATTTGAGATTATGGGGTAATAAGTTATAGAAATGTTTAGTATTTTTCAAATGTGGTTTGTTGTCTATGAAATAGTTCATGTAGGTCAAATAAAGTATTTGTGAAATTTTATAACAAAATGGCTCTGCATATGACATAGGTATGCAATTCATGTCCGGCAACTTATTTACACTTTATATATGTCGCCTGAATTTCAAATTTGCGTAAGTCAATTTTCTGACCATTCCTTCTTTTGTAAGATTATTGTTTTTTTTTTTCTTGTGCGTTTTTAGGCTGATTTTTGACTTGCCCATTTTGGGGGTAAGTCAAATAAATCATAGGCTGAATTTTTGACATGCCCCTGTTTGGGGTATGTCATTTTTTTCTTAGGCTGCATTTTTCAGTCACCCCTGTTTGGCGTAGGTCAATTTTTTCTTAGGCAGTTTTATTTCTTTTTAAGGGTAATAACAATGCCCCTAATTAATTCCTTCTTGAAAACTTGTTTCTTGTGAAAGATTCAACATTATGTGCTTATTTTTTGCATATTTAAAAAATTGTGTAAATTTTGTGCAAATCATGCCATTATTTGATATTTTCCATATTTTCCTTCTTTTTAGTTGTAATACCAACACCACTAATTTGTTCCTTCTTAAAACTACTAATTCATTAGTATTACCATATTCATTTTTCATAGAAAACTTTTTTCATTTTGATTTTGTTTTAGTTTTCATTTTATTTTATTTATTCATGAAGGGTAATACCAATGTCACTAACTAATTCTTCCTTAGATTTGTGTAACTTTCACTATTATATGCTTATTGTTGCATATTAAAAAAATCCATTTTCCATGTAAATTGTGTGTGAATTCTGTCATTTTTTTATATGTTTTTAACTATTTTATATCTCTTTAAGTATAATACCAATGGCAATAATTCATTCCTTTTTAAAAACTACTAGTTCGTTGATATTACCACAAATTTCTTTTCTCTTAGAAAACTACATTATTTTGATTTTGTTTTAGTTTTTTTTTCTTAAATTTAGTATCAATGCCACTAATTCATTCTTACTTATAAAATTTCATTATTTTAATTTTGTTTTAGTATTGTTTTCATTTTAGTTCTTCTTAAAGGGTAGTACAAATGCCACTAGTCCATTCTTCATTATAATACTTCATTTTTTATTTGGTTTGTGTTTTTATTTCATTTTCTTTCTTCTTAAGTTTAACACCAATGCCATTAATTCATTCTTCTTTGTAAAATTTCTTTATTTTTATTTGTAGATTTTATTTTATTTTATTACTTCTTTAAGGGTAATAAGAAATCCACTAATTCATTGCATTTTAGAAAACTTGTTTTGTGCGAAACTTTCAGTGTTATATGCGTATTCTTGCATATTTTACAAAAGCACCATTTTCGTGTAATTTGTGTGCAAATTGTTTCATTGTTTGATTTAATGTTTTATATTTTGTTTCTTTTGAAGTGTAATGCCAATACCACTAATTATTCCTTCTTAGAAACTACTCCCTCCATTCCTAAATATAAGTCTTTTTAGACATTCTAATAGGGGACTACATACGGAGCAAAATGAATGAATCTACACTCTAAAATATGTCTATATACATCCGTATGTAGTTCAATAGTGAAACCTCTAGAAAGACTTATATTTAGAAACAGAGGGAGTACTAATTGACTGATGTTACCAGTAATTTATTTTTTCCTTGGACAACTTTCTTATTTTAATTTTGTTTAAGTTTAAGTTTTTTATTGTTTTTCTTCTTTAAAGGTAATACCAATGCCACCATTCATTCTTCCTTATAATACTTAATTATTTTTGATTCTATTTTATTTTATTTAGTTTATTTCTTTTTGAAGGGTAATAACAATGCCACTAAGCATTACGTGATGTGATGCATGTGGTTAGGTTGCATGTGGCAAACATGACACGGGGCATATATGTAAGAGCAGTCGGGCCGGGTCGGATGAGACCGTCTAATCCACGGACCTACTTCTTTCGATAAGGCAAACAAGGTACTACACCCCACTCCTTGCCGACCGACTGAAAAAAGTATGGGGTTCAGTCGACTGACCCCAAGAAAAACCAGTAATTGTACCTGGCGAACGTTCGCCATTAGGGGGATGGCAAGCAAACCATCTTTGTTGGTAGTTTTAGTTATAAAACGGGATCATACGACGACAGTTTTTAAACAAAAATAGCCTTTTTGGAAAGAAAATGCCATGTCTTCCAAAGAAAATGACACATCTCCCCACTTAATTAGAACTAGAAATGTCATCGAATCGTTCGCATGTGCCATCTTCCCTGATGAATGTTCTCCAGTTAGGAGGGTCCAACAAAATCAGCCGACTGACATGTACGTAGCCTCTCCATTTGTTTACATGTATAGCACTGCTTAATTTGGAAGAAAAAAAATGTTTCGGAGAGAAGGTTGTTCCGTACGTATGTTCAACCGTGTTTTTCACACTGATAATGACTTGCATGCGGGAGTGCCCGCGCTCTAATTAAACACGGTGATGATCTGAAAACTACGCGTGCTTTGAGGAGCCCAAACGTTAACACGCTAGCCTCGAGGCGGCAAGCAATGCCTAAAAAACAGCAAAAATGCATAGTAAATCGTCCAGCAAGCAGCTATATATATCCTCGCCGAATCCTTCGCGGCCAAGCACTGCGCCAAATTCAAAATACCCGATCTGCTACACGCTGCCGCGTGCCAGTGCCACCTAGGACGACGGCATGTCCGCGCCTGGCCGCGTGGGGAGGAAGCTGTTGGCGCAGCCTTGCCCTCTCTCTCTGTCTCTCACGCTCTGACGAAGAAAGACGAAAGGGAGACACAGGTAATTTTCGGCGACGAACGCCCGGGCAACAAATCCTTGATTTTCCTTAGCTAGACTAACAACTGCGCAACTAACACAATTCAAGCCAACCGGCTTTGTAGCCGCAGCAACGCAACGCCCACGCTTCCATGCGCACGTACGAGCGATTCATCCGGCCAGGCGCATGACGCGCACTACGCGTTGAACGCAGCCTTCTCCCATATCGCTGCTAACGGCCTAGCTATAGCACACTACTGCCACAAGCGTACACACACGTTACACACGTACACACGCCCGCCACGCTTCCGCTGCGTCCCGCACGTCCCGCGCGCACCCGACGCGCCCGACGAGCCCGACCGCACCAGTGCGTCCCGCACGTCCCGCGCGCACCCGACGCGCCCGACGAGCCCGACCGCACCAAACGCCGTGGCTTATTCCAACAGAAGCCAAAAGCAGGGCGGCTGAAACTGAACTTCGATGGGTCGTCGAAGGGCAAGTCCATGGCTGCCAGCATCGGTGGCGTGTACCGGGATCACCGGGGCAACTTCGTGCTGGGCTACGCCGGGCGGATCGGCAAAGCGACGAGCTCTGTCGCAGAGCTCGCGGCGCTCAAGCATGGGATCAAGCTCGCCGTGAAGAACAGGTGGCGCAACATTTCAATCGAGGGCGACTTCAAGGCCGCCGTCGACGCCATCGCGAGCCGAGCACGGTTCCGGGCGAAGAAGGACGCCGAGCAATGCACGGCGATCACCGCGATGCTCCCGCAGCTGGGCAAGGTGAGCGTCAGACACATGGGCCGCGAAGGAAATAGGGTGGCCCACTGCTTCGCCAATCTCGGCCACAAGGCGGCGCAGCAGCGGCTGTGGCGCGGAGCGCCGCCAGTCGAGGTGCTCCAACACCTTCATGAAGATGCAGAGGTCGGACACAAGAAGAAGAAGAAGAAGAAGAAGAAGAAGAAGAAGAAGAAGAAGCGAGTTGGCCACCGGAAATAGCTTTGCCCACTCAAGAAAAATATCGTGCGCGTACGTCAATCAGAATGTGATGTGTTCTACTAGTACCGTTTAATCGGTGAGGATAGCCGTTGAAATTTGCTGAGATCTGGTCATCGGAGCTGCGCTGGACAATCTTATCTTATCGGCGAAGAGGTTCTGGTCAAAAAAAGAAAAAAAAGAGCGAAGAGGTAGTTCTTTGTTCAGAACAATGCCATTTTTTTGTATTCGCGTTATCAGTTGTCATTCTCAAGAGGGAAGAAACAAAAATAGGGACGCTGGAACCAGATTCAGCAGAACAAAAATGGCAGTACTAACAGTACTGATCAGCTGGGTCCCGAGCACACGAGGTGGTACGCGTTGTGCAGCCTCGCCTCCTCGGATCGCCTGGGCCGGGCAGCCCTGCCGACGGCGGCCGCGCTGTCGCTCACGGCCTGGGAGGAGGAGGTGGAGGAGAAGGACGTCGGGACGGTGACCACGGCGCGCTGGTAAAGGGAGCGGAACGTGTAGTCCCAACGGCACATGCCCGCCTGGTCCTTGAGCGCCTTCACCGCCGCCATGCTCGTCGCCACCACCAACGACGCCCCCTTCTTGGTCGCCGACGAGCTCATCTTGAACTCGGATTCGCGCCGTCTGCCGACTCTGCCCATGTGTCCATGTTGAACTCGGATTCCGGAATCCGGACGAGCTTCCTTGATCCGAATTGGAGTGGAGCTCGACTTCCACGACAAAATCTATATAAGCGTACTACATCCACACCAGAATTCATCGCTTTCCTTGATCGCCCAACCTTCTGCCTACACCTGCAAGACAAGAGCAACACCGCTAGGTCACACGGAGGAGGACAGAGCTCGCGTTCGCCGCCACGCCATGGCCGCGAACACGCAGACCAGCCCGCTCCGCCGATGGAAGCCTTTCTTCCGCGCCTTCGACTGTGTGGATGCCGTCATCAAGCAGTCGGACCCTGACCACTCCCGCAACGAGCTCCGGCGCGCCAGGGGCGACATCGTGGATCAGCTCTGCGACGCCGCCGACGACGATCAGGCGGAGCGCCTCTGCGGGATTCTCGACGACCACATGGCGGAGTCCCTGGAGACGCTGCGACTGGTTCCGGTGATGCCTAACGTGTTGGTTTCCACGGACCTCGCCAAGTCCGTCTGCGCGCTGCGGAGGCACGAGTCGGAGCGCGTCCGCGTCCTGGCCAGAGGCATCGTGAGCGGGTGGAGGGCGTCGATGCAGGCCGACCTCGCCAAGGTCAGAGACGCTCTCCACAAGCTTGACAATATCAACATGCCACGGAACAAGGAGATCACCGTCGATCAACAGCGACATGTCTCTGCCAATTCTGACATCGCCAAGACGAAGGCGTTTGTCATGAAGACTTTTGCAATCAGAAAGGAGGCGTCCGATTCCGCCGCCGGGAACCGTGCGGGGCTCTGCTCGGAGGAGAAGATAGCATCCGCAAAACGCAAGTTCCACCAAGCTTACCAAGAAGCAGAGGACGCCAAACGGCGGCGCAGTACACAATTGGTACAGGCGCCAGAGATGATGATGCCGGCGTCTCAGATGCATCCAATCAGGAGGTGCACCAGCTCCATTGTGAAGAAAACCTTCTCGATCGGGACGCAGCTTCACATGGCTTATGGCTCTAGAGCTCAAACAGTAGGAAAGATCTAAACACGTGTCATCTCACTTTTTAAATTGTTATCCGTATCCTTCTTTTCGAACATTCAGTACTGCTGTTGTAACTAGCATTACTGTAATGCAGTTGCTTGCTTGTCTGTTACGTACATGATGGAAGGAAGTTGATGAATTGAAAGTGAGATTCGGTGTTACAAATCTACTGGCATGTTCAAAAAACTTGGGAAGAAATTACAAGTCATGTTGGGAAAGATGTGTTTGTGTCAAATTGTAATTCCGCACATACCTAAGCAACCAATAAAGCTCGGCTTTTAGAACTCAACTAGCAAACACGCCCGTGCGTTGCACCGGAAAAAAAAAATCATCCCTCGTACATATAATCGACGACATCGGCAAATCCCTCGAAATTTTTTCACGGTGCAGCACGACAAAAAACATGACAAGTGGTGTTGCGTAAAAACATAAAGATGAGGTAAATTTTAAAGTGTACTCAAGATGTTTTCTATTTATTAGACAACAAAAAGTATGTATCTAGTTGCCGCTATCTATTTACGCCCTTGTTGTCATTCCTCCTTAAGGATCCCAACAAATATTATATTAGGATGAAAATTGAGAAGTACATTTTAGTACTCAACGATAACTTGTGTATATGGGCATTATTTTTGTCTTGCTGATATATGTGTTTGCAAGTGTAATCCAAGTTAGGATATAATTTAGTTGCAAACATATTATATAACTTCACCGAAACCAACCAATATGTAAGGACATTCATACCAAATGTTTAAAGTTGTATATCAACATCAATATTGTAAAATAAATCTTTATAGGCACTAATTCCGGATTATCATATACCTGTTATAACCTTTGGCATATGGTAGCCGGTAGGAATCAACGTCCCCTGTGGTGTCAATAATAGCTTTTGTAAAAGCATCAAACTATCATATGTACTCAACTTAAATGGTGTAGGAACATATATAATATGTATTTCCAAAACAGCCCATATAAAAAAGGTATCAATTAAGGTTACATCCTAAACCTAATTTTATAGATGATTAACATGCAAAATAATAGCATATTTGAAATATACACATTTTTCTGATGAATTTTTATACATAACATGTTAGATTTCGAGTTAGGATTTAAAAGATACAAATATTTTGGAAACTATTTGAATATGTCCGATAGAGAAAATAAATAAACAAAAAGAAAAAAAATTGTGTTATGCAGGATTCGAACCCGGGTGCCCCTGGTGGAATGCGAAGGCTCGAGCCGCTGGGCTACTCGCCTGTTAGCGGTACTTTGTGGGCCGCTTGTTTATAAACATTGTCAGGTGCTGCGACTTGTGAAGGAAAAACGAAACGTTTTTTTCACTTGGGGGTGGCATGGTGGGTAAATTCATGCGAACTTTAGGGGTAATTTCCGTGACGGACGACCAGAAGTTATCCCTGCTTTATTTATTATTAGGTAGAGATACATAGCACGCGTCGAAAACATACACAAAATAAATCAACAAAAATAGTTCATCGGCAAACAATAAAATTCAAATTCAAACTAACAAGCAAATTTAAATTCATAAAACATGCTAATAAAATAAAAATACACCTAGACGACTCCTCCTCCTCCTCGGTGGTGTAGCTCGACGACGTAATAAACGCGTCCTCCCACCGAGGACCGTCCGAGTCCCAGCTCGTCTCCGGGTTGTCTATCAGGGAAATCGTCAGTCATGCCCGTGCGTTGCACCGGGAGAAAAAATATCTATCTAGTCGCCGCTATGTTTTTACGTCTTTTTGTCGTTCCTTCATAGTGATTCCCAATAAATATTGCATTAGGACGAAAATAGAGAAATACATTTTAGTATTCAACGATAACTTGTTGAGACGAGCATTATTTTTTCTTGCTGATATATGTGTTTGAAACTTTAATCTAAGTCAAGATTTCATGTAGTTGCAAACATATATTAGTAGTTTAGTGTTGCAAACATATTAGTAGTTTAGTGTACATCATCATATATGGATCAATTATTGTTCACTGTGCAAAATAGAGAGGATCATTAAATACTTGTTGTAACCTTTAGCATATGGTAGCTGGTTGAAATCAACATCCCCTGTGATGCTAATAATAGTTTTTATGTCAATTTAAATGATATAGGAAGATATATAATAGTCATTTTCAAAATACCTCATATAAAGAAGGTATTAATTAAGATTGCATCTTAAATCAAATTTTAAAAATGATTAACATGCAAGATGTTAGCATATTTGAAATCTACACATTTTTCTGAGAAATTTTCATATATAATATGTTAGATTTCGAGTTAGGATTAAAAAGATAAGAATATCTTAAAAAATACTATTTGAATATGCTCGATAAAAAAAAGTTGTACTCACCTGGGATCGAACACAGGTCTACCGGGTGGAAGGGGCGCGCCCCAGCCATTGGGCTGCTTTCATGTTCATAGCTAATTTATGGGCCTCCGACTGATAAAACATATTCGGTGCAGTGACTTGTAAAAAGAAAGCGAAATGTTTTTTCTAACTTATGAGTGGCATGGTGGGTAATTTCGAGACAACTTGAGGGGCAATTTTTGTGACGTACGAGCAGAAGCAATAGCTACTTTATTATTAGGGAAAGATACATAGCGCGCGTCAAAAACATACACAAAATAAATCAACAAAAATAGTTCATCGGCAAACAATAAAATTCAAATTCAAACTAACAAGCAAATTTAAATTCATAAAACATGCTAATAAAATAAAAATACACCTAGACTCCTCCTCCTCCTCCTCCTCGGTGGTGTAGCTCGACGACGTAATAAACGCGTCCTCCCACCGAGGATCGTCCGAGTCCCAGCTCGTCTCCGGGTTGTCTATCAGGAAAATCGTCAGTGCCTTGCGCTTACGCTTGTCCCGGCGACGCGCAACTCACTCCGCCCTCCTCTACGCCCAGAACTCGTTCTCGGCGATGACGTCCTCCGGGAAGCGCGCGCGCCACTCTGCCATGGCCTCATCCCTCTCGGCAATCAAGAGGCGGCGCTCCCGATTGCGCTGGAGGCGACGGTCCTCCTCGGTGACCAGACATGGGGGAGGCCGGACATCCTGCACCAGCTCGCACGTGAACACGTCAGAAATTCATCTGCGCCCGAGGCCGCCCGAGGCGCCACGCCGCCACGTCGTACGCGCGGGCGGTCTCGAACGTGCCGAGCCCGAGGCGCGTGTCGCCGGAGCGGATCTCCGCGTAAATCACGCCGGAGGGACGGGCGCGGACGCCGCGGAAGTCCGAGCTGCTTCGGGGGCACGACAGCATGGCGGGGCGCAGCTGCGACGAGGCGCTGGAAGAGGCGGGGGAGAAGGCGCGGCTACGGAGCACGGGAAGAAAGCGCGGAAGGGAGTGGAGCGGTTGGTGAGAGCGGGCGGACATGGGATTTATAGCGCGCCAAAAATGGCGCGCGGGCTGCCGCTTTCCCGTGCGCGGGATTTTTATTTAGCGCGCCACCTTTTCGCGACCTTTTCGCGCGTCTGCTGGAGCGCGCCGCGCGGCCGCTCACGCGCCAAAACAGCGGTTTTTACCTCGCGCGCAATTTTTGATGCCTCTGTTGAATATGCTCTTAACATGCATGGACGTGTCAGTCTTCCACAAGTTGTCACGACGCACATCCTGACTCTATGAGCTGCACAGCTGGGCATTCAGTGGGATTATTTGCTAACGTGTGCGCTCAGGTCCACAACGTTTGACGTGCTCCGTGCGCTGGTATAGAACTAGGTCGACGGCTTAAAGAGAAACAGAGCGCGAGTGCCAGGCCAACATTTTTCAGCGCGTCGGTGTCAGGCTGGCATTTGCGACGGACGGAGCTGCAAGCATGAGTCCACCGTCCGCGCGTCAGCCAGCCAGACCCGCGGCAGGCAGCGATGCTCGGGCGAGACCGACACTGGGCGACGACGGAGGTTGTAGAGGCTGACGCTGATCAGATGGTGGTGGTGAGGAAGAACTCTGACGCGCTGAGTGTGAAAATAGGTTCGGGAAAGTAATACAAGGCAGAAGAGTTTTTTTCTAGAAGGGCAAAAGACTTGCTGCATTCATTAATTAAGAGAGAGTCTAGAACAAGTTTGGCTGCCCTATAGGGCAAGTAGCCGGTGAAACAGAAGCCTACTCTCCCGGCATAAGATTATACAAATGGGTTGCGCCTGCCAATCCCTAATTCTTCGCCTCGCACCAGATTTTGGGCATGATTACTGTCGACGTGGCGAACTTGTTGTTTAAGATCCTTGCGTTGCGCTCGTTCCATATCTCACAAGACACAAGCATTGTAATAGAAGCCATAGCCTGACGACGTCGAAAGCCATCATGAACCATGGCGTACCACCAAGATTGGACATCTTTCAACCCATGCCAAGTATTTGGGTGTAATCCTTCGAGCTGAAGTGAGTCGCGCACCATGGTCCACACCCTTATGGAGAATCTACATTGAAACAGTAGGTGTCTTGCCGACACCGGAACTTGGTTGCATAGCGAATAGTTGCCACAATTTGACCAACCACGTTTAGCAAGGCGGTCGGCCGCCCAAACTCGATTCTGTGTGATCAACCAGGCAAAGAACTTGCATTTTGGTGGTGCGCAGTTCTTCCAAATCGTGCTCATGAAGCTAGAAGCATGATGTCGCAAAACTGGCCTTGTATGTAGTGGCCGTCAGATAATGCCTCGAGGTGGTGAGCTTCCAAGTGATGGTGTCGGGGCGGTTGTCTTGTAGTTGCACCTGGGTCACCAAATTCCAAAGCGAGATGAATTCCTGGATGTGCGCCACTGTTAGGCCATTTGAGAATCGAATTTTGTCCACCCAGGAACCATTCTGAATTGCCTTCCTTACACTTCACCTTTTGCTTCTGGAAATGACAAAAATTAGTGGTGCAATGTGCTTAGGTCTTAGCCCATCAAGTCAAGCCGACTCCCAGAAGCTCGCCTTGCACCCATCTCCTATCGTGACCTTCGTGAGGGCGTGAAAATGGTCCATGTCCTCCTTGTCGCAAGGGTTCTGGGTGCCCACCCAAGATCTTTCCGACGCGATCCACTCAAGCCATGGCCACCTTAGGCGAAGTGCACGAGCAAACCTTGCAAGGTGAAGGATACCAAGGCCATCGAGGATCATGGGGTGGCACACGAAAGTCCAGTTAATTTTGCATTTGCCCCCAAAAACCTTGTAGGAACCCGCACAAAGAAAGGCCCTCGAGATCTTGTCAATGGCTTGTAGAACCTCAGCCGGAATGACAAACGCCTTGATGTGGTAGATCGCGATGGCAGTGAGGACCGACTTGACCAAGGCATTTCTGCCCGCAACCATGCAATGTTTTCCCTGCAAAGGAGGTAACTTCTTGAAGACTTGGTCCACGATGTGCTGGATGTGAATCCTCTTTAACTGCCTAATCGACAAGGGAAGCCCAAGGTAGCGCAAGGGGAACATCTAGTGCACCTGGCATGCTTTGCATGATATCATCAAGGTCCAATCCTTCACATCGGATGGGTGCCATGAGCATTATCTGGAAATTCGTAGCCAGTCCGGTCACGTCTCCAAAGATTTCCAAGATAGTGGAGATGGCCTGGAAGTTCTCCTTGATTGGCGCAACAAAGATTTCCACGTCGTCCGTGTATAGCGATGTCCGGAATTGCATCCCACGACCACCCAAGTCAAGAAGGAGCCCTTGCTCGGTTGCCAGCTGAAGCACCCGTTGTAGGGATTCAATGGCAAGGACGAAGAGCAGCGGGGAGAGCGGGTCACCTTGCCGGAGGCCACGACCATGCCTAATGGGATCCCCGGGGATGCCATTAAGCAGTGATACTTGTGATCTGCATTGGGTTTTCCGTGAAGAGGAACCGATAATTACAACACAATACGAATAAGTATTTCCCTCAGTTAAGAAACCAAGATTTATCGAACCAATAGGAATATCAATCCCCAACCGTCTTCAGCGGCTGCACACAAAAGAGCAAGCAACTTGCAACCAACGCAGCAACAAGGTTGTCAATACCCTTTATCTCGTTATTTGCAAGCAAGTGATGTGTGTAGATAATAGTAGTTAATTATAAATCGCAAAATAAAATAAAAGTTAAATAGTGGCAGCAAGGTAATGTAAATATATAAGTGAATAGACCCGGGGGCCATTGTTTTCCCTAGCGGCATCTCTCATGTAGGCAAAATACGGTGGGTAAACAAATTACTGTTGGGCAGTTGATAGAAAAACGCATAGTTGTGTGATATTCACGGCAATGATCATGTATATATAGGCATCACGTCCATAAGTAAATAGGCCGACTCCTGCCGGCACCTATTACTATTACTCCACCCATCGATCGTTGTCCAGCATGCATCTAGAGTATTAACTAAAACAGAGTAATGCTCGAAGAACATTGACATGATGTAGACAAAGAGAATTCAATTAATATGAACTAACCCCATCGTTTTATCCTTAGTGGCAACAATACAAAGACGTGTCTTGTCCCCTTCTGTCACTGGGATATAGAGCACCGCCAGATTGAACCCACTACAACGCACCCCTCTCACTGAAGAAATATCAATATAGTTGGCTAAACTATTTCAATAGATCAGAGAGATTTACGAAGCTATAATGATCATGCAAATAAGAATCATAATATTCAGAGGTGACTCAAATACTTTTCATGAATAATCGGAAACATAAACCCACAATTCATTGGATCCCAACAAACACACTGTACAAAAGAATTACATCGGATAGATCAAAGCAAAGATGCGATGATCATTGTATTGAAGATCAAAAGAGAGAGAGATAGCCATCTAGGTACTAGCTACGGACCCGTAGGTCTATGGTGAACTACTCACACATCATCATGAGGGCAGCAAGGTTGATGAAGAGGCCCTCCGTGATCGATCCCCCCTCCAGCAGGGTGCCGGAACGGAGCTCCAGATAGGATCGTGACGTAACAGAGAATTGCGGCGGCGGAAAAAGTGTTTCGGGATGCCCTTTAGGGTTTTTGGAATATATGTGAATTTATAGGCCAGAGAACGAGGGTAGGAGGTCCACCAGGGAGGGACAAGCCATCAGGGCGCGCCGACCCCCTGGGCGCGCTCTGTTGGCTTGTGCCTCCCTCGGGTGGCCTCCGTCTTCTCCCAAAGTTTCCAGGTCTTCTTTTGGTCCAGAAAAAATCATAAAAAGGTTTCGGGGCAATTGGACTTCGTTTGGTATTGTAAACCTGAAAAGTAAAATACACGCAGAAAACAGCAACTGGCACTAGGCACCGGGTCAATAGGTTAGTGCTCAAAAATAATATAAATTGGTAATTATTACTCAAAAGTATCCTAGAATGATAATATAATAGCATGGAACAATCAAAAATTATAGATACACTTGAGAAGTATCAGCATCCCCAAGCTTAATTCTTGCTCGTCCTCGAGTAGGTAAATGATAAAAACATTTTTTTTGATGTGACATGCTACCCAATATGTAATCTTTTGCATGTATGCTCATTGAGAAACGACGAATTAACAAACATCAACATAGTAATATTTATAAGCACAAGCAACAAAATCATCAATCTTTCAAAGTATGCAATCCTAAAAGAATGTTTACCCCCATTCATTTTATCATATTAGCAAGGCACGACTCCGTCTTCACCACATTAATACAAATGTCAAGCACCATTGTATCCAAGTCAGGCAATTGGATCATACTTTTTCAATGTGCATCAACTTTTTATTCTTCAGCAATACATGAGCGTGAACCATGGACATAGCATAAAGGTAGAAATAGAATATGGTGGTAGATATCAAAGGGGTAAAAAGTAGAGAAGAAAGTCTCGCATCAACTAGCCGTATCAACAGGCTATGGAGATGCCCATCGATAGATGTCAATGCAAGGAGTAGGGATTACCATGCAAATGATGCACAAGACTATAAGTGTATGAAAGCTCACCTGAAGCTAAGTGGGGTGTGCATCCAACTTGCTTGCTCATGAAGACCTCGGACATTTGAGGAAGCCCGTCATCAGAATATACAAGCCAAGTTTATAATACTGAAAAAGTAGTTCCCACTAGCATATGAAAATAACATAACATGAGACTCTATATGAGGCACAAGTGTGGTACAGGATAGTAGCAAAGTCCCTTCTCTCTTTTTCTCTCTTTTTCATTTTTTATGGTGGGCTCCTTTGGCCTCCCCCATTTTTATTTACTCACTGGGACAATGCTCTAATAATGATGATCATCACACTTTCATTTACTTACAACTCAACATGAAAACTCTATATGAAGAACTTATGAAATAATATGACTCAATATGAATGCATCTCGCAGTGTACCAGGATGTGCAATGATCTAGCGTGACATGTATCAAAAATTTGATGAACGGTGACTTTGCCACAAATACTATGTCAGCTCTATATGATCATGCAAAGCAATATGATGATGAATGAACTAGTCATATGATGTAACGGTGGAATTTGCATGGCAATATATCTAAGAATGGCTATGGAAATGCCATAATAGGTAGGTATGGTGTCTGTTTTGAGCAAGATATAAAGAGGCTTATGTGTGACAGAGCGTATCATGTCACGGGGTTTGGATGCACCAGAGAAGTTCGCACCGATCCTCGAGGTGAGAATGGGCAATGCAGGGTACCGAAGAGGCTAGCAAAATATAAGGTGGTGAGATTGTGTATATCCACGGGTTCACATTAGTCATGAAGAACTCATATACTTATTGCAAAGTTTTATTAGTTTTATCACAAATCAAAGCACTATCGCATGCCCCGAGGGAGGAGGTTGGGAGGAGTTAACCATCGCGCGCCTCCGACCCGAAAGAACACTAGGATTTTAACGAGGAATAGAAATGCTCACACATCCCAACCATGCCTTTTTAATATTTAGACAAACGGGAAAATAACACCTCTTAATACCGATACTTCTATGAATCAACAATGATGCACTCACACCTTTTTCATATTACCACATCAATACCTTTAACCCACAATTTCTCTTTTATGTGCTACATGATGGTTTTGATTATCACTCATTGAATACCTATTATTTTTGGACTAGTCTTATGACCCATGCAAATTACCTTCACTATTTATTAACTCTCAAACAAATATAAGTGAAGAACAAGAGTGCAATTATTTCTATAAAATCTATACGCCACATGCTCAAAAAGATATAAGTGAAGTACTAGAGCAACTGCTAAGCTCAAAAGATATAAGTGAAGCACATAGAGTATTCTAACAAATTGTGATGAGGGTGTGTGTCTCTCAAATAGGTGTGTCCAGAAAATGATGATTGTGGCAAACTAAAAATAAAAGCAAACAAAAGAAAATGATGCTCCAAGCAAAACTCATATCATATGACGAATAAAA
The DNA here is from genome assembly GCA_039707655.1 of Elymus sibiricus. Lineage (NCBI taxonomy): Eukaryota > Viridiplantae > Streptophyta > Magnoliopsida > Poales > Poaceae > Elymus > Elymus sibiricus. The sequence continues at coordinate 434,347,059 of CM077675.1, forward strand.
ATATAGATCCAGGTGACATACCGGTGGATTGAGACGAAAGAGGGGATGCCTTCCGGGGCATCCCCAAGCTTAGACGCTTGAGTATTCCTAGAATATTACCTTCAAGTGCCTTGAGAATCCCCAAGCTTAGGCTCTAGCCACTCCTTATTCCTTCGTCCATCGTGATAACACCCAAAACTTGAAAACTTCAATCACACAAAACTCAACAAAACTCCGTGAGATCCGTTAGTATAAGCAACATATCAAATACATTAGGTACTGTTATAAATTGATTCATATTATATTATTGCATAATAGGTACTGTATTCTAACTTCTCCATGGCTTATACCCCCCGATACAATCCATGGCATCATCAAAACAAGCAAACTACGCAAGCAAAAAACAGAATCTGTCTAAAACAGAACAGCCTGTAAATATATGTAGAGAACCTATACTTCTGTAACGCTAAAACTTCTGAAAAATTCGGAAAACCTTAAGAATTTGTATATCAATATTGTGTAAGAAATTCAGATCAAAAAGACGTTCCAGTAAAAACAGAGAAATTCTGCACTGGACGCTAAAGTTACTGTTTTTGCACCGTATCAATTCTACTCATCTTGTGAGTCATCCCAAAGGCTTTACTTGGCACAAACACTAATTAAAACATAAAAACAAAATAATTACAGAGTAAATAATCATTTTATCACACACAAACAGAAAGTAAAAAAGCAAAAATAAAGATAACTATTGGGTTGTCTCCCAACAAGCGCTATTGTTTTATGCCCCTAGCTAGGCATAATGCATAGTTTCAAGTGTTGCCATCTTTGACATCAAGCTCCTTGATAACACAATGATTTTTAGGAACAACAGGAGGCTTGAAAATAGGATCTTGTATCAGGTTTATAGAGTTGGGGTGCACTAATCTTTTTGAGATCTTCGTTTCTTTTGCTAGGAGGAGTACTAATGCTCTTGGGAATATAGAGAACTTGGGGCTTCTATTTCGACAAGTACTAGCATTTGCTTTCGAAGGTGTGAAAGAGGAGACTACTTTATCAATGACTTTGTCGGGGGGATTACCCCCGGGTAGGCTCAAGGAGACGACTCAACATTTTAAAAACATCGGGGGAGCCACCCCCGGTATGCCAAGCCCCACGAATCAACGAGACAAACGAAGAAGTGAAGACAGAAGACAAAACGGCGGCCCGGGCGGCTGGCTCCTCCTGCGGCCCGGGCGGCTGGCTCCTCTGGCCGGCTCCTCCTGCTGGCTCCTCCGGCTAGCTCCTCCGGCTGGCTCCTCCTGCTGGCTCCTCCGGCTGGCTCCTCTGGCTGGCTCCTCCGGCCGGCTCCTCCTGGCCGGCTGCCGGCTGCGGCCCGACGAAGTCAGCTCCAGGCGTCCCGTCGGACAGGAGCTGATGACACTGTAGCTGACGGACTGTAGAGCCTGCCGCACTATTGGTGAATAGTGCCCTGCTGTGCACCCGTCACGCGTCACTTCACTGCGCTCCAATAGTGGCGCACTGTAGCCTGCATCACTTGTCATCTCCAATAGTACTTAGTTGGCCATGCGGGCCACCCCTTGTCCCCTGGGCCTCCCTATATAAGAGGCACCAGGGGAGCCTCCAAGGGGCAGGCACACACACACTCACGGAGGGCTCTCTCTCATTTTCCTCTCATCCCCTCTCATTCTCACACACAGGAGACCATGAAAAGGAGCAGCCAGCTCCCTCTTCCTCCTGAAACACAGCTCCAGGAGCAACTCTGTACTGCAATACACCTCATATATAGACATGCAGGAGTAGGGGTATTATCTCTCCGGAGAGCCCCGAACCTGGGTAAACCACCACGTGCTACTACCCTAACCCGTCCCGGATCTTCCACGGCAGCCTTGCTCTCACCTCGATAAGCCACCCCCTGGCATCTGTTGTGAGAAAACGACGACAGTTGGCGCCCACCGTGGGGCTCGCTGCCGCTGGAACCGCGGTCCGGGTGGACCCTCTTCGTCATCGCCAGCGCGGCGTCGCCGCCGTAGCCGCTCGGGGGCTCGACATCAACACGCCCCCGGGGCGAATGCGCGCGACGCCGCGTCCTCGCTGCCGGTCCCGTCATCATCACCGTGACGCTGCCGCCGTCTCTTCGACGGTGCTCGGGGGTCCGACATCAGCACGCCCCTGAGCACTCGCGGCGGCGCCGGAAGCATCCTTATCACCGGCCTCGGCATCGCCCGTCTCCACCGTCGACTCCATCTTCACCAACCCCGTGCGCGTCGCCGCTAGCGGCTCGCGGCCATGACGGACCGCCGCCGCGTTCCCCTCGCGCCGGCCCTACACCTGGTCATCGCGTTCGCGGCGGCGCCGTCGGCGCCGGCCGCGTCAGCCGTCGCCGCCCGATTGGCAGCCGTCCTGGCCGCCTTGGCGCTGCTGCGGCTGGCCGTCGCACCACTCGCGTTGGCGCTCCTGCTGGCCGGCATGCCCGTGCCGCCACCCGCTCGCTCGTTCCTGCGTACTCCTCCTTATCCCGCTGCCGTGCGCCGGCGCACTCCAGTGGCCGCGCGCTCGCCTTGTTCCTCCGCGGCAGCGCCCGGCCTCCCTGCCTTTGGCCCACGTCGCGGAGCCACCGCGCCCGAGCGGCTCCTCCCCTACGCCGTTCCCCCGCATCCCTCGTCTCGCTCCCGAGGAGGGCCGCGTGCCTACGCGAGGCCTCCGCGGACGCACCTCCAGGCTCGCCTTCCCGCTCCCCGGGCGCGAGCGCGTCCTCCCCTCGTGGCCGGCGTTTGGGACGCCTCGACGCGCCGCCACGAGGCCTCGCCTGGCTGGCCGTCCCCGTGCCGCCCAGCTTTGCTGCGCCCTTGCGCGCACACCTCCGCCCGCGTCGGCCAAGCCTCCAATGCCAGTCACGCGCGTCCGCGCCGCTGCTGGCCGCCCCGACCCCGCTCCGCCGCGCCGTCCGTCCCCGCCGGCCTCTCTGCGCACCCGGCCCTCTCCTCATCGCCGGCTCTGGTTGCCTTCCGCCTACCGGATTGCCTATTCGGCCGGCTCCGCTTCGCGTCTGGCCTCCTCCGACTCCGCGTCCTGCAAGAGTCCGTGCCGTCTCGGGCGTCCCACGTCCGGCCGCTTCCGCGCCTCCAGCCCAGCCGCCTGCCGGCCCCGCCCGCTCTGTTCTGTGCGCGCGTCCGCCACCGGCTCGGTCAGCTGCTCAGCTCCGTCATCCAGCACCCGGCCTCGCGCCCCCGCGTCGCCGGCTCGTCACTCCCGGCAGGAGGCTGCTCCGCCCCGGACCGACTCTTCCCCGCACGCCGCCGCCGGCTCCGCCTCCCCGTGGCCGGCTCCCGCCACAGCCGGCCACTGTCGCGCCCACGCACGCCGGCTGCGACCGCTCCGCCTCCGCGCGCCTCCCCCGCGCTCCCGCCGGCCGCACCGCTGCGTCGCCCGTGCGCGCCGGCTGCACTCACCAGCCGCCTCCGCGCCCGGGCAGTCGGCTCCGCCTCGCTGCACCCCAGCCCCCGCGCCGGCTCGCCTCCCCGCCGTTGCTGCGCAATCCGCGCGCCCCCACGCCGGCTCCGCCCCGGCCAGCCCGCCTCGCCCCGCTGGTCCGGCTGCGCGCCCCCGCGCCGGCTTCGCCCCGGCCGGCCCGCCTCGCCCCGCTGGTCCGGCTGCGCGCCCCCGCGCCGGCTTCGCCCCGGCCGGCCCGCCTCGCCCCACGAGCCCGGCTGCTCGCCACCCGCGCCGGCTCCGCCTCGGCCAGCTCGCCTCACCCCGTTGGCCCGACTGCGCGCCCCCGCGCCAGCTCCGGGCTCCCGCCCTGCCGGCTGGAGAAAGAAAAGGGGGCCGGATGCCCGAAAAGGAAGTGTGGGCCGGCCAGAAAGAAAGTGTGAGCAGACAAAAAAAAACCGTCTGCGCCGCCGGCTGGCCTACCCGCCTGCCTCGACACTGGCCCGGTCCCGCGTCCGCCCCAACGCCCGGCCCGGCCGCCCGTTCGCTTTGACGACCGGCATGTCAACCCGGCCTGCTGACTCACCCATCGATCGCCGAAGGATCGACGGTAACACCCAGTGGGTGCGCCGACATGCCGGCGCGCTCCGCTCGGAGAAAAGCCGCGTCGGCTGTCGTCGACAACAGCCGGCGGACCCCGCGTCCGCCCACGGCTGCGCCTCGGGCTCAACAGCCGGTGGACCCTACGTCCGCCCCCGGCAGGGCCCCGCGCCCACTAGCCAGCGAACCCCGCGTCCGCACCTGGCAGGGCCCCGCGCCCATCGGTCGTCGGACCCAGCGTCCGCACCCGGCGTCCCCAACGCCATTGTCTGCTTCAGCAACAGTAAAGACCCTCCACCCGACTCTTCGAGTCGCCCGGAGACTCGGAGGCTACACCCAGCGGGTGCGCTGGCGCGCCCCGCTGGAAACAGCCAGCCGGTGGACTCCGCGTCCACACCTGGCAGGGCCCCGCGCCCATCAGTCGGTGGACTCCGCGCCCGCGCCCGACATCCCCGACGCCACCGTCTGCTTCAGCAAGGACTGCGCGTCCGCATCCGGCAGTGGCTCACGACCATCCGCCGACGGACTCCGCGTCCTCGACCGGCAGCGCCTCGCGCCCATGAGCCGGTGGACTCCAAGTCGGCGACCGGCGGTGCCTCGCGCGCATCAGTCGGACCACGCTGGCTGCAAGCCGCGCTGACCGACATCGACTAAGCCGCCTCGCCGGCACCCAAAAAGCAATGTGAGATCTCCACCCGCATATCCCTGAACCGTACTCACAAAACGAATAACCCCGAGCGACCCTCGAGGGCCATCTCTGCATTTATTCTGTTGCCTTACTGTTCACCCCGGCGCCAGCTAGCCTCGGCCCGGGGCTGGCCGCCTGGCCCGATACGTTCGTTCCCACGAGACGGCTTAGTAGCGTGTACGGTACCGAAGGCCCACTCTTTGTCTCAGCTACAGATCGCACCGCGACTGTCCGGCTAGCGAGAGCACAAGCCGGAGGTCACCCCACGCGAAAGGCGTCCCGGGAGAAAACGGCATGGGCAACCCGGTCATTTCATTTGCGAGAGTCTGCTCGGTCGAGTCCGCCCCCAGAGTCCGAGTACTGTACGCTCCATCCCGCGGCCCACTCTTCGCCTCAGCCACAAACCGGCTCCCGGCTGTCCGGCTGGCAAGAGCAAAAGCCAAAGAGCGGAGGGCACATGAAAAAGATTGATGGGGGCTCGGACAAAACCGAGTCGGCACCCTCAGTATAAAACTTGCACTACCAAAATCAAATGTTTGATGCATATGCATCGACTAAACTCGTCTTTTGCACGATCATTTCCATGAGGAACCTCCTCGCTCGGAGGCTCGGAGGCTACTCCCGGCAGGGCCCCGTGCCCATCAGCCAGCGGACCCCGCGTCCGCGCCCGGCAGCGCTTCGCGCTCGACAGCCGGCGGACCCCGCGTCCGCCCTCGGCAGGGCTCCACGCCCATCAGCCGGCGGACCCCGCGTCCGCGCCCGGCAGCGCCTCGCGGCCATCAGCCGGCGGACCCCGCGTCCGTGCCCGGCAGGGCTCCACGCCCATCAGCCGGCGGACCCCGCGTCCGCGCCCGGCAGCGCCTCGCGCTCGACAGCAGGCGGACCCTGCGTCCACCTTCGGCAGGGCTCCATGCCCATCAGCCGGCGGACCACGCGTCCGTCCCCGGTAGCGCCTCGCGCCCTTCAGTCGGCGGACCCCGCGTCCACGCCCGACGTCTTCGACGCCACCGTCTATTTCAACAATAGCAAAGACCCTCCGCCCGACTCTTCGAGTTGCCCGGAGGCTCGGAGGCTACACCCAGCGGGTGCGCTGGCGCGCCCCCGCTGGAAGCAAGCCGCGTCGTCCCCGACCCGCAATCGACCATCATCAACAACTTCTGCAACAACAACTCCAACAGCAAAGACCCTCCGCCCGACTCTCCAAGTCGTCCGGAGGCTCGGAGGCTACTGTCGGGGGGATTACCCCCGGGTAGGCTCAAGGAGACGACTCAACATTTTAAAAACATCGGGGGAGCCACCCCCGGTATGCCAAGCCCCACGAATCAACGAGACAAACGAAGAAGTGAAGACAGAAGACAAAACTGCGGCCCGGGCGGCTGGCTCCTCCTGCGGCCCGGGCGGCTGGCTCCTCTGGCCGGCTCCTCCTGCTGGCTCCTCCGGCTGGCTCCTCCTGCTGGCTCCTCCGGCTGGCTCCTCCGGCTGGCTCCTCCGGCTGGCTCCTCCGCCTGGCTCCTCCTGCTGGCTCCTCCGGCTGGCTCCTCCGGCTAGCTCCTCTGGCCGGCTCCTCCTTGCCGGCTGCCGGCTGCGGCCCGACGAAGTTAGCTCCAGGCGTCCCGTCGGACAGGAGCTGACGACACTGTAGCTGACGGACCGCAGAGCCTGCCGCACTATTGGTGAATAGTGCCCTGCTGTGCACCCATCACGCGTCACTTCACTGCGCTCCAATAGTGGCGCACTGTAGCCTGCATCACTTGTCATCTCCAATAGTACTTAGTTGGCCATGCGGGCCACCCCTTGTCCCCTGGGCCTCCCAATATAAGAGGCACCAGGGGAGCCTCCAAGGGGCAGCCACACACACACTCACGGAGGGCTCTCTCTCATTTTCCTCTCATCCCCTCTCATTCTCACACACAGGAGACCATGGAAAGGAGCAGCCAGCTCCCTCTTCCTCCTCAAACACAGCTCCAGGAGCAACTCTGTACTGCAATACACCTCATATATAGACATGCAGGAGTACGGGTATTATCTCTCCGGAGAGCCCCGAACCTGGGTAAACCACCGCGTGCTACTACCCTAACCCGTCCCGGATCTTCCACGGCAGCCTTGCTCTCACCCCGATAAGCCACCCCCTGGCATCTGTTGTGAGAAAACGATGACAGATTTCCTCCATTTTATCAATCCTATTCAAACCTTGTTCTAACCTTTCATCAATAATTGTGTCCTTCTCCTTTAAAGTTTTCAAAGTCATTCCTACCCGTGACCCAAATTGAGTGATATGATTATGAAGTTTATTATCTAACTCCTCAATTTGTTCACTAGTAATCATTTTCTTTTCAATAGCATCAAGCCTTTGCATAACGTGTTCCAAAGTCAAAATAGTTTCATTGATGATAATAGGTGGTGCTCCTACAAGATTTTCAATAGCATTATAAGCATCCAAAGTGTGACACATTAAGAAATTTCCAACGGTAATGGTGTCAAGAATAAACCTATACCAAGTTGTCACACCCGCATAAAAATTACGAAGCAAGGTGGTGGTGGATTGCTTATGAGTAGATTTATTTTGAGCATTGCAAATCCTATACCATGCATCTTTCAAATTTTCTCCCCCCCTTTGTTTGAAATTTAGTACCTCATTATCGGGAGCAACGAGAACACAAGAAGAACTAGAATAGTAACAAGCAACAAACGAAATAGCAACAAGAAAAGATAAATATTTTTGTATTTTTGTATTTATGAAGCAAGCTAAATATAACAGCAAATAAAAAGAAGAACAATTGAATGATAATTTGTGTGAAGTTACTTGATAGTTGGTGATGATATTCCCCGGCAACGGCGCCAGAAATCCTTCCTGATACTTATGATCTGCGTTGGGTTTTCTGTAAAGAGGAACGGGTAATTGCAGCACAATACGGATAAGTATTTTCCTCAGTTAAGAAACCAAGGTTTATCGAACCAATAGGAATATCAATCCCCAACCGTCTTCAGCGGCTGCACAGAAAAGAGCAAACAACTTGCACCCAACGCAGCAAGAGGGTTGTCAATCCCCTTGATCTCGTTATTTGCAAGAAAGTGAAGTGTGTAGATAATAGTAGATAATTATAAATTGCAAAATAAAATAAAAGGTAAATAATGACAGCAATGTAATGTAAAGACATAAGTGAATAGACCCGGGGGCCATGGTTTTCCCTAGCGGCATCTCTCATGTAGGCAACATACGGTGGGTAAACAAATTACTGTTGGGCAATTGATAGAAAAGCACATAGTTATGTGATATTCACGGTAAATATCATGTATATATAACCATCACGTGCATAAGCAAATAGGCTAACTCCTGCCTGCACCTATTACTATTACTCCACCCATCGACCGCTATCCAGCGTGCATCTAGAGTATTAAGTAAAACAGAGTAATGCTTGGAGAACATTGACTTGATGTAGACAAAGAGAATTCAATTAATATGAACTAACCCCATCGTTTTATCCTTAGTGGCAACAATATAAAGACGTGTCTTGTTCCCTTCTGTCACTGGGATATAGAGCACCACCAGATTGAACCCACTACAACGCACCCCTCTCACTGAAGAAATATCAATCTAGTTGGCCAAACTATTTCAATAGATCGGAGTGATTTACGTAGCTATAATGATCATGCAAATAAGAATCATAATATTCAGAGGTGACTCAAATAATTTTCATGAATAATCTGAAACATAAACCCACAATTCATCGGATCCCAACAAACACACTGTACAAAATAATTACATCAGATAGATCAAAGCGAAGATGCGATGATCATTGTATTGAAGATCAAAAGAGAGAGAGGTAGCCATTTAGGTACTAACTATGGACCCGTTGGTCTGTGGTTAACTAATCACACATCCTCATGAGGGCAACAAGGTTGATGAAGAGGCCCTCCGTGATCGATCCCCCCTCCGACGGGGTGCTGATGTCTACTACGCAACTTTATTCTTGTATACTCTGTTGGGCCTCCAAGCGCAGAGTTTTGTAGGACAGTAGCAATTTTCCCTCAAGTGGATGACCTAAGGTTTATCAATCCATGGGAGGTGTAGGATGAGGACGGTCTCTCTCAAACAACCCTGCAATCAAATACAAGAAACCTCTTGTGTCCCCAACACACCCAATACAATGGCAAATTGTATAGGTGCATTAGTTCGGCGAACAGATTGTGATACAAGTGCAATATGGAAGGTAGATATAGGTTTTTGTAATCTGAAAAATATAAAAACAGCAAGGTAGAAAATTGTAAACAGCGAGCAAAACGGTATATTAATGCTTGGAAACAAGGCTTAGGGTTCATACTTGCACTAGTACAATCTCCCAACAATGATAACATAGTTGAATTGTATGATCATCCCTCAACGTGAAACAAAGAATCACTCCAAAGTTCCTATCTAGCAGAGAACAATAAGATGAAATTGGTGTAGGTAGTAGAACCACCTCAAAGTTATTCTTTCCGATCAATCTTTTGAGCTATTCCTATAAGTGTCACAAACCGCCCTAGAGTTCGTACTAAAATAGCACCAATGATACATATCAATCCACCCTAATATCACCTAGATACTCCAATGTCACCTCAAGTATCCATGGGTAAATTATACGACATGCATCAAACAATCTCAGATCTATCATATTCAATCCAACACAAAGAACTTTAAGGAGCACCACAAGATTTCTATCGGAGAACGTAGGACAAGAACATGCATCAACCCCTATGCATAGATTACCCCAATGTCACCTTGGGAATCAGCAAGTTGAGTACCAAAACATACATCAACTGAATCAATAGAACACCCCATTGTCACCACGGGTATCCACATGTAAGACATATATCAAGTGTTCTCAAATCCAATATTCAATCCAACATAATGAGACCTCAAACGGAAAGATTCAATTCATCACAACAATATAACATGGGAAACACACCATATGATCCAACTATATTAACAAAGCCCGTGATACATCATGATCGTGCCATCTCAAGAACACGAGAGAGAGAGAGAGAGATAGATAGATAGAGAGAGAGAGAGAGAGAGCGAGAGAGATTGAACACATAACTACTCGTACATACCCTCAGCCCCAAGGGTGAACTACTCCCTCCTTGTCATGGCCTCCACCGGGATGATGAAGATGGCCACCAGAGATGATTTCCCCTCTCCGGTAGGGTACTGGAAAGGCTCCTGATTCGTTTTTCGTCAACACAGAGAGTTGCGGTGGTGGAGCGGAGAGTCTCTCTTTATTTCTGGGGTTTCTGAGATTTATAGGATTTTTCAGCGTTGGAATCACGCGCAACGGAGCCACGTGGGCCCCAGAAGCCAACACGGCGCGGCCTGGGGTGCTCCCTGATGGCTTGTGGCCCACAGGTGGTTCCCCTCCGGTGGTTCTTTGCTCCAATATTGCTTATTTTCTCCAGAAAAAAGTCATCCAAAAGTTTCGGGCGATTCCGAGAACTTTCATTTTCTGCACAAAAACACCACGATGGTAATTCTGCTAAAAACAACGTCAGTTTGGGTTAGTTCTAAATAAATCATATAAAGTAAATCAAAACCATATAAAAGTATTGTAGAAATAGGCAAATATGGCATGAATACTTCATAAATTATCGGTACGTTAGAGAAGTATCAGCATCCCCAAGCTTAATTCCTACTCGTCCTCGAGCAGGTAAATGATAAAAGAAATAATTTATGAAGTGTGAATGCTAGCATAATGTATAATGTTGAGCAAGGATAATTTCAGCCAATTTTCTAGCATTATAACCAGCAAGTATTTCTCATAAAACTTCTCATAATCAAGTAGCAAGTTATTCACATGTTAAAGTATAGACCATAAACTTTCTTGAAAACTAGCAAACTATGTTTTCATTCATCAAACAATTACAATTCATCTTATTTTCAGGAAGGGTCTATGTAAGAGCTTTGGTTTAGCAAATCCCACATACTCAACTATCATTTAGTCTTCCATGATTGTTGACACTCAAAGCATTTTTTTAGAACAAATAGTTTCAGTCAAATACATAGGAAGACAGGGGCTTAATGTTTCGCCTCCCAACTTAGTTATCTCGGGGATAATGTCAACAATTAATGAATCATGATCACCTATATTCAACTTGATATATGTGTCTGGATCTTTCCCCGCCACATGATGCTTGCCAACTAAATAATTAATAGATTGGAATAAGAAGTTGACTCAACATAAAAAGTAAAAGATAGGCCCTTTGCAGAGGGAAGCAGGGATTTACAGAGGTGCTAGAGCTCATTGTTTTAAAGTAGAGATGCATATGTAATTTTGAGTGGTATACTTTTCCTATCAACGTCACAACAAAGTTTTCAATATCATCCATGCTAATCACATTATTAGCGGTTCCCAAACAGAATTGAAATTTTACCCCCCCCCCCTCCACCATTCAAACACATTCCATGGCTAGCCATATCCATGGGTACCATCCAAACAATCTACTTTCTAGGGGGAGTTCTTGTTTATTTATTTTTGTATTATGCAGGGATGGGCATCCTTTTTACCAGCCTCTCTCGTGCATTGACAAGTTAATAAACACTTATCCTGAGAATAACCCGTTTAGCATGGAAGAGAATGACCGCCCGTCACTCCATGAGCGGTACAAGCACACAAAACGAATGTTTAGAGGTGGCACATGCAAATTTACTTGGAATGGTAGTGAAATACCATACATAGGTAGGTATGGTGGACTCTCATGGAAGAAACTTGGCTCAAGGATTTGGATGCACAAGTAGTATTTCTACTTAGTACGAAGTTTTGGCTAGCAAAAGGTTCTAAACAAGCATGACATGTTAGAAGATCCATGACAATATAATTGCTACGTGAATATAAACAAACATAACCATTACATTGTCTTCCTTGTCCAACGTCAACTACTTGATCAAGTTTGAAAATAATTAATGGGGGTTCACAATAATAGAATATGTCCAAGATAGTGTATTTATATCTGAAACCTCTCTTCCTTCAATATTCTTTCATGAATTGTTTAAATGACCAATGCTATGTTTGCTAACTTCCAATAAATTTTACCGCTTATACTCCTAGTATGTGAAGTCACTACTCCCCATGGGACAAGAATATGAAGCATATATAATTTCACATTTATGACATTCAATACATTCAACGTTTACTCTCAGAATATAAGTGAAGCACAAGAGTAAATTTCGAACTACTCTCAAAAGATATAAGTGAAGATCAATGAGTAGTCAAACAATAAAGTAGCTATGTGAGGACTCTCTCTCTCTCTCTCAATAAAGATTTTCAGATCTGAGTATTTTATTCAAGCAGCAAAGAAAACAAAAATACACTCCAAGAATAGCACGCATCATGTGAACGATTAAAAATTTAGGCTCAACATAGGCTAACCGATAGTTGACGAAGAGAGGTGGGCTGCGTAGCATCCCCAAGCTTAGATGCTTGAGACTTCTTGAAATATTTACTTGGGGAGCCTGGGGCATCCCCAAGCTTGAGCTTTTGTATCTCGTTCAATCCTCTCATATCCCGGTTTCACCTAGGTCTAAAAAACTTCATCCACCCAAAACTTGGAAAGAACTCGTGAAATAGGTTAGTACACATAAGAATAAATCAACACTTCATGTACTGCAAAGACAAGTTGCATAATAATTTCCAAACATTAGGTACTGTATACTATCATTTCCACAATTTATATCTACCAATATAAGCCATGAAAACTCTAGGATAAGTAGATAACAAAACTATGACAGCAATCTGTCTAAACAGAACAGGCTGTAGCAATCTATCAAAACAGTGTACTTCTGTAACTCCAATTTTTTTGAAAATTTAGGACATGATAAAAAAAATTACATGACAATACTGTGTAAAAATTTCAGAAACTTTGCACGTTCCATTAAAATATGAAAATTCAAACACTACAGCAAAAGTTTCTATTTTTACACTTCAGAGATCAAACATGCAATTCAAGCATCCTAAAAGGAAATTCTTGGAACTTTCTATTTAAAAACAAGATTATAAATAACATATAATAGAGAACAGCAAAATAAAATGACACTCGAAGAAAAACACAAATTATGTGACGAATAAAAATATAGCTCTTAGTATGATATACTGATAGTGTTGAAGACGAAAGAGGGGGTGCCTTCCGGGCCATCCCCAAGCTTAGGCGCTTGAGTCTTCCTTGGACATTACCTTGGGGGTGCCTTGGGCATCCCCAATCTTAGGTTCTTGTCACTCCTTATTCTCCTCATATCGGTGTCTCACCCAAACTTGAAAACTTCAATCACACAAAACTTAACGGAACTTCATGAGATGGTTTAATATAATAAATAAAGATCATTCACTTTGGTACTGTCAAGACAAGATTCATAATTGTTCTCACATAATACCTACTGTATTCTACCATTCACATAATTTATATGTAACGACCCAAACCTGATAAGATTCGATGTCTCTGTGCTTACTGTGCTAGTCCCTCGATCATTAGCTAGCACACACAGTACAAGATGTAATATCAAGAATAAACCACATGTCATAATATTACATCGTAGATCCAGAATTTAATAATACATACCTCGTAGCTCAAGGCTACCATACAAATAAAATACAGCGGAAAAGCAAATAAAATCTTCATGAAGTCCATCAACACCACAGGCAAATGCTGAGTATAGACATCGTAACCCTACATCGTATCACTCACTCGTTGTATAATATCTACAACATGATAAGTTGCAGCCACAAGGGTCAGTACGTTGAATGTACTGGCAAGTCACACAAGAATGATATAACAGACCTACATCTACATGCAAGGTATATCAAGTGGATGTTCTAGTGGTTGTTTTGCAGACAGCTAATTTTTCCCTGACAACTACATATAATAGTCAAATTTTAATTTATCCTGCCACAGTTAATACATATGGTTGAATTGGGCACTCCAATACCAACCTATCACATCATTAAGTTTCCCACTCAAATTTCATTAAGGTGTATCATCTGTCAAGATCATCCAACAACGGTAATGGTCTAGCTGCTCAAAGTTGTCCATAACCGGGGACACGGCTAATCATGACTAGTTTTAATACTCTGTAGAGTTTAGTACGCTTTACACACTGGACCCAACCCAAAGATTAAGACGAAGTCTTTCAGAAGTAGTCACCTAGTCCCACAAGAGGTCCATCCCAACTATCATAACTACATCTACTGGCACATCCGGGTAAGGTTTCCACAACTGATCAACTAAGCCAGAGCCCATATAGCCAGTGGCCGCACATGGAAGCTACTAGTCACTAAGTCTGTCTGATCTTTTTGAACCTGGGCGGCATTCCACTTACATTCAGAGGGTCGGAACCATGATGTTCTTGAAACCACCTAGCAATACCACATCCGCCCAGAGGTGAATTATACATATTAAGATTCAACACAAGTTATATAACAGTCCTCACAAAAATCTCAATGAATACACGAACCAATCCCCGTCTACATAGCATAGCAAGAAAACACTACCACGACCTACATAAGGCTCTACTAAGCTGAATCTCAATAGCAATAACATACTACCATAGTATTCCTACACATGCATAATATAGTAATGTGATATAGAGCTACATGCATATAAAAATAATAGGATGAAGGATGATCAAGGTGTAACTTGCCTGGTACGTTTGATGAAATTCTCTGCACACACGGTTCCTGGTAATTCTATGCGTCACGCTCCGAGCAATCTATCGTAAACGAAAGAATCCAAATAAACAAACATGCCATATGGAAGAATAAAAAAAACACCAGGTTTAAAAACAACAATATATAGGCTTAATATTGTTATATGTGTCTTAAGTGTGCTATAAGGTGGTAGGTGAAGGAATCAACTCGAAAGAGTTATTGAATAAAGAATTATTGCTATATAAGATGATATTGAAGATAATATGGAAAAGTGTCAACATTATATGGAACACAACATAAATGTTGTTTAAAGGATTGCATATGACATAAGATTTCATTTGGAAAATGAATTGATGAAATATGAACACTACAACGCATGTTATAGTGGAATGAAATTTGAATCAAACTTGAATTCAAATTAGGTCAAAGAATATTTGGACTTGGATTACATAGAACATTTTCAAAAATTATTTGATATATGTTTTCATATGCAAAAGGAATCAACACGATATGATAAATTGTTTGCAAGATATGACCATATGATGGTTTGACTTTAAATTTGAATTGATAAAATTTGAAAACTTCACAAAGTAGGAAATTATGATTCTACTAGATTCTTCTGGTCAATATGAGTACACAGGAAAAAGAATCGATAAATTTGGATATACGTATGCCAAGATATAACGAAACGAAAATTTGAACGAAAATCTGACAAAAATATTGAGCTGCTGCTGCGGTTATTGTAGCTAACCACGTGGCAGCATGGCAGTGGCTGATACCGGTTCGCTGTGAGATTTAACATGGTCGTTGGATTAAGTGACAGGGGACGGTGCAGATCAAGCCATGGTGCTAGGATTCAACTGAGGGGATTTGCCCACCGCATCAGAGAAGACGACGGCGACAGAGCTCTCGGCGTTCACGGCGGGGATGCTCCGATGATTATATGACTTGGGTAAGTGCACCGGGAGATGCGTTCTGGAGTGGCGCCTTCGAAGGGATCCTCGGGGCGCTCCAGTATGCCCTCTAGCAACGGCAGTGCGTGGACGGAGTCAGATGCGCTCCGGCGAGATCGGGTGTGCTCCATTGGCTCGATATGATGTGTCCTGAGGCAAAAGAAATCTTCAGGAGGGTGAGGGAGGTCACGCAGGTTCCAATGGAAGGCGCGAAGAGGGTCAGAGCTTACTGGCGACGGTGAAATCGTCCACCGAAGGAGCTTCGGGTGGCGGAGATCCAACGAGTCGAGGAGCTCGATTTGGAGCTCGATTTTGTGATGCAAGTGAGGGAATTGGACGAGGGGGTCGGGAGGAGTCGATCTGTGTCCCTGTATTCGATCGAGGGGGTTAGGGATCGAGCGAATCGACCGTGCCCGGTTCGGCCGCCAGAGCTTTGCTAGGTCGAACCGCTCGATTTTGAGCTCGATCTCAATGTACGCGAGTGGGAATTGAGTGAGGGGAGCGAGAGGGAGCTCTAGATGTCTCTGGATCGGATCGAAGGGTTGGGGAGGGAGCGAATCGAGCGAAGTTGGTTCGGCAGCGGCGGCGCTGTCGTGTGAAATTTGGAGACCGAGCGGAGGTAGGAGAAGCTGGGCGGGTCCCGCGCGTCGGTGGAACAAGAGGATGGGAGAGAGGCTGGAAGGGGGCCAGGGTGCGCTGACGTGCGCGCAGAAGCGTGCGTCAGCTAGCCTGATGGGCTGGGCCGGCTGGTTGTGCGCAGTTGCTCGCACGCGGGAGATTGCAGTAAGCTGCATGGGCTGCTCGGGGCTGGAATTAAAATAGGTTTAGATATTTCCTATTCGGTTTTATTTACAGAAATGATTGTGGCTGCAAAAGAGACCCAGATCATTTATCTAAAGAAATTCGGAATATATACTAATATAGAAATCAGTGAACAATTTTCCAAACAAAAGTTTTACAGAAAATACATATAATACTGTTTATAAAATTATTTGAGGATTTATAAATGTTCCTGAAATTATTTTCAACTCCGAATAAATATCCAAATTAGTTTTGAAACATTTTCAACTCTTTTCATATTGAAGGAGTCATATTACCTTCACTCTTTTGATTTATTTTTTGAGTTGGCTTTGTTTCAAATATTCAAATCCAAATAAAAGAATATTCAATTGTTCTGTTTTTTTTAGAAAATTTGAGGAAGTCATGTAATCCTCTCTCATATCAAAGTTCAAACATTTTTGAATATTCTCAAAATTCAAAATAAGAACCAAACGAATATTGGGAAAATCATTTTATTCCCTCTCATTTGAGTATTCATTTTAACACCAAAAGTTTCAAATCCTAATAAAAAATTAGCTAAGATCAATCATCACAAGCCAGTTTTAATAAACTCTATTTAAATAATTAACATTCCAAAATTTTAAATTTTGGGATGTAATATTATATCACTGAATATAAGCAATGGGAACACTAAAACAAGCAAACTATGCATGCAAAACAGAATCTGTCAAAAACAGAACAGTCTCTGAAGATCTGTAGTATAACCATACTTCCCTGTCTGTAAAAATTCTGAATAATTATGAAAACTTAGAGAATTTTCATATAAATACTGTGTAAAAATTTCAGAATTTTTTGATGTTCCAGCAAAATCAGAGAAATTCTTTACTGGAGGCAAAAGTGTCTGTTTTGCACAGAATCAAATCAACAAGTATCCATACTATCCCAAAGGCTTTACTTGGTACATTATTGAAATAAAAGACACAAAACATGATTACTACAGTAGCTTAATCATGTGAAAACTCAAAAACAGAAAGTAAAAGTGTTGGGTTGTCTCCCAACAAGCACTTTTCTTTAAAGCCTTTTAGCTAGGCATGATGATTTCAATGATGCTCACATAGGAGTAGTATTTGAAACATGCAAAAGAGCATCATGAATCACATGGCAAGGACATTTAAGTCTAACCCACTTCTTATGCATATGGATTTTGTGAGCAAGAATCAACTAGCATAGGAAGGCAAAACGAGCAGAACTTCAAAACTTTGAACATATAGAGAGAGGAAACTTGATATTATTGCAATTCCTACAAGCATATCTTCCTCCCTCATAATAATTTTCAGTAGCATCATGAAGGAATTCAACAATGTAACTATCACATATTGCATCCTTTTCATGATCTACAAGCATAGAAAATTTATTACTCTCCACATAAGCAATTTTCTTCTCATTCATTGTAGTGGGAGCTAACTCAACAAAATAACTATCATGAGATACATGATTGACATAACCAAATTGAAAATTAAAATCATGATGAGAAGTTCCATAGTTATAATTATTCTTTATAGCATACATGTCATCATCATAATCATCATAGATAGGACGCATGCCATTATCATAATAAATTTGCTCATCAAAACTTGGGGGACCAAAAATATCATCTTCATCAAACATAGCATCCCCAAGCTTGTGGCTTTGCATATCATTAGCATGATGGATATTTGGAAAATTCATACTAGCAACATTGCAATCATGCTCATCATTCAAGGAATTCTCATTAAGTATTTTCATAAACTCTTCCTCTACCAATTGAGCACAATTTTCTGAACCATCATTTTCACGAAAGACATTAAAAAGACGACACAATTGAGGCAACCTAAATTCCATTTTTTTGTAGTTTCCTTTTATAAAACCAAACTAGTGAAAAAAAGAAACTAAAAGATTTAATTGCAAGATCTAAAGATATACCTTCAAGCACTCACCTCCCCGGCAACAGAGCTGAAAATGGCTTGATGTCTACTACGCAACTTTATTCTTGTAGACTCTGTTGGGCCTTGATGTCTACTACGCAAATTTATTCTTGTAGATTTGTTGGGCCTTCAAGCGCAGAGTTTTGTAGGACAGTAGCAATTTTCCCTCAAGTGGATGACCTAAGGTTTATCAATCCGTGGGAGGTGTAGGATGAAGATGGTCTCTCTCAAACAACCCTGCAATCAAATACAAGAAATCTCTTGTGTCCCCAACACACCCAATACAATGGCAAATTGTATAGGTGCACTAGTTCGGCGAAGAGATGGTGATACAAGTGCAATATGGATGGTAGATATAGGACTGTCCATACCAACAACATTCCTGGGGGAGTTTTGTTTAATTATTTGCATTTTTTTAATTATGGGACTGGGAATCCCTATTACCGCCCCTCTCGTGCAAGGACGAGTGAATAAACACTCATCATGAGAATAACCCGCTTAACATGGAAGATACTGACTGCCCCCTGTCGCTCCATGAGCGGTCCAGGCACACAAAACAGATGTTTATTTGAATGTTTAGAGGTGGCACATGCAAATTTACTTGGAATGGCAGTGAAATACCATATATAGGTAGGTATGGTGGACTCTTATGGAAGAAACTTGGCTCAAGGATTTGGATGCACAAGTAGTCACTACTGGAAACAAGGAATTTGCCATCTGCTGGCTCTTTGCCATCTGCCTGCTGACGGCAAAGACCGTCTTTGCCGTCAGCTTAGCTTAAGCAGATGGCAAAGATTGGACTCACAACAAAGATGCTTTTTGCCGTCTGCTGTGTCTTTGCCGTCTACTGTGTCTTTGCCGTCTGCTAGCAGACGGCAAAGAGGACTAAGGCAGACGACAAAGACACAGCACACGGCAAAGAATAGAAATGCAGACGGCAAAGGGGTGGTGTGGGCCCAACCTTAGCACGGTGTCGGCTAACCCTAACGGGTACCCTCTTTGCCGTCTGCTAGCAGACGATAAAGAGGGTATTTCCCTTAACGGCCCGTGCACAACCCCGACCCCCCCCACTCTTCCCGCAACCCTGGCCGTGCATCTTTCTCTCTCTCTCTCGCCGACCAGCCGCCGCCACCCCGCCCGCCGCACCCCGCCCTGCCGCCCCCCTGCCCAGCCGCCCCGCTACACCCCGCCCGCCGCCACCCGCCCCGCCGCCCCTGTCGTGTCGCACCCCGCCCCGTCGCACCCCACCCCGCCCCGCCGTACCCCGCCCCCCTGGCCAGCAGCCCCACGCCCCCCCTGCCCAGCCGCCGGCCGGCCCAGCCCCGAAGCCAGCCGCCCCGACGCGCTCTGCCCCGCTGCCCCGACGAGCGCCACCCCGACGCCCCTCTGCCTCTGCCCCGCCCTCTGCCCCGACCCCCCTCCGGTGAGCCCCCTGCCCCTTATTTCTGTTAAGTTAGTTAGTTTATTAGGTTAGTTTTATTAGTTTATTAGGTTAGTTTTATTACTTTATTAGGTTAGTTTATTAGGTTAATTAGGCTAGTTAGTTAGGTTAGAAGAAAAAAAAGAAAAGAAGAAGGAAAAAGGAAAAGAAGAAAAGAATAAGAAGAAGAAGAAGGAAAAGAAGAAGGAAAAGAAGAAGGAGAAGGAGAAGAAGAAGAAGAAGAAGAAGAAGAAGAAGAGGAGGAGGAGGAGGAGAAGAAGAAAAAAGAAGAAGAAGAAGAAGAAGAAGAAGAAGAAGAAGAAGAAGAAGAAGAGGAGGAGAAGAAGAAGAGGAAAAAGGAAAAGTAGAAGAAGAAGAAGAAGAAGAAGAGGAGGAAGAAGAAGAAGAAGAAGAAGAAGAGAAGAGAAGAAGAGAAGACCCCCGACCCACGACCCCCGACGCCACTGACCCCCGACGCCACGGACCCCCGACGCCACTGACCCCCGATGCCACTGACCCCTGACCCCCGACGCCACCGACCCCCGACGCCACTGACCCCCGACGTCACTGACTCCCGACGCCACTGACCCCCCGCACCACTTCTGCCTCCTGCTGACCAAAAAGGTGCTCTTCGGCCTTCCAGAGGCCGACGGGGTCATAGTTTTGTAAATTATGAGATAGGTCACATATTTTCCGATTTTGTTATAAAAACATCATATTTGTGTTGATCGGGTGGATTTCAATGTGCAGTTGTTCGACGACCTCCCCGTGCGTTGGACGAGCTCCGCCCCTGCGTTCGTGGGTGAGCACAAATGACTTCTCCTCCTCCCCCCTTAATTTGCTCTGTTCCGGTCTTCGTGCCGATGAAACTTGCTAGCTATAGGTGTCTTCAATCATCAGTATGCGTGGCCAGTATGCGTCTCCCGTTCGAAAGGGCGACATATATAAATATGCATGTCTTTGCATATTTATAACCGCCATCCTTTTGAATTGTCCAACGTTATCCATGGATAGCCCGAGTATGTGTAGATTGGGTTCGTTTTCCCATATGCTCTGCTCCGGATCCGATGTAGAATTTCGTCAGTGCCTCCCTGTTGTTCTCCGGGTATACATCCTCTCTACTTATTGCCGAGACGTGTATCAGGAGAACAGCGGGGAGGTGCTGCCAAAATTCTGCGTCGGATCCGGAGCAGAGCATGGGAAAACGAACCCAATCTACACATACTCGGGTGGGATTAGGACCTATCTTTACCTATTAGCGTGTAGGTTGCATGGGCGTAATAAAATTGACAAACTTGATTAACTGATGAATATATATGATGAATTATATATATATTTCGTGTGTGTTTAGTAGGTAGGCAAGATGAGTGATCGTGCGTGGATGTACACCAGTCACACTAGTCAGGAAGACATGACCAATGAATGGTTTACAAAAACCAAGGGGTTTGTGAGAGCCGCATTTGCAAATGGCCAGGAAAGAACCTGGTTCCCCTGTGTCCGGTGCGACAACTTTAAAAATTGGACAGAGGGTGTAATGGGTAAACACCTGCAGAAGTGGGGTTTTACGCCTGATTATACGGTGTGGACTTTTCATGGTTAGTCTGCCCAACGTGCCAGAGCTGAGGTAATTCGTCGTCGCACCGATGAGCATGGTACCGGGATTGAAGACATGGTGCAAGACTTTGATGATGCTCGGGATTCACACGATGAGATGTAGGAATCTGCAAAGGCCTTTTATGAAATGTTGGAGTCTTGAAAACGTCCTATCCACGAGCACACTGAGCTTTGTCAGCTGGATGCCATCGTGCAAGTAATGGCTCTGAAGGCTCAATTCAACCTGGGAAGAGAATGCTACGACGCGATGATGACAATATTTGGACGCTTTCTACCCAAAGGCCATGTACTGCCTGCAAACCTGTACCAGTCGGACAAAATCCTCCGTGTACTTAAGATGCCCTATGAGAAGATAGATGCCTGAGAGAATGGATGTGCCTTATTTAGGCTTGAGTATGCGGATTTGAACTATTGTCCCATTTGCATGTCTTCCAGGTATATTGTGGTAGACAACGGTATGGGTGAGAAGATTCAGACCAAAATCCCCGTTAATGTTCTTCGGTATATGCCAATCGTACCAAGACTTCAACGTCTTTTCATGGTCGAAGAGACGGCCAGACAGATGGCATGGCACAAGTTGGGCAAAAGAATCGAACTAGATGCATATGGGAATCAGATGTTGGTACACACTTCAGACGCTTTCGCGTGGAAGCACTTCGATGCATTACATAAGGATAAAGTGGCAGATCCAAGGCATCCTCGAGTCGCCATCAGCACTGATGGGTTCAATGTGTTTGGTATGACGGCAACCCAATACAGTTGTTGGCCTGTATTTGTCATTCCACTCAATCTCCCCCCGGACAGATTATGCAAAGAAAGAACATTTTCCTGACGTTGATAATTCCAGGGCCCAACTATCCGAGGAAGAATATGAATGTGTACATGCAGTCGCTTAAGGATGAATTGCAA
The DNA here is from genome assembly GCA_039707655.1 of Elymus sibiricus. Classification (NCBI taxonomy): domain Eukaryota; kingdom Viridiplantae; phylum Streptophyta; class Magnoliopsida; order Poales; family Poaceae; genus Elymus; species Elymus sibiricus. The sequence continues at coordinate 434,369,063 of CM077675.1, forward strand.
GAAGCTTGGGATAATGGGATCAAGACATACGACGCCGCTACAAAACAAAACTTCATGATGCATGTGTGGTACATGTACTCGATGCATGACTTGCCGGCGTATGCTCTATTCGTTGGCTGGTGTGTGCATGGAAGGTTCCCGTGCCCCACATGCAAGGCAGCTCTTCAGTTCCATTGGCTGCAGGTGGGTCACAAGTTTTCTTGCTTCCACTTGCATAGACAGTTCCTGGATCCTCGCCATAAGTTCAGAAAAGACAAGCAGAATTTCATCAAAGGTAGAGTTGTCAAAAACTCTGCACCACCTGCGTTGACAGGCCAACAGACCCTGGATCAGTTAAACGCTCTCGAGCCTGATCCAGAGCATCCAGGGTATTTCAAAGGGTATAATTCGGAACACGCCTAGACTCACAAGACATGCTTATGGGATCTGCCTTACTTCAAAGACCTCCTTTGCCCACACAACATCGACGTGATGCACACTGAAAAGAATATCGCCGAGGCCCATTTTGGTACATTGTTCGGCATAGAGGGGAAGTCAAAGGATAATCCTAAGGCTAGAGTTGATCAGGAGGCTCTATGTGATAGACCGTTGCAAAACATGCGACAACCGAAAGGAAAGCAGAATTGGACGAGGCCAAAGGCATGGTTCAATCTTGGAAGGCTAGCTATGAGGGAAATGATCTTGTGGGTGAAAATGCAGTTGATGTTCCCCGATGGGTATGCAGCGAATCTAAAGAGGGGAGCGAGTCTTGACAAATTGAAAATATTTGGTCTGAAGAGTCATGATTGGCACATATGGCTTGAGCGGGTAATGCCGGTGATGTCGCGTGGCTTTATCCCTAAGGATGAATGGCTAGTACTGGCAGAGCTGAGCTATTTCTTCCGTTCTCTTTGTGCGAAAGACCTATCGCCTGGCGTGCTAGATGAAATGGAAGAGTTGGCGCCAGAGTTGATCTGCAAGTTAGAGAAGATCTTTCCACCGGGCTTCTTTAATCCAATGCAGCATTTGATTTTGCATCTCCCGACCGAGGCAAGATTGGGGGGGAGGGGCGTGTAAAATCGTTGGTGCTACGCAACTGAGAGGATGCAAAAGACGCTTCGAGCAAAATGTAAAAATAAATGTAGAATTAAAGCATCGATGGCTGAGGCATTCATTACTGAGGAGGCGGCAAACTTCGTGACAGCACATTACGAAGCCAAAAATCGTCATTTGCATAATCCGAAGCATCGGTACAATACTGGCGACCCTAAAAAAGGTCGATCCAACCTCAGCCTATTCAAAGGGGAGCTCGCACCAGCCGGTGCTTCGAAAGCAATAGCGTTGGATGTCGAAGAATGGTAGACAATTTCGTTGTATATCTTCAACAACCTAACAGAAGTGCGATCGTACATCGAGTAAGTTCTCGGTACATTGTTTCGCAACTTCTAATTCCTTTTAACTGCTCTTATTCCCGAATATTTGATACAGTCGATACGTCGCCAAATTCTCGGATGGAGCGGTGATCCAAAAGGATTCCATCGAAGAGTATGAGCTTTTGGCAAAGCATGGAGGCGGTTATCCTGGTTTCATCTCTTGGTTCAAACAAACGGTAATTTCCATTAGACCATTTCATTTCTTCATCTAATATGCGGCTAATGCAACAATCCTTTCGTATGAAACTTGTAGGCTAATTCAGAGTCTATGGACGCCGAATTGAGACAAGTCGCTAATGGTTTTGAGTATAAGGTCCGTTCATTGGACAAATACGACATCAACAGATATCGCTTTTGTACCTTTGGCAAAGAGCTATCTATGGTCGACCGAAAGTCTACAAATTGTTGTGTCTCTGCTATCGGCGAAGGAGGTACCGAGTATTATGGAAGAGTTGAAGCAATTTATGAACTTCTATTCTATGGTGAAAACCCACCGAACGTCGTAGTCTTCAAATGTTATTGGTTCCAGCCGAAGGAGACTAGAAGGACTCATGAACATATAGGGCTAGTCGAAATCAAACAAAGCACCCATTTAGATGTTCCCGATGTCTATATTATGGCTCAACAGGCGACCCAAGTTTTCTATCTACCGTGGGCCTGCCAAACTGATCCAAATCTGAATGGTTGGGATGTCGTTTATGAAGTGCCGCCACGTTTTAGACCACCTCCCCTCAATGAAGAGGATTATGAACCTCACATTAACCCAGACACATATGAAGGAGAATTCTTCCAAGAAACACGTCTTTCCAAAAAATGTTTCAAGACCCGCTCTACTTCACCCCAGAACATTGAAGTACACAGCGACAGTGAATCCGACTTCACCCCTGAGCTGGAACAAGAAGAGCCGGAAGAAGAAGAGGTTACTGCTGCAGATGACCTGCCAATGCTTGACCGATTACATAAAGGAGGCCTTTCACATGTCGTTCCCGATAGTGATGATGATGCATTTATTGATGATAGTGATTATGATGATGCATTTATTGATCCCGAAGCATATATAGACGATCAAGATTATTATTAGTTCATGTCAGGTATTCAATTATTATTATATACATGATGATGATACACTTAAATTATATACATATTATTATTCATGTCGGTATTCAATTTTTTTATGTTGTACTAATTTCGTTTACTCTTTGTCATGGCAGGTGTTGAAAGATATGGTGGGCGCGCGTCCAGAGCGATCCGCGGCTTCTTCGTCGGCGCGTGGTGGGAGGGGTACTACCATTCCACCCAAGAATCTCCGGAGAGCGTTGCTCACTAGTTTGCAGACACAGGCAGGCGCTTCTTCGTCGGCGCCGATCCCCACCGGGAGAGGAGGTCGGGGGAAGAAGAGAGGAGGAGGTAGAGGTACACGTGCCCGCGGGAGACGTATGGAGGCTGATGCGCCTTCCTCGCCGCCACCCCCAGCTGATTCACCCGAGCACAGGACTTCTAGGGTGGAGGCGTCTGAGGTGGAGGCTACGCGGACTCCTGTCCACGAGCCTCGGGTCAACGAGCCTTCGACCCACGAGACTCCTGTCCCAGACGCTTCGTCCCACGAGACTCTGGAGTAGAGCAAGGATGGGGCTACGTCCCAACAGACCCCATGGGATACCTGGCCAGATCTGCGTCAGCAGGAGCCGAGTGGCCATGCTGATGCTGGCGGGGATAGCGAGGACGAGGTGGTTGAGGGGGCCACCGTCTACCACGTCGTAGTACACGGCTCCCGCCCGTGCCGGCGACCCGCGAGCAGAGGCCGGTGATTAGGCCTAATGGGGAGAAGTAAGTGCATTTACTATTTTTTAACCTTTTGCCTTCACGTTCTTCAAATATCTAATGCGTTGGCTTTGTCATACTGCAGGGGTTGGGATCACGCCAACGATGTCCGCAGGCCCAACACCGTCCTTGGTGTGCTTTGCCGGCACAACTTCCCGGGGTTTGTCAAGTTGCCCGGTGAGGGTCAGCTTCCAGAGCTAGGATTGACCTGGGAGCACTACTTGGCTGCCCCGGCCCCGCCGGAGGAGGTGATCGACGGTGTCTTGTGCCACACGAGGGCCGACATGGTGATCAGAAAGTTTTGGGTAATTTCTCCTTTACACAATTAAAAATCAACAATAGCTAGTTATTGTACTAATCAGTGTTGTCTCGTTTGATTGCAGACCTTCTACAGGTGTGTGGAGGGACACGAGGAGGCTGCGGCAAAGGTTATCGATGGCGAGTGCAGGCGCCTACTACAGAACTTACGTCACGAGGCTCGGCCGCAGGCTGTTCGAGACTACTACGCCTCGCGTGGTGTTAAGAAGGACAAGTCTTCGTGCCGCGGAAAGTTTCTGGAGAAGGAGCAGTACATGAAGGTAATTACCAATTCTTAAGGCCTTTTACTTAGTTTCCTTGATTTAATTTGTAGGCGTACCGCTCAAATTTCTCTTTACTAACTTAGGCGCCCCTGAGATGGTGTGCGGATAAGATGGATTGTTGGGAGGCGTTGGTGGATCAGTGGTGCTCAGACGAATGGCGAGCCGTCCACGACAATGCCCAGAACCGGCGTGACAAAATGGTTGGTGTGCCACACCATCAAGGCAGTGCCAACTTTTATCAGTTCGGGCGGAACTGGGTATGTGGTTTGCTTCATGATTCATGCAATCCATTTCTTGATGCTAGCTTGAGCCCTTTACTAATACTTTGTTCCTCTCTCTCTCTTTTAGGCAAACTACAATAAGACAGAGGTGCCAGGGGTGTACAACCTCTATGCCATGGCCCATGCTGCCTCGTACAAGAAGGCCAAGGCATTCTCGGAGTCTGACCTCGATCATCCTGAGAACTTCACCAACATCGCCTCCCACCACAAGCTCGTGAGGTACAGAGATGAGGGGAAGGCGAGGAAAGGGGAGGACATTAACCCGAGCCAGCATCCTATTGATCCAGAGCTGGTGATGATAGCTGGCGGCGGGAGGCCCCATGGCTCGATAGCCATTGGAGATGGACTTATACGGTCTTCTAGCACTCTCCGGGAGATCAAGGCGCGCCAAACGAGCTCCTGTCCTGAGATAAGGCCTCGTCCACGGCCAGTCGAGCTCGCCATCGAGGTTAGTCATACGGACTCAGATAGCTTTCCTCCATTACATCGTGTGTGCGAACAAAGATGATTACAATGCTAACGAGGAGTTGTTTTGCAGGCTGCTCTTCAGAAATAGAGAGAGGCATACCAGGCGCTTTTGGAGGATAGGGACCGGCAGGCAGCGGAGAAGGAGAGGGAGTTGGAGGAGAGGACGGCTAGGTTGTTGGAGGAGGAGAGGGCACGGAATGACGCGTCTCATCGGGCCATTTACGAGCTCCTCGTGGTAAGTTTCTTCTTCATATTAGCCAAATCATGCATGTAATGTTCGTTTCATTAATAACTAATATGATTGACTTGTCAAAACCAAATGTGCAGTCTATGTGCAAGAAGTCCGGCCAGACCCCTCCGCCGATGCCAGTCATTACCACGGCGGGAACGGTGAGTTTCATTTGAATGGTCATTAGTTACTAGTCTTAACATTTTAGTGTCATCACGCTAACGCAAATGATCTTTGGTGCAGCATAACTCCCGAGCCGCATCGCACGATCCTTCTCCAGGGCCAAGTAGTGCTCTAGGTGACACCGGCCCAAGCAACCCCGATGCTTCACCTCCGTGATGACGAGGACGGTAAGTTTTCTCTAGTGTTTTGCTTAACAAATGCATAATGACCTATACTTAGCTTATTTAGTTCATTTATGTCATAATTAGCTTACTTAGTTCAAAAATGGCATAATAACCTTGGTTAGCTCATAAATGCCATATGCTTAGCTTATTTTCCTCCAAAGGGACATAATAATCTTACTTAGCTCCAAAATGACCTAGTTTACCTTGGTTAGCTCATAAATGACCTATACTTAGCTTATTTTCCTCCGAAGGGACATAATAATCTTACTTAGCTCCAAAATGACCTAGTTCACCTTGGTTAGCTCATCAATGACCTATACTTAGTTTTGTTTACTCCAAAATGACATAGTAAGCTTACTTAGCTCCGAAATGACCTATTTTACCTAAGTTAGCTCTAAAATGACCTATACTTAGCTTTTCTTCTTACAAAATGAGATAATAAGCTTACTTAGCTCCAGAATGACCTATTTTACCTAGGTTAGCTCTAAAATGACCTATACTTAGCTATGTTTCCTCCACAATGACATAATAAGATTAGTTAACTCAAAAATGGAATAATAGCCTTGGTAACCTCATAAATCCCATATACTTAGCTTATTTTCTTGCAAAATGACACAATAAGCTTAGTAAGGTCAAAAATGGCAGAATTACCTAGGTTAGCTCTAAAATGACACAAATAAGCAATAAGAAGAAGAAAAACAAGAGGAGAAAGAGAAAGAGAAGAAAAATGCTTCTTCATCATCATCATCATCTTCTTCTTCTAGATCTTCTTCTACTTCTTCTAGTATTCTTCTTCTAACTTTATTATTTCCAATTTTGCAGATTTGATTCACTTCACGGCAGCTTGCTTTGATGTAGTGCTAGTGTTTACTTTCTGTTTTCATTTTGTATCGATGAACTTATGTGAAACTTTCTACCTATGGATGAAACTATTGTAATATGGTGAACAATGTGACATTTGATACTTTCAATTTGGTATAATTGTTGGTTGATCATATCAATATGGCAGGGATATTGTTTCTGTGATATATATATATATATATATATATATATATATATATATATATATATATATATATATATATATATATATATATATCATATATTTGCCTGTGAAAATTCTTGAATATAACAAAAACAGGCAAAAAAGAGGCAATACTGGCTCTTTGCCGTCTGCCACCGTCGGCAAAGACCTCTTTGCCGTCTGCCACCGACGGCAAAGAGGGCACGTGGCAGCCGCATGTGCAACCTGGGAACACCAGGCCTGGGCCATTTGCCTCTTTGCTGTCCGGGGGCAGACGGCAAAGGGCTTGTGACGGGGCCGTACGGGCGCAGACGGCAAAGGGGCAGTACAGGGGCAGACGGCAAAGGGGCAGTACGGGAGCAGGTGGCAAAGGATGCCGTTAGCCACCTAACGGGGCTAACGTTAGTGCTACACCGTCCAGCCTCGTAGCCGTCTGCATGCTGACGGCAAAAATTCTTTGCCATCCGCTGAGCCTAGGCAGACGGCAAAGAAGCCCTTTACCGAAGTTTACATTGCAGAAACTGTGGCCGTCTGCTGGCTGGCGGCAAAGGCCTTTGCCGTCTGTGGGTCTGCCCTTTGCCGTCCGCCACAGCAGACGGCAAAGTACCTGATTCCAGTAGTGAGTATCTCTACTTAGTACGAAGTTTTGGCTAGCAAAAGGTTCTAAACAAGCACCACATGTTGGAGGATCCATAACAATATAACTTCTATGCAAATATACACAACCATAACTCATTACATTGTCTTCCTTGTCCAACTTCAACTAATTTGCTCAAGTTTTGAAATAATTAATGGGTATTCACAATCATATAAGATGTCCAAGATAATATATTTGTATGTGAAAGTTCTCTTCCTTATACTAATCATTCACGAATTGCTTGTATGACCAATACTGTGATTGTTAAACTTTAATAGATTTTACTTTCTAAACCAAATGTGAACTTGCTACTAAGAATATAGCACATTGATAATTTCAGAATTATGATATTTCATTCATTCACAATTTACTCTTAAGATATAAATGAAGCACAAGAGTAAATGACAAACTACTCTCAAAAGATATAAGTGAAGATCAATGAGTAGTCAAACAATTAAGTAGCTATGTGAGGACTCTCTCTCTTAATGAAGATTTTCAGATCTGAATATTTTATTCAAACAGCAAACTAAATAAAAATAGCACTCCAAGAATAACACATATCATGTGGACAAATAAAAATTTAGGCTCAACATAGGCTAACCGATAGTTGACGAAGAGACGTGGGATGCGTAGCATCCCCAAGCTTAGATGCATGAGACTTCTTTAAATATTTACTTGGGGTGCCTTGGGCATCCCCAAGCTTGAGCTTTTGTATCTCGTTCAATCCTCTCATATCCCGGTTTCACCTAAGTCTCAAAAACATCATCCACACAAAACTCAAAAAGAACTCGTGAGATAGGTTAGTACACATAAGAATAATTCAACACTTCATGTACTGCCAAGACAAGTTGCACAATAATTTTCAAACATCATCTACTGTTTACTATCATTTGCACAATTTATATATACCAATATAGGCTATGGAAACCATAGGATAAGTAGATAACAAAACTATGACAGCAATCTGTCCAAACAGAACAGTCTATAGCAATTTATGAAAACAGTGTACTTCCGTAACTCAAACAATTATGAAAATTTAGGAAATTCTAAATAATTTATATGACAACACTGTGTAAAAATTTCAGAAGCTGTCTACATTCCAGTAAAATATGAAAATTCAAACACTACAGAAAAAGTTTCTGTTTTTACACAGCACACATCAAACATGCAATGCAAGCATCCTAAAGGCAATTCTTGGAACTTTTTATTGAAAAACAAGATTATAAATAACACCTAACAGAGACCAACAAAATAAAATGATGCTCCAAGCAAAACACATATTATGTGACGAATAAAAATATAGCTCTAAGTAAGATATACCAATAATGTTGAAGACGAAAGAGGGGATGCCTTCCAGGGCATCCCCAAGCTTAGGTGCTTGAGTCTTCCATGGATATTACCTTGGGGGTGCCTTGGGCATCCCTAATCTTAGGTTCTTTTCACTCCTTATTCTCCTCATATCGGTGTCTCACCCAAAACTTGAAAACTTCAATCACACAAAACTTAACGGAACTTCGTGAGATGGGTTAGTATAATAAATAAAGATCATTCACTTAGGTACTGTCAAGACAAGATTCATAATTGTTCCCACATGATACCTACTGTATTATATCATTCCCATAATTTATACCCCTAAATATAAGCTATGGAAACACTAAAACAAGCAAACTATGCATGCAAAACAGAATCTGTCAAGAACAGAACAGTCTGTGAAGATCTGTAGTATAGCCATACTTCCCTGTCTCAAAACATTCTGCAAAATTAGGACAACCTGAATAATTTGTATGTGAAGATTGTGTAAAAATTTCTGATCATTATCACGCACCAGTAAAAAATGAAAATTCCTGTACTGGAGTCAAAAGTTTCTGTTTTGGTTCAGCATCAATTCTACTCATCTTGGGAGTCATCCCAAAGGCTTTACTTGGCACTTTATTGAAATAAAAGACACAAAACATGATTACTACAGTATCTTAATCATGTGAACACACAAAAACAGAAAGTAAAAGTGTTGGGTTGTCTCCCAACAAGCGCTTTTCTTTAATGCCTTTTTAGCTAGGCATGATGATTTCAATGATGCTCACATAGGAATAGTATTTGAAACGTGTAAGAGAGCATCATGAATCTCATGACAAGCACATTTAAGTCTAACCAACTTCCTATGCATAGGTATTTTGTGAGCAAACAATTTATGGGAGCAAGAATCAACTAGCATAGGAAGGCAAAACAAGCATAACTTCAAAACTTTGAACACATAGAGAGGAAACTTGATATTATTGCAATTCCTACAAGCATATGTTCCTCCCTCATAATAAATTTCAGTAGCATCATGAAGGAATTTCACAATATAACTATCACATGAAGCATGCTTTTCATGATCTACAAGCATAGAATTTTTATTACTACCCACACAAGCATATTTCTTCTCATTCATAATAGTGGGAGCAAACTCAACAAAATAACTATCATGAGACACTTGATTGACAAAACCACATTCAATATTAAAATCATGATGACAAGTTTCAAAGTTTCTATCACTTTTTATATCATACATGTCATCACCATAATCATCATAGATAGGAGGCATGCCATCATCATAATAAATTTGCTCATCGAAACTTGGGGGACTAAAAATATCATCTTCATCAAACATAGCATCCCCAAGCTTGTGGCTTTGCATATCATTAGCATCATGGATATTCAGAGAATTCATACTAGAAATATTTCTATCATGCTCATCATTGAAGGAATTCTCATTAAGTATTTTCATAAATTCTTCTTCTACAAATTGAGCACAATTTTCCGAACCATCATTTTCATGAAAGACTTTATAAAGACGAGACAATTGATGCAACCTAAACTCCATTTTTTTTGTAGTTCTCTTTGATAAAACCAAACTAGTGATAAAACAAGAAACTAAAAGATTCAATTGGAATATCTAAAGATATACCTTCAAGCACTCACCTCCCCGGCAACGGCGCCAGAAAAGAGCTTGATGTCTACTATGCAACTTTATTCTTGTAGACTTTGTTGGGCCTCCAAGCGCAGAGTTTTGTAGGACAGTAGCAATTTTCCCTCAAGTGGATGACCTAAGGTTTATCAATCCATGGGAGGTGTAGGATGAAGATGGTCTCTCTCAAACAACCATGCAAACAAATACAAGAAATCTCTTGTGTCCCCAACACACCCAATACAATGGCAAATTATATAGGTGCACTAGTTCGGCGAAGAGATGGTGATACAAGTGCAATATGGATGGTAGATATAGGTTTTTGTAATCTGAAAATATAAAACCTGCAAGGTAGCAAGTAACAAAAGTGAGCACAAACAGTATTTCAATGCCTAGGGTTTGTACTTTCGCTAGTGCAATCTCTCAACAATGCTAATATAATTGGATCACATAACCATCCCTCGACGTGCAACGAAGAATCACTCCAAAGTTCTTATCTAGCAGAGAACATAAGAAGAAATTGTTTGTAGGGTACGAAACCACCTTAAAGTTATCCTTTCCGATCGATCTATCCAAGAGTTCGTAATAAAACAACACCAAGTTATCCTTTCTGATCAATCTATCTAGAGTTCGTACTAAAATAACACCATATGATACGCATCAACCAACTCTAATGTCACCACAAGTATCCATGAGTTAATTATACAATACACATCAAACAATTTTAGATTCATAATCAATCCAACACAAAGAACCTCAAAGAGTGCCCCAAGATTTCTATCGGAGAACGTAGGACAAGAACGTGTATCAACCCCTATGCATAGATTACCGATACGTCTCCAACGTATCTATAATTTTTGATTGTTCCATGCTATTATATTATCTGTTTTGGATGTTTTATATGCATTAATATGCTATTTTATATTATTTTTGGGACTAACCTATTAATCTAGAGCCTAGTGCCAGTTTCTATTTTTTTCCTTGTTTTTGAGTATTGCAGATAAGGAATATTAAACGGAGTCCAAACGGAATAAAATCTTCGCGATGATTTTTCTTGGACCAGAAGAAACCTACCAGACTTGGAGATGAAGGCAGAAGATCTGCCGGGAGGCGACAAGCCACCAGGGCGCGCCCCTAGGGGGGGGCGCCCTCCTGGCTTGTGGCCCCCCAGCAGGCCCCCTAACCCTATTCTTCGGCCTATAAATTCCCAAATATTCACTGAACACCAAAAAGAGCCACGAAAATACTTTTCCGCCGCCGGAAGCGTCTGTTCCCGTAAGATCCCATCTTGGAGCCTTTTCCGGTAATCTGCCGGAGGGACATTCGGTCACGGACGGCATCTACATCAACTCCATTGCCCCTCCGATGATGCGTGAGTAGTTCACCATAGACCTTCGGGTCCATAGCTAGTAGCTAGATGGCTTCTTCTCTCTCTTTGTTCTTCAATACCATGTTCTTCATGATCTTCATGGAGATCTATCCGATGTAATACTCTTTTGCGGTGTGTTTGTCGAGATCCGATGAATTGTGGGTTTATGATCAGCTTATCTATGAATATTATTTGAATCTTCTCTGAATTCTTATATGCATGATTTCATATCTTTGCAAGTCTCTTCGAGTTATTGGTTTGATTTGGCCAACTAAATTGGTAATTCTTGCAATGGGAGAAGTGCTTAGTTTTGGGTTCAATCTTGCGGTGTCCTCACCCAATGACAAAGTAGGGGTAGCGAGGCACGTATTTGTATTGTTGCCATCGAGGATAAAAAGATGGGGTTTTCATCATATTTCTTGAGTTTATCCATCTACATCATGTCATCTTACCTAATGCGTTACTCTGTTCTTCATGAACTTAATACTCTAGATGCAGGCAGGAGTCGGTCGATGTGTGGAGTAATAGTAGTAGATGCAGAATCATTTCGGTCTACTTGACACGGACGTGATGCCTATATGCATAATCATTGCCTTGGATATCGTCATAACTATGCGCTTTTCTATCAATTGCTCGACAGTAATTTGTTCACCCACCGTATTATTTTCCTTCATGAGAGAAGCCTCTCGTGAAACCTATGGCCCCCGGGTCTATTTTCCATATTATATTTTCAGATCTATAAACCAAAAATACCAAAAATACTTCGCTGCATTCTTTTTACTTTTGTTTTACTTTACTTTCTAGCAATCTTTTATATCTATCTCTATCAGATCTCATCCTTGCAAATAACCGTGAAGGGATTGACAACCCCTTTTAGAGTTGGGTGCAAGAGTTTGATTGTTTGTGTAGCTGCGAAGATTGGGGACTTGCTTGTATCTCCTACTGGATTGATACCTTGGTTCTCAACAACTGAGGGAAATACTTATCTACTTTGTTGCATCACTCTTTCCTCTTCAAGGGAAAACGAACACAAGCTCAAGAAGTAGCAAGAAGGATTTCTGGCGCCGTTGCCGGGGAGATCTACATCAAGCCTACCAAGTACCCATCACAAACCCATCTCTTGCATTTACATTATTTGCCATTTGCCTCTCGTTTTCCTCTCCCCCACTTCTAAAATGATTTAAAAAAAAACCAAAAAGATTTGCCTTTTTATTCGCCCTTCTTCCGTTCGTCTTTTCGTTTGCTTTTTGTTTGCTTGTGTGCTAGATCGATTTGTTGCCACCATGTCTGAATCTGGGGAGGTTTTCATTGAAAAGGATAGTAATAATCTTGAGGGAAATTTTGATAGCTTTGTTAACAACAACCCTCATGAAGAACCTACTATCACACATACAAAAAAAATTCGCATAGGTAGCGGTAATATTATTGGAAAAGGTGTTATTCAAGATTTCTTCACTTGTGCTGCTACGCTACCTACCTTAGGAGGTACTATTCTCAATAAAACTAATATTCTTGCGGACGCTATAACACTGTTAATAATTGAACTTGAGAGACAATTTGTTCATATCCATCCGTGCATACAAAGGATTTTTCTTGAGTTTTCTAATATTCAGCATTCTTCCGTTAAGCATGCCAGCACTATATTTCTAGCCCACGAATTTAGATTCATCATGAAAGAGGCTAGCGAAATTTTTGCTCATTATAAAATTAATGGTGGATGTCCCCACATAGAGGAGATCCTTTTTAATGAAGAAGAAATAATGAGATTGCAATCTCCGGATTATGTTGCTTATAATGAAAATTTGAGAAAAAGGGTTCCTATCGATGTTTTGGTTGATAACATTTCTGAACTCAATGATAATTTTGCTATACAAAACGACAGATTAGAGTTCATATTAATAGATAGACTTTTGACTTTCCACCAAAGGAAAGCTTACAATGATGAATTGATTATACACTATAGGGGGCCGAATGAGGAACCTATTCCTCCCGCACTTGATCTCAAGGATCCTTATCCTATTAAATTTAGCCCTTTTGATTATTTTTGCTTGCCACAAAGGAAACTTGCCACTGAAAGAAGGGAGTATGAGATGAGCATGGATGATATCCCTTACTATTATGACAATACCTAGATCTATTGCGTTATGCCTAGCTAGGGGCGTTAAACAATAGCGCTTGTTGGGAGGCAACCCAATTTTATTTCTTTTGCTTTTGTTTTTGCTTCTGTTTTTGAGTGTTTTACACATTATTATATCTGTATTAATTGTGTTTTCTTGTTTAAATTAGTGTTTGAGCCAAGTAAGACCTTTGGGATGGTCTACGGTGTTTGTGATTTGATTTTGCTGAAAAACAGAAACTTTTGCTCTCAGTCCAGGAATTTTGTAAATTCACTGGAACATGATTTTGATCTGAAATTTTTACAAAAGGTTGATATACAAATTTCTCTAATTATCCTAATTTTTCAGAATTTTTTGAGTTACAGAAGTATTCGAAGTCTATAGATTGCTACAGACTGTTCTGTTTTAGACAGATTCTGTTTTCTTTGTGTTGTTTGCTTATCTTGATGTATCTATGGGTTGTATCGGGGGGTATGAACCATGGAGAAGTTGGAATACAGTATATATTACACCAATATAAATAAATAATGAGTTCACAATAGTACCTAAAGTGGTGATTTATTTTTCTTATACTAACGGATCTCATGAGTTTTCTGTTGAGTTTTGTGTTGTGAAGTTTTCAAGTTTTGGGTAAAGATTTGATAGACTATGGAATAAGGAGTGGCAAGAGCCTAAGCTTGGGGATGCCCAAGTCACCCCAAGACATATTCAAGGATACCAAAGAGGCAAAGCTTGGCGATGCCCCGGAAGGCATCCCCTCTTTCCTCTTCAATCCATCGGTAAATTTACTTGAGGCTATATTTTTATTCACCACATGATATGTGTTTTGCTTGGAGCGTCTTGTATGATATGAGTCTTTGCTTTTTAGTTTGCCACAATCATCCTTGATGTACACATATTTTGAGGGGGACACGCATTTATCGTGAATTTATTAGAATACTCTATGTGCTTCACTTATATCTTTTGAGCTAGGCAATGTTGCTCTAGTGCTTCACTTATATCTTTTTAGAGCACGGTGTTGTTTTATTTTATAGAAATAATTGAACTCTCGTACCTCACTTATATTATTTTGAGAGTCTTTAAACAGCATGGTAATTGGTTTAGGTTATGAATTAAGTCCTAATATAATGGGCATCCAAGAGGGATATGATAAAAACTTTCATATAAAGTGCATTGAATACTATGAGAAGTTTGATTCCTTGCATATAGTTTTGAGATATAAAGATGGTGATATGAGAGTCATGCTAGTGAGTAATTGTGAATTGGTAGAAATACTTGTGTTAAAGTTTGTGATTCCCGTAGCATTCACGTATGCTGAACCATTATGTAACGAAGTCGGAGCATGATTTGTTTAATGATTGTCAACCTTTGTGTGAGGGTCGGGAGCGCGCGATGGTTAACTCCTACCAACCTCTCCCCTAGGAGCATGCGTCTAATACTTTGCTTCGATAACTAATAGAATTTTGCAATAAGTATGTGAGTTCTTTATGACTAATGTTGAGTCCATGGATTATACGCACTCTCACCCTTCCACCTTTGCTAGCCTCTCTAGTGCCGCGCAATTTTCGCCGGTGCATTAATCCCACCTTCCTCAAAACAGCCACCATATACTTTCCTCCAAACATCCACCATACCTACCTATTATGGCATTTCCATAGCCATTCCGAGATATATTGCCATGCAACTTCCACCGTTCCGTTTTTCATGACACGCACCATCATTTTCATATTGCTTTGCATGATCGTAAGATAGCTAGCATGATGTTTTCATGGCTTGTCCGTCTTTTTATGTCATTTGCTAGGCTAGATCGTTGCACATCCCGGTGTACCACCGGAAGCATTCATATAGAGTCATATTTTGTTCTAGGTATCGAGTTGTAATTCTTGAGTTATAAGTAAATAAAAGTGTGATGATCTTCATTATTAGAGCATTGTCCGGTGGGAGAAAAGGATGATGGAAGCTATGATTCCCTCACAAGTTGGGATGAGTCTCCGGACTTTACAAATAATAAAAGAGGCCAATGAAGCCCAAATAAAAAAAAGAGGCCAAAGATGCCCACCAAAATAAAAAAAAGAAAAAAAGAAAAAAAATGAGAGAAAGAGAGAAGGGACAATGCTACTATCTTTTTCCACACTTGTGCTTCAAAGTAGCACCATGATCTTCATGATAGAGAGTCTCCTATTTTGTCACATTCATATAGCTAGTGGAATTTTTCATATGCACAACGACTTAGTTTCTTTTTGAGCTTTCATACACTTATAGCTCTAGTGCATCCGTTGCATGGCAATACCTACTCACTCACATTGATATCTATTGATGGGCATCTCCATAGCCCGTTGATACGCCTAGTTGATGTGAGACTATCTTCTCCTTTTTCCTCACAACCTCCACCATATTCTATTCCACCTATAGTGCTATATCCATGGCTCACGCTCATGTATTGCGTGAGAGTTGAAAAGGTTTGAGAACATAAAAAGTGTGAAACAATTGCTTGACTTGTCATCGGGGTTGTGCATGATTTAGATACTTTGTGTGGGGAAGATGGAGCATAGCCAGACCATATGATTTTGTAGGGATAACTTTCTGAGGCCATGTTATTTCGAAAGGACACAATTGCCTTGTTAGTATGCTTGAAGTATTATTGTTTTTATGTCAATATTAGACTTTTGTTTTGAATCTTATGGATCTGAATATTCATGCCACAATAAAGAATATTACATGGATAAATATGTTAGCTAGCATTCCACATCAAAAATTCTGTTTTTATCATTTACCTACTCGAGGACGAGCAAGAATTAAGCTTGGGGATGCTTGATACGTCTCCAACCAATCTATAATTTTTGATTGTTCCATGCTATTATATTATCTGTTTTGGATGTTTTATATGCATTAATATGCTATTTTATATTATTTTTGGGACTAACCTATTAATCTAGAGCCTAGTGCCAGTTTCTGTTTTTTCCCTTGTTTTTGAGTATTGCAGATAAGGAATATTAAACGGATTCCAAACGGAATAAAATCTTCGCGATGATTTTTCTTGGACCAGAAGAAACCTACCAGACTTGGAGATGAAGGCAGGAGACCTGCCGGGAGGCGACAAGCCACCAGGGCGCGCCCCTAGGGGGGGGGGGGCGCCCTCCTGGCTTTTGGCCCCCCAGCAGCCCCCCTAACCCTATTCTTCGGCCTATAAATTCCCAAATATTCCTTGAACACCAAAAAGAGCCACAAAAATACTTTTCCGCCGCCGGAAGCCTCTCTTCCCGTGAGAGCCCATCTTGGAGCCTTTTCCGGTAATCTACCGGAGGGGGATTCGATCACGGAGGGCATCTACATCAACTCCATTGCCCCTCCGATGATCCGTGAGTAGTTCACCACAGACCTTCGGGTCCATAGCTAGTAGCTAGATGGCTTCTTCTCTCTCTTTGTTCTTCAATACCATGTTCTTCATGATCTTCATGGAGATCTATCCGATGTAATACTCTTTTGCGGTGTGTTTGTCGAGATCCGATGAATTGTGGGTTTATGATCAGCTTATCTATGAATATTATTTGAATCTTCTCTGAATTCTTATATGCATGATTTCATATCTTTGCAAGTCTCTTCGAGTTATTGGTTTGGTTTGGCCAACTAGATTGGTAAATCTTGCAGTGGGAGAAGTGCTTAGTTTTGGGTTCAATCTTGCGGTGTCCTCACCCAGTGACAAAGTAGGCGTAGCGAGGCACGTATTTGTATTGTTGCCATCGAGGATAAAAATATGGGGTTTTCATCATATTTCTTGAGTTTATCCCTCTACATCATGTCATCTTACCTAATGCGTTACTCTGTTCTTCATGAACTTAATACTCTAGATGCAGGCAGGAGTCGGTCGATGTGTGGAGTAATAGTAGTAGATGCAGAATCGTTTCGGTCTACTTGACACGGACGTGATGCCTATATGCATAATCATTGCCTTGGATATCGTCATAACTATGCGCTTTTCTATCAATTGCTCGACAGTAATTTGTTCACCCACCGTATTATTTTCCTTCATGAGAGAAGCCTCTAGTGAAACCTATGGCCCCCGGGTCTATTTTCCATATTATATTTTCAGATCTATAAACCAAAAATACCAAAAATACTTCGATGCATTCTTTTTACTTTTGTTTTACTTTACGTTCTAGCAATCTTTTATATCTATCTCTATCAGATCTCATCCTTGCAAATAACCGTGAAGGGATTGACAACCCCTTTTAGCGTTGGGTGCAAGAGTTTGATTGTTTGTGTAGGTGCAAAGATTGGGGACTTGCTTGTATCTCCTACTGGATTGATACCTTGGTTCTCAATAACTGAGGGAAATACTTATCTACTTTGTTGCATCACCCTTTCCTCTTCAAGGGAAAGCCAACGCAAGCTCAAGAAGTAGCAAGAAGGATTTCTGGCGCCGTTGCCGGGGAGATCTACATCAAGCCTACCAAGTACCCATCACAAACCCATCTCTTGCATTTACATTATTTGCCATTTGCCTCTCGTTTTCCTCTCCCCCACTTCTAAAATGATTTTCAGAAAAAAACCAAAAATATTTGCCTTTTTATTCGCCCTTCTTCCGTTCGTCTTTTCGTTTGCTTTTTGTTTACTTGTGTGCTAGATCGATTTGTTGCCACCAAGTCTGGATCTGGGGAGGTTTTCATTGAAAAGGATCGTAATAATCTTGAGGGAAATTTTGATAGCTTTGTTAACAACAACCCTCATGAAGAACCTACTATCACACATATAAAGTATTGTAAACATAGATGAATATGGCATGAATACTGTTGGGGAACGGAGCATGAATTTCAAAAAAATTCCTACGCTCACGCAAGATCTATCCATGGAGATGCATCGCTACGAGAGGGGAGAGTGTGTCTACGTACCCTCGTAGACCGTTAGCGGAAGCGTCTCACAACGCGGTTGATGTAGTCGAACAATCCTTCGAGCTCCACCGATTGAGTACCGAACGTACGGCACCTCCGAGTTCTACACACGTGCAGCTCAGTGACGTTCCTCGCCTTCTTGATCCAGCAAGATGTCGAGGAAGTAGATGAGTTCCGTCAGCATGACGGCGTGGCGACGGTGACGGTGAAGTGATTCCGGCAGGGCTTCGCCTAAGCTCTCCGAAAATATGACCGAGGTGGAAAACGGTGGAGGGGGGCGCCGCACACGGCTTGGAACAATTGTTGTGTCTCCAAGGGGCGCCCCCCCTCCGTATATAAAGGAGGGAGGGAGGAGGAGGCTGGCCCAAGGGGCGCACCAAAGTGGGGAGTCCTACTAGGACTCCTTAGTCCTAGTAGGATTCCACCTCCCATACGGAGTAGGAAAGGGGGAAGGGAGAGGGAAAGGAAAGAGGGGGCTGCGCCCCCTCCCCTAGTCCAATTTGGTTTGGGCAAGGGGGGGCGCGCGCCTCCTCACGTGGCCTGCCTCTCCTTTTCCCGTATGGCCCAATAAGGCCCATTACTTCTCCCGGTGAATTCCCGTAACTCCCCGGTACTCCGAAAAAATACCCGAATCACTCGGAACCTTTCCGACGTCCGAATATAGCCTTCCAATATATGAATCTTTACCTCTCGGACATTCCGAGACTCCTCGTCATGTCCGTGATCTCATCCGGGACTCCGAACAACATCGGTCACCAATCACATAACTCATATAATACTATATCGTCATCGAACCTTAAGTGTGCGGACCCTACGGGTTCGGGAATGATGTAGACATGACCGAGACAACTCTCTGGTCAATAACCAACAGCGGGACCTGGATGCTCATATTGGTTCCTACACATTCCACGAAGATCTTTATCGGTGAACCTCATATGTCAACATACGTTGTTCCCTTTGTCCGGCGGTATGTTACTTGCCCGAGATTCGATCGTCGGTATCCAATACCTAGTTCAATCTCGTTACCGGCAAGTCTCTTTACTCGTTCCGTAATACATCATCTTGCAACTAACTCTTTAGTCACGGTGCTTGCAAGGCTTCTGTGATGCTGTATTGCCGAGAGGGCCCAGAGATACCTCTCCGATAGTCAGAGTGACAAATCCCAATCTCGATCCATGCCAACTCAACAAACACTTTCGGAGATACCTGTAGTGCACCTTTATAATCACCCAGTTACGTTGTGACGTTTGATACACCCAAAGTATTCCTACGGTATCCGGGAGTTGCATGATCTCATGGTCAGAGGAACGTGTATTTGACATAGTGAAAGCAATAGCAATAAACTGAACGATCATTTGCTATACTAACGGTTGGGTCATGTCCATCACATCACTCTCCTAATGATGAGATCCCGTTATCAAATGACAACTCATGTCCATGGTCAGGAAATCTTGACCATCTTTTGATCAACGAGCTAGTCTAGTAGAGGCTTACTAGGGACTCAGTATTTGTCTATTATCCACACATGTATTAAGTTTCCGGTCAATACAATTCTAGCATGAATAATAAACCATTATCATGAACAGAGAAATATGATAATAAACACTTTATTAATTGCCTCTAGGGCATATTTCCAACAAATACTTCATAAATTATCGATACGTTGGAGAAGTATTAGGCCTCGAGGCGCAGAGTTTTGTAGGACAGTAGCAATTTTCCCTCAAGTGGATGACCTAAGGTTTATCAATCCGTGGGAGGTGTAGGATGAATATGGTCTCTCTCAAACAACCCTGCAATCAAATACAAGAAATCTCTTGTGTCCCCAACACACCCAATACAATGGCAAATTGTTAGGTGCACTAGTTCGGCGAAGAGATGGTGATACAAGTGCAATATGGAAGGTAGATATAGGTTTTTGTAATATGGAAATATAAAAACAGCAAGGTAGCAAATAGTAAACAACGAGCAAAATGGCATATTAATGCTTGTAAACAAGGCTTAGGGTTCATATTTTCACTAGTGCAATCACCCAACAATGATAACATAGTTGAATCATATGATCATCCCTCAACGTGCAACAAAGAATCACTCCAAAGTTCCTGTCTAGCGGAGAACAATAAGATGAAATTGGTGTAGGTAGTAGAACCACCTCAAAGTTATTCTTTTCGATCAATCTTTTGAGCTATTCTTATAAGTGTCACAAACAGCCCTATCGTACTAAAATAACACCAACGATACATATCAATCCACCCTAATGTCACCTAGATACTCCAATGTCACCTTAAGTATCCGTGGGTAAATTATACGACATGCATCAAACAATCTCAGATCTATCATTTTCAATCCAACACAAAGAATTTCAAGGAGCCCCCCAAGATTTCTATCGGAGAAGGTAGGACAAGAACGTGCACCCCTATGCATAAATTACCCCAATGTCACCTCGGGAATCGGCAAGTTGAGTACCAAAACATACATCAAGTGAATCAATAGAACACGCCATTGTCACCACGGGTATCCACATGCAAGACATATATCAAGTGTTCTCAAATCCAATATTCAATCCAACATAACAAGATCTCAAAGGGAAAGATTCAATTCATCACAACAAGATAACAAGGGAAACACAAAATATGATCCAACTATATTAACAAAGCCCGTGATACATCAAGATTTGTGCCATCTCAAGAACACGAAATAGAGAGAGAGCGAGAGAGAGAGAGAGATTGAACACATAGCTACTGGTACATACCCTCAGCCCCGAGGGTGAACTACACCCTCCTCGTCATGGCCTCCACCGGGATGATGAAGATGGCCACCGGAGATGATTTCCCCTATCCGACAGGGTACTGGAAAGGCTTTAGATTGGTTTTTGTTGATATACAGAGTTGCGGCGGCGGAGCGGAGAGTCTATCTTTATTTCTGGGGTTTCTGGGATTTATAGGATTTTTCAGCATTGGAATCACGCGCAACAGAGCCACGTGGGCGCCTGTGACGCCCCCAAATTCGACCGTACGCTAATCATACACGCAAATGCGTACGACCAAGATTAGGGACTCACTAATCAATATCACAACACAACACTAGACACAAATTAAAGTTATACAGCTTCATATTACAAGCCAGGGGCCTCAAGGGCTCGAATACAAAGCTCGACAAACACGAGTCAGCGGAAGCAAATAATATCTGAGTACAGACATAAGTTAAACAAGTTTTGCCTTAAGAAGGCTAGCACAAACATAAGCAGCGGATCGAAAGAGGCGAGGCCTCCTGCCTGGGAGCCAACCTAACTACTACTGAGCGTCGGCACTCTCCACGTAGTAGTAGGCTCCAGCGGTGGTGTAGTAGTCATCTCCGGCATACTCCATCTCCTGGGCTCCATCGTCTGAACGCAGAATCGTATCGAGGGGAAAAGAGGAAGCAAAGCTGCGGTGAGTACTCATCCAAAGTACTCGCAAGACTAACATCAGAACTATGCTAAGTATGCATCAGTTTCAAGGAATGGGGTTATATCTGGGCTGACTACAGAAAACAAGAATAGGGGGAAGGCCTAGTCCTATCGAAGACTAGCATCTTCAGCATCTTGCAGCATTAGAAGAGAGTAGACTGGTATCTCATATATAGCAATATTATTGTAGCAATTTTATTAAGTAACCACGCCCAGAGATTCTTCCTCGACTCCCTGCGAGGAAGCAATCCCGGAGCCAACATTCATTTCAAGTAAAAGTCACAATTTTAGTTGTAGTAGATCAACGTACAACTCCAAGTCGTCCTGTTACCATGGACACGACTATTCGAATAGATGAATTCATCCCTGCAGGGGTGCACCGCATTTCCAACATGCTTGATCACCTCCGGCCGGACACACTTTCCTGGGTCATGCCCGGCCTCGGGATATCAACACGTCGTCGCCCCACCTAGGCTCAACAGAGAGGCCAGCCCGGCGGTCTAAATCCTAAGCGCGTAGGGGTCATGGGCCCACTCGCCCTTTGCACTCCTGCACGATGCGAACGCGGCCGAGGTCAGCCCTAGCACACTCTAGTCCAAGAGTTGTACCGTCCAGGCCACTCGGGCGCGCGCCGCTGCAATGCTGACGTCCGAAGAGCTTCGGCTGATACAACGACGCTGAGTACCCATAACTTCTCCCACGTGAAGGTTTGGTGCGTAAAAGGTCAAAAGACCAACTCAGATCAAATACCCAACCCATTAGCATTTTATTAATGCGGGGCAAGCGCGACCCATGAAGTGAGGTCCCGTCGCCCCGTCTCGAGGATGTGTGGCAAGGGCCTCTCCTGCCCGTCCACGCCTCATCATCATCAAACCGTGGGTACCCCTCAGGGCCGACCCATCACCAACATGTTTCTGTAACCAGGTCATAGTAACTGTGTGTATAAAACATCGAGGCGGAACCTGAGGAATCACCCTCAAAAGGTCCCGCTTGATGAAACCGTCAAGGTGGACTTAGAGGAATCACCCTCGAGGGTCCCACACTTGAGGGGTTGCACGACAGAGTCATCGTCGGGAGTGGTGAAGGAGGAATCACCCTCGATAACCACGACCGACTAGCTGCACTACAGAGTTAGCATCATGAGTACTTCACGATGTGGCACCCTCGGTACTCGATAGTAGCTCTGGCGAGTCGTACAACAAAGGGGTGTGCGGTGATGTGAGGGGCCTGGCTTGTCGGTCAGTTGACCGGGTCTTCAAGTCGTCGATGAAGAAGCAGGGGCAACTGGGACTAAGGGGTCACTGGGGATTCATTGATCAACCTATACTAAGCAGTTGATATGATTGCAGGTATAGTAGCAGTTTATCAAAAATAGGCTATGCATCAGAATAGGAGCTAACTAATACAGTAGCAAAAACTAATGCAAGAATAAGAGGGAAGAATGGGCGATATCGGAATGATCAAGGGGGGTTGCTTGCCTTGCTGCTCTACGGCAAAGGCCTGATCGTCAACGGCGTAGTCGTACCCGGCAGCACCGTCAGTCTCGGGGTCTACCGGTAAGAAGAGGGGGGAGAAACAATAAATATAAGGCAGACAGATGCACATGATGCATGACATGGCAATATGCAGAGCTAGGCATGCACTAACGCAGTACCACACGTCGTAGACGGGTCGGAAGAATATCTGAAGATATTTTCCGGGTCTCGGGCTACTACCGGACAGACGAAAATGATGGAAAAGTTCCATGTTAGTTATTATAGGAGCACGTGGCAGACGAACGGACTGCGTATTCGGATTCGTGGGATTTTTCTGATCAACTTTCATGTATAAATTATTTCCATCCGACTTACGGTTTATTTATATTAATATTTTAAAGTTTTAGTAATATTCAGGAATTTCTTTAATTATTATATTTAAATAATCCGAATTGACCAAGTCAATTTGACTGGTCAAAGTGAACAGTGTTTGGGTCCACATGTCAGAGTTTTACTAAATATCAAAACTGATTTATTTAATCTAATTAAAGGGGACCCACATGTCATTTGCTAGCCTACTAATCTAATACTAATTTAACCTTAAACTAAACCTACTACTAATTAAACACCGACCGGCCACAACCAGCCACACACACAACACACGCACTCACGCACACAGCCTGCACACACTCACGCACACCCAGTTGGCCATGGCCATGGCCGGCCATGGCCAGCAGCAGCTGCACGCAGCGGCTAGCAGCAGCTAAGGCAACAATGGCAGTAGCAGCTAAGGCAGCGGCAGAAGTGCGCAGCGGGCAGCAGCAGTTAAGGCAGCAGCGGCTGTCGTGGGAACGAGCCTGACAGTAGAAGGTAGGTGTACGAAAGGAGAGGGCAGAGTCCTAGCTACCGCGAGGTTGTACACACAGATGTATGAGTTCAGGCCCCTCTCGTGGAGGTAACAGCCCTACGTCTCAGTGCTCGGGAGCTCTTGTCGTGTGGAATATGAGAGTTACAGGGGGTGCGAACCCTTGTGCCAGAGGGGAGGGGCAGCTTATATAGAGTGCGCTGCCCCTCATGAATGCCCAGCAACCAAGGGTCCGATCGTGGTAATGAAAGCGTACGTTACTGATAACGTACGTAATAAATGCTACTAATGGTGTCTAGTCGAACGCCTGCCCGTTGGCCTCCCTGGAGTGGCTTCTGGTCTTCTGCGGTCGAGTGACTTCTAGTTCTTCCGAGTGAAAGGCAACCGTCGAGTGGAGGAAGGAACCTTCGAGTGGATGTTGTCGAGTGACTCATACGCCATGGTGATTTCAGTCGGAGACTTCCTTGTAATCCTTAAGTTCTATAAAGTAGTGTCCTTAGGTAGGGTATGTAGGTTAGGCTTGTGACCCTACCCTAGGTACATATCCCCATCATTAGCCCCTGAATGGATCAGAGTTCGAGTGAAAAGGGATCGATGTGGGTTCTGATAAGACACAAAAATTCCGAGTGCATTTTAGGGCTTCACAGAAGTCTGCGTCGATTGGAATCGATTCTGTCTTGAAATGTGTCCGAGTGAACTTGAGCACAGACTCAGATCCGAGTGATCAACGGAACCTCTTGATGCGACGGGTCGCTTCGCCAGGCCCGGATTTTGCGGGATTTGAAAATTTGTGAAGTACGCGCTGCGCGATGATGACGCAACGATTGGGGCAAGTGGGAGCATGACACCTCGATTATCATGCCGCCTTTATCGCCACATACCGCTCTTCCTCTGTAATCGGGATTGCAGGGATCCAGCGGGCCCGTAGGTCAGTGACCCACTCGGGCAGTTATAAGACGGAGCCATGCGAGGGCCGGTACAGTGCTTGTCCTCCGTTCCCCTCTTTTCCTCCACTTCTCCTGCTCCACGCGCGCCGCTCTGCTCTGCGTTGACCACCGCCGCCGCGGTGACGAAGGCGAAGACGGAGAAGCTCGAGCGCACCAAGAAGGGAGCCAAGGCGAAGAAGCCGTTGGGCGCCCGGTCCGCGGAGCCGCCGGGTTGGATCCAAGGAGATTTCCTCCGGTCGACCGTTACGGCGGAGGACGTCCAAAACCTCGTCGCCGACGGGCTGATAGCTGACGGGTCGTGGAGGCTGTCGAAGGGAGAGGCCGAGCCGGAGCCGCGCGAAGGTGAGCGAGTCCTCTTCCTCACCCACGTCAAGCGAGGTTTTTCCATGCCTCCCCATCCATTCATCCGCGGATTCTTGAATTACTTCGGGGCACAGCTTCACCATTTCCCTCTGAATGCCATTGCATATCTCGCTGCGTTCATAACTCTGTGCGAATGCTTCTTGGGTTGTTCTCCTCACTGGGGTTTGTTCAAACACATATTCACCATCCGATCTCAATGTGTCAAAAAGGCCAATCCTAGTGATAGCAAGACCCATGTCATCCAGCTATGCGGTGGCCTGGGACTCCAGAAAAGGGGTAGGAGTGCGTTTCCGTCGATGACCTTTCCTGAATCTATTCGGGGCTGGCAGTCGACATGGTTTTACTGCAAAGATGTTGCATCTCCCAATATGTCGACTGGACTTCCTCCCTTCACATTGGATCGACCCACTACTCCCAGAACACTGAACGTGACAGAGGGAGAGAAAGTCCAGGTAGGAATTTTAGTGAATGCAGTAGTAGATCTGATCCGTGGCGGAGTGACTGGTATGGACCTCCTAGAGGCGTTTCTCAGTCGACGAATCCAGCCTGTTCAAGCCAGGGATCACACTATGTGGCATTATTCGGGCCCCGAAGATACCACTCGGACACATCTAGAGGAAGTTTCCGATGAGACTGTTGCCCAGTGGCTCAGAAGCATCACCGGAGCCTGTGATAACCCTTTGGGAGCCAAGCGAATCTTGCCCTTCTCTGCTTTGAACCCACCGACGAACCTGGTGAGTTATATCTTTGTCGAGTGCTTTCATGTTTCGTCGAGTGATTGGGTCTTCAGTCGACTGACTTTATAGTTTGTATCTTGCAGGAGTTTACGAACATGTATTCGCCCGTGCCGAATGGAGAGCAGCCTGAGGACGGAGAAGAGAGCGCAGGCAGCAGCGCAGATGTCGACTACGCCGATGATAGTGAGGGCAGCGACGACGATCTGGAGGAGATTGAGGAAGAAGTCCCGGCTCCTCCGCGCATCGAGCGTCGTACCAAGCAGCGCGAAGATCCAGAAGCTGCCCCAAGCAAAACCTTGGCATCGAGCACCAGGAATCCGAAGCGCGACCGGGTTGCAACACCAGAGTCGACTGAAAAGGTTGCGAAACAGCCCAGGTCTGACGCACCGAAACCTCGGAAGGCTCTGCCCCACATGAAGATCGTCGTGCTTGTCGCCTCAACGTAAGTGTTCATTTTCCTTTTTCTGCTGTTGTGAAACTTCATGTCTTTGCTGACCGAGTGAAATTCATTCGCCAGAGCTGCTACCTCGGTGACGTCGCCTCTACGGGATGAGGAGGATCATATGGAAGTGGACACGGTTGACGCAGCCACCTCCCAACGAGCTATAATAAATCTTCACTGTAGACTTATTTTTGAAGGCAATTCGTCGAATGAATAAATTAATGTTGTCGATTACAGTTGACGATGTCATCCATTTGGAAGACGATGAGGAGCCGCAGCGGGGTGTAGAGGGTGACGTTGTGCCTTTGGACACTCCACACGTACGCACTCGGAGGACATCATCGGGACAAGCACCTCGTAGGTCGACTGCTGCGTCCTCTCAAGAGCTTGGTGATTCTTCCCGAGCCAGAACTGATCCTGTGGTTCCGCTGTCGAGTGCCCCACCAGCGACTTCAACTCTTGTGGTTTCAGCGCCGATTGGGCAACCTCAAGTACCTCTCGTGACCTCAACTGCAGCACCGACTCATCTGGCGCCTGCATACCCTCTGTACCACGTCCCAGAAGACCAGACTGGAGCTGCCAAAGAAGCCATGATCCAGGCTGTGCAAATGATGCTGCAAACGAAGGAGGCGTATGAGGCCAACAAGTTAGCCTATGATGCCAGCTCAGCGCTTCAAGCCAATGTCCGAGTAAGTGCGATTGTAAGTTCATTTCCGATTGAATTCCTGTCCATCTTGACACCCACTGGGTGTTTTCTTTTGATGCATACTTGCTTGTTTTTTCCTCGAGTAGATCAGGTCTTAGTCGAGTGGTTTTTGGTCCAGTGGGGGCACGCTGAGTGCACCCACTGGGTGTAGTCCCCGAGACCGCTGTCGAATGGCGAAGACGTCGGCAGGGGTCTTACATTTGTGTTGATAGTAGCTTGTCGCTCGACAACCTGGTCGAGTGATAGTAGGTCCAGTAGGGGCACACTCAGTGCACCCACTGGGTGTAGTCCCCGAGACCGTCGCCGAGTGCTTGCATCGGCGGGGGTCTGATAGAGACAATATTTGCATGTTTGCTCTTTTTTTATACTCGAACAGGTCGGACCTGGTCGAGTGGTCTCTGGTCCAGTGGGGGCACGCTGAGTACACCCACTGGGTGTAGTCCCCGAGACTACTGTCGATCATTTACGATGGGCAGTAGTCTTAAGAACTATCCTGCAGGTTTCATGGACATCATTTCCATCAACCATGATATGACGCTTTGTAGGGGTGTGGGGTGGGGCGGCGGGCCGCCGTCCGGTCGACTGAACTTGTTCCTTTCCACTCGGGAGTGGCGAAACATTGGTGTCTACTGAACTACTTCTTTGCTGATTTCAGAAAGTATGTGAGCTCGGGACCAAGTACGTTGACTTGGAGAAGGAGAAAAACCAGCTTCAACTGGATCTGGAGGTGACCAAGAACGACTTAGACCATGCTCAGACCGAGCTGAAGACCTTGGGAGGTAATCTTTGTCGACCAATTGCGCTATCACTTTCATCTTCTATCCTTTGAACCGAGTGTCCTCACTCGAACAGACGTACGTGATGAGAATCGTCGACTCCAAGCGCGACTCAACAATGTTATTTATTTAGATACCATGAAGAAGGCGCTTGAAGATAAAGACAAGGCACTCGCCGATGCTCAGAAGGTGGCGAGGGAGAAAACTGAGGCCGCTGAGAGGAAGCTTGCTGCAGCCAATAAGTTGGAAGAAGAGAACGCCAAACTCAAGCAGGAACAGGCCGATTGGATCCAGAAGGTTGAACAGCTGACCGAGGGAAGGAGCACTCTGGAGAAATACTTGGGAAACTTCGCGAAGAAGATGTTCGGCATGCTTGAAGGTAACTTTCTTCCGTCGAGTGAATTTCTTTGATTGCTTCAGAACAGCAGTGTGACCACCTTTTCATTTTCTCTTCGTGCAGAATTCTGCCAAGATTTTGAAAAGGAGACTGAGGAGATCGAGCCAAATCTGGATCCCACCAAGTCACCCGTCGGGGATGCTGTGGCCACGGACATGTTTCGACTTGAAGCACGTCTCAGAAGTGTCCAAGGGTATATCACTCGACTGAGGGCTGCGCTGGAGAAGGTCGACAAAGAACTGTGGCCAGAAGACACCCTCCAGACGGACCTCGAGTCAATGATGACCCGCCTCAACGAGATTCCTGGTCGAGTGCAGGCATGGAAAAAATCTGCTGCTCGCTGCGGAGCTGACGTAGCGCTTTCACTCGTCCGGGTCCATTGCAAGGAGGCCAAGGAGGACAAACTGAAGGCTCTACGGGTGATCAACACGAAGAAAATTCAATTCGAAGATTTCATGGAGTCCTTCATTGAAGCAGCCACTCGGATCGCCGATGGGATCGATCTGGACACCTTCGTCGAGCCGTCGAGCCCCACCAGTGTTTGAAAAACTTTATTTGCCTCGGTATGCCGAGTGACGGTGTAACCGTTTGAAACTTCGTTCAGGCCTTAAGCCTGAGTACTTCTGTTTGCGTGGGCAACTTTTTTCCGCGCTAGAGATTCTGGATTTATCTGCATTTTGCTTTCCGATCTCCTGCTTGGTTAAGTTTGCTCAGTGCTCAGAAGAAATTTGAACTTAGGCGAAAACTGGTTCGTGCCTAAGTCCCCGAGTGAGAGTAGTGCTCATCACTCAGGAAAGTTTTTAACTTAGACAAAGTCTGGTTCGTAGCTAAGTTTCCGAGTGAATAAGAGGCTATTCAATCGACAGGGTTTTTAAACTTAGGCGAAAGCTGGTTCGCTGCTAAGCCCCCGAGTGAGAGGATTGCTCATCACTCGGAGAAGTTTTGAACTTAGATGAAAACTGGTTCGCAGCTACGTTTCCGAGTGAATGGAATACTATCCACTCGGAAGGGTTTTTAACTTAGACGAAAACTGGTTCGCAGCTAAGCCCCCGAGTGAGAGGATTGCTCGTCACTCGGAGAAGTTTTGAACTTAGACGAAAACAGGTTCGCAGCTAAGTTTCCGAGTGATTGGAATATTATCCACTCGAAAAGGTTTTTAACTTAGGCGAAAACTGGTTCGCAGCTAAGCCCCCGAGTGAGAGGATTGCTCGTCACTCGGAGAAGTTTTGAGCTTAGACGAAAACTGGTTCGCCGCTAAGTTTCCGAGTGAATGGAATACTATCCACTCGGAAGGGTTTTTTACTTAGGCGAAAGCTGGTTCGCAGCTAAGCCCCCGAGTCAGAGGATTGCTCGCCACTCGGAGAAGTTTTGAACTTAGACGAAGACTGGTTCGCAGCTAAGTTTCCGAGTGAATGGAATACTATCCACTCGGAAGGGTTTTTTACTTAGGCGAAAGCTGGTTCGCAGCTAAGCCCCCGAGTGAGAGGATCGCTTGCCACTCGGAGAAGTTATTTAACTTAGGCGAAAACTGGTTCGCAGCTAAGCCCCCGAGTGAGAGTATCGCTCGTCACTCGGAGTAGTTTTTGAATGCGAAATTGCGCGATCGGAATCGACAATAGACTGCGGGAGTCATAACTTTAACAAACAAAACTGTCTGGAGTACTCTTATTACATCAAAACAACTCAGGCATCAAGTATAAAAACGTCGAAGTAAATCCGCGTTCCAGGCGTGCGGTTCGTCGATATTCTTCTTGAGGTTGAAGAGGTGGTAAGCTCCATTGTTCAGTACTTTGGTGATGACGAAAGGGCCTTCCCATGCTGGGGCCAGCTTGTGAGGTCGCTGCTGATCCACTCGGAGCACAAGATCACCTTCATGGAACGACCGACTCTTGACGTGCCTCGCATGGAAGCGGCGCAGATCTTGTTGATATATAGTCGACCGAATCAGAGCCATCTCGTGTTCTTCTGCCAGGAGATCTACACCGTCTTGTCGTGCCTGCTCAGACTCGGCCTCGGAGTAAAGGTCTACTCGGGGAGAATTGTGATGGACATCACTTGGAAAAATGGTTTCGGCTCCATACACCATGAAGAAAGGAGTGCGCCCAGTCGACCGGTTAGGAGTCGTCCTCAAGCCCCACAGAACAGATGGCAATTCAGTGACCCAAGCTCCAGCTACATGATCAAGATCTCGCATGAGTCGAGGCTTCAGCCCTTGAAGGATAAGGCCATTTGCTCGCTCAGCTTGACCGTTAGTCTGGGGGTGCGCAACGGATGCGTAATCCACCCGAGGGCCTTGGGAGAAGCAAAAGTGTCTGAACTCTTCTGAGTCAAAGTTTGAGCCATTGTCTGTAATGATACTGTGGGGAACTCCATATTGGAATGTTATCTCTTTCATGAATTTGATAGCAGTGCGCGAGTTCAGCTTCTTTATGGGTTTAGCCTCAATCCACTTAGTGAACTTGTCGACTGCTACAAGCAAGTGAGTAAATCCACTCTGGCATGTTCGAAGGGGTCCGACCATATCCAAACCCCATACAGCGAACGGCCAGACGAGTGGAATAGTCTTCAAGGCAGATACAAGCTTGTGCGATAAGTTTGAATAGAACTGGCACCCTTCACAGTGATCAACAATCTCCTTAGCCATCTCGTTGGCGCACGGCCAAAAGAAACCAGCTCGGTACGCTTTGGCAACAATCGTCCTAGAAGACGCATGATGACCATAGGTCCCCGAGTGAATTTCCTCCAAAATCAGTCGACCTTCTTCAGGAGAGATACACCGCTGAGTCACGCCAGTTACGCTTTCTCTGTAAAGTTGCCCATCCATAACAGTAAAGGCCTTGGATCTGCGGACAATCTGTCGAGCTTCAACCTCGTCATTTGGGAGTTCTTGCCTCAGAATGTATGCGATATAAGGCACTGTCCAGTCTGGCGTGATCACCAAAATCTCCATGACCAGATCTATGACCGCTGGGACATCAACTTCAGTCGGATCAGAGGCGCTCTTTGCTTGCGGGGGCTCTTCACTGAAGGGATCTTCCTGCACTGAAGGTGAATGTAGGTGTTCCAGAAACACATTGCTGGGGACAGGCTTCCGAATGGATCCAATCTTTGCTAGCTCATCAGCTGCTTGATTCTTCACTCAGGGAACATGATGGAGTTCCAAACCTTCGAACTTCTTCTCAAGCTTTCTTACTGCATTGCAGTATCCAGTCATAGCAGGCTTCCAGACATCCCATTCTTTCATCACCTGATTGACCACCAAATCAGAGTCACCGTATACCATCAGGCGCCGGACGCCGAGTGAGATGGCCATACGCAACCCGTATAGGAGTGCTTCATATTCAGCTTCGTTATTGGAGGAATCAAAGTGAATCTGCAAGACATAACTGAGTTTGTCGCCTTTTGGGGATACCAATACTACGCCAGCACCAGACCCATTCAGCATCTTCGAGCCGTCAAAAAACATGGTCCAGTGTGCCGAGTGGATTTGGATTGGCTGCTGCTGTTCAATCCACTCGGCCAGGAAATCAGCAAGTGCTTGAGACTTGATTGCCTTTTTTGCTTCAAACTTGATATCAAAGTAAAGGAGCTCAATAGCCCATTTGGCCACTCGACCAGTCGCATCTCGATTGTTGAGGATCTCAGACAATGGAGTATCACTGACGACTGAAATTGAGTGATCTTGAAAGTAGTGTGCCACCTTCTTCGCTGACAGATATATACCATATACGAGCTTCTGGTAATGTGGGTACCTTTGCTTTGAAGGAGTCAACACTTCAGAAATATAATAAACAGGACGTTGGACTTTGTAAGCTTTGCCTTCCTCTTCCCACTCGACAGTGAGAACTGTACTAACGACCTGATTAGTGGCCGCGATGTACAGGAGCAAGGGCTCTTTGCTGTGCGGAGCAGCAAGCACCGGCTGGGTGGAAAGCAGGGCTTTGAGCTCGACAAACGCTGCTTCAGCTTCTGGAGTCCACTCGAACATATCAGACTTCTTCATCAGTCGTTATAAAGGTAATGCCTTCTCACCGAGACGAGAAATGAATCGACTCAACGCCGCCAGGCAACCTATGAGCTTTTGGACATCGTGCACATGCACAGGGCTTTTCATTCGGGTAATGGCACTGATCTTTTAAGGATTGACGTCGATTCCTCATTCGGAAACGAGAAAACCGAGCAACTTGCCACCAGGAACACCGAAAGTGCACTTAGCCGGATTTAACTTGATATCATACCTCCTCAAGTTGGCGAATGTTTCTGCCAAGTCAGTCAGCAGGTCGGAACCTTTGCGAGACTTGACGACAATATCATCCATGTATGCTTCAACATTCCGAGGGATCTGATCAAGCAGGCATTTTTGAATCATGCGCATGAAAGTAGCGCCAGCGTTTTTCAAACTAAAAGGCATGGTGATATAACAAAAACACCCGAATGGGGTGATGAAGGCTGTCTTTATTTCATCCGGACCAAACAGACGGATCTGATGGTAACCGGAGTATGCATCAAGAAAAGATAAACGCTCGCACCCCGCAGTTGAATCGACAATCTGGTCGATGTGGGGGAGCGGAAAATGATCTTTCGGGCAGACCCGATTGATATGTTTGAAGTCAATACACATGCGGAGTGACTTGTCTTTCTTGGGGACCATGACGACATTCGCGAGCCACTCGGAGTGGTAAATCTCGCGTATGAACTTAGCCGCTAAGAGACGAGCCACCTCCTCGCCGATTGCCTTCCGCTTCTCTGCTGCCGACCGACGCAAGTGCTCTTTCACAGGCTTGGCCTTCGGGTCGACTCTCAGTCGGTGCTCAGCCAGTTCCCTGGGTACACCCGGCATGTCAGCAGGCTTCCATGCGAAGATGTCCCAGTTCTCACGGAGGAACTGGATGAGCTCGGCTTTCTATTTGCTGTCGAGTGTCATTGAGATGTTGGTCGGGGCAGCATTTGGATCCATCGGGTGAATGTGCACTTGCTTCACTTCGCCTGCCGACTGGAAATCTGACTCAGAGGTGGGCTTCTTGGCACGCAGCAGGTCGGCAGGATCAGCACTCTTCTTGTACTCTTCCAGCTCGACCACAGCCATCTGATGATCAGCAATTTTGGAGCCCTGCTGAAGGCACTCCTCAGCCCTCTGTCGATTGCCAGTGACTGTGATCACACCCTTGGGCCCGGGCATCTTCAGCTTGAGATACACGTATCATGGACGGGCCATGAAACGGGCATAAGCCGGACGACCAAGGATGGCGTGGTATGCGCTCTGGATGTCCACAACTTCAAACGTCAATTTCTCTTTGCGAAAATTCTTGTCGGTGCCGAACACTACATCCAATGCAATCTGGCCGAGTGATTTGGCCTTCTTCCCAGGGATGACTCCGTGGAACTGCATGTTGCTTTCGCTGAGTCGGGACATCGGAATGCCCATCCCCTTTAGGGTATCCGCATACAAGATGTTCAAACCGCTCCCACCATCCATCAGGACTCATTGGGCTTCTGAACACAGTGCTGCAAATCGATCAAACCCGCAGGACGCTTGCAAGTGCCCTCGAAAGTACTGATGAACACTCGGGCAAGGTCTTCCCAGCAATAGATGCTAGAAGGAGCCAAACGATTCAACCACGCCCGGGCCGAACCATCCAACATCAAGGATAAATGCTTCATGGCTACATTGTCATTTCCTCCACCAATCTGCACAGCCACTCTGTAATCATCTAACCATGTT
The DNA here is from genome assembly GCA_039707655.1 of Elymus sibiricus. Lineage (NCBI taxonomy): Eukaryota > Viridiplantae > Streptophyta > Magnoliopsida > Poales > Poaceae > Elymus > Elymus sibiricus. The sequence continues at coordinate 434,403,060 of CM077675.1, forward strand.
TCCGGCTTCGACTCACTGGAGAACTTGCTTATTCCAGCCGCCAACCTGAAGTTGGGGGAATCTCTGCAGAGCGAATGGCTCTGCTAAAACATTCGGGGCCAAAAACAACGGTACCACTTCCACTCGGAAAGTCTCTATCATAATCATTCATGTGGGCTCTGCCTCTGTCGATCCGCCTTTGTGCGAGGACATTCCTCGCGTCGAACCCAGGATTCCGCTCATCGCCTAACGGGCGCCTATCGTCATTGTGCCGGGGCACATATGAACCACTCCGCGGAGGAGTAGGCACTCGACGGCGATCGTCACGGTGATAACGAGGAGCAAAATGATCTCGCCCCTGATCTTGGTACTGATCCTCACGGTAACCTCCGCCCCTGCGACGCAGAAGTGACCCTGGACTGTGCGCTGACTAAACTGTGTCTGCTCTGGGAGAGTTACTATGTAATTTGTTGCGCGACTGAGAAACAGCCAAATTCTGCTGTTGCGCTGCATCAAGCAATGCTCGGATCTGCTGCAAACCTCTGCCAGCCTCTGAACACGACGGCTGAATGGAGTCTGCAATCCTAGCGGCTGCTGCAACATTTAGAATTGGAGTACGGAATACCTTGACATTGTTATGAGATCCACTCGGAAACAGCTGTCGCTGACGTCTACTGGAAATGGGTGGACGTTGGCGGGCACGCTCGTCGAGTGCCTCCTGCATCTCTTTGAGCCGAAGGCGCGTGGCCTCCATGGCCTGGGCCTCAGCAGTCGCACCGACGATGGGAGTATGGAGAATCTCCTCATCCCGGTGCTGTTGCTCATCCGACGGACCTCTAGCCTCGCGTCTGCCGCGGCCAAAGCCAGGCGGCGGACTCTGATGCGAACCAGCCATGAGAACCTCAGCCACAGGATCGCAGCTCTCACACTCGGAGGGAACATCAGACGGATCCGACGCCGAGTCGAACACGCCGTGAAGTGATTCGGCGGGCTCCAAGAGTTGTACCGTCCAGGCCACTCGGGCGCGCGCCGCTCCATTGCTGACGTCCGAAGAGCTTCGGCTGATACAATGACGCTGAGTACCCATAACTTCTCCCACATGAAGGTTTGGTGCGTAAAAGGTCAAAAGACCAACTCAGATCAAATACCCAACCCATTAGCATTTTATTAATGCGGGGCAAGCGCGACCCATGAAGTGAGGTCCCGTCGCCCCGTCTCGGGGATGTGTGGCAAGGGCCTCTCCTGCCCGTCCACGCCTCATCATCATCAAACCGTGGGTACCCCTCAGGGCCGACCCATCACCAACATGTTTCTGTAACCAGGTCATAGTAACTATGTGTATAAAACATCGAGGCGGAACCTGAGGAATCACCCTCAAAAGGTCCCGCTCGATGAAACCGTCAAGGTGGACTTAGAGGAATCACCCTCGAGGGTCCCACACTTGAGGGGTTGCACGACAGAGTCATCGTCGAGAGTGGTGAAGGAGGAATCACCCTCGATAACCACGACCGACTAGCTGCACTACAGAGTTAGCATCATGAGTACTTCACGAGGTGGCACCCTCGGTACTCGATAGTAGCTCTGCAGAGTCATACAACAAAGGGGTGTGCGGTGATGTGAGGGGCCTGGCTTGTCGGTCGGTTGACCGGGTCTTCGAGTCGTCGATGAAGAAGCAGGGGAAACTAGGACTAAGGGGTCACTGGGGATTCATTGATCAACCTATACTAAGCAGTTGATATGATTGCAGGTATAGTAGCAGTTTATCAAAAACAGGCTATGCATCAGAATAGGAGCTAACTAATACAGTAGCAAAAACTAATGCAAGAATAAGAGGGAAGAATGGGCGATATCGGAATGATCAAGGGGGGTTGCTTGCCTTGCTGCTCTGCGGCAAAGGCCTGATCGTCAACGGCGTAGTCGTACCCGGCAGCACCGTCAGTCTCGGGGTCTACCGGTAAGAAGTGGGGGGAGAAACAATAAATATAAGGCACACAGATGCACACGATGCATGACATGGCAATATGCAGAGCTAGGCATGCACTAACACAGTACCACACGTCGCAGACGGGTCGAAAGAATATCTGAAGATATTTTTCGGGTCTCGGGCTACTACCGGACAAACGAAAACGATGGAAAAGTTCCATGTTTGTTATGATAGGAGCACGTGACAGACGAACGGACTGCGTATTCGGATTCGTGGGATTTTTCTGATCAACTTTCATGTATAAATTATTTCCATCCGACTTACGGTTTATTTATATTAATATTTTAAAGTTTTATTAATATTCAGGAATTTCTTTAATTATTATATTTAAATAATCCGAATTGACCAAGTCAATTTGACTGGTCAGAGTGAACAGTGTTTGGGTCCACATGTCAGAGTTTTACTAAATATCAAAACTGATTTATTTAATCTAATTAAAGGGGACCCACATGTCATTTGCTAGCCTACTAATCCAATACTAATTTAACCTTAAACTAAACCTACTACTAATTAAACACCGACCAGCCACAGCCGGCCACACACACAACACACGCACTCAAGCACACACGCTGCACACACTCACGCACACCCAGTTGGCCATGGCCATGGCCGGCCATGGCCGGCAGCAGCTGCACGCAGCGGCTAGCAGCAGCTGCACGCAGCGGCCAGCAGCAGCTAAGGCAACAACGGCAGTAGAAGCTAAGGCAGCGGCAGAAGTGCGCAGCGGGCAGCAGCAGTTAAGGCAGGAGCGGCTGTCGTGGGAACGAGCCTGACAGTAGAAGGTAGGGGTACGAAAGGAGAGGGCAGAGTCCTAGCTACGGCGAGGTTGTACACACAGATGTATGAGATCAGGCCCCTCTCGTGGAGGTAACAGCCCTACGTCTCAGTGCTCGGGAGCTCTTGTCGTGTGGAATATGAGAGTTACAGGGGGTGCGAACCCTTGTTCCCGAGGGGAGGGGAGGCTTATATAGAGTGCGCTGCCCCTCATGAATGCCCAGCAACCAAGGGTCCGATCGTGGTAATGAAAGCGTATGTTACTGATAATGTACGTAATAAATGCTACTAATGGTGTCTAGTCGAACGCCTGCCCGTTGGCCTCCCTGGAGTGGCTTCTGGTCTTCTGCGGTCGAGTGACTTCTAGTTCTTCCGAGTGAAAGGCAGCCGTCGAGTGGAGGAAGGAACCTCCGAGTGGTTGGTTTCGAGTGACTCATACGCCATGGTGATTTCAGTCGGATACTTCCTTGTAATCCTTAAGTTCTATAAAGTAGTGTCCTTAGGTAGGGTATGTAGGTCAGGCCTGTCACCCTACCCTAGGTACATATCCTCATCAGCGGCGGCAGGCGAGCAGGAGGGAGCAGGCGGGCGCAGCAGCGACGGCAAGAGCAGCGGCCAGAAGCAGCGACAGCAAACAGAGCAATAGCAGCAGCAGTAGAGCAACGACGGGGGCAGCAGCAGGCAGGGGAGGAGCAGTAGCAGAGCAACGGCAGCGACAGTGAGCATCAGCAGCCGCAGCTAGGCACAACAGTAGTAGAAAGCAGCAGCAACTCCAGCGTCACAGCAGCATCAGGGAACATCGGCAACAAGCATCAAACAGCATCGCAGGTGCGCGGGCGGCTGCGAGCGCGCACCTTGGCACGGCCGGACACACGGCCGGACGCGACCAGGGCAAGGCAGGGCGTGGACAGGTAGCGCGGCGAGCGGAGCCAGAGGCACGACGATGCGGCGGTGGCCTACAACGACTAACGAGGGAGGGGGACGAGGGGAATCGACAGAGGCGCTCACCACGAGCACGACGGTGAGGTCGGGGAGGCCGGAGGTGGACCGGAGCAGCGGCAAACGACGACAAACTCCGGCGATGTACGCGGAGATGAAGAGGTCGATGGCGAGTGTACTGGTTGTCTTGGCTCGATTCGTTGCTCTGAATGGACGAAGCCGTGGGTGGCGGTCCTCCTCGACATGTTGGTGCGACGGGGGGGACGGCTGGTGGCCACGGGATCGAGCCCGGCCATGGCGACGACGATGCGGGCGTGTGCGGGAGAGAGCGAAGCGGCGCGAGGGGAGAGAAGAAGCGGCTAGGGTTCGGTCGAGGAAGCACAGGGCGACGCCTTATCCTCCCAGGGAGCCGTGGGATTGCCGGCATGTGGCCAGTGCACAGCCATGGCGGCCAGGATGGCCATCCACGGCCTCCTGTGAGCAGGAGGAAGGGGGGTCAGAGGGAGATGGGCTGGGCCCTTCCTGTAGTCTTAGAGGCCCAAGTGTACAGTGCAACCTTTCCATTTCTCTTTTCTTTTTCTGCATTCTCATTTCTTTCTGTATTGCAGATTGTTTGGCCTCCAAAAGACTTTTGTAAAATATGGAGTTGTACTACATAATTATATTACAATATTTAGTACTGCCATAAAAGGTTTGGGGTTCAATTGAATGCATTTGAATTTTTGTTTGCAATTTAATGTCTAATAAGGTTGTTGTTTGGCTCTGTTTTGGAAGCTAGGGTCAACTTGGGAATTCAAATAATGTTGGTTTCACCATGAAAAATACTTGGTGAATATTTGTAACCCAAACATGATTTTAGTTTTATGTTTGAAGAATTTATTTATTTGACTTTATTTTAAATTTTGAATTTGGCTTTGATTTTTAACAAGTGGCATTTTGGCTTAGCAAAACATGATGACTTGGCATCATTAGCATGGGATCACGGTAGTATGACACTGGGGGTGTTGTAGCGCCACAAGCCAACACTGCGCGATCTGGGGGTGGGGGCACGCCATGATGGCTTGTGTCCCACCGGTGACTCCCCTTCGGTGGTTCCTTGTTCCAATATTGCTTATTTCCTCCAGAAAAAATCATCCAAAAGTTTCGGGCGATTCCGAGAACTTACATTTTCTGCACAAAAACAACACCATGGTAATTTTGCTGAAAATAGCGTCAGTCCGGGTTAGTTCTAAATAAATCATATAAAGTAAATAAAAATCATATAAAAGTATTGTATACATAGGAAAATATGGCATGAATACTTCATAAATTATGAATACGTTGGAGACGTATCAGGTGCCGGAACGGAGCTCCGGATGGGATCGCAGCGGAACACAGACTTGCGGCGGCGGAAAAAGTGTTTCGGGATGCTCTCTAGGGTTTTTGTAATATATGTGAATTTATAGTCCAGATAACGGGGCTAGGAGGTCCAACAGTGAGGGACAAGTCATCAGGGCGCGTCGACCCCCCTAGGCGCGCCCTGTTGGCTTGTGCCTCCCTCGGGCGGCCTCCGGTCTTCTCCTGAAGCCTCCAGGTCTTCTTTTGGTCCAGAAAAAATCATAAAAAAGTTTCGGGGCAATTGGACTTTGTTTGGTACTGTAAACCTGAAAAGTAAAAAAACACACAGAAAACAACAACTAGCACTGGGTCAATAGATTAGTGCTCAAAAATAATATAAATCAGTAAATTATTACTCAAAAAGTATCCTAGAATGACAATATAATAGCATGGAACAATTAAAAATTATAGATACGTTGGAGACGTATCAAGCAGTACCCGAGAGATGGAAGTCGAGAGGAGGACTGCAATCCAATTATGGAACCTAAGTGGAAATCCTAGCTTTTGTAGGAGGTCGAAGATGTAATCCCATCGCACGCTGTCGAACGCCTTCCTGATATCAAGCTTGAGGAGCAGAGACAGTTCCCGTCGTCAGTGAAGCCAACATGCGTAGTTTCTAACAAACATGAAGAGTGGTAGAGCTAGGGATGTAAATGGCACGACGGCACCGCAAGGCCCATTTAGTTCGCTAGTTAATTTATTTTCTTGAGTAAAGAAAACTTTCTTAAATGGTTAGGCCGATGAATGGGCTTAAACGATGCGCCATTTACATTCCTATGTAAAATAGGCTTAAATGGCGACATTCACCTTATAAAAGGTAGAGCATGTCGAACCATCTAGAATGTATAGTGGCCAGATTCATTTTGGCTCTTGTGGACAAAGAGGTAGTGCAACATCTTTTTGCCACGACGGAGCCCAATGCTAAACACTTGCTATTCTTTATGTTGGATTCCCTACCACACATGCAGTTCATGAGACTAGCGGACACACTATGGGCTATATGGTCATCAAGGAGGAAAGCCATCCATGAAGGAATATTTCAAAGCCCATAAGCTACTCAATTGTTCATAGACAAATATATTTATGACCTGGAGATTCTAGTAGAGTCCAAGCAGAGGCAAAACGTAGGCCCAAGCACTACACCGATGGGTGAGCGACGGTAGAAGGCGCCGTCAGGCGGCTTTGCTAAGATGCATGTAGATGTAGGTGTATCAAGGCCACCCAGCGGTGGTACTGCAGCGGAGGTCTGTTACAACAATCAGGGTAACTACATGGGGAGCTCACCGCTCATTATCTATGATATCCATGACCCGACAACATTTGATGCAATCACTTGCAAGGAGGCCTTATCGCTGGTGGAAGCCTACTACGGCAGAATTTCATGGTGACTTCAGACTCCAAGCAAGTAGTGGGAGACATTCTTAATGACAATCAAGGGGGATACGGTACTATCCTGAGCGACATTCATCAGCGAGCATCTATGTTCAATTGTAATTTTACTTTTTAAGGCCAAGAGTCCAACGAAGACGCTCATAATCTAGCGATGCACTCATTAGGTTTGGGGCACCATATGTGGCTAGGTAACCCCATGATCCGAGATGTATCCCACATTATGAGGCTTATGATCAATTAAACCTGGCTTTACCCTCCCCCCCCCCCCAAAAAAAAGTGTCGAACCAGATTTATGTGTTTTGGCCGTTATAAGTGAGCACAAAGAAAGTTTCTTGTAGGCAGGACAAGTTTTTGTTTATAGTCTTGCATAGGAAGGATGTGTGTGAGCTAGGGTTAACGGATGCATTAGGGTGGTGAAGGTTTACCCAATCTAGCAAGGGAGGCGAGCAAGGCATAAATGATTTGGCTGCAAACTTCATAAGTAGACATTTATTATGTCGACTATGTTTTCCAAACCCAAACCACCAAAAAAATCGGTTTGCAAACATTTTTCCAAGCAAGTAGACACCGAGCACCGGTACAAGTCTCTTCCGCAGCCCAAAAGAAGGCCATATGAAAAGCATCAAGTTGGTTGAGCACCTTTTCCAGAATCTAAAAAACTTGACATGAAGTAAGTGGCAAGGGAGTCTATGATTGCAGAAAGTAAGACTAGTCGATCACCCTTGTTTAGTATTTTTGCTTTACAAACTTTGAATAATAGGAAGGAAAGCATTGGGGGGGGGGAGTCAGCGCGGGAGATAAGCCGAGGTAAATTTGGGAAAATACGAAGTTGGGAATTGTAGTGTAGCAGCAATCGTAGCAATGTTTATTGCCAGAGATGCATGGGTACAAAGGTAGTTTTGGTGAAGTGGATGAAGAGACATGCAGCTAGAGCAAAGTCATGACGGAACTTTCAAGGACAAGCGCAACTTTTGGAGAAGCCTCTACAATGATTAGGGTATCGTCCACAAATTGTAGGGTGCCTAGGGGTAGGTTTGTATAGATCGGGTGGTGGATCATGAGGGGTTGGGAGTTGAGGCGGATTAACTATTGGAATAAGTCGGATACTATGATAAATAGTTAGGGGGAAGGGGGTCACCCTGGTTTAGGCCATTTTTGCACTTGACCTATTCCCCGGGAACCCCAATGATAAAAAGGTTTAGTATGGTAACACAGATCGTATCTCTGGGTATACAAGAGGTGTAGTCATTAAACGCCTAATGCTTTTGTCTGATTTCTATCTTAATTACCGGGGCAACCCCGTAGGACGAATAGGTCATTCGGTTGGACAACTGAGTCTTGATGCAGGATGCGTGTCGGTCAAGATGTAATTTGAATACATCCCCCACTTCGATATGTTGCAAGCACATGTCGATGGATGTGTAGGGACCGAGAGTATATCAACCAGAGGCGTGTGAATGGGAGATGCAAATTTTCTTTCAAAACTTCGAACGAACCCAAAACACGGCTGCGGATAATAAAGAGCAGATGGACTACCGAAGAAAATAGAGAAAGAAAAACTAGCGAGATTTAACTTAGAGTGGATCCTGAGCAAAATGTTTGAGGAAATTCTTGACTATAACCTTAGCATAGCTACAAATTGCATTCACATATAAGATAGAGGCACATCAATATAATATTTCTGATATCATGACAGCAACAAGGAGGTTGAATGAAAACAGCAAAAGAAATAGCTAAGCAGATACTGTTAAAGATATCTCGACGAAACGAGAACTAAAAAGCTAGAACGAGAAGATAAAAGAGAAAGGTAATCAAAGTTATAAGAAGATCAAACACCGAGGTAAACTAGAGCAGAGAAAATGGACCAGTGGTGCTCGATGACTATAGTTGATTTGGTAGACCAGTTCACACTTCTGCAAAAGAGCTACGTCTTCTTGGAGGGACTTCTGATTTAACACAGGAGCAAAACTCTCTCCATCATGGAAGAAACTTTTTTGGCGATTTCCAAGCCTTCGACAAACTTAGTCTTCGGTGACCACAACTACTCTTCGGCACTCAGCGAACCACAATTACTCTTGTTTCTTGAAGACTGGCTTGTAGATAACAATTTCTATTCGTCACTCAAGTCGATGCACATCCGTCTAGTGGGTATGCAGCTCTCAAGAGTAATAAGCACTAGAACGCTAACTTAGATATATTGTGATGCTCAAACACTATCTAAGTTTTGGCTCTTGATTTTCTCTTGGTGGATTTTGAACTCAGATGTCTTGGGGTGCCTTGGGCATCCCCAAGCTTGAGCTTTTGTATCTCGTTCAATCCTCTCATATCACTGTTTCACCTATTCTCTAAAACTTCATCCACAAAAACTCAAAAAGAACTCGTGAGATATGTTAGTACACATAAGAATAAGTCCACACTTCTTGTACTGCCAAGAGAAGTTGCATAATAATTTCCAAACATCATCTACTGTTTACTATCGTTTCGACAATTTATATCTACCAATATAGGCTATGAAAACTATAGGATAAGTACATAACAAAACTATGACAGCAATCTGTCCAAACATAACAGTCTATAGCAATTTACGAAAACAGTGTACTTCTGTAACTCAAAAAATTATGAAAATTTAGGACGTGATAAAGAATTTATATGACAATGCTGTGTAAAAATTTCAGAAACTTTCCACGTTCAGTAAAATATGAAAATTCAAACACTACAGAAAAAGTTTCTGTTTTTACACAGCACACATCAAACATGCAATTCAAGCATCCTAAAGAAAATTCTTGGAAATTTTTATTGAAAAACAAGATTATAAATAACACCTAACAGAAAATAACAAAATATAATGACGGTCTAACCAAAGCACATATCATGTGATGAATAAAAATATAGCTCTAAGTAAGATATACCGATAATGTTGAAGACGAAAGAGGGGATGCCTTCCGGGGCATCCCCAAGCTTAGACGCTTGAGTCTTCCTTGTATATTACCTTGGGGGTGCCATGGGCATCCCCAAGCTTAGGTTCTTTTCACTCTTTATTCTCCTCATATCGGCGTCTCACCCAAAACTTGAAAACTTCAATCACACAAAACTTAACGGAACTTCGTGAGAAGGGTTAGTGAAATAAGTAAAGATCATTCACTTAGGTACTGTCAAGACAAGATTCATAATTGTTCCCACATGATACCTACTGTATTCTACCATTCACGTAATTTATATCACTGAATATAAGCTATGGGAACACTAAAACAAGCAAACTATGCATGCAAAACAGAATCTGACAAAAACAGAACAGTCTGTGAAGATCTGTAGTATAACTATACTTCCCTGTCTCTACAAATTCTGAAAAATTAGGAAAACCTGAAGAATTTGTATATCAACACTGTGTAAAAATTTCAGATCATTATCACGGTCCAGTAAAAAATGAAATTCATGTACTGGAGTCAAAAGTTTCTGTTTTGGTTCAACATCAATTCTACTCATCTTGTGAGTCATCCCAAAGGCTTTACTTGGCACTTTATTGAAATAAAAGACACAAAACATAATTACTACAGTATATTAATCATGTGAGCACACAAAAACAGAAAGGAAAAGTGTTGGGTTGTCTCCCAACAAGCGCTTTTCTTTAATGCCTTTTAGCTAGGCATGATGATTTCAATAATGCTCACATAGGAATAGTAATTAAAACATGCAAGAGAGCATCATGAATCTCATGACAAGCACATTTAAGTCTAACCCACTTCCTATGCATAGGGATTTTGTGAGCAAACAATTTATGGGAACAAGAATCAACTAGCATAGGAAGGCAAAACAAGCATATCTTCAAGATTTTCAACACATAGAGAGGAAACTTGATATTATTGCAATTCCTACAAGCATATGTTCCTCCCTCATGATAAATTTCAGTAGCATCATGAAGGAATTCAATAATATAACTATCACATAAATCATTCTTTTCATGATGCACAAGCATAGAATTTTCATTACTCCCCACATAAGCAAATTCCTTTTCATCCATGGTAGTGGGAGCAAACTCAACAAAATAACTATCATGAGACACTTGATTGACATAACCACATTCAATATTAAAATCATGATGACAAGTTTCATGGTTACTATCACTCTTTATAGCATACATGTCATCATCATAATCATCATAGATAGGAGGCATGCCATCATCATAATAAATTTTCTCATCAAAACTTGGGGGACTAAAAATATCATCTTCATCAAACATAGCATCCCCAACCTTGTGGCTTTGCATATCATTAGCATCATGGATATTCAGAGATTTCATACTAGCAACATTGCAATCATGCTCATCATTCAAGGAATTCTCATTAATTAATTTCATAAACTATTTCTCTACCAATTGAGCACAATTTTCTGAACCATCATTTTCACGAAAGACATTAAAAAAGACGAAACAATTGAGGCAACCTAAACTCCATTTTTTTGTAGTTTTCTTTTATAAAACCAAACTAGTGAAAAACAAGAAACTAAAAGATTTAATTGCAAGATATAAATATATACCTTCAAGCAATCACTTCCCCGGCAACGGCGCCAGAAAAGAGCTTGATGTCTACTACGCAACTTTATTCTTGTAGACTCGTGTGGGGCCTCCAAGCGCAGAGTTTTGTAGGACAGTAGCAATTTTCCCTCAAGTGGATGACCTAAGGTTTATCAATCTGTGGGAGGTGTAGGATGAAGATGGTCTCTCTCAAACAACCCTGCAATCAAATACAAGAAATCTCTTGTGTCCCCAACACACCCAATACAATGTCAAATTGTATAGGTGCACTAGTTCGGCGAAGAGATGGTGATACAAGTGCAATATGGATGGTAGATATAGGTTTTTGTAATATGAAAATATAAAAACAGCAAGGTAATAAATAGTTAACAGCGAGCAAAACGTTGTATAAATGCTTGGAAACAAGGCCTAGGGTCCGTACTTCCGCTAGTGCAATATCTCAACAATGCTAATATAATTGGATCACATAACCATCCCTCAACATGTGATACGTCTCCAATGTATCTACTTTTCCTGACTCTTTTGCCCTTGTTTTGGACTCTAATTTGCATGATTTGAATGGAACTAACCCGGACTAACACTGTTTTCAGCAGAACTACCATGGTGTTGTTTTTGTGCAGAAATAAAAGTTCTCGGAATGGAGCGAAACTTTTTGGAGAATTATTTCAGAATATATGAGAATTATTGGAGCCAAAATCCACCGAAGAGGGGGGGCAGGGTGAGCAGGGTTGTGCCCACCTCGTGGCCCCACTGGCCCTAATTCCGCCACTATAAATTCCTACTTTCAGAGAAAAAAATTAGAGAGAAAGTTTCATCGCGTTTTACGATACGGAGCCGCCGCCATCTCCTGTTCTTCATCGGGAGGCCAGATCTGGAGCCCGTTTGGGGCTCCGGAGAGGGGAATCTTCGGTCTTCGTCATCACCAACCTTTCTCCATCGCCAATTCCATGATGCTCCCCATCGGGAGGGAGTAATTCCTTCGTAGGCTTGCTGGTCGGTGAGGAGTTGGATGAGATTCATCATGTAATCGAGTTAGTTTTGTTAGGGCTTGATCCCTAGTATCCACTATGTTCTGAGATTGATGTTGCTATGACTTTGCTATGCCTAATGCTTGTCACTAGGGCCCGAGTGCCATGATTTCAGATCTGAACCATTTATGTTATCATCTCTATATTCATGTTCTTAATCCGATCTTGCCTAGTCATATGCACCTATTACGTGTTATGATCCGTCAACCCCATAGTGACAATATTTGGGATACTTCGCGGTGATGACCGTAGTTTGAGGAGTTCATGTATTCACCATGTGTTAATGCTTTGTTCTGGTTCTCTATTAAAAGGAGACCTTAATATCCCTTAGTTTCCTTATGGACCCCGCTGCCACGGGAGGGTAGGACAAAAGATGTCATGCAAGTTCTTTTCCATAAGCACGTATGACTATTTACGGAATACATGCCTACATTACATTGATGAACTGGAGCTAGTTCTGTATCACCCTAGGTTATGACTGTTACATGGCGAATATCATCCAACGAGTTACCGATCTAGTGCCTACGAGCTTTCCACTTATTGTTCTTGCTAAGTTACTATTGTTGTTGCTGCTGTTCCAACTGCCACAAAACTATTGCTACTATTGTTACCGCTACTGTTACCGTCACTACTGCTATCAAACTATCATATTACTGTGCTACTGATCACTTTGCTGCAGATATTTAATCTCCAGGTGTGGTTGAATTGACAACTCAACTACTAATACTCTGAAGTATTCTTTGGCTCCCCTTGTGTCGAATCTATAAATTTGGGTTGAATACTCTACCCTCGAAAACTGTTGCGATCCCCTATACTTGTGGGTTATCAACGTGCAACGAAGAATCACTCCAAAGTTCTTATCTAGCGGAGAACATAAGAAGAAATTGTTTGTAGGGTACGAAACCACCTTAAAGTTATTCTTTCCAATTGATATATCCAAGAGTTCATACTAAGATAACATCAAGTTATCCTTTCCGATCGATCTATCTAAGAGTTCATACTAGAATAACACCATATGATACGCATCAACCAACTCTAATGTCACCTAGATACTCCAATGTCACCACAAGTATCCATGAGTTAATTATACGATGCGCATCAAACAATTTCAGATTCATAATACTCAATCGAACACAAAGAACCTCAAAGAGTACCCCAAGATTTCTATCGGAGAAAGTAGGACAAGAACGTGTATCAACCCCTATGCATAGATTACCCCAATGTCACCTCGGGAATCCGCAAGTTGAGTACTAAAACATATATCAAGTGGATCAATAGAATACCCCATTGTGACTACGGGTATCCGCATGCAAGACATATATCAAGTGTTCTCAGATCCAATATTCAATCCAACATAACGAGATCTCAAAGGGAAAGATTCAATTCATCACAACAAGATAGCAAGGGAATAACATCATATGATCCGACTATATTAACAAAGCCCGTGATACATCAAGATCGTGACATCTCAAGAACACGAGAGAGAGAGATTGAACACATAGCTACTGGTACATACCCTCAGACCCGAGGGTGGACTACTCCCTCCTCGTCCTGGCCTCCGCCGGGATGATGAAGATGGCCACCGGTGATGATCTACCCTCTCCGGCAGGGTACTAGAACACCTCCAGATTGGTTTTTCGTCGATACAGAGAGTTGCGGCGGTGGAACTTCTCGTCTAGGGTTATAGGGGTTTCTGAATATTTGGGAATTTATAGGCATCAGAGGCGGTGGAGGGGGCCCGTGGAGGGCACAACCCATCAGGGCGCGCCGGGGGCCCCCTGGCGCACCCTGGTGGGCTGTGCTCTCCACAGCCCACCTCTCTGGCACTTCTTTAGCCCACTGGGTGTCTTCTGGTCCAAAAAAAATCTCCAAAAAGTTTCGTCGCGATTGGACTCCGTTTGGTACTGATATTCTGCGAAGTAAAAAAACAAGCAAAAAACAACAACTGGCACTTTGGCACTATGTCAATAGGTTTGTCCCAAAAAATGATATAAAGTTGCTATAAAGTGATTGTAAAACATCCAAGAATGATAATATAACAGCATGGAACAAGAAAAAATTATAGATACGTTGGAGACGTATCAGCACCAATCCAATTTCTTAGCTTCAGCAATATTTTAAGGGGTCAATTCTTTCACCATGATCTTCTCATCAACACTTCATCTCAAAGGATAACTCATCCTTCTTAGTACATCAGTAAGGATTTGGTGAAGTTCCTCAATCTTGACACTGAAATCAGCATTCTCATTGGGATTGCATGGACTATTTCTCTATTAGTGCACTAGCAAGCAAATTAGTCCATCCATGTTTCTAGAAGCAATCTCCAAAACACAAGAGGGAAAATCATTGCACCAACAATCTCCCCCTTTTTTTGACGATTGTTGACGAAATAGAGCACATCAAAAGATAGATGAAGGAAGTGGTGATAACTTCAAAATAAAGTAGTGAAAGATAATCGCGAAGATGAAATACACTCCCCCTGAAGATATGCATCTTGATAAGAATTCTAATGAAATTGTGCATGGGTATGAAGATAAGTGGGGGTGAATGAAATCTTCGAAAGAGTGATATTGATGTATAATATCATTCGTCTTCATAGTCAATGCACTGGTGAGATCGATGAGATTTGCTGCGACACAACATCTTTGAGAAAGATTTGCTCGGAACAATTTGAAATGATTTGTCATAGAAAGAAGCCATGAAGATTTTCATAGGACCACAGTTAGGAAAAACACGACATAGTGAGTATCATGCATGAGAATTATACGAGATATGATAGAGTCACAGGATACATGAGGATATTCTCAACACAGATATGTTTCTGAGATAGATTTCCTGCAAATAGATTGATATAGAGAATAGCTAGTAATAGTGCGTTGAAACAAAACTGAATGCTTTCTCCTCGAAGAGCTGAATATGATTGATCGCCATAATATTTTCATCTCCTACAAGTGAGATAGCAAAATGAATTCTTTTGCAAAATATATATATATGTATTTCTGAGAGATTGTTTCTCATCAGAGAGACATGGATTTCCATGTTGCTCGGAAATATGTTGCATCTCCTACATGAAGGATCACCGAGAGTAGAAATTTAAGATAGTAAACATTTGAGAATACTTGTAATTAGATAGTAAACATTTGAGAATACTTGTAATTATAGATACGAATGCGAACAACTTGCAGGGGTTATTCACATTACATGACGACAAAGTTTACCAACACCACATGCGGTGCTCTCAAAGTTTCACAGCCACTTAAGGCAAAAGGTTTGAGTGTCGCACATCTAATCACTTGATGTTCCCCTCCCCCTTTTTGTCAACAAGTGTCAAAAAGGAAAAAAGAGGACACGAGGAACTACTCGTCCGAAGAACCGTCAGAGCTCTAACTGTTTGGAGAAGGAGAACGAGCGATGGTGGAAGTTGAGGCTGGAGTAGAGCTTTTTTCTTGAGCTTCTTGACTGGCTTCGGGAGCTTCGAAGCTGGGAGCATCGAGCTTGTAGATCAGGGTGCATGCAGTATCTTCAATTTAATCATCAGGCTCGACAAACAACAAGTTAGTGGATTTAGAACACTAGGGCAGAACTGGAGTTTGTCTTCAAATGCGAGGGACTTCAAACAGCTCAAGATGAGCATAACTCTTCTTGATGCCCTTGGCGTGGAGCTGCTTGCGATCATAGTGCTTGCGAAGAAGAGTCCAGGAGAGCTTCTTTTGTTCCTTCTCGTGCAGAGGAGTTTGGCGAAGATAGTTGATAATACCCAAGTGCAAGGAATCATCATAGCACTTTCCAAAGATGGAAGTGGTGAATATGGAATGTCGAACCCACAAGGAGCTAAAGGTAAGATCAATATTCTCTCAAGTCCTATATTCCACTGATACGACTCTACGTACACCGAGTGTTTGCTTTTATCTAAATATGAGAAATAAAACTACGTTGTGGGTAGAAAGAGGATAGCTTTGCATGATATCGGAGAACTAAAACATAAAAATAGGTGTTGCCTAAATAAAGTAAGAATATATTGCAATATATTACAAATAGTGAGTGTGGAATAATGATGGTATGGTGTGCAGAATTTTCCTAGGCAATTGATAACAAGATCGGTAATCATTATTACAATTTTATATGAGGGAGAGGCATGAGCTAACATACTTTCCGTACTTGGATCATATTAACTTATGATTGGACCTCTAGCAAGCATCCACAGCTACTTCTAATCATTAAGGTAAACCCAACCATAGCATTAAGTATCAAATCCCCTTTACTCCCATACGCAACAACCCCCTTACTCGGGTGTTGTCACTCTAGCCACCCACTATAAGCGAATTATGAACGTATTGTAACACCCTACAGCGGGAATCCCCCATGTGTGCACAGCCTTGAAGGCACCATAAGACAGCACCAAAATAAAACATACAACTCTAACCACTCAAGATCATCAATCAACCCAAAGGACAAAAGAAATCTACTCAAACATCATAGGATGGCAACACATCATTGGATAATAATATGTGGCATAAAGCACCATGTTCAAGTAGGGGATTACAGCGGAGTGCGGGAGAGTGGACCGCTGAAAAGTGATGAGGGAGGTGATGAAGACGGTGATGTTGATGAAGACGATCACCTTGGCGGTGGTTCCCCCGATGGCACTCTGGTGCCACCGAGAGAGACGAGAAGAGAGTCTCCCCTTGGGCCTCCTCCTCCATGGCCTCCCCCATAGATGGGGAGAGGTTCTCCCATCTCGTCCTTCGCCTCCATGGCGCCCAGAGCGGCGAGAGCCCCTCCGAGATTGCATCTCTCTCTCTCTCTCTCTCTATATATATATATATATATATATATAGAGAGAGAGAGAGAGACAGAGAGTAGCACTATTCTAATCCTGGGATTAGAATAGTTATTTGGATCACGGCGCGCCCTATATAGCGCCGATCAGATGTTCCCGAGTTCCCGAACACGCTGGAACGAAGAAAAAAAAATCCCCACGACCCACCTCCCGCAGGCCGCAGTCCCTCGATCCCCACCTCCCGCAGTCCCTCGATCCACTCCACCCCGACCCATCGGCGCCTCCCCCCACCAGCCCGCCGCCGCCGCCGCCTGCTGTAACCCCGCGCACCGCTCCGCCGGCCCGGATCCAGCCGCCAACCAGGGCCGCCGCCCCCGCCCCCCGCCCTGTCTCCAACCGGCGCCGCCGCCCCGCGCTCTGCCGCCAATCGCGCTCGTCGTCGTTGGCTGCTCGCATCCCCGCCACCAGGATCCTGCGCCGCCGCCACCTACCACCAGGATCCTGCGCCGCCGCCGCCCACCACCAGGACCTTGCACCGCCGCCGCCCACCACCTGGAGGTCCCCCTCTGCACGCGGATCCGGTCTTGCCCGAGCTCCCCCCGCGACGGAGGAACACAAGGCAGAGGCACCGGCGCCGGGAGGAGCAGAACAGGGCGCCGGCACCAGGAGTAGCTCGCCGCGCCTTACCCAGTCCCCTCCTCCCTTCTCCCTCCGACGGAGCGCGCCGCCGCTCTGCACCCCACCGCCGGCCCCATTCCTCGACTCTGGCGACTCCAAGAGCCTGCACCACCTCCGCCATTCTCCCACGTAGCCAGTGGCGGCTTCCTCTTCCTCCAGCAGCTCGCGCTCCTCCGTGGAGGACTCTCGTTATCGCCTCTGCAACCCTGCCTAAGCATCTATCCCACGTGACCTTCTCCGGCGTGTCTAATCGACCTTCCCATGGTCTCTTGCTTGAACGTCTGAATAGTTGCTGCTCCTCCATGTAAATCTGCAGCTAGATGAAGATCGCTGCACTACTGCGGTTGCTCTGTTTTTGTGAACTGGTCAGGGTGAAACTGTTTTTATTTGCTAGCTTTTAAACACTAGCTTTTAAAAATGATTATGTAAATTCATAAGTTCACGTGTACCACATACTGAAGAAAAAGATGGAGAAGTTCGATGATTATAGAAAACTCAGATTTTCCTCGTTATTAAAGAATGGAAACAAGAAGTTCAAAAATAAAATAACAAGAAGTTCAACTTTTTAAAAATAGAGCGCTTCAAAATTTCTTAAAAAAGATTAAGAAATAAAACCAGGAAGTCCATATTAAAAAGATGGAGAAGTTCGATGATTATAGAAAACTCAGATTTTCCTCGTTATTAAAGAATGGAAACAAGAAGTTCAAAAATAAAATAACAAGAAGTTCAACTTTTTAAAAATAGAGCGCTTCAAAATTTCAGAAAAAAGATTAAGAAATAAAACCAGGAAGTCCATATTAAAAAGATGGAGAAGTTCGATGATTATAGAAAACTCAGATTTTCCTCATTATTAAAGAATGGAAACAAGAAGTTCAAAAATAAAATAACAAGAAGTTCAACTTTTTAAAAATAGAGCGCTTCAAAATTTCAGAAAAAAGATTAAGAAATAAAACCAGGAAGTCCATATTAAAAAGATGGAGAAGTTCGATGATTATAGAAAACTCAGATTTTCCTCGTTATTAAAGAATGGAAACAAGAAGTTCAAAAATAAAATAACAAGAAGTTCAACTTTTTAAAAATAGAGCGCTTCAAAATTTCAGAAAAAAGATTAAAAAATAAAACCCGGAAGTCCATATTAAAAAGATGGAGAAGTTCGATGATTATAGAAAACTCAGATTTTCCTCGTTATTAAAGAATGGAAACAAGAAGTTCAAAAACAAAATAACAAGAAGTTCAACTTTTTAAAAATAGAGCGCTTCAAAATTTCATAAAAAAGGATTAAGAAAATCAGATTAATATTCATAAAAAACTCAGATATTTTCACGTAACCGCTAGAAGTTCAGATTGATAACTGCCAGAAGTTCACGTACTATACGGTTTGCATTTTGTATTAAAAAAAGAATGAAAAAAGCAAAGACAAAAAGTTTTGTTGTTATAAGTTCAAGTCATCGGTCGGAGAAAGTTAAAAAAATTATTGTGACAGGGGTTTGTACAAAAGGAATATCATTTGTTTAACACTAACGCATGGGTGAGAAAATTACAAACGAAAATACGTCACAGAAGTTCAACGTGAAAACAGCAGGAAGTTCAACTACTATGCTAAATGAATTTCAGATGGAAATCTTTTAAACCGTCGCAAGTATGAAAAAAATGATCAAGACGGAAAAGTTGCGTGTTTACAGCAGCTTTCCATCGGTATATCACTTGCTCAATTCCAGTGAGTGGATGGAGAGCTACGAGCAAAAAACAATGCGTGAAGAAACAGAGTGAAGTTCAGGTAGACATGTCGATGAAGTTCAAGTTCTTCACGCGGTGCATTTTCGAAGACCCTGTTTCGCGATAAAAGGCAGAACACATCATCTTGCCATTTTCGAAATTGCGTGAAAAAGGCTAGGAATTAGAGAAAGCCATCTACATGAAATAGTTGCGCATTTTTCGTATCTTTTCAACGGTATATTATTTGCCCCATTCCGATAAAATTTCTAGAAATTACGGTCAAAATACGTTTTTAGCCATTCTCGAAATTGACTTAAAACCGTAAAGAATTGGAAAAAACAATCTACATATAGAAGTTTCGTATTTCTTCAAGCTTTCCAATGCCATATCATTTCCCTCATTCCGACGAACCGTTGAGAAAATAACGTGAAAATACGCACTCGGTACAGATTCGGCCATTTTCTAAAATTCTTTTGAACCGTTCATAGTTAGAACAAAAATTTTATATGGAAAGATGCGCATTTTCATAAGCTTTCCAACGCCATATCATATGCGTCGATAGGACTAGCCGTTTTGAAACTAACCCCGAAATACGAACCCGGCTGTTCGGTTTCAGAAATTCCGCCATTTTTGAAATTCCTCTTTAACCGTAGGGAATTTGGAAAAACGTTCAACATGTGAAATGAGCGGATTTGCAGCAGCTATCCAACGCCATCTCATTTGACTCATTCTGATGAACGGTTTAGAAATAGCGTCGAAAATACGATTCACGTTGTTTTGTATGAAGAAAAACGGTTTTCAAAACTGCTCTTAAACCGTGCACATTTTGCCAAAAATTCAACCAAGGCTGTTATACTGGTGTCCATAGCTTTCAAACGGTATATTGCAAGTCCCATTTGGGAAATTTGCCAGAAGTTCAACCTAGCAGTCGGGGAAGTTCAGGTCGAACAACTCAGGCAGTAAAATTGCAGCAGAAGCAAGTTCATCACATCCCCGAGAGCAAATCCGCCAACGAGCGAGATTCCTATTTAAAATGGGCATTTAGTTGCTAAAAACCGTTCCCAGATTACACTTACATCACATAGAACACGACTGACCAGAAAAATTCGCACGGGAAGACACGGTTGCGAAGATAGCTCGAAGGTCGAGTTCCTACAGAGGGAAGTTCAGGTTTGTGTAACTCAGGAAGTTCAACCCGTGATCAGAATAATATTCTGATCCCGTGATCAGAATAGTGTTTATATATATTTCCTTATGTTTCCGCGTCTTTGTTTCTGGCCGAAAACTGTTTCTTATATTCCCGAAGATCCATAACTCCGATTGGGTGAAATTTTTTGGGAATTTTTATCAGGAAATTCTCTTTCTTGCGGCGAAAGAAGGGCTCCAGTCGCCTTACGAGGTGACCACAAGGCAACCTGAAGCTACCAGGGGGTGTGCCCCGTTGCCTTGTGGGGATCTCGAGCATCGCCTTGCATTGATTATTCTTCCTAAAAATCACATATATTCCAAAATAATTCTCTGTAAAATTTTATCGTGTTTGGACTTCATTAGGTATGGTTTTTCTGCGAAACAAAAAACATGCAAAAAATAGGAACTGGCACTGCGCACTAGATTAATAAGTTAGTCCACAAAAATAATATAAAAGTGCACCAAAACCATATAAAACTAGTGTATACATGGCATGAATAATTCATAAGTTATAGATACGTTGGAGACATATCAATAGTTATGAAACAAATTGATCTCAGTCATCAGCTCCACCTTCACCTTGCAATCAAGCTTGATGTGACTCTCAAGGGCATGTTGAGTGCGAAGAAAAACTTCATAGAGCAAGGATTTTCTTCTCGAGGGATTTCAACGGTGGCCTTTTTAACTTGTGGAACATGACCAGAGGCTGAGGCAGTAGCACCAACAGGAGTCTTTCATTTGCATGTGTCCTTGACCATCTGAAAGGTATCATGAATAGGTGGGTTGAAAATCTGCGGTTTACGAGGGCAAAAGTAATCTCTCCCAGTAATTTTCTCAATTGCATACATGATCCATGGTGCTAATGACTTTAGAGATTGAGCATTGTCAGCAGCATATGCTAGGTTTCGGATAGAGAGATCTGGAAGATCAAAGTGGACGCCAAGAGATAATACATTAAGTGCATTTACTACTATGCCACCAATGCTTTTGGGCCGATTTGTTGGGGTGAGAGTTTTGATGAGAATGTAAAACAAAACTTTGTTTCATATGCCAAGTTCTTCGGATCAGTTCAAATGCAGCCATCACCAACAAGTTTGGGATCCATGGGAAGATGAATTTGGGCAGGACGAACTTCCCAAAAGTGCAGATGATGCTCATGAGTTTCATCAAACTCAAGTAAAGGAAGGTTTAACAATGTAAGAAAATGTTCTGCAGAGCATGTCATCTTCTCTTCTTCTGTCATCCATTCGAGCACCCATGTGCTAATATCAACAATGTCTCTTGAGATGTATAAGGTTGGATAGAACTAAAGAATCACTTCTCGATTCCAGTCATGGTTAAAGCGCATGAAGCCTTTCAGAACTGCTTTCTCAAATTGCTCGATGGTTCTGTCGAAGTAGGGAAGTCTTTCCAGCTCAGCGAAATTTAGCACCTTGTGCTTGAATATACGATTCTTGTGGAATAGAATTCTTGGATAGTATACCGCTTGCTGCTTGGTCCAAACCCTCAGTGACAAAGATGTTCGTACTTCCTCATACGAACTGGTCCGAAAGAAGGAAAGTTTCAAGCATTGAATATTCTCGTTAAATGTCGGACCATTCGGGCCATCTTTGACATGAAACGGTAGAAATGTTTCCAAAGGGTTTCTTGGTGCAAGTTCTTCTCGCATGTCCTGGGATTGATCATCATCAGGTGTAGGTACACCTTCTTCGATAGGTTTGAGAGGAGCATGCGGCGTCCTCTGTCTCTGCACATACGACTTTGAGGCGCTGCAAGAGCTGTCATTCTTGCACGCTGGAACTCCATCAGCGGCTTTCACACTTTCGGGCTTCAGAATTTCAACTTTCTCTTCCTTCTCACATGGAACAACTTGCTCTAGGACAAGTGGTATGATCGGTGATGCATTTACTTTGTGAGCCACCGGCTCTTCCAATTTCTTATCTTCCTATTCCTTTTGTGGTGCTAAGTGATACGTCTCCAACAAGCAGGAATTAAGCTTGAGGATGCTGATACGTCTCCAACGTATCTATAATTTTTGATTGTTCCATGCTATTATATTATCATTCTAGGATACTTTTCGGGTGTTTATTTACTAATTAATATTATTTTTTAGCACTAACCTATTAACCCAGTGCCTAGTGCTAGTTGTTGTTTTCTGCATGTTTTTGGCTTTTCAGGTTTACAGTACCAAACGAAGTCCAATTGCCACGAAACTATAATATGATTTTTTCTGGACCAAAATAAGAATTGGAAGCTTCGGAAGGAGTTCGGGGGCCCCACGAGGGTGGCACCACAAAACAGGGCGCGCCCTGGGGGTGGGTCGTGCCCTGTTATGTGGCGCCCCCCTCGGGCGTCCTCCGACGCCCCTCTCTGGCCTATAAATTCTCTAAAATCCCCAAAACCCTAGAGAGCAACTAGAAACACTTTTTCCGCCGCCGCAAGTCTCTCATCCGAGGGGTGCCCATCTGGAGACCTTTTCCGGTGCCCTGTCGGAGGGGGAATCGGTCATGGAGGGCTTCTACATCATCCTTGCTGCTCCCATGGTGATGTGTGAGTAGTTCACCACAGACCTACGGGTCCATAGTTAGTACATAGATGGCTATCTCTCTCTCTTGATCTTCAATACAATGATCATTGCATCTTTGCTTTGATCTATCCGATGTAATTCTTTTGTGCGGTGCGTTTGTTGGGATCCGATGAATTATGGGTTTATGTTCAGATTATTCATGATAAAAGATTGGAGTCTTCTCTGAATTCTATTTGATTCTTATTTGCATGATCATTATAGCTTCGTAAATCTCTCCCATCTATTGATTTTCTTTGGCCAAGTAGTTTGATTTATCTTCAGTGAGAGGGGTGCGATGTAGTGGGTTCAATCTGGCGGTGCTCTATATCACAGTGATAGAAAGGGACAAGACACGTCTTTGTATTGCTGCCACTAAGGATAAAATGATGGGGTTAGTTCATATTAATTTAATTCTCTTTGTCTACATCATGTCATCGTTCTCCAAGCATTGCTTTGTTTTACTTAATACTCTAGATGCATGTTGGATAGCGATCGATGGGTGGAGTAATAGTAATAGGTGCAGGCAGGAGTCGGCCTATTTTCTTATGGACGTGATGCCTATATATACATGATCATTGCCGTGAATAAAGATTGCATAACTATGCGCTTTTCTATCAATTGCCAAATAGTAATTTGTCTACCCACCATATGCTTACTATATGAGAGGTGCCACTAGGGAAAACTATGGCCCCCGGGTCTATTCACTTATAAATTTACAAAGGCTTTCAATACCTTGCTGCCATCTATTATATTTTATTTTATTTTGCAATTTACAATTATATACTATCATCTACACAGTTCATATGCTTGCAAATAACGAGACCAAGGGGATTGACAACCCTCTTACCGCGTTGGGTGCAAGTGTTTGCTCTTCTGTGTGCAGTCGCTGGAGACGGTGGTTGGCCGTTACTCCTATTGATTCGATAAACCTTGGTTCTCTTCTGAGGGAAATACTTATCCATATCGTGTTGCATCACCCGTTCCTCTTCACAGAAAACCCAACGCAAATCACAAGTATCACCCCCGAGCTCGTGACTACCCCGTAACGTGTCCTGACCGAATTCCACCTCTATATATTCTCAAATATTCCCGAAACATCAGGGGAGCCCCGAATCACTTTTTCCGCCGCTGCAAGTCTCTATTCCGTCGTGATCCCATCTGGAGGCCTTTTCGGGTAATCTCTCGGAGGAGGAATTGATCACAGAGGCCATCTACATCAACCTTTTTGCCTCCATGATGATGCGTGAGTATTTCACCGCAGACCTGCGGGTCCATAGCTAGTACCTAGATCTCTCTCTCTCTCTCTCTCTCTCTCTATATATATATATATATATATATATATATATATATATATCCTTTGATCTTCAATACCATGTTCTCCTCGATCTTCTTGGAAAACTATCTGATGTAATTTTCTTTTGCGATATGTTTTTGGGATCCGATGAATTGTGGATTTATGATTAGATTATTCATTGAAAGTAAATAAGTATTTTCTAAAATTCATTATGCATGATTATTATAGCTATGTATGCTTTCTGATCTATGAGTCTTCTTTAGCCAATTGGATGAGTAGATCTTCAGAGGGAGTGGTGCATAGTAGTAGGTTCAATCTTGCGGTGTCCTCACCCAGCGACAGAAGGGGTAGCGAGTCACGTATTTGTATTGTTACTACTAAGTATAAAACGACGGGGTATGAACATATTGCTTGTCATACTTTCTCTACATCATGTCATCTTACTTAATGCGTTACTATGTTTGTTATGAAATTAATGCCTAGAGAGGCAAGCATAGAAGCGCTCTCAAAGTGGAGAAATAGTAGTAGATGTAAAATCATTTCGGCCTACTTGTCACAGACGTGATGCCTAAGTACATGATCATTGCCATGAATAACATCATAACTATGGGCTTTTCTATCAATTTCCCAACAGTAATTTGTTTACCCACCGAATATTATGTTCTTGAGAGAGATGCCTCTATTAAAAACTATGCCCCCGGGTCTATTCCACATATTTACCTAAGCTCCATTTACTTGTTGCAATTTATTTACTTTTTATTTATTTTGTATTTTATATTATCTATCACTACCAGATTTAAACCTTGCAATTAACGAGTACAATGGGATTGACAACCCTCTTGCCCGCGTCGGGTGCAAGTATTTACTATTGCTTGTGGAGTAACTACCGACGGTTGATTGCGTGCTTCTTCTATTGGCTTGATAAACCTTGGTTCTCACAGAGGGAAATAATTGTTGCTACTCTACTACATCAATCCCTTCCTCTTCGGGGAAAAACCCAACGCATCTACAAAGTAGCAATGTGCAGGCTGTGGATGGAAGAACTAAGAGGATGGAAGCACAAGTGGCTAAAATTGCAGAGAGTCAAACTTTGATTCTAGCCAAGTTTGCAGGTAAATCAGAACCTAACCCGCTTGAACATGTCAAGATGATGTGAGGTAGCGAAAATAATGCAGAAGAGCTTGATAAAAGCCATGTGCTAGAATATACATATATAAAGTTGCAGACTTCGTGATTCCAAGCAAAGGGCCAGTTGCATTGAAAGCCCCTCTATTTGATATTTCTATTATGTTATCACAAACATGTTGCTGGCACGAGGAAATGTTTCAAAGCTAAATGACGAGAATGTTCTAATTCTCGGGAAAGCAGCTAGCCTTGACGTTGGTTACTCTCCCTTCTGTTGCATCTTCGCACTAAGAAAATCATGCGCAAGGAGTTATCGCGTGTGGAGGAGTCACGACCATGTTGGAAAATTCCCTTCGCCTTGACTTCAATCATCTATGCCCCATTTTTGTTAACAACCTTGTCAATATTAGAGTTCTTTGTTGTGCTCCAATGGTAGTGGTTCGCCACAATGCCACCAAATGAGATGATTCCATCCAACCAAAATGAGGGGGGGTGAGAGTTTACTTGGGTGATGGAAATGCCCAAGCAATGGAGAGTGATTTGAGAGGGACTTGGGTGAGGGAGAGAGGGAGAATAGGGGTTGTGCTCGGGGAAGAAGAGATTGTGGGGGTGAATGGGTGGGGGGCCTAGCCCCCCCCCCACCACCCCACTAAGTTATCAATTGCACTACCCCTACAGCCAGGGTCGTTGGCGGTAGGGTATCACGGCCTATCGCCAAAGACTCCGACGGTAGGCACTTATCCACGTCGACGTGTGTGTGTGTGTCGGAGTCGTTTGTGTCTACCGCTAACCTACAACTGTGGACCTCAGTGTTCGGGTGTATTACCCTACCAGCAGGGACTACATGAGTAGGAAAAAGGTCAAATCCCGAAAAAGTTCAAAACCAGGGTCAGATCATGCTGAACTTCTGAAAAGGGGTCAAACAGCTATTTTGACCGCATCTGGAATGTACTTACATGGTAATCTTATCGTGGAAAAGACACGGAAACTCACTCTCCAACATTCAGCGACGTAGTGTCACAGAGGCAGACCTGGACACCTTCCACCGCAGTCGTTCTCCTCATCATCTTAGCAGAGAAGAAGCCTAGTGCAGCGAAGTTGGAGACAGTGGTGCTGCCGACCACCGCCGGATGTAATGTCGATGTGACACCGGCAACAAGAGGCATGGCGGCACAAGCAAAATAGGCTAGAACAACCAAACACGTCCACTTTTCCGCCATCCACTTGTGCTCGATAGTGGGCTTGGGCATCGATGTTGCACAATACTCCATCAAATCGTGGGCCACCATAATAGACATCCCCTGAGTTAGACTGTCAACAAAAAGAAGATCATGAAGGCAGTGTCCGAAATCATTGTTTTGACCCTTTTTTAGAACTTAAGCACGATCTGACCGTGGTGCCAAACTTTTTCGCAATCTGACATTTTCCTACCGCCTTAGCCCCTGGCGATAGGGTAACACACCCTACCACCGAGGTTAACAGTAGACATGGATAAGTGCCTACTGCTGGTGTCTCTGGTGGTAGGTCGTGATACCCTACCACCAATGAACCTATCCATAGGGTGCAGTGGATAAGTTAGTGGGGTGGGGAGGGGGCTGGCCCCCCCACCCATTCACCCCCACACTCGCCTCTTTCCCAAGCATAGCCACTCTTCCACCTCTCTCCCTCACCTAAGGACCTCTCAAATATCTCTCTATTGCTTGAGATTTGTCCAGTGGATCCGGGGCATTTTCATCACT
The DNA here is from genome assembly GCA_039707655.1 of Elymus sibiricus. Lineage (NCBI taxonomy): Eukaryota > Viridiplantae > Streptophyta > Magnoliopsida > Poales > Poaceae > Elymus > Elymus sibiricus. The sequence goes on from CM077675.1 coordinate 434,430,150, forward strand.
CAATGTACCTCTCTCACCCCCTCATTTTGGTTGGTTGGAATCATCTGATTTGGTGCCATTGATCACTTTTGTGCAAACCCTATTTTTTTGCTCTTTTTGTGGTGAAATCAATGCAAGGGTTGTTCTTGGGCTTGTTAATATTTAGTATGGATATTATTGTGGTTGGTACCAAACCTAGGGTAATGGTTATGGATGTTTTTAGGGTCATGTTAATGGTGAAGGTTAGGGTTATGGTTACGATGACGGTAAAAATTACTACTCAAATTGTAGGATGGCACCAATTATCTTCATTGAGTCATCCGTTGAGGAGGCACAGAATCGTCAACGCGTAGTCATTGAGGAAGAGATGCACAAGTGGGGTAAAGACCGTCAATGAGTTGAATGCATCTTCAAGGGACTTTAAATCATGTTAATTCGATGATTACCTTCTGAAGGTCGTGGAATAAAAATAAACTAATATTCATGAACTCAAGACGACCAAAAAGCTTTGTAGAGGTGATCTTGCAAGGCAAATAACATTTTGTGCAACAAGAAAAGAATTGACTCAGCTGGACTTGCAAAACCCTGGCCAGGTCATTAACTGGGTAATTAAACAAGGAGTGTCACTGATACCGAGGCAGGCTTCTCGCTGGGGTTAGGTCCTTGAAATAATTGATGTCATTTCTTGGAACCCAGGATCATACTACAAAGATGTTGTATTGAAGCCTCTTCGAGAGCGTCACGGGAATTATGCACGCATGAAAAATAAGAGGGGTTGAATTTTTTATTTTTTTTTTGACTGAACACTGTAGGGAAAACCCCCCACAGCCTTTTTAACTTTATTCCCAAGCAAAAAAGTACAAGATATTTACAAGGTTACCTCGATAACCCAAATCAAGGAAAACCAGGAAAACTATGCTATCTATTCTAAGAGGGGTTGAAGTTCGTGAGCTCCTCTTGGGGAAACTTTGATATTGCCTAAACACCGTGTTGTTGTACTGTCGTTTGAACTATAATGGCATGAACCTCTTATCCTTTTTCATATGCATTTTAGTTAAACTCTGTATGTGATATGTAATCCTTGTGCTTTGAACTCTGTCAGAACTTCGTGTTATATGTCCTTTGAACTAAGTTATGTTTTTTGTTGTATATATCACTCACTTTGTATGAACGTAATACTCATGTAGGATGGAAGACAATGCGAACTTTCATAAAGAATAAGAGGTGGTTAAAGAAACTCGACGCCGTCATGTGACGGCTAAGATAAAAAGATGGATTAAGAGCTACAAAGAGGCGAACGCAGCTTTAAGGGAGTTCACTCTGTGTCACTTATGTGAGTACCCTCTAGAGGTAGAGGGTGTAATGATAGATTGGGCGGGATCCAACGATATTCGTTTGGGGCCTTACCGAGAGCGTGACTGGTAGATTGCACGCATTAAACTTCTGAGGGGTTATGTTCCCCTAGGCACACTTAACAATGCTACGAAGTTGTTTGAACTCTGTTATGTATGCCATTTTAACATATGCTTTTTGTATGTCATTTGAACTGGTGTATGACATATGTCATTTGAAGTAATAGATCTTGAATGTCATTTGAACCGCAATGTTTTTCATGTCATGTCATTTGAAATAATCTAGGATGTATATTGATAGGTCTCAAACTTATCTTCGATTGTTTAATGCTATTATGTATCATTCCTACATATTATTATTATTATTATTATTATTATTATTATTATTATTATTATTATTATTATTATTATTATTATTTTATGGACTAACTTATTAATTAAGTGCCCAGTGCCAGTTCGTGTATTTTTGCATGTTTTTGGTTTGACGGAAAAACGATATCTAGCAAGGTCCAAACAAGATGAAATTTTATGAGGATTTATTTATGAAAAATAAGAGACCCTACAATCTTCGGGAGAAGACCAGAAGAGGTCCACATGTCCCACAAGCCTAGGGGTGCGACCTACCCCTAGTCATGCCACCTTAGCTTGTGGGGCCCCTGTGGCTCCGTTTGACCTATTCTAGGCCTATAAATACCCCAATATTCTGTAACCCTCATAAGCGAACCAAAAATATTTTTTATCGTTGCCGCGAGTCTCTCTTCTGAAGCGATTACATTTGCTGCCATGTTCCGGAGCTCTGTCAGTGGGGGAAGCCGTTGGGGGAGGCCATCTTCATCAACCTTGTTGCATCCATGATGATGTGTGAGTACTTCCATTAGGACCTCTGGGTCCGTAGTAGTAGCTAGATGGCTTTCTCTGTATATCTATTTTTGATCCTTAATACAATGGTCTCCTTCGAGATCAATCTGATGTAATTATTGTGGTGTGTTTGTTGGGATCTAATGAATTGTGTGTTAATGATCAGATTGTTCATTGAATTTATTTGAATCTCTTGAGTTTATTTGTTGCGTAATTTAATAGCTATGTATGCTTTCCAATATATGAGTCTTCTTCGGCCGAGATAGATGACTATTTCTTCAAAGGGAGTTGTGCATAGTAATGGGTTCAATCTTGCGGTGATCTTATCCAGTGACAAAAAGGACAAAGACATGTGTATTGTGTTGTTGCTACTAAGGATAAAATGATGGGGATTAATCTTATTGCTAGGTTTCTTTCTGTCTACATTATGCCATCTTGCTTATTGTGTTACCACGTTTCTCATAAACTTAATACTTTGAGATGCATGTTGGATAGCGGTTTTGGGGTGGAGTAACAGTAGTAGAAGTCAGTAAATTTAACTGTCTAATTATCACTAACGTAATGCCTATGTGAGATTATGCCATGAATGATCATATTTATGAATTGTCGCTCTTCTGTCAATTGCCCAACGATAATTTATTGCCATGTCACTACCTGCTTTCGAGAGAGATGCCACTAGTAAACCTATGACCCCCAGGTCTATTATCCATTAATACAAAAGCTCCTACAATTTTCTCTCTTACTTTCTTGCTATTTGCCCTATCACTATATATATTTGCTTTTAATCTTGTAACTAGCAAGAACAAGGGGGTTGACAACTTCCTTGTAACTGTTGCATACAAGCAATTTTATTTGTTTGTGTGTAGTTGCTGCTAACATTGTTAGCTTGGTGCCTCCTAGTGGTTTGATAAACATTGGTTCTTAAGTGAGGGAAATACTTTCTGCTGCTATGCTACATCACCTTTCCTCTTTGGCGATTCCAACAACACCTACGGGAGTAGCATATGTCATTTCAACTAAAAGATGTATGCTTATGATATTGTGGACCCAAAAAAGTGTCAGAGAACACAAACACATGGACCAAAGATTGTCACAAAACACAAAATTTGGTACCCTACCGCCAAATGCCTTGGCAGCAGGGTAGCAAACCCTACCCTAAAAAAATTGCACGAGGCAATACTACGTGTGCCAAAATATTACTACTGACGGAGGCCTTGGCGGTAGGGTAGCAAGCCCTACCGCCCAAAAAAAGTTACACGGGAAACAATAGATGCGCCAAAAAAATTCTATCCTACCATCGAAGGCCTTGGCAGCAGGTAGAAAACCCTACCGGGAGAAAACGTTGCAAGCGTGCAACAGTACGTGTTCGAAAAATGAAAATTGCTCTGTTTTACTACCCTACCGCTACAGACCTTCGCGTCAGGGGTTCATACCCTACCACAAAGGCCTCCGGTCGTAGGGTAGCAAAAACAAAGCATTACTCCCTATATCCACAAAAAAGTGCCAACACACATGACCAATATAACACAAAATATAAATAGGATATAAACTCATGACATATACTCAAATTCATGACACGGGACTCAAACTCATGACGTACGACTCATATGGTTCATTGCATATGATTTATATAGGTCCCAAGCGCACAAATTAACGATAAGCATTCTCGAATGAGTAGTCTCAGATTACAAGATCTCTAAGGAAACATCGACCCCTTTCCCTTCTTGTCGTGTGCTATCTGTCTATCATGCCTCGGCTTCTTTGTCCTCCTTGTCCATATCATACGGTAAGGAGGAGAATGTGACTCCGCCTCGCCAACGTTCGCCGCCGCGAGGGATGCCGTCGCCTCCCTCGCCCGCTGCCCCGCATGGCGGGCACGCCACGCCATGTTTGCCTCGGACGACGCCCATGGTGCGTTCTCCACCTCGACGCGCCGACGGAGGGGTTGCGCCTCTGCCATCACGTTCGAACGCCTGACTGATCGCACCGCCTTCAGTGAGGCAGCGATGGCACACTTAGCGGCGGATCCCTGCGTCATTTGGGTGGACGCAATGGATTCCCGACGGAAGGTGTCCGAGCGTTTTCCCGGGAGCGATGGAGCGTAAACCGGACGGTCATCTCCTCCTAGGGACCGCATGAGATGAGCTCGGGGTCGACGAAACTGAAGGTGTAGTTTTCCGATCCGCTGCCCGTCATGACGGAGAAGGCCGGAGATCATCGGACGGGAGCTTGAGTGACACAATGAAGTGAAGAGGAATGAAGTGGAGTGACTAGGATTCGGTCTTAGAGGGGATGGAAACGAATATATGTGGCTCGGGTGGGTTAGCATGGTTTGGGTTCAACGTGACAGAGACGTCCGGTCGCGTCCGAATCTTACCAAATATTTAGGCTGGATAGAAAATATACCGGCCGCTTAGGACTGCCATTAACGTCATCGTGGACCACGCACGGTTCCAGGCGAAGAAAACCAAGGAGCTGGAGCAGTGCACGGCGATAACTGCAACCACGGCTCAGCAAGGTGACTGTGACACATGTGGGCCGGAAAGGCAACAAGGTGGTCGATCTCTTCGCCAAGCTTGGCCACGGGAAGACACCGCAGCGGGTGTGGCGTGAAGCGCCCCCAGCCGAGGTGCTCCTGCACCTTAAGAAAGATGCGAAGGACCCCTGTAAGAAGAAGAAGAAGAAGAAGCCATGGACCCCTGCAAGAAAAAGAAGAAGAATGAGGAGGAGGAGAATAATAGGAAGCGACGGAAAATAACTTTGCCCGGTCAAAAGAAAACAGTCTCGTGCGCACGTCAATGTGAATGTGATGTTCATTGCCCTTTTTTTTTTTTCGGGGTGTATTGCCGTTTAATCTGATAGGATGGCCGTTGAAATTTTATGAGACCTGATCATCAGAGCTGCTGCAAACTCCAGAAACTTCTCTTAACCGATCGGAGACTGATTTGGTTCGAACAATGCCATTTTTCGCATTTGCGTTGTAACTTTGCAGCTCTTTCCTCAAATCAGGTAACCGAGTCCATATGTTGCAAATATATTACTACTCATATCTCAGTTTGCACACCCATTCTCAAGAGGGGAAAAAGGAAACAGAGAAGATTCTGCAGAACAAAAATGGAGCAGCACCAGCACTAATCAGTTGGGACCCCAGCAGACGACGTGATACGCCTTGTGCAGCTTCTCCTGCTCCGACCGCCTGGGCCGGGCAGCCCTGCCGACGGCGGCCGCGCTGCCGCTCGCGGCCTGTGAAGAGGAGGAGTAGGAGAGGGACGCGGGGACGGCGCGGCGGCCGGTGACCACGGCGCGGTGGTAGAGCGAGCGGAGCGCGTAGTCCCAGCGGCACAACCCCGCCTGGTCCTTGAGCGCCTCCACGGCCGCCATGCTCGTCGCCACAACCAGCGACACTCCCTTCTTTGTCGCCGACGAGCTCATCTCTGTATTGTGCTTCCGATGGACGGGACCGGACGGGACGGGTCGATCTGTCGCCCGCTGAGGTTGTGCCCGTGGGGAACTGAACACCGTTGTTTGATTCTTGTGTGCTCTGGTTGAGTTCAGGAGCAGGGGCGAGAGACGTTTATATACGCGCGCGTGGGGATTCGGCGGGGAGCGAGATGCAGGCAGGGGAAACAGGGTGCCCCGGTCGATGGTTTCGGACGGACGAGTAGACCGCGCCACACCAGGGTTCCCAAAAACCAGGGGTCGGGTTGGACCGGTGGGTTGGTGGTGCTCTACTTCTCTTTGTATGTGAGGGCGAGCTGTGACGGGAAAGTCATGTTCCGCTTCCGAGCTCAATTGAGCTCGGGATGAACAGTAAAATCAGGAAAAAAAAATGACAAACATTTCAAAAAATTCTGAATTTTTTTAAGTGCGAACATTGATAAAAGTTCTCAGTGCTTGCAAAATTTTATCAAAAAATAACATTCTTAGAATACATGAAAAAATAAATAAAATCAGTACTCCAAAATATTATCGAAAATAACACTTTTGGAGCATCAATTTTGTCTTTTTTGCTACAACTTCCACAAATGTTATTTTGTGATGAAATTTGGTGAGCACTAAGAAATTTTGTCAATGTTTTCACTAAAAAAAATTCAGAATTTTTTGAACTTTTTTTTGAAATTTTTTTGGAGTTACTGTTCATCCGAGCTCATTTGAGCTCGGGTTTAGAAACACCACGTCCGCTGTGACGTTCATTTGCTGGTTATGACCGTATCGTATCGTATGTGACGTTTACTAAGGGCATGTACAATGATTGGCAAGATAGCTTTATCTTAAGTCTTGCATGTAATTTAGAGATGACAAAGAAAAACGTCTACAATGGGTCATCTCTTAGCCTTATCTTCAATAACTAAGTTATTCCTAAAAACATGGTGAGACATATTGTGTTAAGAGATCACCTCTTGTCTTCTCTTAAATAAGAGAAGACAAACCTTTCTTATGAGTTCTCTCTCCTCCACCTCATCATTTATCCTACGTGGCACTCCTAATATAGCATCATTGTACATGTCCTAAGAATTCGTAATCACGCGGCCGATACGGGGAATCAGCATATGCGGGAAAGGAGAAAGAGTTTGCCTTGATCTATTCATTTAGGCTTAAACCGATCGAGCCGGCGGTCCACAAGGGAGCGCGTGGTTTTCGCTCGTGTTAAAAGGTGGGCAGAGGACCTTAGGGCATCCACAATGGTTGGAGGCAGCATTGCCTTTAAGGGGGGGGTCCACATTGCTGCCTCTAAGGTTAGTCAAATGCTGTAATGTATAGCATTTGAGTACAGCCTTTACAACGGTCCAACAAAACTAATAATCAAGTGATACTTTTTAGTTAGGAGGCTCAACAAAGTGGATGACATGTGGGGGCAAATAAATATTTTACTTGAAACAAAAGCTTGGAGACAGCCTCTTAGCTTGGAGGCGATGCCAAGGATTTTTTTTTTGTTAGAGGCACCTCCGTGCAATGTATAGAGACAACCTCTAAAAGCTTAGAGGCAGCTATAGAGGCTCATGCGAATATGCCGGCAGTAGTACATCACGGACGTCTAGGGCGCGTTTGGTAGCCTGCATATACCCCAACCAGGCCCGCGCGGAAAGATTTTGGCCCGTTTGGTTGCCTGCATTCACTGTTGGGCCTGCATAGCACGGACTTTAAAGCACATCTGGGCCTGCATCACTGGGAATGCTCAAATCGACTGTTTTTCCTCAGCTTGCCCCGAGCGATGCAACCCTAGGCACGTGGGCGTGGACGGTTGCACGCGTGGGTGTGCTCCCGAGACGTCGCGTTGTTTCCAGACGCGTCGTCATAAATTACCCTCACCTCCCCCTCCTCACCGCTCTCTCCCCTCTTCCCCACTCACACCGGCGGCGACGACGACGGCGGCGACCACCTAAGTTGTACTGCGAATCGATCCAAGATGGCGGCGGCAACCACCGGAGCGTCTGCAGACCTCCACCGGAGCGCATCGGCCATGGCGGTAAGACCTCGTCATCTCTGTACATTCACTGCTTTCGACTCGGGCTAGATTCGATTAGAGCACGCGATTGAAGAGTTAGGGAGGGGATTGAACACATCAGGGGGGAAGGATTAGAGCACCTCGTCGTTGTCGGACTCCGGCGACCCGAGCGTACTACTCCAGTACGCCGCGGCACGCTGGTCTTGAGGCGCCTTGTACTGACTGTACTTGGCCCTCTCCTCTTCCATGGTGTGCTCGAACTTCACCACCTCTCCTCTTCCACCTCTCTGTTTCACCACCTCTCCCTCGCCATGAGCTCCAACTCCAACCCCAGGGTTGGGGTTGGAGTTGGAGCTCATGGCGAGGGAGAGGTGGTGAAACAGAGAGGTGGAAGAGGAGAGGTGGTGAAACAGAGAGGTGGAAGAGGAGAGGTGGTGAGACAGAGAGGTGGTGAAACAGGGGGGGTATGAATGAATGCTGACCATTGAACTAAGTGTTGTTCATAATGCAGATGGACAAGGGCAAGGAGGTTGTACCTCCATTGGACGAAGTGCAAGTGCTGGATCACCCACGCCCCAAGCGGAGGAACTATGGCCACTTCCATCAGGAGTCAGGACCAAACCACTTCTGCAAGGTTATCCTTGCTCCTAAGCTGGAGAGTCTGTCATTGCCTCTGGACTTCACAAAGCACTTCCCCGCCATCCCTACAGAGTTCAAGCTGAAGACCAACACCGGCTGCGCATGGAGGGTGACGGTGAGGGTGATCGACGGCAGGGTCACCCTTCATCAGGGTTGGGCCACCTTCGCCGCCGTTCACCAGATCATGATCGGGTACATGCTGACGTTCAAGTTGATGTCCCCCGACACCATGAAGGTGATCGTCTTCAACGACGAGGGCGTGGAGGTGATCACCAAGTGCAAGGAGCACGGCAATGCCTTCGCCGCGACCGCCTGAGCTCCTGTGGTCCAATCCTTGGTTGTTCTTGCTTTAAGACTTCGGTTTCGTTTAGAACTTATCGTACTGTGTTGGTTTAAAACTTGTTCTGCGTGGTTAAGACTTATGTTTGTGCCTAACATTGCTCTGTTGCTACTAGTTTAGTTCCTACTAGTTCATGTGTGCCTTTGGTAACTTCACCACATCGAGTAGGAGGTTACCACACAACTGTCTTGGATGTAACCAAACAACCGGACTTGTGTTTCCCCTCAAACAAGTCCGCAACCACACAGCGGGTCTTTCGTTTTAGCACATTCAGGCTAGAAGGGTTGCAGATAACCAATCAACATGCAGATGTTGATTTTTAGTCTGTATATGTTCAGTCAGGCCTAACTGAAACAAGTATATAAAATGACAAAAAAACGATGCAGGTAACCAAACATGCCCCTAGTGGCGGCACACGCCTTCCACGGTGCAGCCTAAACATGTGAGGTGTCACGTGCTTCCACGGTGCACCGGCTCGCGTCGCGCACCCGCTGGTTTCCCGACTTGCCGCTTTGGCGTCGTTCCTTGGTTTGCGGCTACACGCTGTCTTGTTCGTCGTTTTCAGGCCGGCATGGCGGCATGTGCGACGGGCGGGGTTGCAACTTGCAAGCAGGAGTCGGCCGTCCGCACGTCGCTGCGCCAAGGAGGCTTGGGCGACCACGGAGCCTACAGAGGCTGCTGGTCAGGCGGTGGCGGCGAGTACGAGCTCGTGGAAGGCGCAGAGGGAACGAGAGCTGCCGCGGCGGACGACGGGAGCGGCCGGAATCGCCAAGACGGAGAAGCTCCTGCACCTGCTCCTGTGGGGGCCTAATTCACGGATTGGCCACCAACTGGTCCGTCGCGTCTCCACGCATGCAACAAGCTTCGGAACGTTCCGTGCACGAGGACCCGTCTCGGCGCGGTGTAGTTTTACCTGCTTGCTGCCTGATCTTCTTACGTGCATGGGTACAGCCTTTGGGCTACGGACCGGATCAGTGCATTGTAAGAGCACCTACAACAAGTTTAGAAAAAAGGAGCATCTACAACTGGACTTGCAAATTCGTCATCTCAAACGCGTTCGGACACTGACTGATCACACCTCAAATAATTAATTCCACAATCGAATACCTTAAATTAGAAGTCTTAAATTCATACTATTACATACAACGTAAACATAATCTTAAGCGGAGCTCGTCCGGCTCTGCCGTGCTCATGCCCGACGGCCGGCTGTCCCCCTCGGAGTGTTGGTCCGATCCGATTGACGACGAGGTAGAATATGACATGGGACATGCACCGGCTCGCGGGACTCGAGGCGCCGCCGTCTCTCATGTCCTACTATTCCCCGTCGAAGCCCCGAACCTTGATGGTGCCGGTGGACGTAAGATCGATGATGGATCAGTCGTGGGAGGAGCCGCCGACTCCACCACGACATGGTTGCAGCGCCCAGACTGGTGGACCATGTGGGGGCGTTGGAGAATGGGACTCCGCCTCGCCAACGTCCATCGCTGTGAGGGTTGCCACTGTCTCCCGCGCTCGCTGCCTAGCACGGCGGGCATGATGCGCCACTGCGTCCGACGACGCCCATGCGTCCCCCTCTGCCTCGGCACGCCAACAAAGGGGTTGAGCGTTCGCCATCGTGTTCGGACGCCGGACGGACCGTACCACCTCCGGTGAGGTGGCGACAACACACCTCGTGCTGGATCCATGCATCATTTGGTTGGACGCAATGGATTGCTGACGAAAGGAGTCTGAGTGAAAAATCCATGCATCATTTGGTTGGACGCAATGGATTGCTGACGAAAGGAGTCTGAGTGAAAAATCCATGCATCATTTGGTTGGACGCAATGGATTGCTGACGAAAGGAGTCTGAGTGAAAAATCCATGCATCATTTGGTTGGACGCAATGGATTGCTGACGAAAGGAGTCTGAGTGCAAAATCCATGCATCATTTGGTTGGACGCAATGGATTGCTGACGAAAGGAGTCTGAGTGAAAAATCCATGCATCATTTGGTTGGACGCAATGGATTGCTGACGAAAGGAGTCTGAGTGAAAGTCGGACGGTCATCTCCTCCTTGGGGTCGCGTGGGATGAGCTCGGGGTCGACGGATCTGAAGGTGTACAACTCGAATCCGCTGCCCGTCATGCCGTAGAAGGTTGGAGATTGTTGGACGGGAGCTTGGTGACGGAATGGAGTGGAGTAAAATGAAGTGGAGTGAATTGACTAGGGTTTGACTCAGAGAGCGGATGGGGATGAATATATGTGGGGCCGGGTGGGCCATCTTGGGTCGGGTCTGACGTAGCAGACGCGTCCAGGCCTCCTCATATCCGTCCTATATTAGGGCTACATATGAGGGGTGCCGATCAGTCCGGATGTTTAAGGATGGTTTGAATCGTCCGTCCAGGTCAGGGGGTTTTTCAACTGTCCAAGCCGTCCGCCCGGACATATGATGGGGATTTGAGGCGCCCGGGTGTAGATGCTCTAACGTTCATTTGGGTACGTACCATGTGTTTTTGGGCAAAATCCTGGATCTATTCTACTGTTTTGTAATACATGTGCTTCTATTCTATAGGATTTGTAATCTGCTCTTCTATTCTATAGGATTTGGTACGCAAAGTGTTACCGTCTTCCCAAAGGACCATCTTATAACACTAAAAAAACATTCTTAAATTATTTTTTAAAGAGTTTTTTTATTTACAAAAAGGCTAAATATCTAACGTCAAATTTTTAGGCATGGTAAATCGTACATTCTTCATAGCATTTTTTATTGGCACAAGGATGATAAATTTAGTTGATGATTACAACTATTTTCTAGCAAAAATGAACTGAGGCAGATTTGCCATCTTCGGCTAACATAATTTTCCATGAAAAATGTTTGATCTGTCATGCCTAAAAGTCCAACACTTGTTGGATATTCAGATCCTTTATTTAGAATAGAATGGATGAATGAATATTATCAGTACTCCCTCCTATCCATATTACTCCCTCCGTCCCATAATATAAGAGCGTTTCTGACACTAGTGTAGTGTCAGAAACGCACTTATATTATGGGACAGAGGGAGTACTAGTACTAGTAATACAAAAGATACTGGGCTGCAATGTGAGAAGAGGTGCCTTGCCAAGCAAGGGCTCCTAGCCTCCTACTACTTCTGTCGGGGCATATAAGTTCTAGATAGATGTTCTCAAGGTCCACACATTAATCTGTTATGCACTTACACACACGTCCACAGTTCTGAATTTGTTGGATTTAATTAGGATGAGAATAATCATTACACTATACTATTATTAATTAATCTGTAGACAGGAAACAGGGATCATATATCAGTAAAAATAATGCAACAACAATCTATCTAATACTACTTTATTAAGAGTAGAAAAAAAAACGTTCGAGTTTCACATTCACAATGACATTGATGCTCAACTGATACAGGGAGTGGTGAAGCAACTGCAGGCTGAATCTGAAAGAGATTACAGAAAGCTACTCCATATTTTCAATCTGGATACTGCATAACCAGTGTTGGAATCTTGGCAATACACTAGTTCTAGAAGAAGCACACAGACATATATGCATCCATCTAAGATTCTAACTTATCAGGACTTCAGGATTCATCAGCCCAAACAAAATAGATGAACAGCGGATATACCTTTTGACATACAAAATCTCTTGTAGAGGCTGCGAAAACGCAAGACCGGACACATCAAAACTAGCAGAAGCAGATAAAATGTGCGTGCATCTGTTTAACATTCTAATTCCCCAGATGTTTTAGGAGTTCAAGGATGAACCACAGATGAACAAACGACGTGCTTATCTGCAGACAAAAACCACTCTATAGGTCTCCTGCAGACTAGTACTTTCTTCTAGAGGCCTGTGATTTTCCAAAACGAAATGAAAAGACAGGAGAAGTTCTGGATTCAGTCTCACATTCGCAATGTCATCTATACTATACAGGAAATAGTGAAGTAAGTGCAGGCCGTCTATGTAACCTGAAAGAGGTCACAGAAATATATGTTGAACCTGAATATTGCATAGCTGGTTTCGGAATCTTGGCAATACACTACTAATTTTGGAAGAATTAGACAGAAATATGCATCCATCTAACATCCAATACTTATCAAGACTTCGGGATTGTAGTAGTAAGGTCCAAACAATAGATGAACAGGCAGCCGATATGCTTTTCTACAGACAAATCTCGTGTAGAAGCTGCGAAAACGCAAGATGGGAAATATTAAAAGTAGCCTAAACAGATAAATGTGCACCTAGCTAGCATTCTCAATGATCAGGAGTTTATGTTCAGCGACGAATCACACAGATGAACAAACGGCATGCTTATCTGCAGACAAAATCACTAAGTGCTACTAGAAGTCTCCTGCTGGAATAATATCAGGGATGCTGTATTAGGCTGTGATTTTCCAAAACGAAATGGGAGAGGGGAAGTTTGTGCTTCAGTTTCATATTCACAGTATCATCTATACGCTGAACTGATACACGAAGTGGTGAAGTACGTGCAGTCTGACTCCGAAAGAGACTACAGAAAGCTATGTTTAATCTTGATAGTGTATAATTGGTTTTGGAATCTTGGTGATACACAAATTCCTGATGAAGTAGACACAATGCATCTAACATCCAAAACATATCAGGATTTCAGAATTTTCAGTCCAAGCAATAGAAGAACATCCGATGCTTTTCTACAGACAAAGTCCCTTGTAGAAACTCAAGATGGAAGTATCAAAACTAGCAGAAGCAGATAAATGCGCATCCATCTACCATTCGCACCGGACAGCAGCCTAATTGAGAAAAGGGTATACACATTATGCTATCATATTCCAAAACGAAATCAGAGAGGAGAAGTTCAGGATTCATATTCATATTCACAATCACATGCCTATACTGAACTGATACGGGAAGAGATTTCAGACTGCATCTTAAAGAAATTAAACAAAGCTATGTTGAATCTAGATACTGCATAACTAGTTTTGGGATGTTGGTAACTCGCTAATTCTAGAAAAAAGCAGACAGAAACATGCATCCATCTAACATCCAAACTTGTCAAGACTTCAGGATGTTTTAGTTCAAAAAATGAATGAACAGGCAGCCGATATGCTTTTTTTCTATAGATAAAATCTCTCTTGTAGAAGCTGCGAAAACGCTAGACGGGAAACATCAAAACTAGCAGAAGATTAATATGAAGATAGGAAACAGGGACGAAAACAACAAATCTCGGGGTGTTAATAGTTTCTGAATTGGTTGGATTTTAATAGTGATGAGAAGAACCATTACATTGTATCAATCTGAAGATAGGAAACATGGATCAAACAACAACAGTAGAAAAAATGTAACAACAATCCATCCATCTAATACTTTATCACTAAAAAAGTATAGGAGAAAAAAACCATGTTCGATTTTCATATGCACAATGACATTTATGCTGAACTGAAACAGGAAGTGGTGAAGCAAGTGCATGCTGAATCTGAAAGAGATTACAAAAAGCTACTCCGTATTTTGAATCTGGATACTGCATAACTGGTTTTGGAAGACAGACAGAAATATGCATGAACCATCTAACATCCACACTAGCAGAAGTAGACCAAATGTGCATCTATCTAGCTAACATTCTCAATGATCAGGAGTTCAAGGACGAATCACAGAGACGAACAAATGGCATGCTTATCTGCAGATAAAATCACTAGTGCTACTAAAAGTCTCCTGCTGAAATAATATCTGGGATGCTGTATTAGGAAACAGGGATCGAAACAACAAATCTCGGGGCGTTAATAGTTTCTGAATTGGTTGGATTTAATAAGGACGAGAAGAACCATTACATTATATTAATCTAAAGATAGGAAACATGGATCAAACAACAACAGTAGAAAAATTGTAACAACAATCTATCCATCTAATACTTCATCACTAAAACAGCAGGAGAAAAACACCACGTTTGATTTTCATATGCACAATGACATTTATGCTGAACTGATAGGAGCAACTGCCATGTTCACAAAAAAAATAGGAGCAACTGCAGGCTGAATCTGAAAGAGAATGCAAAAAGGTACTCGGTATTTCCAATCTGGATACTGCATAAATAGTGTTGGAATCTTGGTAACACACTAGTTCTAGAAGAAGTAGACAGACATATGCATATCCATCTAAAATTCAAACTTATCAGGACTTCAGGATTCGTTAGCCCAAACAAGTAGATGAACAGACGATATGCTTTTCCACACACAAAGCCTCTTGCAAAGGCTGTGAAAATGCAAGACCGGACACATCAAAACTAGCAGAAGTAGATAAAATGTTCATCTATTAACATTCTTACTCGTCAGGAGTTTTAGGAGTTCAAGGACGAATCACAAATGAACAAACGACATGCTTATCTGCTGACAAAAACCACTAGTACTAGAGGTCTCCTGCAGACTACTTTCTTCTAGAGGCTTGTGATTTTCCAAAACGAAATGAAAATAGAGAGGACAAGTTCTGGATTCAGTTTCATATCCACAATGTCATCTATGCTGAACTGATACAGGAAGCAAGTGCATGCTGAATCTGAAAGAGATCACAAGAAGCTACTCCGTATTTTGAATCTGGACACTGCATAACTAGTTTTGGAATCTTGGTAACATCACAAATTCTAGAAGAATTAGGCAGAGGTATGCATGAACAATCTAACATCCAAACATATATCAGGAGGACTTGAGGATTTTTTTTTTAATCCAAACAATAGATGAACAGCCGCCGATATGCTTTTCTACAGACAAAATCTCTTGTCGAAAACGCAAGACGGGAAACATCAAAACTAGCGGAAGCAGACCAAATGCGCATCTATATCTAGCTAACATTCTCAATGATCAGGAGTTTTATAGGAGTTCAAGGACGAATCACACCGACGAACAAAACGAGATGCTTATCGGCAGACAAAATCACTAGTAAGTACCAGAACTGAGAAGTCTCCTGCAGAAACAAAACTCGACCACGCTGCGGCACCAATGTCGTACCATGATCGGAAGAGGCTGGATGGATGTTCAGGTGCGGCTTAGGATGTCTCTGGCGTTCCAGGACTCCAACCAGACGGAGCCGCGCATGTGGCGCGCGTGGTCCGCCGCCGCGGAGGCCTGGTGCTCGGCCTCCACGGCGAGGAGCTCGGCCGCCTGTATCCACGCGTTCCAGAGCGGGGAGCGGGCGGGCAGCATCCGGGCGACGGTGACGGCGTCGAAGCACGCGATGTCGTAGGCGAGGGCGAGGCGGAGCTTCCGGGACACCTCGCGCCTGCAGTCCATGGCCACGGCCCTGTTCCGAAGCCACTGCTCCCAGTGCCCGCTGGCCGCCGGGTCCTGGCCCGGGAGGAGGACGAGGTCCCTCTGGCACGACAGGGAGGGCTGCAGGAAGCCGAGGCGCTCGCCGTAGAGGGAGAGGAAGCGGGCGCCCGCGGTGTGGAGCTGGTGGTGCTGGCCGAGCATCGAGATGGCCCGGCCGAGGGGCGTGGCGGGGAGGACCGGCTGGTGGAGCGGGTCGACGATGTGCCGGACCCCGGACCTGTACTGGGCCAGGTCGCCGTAGCGCTGGCGGAGCGCGTCGGAGGCGCCGGAGATGAGCTTGGGGAGCCGCGCGTCCATGGAGCCCTCGTCGACGGCGATGACCGGCTCGAGGATCGTCGGCGCCCTCAGCGCCACCGCCCTCAGCGCGCGCTCTCTCTTCTCTCCCTCTATCTCTCTCTCTCTCTCTCTCTCTCTCTCGCCTCGCGTGGCGGGGTGGGTGGTGGGGTGTGGAAATGGAATTGTGGATGTCGCCGGAGACGGGGAGGAAATTTATAGGACGGTGGGGAGATTCGAACTGACCGTCTCCGAACGGCTTGACAGGGCGGCCAAGGGGGATTTTTGCCGTGGCTGAACTGAACAACCGTCACGGTGGTGGGCTCCACCTGGCCAGGCTGGCTGATCTGTTACGGCCGCCTCGGCGTCACGTTTCCACGCGTGCAGCAAGACCCCCGTCTCGACACGGTGCTCGCCGTTTGACCCTCTTGCGACCACGGCCACAAAGCACAAAACCATTGGAGGGATTTGTGATCTGTGATCTGTGAATTGCGAGGGAGGTCCATATGTGTGTGATCGAGTTTTTTACATGCCATAATCCGGAATTTCTTGTAATGTTTTAATGGATTTCAATTTTTTGTTCGTAGCTTACTAAGCTGACCGCTTGATATGTTTTATTAATGGATTTCATTTTTCACGTGTTAATCTATATGAATATATGGTTTGTTGCACCAAGTGTCACCAAACATGATCTAGCACTTATTTGTAATTTAAAGACCGTCTTGTGACGACTTTAGCAAACTAATCAAGGCAAGTTTTCATATTCTCAGCTCGTAACAGGAATGGTTACATTTATAGCCATCCCATGATCAAGAACAGAAGAAAGACTGTCTACAGCGAATAGAAACATAAATGGGGATAATGGATCGCCTTGCCGAAGACCACCCGACGATGCAAAATGAAGGCAGGAGGTTTCCATGAAATTTAACAGAGTGTCTACCGTTTTCGGGTGTTGAAATGATGTTTTTCGGTATCAACTAATTTGCGATGGAACCTAACGCGCTCCGCATGATACAGGCCCGGGCTGAGGCATGTGCAGCTCGTCCGTCCGCACATGACCTCGGTTTGCAGGAGCTCAAATTTCATAGCAGGTTGATGGCTTTATTTTATACGTATTTTTAGAGCTCATTTATTTCATATAATGATATAATCTTCATATATCATGTCCCATTGGTCCAATTACATGTTCATATGCATGATTTTTAGTGTTTATTCTTTTCAGTAGGAGCATTGCATAATTTTTATTCCTTGTTAGTTTTTATTAGTTTTCTTTATCTTTGTGTGTTTTATAGGTGATGTGAAACTCCCATGGACTTAGCCCGATGAAAGGAGTTCAAACGAAGGACATCCAGAAACAAGACTTGTGCATTTCGGAAGGTAAAAAATGACAATTCCCTAAGTGCTCCAAATCATGATCTAACACCACAGGTGCATCGTTGTCGGTCATGTGATTCCAACAAGCCCAAAAACATTAAAAACGGAGTTCAGGTATAAAACTTATGACCGTTATACCGAAGGGGCCAGAGGGCTAGAAGACACATAGTCCGAGCGTGGTGGTTCATACTGCCGCTCGTACCAGGCCCAGACAAGTCAAAAAAAATGCCAGATTAGACGGGATTCTTCGTGTATTTTGTCCATGTTCCTGTAACTTCTTTTGACTTTCAACTGATATTTTGAAAAAGGTATAAGCTCACCTAGAGCCCTTGGAGAGACAATAGATCAACGAAGGAGGTGAGGGAGTCCTGGTTTAAGGGGTCCTCGGATGGCCGACCTATTTCTATGGGCCGGACTATATGGGCCACTGGATGAGTAATGAATGATCAAGGGCTCCGTCGCCAAGGTGGAGGTTTCAAGGAGTCGTGGCGTGTCTTCCAAGATGTCGACAGTAGTAATAGGCATTTTTATCCCTTCGACGTGTAACCGACCATGTGTAAACCCTAGGTACCCTCGGCGTCTATATAAGCCGAAGGGTTTTAGGTTGTAGGCAAGAGAACTCATCTAGGGTTTAGCTATACGATCTCGAGGTAGATCAACTCTGTAACTCTTATATCATCAATATAATCAAGCAGGACGTAGGGTATTACCTCCATAGGAGGGCCCGAACCTGGGTAAAACCGTGTCCCCTTCGTCTCCTGTTACCATCGATCCTAGTCTCACAGCTCGGGACCCCCTACCCGAGATCCGCCGGTTTTGACACCGACATTGGTGCTTTCATTGAGAGTTCCGCTATGATCGCCGGAAGGAATCGATGGCTTGCCTTGTCACAAGCAGCGAGATCTGCGTCCAGGGGACTTTCGCCCCGGATCAGACCCTCGCGAGCAGCGACATCTCGTCGCCCGCTCACCCGATCGGCCGTTTATGCCAGATCGGAAACTTTTCCCCCGATCAAGGAATCAGGTTCGGAACCCTAGAGTTCGTCGCTGATCCATGGGGAGAACTCATCTTGGTGGAACCCTTGATCCCTACGGAAGAGCCCGAAGATCCCGACGCATCGACGCCGAAGACGTTGGGCCCCGCCTCCGATGATAAGGTTGTTATCTCCGGACCGTCTGGACCTCTCAGTCCGGTCATCATGACCGGATCCACCATGGTTGAACAGAATCCAGGACCGCTCTTGCGCGACTCCGGAGCTGCGACGCCGCATACCGATCCTACTCGCTTCAGCGACACGCATCCTACCATCGCCTCGTTTCTCAACGAGTTGTTTGATCGGGTGGAGACCATGCGTATGGCTGATGACCTGATCCCGGTCTATGACCGGCTCGGGCTTAAACCCGACGATAGGGAGATTCACATCCCCACGGTCACCCACCTCGTCGCCACCGTCGAATGTCCGGCTGGGGGCTCGTCCCCCCAACGACCGGAATTAAGAACGATTTATACCCCAGTCTCCGATCACCGAGACCTCCTCTGTAGCCTAGACTCTGGAGTTCGCTCCGGAGACAGGTCGTCGCCGGTCCCTGACCTTTCGCATAGTTCGGAGTCCGTGATTCCGAACCCCCGCCGCGACGTGGAATCAATTTTTTTCCCACCCACCTCCCAAACCGATCACTCAAGCATCGCTGCAGAGCCCAAGTCCTCGGACTTGCGGGACACTAAGCAGTTACCAGGAGAGTCGGTCCATCGTTACTGGGCTACACTACTCCTCGCTAGAAACAAACTACGGGGCCTCAGTGATCAAGAAATAATGGCAATTTTCGTTCGCAATTGCCATGACAAAGGGATTCTCAACGCCCAGGCGCGGCGGCACATTCGTGACTTCGTCGAGCTGTCAGTTTTGGTACAGAAGTACTGTGCCATGGAAAGCGCTTGGCAAGCCGAGCAACTGTTTTCGGAACCAACCTTTGCTGAATACCCTAGAGGAGATCGGCATAAGAGGATACCTCCGAAGTGGCCAGCCCAACTTGAGCCCGCCAAAAAGAGAAACAGGCCCCTTGCAGGGGTCAATACTGTCCTAGACAGACTACTGGATAAACCTTGCCCTATACACTCCGTATTGCTGAACACAGCTCCGACTCACAGCCTTAGAGCTTGCTGGGTCGTCAGGCAGATTGCAAAAAGCGGTGAAGCCATTCTTGATGCGCCACCGCCGAACAGGCGCTCTCCATCGCCACCAGAATACGATGCCGAAGTCCTGACGATCTACGAAACGTTCCCCTCGAGGAACAGGAGGAAAAGAGTCCTTAAAGAACTCGAGCGGGTATATCATGTGGCAGCAACAAGTGCATGGGCAGACATACCCATTACATTCAGAGATACTGACCGACCAGCCATCCTTCCCGGTCATTCACCGGCCGCACTAGTCCTGAACCCCATCATTGATGGCTTCAGGTTGCACAAGGTGCTAATGGACGGCGGCAGTGGTCTGAACCTGATCTACGAAGACAACCTAGCAAAAATGCAGTTCGACCGATCTCGAATCGAACATAGCAACACAACTTTCCGGGGAATTATCCCGGGGAAAGAGGCGCGCTGTTCAGGACGTATCGTCCTGGACGTAGTGTTCGGCACGCCCGACAACTACCGATCCGAAGAACTCCTCTTCCACATCGTGCCCTTCCCCAGCGGCTACCATGCCCTGTTGGGACGTGACGCCTTCACAAAATTCCAGGCTATACCACATTACGGGTATATGAAACTTAAGATGCCAGGACCAAACGGAGTGATCACAACCGCTAGTGATCCGAATATAGCCCTACGGGCCGAAAACAAAATAGCAGCGCTTGCCCTCGAGGCTCTAGCTGCGACCTTTGCCGAAGAAGAGTTAACCGCACTTCGGTCAACAGTAGACAGGGACGATGTGACCCTCAGTAAAAGGCCCAAACCCACGTCCTTTAAACCGGCAAAGGAAGTCGTTAAATTTCAGGTGCACCTGATGGACCCCAACAAGACAGCGTCCATCGGAGCTCAGCTCGATCCCATAGTGGACGAGGCACTGCGAACATTCTTACGAGAAAACTAGGACATCTTCGCCTGGCACCCTTCTGATATGCCCGGAATCCCACGGCGGCTGGCCGAACATAGCCTGAACATCATCACAGGCTTTAAGCCCGTCAAGCAGACTCTGCGCCGCTTTTCCGAGCCCAAACGACAAGCTATGGGTGAAGAATTAGCTAAACTGCTAGAGGCCGGATTCATTCGGAGATTAAGCACCCCGAATGGTTGGCAAACCTGGTTATGGTACCAAAGAAAGATAAATCCTGGCGGCTGTGTGTCGACTTTAAAGACCTCAACAAGGCCTGCCCCAAGGACCCTTTCCCCCTACCACGCATAGACCAGATTATTGACGCCACAGCCGGATACGACTCGTTGTGTTTCCTCGACGCTTATTCCGGATACCATCAGATTAAAATGAAGGAATCCGATCAAGCGGCAACCGCATTCATCACCCCATACGGGCCATTTTGCTTCAATACGATGCCCTTCGGGCTAAAAAAACGCTGGGGCTACGTACCAGCGCATGATCCAGACTTGCCTCTCAAAACAAGTCGGTAAAACAGTCGAGGCATACGTAGATGATGTGGTCATCAAAACCAAACACGTCAGCCATTTGATCGACGACCTAAGGCAAACCTTTGCCAGCCTATGCGAGTATGATATACGTCTCAATCCGGAGAAATGTGTCTTCGGAGTTCCCGCTGGTAAACTGCTCGGATTCATCGTTTCCCATAGAGGAATAGAAGCGAATCCGGCCAAGATCCGCGCCTTATCAGAACTTGCAGTTCCCACAGAGCTAAAGCATGTCCAAAGATTGGCTGGTTGTGTGGCGGCGTTAAGTCGCTTTATCTCCTGCCTAGGTGAAAAGGCTTTACCGCTCTACAAATTGCTGAAACGGACCAAGAATTTCGAATGGACCGATGAAGCAAAGGCTGCGTTAGAAGAAATTAATACTCTCCTGGCAAGTAACCCCATACTCACAGCACCAGGCGCAGGTGAGCCCATGTTATTATACATATCGGCCACCAACCAAGTTGTTAGCGCAGTGCTCGTTGTCGAACGAGAGGAGGAGGGACACAAATTCCGGATACAGAAGCCGGTATATTACGTGTCAGAAGTACTAACGCAATGCAAGTCAAGATACCCGCACTACCAGAAGATAGCCTATATGGTATTTATGGCATCGCGAAAACTCAGGCACTATTTTCAAGAGTGCTCGGTCACGGTGGCATCCGAAGTGCCCCTGAATGATATAATCAACAACAGGGACGCCACCGGCCGAATAGCTAAATGGGCTATTGAGCTCCTTCCTTTTGAAATCGCTTACAAGCCAAGACGAGCTATCAAGTCTCAAGTATTGGCAGATTTCCTCGCCGAATGGGCAGAGGCCGAACTCCCAAGGGAATATAGTTCATACTCCCACTTGACAATGTACTTCGATGGTTCTAAAACTTTGGCCGGACTGGGGGCTGGGGTTATCCTCACATCCCCCACAGGCGACAACGTCCGATACGTGTTGCAGATCATGTATGCGGACTCCAACAATGCAGCTGAATACGAAGCACTATTGCACGGTCTTCGGATGGCAGTATCAATGGGCAGACGCCGGCTCGAAGTACGGGGAGACTCCAACTTGGCCATCTCCCAAATCAACGGCGAATTTGACGCCAAAAATCCGAAGATGGCGGCATATCGAGACGCCGTCCTCAAAATATCCGCACGGTTCGAGGGGCTGGAATTTCACCACGTCGCTAGAGACAACAACCAAGCCGCTGACATACTGGCTCGCTTGGGAGCCAAACGCGACCCTGTCCCAAAAAACACTTTCCTGGAACGGCTCTTTAAGCCATCCGTGGTTTGGCAGGACGATCATAAGGGCGCCGATCTAACCAGTGCGGACGAGGTTGTCCCCCCTATAAACGAACCAGACGATCAAATCATTGGCGGCTCCGTCATAGACGAAACGCCTTCGGCTCACGAGGTAATGGCAGTAATCGCGCCATGGACCGAGCCCTTCCTCGCCTACCTTCTTCGCAAAGAACTCCCCGACGATCAGACGGAGGCGCGGCGCATAATCCGGCGATCCAAAGCCTACAAAGTACACGAGGGTGAGTTATACAAGAAAAGCACCACCGGAATACTGCAGCGGTGCAAATCTGAGGAAGAAGGTCGACAGGTCCTAGCCAAAGTCCACGCAGGGATGGGCGGCCACCACGCCGCAGCAAGAACCTTGGTCAGCAAGGCCTTCCGGGCTGGGTTTTTCTGGCCCACAGCTCGGACGGACGCCCAGTCGCTTGTCAAGCACTGCGTGGGATGCCAACTTTTCACAAATCAAAGTCACATGCCCCCAACAGCTCTTCGGACTATTCCGATTACCTGGCCCTTCGCGGTCTGGGGGCTGGATATGGTCGGACCACTTAAAGGGGGGACCAAGAAGAAAAAATACCTACTGGTCATGGTAGACAAGTTCACCAAATGGATAGAGGCAAAACCTGTCAAATCAGCCAAGTCCGAACCAGTAATCGACTTTATATCCAGCGTAGTACACCGTTATGGTGTTCCGCACAGTATAATAACGGACAATGGATCCAATTTCATGGCCCAAGAGGTCAAAGACTGGTGCCCAAAAATGGGCATTAAGCTCGATTACGCATCGGTTTATCATCCGCAGACCAATGGACAAGTCGAACGAGCAAACGGCCTCATTATGAGCGGCATTAAGCCACGTTTGGTCCGGTCTCTTCACGAGTCCGACTGTCATTGGGTTGAGGAGCTCGACTCCGTTCTATGGGGCCTGCGCACTACCCCGAATAGATCAACGGGATATACACCGTTTTTCATGGTCTATGGGGCAGAAGCGGTCCTTCCATGTGATATTATTCACGATGCACCAAGGGTGCGCATGTACGAAGAAAGGGAGGCCGAGTTAGATCAGCAAGACGACTTGGACGCCCTGGAAGAAGAGTGCGACATAGCTCGGGCCCGTTCTACTTTTTACCAATAGCAGGCTCGGCGTTACCAGAGTAGGGAGGTCAGGGCAAAGGCGTACAACGTGGGTGAGCTCGTCTTACGACTTCTGGAGAAGCAGAAGCATAAACTCAAACCCAAATGGGAGGGCCCCTTCATAATCGACGAAGTACTCACAGGAGGGGCTTACCGTCTTCGGGACCCGTCGGATCACCGCCTTGAACCAAACCCATGGAACGCAGCTCGTCTCCGGCGCTTCTACGGATAAACCAGTGTTGTCGTACTCTTCACACTTTGTTTCATTTTCCCCTTTTCTTTATTTTCTACTTTCCCTCCCACTTTGATTTTTGGCAGGTTTGATCTTTTTTCTTTCTTCCCAACTCTATGTTCGGCTCCGCCGATCTTGTACTAAGATTTTCGGCATACACCTTTAAGTGTTGAATCCGAATACAGCACCTGGGGGCTTCTTTCTGAAGCCAATGCTTTTCATATTATAAGGCCTTATTCACAGTAATTGTGTCCGCATATTTTTTCCTTGTCAACGCCATTATATGCATCAATTCGAACTAAGACTTTGCCAAGCTAGGTTGCCTCGCTCCTGTGGTTACCCTCTACGTTCCCGATTGTTCGGCTAGAGGGTAAAGGGAGCACCTCTGCGATTGTTACGACCGGGTCATCCGGATACGTACCTCAGACGGGTGAAGCCAAAAGCTAGCTATCTTCAGTAGACAATTGATCGGCTATGACGGAATCAACTAATAAGGCTATGGTCGTTATGACCATTATTCGGGACTTTTTTCTCACAGAAGCCCTTAGCCACATACTAACTGTATACGACTTTCTACTTACGATTTACGTAGCACCCTGACGAAAGGTTTCGATAGAGGGACTATTTTCTTCGGAAGATGTTTCTTACGCTAAGCAGTAATATAACATATCTCCCTGTGTGCTTTCTGTCTGTTCGTACCACATGGCCGGATTGCCTGGTTCCCCGAACATAATTCACTCACCTAGGGTGGTAATTTATAAGGAACACTCCCAAGCTCTTAGCACGGGAGGCAAAAGCCGATGGCCGGTTAAGACAAAGTTTACAACACAGACGGAGCAATTCCTCGATTATTAGTACATAATAATCATACATCTGGCTGCCTATCAAGATTGTCGATTATGGTGTCCAGGGAGCAATCTTCTTGAGATAGACGGGCGGCAGCCATCACTTGGTCGTACACCAGGTGGAGCGGCACTTCTTGTCCGTCTGACCCTACTGGTCCAACCTGAGCCATACGATCGGGGTTAAGTCCAGTATAGCGGGTCTTGATCATCGCCCACGCCTCCCGTGCTCCCTCCCGACAAGCCGATGTCTTCCACAGCTCGAATCTAGTTCGGGCTCCCTTAAACCGATCGACTAGTTTGGTCATCCCCTCTGGAGGCTGCTCGGCGGGCCACAATGCTTTCAGCATGTTCTTCATGGCCTTCCGAGCCCGCTCGTGAAGGGCGGACAGCTCCTTCAGAATGTTTCCCCTGTAGGATCCAAATTCCTCTTCGGATCGCCCAGACAGGAGACATGTACATGAGACACGGCATGCGTATTATGCGCTATTCGCAAGAAGTACCTTACGATGTTAGAATCACACTTACCGAACATGCCCCTCTGTAATTCCCGGTTCTCTCCTTGAGCCTGGGCCAATTGAGCCTTTAAGTTCTCAATTTCTTCGACCTGCTTTCTGTTCTCCGCCTGAAGACGGTTCTTCTCTTAAGGTGTCGTTGTAGCACACGATGGCCAGCCTGCTGCTGGGACTCGGCGTTTCGCTCAGATTCTCGGGCTGCATCTAACTCTCTTTGCAATCGCCCTATTGATTCAGCTGCTACATAGTTCCTCGCATCAGCACGGGAATATAGTAAGATTGGCAGTACAGATATACTCACCATGTGCCTCCCGAGTAAAGCTCTTCACTTGCTCCAGCTCGGCCTTCACAGATTCGACCTGTGTTTGGCTGGTTTCCAGTTCCTTGGCCAGTTGCTCGCTTTGTTGCTTCGAAGCCTGTATTAGCAGTAAAAACATATGAGGATCCTTAATTCGGTCGTGCCGACCAATTTAAGGCTCGGGGGCTACTGGGTTTACACGAGTGTTCGGACTTTAATAACCGATTACTCACCTGCAGGCTGGACGATATTAATTTTATGGCCTCCCCGAGCTATGGAACCGTCAAGGCCATCCTGGTTATGATAGCCACCTTCTTGCTTGCCGCAGGGGAAGGGAAGGATCCAGGGTAATTGACTATGATAGCCACCTTGGAACCGTCAAGGCCCTCCTGGTCGAAAACCCCGTCTTCGAGCTCAATTGACATATCCGGGTCATCATGGAAGCCCGGATCATCATCACGGGAATAGTCCTCGGGCTAAGGAGCCGGACAGTTGACTGTCTCTATAAAGCTCCTCCATTCCTGTTTACATAAAGTTGGAGGCTTCGGTCAGAAAGGGACCCGAATTGTGGTCACAAGGATAAAAGGCTCACCCATTCGATGGGATTGTGGCTTGAGTATCCCTCCTTCGTCGACCGCCGAGTAAAATCATCTTGCTCCCCTTTGTATAGGTCGGCAAGTGCGGCGGCTAATGCTGTTTGATCGGCGGGGCCCAATCTTCGGGAGCGAGTAGTGTCGCTTGTCCCGTTGTAACACCATAAAGGGTGTATTCTCTGTTGATGGGGTTGGACGCACCGGGTAATGGCGGCTGCCATGACGTCTATTATGGTCAGTTTGTGGTGGGCTAGTATCCTCACACGGGCTGCCAAGCACTGCACTTCAACACTGTCCTCTTGGGACAGGCTCTTTGGACGCCAAATGTACCTTTTCTTCGGAGGGGCGTCGGAGTATTCGGGCAAACCCCGCCGAGCTGGATCAAATAGCGGGACGTCCTCGATATAGAACCATTCCGAAGACCATTTTTCGAACTCCTTCGGCGTCCCCACGGGATATCCCGTCCCTGCTATGCGGCATACTTCGGCTCCTCCGACCTCAAAAAATTTCTCGTCCCGAGTTCGGGGTACGAGGCAGAAATACTTCCTCCACAATTCGAAGAGTGCTTCGCAGCCCAGGAACATCTCGCAAAGGGCGATGAAGCCCGAGATATGCAGGATCGACCCTGGGGTAAGGTGGTGGAGCTGGATTCCGTAAAACTCCAATAACCCTCTCAAGAATGGATGAATGGGGAACTCGAGACCCCGCAGGAGAAAGGGCACGAAACATACGTGCTCCCCCTTTTGTGGATTGGGGAAATTCTCCGCGAAGGCCTCGCCGTTGTATGAAGACAAACCTGCGCGGATAACTGCCAGATCCGAGGAAGGAAGGTACCCTTGGGTCTCGAGGTCGCGTAGTCGAAGGAGGGACATGGAGCAGCTTGCCCAGTCCCCGGGACTAGATCCGTAAGGATGTGAGAAAGAACTGGGGGCGCTCGCCATTTTTGGTGGAGACCTTTCGCTGTATGTTTTTTCCGATGGGGAAGAAGGAGATATGGCTTGGACCACGATTCAGTTTGTTTAAATGGGTGGTGCCTCCTTTGTGGGAGGGGTAGTTTTGTAAAAAGCTACTGAGCCGCTCGCCTCCCCACGATGCGCGAAAATCAAGAAGCGCTACTGCGGTGGACCCCGCAATCTCGTGACGTCTGGGATTCCACCGATGACAGAATAGTTGCCGAACAAGAAGGAATGGAGGGACTCGCCGCGCAAGCCGAAGACTTCGACGCTCAAGATTGTCCGAATATACCTCGGCATTGGAGGCTAGTCCGGGGGCTACTGAGGGAGTCCTGGTTTAAGGGGTCCTCGGATGGCCGACCTATTTCTATGGGCCGGACTATATGGGCCACTGGATGAGTAATGAATGATCAAGGGCCCCGTCGCCAAGGTGGAGGTTTCAAGGAGTCGTGGCGTGTCTTCCAAGATGTCGACAGTAGTAATAGGCATGTTTATCCCTTCGACGTGTAACCGACCATGTGTAAACCCTAGGTACCCTCGGCGTCTATATAAGCCGAAGGGCTTTAGGTTGTAGGCAAGAGAACTCATCTAGGGTTTAGCTATACGATCTCGAGGTAGATCAACTCTGTAACCCTTATATCATCAATATAATCAAGCAGGACATAGGGTATTACCTCCATAGGAGGGCCCGAACCTGGGTAAAAACGTGTCCCCTTCGTCTCCTGTTACCATCGATCCTAGTCTCACAGCTCGGGACCCCCTACCCGAGATCCGCCGGTTTTGACACCGACAGGAGGCTTTCAGAGAGCTCTTAAATACACCATTAGCCCTAGCTGTCGGGATTGTTCGTCTCTCTATCTACTATGGGGTTCGTCAATAAGTACTTGGAGGAAATGTAGATAGCTTAGGTTTCAATCAGGGCTTCAAACTCTTGGCCGACAGGAGCTCGTCTGAGGACGGCCGCGTGGCTTCCTCCCGTGATGGTGAAATGAAACTAAACATGATGTAGCTCTATCTTGACAAGGGGACAAAGGTGTTGCAGTTGTAGTATGTTGGGATGCTAATGGCTCGTTCAGTGAAGCTTCAGTGATGGTTTCTGATGGACTTGATGATCCAGCCAACCTTGAGGTCCTCGCTTGCAACGAGGCTTTGGCGTTAGCCCAAGATCTTCACACTGCCAGAATGACCATTGTGTATGATTGCTTGAAGGTGGCCAGGAACATCATCAACGACGCTCCATGTGTGCATGCAACCATCCTCGAGGAGAGTAATCATCAACGGACTTTGTTTCGGTGTGTCTCCTTCGATAGGAACATCGTGAAACAAATGTTGAGGCTCTTGCTCCAAACTGCCTTAGCTTGATCGAGAAAAGGATCCATACTCCATATGTGGTCACTGCTAGTCAAGTGAGGACTCTTATCCCACACGTAGAGTGCGGGATAGTGAGTAAACGCACACACATTGTTGTGCTAAGCCGTCCCACCAGTCCAAATCCCAGGTAACGTCATTTTAAGCAATCACACACCCAACTCCAGTTTTAGTCTTTCGGTTTGTTCTCATTTTATTAATGGTTTGAAAGGAAAAAGTGTGATAAAAGGGGATTGAGAAACAAAATGGTATATTTGCGAAACAATGGGGGTGGGGGAACGGGTCCTGAATTTCCAAGATAACAAGTTGTTTAAATAATGCTCATATTTTTTCAAACATGTTCACAAGTTTTGAAAATATTCATGAATTTTAGGAATGTTCATGGAATATTTGAAAAATGTTAATTAATTTTAAAAACATTATGTGGTTCTTTATTAAAGTTTAAACATATTCCTAATTTTTTTTAAAGCTTAAAAATGATTTTGATTTACAAAAGTAAAAGACAAAACAGATAAACAATAAACAGAAAAGCGTAAAATGTAAAACCAGGAAAAATCGGGAAACTGAAGAACCTTTTTTTTGGGGGGGGGGGGGGGGGGGGGGAGGGGAGGGGGGGATGAAGAACCTAGAAGAAGAACAAAAACCATCAGAAAGTATACTATGATGCTTTTCATATGATTTGTTTCATTTGGAGATATTGATACTATAGTGTGGCGTGTGGATGTGTGTGTTTTATTCTTTTTTTTCTTTTTTTTGCGAGAAATGTGTGTTTTATTCAGTGGCATGCTATGACGTCGCAAGCAACCACGTAAGTTTCGTGGCAATTAAGAATTATGCTAAAAGAAAAGTGGCAACTAAGAATGGTTGAAGGCGTGTGCTCGCCGGCACATTTGAATTCAGATCGGCCGAACGCTAAAACCGGAGGGAAACTGTGGAGCTCCGGTCTGTGGCCATTTTCCGCGTAATCCGTACCATCCACGGCTAGGCACTCGAAAGCGGGCACGCAGCTTTCAATTTGTCTTTTTTTTTTTATCTTCTGAATAGGTACAAACGCGTATTCTTACATCACACACGTACACTCATCTTTATAAACACACGCGCACGCACACCTTTCTATTTTTTATGAGCACATCTAAAATACTGAGCTGACACATCCTCGAAGAAAATGTCTTCTATCACAAAACGCACATCACCGAATGAACTAAAATAAAATCCTGAAAAATACTATCACCAATGCCAATGCCAAGTATGGTTCAGATGGTTGTTACACCGCAAAGAACCTAACCATTTGAACCACACTCAGCTCGCGCGTGCAGCTTTCAAAGTGTCGCTCTAAGGGTTATGCATGAACACAAAAGTAACAAGAAAAACACCTCAAACAAATGAAAGGAGGAAGTAGAGTTCAGGAAATTATATGAAAGGAGTGAGCAGCGAGAGATTCAAAGATGTATATTACACATTTTCTAGTCTCTTCATTTTTATTTACTTCGCATATTAACTTTATCTCAAATCGAACTTTACAAACTTTGACCAAATTTATATAAAAAAAATAACATATACAATACCAAATCAATACCATTAGATTCATCATTGAATATATTTTCAGCCCATATAGTTTTTTTTATTGCAAATGTTCATTTTTTTTATAAATTTGGTTAAACTTTATAACGTTTGGCACTACCCAAGAGAGGCCATTTTTTTCTCCCCGTAGAAGAAAGAAAGCGATAACCGCCGCAAGGGCAACAAGCTTTCTGACGGCACCTCTCCACTGACGACCTTTTGGCCGCCGGTGGTGAGGGGTTCGTCGGATCTCACATGTACAGCCGTTTGTAGCTATAGGTTTAGGGCCCTATTAGTTTTGTTTTTGGTCGTCCGACGTCTTGGCTTTGGCGCACTGGAGACGGCCAAAATAAAGCTCTAGGTGTTTCTCCAATGAGGTGTCTTGCTTTGTGGTCGATGATAGATTTGGGAGCTAGTCTTTTCAGGCGGGGATGGTGCGACGACGTGACATCTGTCGGAACCAGGGCTCCGCCGACCCAAGAAGGTTCGAACTCTGGGGCGTGTGCGAAGATCCCAGCCAGCTCAAGTCTCAAGCCTGCCGCTCCACAACCGGACCCTTGTCGAAGAGGCACCGGAGCGCAAGAAGATGGACACGGAGATTTACCCAGGTTCGGGCCACCTTGCGGTGTAAGACCCTACTGTGGATTGGCCTCACGAGGGGGGTTGAGGATGAACGAGTACAGTGGTGAGCTACCTCGCGAGGGCTCTCGGGTGTGAGTGGTTCGGTCTTCCTCTACGGTGGAGGCTAGCCCCTATTTATAGTGGCTTGGGTCCTCTTCCCTTATCGCACACGCGGGAAGGGATCCCACAACGGCCAAATTTGAAAGGGGACATGAGGTACATCTTATCCTGACTAAAGGTGGTCTTCGCCTGCAAAGCTCCTGGCGTGGCGCAGAGGTGGGCTCGGCGATGACATCTGTCCTGTCGAGCCCGTGGTCTTGGTCTTGTTGCACCGGAATGGAAACCTTTGGGGGGTTCCTTGGGAACCCGTGTTCGTCCTTGCCTCCTTAGCACCAAAGTGAAAACTGTCTCTGTTGCTTCTGATGTCGCCCGCCTGCCTCGGTTGTCATGGCTCACGTCATCGCAGCCTCCTGAGGCCGGGCAGTGCATAGGAATCTCCGCCCCTCGGGAGGCAGCCTGGGGAAGCCACTCTCCCGGAGGTCTCGGCGCCGTTCCCCTCGCGAGGGTCTTGCCTTGGGAGGTTTGTCGCCAGGCCGTACTGGGCCATCGTGGTGGGCCACGTGCTAGGCCGCAGGCAGGCAAGTCTGGGTACCCCCGATCCCAGAACGCCGACAGTAGCCTGATAACCCACAAGTGTAGGGGATCGTTTGTAGCCTTTTTCGATAAGTAAGAGTGTCGAACGCAACGAGGAGCTAAAGGTAGAACAAATATTCCCTCAAGTTCTATCGACCACCGATACAACTCTACGCACACTTTAACGTTTGCTTTACCTAGAACAAGTATGAAACTACTTTGTAGGTGATAGGATAGTTTGCACGAATAAAACTAGAAGTACTTTGCGGAAAATAAAACTACGAGTAAAAAGTAAGATAATAAAAGTTAGTTGTTTAGTAGAAAGCATTTTTCAAACAAGAAGGTTCTTTGTCCCTAGGCAATTGATAACTAGACCGGTAATCATTCTTGCAATTTTACATGAGGGAGAGGCATGAGCTAACATACTTTCTCTACTTGGATCATATGCACTTATGATTGGAACTCTAGCAAGCATCCGCAACTACTAAAGATCATTAAGGTAAAACCCAACCATAGCATTAAGTATCAAGTCCTCTTTACTCCCATATGCAACAACCCACCTACTCGGGTCTATGTATTCTGTCACTTACGCCACCCACCATAGGCAAATCATGAACACATTGCAACACCCTACAATGGGGATCCCTCACGTTTGCGCGAGACGGAGGGCACCGTAGGACAGCACCATAATAAAATATACACTCATACCAACCACGATCATCAATTAGCCCATAGGACAAAACGGATCTACTCAAACATCATAGGATAGCCACATATCATTGGGAAATAATATATGGAGTTGAGCACCATGTTTAAGTAGAGATTACAGCAGGGAAAAGGGGAGTTACACTGCTGCATAGAGGGGGAGAGAGTTGGTGTTGACGGTAGCAAGATTGTTGATGTAGATCACCGTCACGATCCTTGCCCCGGCGGCGTTCCGGCGCCGCCGGGAGAGAGGGGGAGAGAGCCCCCCTCATTCTTCTTCTTCCTTGGCCTCCCAACTAGATGGGAGGAGAGTTCCCCCTCTGGTCCATGGCCGCCATGGCGGCGGAGGGGCAGGAGCCCCTCCTAGATTGGATCTCCCTCTCTGTTCTCTTCTGTTTCACGTCCCTGTTTTCTGGCCGAAAACCGTTCCTTATATTTCCGGAGATCCGTAATTCCGATCGGGCTGAAATTTTGAGAGGATTTTTATCCAAAAATTAGCTTCCTTGCGCCCAAAGGAGAGCTCCAAACAACTTACGAGCTGGGCACAACCCACCAGGGCGCGCTTGGGCCCTGGGGCGTGCCCTGGTGTCTCGTGGGGGCTGTGGGCCTCCGTTTGCGTTGATTCCACTTCTCAAAATTCACAAATATTCCAAAAAAAATCTCCGTAAATTTTTATCGCATTTGGACTTCGTTTGATATGGATATTCTGCGAAACAAAAAACATGCAACAAACAGGAATTGGCACTGGGCACTAGATCAATAGGTTAGTCCAATAAATCATATAAAATATTGCCAAAAATATGTGAAAGTTGTATAATAATGGCATGAAACAATCAAAAATTATAGATACGACGGAGATGTATCATAGCCCCCGGGCCCAAGGCGCGCTCGGGCTGGCTTGGGGGCGAAGCCAAGGAAGAGATGCCGAAACGCCGCAGGCCCCAACCGCCTGCGGGCCAATCTCGTTGCGTGGCGCGTGGCAGGACACGGGCGCCTCCGCTCCCACGTCGCCTCGGCAACTGCCCATGCCGAAAAAAGCCCTGCGCCCGCAACCGAGCCATCATTGCTCTCCTTACTTGCGCCCTCGCTTCCTTGCTCAGATCCCCTTTCCCTTGCGAGAATTTCCTCCAAATCTTGGCGCAGTGTCATACTTCCTCTTGCTCCTCCAACCTCTAGAATCCTTCAAATGGCGCCCGCCGGGAAGTCAAAGCCTGAGGCTCAGGCCTCGTCTACCTCTTCTCCCTCGCCGGCTCTTACGGAATCCACCGTCGCCAAGGAGGGGGACCTCACCCCCGTGCTCCCGTTGACAGTGGGTCACACCAATGAGTGGGGGCAGACGTTGATCTGGTGTGGCTCTGCGGAGCAACGCACCTTGGTGAAGACAGTCTATCCCTTCTTCCTTCACAGCGTCTTCTCCGGGCTCGTCCCGCCTTTCTCAGGGTTCTTCTCCGCCATCCTCGAGCACTACAGGATCCAAGCCCTTCATCTTCAGCCCAACTCCATCCTGCTCCTGTCTGTCCTCGCCTTCTACTGCGAAGCCTTTGTAGGCGTGAGGCCCTCTGTGGCCCTCTTCCGCCACTACTTCAGCTTGCGGCTTCACGACTGTGCGCAACGGTCGGTGTGTGCCTCCTTCGACGGGGTCCAGAGCGGGAATGTGCTCCTGAAGGCCGGGAAGAAGGTGGAAGGCTTCAGGCACCGCTGGGTCTTCTTGGATGCCCGGGGCGTCGATCCGCGCTTGGAGCTCCCGACGGGGCTACCCGAGAAGACCCTCGCGTGGGGCTCCGCGAAGCTCACCGATCCCCGGGCGAAGCCCGTCTTAGAGCGGATCTCCCGGGACATGGAGGCCAAGCAACTGACCGGGGCGATGATAGTGAAGGAGTTCCTGACGTAGCGCCTGGCGCCGCTCCAGACGCACTCGAAGCCCATGTGGGAGTTCGATGGTGCGAGGGACACCATCAGGCTTCGGTCCAGCAGCCTGACTGGTGAGGATCTGGGTAGGGCCATGGTTACCCTGCTCGACGGTGATCCCGGGGACCTCCCCGAGGCCTACGCCCCGCTGTACCGCCGCGACGACAAGGGGAGCTGGTTGCCGCCATGCCCGTCTTTGACGAGCGCGGGCTCACGCCGCCCGAGCGCCCCAACTCCCCGGTGCCAGTGTCCTCCGGCAATGCCAGCGGCGAGGGAGACTCGGAGAAGACCGTGGGTGACGGCTTGGAAGATGTGTCTCCCCCGTCACAGAGCATGCTCCACCGTAATCTCGAAGACGACGACGATGCCGACGAGCCCCCGGCCGCGGACTCTCTGCGCTTCGCCAGGGTCCTCAGGAAGCCAAGGCCTGCCTCCCAGACCACGCCGGCATCTAGCCGGGCGACCCTGAAGAAACGCGCGGCCGCGCCTTCTCCGGCGGACTCCCCGCGCTCCAGCAGGGCGCTTGAGACGCCGGTCTCGTCTCCATCCGAGTCGCAGCCGAAAGACGAGGCGGCCGCCGCTGGGGCAGTCGTGGCCTCTCCAGCCACGGCCCCTCGGGGCGATCTCGTCGCCCCTCTGGGCGACCGCACCACGCCGAAGAAAGGCGGGAGCATCCCGGCCCTCGACGACGTGGAGAGGAAGAGGAAGTGGGTTGCGGCCGACGAGTAAGTAACCTGCCTTGCCTTTGGTCGATTATAAATTGCGCGCAGGCTCACGGCCCCTTCTCTCCTTGGTGGCCAGGGTCGTCGTCGAGCCGAAGAAGAGGAAAGTGGGCTACGAGCCGAAGGAGCCCCCTGTCTGGAGGGCGCCATCGGCCTCTGGCCGCGGACGCGGCGGGAGAGGAAGCACGTCACGCCAGCTTGGCGCGGCCCTTGAGTGCCCCGGTGGGGCCGCGCCTGAGCTCACGGGCGCAACGCCATCTCCTGACGCCGTGACGACGCCGCTCGGGAGGCCGGTCACCGGGAGGGTGGAGGCTCACGAGGCGGCACCCTGTGCCATGGCCGTGGCGACTCCACTGCCGGTGGAGGGGGCGATCCCCTACCCCTTCTGAAGGAGTCCGTCCTTGAGGACGCAGCGGCGCGGCCTCAGGAGGAGCCAGCCCCCATGGGCCATCAGGCTGAGAAGTCGTCCGCTCTTTCCGTGCTCGAGGGGAGACTGGAGCCTCCAGCGCCCCAAGCCAGCCACGCCACCGCTCCCTTGGACACTGCACTTCTCGAACTGTCGGTGCCTCCTCCTAGTCAGACTCTCGTGCTCGCGGGCAGTGGCTCTCTGGTCGGGCCCGGCGCCTTGGATGAGGCTTACATCGCGCTCGACCGGATCCAGGCCGACCTCCAAGGCGCCGACAGGCGCTCCTTCACGGGGGAACGCCTGGAGCTTATCTCTGGGTGGCTCCAGGCTGACACAGCCATCAAGACAGCCTGGGGTCGGGCTGAGGCTGCCGCCGCGGAGAGCAAGAAGGAGGCCGCCGAAGCCGTGGCAGCTCGCGACGCGGCGCTGGCCAAGGCAGCGGCTGCCGCGGAGCGCTGTGGTGAGGCAGAGGCCAAACTGAAGACCCTTCGGGAGGAGCAAGCCGCGCACGCGCAACGGCTTCACCAGCGGGAGGAGGACCTCGATGCTCGCGAGGCGAAGCTCGCCGATCGCGACTCCGCGCTTTCCCAGGCGGCTGCTGACCAAGCCGCGGAGAGTGAGAGTCTGGCCAAGCTGAGGGATGAGGTGGTGGAGGCCCAGACGTCCCATGCCCGGCATGTCTCCGACACGACGGCCCGGCTGGATGCTAGGGAGAAGGCCCTTGCCGCTGCTGAGGAGAAAGCGGCCGCGGAGCACGACGCCTTCCCCTCCATCGAGCTCAGGCTTCGCCGGGCGCTGCGCTTCATCTGCAGGGAAGGATTCGAGGAGCCACTGGCGGCTCCTGAGGGCGGCTACACCGGGCTCTCCTCCAAGCTCGCTGAGGTGCTCGAAGCTACGGTCGCCAGGCTGGACGCCATCCTGGAGGCCGAGTGTCGCGGCCTTTTCTCCACGGCCGCAACGCGTGTTTTCAGCCATCTCTACCTCCGCGAGCCCGGCTTTGATTTCAACGCGGTGATGGCCTTGGTTGCCCTTGAGTTCCGCGCCTCCGCGGCGGCGGCCGTGAAGAATTCCGTGGATGCGCTGATGAAGAAGTTCGGCTGCGTCCCCGACACCGAGCCCCCTGTGGTGGAGGCGAGCAGTGGCGACAAAGGCATCGACGACGATGTTGACGACAAGCTCGACGTGACCGGGGCGATCGGCGGCGGTGGCCTTGGCGATGACGGCTCCTCCTCCTAAACTCCGACCTGCGACATTTATCGTGCCTCGTGGAGGCGTAAGACTTGTTTGAATCGTAAAACTTCCTGTGCTTGGTAATAACTTGTTTGAATTCTATGATTTCCTTTTGCGCCTTGTTTCCTTCCTGCTTGCTTTTGTGCTCTGCGTCGGCAGGGCCCAATCCCGCGCATACCTCGACCACCGTTGGGGCATCCGGATCACCAGGACGAGACCAAGGGGCGATGGTCTATGTGATTAGTGAGGACCCTGAGTCGCGATGCCCAGGGGTCCCCTTGACGTGCGAGCGGCCCTCACGAAGGAGACATGGCGACAACAGAGTCGATTTGGAGCACCTTAGTGCTCTGCGTCGGCAGGGCCGAATCCCGCGCATACCTGGACCGCCGTTGGGGCGTCCGGATCACCAGGACGAGACCAAGGGGCGAGGGGCTAAGTGACTAGTGAGGCCCCTAGGTCACGATGCCCAGGGGTCCCCCTTGACGTATGAGCGGCTCCCATACCTTTCTTCGCCAGCTTTTGTCTAGGAGGGGCGCGAGAAGACCAGGTACCAGGGACCTGGTGAGGCGACACACGCCAGGCATGGCCTGAGCGTAGCCCCGTCCAGCCCCCTCGCGCGCGCATCCCTGGGAAATGCTGCGTGACGAGGCCGAGAGGCCGTCCTGAGGTTGGTGCCACCGCTAGGGCGCCCTCAGTTGTTTATCCACCAGCGCGGAGCATGGGCTTCCACTCGGCGTGGGCATAGTGATTGGAGGACCGTGTCGTCCGCCAGCGCGGAGCATGTGGCTTCCACTTGGGCGTGGGCATAGTCATTTGAGGACCGTGTCGTCCGCCAGCGCGGAGCATGGGGCTTCCACTTGGGCGTGGGAAGGGAGCTTTGTGTTAGAGTCTCCGGGCATGTACAGCCCAACTTCATTCGTACGTGTGACTGGTACGGCAGAACTGGAGGAGGTGTTGGGCACCCGTGAGCCAACACGGGTCTCACGAGGCCCTACCTCAAGGCGGGTTGCGCCTGAGTCTTCTGGCGCGGGGCGCGCCTACAAAACCTATGTGGTGGGGACAGCCTACGCCGAATGAATCTCCGGAGGCCATCGCATGAGAAGGCCGAACACCAACGACCCCAGGAGGTGACGTGAACGGGGCCGTTCCACCAGACAAAGCTCAGTCGCTGGGTTTATCGACGCTGCAGGGACGGACCCGAGCACATACGCCGTGCCCAGTCTTCTCATGCGACAAACCCGAGGAAAAACACATGTCGCGCGGCTCCCGCGACGATGAAACGCCGAACTGCGGTTATATGAACCGGGCCGCGCACCCTGACTCACCCACTCCCGATTAGCTCACGCGAGGACAAAGCACCAAGGACCCCGGGAGGTGACGTGCACGGGACTTGCCCGCGAGACAGAGCTCGGTCGCTTGGATTTATCGACGCTGCAGGGACGGACCCAAGCACAGATGCTGTGCTAGCACTTAATCATGAGGCGGTCGAGGGCAGGGTTGTGAGGGCGCACGACAGTCATGGTGGCGAAGCACCGAACATGCAGGTTGGAATACTTAGAAAATTCATCAAATGCAGAGCCGGTTCTGATACATGCGCAAAACGATACAGCTGCCGGGTGGGCCCTGACAGCTTGAGGATGATGCAGCCCGAGGGGCGCCCTTAGATGAACAAACCAAAAGGTCACCTCGTACGATGCCGCTGAAGCGTTGGGGTAGTTGTCGAAGCTTGATCCTCATGAGCCTGAAGGCTCTGGAGGCTCGAGGGGCCCGCGAGGCCCAGGGGGCTCACGAGGGTCCGGGACCTCCTGAAGGACCGCGCGGCGTCGGGCCTCGTGAGACGCAAACGAAGCCTGCACGAGGCGCTGGTACGTGGTGCCCACGTTCACGAGCCCGAAAGGCATGTGACGTGGCTTGAGACTGCGTTGGTATTTCCCCAAAGAGGAAGGGATAATGCAGCACAGCGATGGTAAGTATTTCCCTCAGTTATGAAACCAAGGTTATCGAACCAGTAGGAGGATCACCGCCACCCAATAAGCAGCACCTGCACACAAACAACAAATACTTGCAACCCGACGCGAAAGAGAGGTTGTCAATCTCTCTACGGTAAAAAGATAGATTAGGTAGTGATAGATAGGAATAGACCCCGTCTTGTTATCCTTAATAGCAATGATACATGCGTGTCTTGCTGCCCCTTCTGTCACTGGGAAAGAACACCGCAAGATCGAACCCATCACAAAGCACCTCTTCCCATGGCAAGAAAAATCGATCTAGTTGGCCTAACTAAACCAAAGATTCGAAGAAGAAATACGAGGCTATAAGTAATCATGCATATAAGAGATCAAAGAAGACTCAAATAATATGCATGGATAGAAACTGATCATGAACTCAAAATTCATCGGATCCCAACAAACACACCGCAAAAGTTTACATCAAATAGATCTCCAAGAGACCACTGTATTGAGAATCATAAGAGAGAGAGAGAGAGAGAGAGAGAGAGAGAGA
Source organism: Elymus sibiricus (assembly GCA_039707655.1). Taxonomy (NCBI): domain Eukaryota; kingdom Viridiplantae; phylum Streptophyta; class Magnoliopsida; order Poales; family Poaceae; genus Elymus; species Elymus sibiricus. Next base: position 434,468,854 of record CM077675.1, read on the forward strand.
GAGGAAGCCATCTAGCTACTGCCTACGGACCCGTAGGTCTATGGTGGACTACTCACGCATCATCGGAGAGGCACCTATGAGGAAGATGGACCCCTCCGTGATGGTGTTTACATTGGATCTCGAGGTTCTGGAACTTGCGGCGGCTGGAATTGTGTTTCGTCGACTCCCTTAGGGTTTTTGGAATATTTGGGAATTTATAGGCATCAGAGGCGGTGCGGAAGGGGGTCGAGGAGGGCACAACCCACCAGGGCGCACCGGGCCCCCCTGGCGTGCCCTGGTGGGTGGTGGTCTCCACAGCCCACCTCTCCGGCAGTTCTTTAGCCCACTGGGTGTCTTCTGGTCCAGAAAAAATCTCCAAAAATTTCGTCGCGATTGGACTCCGTTTGGTATGGATTTTCTGCGAAGTAAAAACAAGCAAAAACAGCAACTGGCACTTTGGCACTATGTCAATAGTTTAGTCCCAAAAAATGATAAAAAGTTGTTATAAAATGATTGTAAAACATTCAAGAATGATAATATAACATCATGGAACAAGCAAAAATTATAGATACGTTGGAGACGTATCAGCATCCCCAACTTTAATCCGACTCGTTCTCGAGTAGGTAAATGATAAAAACAGAATTTTTGATGTGGAATGCTGCCTAACATGTTCATCACATTCTTTTCTTTTGTATAGCATGGACATTTGGACTTAAAAATGATTCAAAGCAATAGTCTAGTTTTAACATAATGACTTCAATACTCAAGCATGTCAACAAGCAACCATGTCTTTCAAAATATCAACACTAAAGAAAGTTATCCCTAGCCCATCATGCTCAATCATTGATCCATTCATGAAACACACTCAAATATTAGCTATGCCCAATGTTCAAGTAAGATCATAGTGCCCCCTAGTTGGTTCTTATAAGAGAAGATGGAGACTCAAAGTAAAAATAAAAATTGCATAAAGTAAAAAAGATAGGCCCTTCGTAGAGGGAAGTAGGGATTTGTAGAGGTGCCAGAGCTCAAGTTTTAAATTGAGAGAGAAAATATTTTGGGTGGCATGCTTTTCCTATCAACGAAAACAACAAAGTAGCTCACAATACTTTCCATGCTAGATATATCATAGGCGGTTCCCAAACAGAAAATAAAGTTTATTCCTTTTTCCACCAAACTTTCACTTTCCATGGCGGGCCGTATCCACGGTTGCCTTCCATACCAACACTTTCCAAGGAATTTATTATTTGACAACATAAAGTAAATATTTTTTTTCTTTTTCATTTTGGGAATGGGCATCCCTATTACCGCCGCACTCTCGTGCAATGACAAGTGAATAAACACTCATCTTGGGAATAACACATCTAGCATGGAAAAATATTGGGCACTCCCCACCGTTTCATGAGCGGTACGGGCACACAAAAGAGAAAATTTATTTTGAAGATTTAGAGATGGCACATACAAATTTGCTTGGAACGGCATGGAAATACCGCATATAGGTAGGTATGGTGGACTCATAAGGCAAAACTTGGTTTAAGGATTTTGGATGCACAAGTAGTATTTCTACTTAGTACAAATGGAGGCTAGCAAATAGATTGGGAAGCAACCAAACCAAGAAACGAAAATTCACATAAGTGAGCATTGAACATAACTAACACCGAATAATGCACCACAAGTAGGATGTAACTTCATTGTATAACTATTGACTTTCGTGCATGCATAGGGAATCACAAACCTTAACACCAATATTCCTACTAAGCATAATTACTCAGTAACATGACTCACATATTACTATCATCATGTTTCAAAACTATTACAAGGAATCAAGTTTAATTTGTCCAATGATCTTCATGAAAGTTTTAATTATATCCTCCTTGGATATCTATCACTTTGGGACTAGTTTCATATATTGCCATTGCTTTTTGGCAAGCTCAAACAAATTAAAGTGAAGCACATGAGCATAAAGATTTCATCTCTCAAAAAGGTATAAGTGAAGCATGAAAGGATTTCTTAAAAATTTACCTACTCTCAAATTAATCTAAGTGAAGCATGAGAGTATTTCTACAAAAAATTCCAAGCACACCGTGCTCAAAAAGATATAAGTGAAGCACTAGAGCAATTCTATAGCTCAAAAAGTTTAAGTAAAGCACATAGAGCAATTCTAGCAAATGATAGCATGATTTTGGCTTTCTCAAATAGGTGTGTACAGCAAGGATACAAAGGAAAAACTAACAAACAAAGCAAGCAAAGATACAAGACGCTCCAAGCAAAACTCATTATATGTGACGAATAAAAATATAGCTCCAAGTAAAATACCGATGGTCGTTAGAAGAAAGAGGGGATGCCACTCGGGGGCATCCCCAAGCTTAGTTGCTTGTTTCTCTTTGGATACATCTTGGGGGTGCGGTAGCATCCCCAAGCTTAGGCTTTTATCACTCCTTGTTCCTTCACCCATCGTGATCTCACATAAAACTTGAAAACTTCAATCACACAAAACTCAACAAAATCTTCGTGAGATCCGTTAGTATAATAAAACAAATCACTACTTTACGTACTGTTGCAAACCCATTCATATTTTATTATTGCATTATACCTACTGTATTTTAACTTTACCATGGTTCATACCCTTCAATATAACCCATAGATTCATCAAAACAAGCACACAATGCAACGAAAACAGAATCTGTCTTAAACAGAACAATATGTAGTAATATATACTCTACCCATACTTCTGTAACTCTAAAAATTCTGACAAATTAGGACAACGTAAGGAATTTGTATATAAACACTTTGTTAAAATTTCAGCTCAATATCATGTTCCGGTAAAAAATGAAAATTCATATACTGGACGCAAAGTTTCTGTTTCAGATTCAGCATCGCTTCTACTCATCCTATGAATCATCCTAAAGGCTTTACTTGGCACAAACACAAAATAAACCATAAAAACACAATCATAACAGAGGCATAATTGTGTCAACACTCAAAAATAGAAAGGAAAAAGCAAAAATTTATTTGTTCATTGGGTTGCCTCCCAACAAGCGCTATCGTTTTACGCCCCTAGCTAGGCATAACGCATAGATTCAAGTATTGTCATCCTTGGTTTTGGATCCATAGGATTCCCTCATGATTGATTAATATGGTGGCATAATTATTGTTCTAGGGAATTGTTTCATACCCTTTCTCAAGGTAAATTGAAAACGAATATTGCCTTCTTTCATATCAATCACGGCGCCTATAGTGCGTAAAAACGGTCTACCAAGTATAATGGGACAAGACGAATTGCAATCAATATCAAGCACAATAAAATCAATAGGCACATAGTTCCTATTTGCAAGAATAAGAACATAATTAATTTTTCCCAAAGGTTTTTTAATAGTAGAATCCGCCAAGTGCAAATTAAGAGAACATTCTTCAATATTGGTAAGACCAAGCACATCACATAGAGATTTCGGAATCGTGGAAACACTAGCACCCAAATCACACAAAGCAAAGCATTCATAATTTTTAACCTTGACCTTAATGGTAGGTTCCCACTCATCATGTAATTTTCTAGGAATAGAAATATCCAACTCCAACTTTTCTTCAAAAGATTTCATCATGGCATCAACGATATGTTTAGTAAAAGCTTTATTTTGCTCATAAGCATGGGGTGAATTAAAAATGGATTGCAACAAAGAAATACACTCAATCAAAGAGAAATTATCATAGTTAAAGTCTTTCCAATCCAAGATAGTGGGCACATCACTAGTTAAAGTTTTGACCTCTTCAAACCCACTTTTATCAAAAATTTCATCAAGATTTCACCCTCCAAATTATTGGGACGCCTTCTAGCTAGAGTTGACTCTAATTCAGTCCCTTCATTATCAATTTTAATATTACTAAACAAGGAACCAATAGAAGAAACACCAATCACTTTAAGATCTTCATCTTTCTTATGAAGGTAATCACTAGAAAACGATTTTTCTAAGATTTCTCTTTTAGCTCTAAGCATAGCGGTTCTTTTCTTACTTTCATCCATAGAGACATATAAAGCTTTAATATATTCATCAATCTTAGGCACAAAAGCTTTCAACTTGAGATTTTCAACATCATGAGAAATTCTATCAATGCTTCTAGACATATCATCAATCTTATTCAACTTTTCCTCTATCGTAGTATTGAAAGCCTTTTGCGCATTGATAAACTATTTAATATTACTCTCAAGATCAGAGGTGTTCCTATTATTATTGTAAGAAGAATTACCATAATTATTAGAGGAATTTCCAGGAAAAGACCTAGGATTAAAATTGCCTCTATAAGCATTGTTATTGAAATTGTTTCGAGAGACAAAATTCACATCTACGGAATTGCTATTTTGCTCAATCAAGGTAGACAAAGGCACATCATTAAGATCAATAGAGCATTTTTACTAGCAACCAATTTCATCAAAGCATCAACTTTATCACTCAAAGTACTAATTTCCTCTACCGAATTAACCTTTTTACTAGTAGGTGCTCTTTCGGTATGCCATTGAGAATAATTAGCCATGATATTATCTAGCAATTTAGTAGCTTCACCCAAAGTAATCTCCATAAAAGTACCATCCGCGGCGGAATCTAAAAGATTTCTAGAGACAAAATTCAATCCCGCATAATTTTTTTGTATGATCATCCAAAGATTTAAACCATGAGTAGGACAATTTCTTAGCATCAACTTCATTCTTTCCCAAGATTGTGCAACATGTTCATGCTCAAGTTGCTTAAAATTCATGATTTGCGTCCTAAGGGAAATAATTTTCACGGGCGGAAAATACTTAGTGATAAAAGCATCCTTGCACTTATTCCAAGAATCGATACTATTGCGAGGCAAAGAGGAAAACCAAATTTTTGCACGATCCCGTAAGGAGAAAGGAAATAGTTTCAACTTGACAATATCATTGTCCACATCTTTTTTCTTTTGCATATCACACAATTCTATGAACGTATTTAGATGGGACGCGACATCCTCATTAGGAGTACCGGCAAATTGATCTTTCATGACAAGATTCAACAAAGCGGCATTAATATCACAAGACTCCCCACTAGTGGCGGGAGGAGCAATCGGAGTACTAATAAAATCATTGTTATTAGTATTGAAAAAATCACACAACTTGGTGTTTTCTTGAGTCATCGTGACTACGCAAACAAGATTGCAAACAAGGAAGAGATCCGGCGAGAAAAAGGGCAAATGAAAAAGAGGGCGAATAAAACGGCAAATTGGTGAAGTGGGGGAGAGGAAAACGAGAGGCAAATGTCAAATAATGTAATTGCCAGGAGATGAGATTTCTGATTAGGAACCTGGTAGATGTTGGTGGAGTCCCCTCGGCGCCTACGATAGGCACGTAGAAGAGACCGCTTCCTCCCCGGCAATGGCGCCAAAAAATCCTTTGACGTGGCTTGAGACTGCGTCGGTATTTCCCCAAAGAGGAAGGGATGATGCAGCACAGCGACGGTAAGTATTTCCCTCAGTTATGAAACCAAGGTTATCGAACCAGTAGGAGGATCACCGCCACCCAATAAGCAGCACCTGCACACAAACAACAAATACTTGCAACCCGATGCTACTTCTTGAGCATGCGTTGGTTTTCCCTTGAAGAAGAAAGGGTGACGCAACAAAGTAGATAAGTATTTCCCTCAGTTGTTGAGAACCAAGGTATCAATCCAGTAGGAGATAAAAGCAAGTCCCCAATAGATGTACCTACACAAATAATCAAACACTTGCACCCAACGCTATAAAGGGGTTGTCAATCCCTTCACGGTTACTTGCAAGGATGAGATCTGATAGAGATAGATAGATAGGATTGCTAAAACAAAAAGTAAAACAAAAGTAAAAAAGATTGCAGCAAGATATTTTTGGTATTTTTGGTTTATAGATCTGAAAATATAATGTGGAAAATAGACCCGGGGGCCATAGGTTTCACTAGAGGCTTCTCTCATGAAGGAAAATAATACGGTGGGTGAACAAATTACTGTCGAGCAATTGATAGAAAAGCGAATAATTATGAAGATATCCAAGGCAATGATTATGCATATAGACATCACGTTCGTGTCAAGTAGACCGAAACGATTCTGCATCTACTACTATTACTCCACACATCGACCGACTCCTGCCTGCATCTAGAGTATTAAGTTCATGAAGAACAGAGTAACGCATTAGGTAAGATGACATGATGTAGAGGGATAAACTCAAGCAATATGATGAAAACCCCATCTTTTTATCCTCGATGGCAACAATACAATACGTGCCTCGCTACCCCTACTTTGTCACTGGGTGAGGACACCGCAAGATTGAACCCAAAACTAAGCACTTCTCCCATTGCAAGAATTACCAATCTAGTTGGCCAAACCAAACCAATAACTCGAAGAGACTTGCAAAGATATGAAATCATGCATATAAGAATTCATAGAAGATTCAAATAATATTCATAGATAATCTGAACATAAACCCACAATTCATCGGATCTCGACAAACACACCGCAAAAGAGTATTACATCGGATAGATCTCCATGAAGATCATGAAGAACATGGTATTGAAGAACAAAGAGAGAGAAGAAGCCATCTAGCTACTAGCTATGGACCCGAAGGTCTGTGGTAAACTACTCACGCATCATCGGAGGGGCAATGGAGTTGATGTAGATGCCCTCCGTGATCGAATCCCCCTCCGGCAGATTACCGGAAAAGGCTCCAAGATTGGATCTCATGGGAACAGAGGCTTCCGGTGGCGGAAATGTATTTTCGTGGCTCTTTTTGGTATCCAGGGAATATTTGGGAATTTATAGGCCGAAGAATAGGGTTAGGAGGGCTGCCGTGGGGCCACAAGCCAGGGGGGCGTGCCCCCCCCCCTAGGGCGCGCCCTGGTGGCTTGTGAGGCCACGGCAGGTCTCCTGCCTTCATCTCCAAGTCTGCTGGGTTTCTTCTGGTCCAAGAAAAATCATTCCGAAGATTTTATTCCGTTTGGACTCCGTTTAATATTCCTTATCTGCAATACTCAAAAACAAGGGAAAAACAGAAACTGGCACTAGGCTCTAGATTAATAGGTTAGTCCCAAAAATAATATAAAATAGCATATTAATGCATATAAAACATCCAAAACAGATAATATAATAGCATGGAACAATCAAAAATTATAGATACGTTGGAGACATATCAAGCATCCCCAAGCTTAATTACTGCTCGTCCTCGAGTAGGTAAATGATAAAAACAGAATTTTTGATGTGGAATGCTACCTAACATATTTATCCATGTAATATTCTTTATTGTGGCATGAATATTCAGATCCATAAGATTCAAAACAATAGTCTAATATTGACATAAAAACATTAATACTTCAAGCATACCAACAAGGCAATTGCGTCCTTTCGAAATAACATGGCCTTAGAAAGTTATCCCTACAAAATCATATGGTCTGGATATGCTCCATCTTCCCCACACAAAGTATCTAAATCATGCACAACCCCCATGACAAGTCAAGCAATTGTTTCACACCTTTTATGTTCTCAAACCTTTTCAACTCTCACACAATACATGAGCGTGAGCCATGGATATAGCACTATAGGTGGAATAGAATATGGTGGAGGTTGTGAGGAAAAAGGAGAAGATAGTCTCACATTAACTAGGCGTATCAACGGGCTATGGAGATGCCCATCAATAGATATCAATGTGAGTGAGTAGGGATTGCCATGCAACGGATGCACTAGAGCTATAAGTGTATGAAAGCTCAAAAAGAAAACTACGTGGTTGTGCATATGAAAAATTCCACTAGTTATATGAAAGTGACAAAATAGGAGACTCTCTATCATGAAGATCATGGTGCTACTTTGAAGCACAAGTGTGGCAAAAGATAGTAGCATTGTCCCTTCTCTCTTTCTCTCATTTTTTTTCTTCTTTTTTTTTTATTTTGGTGGGCATCTTTGGCCTCTTTTTTTTTATTTGGGCTTCGTTGGCCTCTTTTATTTTTTTGTAAAGTCCGGAGACTCATCCCAACTTGTGAGGGATTCACAGCTTCCATCATCCTTTTCTCTCACGGGACAAATGCTCTAATAATGGGAATCATCACACTTTTATTTATTTACAACTCGATACCTAGAACAAAATATGACTCTATATGCAATATGAAAGTGATGGTGCATGTCATGAAAAACGGAACGGTGGAAGTTGCATGGCAATATATCTCGGAATGGCTATGGAAATGCCATAATAGGTAGGTATGGTGGCTGTTTTGAGGAAAGTATATGGTGGCTGTTTTGAGGAAGGTGGTTTTAATGCACCGGCGAAAGTTGCGCGGTACTAGAGAGGCTAGCAAAGGTGGAAGGGTGAGAGTGCGTATAATCCATGGACTCAACATTAGTCATAAAGAACTCACATACTTATTGCAAAAGTCTATTAGTTATCGAAAAAAAGCATTAGACGCATGCTCCTAGGGGAGAGGTTGGTAGGAGTTAACCATCGCGCGCTCCCGACCCTCACACAAAGGTTGACAATCATTAAACAAATCATGCTCCGACTTCGTTACATAACGGTTCACCATACGTGCATGCTACGGGAATCACAAACTTTAACACAAGTATTTCATCCAATTCACAATTACTCACTAGCATGACTCTCATATTACCATCTTCATATCTCAAAACTATATGCAAGGAATCAAACTTCTCATAGTATTCAATGCACTTAATATGAAAGTTTTTATTATATCCCTCTTGGATGCCCATTATATTAGGACCAAATTCATAACCTAAACCAATTACCATGATGTTTAAAGACTCTCAAAATAATATAAGTGAGGTACGAGAGTTCAATAACTTCTATAAAATAAAACACCACCGTGCTCTAAAAAGATATAAGTGAAGCACTAGAGCAACATTGCCTAGCTCAAAAGATATAAGTGAAGCACATAGAGTATTCTAATAAATTCACGATTCAGCGTGTCCCTCTCAAAAGATGTGTGCAGCAAGGATGATTGTGGCAAACTAAAAAGCAAAGACTCATATCATACAAGACGCTCCAATCAAAACACATATCATGTGGTGAATAAAAATATAGCCTCAAGTAAATTTACCGATGGATTGAAGACGAAAGAGGGGATGCCTTCCGGGGCATCCCCAAGCTTAAGCTTTTTGGTATCCTTTAATATGGATTGGGGTGCCTTGGGCATCCCCAAGCTTAGTCTCTTGCCACTCCTTATTCCATAGTCCATCAAATCTTTACCCAAAACTTGAAAACTTCACAACACAAAACTCAACAGAAAACTCATGAGATCCGTTAGTATAAGAAAAATAAATCACCACTTTAGGTACTATTGTGAACTCATTATTTATTTATTTTGGTGTAATATCTACTGTATTCCAACTTCTCCATGGTTCATACCCCCTGATACAACCCATAGATACATCAAAATAAGCAAACAACACAAAGAAAACAGAATCTGTCAAAAACAGAACAGTCTGTAGAAATCTATAAACTTAGAAAACTTCTGTAACGCCAAAAATTATGAAAAATTAAGACAATCAGGGAAATTTGTATATCAATCTTGTGTAAAAAATTCAGATCAAAATCACGTTCCAGTGAATTTATAAAATTCCTGGACTGAGAGCAAAAGTTTCTGTTTTTTAGCAAAATCAAATCACAAACACCGTAGACCATCCCAAAGGTCTTACTTGGCTCAAACACTAATTTAAACAAGAAAACACAATTACTACAGAGGTAATAATGTGCAAAACACTCAAAAACAAAAGCAAAAACAAAAGCATAAAAATAAAATTGGGTTGCCTCCAACAAGCGCTATTGTTTAACGCCCCTAGCTAGGCATAACACAATAGATCTAGGTATTGTCATCTTTGGTATGCAACTCCTCAATTGCACACTTATAAACCCTAGGAGATTCTTTGGTTTTATCAATAATCATACTCCTAGGAAAGAAGTCAAGAAATTCACTTGTAGCAATTGGTTCCTGAACAATATTAATAAAGTTAGGGTGAACACTTATCATCTTAAGATCTTCCCCTCTACTAGAGGATTCACCCTTATTCTTGGGAACATAAACAAACTTGGCAGTCTTAGGAGGAGGAGATTTTGGGGTGGCTTGGACAGAAGCAAAAGCAGAACCCAAGTTGGTAATAATGTCCTCTAGCTTTCCAATTCTAGAGGAATCTTGATCCAATTTTTCATTAACTATGGGTTCTTTTTCCCTTAGGTTTTTTAGAGTAACTCCTACCTTAGATCCATATTGAGTGATATGATTATGGATCTTTTTATCCAAGTTTTCAATGAGCTCTATAGTAGCAACTTTATTTTCAATGATATCAAGCCTTCGCATCACATGTTCCAAAGTTAAGATTGTTTCATTAACCATGAGCGGGGGTGAACCTACCAAATTTGTCAAAGCATTATAAGAATCGAAGGTATTGCTTCCCAAGAAATTCCCTCCCGTAATGGTATCCAAAACATATCTATTCCAAGGAGAAACACCCACATAAAAATTGCGAAGGAGAACGGTAGTAGATTGCTTACGAGTAGATCTATTTTGAGCATTGCAAATTCTATACCAAGCATCTTTTAAATTTTCTCCCTCCCTTTGCTTAAAATTAAGAACTTCATTCTCGGGAGTATTAGCGATAGTAGCAAGGCTAGCCATGAGTTTAAGCGATCTAACACACAAGCGAAAGAAAAGCAAACGAAAAGACGAACGGAAGAAGGGCGAATAAAAAGGCAAATCTTTTTGGTATTTTCTGAAAATCGTTTTAGAAGTGGGGGAGAGGAAAATGAGAGGCAAATGGCAACTAATGTAAATGCAAGGGATGAGTTTGTGATGGGTACTTGGTAGGCTTGACGTAGATCTCCCCGGCAACGGCGCCAGAAATCCTTCTTGCTACTTCTTGAGCATGCGTTGGTTTTCCCTTGAAGAGGAAAGTGTGATGCAGCAAATTAGATAAGTATTTCCCTCAGTTGTTGAGAACCAAGGTATCAATCCAGTAGGAGATACAAGCAAGTCCCCAATAGATGTACCTACACAAATAATCAAACACTTGCACCCAACGCTATAAAGGGGTTGTCAATCCCTTCACGGTTACTTGCAAGGATGAGATCTGATAGAGATAGATAGATAGGATTGCTAAAACGAAAAGTAAAACAAAAGTAAAAAGATTGCAGCAAAATATTTTTGGTATTTTTGGTTTATAGATCTGAAAATATAATGTGGAAAATAGACCCGGGGGCCATAGGTTTCACTAGAGGCTTCTCTCATGAAGGAAAATAATACGGTGGGTGAACAAATTACTGTCGAGCAATTGATAGAAAAGCGAATAATTATGAAGATATCCAAGGCAATGATTATGCATATAGGCATCACGTCCGTGTCAAGTAGACCAAAACGATTCTTCATCTACTACTATTACTCCACACATCAACCGACTCCTGCCTGCATCTAGAGTATTAAGTTCATGAAGAACAGAGTAACGCATTAGGTAAGATGACATGATGTAGAGGGATAAACTCAAGCAATATGATGAAAACCCCATCTTTTTATCCTCGATGGCAACAATACAATACATGCCTCGCTACCCCTACTTTGTCACTGGGTGAGGACACCGCAAGATTGAACCCAAAACTAAGCACTTCTCCCATTGCAAGAATTACCAATCTAGTTGGCCAAACCAAACCAATAACTCGAAGAGACTTGCAAAGATATGAAATCATGCATATAAGAATTCAGAGAAGATTCAAATAATATTCATAGATAATCTGAACATAAACCCACAATTCATCGGATCTCGACAAACACACCGCAAAAGAGTATTACATCGGATAGATCTCCATGAAGATCATGAAGAACATGGTATTGAAGAACAAAGAGAGAGAAGAAGCCATCTAGCTACTAGCTATGGACCCGAAGGTCTGTGGTAAACTACTCACGCATCATCGGAGGGGCAATGGAGTTGATGTAGATGCCCTCCGTGATCGAATCCCGCTCCGGCAGATTACCGGAAAAGGCTCCAAGATTGGATCTCACGGGAACAGAGGCTTCCGGCAGCGGAAAAGTATTTTCGTGGCTCTTTTTGGTATCCAGGGAATATTTGGGAATTTATAGGCCGAAGAATAGGGTTAGGAGGGCTGCCGTGGCGCCACAAGCCAGGGGGCGCCCCCCCCTAGGGCGCGCCCTGGTGGCTTGTGATGCCACGGCAGGTCTCCTGCCTTCATCTCCAAGTCTGCTGGGTTTCTTCTGGTCCAAGAAAAATCATTCCGAAGATTTTATTCCGTTTGGACTCCGTTTAATATTCCTTATCTGCAATACTCAAAAACAAGGAAAAAACAGAAACTGGCACTAGGCTCTAGATTAATAGGTTAGTCCCAAAAATAATATAAAATAGCATATTAATGCATATAAAACATCCAAAACAGATAATATAATAGCATGGAACAATGAAAAATTATAGATACGTTAGAGACGTATCACCCGACGCGAAAGAGAGGTTGTCAATCTCTCTACGATAATGAGATAGATTACGTAGTGATAGATAGGAAAGATAGATCTCTCAAGAACACAAATAAAAAGAGTAAATATGCAACATTATATTTTTTGGTTTTTGGTTTTGTAGATCTGAAAATAAAGAGTGCAAAAACGTAGATCGGAAAGCAATATGATGGAAAAGTAGACCCGAGGGCCGTAGGGTTCACTAGTGGCTTCTCTCATGAGTATAGCGCACGGTGGGTGAACAAATTACTGTTGGGAAATTGATAGAAAATCGAATAGTCATGACGATATCCAAGGCGATGATCATTATATAGGCATCACGTCCAAGATAGATAGACCGACTCCTGCCTGCATCTACCTCTATTACTCCACACATCGACCGCTATCCAGCATGCATCTAGTGTATTAAGTTCATGGAAAAACGAAGTAATGCAATAAGAACGATGACATGATGTAGACAAGATCTATTCATGTAGGAATAGACCCCATCTTGTTATCCTTAATAGCAACGATACATGCGTGTCTTGCTGCCCCTTCTGTCACTGGGAAAGAACACCGCAAGATCGAACCCATCACAAAGCACCTCTTCCCATGGCAAGAAAAATCGATCTAGTTGGCCTAACTAAACCAAAGATTCGAAGAAGAAATACGAGGCTATAAGTAATCATGCATATAAGAGATCAAAGAAGACTCAAATAATATTCATGGATAGAAACTGATCATGAACTCAAAATTCATCGGATCCCAACAAACACACCGCAAAAGTTTACATCAAATAGATCTCCAAGAGACCATTGTATTGAGAATCATAAGAGAGAGAGAGAGAGGAAGCCATCTAGCTACTGCCTATGGACCCGTAGGTCTATGGTGGACTACTCACGCATCATCGAAGAGGCATCTATGAGGAAGATGAACCCCTCTGTGATGGTGTTTAGATTGGATCTCGAGGTTCTGGAATTTGTGGCGGCTGGAATTGTGTTTCGTCGAATCCCCTAGGGTTTTTGGAATATTTGGGAATTTATAGGCATCAGAGGCGATGCGGAAGGGGGCCGAGGAGGGCACAACCCATCAGGACGCGCCGGGGCCCCCCTGGCGTGCCCTGGTGGGTTGTGGTCTCCACGGCCCACCTCTCCAGCAGTTCTTTGGCCCACTGGGTGTCTTCTGGTCCAGAAAAAATCTCCAAAAAGTTTCGTCGCGATTGGACTCCGTTTGGTATTGATTTTCTGCGAAGTAAAAAACAAGCAAAAACAGCAACTGGCACTTTGGCACTATGTCAATAGGTTAGTCCCAAAAAATGATAAAAAGTTGTTATAAAATGATTGTAAAACATCCAAGAATGATAATATAACAGCATGGAACAAGCTAAAATTATAGATATGTTGGAGATGTATCAGCATGCAGACGTAGTTGCAGGGGTAGACCCCACTACGGCCGACGCGCGACGGCCAGAAGAGGTCCTAGGATGCCGCCCTGTTGAGGCCCGGGATGTTGACGCAGACGCGCAGCCTGCCGCCCACGTCGGGGGCGGCAGCTGTACTGGGTGGTGCGGGGCGACGCCCGCTGTGCATGGCCAGTGCCTCCTGAAGCTCCTCGATCGCGTTGGTGACGAACTCGCGTGAATCTGGCGCCTCGCGTCGTGCTCCTTGCTTGTGAGGGCGTGCGTCGAAACGCGCCTCCAAGTGGTGCCCGAGCACCTCCCTCGTTGCACCGGTCAGGTCGGAAGCTCTCCAAGTGGAAGCCCCCAAGCCCACCCTGAGGGAAGCGCTGGGCGCGCCTTCCTATGCGGGAGGGAGAGGCGCCCCCGCAATGGACACGGGGCCTGAGGTGCCGTTCTCGGGAGTCTCCGACCCCTGACGGCTCTTGGGGAGAAGCTGCTTCTTCTTCTTGGGTGTGTCCTCAGGAGGCAGGATGCTGCCCTCGTCATCAGAGTTTTCAGCCGCCGCAGCCTGGTAAGCACGCTCGAGGGAGCAAACTGCATCCTTTTCATCGCAGGCTACCGTGATGACACCGCCGCTCCCCGGCATCTTGAGGACGTTGTAGCCATGATGGGTTGCCGCCATGAACTTGGCGAGTGCAGGGTACCCGAGGATGGCGTTGTACGGGAGGTGGATGTGGGCGACGTCGAAGTCGATGAGCTCAGTGTGGTAGTTATCGCGCTTGCCGAAGGTGACTGGGAGGCACACCTGCCCCAGGGGAGTGGTGGAGCCATCGGTCACTCCTGAGAAGGGCTTGGTTGGCATGAGCTGATCATAGGGCACGTGAAGCGTCTCGAACGTCTCGACAAAGAGGACGTTGAGCCCTGCCCCACCGTCAATGAGGGTCTTGGTGACGAGGACGTTGCTGATGGTGGGCGTGCAGAGCATGGGGAGCGCGCCTGCGGTGGCCGAGCACTTGAGGTGATCCTTGGAGTCGAAAGTGATGGCGTATTTCGACCACCTGAGGGGACGCACGGCCTCGAGCTTCGGGAGGGCTGCATTCACCTCACGAGAGAACTGCTTGAAAATGCGGTTCGAGGCAGGGGCCTGAGCACCGCCCAGGATACAGGCGATCGCACGGGGCTCCTGGAAGCCCCCAACGCCATCGTCTTGCCGGTCACTGTCGTTCCTCCTTGGTGACGGCGGCAGCGGAGGGAGGCCAGCATTGCCCTGAGGGCGTGCCTCGCGAGGCTGATCGCGTCGGGGTCCGTCGCGAGGCTCGTCGCGCCAGCGGTCCTCGCGAGGCTGATCGCGCCAGTCCTGATGTGGGTCACGGTTGTCCCAGCGGCCTCCGCCGCGGCCCCCTCCACGGTCATAGCCACGGTCGCTGCGCTCGAGGCGGCGGCCGAAGCGCTCGTCGCGGAGCGTCCTGAGCTCCTGGCAGTCTTCAGTGTTGTGGCTGCGGGTGTAGTGGAAGATGCAGAACGGGCGGGCGCCCTTGGGGGGCTCATCTTGGTCACGACCGTGCTTCATCTCGGGCTCTACCGCCAGCACGGCGGGCACCTTGCGCTTTGCCTCCTTAGCTTTGACCTTCTTGTCTTCAGGGTCTGCCTCCGGGAGCTCGAGGAGGGAGAGACGACCCTCTTCGGCCCTTGCGCACTTGTTCGCCAGGTTGAACATCTCCAGGGCCGTGCATAGTTCGTCATGGATGACGAGCTCCTCTTTCATCTTGACGTCCCTGACGCCGTCGGTAAACGCCGAGATGATGGCCTCGTCTGACGCCTTCAGGATCTTGAGGCACACGTTCGTGAAGCGTTGTATGTACTTGTGCAGGGTCTCGTCCAGCTGCTGCTTCACGCGCCGCAGGTCGTTCACTCCCAGGGCATGGTCGCGCGTGCCCTGGAAGTTGGCGATGAAGCGCTCGCGGAGCTCATCCCAGGAAGAGATCGATCCCTCCGGGAGGTTAAAGAGCCAGGAGAGAGCACCACCCTTCAGGGCCATGGGGAACCAATTCGCCATGACTTTGTCGTTGCCGCTTGCCGCCTCGATGCTCAGCGCGTAGAGCTGAAGGAACTCCGCGGGGTCGGGGGTGCCATCGTAGCGTGGAAGCAGGTCCGGCTTGAACTTGTCGGGCCAGTTGACACGGCGTAGCTCTAGGGAGAAGGCGCAGCAGGCTGCTCCGCTCATAGGCGCGGCGTGTACGTGGGGAGCTGGGTCTTGACGTCCATGCGCCGTGGCCTCCGGCGGCGCACGGTCCTGATGACGGCGCGGCGGTGCGGGGAGCACCCGCGCGTCACCTCGCGGCCTTGGCACCACCTGGCAACTTCCTTCATCCCTTGCCTGCACCGGCGCCCCGTGCGGCTGGTCGCGTGGACACGCTTCGCGCCTGGGCTCGGGGTCGACGCCGTGTAGAGAAGGAAGGGGAGGTGCGCCGTGAGCCACATCGCCCGCCTGGGAGAGCGGAGGACGGAGCGAGTGGGTGGGCGCCGGGACCTCGCCGGTGACGCTAACAAGCTCGGCGATGCGACCAAGCCAGTCGTCGTAGCGGTCATGGGTGGGGCGGTAACGTAGCAGCTCGCGCGCCATGAACAGCGCAGCCTGCTGATACGTCCATTTTGCATCATGCTTTTATATCGATACTTATTGCATTATGGGCTGTTAATTCACATTATGGTGCAATACTTATGCCTTTTCTCTCTTATTTTACAAGGTTTACATGAAGAGGGAGAATGCCGGCAGCTGGAATTCTGGACTGGAAAAGAAGCAAATCTGAGATACCTATTCTTCACAACTCCAAAAGTCCAGAAAATTTACGGAGAATTATTTTGGAATATATAAAAAATACTGGGCGAAGAAAATACCAGAGGGGACCCACCAGGCAGCCACAAGCCTGGAGGGCGCGCCCTACCCCACAGGGCGCGCCCTAGTGGCTTGTGGGCCCCCTGGCAGGTCTCCGGTGCCCATCTTCTGCTATATGGAGGGTTTTGACCTGGAAAAAATCAAAAGGGAGCTTTCGGGACGAAGCACCGCCGTCTCGAGGCGGAACTTGGACAGAACCAATCTAGGGCTCCGGCGGAGCTGTTCTGCCGGGGAAACTTCCCTCCCGGAGGGGGAAATCGAAGCCATCGTCATCACCAACGATCCTCTCATCGAGAGGGGGTAAATCTCCATCAACATCTTCACCAGCACCATCTCCTCTCCAAACCCTAGTTCATCTCTTGTATCCGATCTTTGTCTCAAAACCTAAGATTGGTACCTGTGGGTTGCTAGTAGTGTTGATTACTCCTTGTAGTTGATGCTAGTTGGTTTACTTCGTGGAAGATCATATGTTCAGATCCTTAATGATAATTAATACTCCTCTGATTATGAACATTAATATGCTTCGTGAGTAGTTACGTTTGTTCCTGAGGACATGGGATAAGTCTTGTTATAAGTAATCATGTGAATTTGGTATTCGTTCGATATTTTGATGAGATGTATGTTGTCTCTCCTCTAGTGGTGTTATGTGAACGTCGACTACATGACACTTAACCATTGTTTGGGCCTAGAGGAAGGCATTGGGAAGTAATAAGTAGATGATGGGTTGCTAGAGTGACAGAAGCTTAAACCCTAGTTTATGCGTTGCTCCGTAAGGGGCTGATTTGGATCCACATGTTTCATGCTATGGTTAGATTTATCTTAATTCTTCTTTCATAGTTGTGGATGCTTGCGAGAGGGGTTAATCATAAGTGGGAGGCTTTTCCAAGTAAGGGCAGCACCCAAGCACTGGTCCACCCACATATCAAATTATCAAAGTAACAAACGCGAATCATATGAGCATGA
Organism: Elymus sibiricus; assembly: GCA_039707655.1. Lineage (NCBI taxonomy): Eukaryota > Viridiplantae > Streptophyta > Magnoliopsida > Poales > Poaceae > Elymus > Elymus sibiricus. Next base: position 434,486,554 of record CM077675.1, read on the forward strand.
TGAAAACTAGCTTGACAGAATTTCCCATGTGTCCTCGGGAGCGCTTTGCTTTATATAAGAGTTTGTCCAGGCTTCTCCTTTGCTATAAAAAGGATTGGGCCACCTTGCTGCACATTTGTTACATTTTTTACTTGTTACCCGTTACGAATTATTCTATCACAAAACTATCTGTTACCGATAATTTCAGTGCTTGCAGAGAATACCTTACTGAAAACCGCTTGTCATTTCCTTCTGCTCCTCGTTGGGTTCGACACTCTTACTTATCGAAAGGACTACGATAGATCCCCTATACTTGTGGGTCATCCAGACTCTTTTCTGGCGCCGTTGCCGGGGAGTGAAGCGCCTTTGGTGAGTGGAACTTGGTAAGGAAAATTTTATATAGTGTGCTGAAATTTACTGTCACTTGTTACTATGGAAAATAATCCTTTGAGGGGCTTGTTCGGGGTATCTTCACCTCGACTGGAAGCACAAAGAGTTGCTCCTCAACCTGCTGCACCTACTGAAAATATTTATTATGAAATTCCTTCGGGTATGATAGAGAAACTGCTAGCTAATCCTTATGCAGGAGATGGAACACTACATCCTGATTTGCATCTAATCTATGTGGATGAAGTTTGTGGATTATTTAAGCTTGCAGGTTTGCCCGAGGAAGATGTCAAGAAGAAAGTCTTTCCTTTATCTTTGAAGGAGAAGGCATTGACATGGTACAGGCTATGCGATGATATTGGATCATGGAACTACAGCCGATTGAAATTGGAATTTCATCAGAAGTTTTATCCTATGCATCTGGTTCATCGTGATCGGAATTACATTTATAATTTTTGGCCTCGTGAAGGAGAAAGTATCGCTCAAGCTTGGGGGAGGCTTAAGTCAATGTTATATTCATGCTCCAATCATGAGCTCTCAAGAGAAATTATTATTCAGAATTTTTATGCTCGGCTTTCTCATAATGATCGATCCATGCTCGATACCTCTTGTGCTGGTTCCTTTATGAAGAGGGATATTGAATTCAAATGGGATTTATTGGAAAGAATTAAACGCAACTCTGAAGATTGGGAACTCGACGAAGGTAAGGAGTCAGGTATAAACCTTAAGTTTGATTGTGTTAAATCCTTTATAGACACCGATGCTTTTCGTGATTTTAGCACTAAATATGGACTTGACTCTGAGATAGTAGCTTCTTTCTGTGAATCTTTTGCTGCTCATGTTGATCTCCCTAAGGAGAAGTGGTTTAAATATCATCCTCCCATTGAAGTGAAAGTAGTTGAACCTATTAAAGTTGAAGAAGAGACCATAACTTATAATGTTGATCCTATTGTTCCTACCGCTTATATTGAGAGACCACCTTTCCCTGTTAGAATAAAGGAACATGCTAAAGCTTCAACTGTGGTTCGTAAGAGCTGTACTAGAACACCTACACCCCCTGAACAAATTAAAGTTGAACCTAGTATTGCTATGGTTAAAGATCTCTTGGCTGATAATATTGATGGGCATGTTATTCATTTATGTGATGAAGCTGCTAGAATTGCTAGACCGGATACTAAAGGTAAACATAGACCTATTGTTGGCGTGCCTGTTGTTTCTGTTAAAATAGGAGATCATTGTTATCATGGCTTGTGTGATGTGGGTGCTAGCGTGAGTGCAATTCCCTTTTCCTTATACAAAGAAATTGTGAAGGATATTGCACCAGTTGAACTAGAGGAAATTGTTGTTACCATTAAGCTTGCTAATAGAGACACCATTGCACCAATTGGGATTGTTAGAGATGTTGAAGTCTTGTGTGGGAAAATAAAATATCCTACTGATTTTCTTGTTCTTGGTTCCCCACAAGATGATTTTTGTCCCATTATATTTGGTAGACCTTTCTTGAATACTGTTAATGCTAGGATTGATTGTGAGAAGGAATCTGTTACTGTAAGTTTTGGGGATGTGTCTCATGAGTTCAATTTCTCTAAATTTCGTAGACAACCCCATGACAAAGAATTGCCTAGTAAAGATGAAATTATTGGTCTTGCTTCTATTGTTGTACCTCCTACTGATCCTTTAGAACAATATTTGCTAGACCATGAAAATGATATGCATATGAATGAAAGGAATGAAATAGATAAGATTTTCTTTGATCAGCAACCTATTTTGAAACACAACCTGCCTGTTGAAATACTTGGGGATCCCCCTCCACCCAAGGGTGATCCCGTGTTTGAGCTTAAACAATTACCTGATACTTTGAAATATGCTTATCTTGATGAAAAGGAGATATATCCTGTTATTATTAGTGCTAACCTTTCAGAGCATGAAGAAAAGAGATTATTGAAAACTCTGAGGAAGCACCGTGCTGCTATTGGATATACTCTTGATGATCTTAAGGGCATTAGTCCCACTCTATGTCAGCACAAAATTAATATGGAGCCTGATGCTAAACCAGTTGTTGACCATCAACGACGGTTGAATCCTAAAATGAAAGAAGTGGTAAGAAATGAAATACTAAAGAGGATCAAGAAATCCAAACACACACATTTTTGCTTTCTAGATGGTTATTCTGGTTTCTCTCAAATACCTGTGTCAAAAGAGGATCAAGAAAAGACCACTTTTACTTGCCCTTTCGGTACCTTTGCTTATAGACGTATGCCTTTTGGTTTATGCAATGCACCTGCTACCTTTCAAAGATGTATGATGCCTATATTCTCTGACTTTTGTGAAAAGATTGTTGAGGTTTTCATGGATGATTTTTCCATTTACGGGACTTCTTTTGATGATTGCTTGAGCAACCTTGATCGAGTTTTGCAGAGATGTGAAGAAACTAATCTTGTCTTGAACTGGGAAAAGTGCCACTTTATGGTTAATGAAGGTATTGTCTTGGGACACAAGATCTCCGAAAGAGGTATTGAAGTTGATAAAGCTAAAGTTGATGCTATTGAAAAAATGTCGTGTCCTACGGACATAAGAGGTATAAGAAGTTTCCTTGGTCATGCTGGTTTCTATAGGAGGTTTATTAAAGACTTCTCTAAGATTTGTAGGCCTCTCACTAATCTTTTGCAAAAAGATGTTCCATTCGTGTTTGATGATGATTGTGTAGAAGCATTTGAAATTCTTAAGAATGCCTTGATTTCCGCACCTGTTGTTCAACCACCTGATTGGAACCTACCCTTTGAAATTATGTGTGATGCTAGTGATTATGCTGTTGGTGCTGTTCTAGGACAAAGAGTTGATAAGAAACTAAATGTTATTCATTATGCTAGTAAAACTCTAGACAGTGCTCAAAGAAATTATGCTACTACTGAAAAGGGATTTTTAGCGGTTGTGTTTGCTTGTGATAAGTTCAGACCTTATATTGTTGATTCCAAAGTAACTATTCACACCGATCATGCTGCTATTAAGATGGAAAAGAAAGATGCTAAACCTAGACTTATTAGATGGGTTCTTCTGCTACAAGAATTTGATTTGCATATTATTGATAGAAAGGGTGCTGACAACCCTGTAGCAGACAACTTGTCTAGGTTAGAAAATGTTCTTGATGACCCACTACCTATTGATGATAGCTTTCCTGATGAACAATTAGCTGTCATAAATGCTTCGCGTAATGCTCCATGGTATGCTGATTATGCTAATTACATTGTTGCTAAATTTATACCGCCTAGTTTCACATACCAACAAAAGAAAAAGTTCTTCTATGATTTAAGACATTACTTTTGGGATGATCCACACCTTTATAAAGAAGGAGTAGATGGTATTATTAGACGTTGTGTACCTGAGCATGAACAGGAACAGATCCTACGCAAGTGTCACTCCGAGGCCTATGGGGGACACCACGCTGGAGATAGAACTGCACACAAGGTATTACAATCTGGTTTTTATTGGCCTACTCTCTTCAAGGATGCTCGTAAGTTTGTCTTGTCTTGTGATGAATGTCAAAGAATTGGTAATATTAGTAGACGTCAGGAAATGCCTATGAATTACTCTCTTGTTATTGAACCATTTGATGTTTGGGGTTTTGATTATATGGGACCTTTTCCACAATCTAACGGGTATACTCATATTCTAGTTGCTGTTGATTATATTACTAAGTGGGTAGAAGCTATTCCAACTAGTAGCGCTGATCATAACACTTCTATTAAAATGCTTAAAGAAGTTATTTTCCCTAGATTTGGAGTCCTTGGATATTTAATGGCTGATGGTGGTTCACACTTTATTCATGGTGCTTTCCGTAAATTGCTTGCTAAGTATGATGTTAATCATAGAATTGCATCTCCATATCACCCTCAGTCTAGTGGTCAAGTAGAATTGAGCAATAGAGAAATTAAATTGATCTTACAGAAGACCGTTAATAGATCTAGAAAGAATTGGTCTAAGAAACTTGATGATGCATTATGGGCTTATAGAACGGCTTATAAAAACCCTATGGGTATGTCTCCGTATAAGATGGTTTGTGGTAAAGCATGTCACTTACCTCTAGAGCTAGAACATAAAGCTTATTGGGCAATTAAAGAGCTCAACTATGATTTCAAACTTGCTGGTGAGAAGAGGTTATTTGACATTAGCTCACTTGATGAATGGAGAACCCAGGCCTATGAGAATGCCAAGTTGTTTAAAGAAAAGGTTAAGAGATGGCATGATAGAAGGATACAAAAGCGTGAATTCAATGTAGGTGATCATGTCTTGCTATACAATTCTCGTTTAAGATTTTTTGCAGGAAAACTTCTCTCTAAATGGGAAGGGCCTTATATTATCGAGGAAGTATATCGTTCCGGTGCCATCAAGATCAACAACGCCGAAGGCACAAACCCGAAGGTGGTGAACGGGCAAAGAATCAAACATTATATCTCAGGTACTCCCATAAATGTTGAAACCAATATTATCAATACCATAACTCCGGAGGAGTACATTAGGGAGACCTACCAGAACGTTTCAGACTCTGAAAAGGAATAGGTATGTGGTACGGTAAGCAAACCGACTCCAAAACATTTCCAATAGCAATTTTTCTCCGTTTTGGAATATTTAAAAAATTAGGAAAATTTAAAGTAGTCCGAAAAGTGCACGAGGAGGCGACAAGCCAGGAAGGCGCGCCCTACTCCCCTGGGCACGCCCTAGTGGCTTGTGGCCACCTCGTGTACCATCCGGACTCCGTTTTCTTGTGGTATACTCCTTCGGGTCGGTAAAAATTCATTATATAATCTCCCGAAGGTTTTGACCTTCGTATCACGACAATACCTCTTGTTTTCGTTCTGAGTTGTTTCTGCAGCAAATTTAGATCAACATGACGTCCCCAAGTGCTTCGAAGGACAAGTTATTCGAGAAGGTCATCAACCCTTACCTTGCGGAGGTGCTGCAACACCCTCAAACCATTGAGATGCATGAGGGGGTGCTGCACATTCGTGATGTTGAGGGGCCAAAGAAGACTGGAAGCATGGAGACAAGGCTCGAAGCAATGGAGCAACAAGTCTTCAAGTGCCAGGGGATGGTGGAACGAGGACTCAATGCCAAACACATGATGATCGCGGAGTTTACCCATAAGCACAAGCTGGACGCCAAGGACATCGGGGAGCACATCTTTAAGCTTTACGAGAAAATCGAGCATCTCCAAGCCCAGATCTATGACCTGCAAAACCAAAACTGTGAGTATGAATACAAATTTAAGAAAATGAGTTTGGCTGCAGATTTGAGGATCCCGGAGACTCGTTCATCTTTTTATGATGGTGAGCCTATGCCTTGGAAGACGGAGGACAAGCTTCCAAACTCATCAACAACTCCAACATCACCACCTCCGAAGGAAGACAAATAAACACATGGGTATGGGCACTCCCCTTGGCTTATGCCAAGCTTGGGGGAGGTGCCCCGGTATCGTATCACCATCACATCCTTTATTTTTTTACTTTTATCGTTTTTTCTTAGTTCGATCCTTTTGGTTATATCTTAATCTAGTAGAATAAAGTTTTGAGTTTTGCTTTATGTTCCCCCTATGTAAGCAAGTCTGAGAGTTATATAATAAAGAGTAGTTTTGAGTTGAGGGCTTTGCTTATTTGCTATGATCTTGAGAAAAAGAAATAGAAAGAAGTATAGAATAAAAGCAAATAGTATATATGATGATCTTATGGGGAGTGATGACTTCACATATAAGAAGTATGTCGATTTGAAATTTGTTGTGAGTTGACAAACATAGCTATTGGTCATTGTGGCAATTAAAAGGAAGTAATAAAGAAAGGGAGGTTCACATATAAATATATTATCTTGGACATCTTTTATGATTGTGAGCACTCATTAAAATATTTTATGCTAAAGAGTTGATGTTGGACAAGGAAGACAACATAATGAGTTATGTTTGCTTATTTCCGAATAGAAGTTATATGGTTATAGATCCTTCAACATGTGACGCTTGTTTCCACCCCATACTAGCCAAACTTCCGCACCAAGTAGAGATACTACTTGTGCATCCAAACACCCTTAAACCAGTTTTGCCATGAGAGTCCACCATACCTACCTATGGATTGAGTAAGATCCTTCAAGTAAGTTGTCATCGGTGCAAGCAATAAAAATTGCTCTCTAAATATGTGTGATCTATTAGTGTGAGGAAAATAAACTTTATACGAACTTATGATATGGAAGAAATAAAAGCGACGGACTGCATAATAAAGTTCTCTATCACAAGGGGCAATATAAAGTGACGTTCTTTTGCATTAAGGGATTGTGCATCCAGCTATAAAAGCGCATGACAACCTCTGCTTCCCTCTGCGAAGGGCCTATCTGTTACTTTTATTTTCTAGTACTTACCTTTATGTAAGAGTCGTGGTGATTTTCATCACTTCCTTTATTTCGCCTTTATCTATTGGCGAGCGTCATGTGTTGGGGAATGATCTAGACACATATATCCACTCGGAAGTGGGTGAGCATGAGTTATTTCTGTTGACATTAACCTTGAGGTAAATAGTTGGGAGGCAATACTATAAGCCCCTATCTTTCTCTGTGTTCGATTGAAACTTTGACCTCATAGGTACCGCGTGAGTGTTAGCAATTATGAAAGACTAAAAGATGATTGAGTATGTGGATTTGCTTTACAAGCTCTTATATTGACTCTTTCCTACGTTATGATAAATTCGAATTGCCTCAATGACTGAGATCATAGTTTGTTGGTTCTCAATGGAGTTCCTGATTCATACTTTACCTTGTGAATGAATTGTTACTCTAGCATAAGAAACTATATGTCAATATATGTTGCTGTTCTAAAGATGATCATGATGCCTTCATGTCCGTATTTTATTTTATCGACACCTCTATCTCTAAACATGTGGGCATATTTATCGATTTCGGCTTTCGCTTGAGGACAAGCGAGGTCTAAGCTTGGGGGAGTTGATACGTCCATTTTGCATCATGCTTTTATATCGATACTTATTGCATTATGGGCTGTTAATACACATTATGGTGCAATACTTATGCCTTTTCTCTCTTATTTTACAAGGTTTACATGAAGAGGGAGAATGCCGGCAGCTGGAATTCTGGACTGGAAAAGAAGCAAATCTGAGATACCTATTCTGCACAACTCCAAAAGTCCTGAAAATTTACGGAGAATTATTTTGGAATATATAAAAAATACTGGGCGAAGAAAATACCAGAGGGGACCCACCAGGCAGCCACAAGCCTGGAGGGCGCGCCCTAGTGGCTTGTGGGCCCCCTGGCAGGTCTTCGGTGCCCATCTTTTGCTATATGGAGGGTTTTGACCTGGCAAAAATCAGAAGGGAGCTTTCGGGACGAAGCGCCGCCGTCTCGAGGCGGAACTTGGACAGAACCAATCTAGGGCTCCGGCGGAGCTGTTCTGCCGGGGAAACTTCCCTCTCGGAGGGGGAAATCGAAGCCATCGTCATCACCAACGATCCTCTCATTGAGAGGGGGTCAATCTCCATCAACATCTTCACCAGCACCATCTCCTCTCCAAACCCTAGTTCATCTCTTGTATCCGATCTTTGTCTCAAAACCTCAGATTGGTACCTGTGGGTTGCTAGTAGTGTTGATTACTCCTTGTAGTTGATGCTAGTTGGTTTACTTGGTGGAAGATCATATGTTCAGATCCTTAATGATAATTAATACTCCTATGATTATGAACATTAATATGCTTCGTGAGTAGTTACGTTTGTTCCTGAGGACATGGGATAAGTCTTGTTATAAGTAATCATGTGAATTTGGTATTCGTTCGATATTTTGATGAGATGTATGTTGTCTCTCCTCTAGTGGTGTTATGTGAACGTCGACTACATGACACTTCACCATTGTTTGGGCCTAGAGGAAGGCATTGGGAAGTAATAAGTAGATGATGGGTTGCTAGAGTGACAGAAGCTTAAATCCTAGTTTATGCGTTGCTTCGTAAGGGGCTGATTTGGATCCACATGTTTCATGCTATGGTTAGATTTATCTTAATTCTTCTTTCGTAGTTGCGGATGCTTGCTTGAGGGGTTAATCATAAGTGGGAGGCTTGTCCAAGTAAGGGCAGCACCTGAAAGATCGTGGATGTCGCCTAGAGGGGGGGGTGAATAGGCGCTTTAAAATAATTACGGTTTCGGCTTGAACAAATGCGGAATAAAACTAGCGTTTAATTTGTCAAGCACAAAACCTAAATCGACTAGGCTCACCTATGTGCACCAACAACTTATGCTAAGCAAGATAAACAACTAAGTGATAGCAAGATATATAACAAGAAACAATATGGCTATCACAAAGTAAAGTGCATAAGTAAAGGGCTCGGGTAAGAGATAACCGAGGCACGCGGAGACGACGATGTATCCCGAAGTTCACACCCTTGCGGATGCTAATCTCCGTTAGAGCGGTGTGGAGGCACAATGCTCCCCAACAATGCCACTAGGGCCACCGTATTCTCCTCACGCCCTCGCACAATGCAAGGTGCCGTGATTCCACTAAGGGACCCTTGAGGGCGGTCACCGAACCCGTACAAATGGCAACCCTTGAGGGCGGTCACCGAACCCGTACACTTTGGCAACCCTTGGGGGCGGTCACCGGTACCCGTCAAATTGCTCGGGGCGATCTCCACAACCTAATTGGAGACCCCGACGCTTGCCCGGAGCTTTGCACCACAATGATTGAGCTCCGAGGCACCACCAAGCCGTCTAGGGCGCCAAAGCACCCAAGAGGAACAAGCTGAAGGGTGCTCAAACACCCAAGAGTAATAAGCTACTCAACTTCTCACTTCCACGTATCACCGTGGAGAACTCAAACCGATGCACCGAATGCAATGGCAAGGGCACACGGAGTGTCCAAGTCCTTCTCTCCCAAATCCCACCAAAGCAACTAATGCTAGGGAGGAAAATGAGAGGAAGAACGAAGAAGAACACGAAGAACTCCAAGATCTAGATCCAAGGGGTTCCCCTCACTTAGAGGAGAAAGTGATTGGTGGAAATGTTGATCTAGATCTCCTCTCTCTTTTCCCTCAAGAAGGAGCAAGAATCATTGGAGGGATTGAGAGTTAGCAAGCTCAAGAAGATCAGCAATGGGGGGCAAAAACGAGCTCAAAGGATTAAGGTCCAATGGGGAAGAAGACCCCCTTTTATAGGTGGGGAAAAATCCAACCGTTATCTGCCCTCTGCCCGTAGCCAAGCGGTACTACCGCTTAGGCGGTACAACCAAACACTGGCCTGAAACACACTAAGTGTACCACGGTAGTGCCGCCGGAGCGGTACTACCGCTGCCCCTGGCGGTACTACCGCTTAGGGGGTTTAGACCAGGAGAGGCAGCAGTAGTAGAGGCAGCCAGGGCGGCAGTACCGTGCGAAGCGGTACTACCGTCCTAGTACCGCTCTACTACCGCTTAAGGGAAAATGGAAACAGAAGCGTGCACTGAGGAAACCCCACAAGCGGTAGTGGCGGCGGTAGTAAGGGCGGTAGTACCGCCAGAGCGGTACTACCGTGCTACTACCGTGCAACTACCGTGAATGGCAAACTGGCAACAGAGAGTTGCACGCTCGGGGAAACCCCAAGCGGCAGTGCCACGGAAGTACCCAGCGGTACTACCGCATAAGCGGTACTACCGTGGGAACCAGCGGTACTACCGCTTGCAAGCCACTGAAAATCCACAGGAAACAGAGGATACAAATAAAACCAGAACTGCCATAACTTCTGCAAATGAGCTCCGAATTGAGCAAACTCAAGCTTATTGGATAGATGACGACAAATACTATCCAACGGCGACTGGTTATAATAAGAAGTGGCAGGGGAGATATGCCTAAGATATAGAGATGAGAAACCTCTATGAATGAAGAATCAGCATAAACTCCAACATCGAAAACATCATAGAAGATGCATATATGAACTCCGTTTTCGATGAACTCGAGCTTGTCATGAAGATGATCACAAGCTCAAAAACTCACAAAGAGAAACACCAAACAAGAACCAAGAAAGATGATGCAAGGATGCAATGGTTTGAGCTCTCTACGAACGAAACGATCAAGCTACTCACTTGAGAGCCCCCCTTGATAGTACGGCTATCGATCCTATAACCCGGTCTCCCAACTACCACCATGAGACCGGTTAAATAGAAAACCTATCAAGGGCAAACCTTTGCCTTGCGCATAGTCCACTTGAGTTAGATGATGACGATCTTGACCTCCTCAAGTTGGACCACCTTTCTTGATTGCGCCGGCTCGATGAAGACTAGTTGATTGCTCCCTCATACTCCACTATGGGTGAGCCACTCTTCGGCACATCTTCACAAGTCCATTGTCACCACAATGGACGGCAAGCTTCAAGCATGATCTCTTCGTGATGCTCCACTTGAACTTGCACACCACAACCTTGATGACGATCACCACTTGATGTCATCCTCCATGGGTTGAATGAGATCTTCCTCTTGACGCAAGCCCATGAATACATACCTAACCCCACATAGAACTCTCACATAGACCATGGGTTAGTACACAAAGCGTAATGGACAATGCTTACCATACCGTGAGATCACTTGATCCCACTCGGTACATCTTTTACGCTTTGTGTGTTGATCAACTTGAATCACTCTTCGTATTTAGACTTGATCAACCTTGTATCTTTCCAACTCTCTTCATTAGGATGATGTCTTGAAGGTAAACATGAATGATCACACAATCTTCTTCTTCAAGACATGTTTACAATCGGCTCAACTCTCACATGACTAATCTTTGGATCAATCCTTGAATAGCACCTTGGTCAACACATATTCTTCTTCTAATAACCTTGAAACCAACAAATGGTCTTCAAGCAATGCCTATGGACAAACCCTTCAAATATAACTCAAGGCAACCATTAGTCCATAGAGATTGTCATCAATTACCAAAACCAAACATGGGGGCAGCATATGTTCTTTCAGCACCCAAGCACCGGTCCACCCACATATCAAATTATCAAAGTAACGAACGTGAATCATATGAGCATGATGAAAACTAGCTTGACGGAATTTCCCATGTGTCCTCGGGAGCGCTTTGCTTTATATAAGAGTTTGTCCAGGCTTGTCCTTTGCTATAAAAAGGATTGGGCCACCTTGCTGCACCTTTATTACATTTGTTACTTGTTACCCGTTACGAATTATTCTATCACAAAACTATCTGTTACCGATAATTTCAGTGCTTGTAGAGAATACCTTACTGAAAACCGCTTGTCATTTCCTTCTGCTTCTCGTTGGGTTCGACACTCTTACTTATCGAAAGGACTACAATAGATCCCCTATACTTGTGGGTCATCACCTGCGCGTTCGCCGGCCCGTAGCGAGCGTGAGAAGACGAAGCCGAGGCGGGGACGAGGGACGGAGTAGCAGTGCGGCCATCGCGCCGCGCGGTGGGTGGCTGCGACGAGTCCTGCTGCTCTTGAACGGCCGGACCAGTGGCAGCGTTGGCGGCGGGAGAAGCGGAGCGGCGTGGGGCGCCGCGGCCCACAGGCGCCGTCTGGGCGACGCGGGCAGCTTGGCGCTCGGCGCGGACTCGGCGGGCGTCGTCCATGGGAGCGACGAAGCGGAGACGAAGCGAAACCGGAAGGAAGACCTCGACACGCCCCTACCTGGCGCGCCAAATGTCGGAACCAGGGCTCCGCAGACCCAAGAAGGTTCGAACTCTGGGGCGTGTGCGAAGATCCCAACCAGCTCAAGTCTCAAGCCTGACGCTCCATAGCCGGACCCTTGCCGAAGAGGCACCGGAGCGCAAGAAGACTGGACATGGAGATTTACTCAGGTTCGGGCCACCTTGCAGTGTAAGACCCTACTCCTGCTTTGGTGGATTGGCCTCACGAGGGGGTTTGAGGATGAACGAGTACAGTGGTGAGCGACCTCACGAGGGCTCTCGGGTGTGAGTGGTTCGGTCTTCCTCTACGGTGGAGGCTAGCCCCTATTTATAGTGGCTTGGGTCCTCTTCCCTTATCACACAGGCGGGAAGGGATCCCACAACGGCCAAATTTGAAAGGGGACATGAGGTACAACTTATCCTGACTAAAGGTTGTCTTTGCCTGCAAAGCTCCTGGCGTGACGCAGAGGTGGGCTCGGCGATGACATCCGTCCTGCCGAGCCCGTAGTCTTGGTCTTGTTGCACCGGAATGGAAACCTTTGGGGGGTTCCTTGGGAACCTGCGTTCGTCCTTGCCTCCTTAGCACCAAAGTGGAAACTGTCTTTGCTGCGCCTGCTGGCGCCCGCCTGCCTCGGTCGTCATGGCTCACGTCATCGCAGCCTCCTGAGGCCGGGCACTGCATAGGAATCTCCGCCCCTCGGGAGGCAGCCTGGGGAAGCCACTCTCCCGGAGGTCTCGGCGCCGTTCCCCTCGCGAGGCTGGGGCCCTCGCGAGGGTCTTGCCTTGGGAGGTTTGTCGCCAGGCCGTACTGGGCCGTCGTGGTGGGCCACGCACTGGGCCGCAGGCAGGCAAGTCTGGGTACCCCCGATCCCAGAACGCCGACAACATCCCTATGGTAGACTTATGTCACGGGCTCTTCCGTTGCGACGATGTTTGCTCCAGCGCCGACACAAAGCTTGTGAGGTAGTCTAAGAGTGGATGTCGATGGTGGTCAGCATCAACGGCGTATAAAAGACGATGGATCGTGTGCTGGGTTCATGGTTGGCGGCTGGCAGGTATGATTTCCTCTTTCGACGTCTTTGACAAGTAGGGATGCCAGCTCTGAAGTTTGATGGCATGTTTGTGGTGTTGCCCAACCGGATTCGTTCAACGACAATGCCTTCGCTTTTGGTAAGCTACTCTGGAGGTTCAAAAAGCTTCATATCAGCGATAGAGCCACGTCAAACTCGAATGGAGAGGTGATATGTCACTTTTTTCTGTGGTGACTGCCATGGCAGTGCCATAGGCAGGTCAGGGGTGTTGGTGTCAAATTCAAGGGTTCTTGCAAATTTTCTTTTTGGCTCGTAGTCATTTGTGCAAAGACTAACATTTGTTCTCACGTGTTTTTTAGTTTTGTCCGATCGATGTCTACATCACTGGCACCTTCATATTTACCACTGTATATGATTGAGACACGTGTTACCATGAAAACACACACGCAAATGCATGTGTAGATTTGTTTTTCCATACTAGTACTACCTTGTATGCAGATTTGAGTTCGAACACCGTATTATTGAATTTGTTTCACGTCTTTGAAAAGTAAGAGCATCTACAGCCGGACTCCTCATACCCTCCTCAAATGCTCGGACAGGCCGTCCGGTCACTGGCCGGTCACAAAAAATCGACCCAGACGGACCCCTCATACCCATCTCAAACGCCCGGACTGACCGGCGCCCCTCATATCCATCTCAAATATAGGGAGGATATGAGGGGTCGCGGACGCGCCCGGACGCGCCCGTTCAGCCTGCCATGTAGGACGTGACCCCACCCCGGACCACCTTTTCTCTTTCTTTATTTATTTTTTTCTTTCTCTCTCTTTTTCTTCACCAATCACGTGCAAGTGACCGGACATATGAGGAAGAAAATGAGGAGTGTGGCTGCGCGGACGGACAAATAGGGGACAGTGACCGGGCGCGTCCGCGGGCGTTTAGGGGGTCATATTTGCTATGTCCGGTTGTAGATGCTCTAATCTTTGTGTAGACGAAAAGCGGGTCCTTTCCGCGCATTATGCCGATGTGGGCGAGGCGAATGATGTGGGGGCTGAAAAGGAGGAGAGGGAGCGTAGTTTGGTGGACCGTCGCCGGCCGCGCCCCCTCCTGCCACAACGCAACGTCTTCCGCTCCCAACGGTCGAATCGAGCCTGCCTCTTAAACCCTCGCCTCTTCTTCCCCTCCGCGCACGCACCACATCCGCACCCGTTCCCCTCCCCACCCCCTCACAAACCCCATTTCAAACCGGCAGACGAGAAACAAATCCCCACATAATCCTCCGATCCACCCATCAAATCGCGCCCCTAATCACGCAGGAATCGACTCGCCCTCATCAACCAATCCGTCCGTCCAGGTACCCCGCCGATCCCTCCCCAATCTCGATCCGCTAATCGCTCGCTCGCTCGCTCGCTCGCGGCGTCGCCTCTGATCTCTCTCCGGTTCTGCCGCCGCAGCTGAAGGAGACGGGGGCGCAGGGAGCGTCACCGGCGACGGCGGCGATGATGGAGGAGGACCCGCTGATCCCGCTGGTGCACGTGTGGAACAACGCCGCCTTCGACTCCTCCTCCTCCTCCTCCGCCTGGCACGCGCACGCCACGCCCGTGCGCAGGGGCGAGAAGGAGAACCGCCGCCCGACCCCGGAGCGCGACGAGGAGGACGACGCCGACGCCGAGATCGCGCGCATCGAGGCCGAGATCCTGCGCCTCTCCTCCCGCCTCCACCACCTCCGCGTCTCCAGGGGCTACGACGCGCAGCCCGCCGGGACGCGGCCGCGGGCGAGGGGCCCCAGCCTCACCCCCCTGGGCGCCGACCCCACCCTGCTCCTCCCGGAGAAGCAGCAGGCCCCGTCCGCCGCGCAGAAGCCCAAGCCCGCCGCCAAGCAGCAGTTCCCGGCGCTGCGGGGAGGCAGGGGACTCAGCCTCGGCCCGCTCAACATCGCCGCCGCGAACCCCACCAAGGCCCCCGCGGCGCGTCAGCAGCAGCAGCAGGCCACCGCCGCAAACCGGATCCTGAAGCCGATCAAGGAGCCTCCCGTGCAGCGCCGCAGGGGCGTCAGCCTCGGGCCGTTGGAGATCCAGCACGGCGTCAGCGGCACCAAGCCCGCCGCAGCCGCGGCGCGGGCCAAGCCGCTCCCCAGCAAACTGAACGCCATCCGAGAAGAAGGGCAGGCATCCAGGCAGCAGAAGCCCGCGGTCCCCGCCAAGCTATGGCCGTCGAGCAACGCCAGGCAGCCGCTGGACAGCAGCAAGCAAGGGACAGCGGCGAGCAGGGCCAAGGCGAGGAGCTCCAGCATGAGCCCCAGGGCGAGGAGGCAGTCCATCGCCAGGGCCACGAACAGCACGAGGGGAGGCACCGCTGCATTCGGGGCTGCCAAGGTGGTGGCCGACGAGCTCACGCCCAAGGCTGCGATGAACCACATCAGCACTGCGTCCACCTGCAGGAAGCCGGCAGGGAGCTCCAAGGTCAGGGTCGTCCCCAGCCGCTACAGCCTCATGCCAGGCGCGTCCTTGGGAGCTGCAACACAAGAGAGGCGCCGCAAGGAGTCTCTCCCGGGATCGACAGGGTGCGCGGACCAGAAGGAGGAGACCAAGGCGATGCCCCCTGAGCCTGTCGACGATGATCTCTCCCCTGAATCACTCGACAAGGTTGCTGAACTGCTCCCGAGGATCAGGACCATGCCACCTCCCGATGAGACTCCCCGCGACTCCGGGTGCGCGAAGCGGGCCGCCGATCTGGTTGGCAAGCGATCCTTCTTCGCGGCGGCAGCAGCCGGCGAGGGCAGTGCCATCTCGTCCTACCAGGCGCGGGTCCTCGAAGCCGAAGCACCGGAGGAGGCAACAGCAGCAGAGGCCCTGAGCGATGAGGCAGCAGCAGCAGCAGCAGAAGCCTTGAGCGATGAGGCAGCAGTATGATTTTGATCCATTCATGATTGGTCGGGGGAGTGCTTGCTTAACTTGAGCATTTGGGTGAGGCTTTTTGCAGCGTGTTACATAGTCAGTCTACTGTTACATTCGCATTTCATGCTTTGTTTGCCATTTCATTCGTCTATAAGGCCCTGCTAGAGTGTGAAGAAGACCTTTATATGGGTGCTCTTGTGTTTAGTTTTACCTGTCAATCAGTGTGCTCTGCTCTGTTTGTGTAAGTAGTGTCATGGTGTGGTACTGAAGCCTTTTGGTTGGAAATGCAAGAAGATAATATTCTGCTCCAAGCTTGCTGAAATTGAAATGTTTTCCTTTGTAGAAGTATGCATAGTAGCATTTCTTCTTTGATTTAGCCATTGTTTGTTTCAGCAATTTCACTTCTGCAGACATGTGTTCTGGTTTCCAGGTCCTGCATAGGCATAGCTGATAAGATACAGATTACAGAATAACAACAGTACAAACGGAGGTGATTTGGCAGCATGATTTATGCTGGACTGACTAAGCTTGAGTCAAAACTCACTGTCAATTCAGTGTTGCCAGCCAGCCCATTGAACTTGTTTAGTTGCATCTATAGATACCTTTATATGTGTGCTCGTGCTCTTGTCTTTAGTTTTACTTGTCTGTCAGTGTGTTCTGTTCCGTGTAAGTAGTGTCATGGTGTGGTTCTGAAACCTTTTGGTTGGAAATGCAGGAGGATAATATTCTGCTCCAAAGCTTGCCGAAATGTTTTCCTTCCGTAGCTGATGAGTAGCATTTCTTCTTTGATTTAGCCATTGTTTGAGCAATTTCATTTCTGCATACATGTGTACTGGGTTTCAGTACTATCTACTGTGGTTCATGCATAGGTATATAACTGATGAGATAAATAATAACAGTAAATATGGAGATGACTGGGTACCATAGTGTTCATGATAACAACAACCAAGAGATGGACTGACTAAGCTTGAGTCCAAATTCACTGCAGATTCAGCATTGCCAGCCCATTGAACACTTGTCTCATGCTGTCATTCATCTATAGATAGATAACTTTGGCTGTAGGGATAAATTTAACCCACAAAGCACAGACAGCTGTGAACAAATGGACAAGTCATTGCTGGAGATCCACATGGTCATCTTGAAGTATCACGGGATGCTAAAATTAAGAGGGAAACATAAAGAAACATTTCAGGGCAGGAGAATGGCGAAAGAGAGGACGGGCGCGTTCGCCCCTGCATCGTGGACGAATGGGAGGATGCTTTGATGGTGGGTCCAGCCAGTATGATGGTGAGCAGCAGACGGTGCATTTATGGCGTTCCGATTTCAATGCGTAGCGTATGAAACGTATACATACGAACGTGATAACGGAAGGCATACTAGATGTCCAGTCGGTACATGTGAAGGTATACTACTGATGCGCGGTGGTTTCATCCGTTTGTTTTCATTACGGGAGTTTTCGGTATATGTGTGTCTAAATCAAATGTGAGCGACCACTCGAATTAGCCATCAGCAACAGCTGTGATCGGTTGACACTCTCTCATCAATAGATTCACATCACACAGCTGAAAAGCATGCACCTCTGGTTCCCCCTTGGACTGACAGGTGAGCAATAAGACACATATTTTGCACATTTTGTGTCTTCTCAGTGAATTTTGCTCTCTGTCAGTTTGTGGCTTCAGAAACTATGTCTGAATGTATGTTGTGCTCTTCATTTTGGCATTATTACATATATCCCATCCGTGAATCCGTTACTAGCTTTATGTGTTAATAAACTATACCGTGATATGCTTTAATGCGCTGTGTCATTAGTAGAGTTTTCGGCAATCACCCCATCTGTGCAGTTCTGTCTTAATCGAATGTCAATTACGCAGTGTTCAGGCAAGTGCGGTCGGCAGTGAGCAATCACCTGAATTATATATCGTGAACATCTGTGAACGTTTGAAGCTCTCGGTGATAGAATCGCATGAGCCAACTGAAAAGGATGACACTCTGGTTTCGCCCTGGGATAGCAGGTGAGCAGTAAAAACGATTGCTAACGTACCGGTGGTACATCTGCATCCCCATAACATGCCCCGTCACGTGCCAACGTCCGTCCGTCCCACTTGAGGTATATACTCCCTCCGTCTGGTGAAGAGTGTACGTTTGGCTTTAAAATTTGTCCACAAAAGAGTGTACATCTATCTTCCCAATGCACTTTAAAGTAGGAAAAAATATTTCTCTCTCATCACACGGTAATCAAGACCAATAACATTCTACGCATGGTCTCCTTAATTTCTACATGCACTTAGCTCACTGGGGGTTGAGTAATTAAAGAGGAGGGAAAAAATATTTCTCTCTCATCACACGGTAATCAAGAGCAATAACATTCTACACATGGTCTTCTTAATTTCTACATGCACTTAGCTCATTGGGGGTTGAGTAATTAAAGAGGAGGGAGATGGTGGCTTGGACCTTTCCAATGCATTATTTACTTCACTTCATAATTTGTCCTAAAATTTCTATATGTACACTTTTCACCGGACGGAGGGAGTACGCCACTATGCAAAACGCGTTCAATAAATGCTGCCCAGTCATTCACGCATCCCACCAACAATTCAACGATGGGCGATAACAAGAGCGTGCGCGCCCGTCCTCTCCTCCCAATTACCGTTCAGGGCACCATCTATAGTTAAAACAGAATGAGCCACATTGGGAACAACATACATGCAGCTAATGCATGAGTAGCATGCATGGCTGGCTGGCTGGCAACATTCTGAAAACTAATGCGCACACGTCCCGATTCCTGAAGCAGAACTGATGTTAACCTTATATATGCAAAAATTGATATGTGGCAGTAGGAAGAGAAACTCGTATAGAGAGCTGTATGATTTTGATCCAATCATGATTGATCGTGGTGCTTGCTTTTAATTTTAGCATTCGAATGAGGCTTTTTGCAGTGTGTTACATAGCCTGCTGTTACATCCATAATGCTGCCATTTCCTTTGTTAAGACATTTTATATGGATGCTCTTGGGTTTACCTGTCAGTCAGCGTGTTCTGTTTCGTGTAAGCAGCGTCATGGTGTGGTACCGAAACCTTTTGTCTGGGAATACAGGAGCATATTCGTGCAAGTGTTGTAACTAAAAACAACCAAACGATGGGCCACGCAGGCATGGATCCAAATCCACTAATTCAGTCGGACAAGTGTGCAACTAAGATATGTAAAAAATTGAAACATTTCTGTGGCAGCAGGAGTGCTGTAGAGATCACTAAGAGCATCTACAACCGGACCTCTCAAACACGCCTCATACGCCCGGGCGGGCTGTCCGGTCAGTATCCGGTCAAAAAAAAAATTTGACCCAGACGGACCCCTCAAACGGGCCTCAAACGCCCGGACTGACTGGCACCCCCCATATCCAGCCCAAATATGGGGCGGATATGGGGTGGCCCGGGCACGCCCGGGCGCGTCCGCCTGACAAGCCCGGCCCACCCCGACCCCACCCTGTCCCACTAAAAACAGCCGTCCGGCGAAACCCTAGCTCACTCACTCTCGCTCCGTCCGCTCCTCTCCCCTCTCCGCCCGCTCCTCTCCCCTCTCTGCCCGCTCCTCTCCCCCCGCCGACGAGCATGTCGAGCTCCGGCAGCGCCTCCGGCGACTCCGATCCGGAGTACAAGCTGGCTCTCCGCATCGCCTTGGAGCGGTCCAAGGCGGAGACCGGAGGCAGCTCCGGATCTAGAGCGTCCTCGCAGCCGCTCGCTCCCCGTCGGCGCATTTCGGACGCCGGCGCTGGCCCGTCCCGTGCCATGGGCAGCGGCGACCAACGGCCAGCCCAGTCCGCGCCGGCGGGGCGGGCTCCCTCCCATCGTGCCCTCCCTCCGCCTGCCGCTGCTCCCCCTGCGGGGCATTGCTGGGTGCTTATGCTCGCCCCTCCGGCCCGGTCGCGCACGCCGGAGTCGGAGGCGCGCGCCGCCCGCCGCGAGAGGTAGCGGCGGAGGGAGAGGGAGGCCGCTGAGACGGCCAAGGAGCGGGTGCGGTCTCTGGCGGATATGGATGAGGACGACCTCCTCGCGTGGGTCTGCCGCCGGTCACTCACGACGGCAGAGTCGGACGCGAGGAGGCTCCGCCGCAAGAACGCCAAGGCCCTCCGCATCGCCATCGAGGAGTCCGAGCGGCTCGCGGCGGTTACGGCGAAGGAGCGGGCGCGGCTGGCCAAGCTCAAGCGTCGGCAGGACCGGGCGGCGGAGCGGCTGAAGGGCCTCGTCATCGTCTCCGACTCCTCCTCCTCCGACGACGACAGCTCCTCCTCCTCCGACGACGACGACGACGACCAGCCCCCCAGCCGCCGCCGGCTACAGCTACGCCGGCGACCGCAAGGGGAAAGGTCTGGCCCGCAAGTACTAGTTAGATTTAACTTAGGTTTAAATTTGTCCGTCGTTTGTATGAACTGGTGGAGCTTTTGTTGCAATGTGATGCTATCTCGTGTCCGCGTTCATATGTCCTGCGTTTGATGGACGTACTTTGATCCACGTTGCATGGGTAGTATGGAAATAGGAGGTCGGATACGAGGGAGACGGATGTGGACGAGCGGATTTGAGGCGTGCCCGGTCAGTGCCCGCGAACGCGTCCGGGCGCGTCCACGGGCGTTTGAGGGGCCAGATTTGTCATATCCGGTTGTAGATTCTCTAATGGGATCATAGTGAATTTACCAGTTGGCATCTGCCCAAGCATATTTGAAAACAGCATGCAGGCCATTCATCAGGTGATTTGTCATTTGATTTGAGACAAGAATCCCCCTTATTAGCATTATTAAACATGGCATATAAGTATAAATAACTTGGGCGAGAAGTACTCTGTTCTTTCTTTCTGCGTCCTTCCTTCCACGAATCCTGTTGTTTGCAGGAGGATATTCTGCAATCTTATATTGCTTGGAAACCTTGCTGAAATATTCTCCTTTTTCCTAGCCATTGTTTCAGCAGACATGTCCTCTGTTAGAACCTGTATTTTTCAGACTTTGAGTACTACTACAGTACGTCCAGTGCCGCAATTCATGCCTAGGCAATAGGCATTAGCCGAGAATATAATAAGAACAGTGAAAATGGATGTTCACAGCAAGCGAGCAAGACAAGTGTTCTGCCAACTTCAGCGCGCGACCCCATCCTGTCCGGATACGTCCGTTTGGGGCAAAACAGACATACCAGACGGCCCAGCGCGCGGGCACAAACGGACTTTTGTCCGTTTTCTGTCCGCTTTCGACTCATCCCCGGTCCAAGTTTGGGCCGCCTTTGAGGTGAAACGGACAGCGCGCGGACGGGCCGGACGTGCGCGCTTGTCCTTCCCTGGCCCGCCCGTCGGTGGCACATGCCTCCCCTGGTCTGCCAGTCGGTGGCACATGCCTCCCTTTTTCTATCCCCCCCTCCACCGAGCGCTCCAGCCGCACCCCCCGCCACTCTGGTCCCTCACCGCCGCCGTCGCTACCATTGCCGCTGTGCAGCTCGGACGCGCGCTCGCCCCAAACCTTGTCGCAGCCCCCTTTCGCTCGACGTCCCCGAGCTACCCAACCACGACAACCTGATTTGCGCACCCGGCGGTCGGATTTGAAGCGGATCCGACCGGGCTTGAGCTCGCCCGGCTGTAGGAGGCCGCACCGTGCCATGGACTGGACGGGCACCGGGCCGGAAGGCCCCGGCAAGGCCGTAAGGCCGCATGCAGGTACTAACTCCTCCTCTAGCCGTTCGGATCTAGACCGTCGGCGGTTCGCCGGCAGATACACGAACGGCCGGAGGCCGGGCTCGGTGCTGGCCCAAAGGCTCGTCGGCGCACCGTTGCCACTTATTAAGTGCGACGACTGCCCAAGGAAGGTCTTGCGCCGCTTGTCTACAACGCCGAAACATCCCGGATGGGTGTTCATCAAGTGCTCAAACGATTGGGTATGTGCTACTTTTGTGCTCTCGGAATTGACTAGTTGTGCTAACTTAAATTTTTGTTTTGTAGAATGGATGCAACTTTTGGTATTGGGAAGAAGAATACATCGATATTTTGATAGAGCACAAATTAGTAGATGTTCGTGCACTTTTAGCTAGAACAGAGACTAGAGATGAGACTAATGCACTTGTTGGTAGAATAGAGGCTAGAGATGAGACTAGGTGCGAGGAAGCAATGTCTACTTCTTTAGACTCGAAGAAGAAAGAAGCACGCAAGATCGAGTCTCCGCAGATCAACAATGAATGCATCGAGAAGGCACTAATCCAACTTACGGGAGCAGTTATGGAAGTTGGTTATCTTCTAAAATGTCTTCTTATGGTTCTTGTTTTCTTTGGTCTTGCTATTCTAGTCAAAATTTGGTGATGTGCTTCCATGTATCAAAAATCAATGATAAAAATAAAAGATATGTGCTTGAAAAGAAAAATGTATGTGGACGGGCCGGACACAACCTCATTGCTCTACCCAAACGGACAGAATCCGGACAAAACGGACGTCCGTTTATGGTCATGCGTTGGAGTTGGCCTAACAACAAGATACAAAAGAGGAGCCAAATAAGCTTGAATCCAGATTCACTGCATGGATCCAAAAATCACTGCAAATGAGTAATTCAGCATTGCCGGAGACACGTGAAGGAAGATCCACTGATCGGTTTGGCTGCAGGGATAAATTTGAGCCACAGATCACAAATACAAAACAGCTAGAAGCCTGGACAAGCCATCGCTGGAGTGATTCACGTGCTCATCTTGGCGCATCACGGGATGATAAACTTGAGATGGAAAGATAAAGAAGGAATGGAATCTCTAGGTGGATAGGACAACATGTTCTTGTCTTGATATCTTGATGGCGTTTTGCAGTGATGGAGTAACCGTAGTCGGCTTGTCCGTTTGCTAATAATCACCACTTGCTCCTGCTAGTCTCGAGCCTTGACAAACTGGCGAGATGGCTGTGGACTTTGGAGTGTGTTTGGATACATTTGCTACTGTAATTTTCTGGACTTGTCAGAGTTGACGGTTCAACCTAGTAGCGTACAAGATATGTATCTGAAACAAGCACTGGATTTGCAACTTCCAAGGGCTGATCATCATCACACAAGGCTCATGACAAAACTTGAATTTCACCGAAGTTGCAATGTACAGCACAAGGGAATCACAATGATGGTTGGATGTGGATACGCAGAAACTATAGACAGCAAATCAAATGTACTAGCGCTAAATCAATCAAAGGGGTGTTTAGTAAAGGCGTCTGATCGAGTGAGGGTCAGGGAAATATAACTTAGGCGCTCCATATCTTGCTGAACATCGACTGCAGCCTGTTGTTGGCGATCTTCTTGACGGCCTTCTTGGCGTCGGAGTCGCCGGAGTCGGCGAGCTCCTTGAGGCTCCCGAAGTGCTCCGACGACACGATCTTCTTCCTCCCGGCGCCGGTCTCGGCCAGCGACATGACGGCGGAGAGGATCAGGCCCTTGGCCATCAGCTTGCCCTCGGAGGGGTCCAGCAGCTGCAGCAGCCGGTCCAGGTTGTCGCCGTCCTGGATGAAGATGAGGCGGTTCGCGTGCTGCGACAGCAGGCTGGACAGCACCTGCGCCGCCATCTCCCGCACCCGGAACGACTTGGCGCCGAGCAGGCCGGAGAGGGCGGCGAAGTACCCCGCCCGGCCCATCATCCGGCTGTACTCCTCCGAGGCCTCCGAGAGGTGGCGGAGGATCTTGAGCGTGCAGTCCAGCACCGCGTAGTCGCCGTTGTTGAGGTAGTAGAGCAGCCAGCCGAGCACGTCGGAGCTGGTCAGGTCGTCGATGGAGCGAGCGGAGGAGAAGCAGAAGAACCAGATGGCCGCGAGGGCCACCTCCCGGGCCTTGTAGGAGTAGGGGAGGTCCGGGTATATCAGCTGGAGGAGCGACTGGATCACCCCCATGCCGATGGCTTCCTCCCTCACGTCGGCGTCGTCGAGCGCCATGGCGTGGAGCAGCTCCACGGCGCCCAGCTTGCGCACCTCCTCCATCTTCTGCGAGAGCTTCACCAGCTCGGTCACCACGCCTTGCTCCACCATGAACATCTTGACCTCCTCGACCCTGCTCAGGTTGCGGAGGACTGCGAAGGACGAGCTGAGCAGCCGGCCGCCGCTGCCGGCGTCGGCGCAGGCGTGGAGAAGCGTGGTGACGCCGCCGTGCGCGCACACGGCCCACACGTTGTCCGAGTTCTCCGTCAGCTCCCGCAGCGCCTGCGCCGCGCGCTCCCTGGCGAGCGCCGTGGCGCCCGCGGCCACGCCCGCGTTCTCCAGCACCTGCACGAGCGGCGCGATCACGCCGGCCTTGACCAGCATCCCTCTGTAGGAGTCGGACCCCGCCACGACGGCCACGGCGCCCGCGGCCTCCTCCTGGATGCGCGGGTCCCTCGACTCGAGGAAGCCGGCGAGCACGGCGACGCCGTCGTCGACGTCGAGCGCGACGACCCGCACGCACGCCTCGTCCTCCGACATGAGCTCGCCGATGGTGGCCAGCGCCTGCGACCTCTGCACGGGCCCGCCGATCCTGATCCGGGAGAAGAGGTCCTTGAGGAAGAACCTCTTCTCGCCGACGCCGGCGTCGGCGCCGGGCCGCACCGCGACGATGGCCTGCGACGGCGACATGGACGCGCCGGAGGAGGCCATGTCCTTGAGCTGCCGCACGTGCGCCTCCAGCTTGGCGCTCAGGCCGTCCATGTCGCTCCGCAGACGCAGCCTCCCGCCCCTGTACGTGCCGTCGCCGCACTGCGAGGCCACGTCCAGGACGCCCCTCACGGTGGCCGAAGCAGAGTGCAGAAACTGAACCAGCACGTGATGTCCTTCCCCTACCCCCTCCACCTCCTCTGCCTCCTCGCCGTCGCCGCCATTGCCGCGCAGCAAACTGAGGCCGGAGCAGAGCTGCCGGAGCTTGTCCTTGACGGAATTCCACTTGGTCGGGAACTGCGGGACGGAGCAGCTCAGACAAGACGACGCCAGGGTCTCGAGCACCGTGAGCGCCTCGCCATGGCCGGCACCTCCCACCACCTCTGCCTCCACCACCGCCGCTCCAACCATCTCGGCAACCATGGTGACAAGACAAGCCAACACGCTCGCTCACTCACTCCCGTGCTACCTATCTGGTAGCATGCATCTTGAGGAGCTCGCAACCAACTGATGATGATGCTGGTCCGAGTAGGAGGAGGAGCTGGGAGGGAACTCGTCGAGGAGCTCAACTATTAATGGAGGCGTTGGTGCAGGTACGTGACAAACCCGTCAGTTTTGTACCCATGCAGGTGGCAGGAGTAGCCAGCCCGTGTGCGCCGCATCGGCATCGGCGTGGCTACTGGTTAGGGTAGATGGGTTGCTGCTGGTTGGTGCCGCGCCTGTCCTCACCCGCCTCTGATCTGTCTTCTTGTTAGCCCCCCTCCTGCCTTGCTGCCCTCCTTTTGGTTTCTTCCATTGGAATCTTGCTGCCTGCCTCCCTCCCTCCAAAATCTCCATGTCCACAAGACCACAACCACAACTTGTTTCCATCATTTTTTTAATCCAGTTATCACATTTGGTAAAAGATAAATTAACCAGCTAGTACTACTAGTAGTATAATAATCAATTTGGAATGATGGGGTTTATCAGTGGGTTGGGTGAGAGCTAGAGATCAATGGAGCTGAATATTATGCCTGAGAGTGAGATCATCGTGCATGCTGAGGATGGGGCCATGGGCTACGGTTAAGAGTTGGTGATTGTGCACTAGCCCATTATGGGTTTCATTTCAGGATTTGTGAGGGCATCATCGACATCGAGTGTACCTTTCCCTGAGTAAACTATCGGCAAAGGCTTTACGCTTCCTCCTTCCGTTATTAAGTCCTCCACGAACTGTACGTTCTGGCTGGGGATACATGCATGGATGGAAGCTGCTGCGCAGTGCTGTTGGGGACCCTGCCCTAACCAACCTGAGCCGTAGGGCCGTATGATACTCGTGTGAAGGTAAAGTCACGGTACACGGGACTGACCTAACCAACTCACCATGTTCTCATCATGAGCTCGTCTGTTCGTTGTTCGCTGGTTGTGTGCTGATGACAGGTACTGGGTAAAAATGCAACATGGAACAAATCGCCCATGTGTTTTCTCTCCATGTTATTATATGTTTCGCGCATGTGCAAATTGGGGGCAATATATCAGGTATAGTTAGAGCTAGAGATAACCGCGGGTGAGAACGTGGAGATGTACTCCGAAGTTCACATTCTTGAAGAGTGGTAAGGTGTAGAATAACGAATGATCTCACGAAAATGAATGTCTGGTCCAAGTCTCTGAGTGCATTGGCCATTGAACGTCCAAGCACCCTCTCACTAGGAGTTGCTCTTCTTCACATGTATAGGGACTGCAAGGAGGCATTTTCGGAGTAAGAGGGACGTTTGGGACGTCGCCCGCGAGTACGAGGAGGACAGATGCATTTTACTCACAGAATTCACCGCATCTTAGTGGAAGTTAATGAGAATAGTGTAGAGTTATTCTACATGCCTTGTACAATTTTTGCAAAATATTTTAAAGTTGTACTATCTATAATTTTTGATTGTTTCATGCTATCGTATTATCATTTATATACTTTTTTATAGCAATTTATATTATTTTTTTGGACCAACTTATTAATTTAGTGTCCGGTGTCAGTTCCTATTTTCTGGTTGTTTTTTGTTTCACGAAAAATCAATATCTACGGAGGTCAAAATCATTTGCCAATTTAATACGATTTTTTTAGGCAACAAGGGACCCTGGAAGATTCGGCGGAGATCGAGAGAAGCTGCAGGGGCCCACACGGTCACCCTGCACCGGGGGTGTGTGGGCTAGGCCATTGGGGACCCTTCTGTATGCCTGGTACAATTTTTGCAAAATATGTTAAAGTCGTATCAATAATTTTTCATTGTTTCATACTATCATACTATCACTTTCATATACTTTTTTATAGCAATTTATATTGTTTTTTTGGACTAACCTATTAATTTAGTGTCCAAGTTCATGTTTTCTGTTTGTCTTTGGTTTCGTAGGAAATCAATATCTACGGAGGTTTAAATCACTTGCCAATTTAATATGGTTTTTAGGCAACAAGGGACCATGAAAACTTCGGGAGAGATCGAGAGGGGCTGCAGGGGGCCCACACGGTCACCCTGTGCGGGGGTGGGGCGGTGGGCAGGGGGCTTGGCCATGTGGGGCCCTTCTGCACCGCCTTACGTTGATTTCACCGTCATAAATCCCTATAAATACCGAAACCCTCCGCCCAATTTTCAGAAGAATTTTATCGCCGCCGCAAGTTACTGTTTTGCGAAGATCCGATCTGGAGGCATGTTCTGGAGATGTGTTGAAGGGGAAAGCCATTGTCAGAGCCATCTTCACCAACCTTGTTATCGTGGTTTTCTCATGGTAGATGCCATGGGATGGCTAATCGAGAGGTGAGAGCAAGGTTGCGGTGGAGATCCGGGACGGGATTGGGCAACATCACACCGTGGTTTCCCAGGTTCAGGGCCCTCGCGGGGAGGTAACACCCCTAATCCTGCGTGTCTGGTGAAAATGCAGTGTATATGGCAGTACAGGGTTGCTACTAGAGCTGTATTAGAGGAGGAAGGAGCTGTGAGCTCCTTTCCCTGTGCCTCATGTGTGTGTGAGAATGAGAAAGTGGGAGATGAATGTGTGAGAGCATGAGAGAGCGTGTGCGTGAGTGGGCATGAAGCCTCTTGGCCGTGAGTGAGCTCCCCTGGTGCATCTTATAAAGGGATGCCCAGGGGACAAGGAGTGGCCCACTTGGCCTACTACACTATTGGAATGGACATGCGAGGTGACGCGTGACACAGTCTATAGTGCGTCGCTATTGGTCAACAATGATGTACTATTGGGGCGCTGTGAAATGATGTGGCTATAGTGTCTTGATGTTGTGTCCAATGGGACGTTATGGTTGACCTCGCGCAGCAGGCCGACTGGAGCAGCCGGACGGGGAGCCGACTGGAGCAGCCGGCTGGAGAGTCGGCCGGAGCAGTCGGGTGGTGAGTGACACGTCCATTATGCATCATGAATTCCTATTGATATTTATGATATTCTTATCGATTATTCCTTATTTTGATATAATTCTCATGCCTTTTCTCTCTGAATATGCAAGGTACATCACAAGGAGGGAAATCTCTGGAAACTGGAATTCTGGACTTGAAAACCAAGAAAATGGCAGAAAATTCACTGGACTCCAAATGACCTGAAATTTCACGGAGAATTTTTATGGAATATATGAGAATTTTTTATCCAAAAATATACCAGAGGGGGGGGGGGTCTGCTGGCCACGAGCCAACAGGACGCGGCCCAGCCCCTGGTCACGCCTTGTTGGGTCGTGGTGGCCCAGCAGGTCCCCTGGCCCCCCTCTTCTTCTATATGGTGTGTTTTGACCTAGAAAAAAAACATAATATTACTTTTGGGACGAAGCGCCGCCGTCTCGAGGCGGAAACCAGGGCAGAGGCCCTTTTTCTCTCCGGCAGAGAGATTCTGCCGGGGAAACTTCTCTCCGGAAGGGGGAGATCGAAGCCATCGTCATCACCAACGCTTCCTCCTTCGTGGGAGGACCAATCTTCATCAACACCTTCACCAGCACCATCTCATCTCCAACCCTAGTTCATCTCTTGTATTCAATCTTTGTCTCAAAACCTCAGATTGGTACCTGTGGGTTACTAGTAGTGTTGATTACATCTTGTAGTTGATGCTTGTTGGATTAATTGGTGAAAGATATTATGTCGAGATCCTTGATCACCATCATTACACCTCTGATCTTGAACATGTTGATGAGGTGTGAGTAGTTACTATTGTTCCCGAGGACATGGGATAAGTCTTGTTATAAGTAATCATGTGAAGTTGGTATTCGTTCGATATTTTGATGATATGTATGTTGTTGCTTCTCTTAGTGGTGTTGTGTGAACGTCGACTACACGACACTTCACCATTTATGGGCCTAAGGGAAGGAATTGTGGAGTAACAAGTTGATGATGGGTTGCTAGAGTGACAGAAACTTAAACCCCAGTTTATGCATTGCTTCATGAGGGGCTGATTTGGATCCACATGTTTTATGCTATGGTTAGATTTATCTTAATTCTTCTTTCGTAGTTGCGGATGCTTGCGAGAGGGGGTAATCATAAGTGGGTTGCTTGTTCAAGTAAGAACAACACCTTAGTACTGGTCCACCCACATATCAAATTATCAAAGTAGCGAACGTGAATCAACTCAACATGATGAACATGACTAGATAGAAATTATCATGTGTCCTCGGGAGCGCTTGCTTCATATAAGAATACTTCCCGGCCTGTCCTTTGCTATAAAAAGGATTGGTCTACCTTGCTGCACCTTGGTGACTATTGTTCCTTGTCACTTGTTATGAATTATTTTGCTGCAAGACTATCTACTACTGCTACTCACAACACTTGCAGAGAATACCTTGCTGAAAACTGCTTATCATTTCCTTCTGCTCCTCGTTGGGTTCGACACTCTTACTTATCTAAAGGACTACGATTGATCCCCTATACTTGTGGGTCATCAAGACTCTTTTCTGGCGCCGTTGCCGGGGAGTGAATTGCCTTTGGTAAGTGGAAATTGGTAAGGGAACATTTTCGCTACGTGCTGAAATTTACTGTTACTTGTTGCTATGGACGGTCACCCTTTGAGTGGCTTGTTCGGGGCATCTTCGTCTCGAACGGAAGTGGAAAAGGTTTCTCCTCAACCTACTGAACCTACTGAAATTTTTTATTATGAGATTCCTTCGGGTATATTATAGAAACTGCTAGCTAGTCCTTATGATGGTACAACTCATCCTGATTATCATTTAATATTTGTCGATGAGGTTTGTGGATTATTTAAGCTTGCAGGTTTGACTGGAGACAAAGTTAAGAAAAAGGTTTACCCTTTATCTTCGGAGGGAAAGTCATTGATGTGGTACAGGCTATTGGATGATATAGGATCATGGGACTGGAATCGCTTGAAGCTGCAATTTCATCAGAAGTTTTATCCTATGCATCTAGTCCATCGTGATCGGAACTTTATTTATAATTGCTGGCCTCGTGAAGGAGAAAGTATCGCTCAAGCTTGGGGGAGGCTTAAATCTATGATGCACACCTGCCCTAACCATGAGCTCTCCAGAGAAATGATTATACAAAAATTTTATGCTCGGCTTTCTCATGATGATCAAGTACTACTCGATTCTTTTTCTACTGGTTCCTTTATGAAGAGGACTATTGAATTCAAATGGGATCTTCTGGAAAGAATTAAACACAACTCTGAAGATTGGAAACTCGACAAAGGTAAAGAGCCAGGTATAAAACTTAAGTTTGATTGTGTTAAATCTTTTATGGAAACTGATTCTTTCCATGAGTTTAGCAATAAATATGGCCTTGACTCTAAGATAGTAGCTTCCTTCTGTGAATCATTTGCTACTCATGCTGATCTTCCTAAGGAGAAGTGGTTTAAATATCATCCACCCATTGAAAAACAATTAGAGGAACCTGTTAAAATCAATAAGGAAGAAATAATTGTTAGCCACGTTGATCCAATTGTTCTCACTGCTTACGTTGAGAAACCACCTTTCCCTGTTAGAATTAAGGAACATGCTAAAGCTACAAGTGGTTAATATAAGTCATGTTAGAACGCCTAAACCTTATGAACAAATAAACGTCGAGCCTAATGTTGCTATGGTTAAAGATCTTCTAGTTGATAATATTGATGGTCAGGTTATATACTTCTGTGATGAAGCTGCTAGAATTGCAAAACCTGCTAGAAACAAACAGGATGAGCTAGATAAAAAAACCAGTTGTTGGCATGCCTATTGTTTCAGTTAAAATTGGAGATCATTGTTATCATGGCTTGTGTGACATTGGTGCTAGTGCTATACATTTTATCTTATATCAAGAAATTATAAATGACATAACACCCTCTAAGATTGAAGATATTGATGCCACTATTAAACTTGCAAACAGAGATACTATTACACCACTTGGGATTGTTAGAGGTGTTGAAGTATTGTGTGGAAAATTTAAGTACCCAACTGATATCTCAGTACTTGGTTCAAAACAAGATAACTTTTGTCCCATTATATTTGGTAGACCTTTCTTGAATACTGTTAAGGCTGAAATCAATTGTGTTACTGAGAAGGTCAAAGTAAGCTTTGGTGGTGTGTATCATGAATTTAATTTCTCCAAGTTTGGTAGACAACTACATGAGAAAGAATTACCTAGTAAGGATGAAATAATTGGTCTTGCCTCTGTTGCCGTACCTCCTACTGATCCGTTAGAACAATATTTGCTAGACCATGAGAATGATATGCATATGAACGAAAGAGATGAGATAGATGATATATTTCTTAGGCAAACACCTATTCTTAAACACAACTTACCAGTTGATATTTTAGGGGATCCTCCTCCACCCAAGGGAGATCCCGTGTTTGAGCTAAAGAATTTACCTGATACCTTGAAATATGCTTATCTTGATGAAAAGAAGATATATCCTGTTATTATCAGTGCTAACCTTTCAGATCATGAAGAAAAGAGATTACTTAAAACTCGGAAGAAGCACATGGCTGCTATTGGATATACTGTTGATGATCTTAAGGGCATAAGCCCCACTCTATGTCAGCACAAAATTAATATGGAACCAGATGCTAAACCTGTTGTTGATCATCAACGCCGCTTAAATCCTAAGATGAAGGAAGTGGTAAGAACTGAAATACTAAAGCTTCTGGAGGCAGGTATAATTTATCCTATTGCTGATAGTAGGTGGGTAGGTCCTGTTCATTGTGTTCCTAAGAAAGGAGGTATAACTGTTGTCCCTAATGATAAAAATGAACTTATTCCACAAAGAATCGTAGCTGGTTATATGATGGTAATTGATCTCAGGAAATTAAATAAAGCTACTAGGAAAGATCATTACCCCTTGCCTTTTATTGATCAAATGTTAGAAAGATTATCTAAGCACACACACTTTTGCTTTCTTGATGGATATTCTGGTTTCTCTCAAATACCTGTGTCAAAAGAGGACCAAGAGAAAACTAATTTTACATGACCTTTTGGAACCTATGCTTATAGACCTATGTCTTTTGGTTTATGCAATGCACCTGCTACCTTTCAAAGATGTATGGCTTCTATACTCTCTGACTTTTGTGAAAAGATTGTTGAGGTTTTCATGGATGATTTTTCCGTCTACGAGACTTCTTTTGATGATTGCTTGAGCAACCTTGATTGAGTTTTGCAGAGATGTGAAGAAACTAATCTTGTCTTGAATTGGGAGAAGTGCCACTTTATGGTGAACGAAGGTATAGTACTTGGGCATAAAATTTCTGAACGAGGTATTGAAGTAGACAAAGCTAAAGTTGACGCAATAGAGAAAATGCCATGTCCAAAAGATATCAAAGGTATAAGAAGTTTTCTTGGTCATGCTGCTTTTTATAGGCGTTTCATTAAAGATTTCTCAAAGATTTTTAGGCCACTAATTAATCTTCTTCAAAAAGATATTCCTTTTGTTTTTGATGATGATTGTGTAGAAGCCTTTGAAATACTTAAGAAAGCCTTGATTTCTGCACCTATTGTCCAACCACCTGATTGGAATTTACCATTTGAAATTATGTGTGATGCTAGTTATTATGCTGTTGGTGTTGTTCTAGGGCAAAGAGTAGACAAGAAATTGAATGTTATTCATTATGCTAGTAAGACCCTAGACAACGCTCAAAGAAATTATGCTACCACTGAAAAGGAATTTCTAGCAGTCATGTTTGCATGTGATAAATTTAGACCTTACATTGTCGATTCCAAAGTTATTATTCACACTAATCATGATGCTATTAAATACCTTATGGAAAAGAAAGATGCTAAACCTAGACTTATTAGGTGGGTGCTTTTACTACAAGAGTTTGACTTGCATATCGTTGATAGGAAGGGAGCTGAAAATCTTGTAGCAAATAACTTGTCTAGAATAGAAAATGTTCTTGATAACCCACTACCTATTAATGATAATTTTCCTGATGAGCAACTTGCTGCTATAAATACTTCACGTAGTACTCCTTGGTATGTTGATTATGTTAACTATATTGTCGCTAAATATATACCACCTAACTTCACCTATCAACAAAAGAAAAAATCCTTTTATGATTTACGACATTACTTTTGGGATGACCCACATCTTTATAAAGGAGTAGATGGTGTTATTAGACGTTGTGTACCTGAGCATGAACAGGGACAGATCCTACGGAAGTGTCACTCCGAGGCTTACGGAGGACACCATGCGGGTGACAGAACTGCACACAAGGTATTACAATCCGGTTTTTATTGGCCTACTCTTTTTAAAGATGCACGTAAGTATGCCCTTTCTTGTGTTGAATGTCAAAGAATTGGTAACATTGATAGACATCAAGAAATGCCTATGAATTATTCACTTGCTATAGAACCATTTGATGTTTGGGGATTTGATTATATGGGAGCTTTTTCTTCCTCTAATGGGTATACACATATTCTAGTTGCCGTTGATTACGTTACTAAGTGGGTAGAAGCTATTCCTACTAGTAGAGCTGATCGTAACACTTCTATAAAATGCTTAAAGGTATTATTTTCCGAGGTTTGGAGTCCCTAGATATTTAATGACTGATGGTGGTTCTCATTTTATTCATGGTGCTTTCCGTAAACTTCTAGCTAAGTATGATGTTAACCATAGAATTCCATCACCTTATCATCCTAAGTCTAGTGGCCAAGTTGAATTGAGAAATCGAGAAATAAAGTTAATTTTGCAAAAGACCATTAATAGATCTAGAAAGAAATGGTCTAAGAAACTTGATGATGCCTTATGGGCTTATAGAACTGCTTACAAAAATCCCATGGGAATGTCCCCTTATAAAATTGTCTATGGGAAAGCTTGTCATTGACCTCTTGAGTTAGAACATAAAGCTTATTGGGCAATTAAAGAACTTAACTATGATTTTAAGCTTGCCGGTGAAA
Source organism: Elymus sibiricus (assembly GCA_039707655.1). NCBI lineage: Eukaryota > Viridiplantae > Streptophyta > Magnoliopsida > Poales > Poaceae > Elymus > Elymus sibiricus. The sequence goes on from CM077675.1 coordinate 434,520,422, forward strand.
AGAGGTTATTTGATATTAGCTCATTAGATGAGTGGAGGACACAAGCTTATGAAAATGCCAAGTTCTTTAAGGAAAATGTTAAAAGATGGCATGACAAGAGAATCCAAAAACGGGATTTCAATGTAGGAGACCTAGTTCTTTTGTACAATTCTTGTTTCAGATTTTTTGCAGCTAAGCTTCTCTCCAAATGGGAAGGTGATAACCCACAAGTATAGGGGATCGCAACAGTTTTCGAGGGTAGAGTATTCAACCCAAATTTATTGATTCGACACAAGGGGAGCCAAAGAATATTCTCGAGTATTAGCAGCTGAGTTGTCAATTCAACCACACCTGAAAGACTTAATATCTGCAGCAAAGTATTCAGTAGCAAAGTAGTATGGAAGTAGCGGTAACGGTGGCAAAAGTGACAGTAGCAGTTTTGTAGTGATTGTAACAGTAGCAACGGAAAAGTAACTTAGCAAAGATCAATATATGAAAAGCTCGTAGGCAGTGGATCAGTGATGGATAATTATGTCGGATGGCATTCATCATGCAACGGTTATAACATAGGGTGACACAGAACTAGCTCCAATTCATCAATATAATGTAGGCATGTATTCCGTATATAGTCATACGTGCTTATGGAAAAGAACTTGCATGACATCTTTTGTCCTACCCTCCCATGGCAGCGGGGTCCTAATGGAAACTAAGGGATATTAAGGCCTCCTTTTAATAGAGAACCGGACCAAAGCATTAGCACTTAGTGAATACATGAACTCCTCAAACTACGGTAATCCCCGGAAAGAATCCCAGTTATTGTCACCCTGGGGGATGCAGATCATAACTCGTAATAGGTGTCTATAACTTGCAAGATAGGATCAAGAACACATATATATTCATGAAAACATAATAGGTTCAGATCTGAAATCATGGCACTTGGGCCCTAGTGACAAGCATTAAGCATAGCAAAGTCATAGCAACATCAATCTCAGAACATAGTGGATACTAGGGATCAAACCCTAACAAAACTAACTCGATTACATGGTAAATCTCATCCAACCCATCACCGTCCAGCAAGCCCACGATGGAATTACTCACGAACGGCGGAGAGCATCATGAAATTGGTGATGAAGGATGGTTGGTGATGACGACGGCGTCGATTTCCCCTCTCCGGAGCCCAAAACGGACCCCAGATCTGCCCTCCCGAGGAAGAACAGGAGGTGGCGGCGGCTCCGTATCGTGAAACGCGATGAACTCTTCTCCTTGATTTTTTTCCCCGAATAGGAATATATAGAGTTGGAGTTGAGGTCGGAGGAGCTCCAGGGGGCCCACAAGACAGGGGGGCGCGCCCTAGGGGGGGCCCTGGCTTGTGGCCAGGTGGTGGACCCCCTCCGGTTGATTCTTTCGCCAGTATTTTTTATTAATTCCAAAAATATTCTCCGTAAATTTTCAGGTCAATCCGAGAACTTTTATTTCTGCACAAAAATAACACCAAGGCAATTCTGCTGAAAACAGCGTCAGTCCGGGTTAGTTTCATTCAAATCATGCAAATTAGGGTCCAAAACAAGGGCAAAAGAGTTTGGAAAAGTAGATACGATGGAGACGTATCAACTCCCCCAAGCTTAACCCATTGCTTGTCCTCAAGCAATTCAGTTGACAAACTGAAAGTGACAAAGAAAAACTTTTACAAACTCTGTTTGATCTTGTTGTTGTAAATATGCCTAACTGATGTTCAGGTTTCAGCAAAGGTTATAGACTAACCACATTCACAATAACATTTAGGTCTCACATTTACTCATATCAATGGCATAATCAACTAGCGAGCAACAATAATAAATCTCAAATGACAACAATTTAATCAAAACAATCATGATACAATATGATATAATGGTATCTCGCTAGCCCTTTCTGAGACCGCAAAACATAAATGCAGAGCACCTCTGAAGAACAAGGGCTGACTGAACATTGTAATTCATGGTAAAAGAGATCCAGTCACAATCATCCTCAATATCAATTAATAGCAAAGCATACAAATGACAGTGGTGCTCTCTAACTGGTGCTTTTTATAAGAGGAGGATGACTCAACAGTAAAGTAAAATAGATAGGCCCTTCGCAGAGGGAAGCATTGATTTGCAGAGGTGCCAGAGCTCGAGCTTTTAAAACAGAGAAGAATAATAATTTTGAGCGGTATGCTTTCATTGTCAACATGACGACCAAGAGATTTCACCATCTTCCATGCTAGATACATTATAGGCGGTTCCCAAACAGAATGGTAAAGTTTTTACTCCCCCTCCACCAATCAATCACACTCCACGGCGGGCCGAATCCACGGGTACCGTCCATACAAACAACAATCCTGGGGGAGTTTTATTTCATTATATTTTGATTTGATTTTCGAGCATGGAACTGGGCATCCCGATTACCAGCCACTTTCTCGTGAATGATAGTGAATCAACAAATATCATGAGAATAACCCACCTAGCATGGAAGATACTGACCGCCCCCAGTCGCTACAGGAGCGATTCGGGCATACAAAACATAATATTATTTGAAGGTTTAGAGTTTGGCATGTGCAAATTTACTTGGAACGGCAGGTAAATACCGCATATAGGTAGGTATGGTGGACTCATATGAAACAACTTTGGGTTTATGGAAGTGGATGCACAAGCAGTATTCCCGCTTAGTACAAGTGAAGGCTAGCAAAAGACTGGGGAGCGACCAACTAAAGAGCGACAACAGTCATAAACATGCATTGAGATTAACCAACATTGAATGCAAGCATGAGTAGGATATAAAGCACCATGAACATAAATATCGTGAAGGCTATGTTGATTTTGTTTCAACTACATGCGTGAACATGTGCCAAGTCAAGCCAGTCGAATCATTCAGAGGAGGATACCATCCTATCATACTACATCACAACCATTTTAAAATGCATGTTGGCACTCAAGACAAACCATTATACACTCTTAGCTAATTATGCATGGCATGAGCAACTATAATCTCTAATTGTCATTGCAAACATGTTTCACCCATAATGAGCTGAATTCAGAACGATGAGCTAATCATATTCACAAAAACAAAATAGGTCGAGTTCATACCAGCTTTTCTCCATCTCAATCTTTTCATCATATATCGTCATTATTGCCTTTCACTTCCACGACCGAACGGTGTAAATAATAATAAGAGTGCACGTGCATTGGACTAAGCTGGAATCTGCAAACAATAACTCAAAGGAGAAGACAAGGTAATATGGGCTCTCTGATAGATGAACAGTAATGCATATGAGAGCCACTCAACATTTTCATCGTGGTCTTGTCCTTACGACCCAAAGAAAGAAATTTTCAAAACAAGAACGAGAAAAACTATTTACACGGGAAAGCTCCCAACAAGCAAAAGAAGAACGAGAAATCTTTTTGGGTTTTCTTTTAATAATACAACTAAACATACAAGAAGGTAAGGCTAGACTAATTTTTTGGATTTTCTCAAGGTTTTTTTTTGACACACGAGAAGAAAGCAAGAAAAAGAAATAAACTAACATGGATAATACAATGAAAAAGTATAAGCACCGACTATTAAGATGAGTGTGTGAACATGAATGTAATATCGGTGAGAAATACGTACTCCCCCAAGCTTAGGCTTTTGGCCTAAGTTGGTCTAGTGCCATGGCTGGCCCGGATAATATCCAAAGTCATAGTTGGGGTTATACTGGGCTGCGGCGGCTACTGCCTGAACGGCTGCATCACGGAGGCGAGCGGCTTCCGCCTCTCTCTCATACTCGTTTGCCTCCTCTCTAGTTATAAAGTGTCTCCGTTTTTCCTGAAAGTTAAAGAAGGCAGGAGCAAGAAGGGTAATATGGACAGCACGCTGTCTGTCAAAAATTAGTCGGTAGAGGAGGGATTGTTCGTTCCTTGAAAGAAACTGGTAGCGCACCATAGCCTCATAATCAAGAAAAGCAGGTGGTAACTCAATGTCATTCCCCCTTATGGATACCCCAAGATAATTAGCTACACGAGTGGCATAAATCCCACCAAAGAAATCTCCTTCCTTAGCATTTTTATGTAGCCTCCTAGCAATAATAGTCCCCAAGTTATATTGTCTATCACCCATTACCGCACTCTTAAGAATACTAAGATCAGGTACGCAAAGGTGGCAATGCTCATGTTTACCGTTAATACATCTACCTATGAAAAGAGCAAAATAATGTATAGCAGGAAAGTGAATGCTCCCCAAGGTAGCCTGTGTAATGTTTCTAGTTTCTCCCACAGTGATGCTAGCAAGGAAATCATTATATTCCGTTTTGTGAGGATCATTATGGCTGCCCCATTGTGGAATTTTGCATGCGCGGTTAAAATCTTCCAGGTCCATGATATATGATTCATCATAAAGATTAAATAGGACAGAATGCGTATTACGCCTGGATGAAAATTCAAACCTCCGCACGAAGGAATCAGTGAGTTGATAATATTGCTTGCATTGGTCTGAAACGAAATCTTCAAGGCCAGCATTTTGTGTGTACGCGTAAAATTCTTCCTTGATACCGGCCTGAACCATGAATTGATCCGACGGCCATTCACAAGGCTGCACTTGAGCCTCCCTCGGTGGTTCAAAGTCGGGCTCACGTAATGCGAGTCTCGGGGCCTTCTTGCTTGAGGAACCACCTTGGTATATTCTCCTTAACATCTTTCTTTCTCTGAATTTTTTTTGAAATTTTTAGTGACTCAAAATAAGGGTGAACCAAACTCAACAAAACTTATAGCAACTACTCCCACAAGTGCCTAGAGGCTATATCATGCATCAAAACTACTTGGGACCATACAAATTTGACATGCAAGCTCAAGAACAAGGTCACCGCAGCAGCAAAAATTTGCTATATATAAGGCACTAAAACAAAAACTAATTGGACCATTGGAGGAGTCACATACCGAAGAACAATCCCCCAAAACAGTTTTGCAAATGGAGCTTTGCACAAGGAGATAAAAAATGGCAGCAAAATTAGCTAGAACACGGGTTTGAGCAATGGTGGGATTTTTTCTGGAGGAAGACAAAGTGGATGGGTGCTGGAATAAGTGAGGGGGGCCTACGTGGGACCCACAAGCCAGGGGGCGCGCCCAGGGGGTGGGCGCGCCCTGCAGGCTTGGGGCCCACCGGTGCAGCCCCCTGATGTGCTCTCAGTGCCAAAAATTCTTAAATATTCCAGAAAAAATCATACTACATTTTCAGGGGAATTTGAGAACTTTTATTTTCAGGTCATTTTTTATTGCACGGGTAATTCAGAAAACTGAAAAATAATAGCATTTTTACTTTATTTAATCTAAATAACAGAGAGTAAAAGTTGGGTACAGAAGGTTGTGCCTCCTAAATTCATCCATCTCATGCTCATCAAAAAGAATCCATCAATAAGGTTGATCAAGTCTTATTGACAAACTTTTTTCGAATGACACGGAACCGGAGAATTTTCGAATAACACTAGGTTACCTCAACGGGGACAGGCATGTCCCCTATCATGATTATTTCATATTTCTTCTTGATAGTAGGGAGAGGGAATTTAAAACCTCCAATAGCAACTGTTGGAATTTCTCCCATAGAGTTGATACTATGAACTTGAGGTTGTTTCTTCGGAAAGTGTACCGTATGCTCATTACCATTAACATGAAAAGTGACATTGCCCTTGTTGCAATGTATAACAGCCCCTGCAGTATTAAAAAAAGGTCTACCAAGGATGATCGACATACTGTCGTCCTCGGGAATATCAAGAATAACAAAGTCCGTTAGAATGGTAACATTTGCAACTACGACAGGCACATCCTCACAAATACCGATGAGTAAAGCAGTTGATTTATCAGCCATTTGCAAAGAGATTTCAGTAGGTGTCAACTTATTCAAATCAAGTCTACGGTACAAAGAGAAAGGCATAACACTAACACCAGCTCCAAGGTCACATAAAGCAGTTTTAACATAATTTCTTTTAATAGAGCATGGTATAGTAGGTATTCCTGGATCTCCTAATTTCTTTGGTATTCCACCCTTAAAAGTATAATTAGCAAGCATGGTGGAAATTTCAGCTTCTGGTATCTTTCTTTTATTTTTCACAATATCCTTCATATACTTAGCATAAGGAGACATTTTCAGAATATCAGTCAAACGCATACGCAAAAAGACAGGTCTAAGCATTTCAACAAAGTGCTCAAAATCCTCATTATCCTTTTTCTTGGATGGTTTAGGAGGAAAGGGCATGGGTTTCTGAACCCATGGTTCTCTTTCTTTACCATGCTTCCTAGCAACAAAGTCTCTCTTATCATATCTTTCATTCTTAGGTTGTGGGTTATCAAGATCAACAGCAGGTTCAATCTCCACATCATTATCATTACTAGGTTGAGCATCAACATGAACATCATCATTAATATTATCACTAGGCTCATGTTCATTACCAGATTGTGTCTCAGCATCAGAAATAGAAATATCATTTGGGTTTTCATGTGTATCTATAACAGGTTCACTAGCAGCATGCAAAGCCCTATCATCATTCTTTTTCCTTTTATTACTAGAATGACTAGGTGCATCAGTATTAACTCTCTGAGAATCTTGCTCAATTCTCTTAGGATGGCCCTCAGGATACAAAGGTTCCTGAGTCATTTTACCACCTCTAGTCACAACTCTAACAGAATGATCATTGTTCTTACCATTCATCTCATTAAGCAAATCATTCTGTGCCTTAAGTACTTGTTCTACTTGAGTAGTTACCATGGACGCATGTTTACTAATAAGCTTAAGATCATTGATAGTTCTACTCATATAATCTCCTAAGCGATCAAGCATGTAAGCATTATGTTTCAATTGTCTACTAACATAAGCATTGAAATTTTCTTGCTTAACAACAAAGTTATCAAACTCATCCAAGCATTGGCTAGCAGACTTATTATAAGGAATATCACCTTCATTAAATCTACGGAGAGAATTTACCTCTACTACCCGTGTCGGGGTATCAAGACCATGTATTTCTTTAATAGGTGGTAGATTCTTAACATCTTCAGCTTTAATACCTTTTTCTTTCATAGATTTCTTTGCCTCTTGCATATCTTCAGGACTGAGAAATAGAATACCTCTTTTCTTCGGAGTTGGCTTTGGAGGTGGTTAGGGAATAGTCCAATCATTATCATTGCTCAATATATTATTTAATAGTAGTTCAGCTTGTTCAACAGTTCGTTCCCTGAAAATACAACCAGCACAACTATCTAGGTGGTCCCTAGAAGCATCGGTTAGTCCATTATAAAAGATATCAAGTATTTCATTTTTCTTGAGAGGATGATCAGGCAAAGCATTAAGTAACTGGAGAAGCCTCCCCCAAGCTTGTGGGAGACTCTCTTCTTTAATATGCACAAAATTAAATATTTCCTGCAAGGCAGCTTGTTTCTTATGGGCAGGAAAATATTTTTCAGAGAAGTAATATATCATTTCCTGGGGACTACGCACACAACCAGGAGCAAGAGAGCTAAACCATATCTTAGCATCACCCTTTAATGAGAAAGGAAACAACTTAAGAATATAGTAATAATGAATTTTTTCCTGATGAGTAAATAGGGTGGCTATATCATTCAATTTAGTAAGATGTGGCTCAAAAGTTTCATATTCATAACCATGGAAAGGATCAGATTCAACCAAAGTGATTAACTCAGGATCAACAGAGAATTCATAGTCCTTATCAGTAACAAAGATAGGTGAAGTAGCAAACTTAGGATCATATTGCATTCTAGCATTCAAAGATTTTTCCTTCCACTTGCATAGTAATTTCTTAAGATCATCTCTATCCTTACAAGCAAGAAAGTCCCTAGCTACCTCTCCATCCATAACATAACCCTTAGGTATATTAGGCAATTCATATCTAGGAGAGCTAGGTCTAACAGGTGTCTCATAGTGTTCAGTTTCAATAATTTCATCAGTTTCAGAAATATCATCAATTTCAGCATTGACTCTAGCAATTTGTTCATCAAGAAATTCACCCGGTGGCACAGTATTATCAAGCAAAGTATCATCATAAGCATCATGCATAGCAGAAGTGGCATCATCAATTACTTGCAACATATCAGAATCAATAGCAGGTGGTGGTGTCACAAATTTACTCATAACAGAAGGTGAATCAAGTGCAGAGCTAGATGGTAGTTCCTTACCTCCCCTCGTAGTAGAGGGATAGATCTTGGTCTTTGGATCTTTCAGATTCTTCATAGTGATAAACAGATACAAATCCCAGGTGACTCAGAGAATAGAGCTATGCTCCCCGGCAACGGCGCCAGAAAAGGGTCTTGATAACCCACAAGTATAGGGGATCGCAACCGTTTTCGAGGGTAGAGTATTCAACCCAAATTTATTGATTCGACACAAGGGGAGCCAAAGAATATTCTCGAGTATTAGCAGCTGAGTTGTCAATTCAACCACACCTGAAAGACTTAATATCTGCAGCAAAGTTTTCAGTAGCAAAGTAGTATGGAAGTAGCGGTAACGGTGGCAAAAGTGACAGTAGCAGTTTTGTAGTGATTGTAACAGTAGCAACGGAAAAGTAACTTAGCAAAGATCAATATATGAAAAGCTCGTAGGCAATGGATCAGTGATGGATAATTATGTCGGATGGCATTCATCATGCAACGGTTATAACATAGGGTGACACAGAACTAGCTCCAATTCATCAATATAATGTAGGCATGTATTCCGTATATAGTCATACGTGCTTATGGAAAAGAACTTGCATGACATCTTTTGTCCTACCTTCCCGTGGCAGCGGGGTCCTAACGGAAACTAAGGGATATTAAGGCCTCCTTTTAATAGAGAACCGGACCAAAGCATTAGCACTTAGTGAATACATGAACTCCTCAAACTACGGTAATTCCCGGAAAGAATCCCAGTTATTGTCACCCTGGGGGATGCGGATCATAACTCGTAATAGGTGTCTATAACTTGCAAGATAGGATCAAGAACACATATATATTCATGAAAACATAATAGGTTCAGATCTGAAATCATGGCACTCGGGCCCTAGTGACAAGCATTAAGCATAGCAAAGTCATAGCAACATCAATCTCAGAACATAGTGGATACTAGGGATCAAACCCTAACAAAACTAACTCGATTACATGGTAAATCTCATCCAACCCATCACCGTCCAGCAAGCCCACGATGGAATTACTCACGAACGGCGGAGAGCATCATGAAATTGGTGAAGAAGGATGGTTGGTGATGACGACGGCGTCGATTTCCCCTCTCCGGAGCCCAAAACGGACCCCAGATCTGCCCTCCCGAGGAAGAACAGGAGGTGGCGGCGGCTCCGTATCGTGAAACGCGATGAACTCTTCTCCTTGATTTTTTTTCTCCCCGAATAGGAATATATAGAGTTGGAGTTGAGGTCGGAGGAGCTCCAGGGGGCCCACAAGACAGGGGGGCGCGCCCTAGGGGGGCGGCCCTGGCTTGTGGCCAGGTGGTGGACACCCTCCGGTTGATTCTTTCGCCAGTATTTTTTATTAATTCCAAAAATATTCTCCGTAAATTTCCAGGTCAATCCAAGAACTTTTATTTCTGCACAAAAATAACACCAAGGCAATTCTGCTGAAAACAGCGTCAGTCCGGGTTAGTTTCATTCAAATCATGCAAATTAGGGTCCAAAACAAGGGCAAAAGAGTTTGGAAAAGTAGATACGATGGAGACGTATCAGAAGGCCCTTATGTCGTTGAGGAGGTCTATCGCTCCGGTGCTATAAAGATTAACAACTTCGATGGCAAAAGCCCGAGAGTGGTAAATGGGCAAAGAATTAAGCACTATATCTCAGGTACGCCCCTTAATGTTGAAACTAACATTATTCAAGTTATGACTCCGGAAGAACACATATGAGAGACCTTCCGGGACACTCCAGAAAACTGAAAAGGGGTAGGTATGTGATACGGTAAGTAAACCGACTCCAAAAATTCCAAAAAATATTTTCTGTTGGTTTTAGTATTTTAGAAAAATTTCAAAAATAAAAAGGAGTAAGGGGGACCCACGAGCCAACAGGGCGTGACCTAGGCCCTGGTCGCGCCCTGTTAGCTCGTGGCGCCCTCGTGTGCCTCCCGGACTCCGTTTTCTTCCTCGACATGTATTCTAACCTATAAAAAATCATTATATATACTCTTGTAAGTTTGACCACCGTATCGCAAGTTTCTTCTCTGTTTTTGTTTCGGGCTGTTTTCCTGACAGATTTGAAGCAATATGTCGTCGCAAGATTCGGAAGGAGAGAGCTACGTTTTAGACCTCGTTGCCAATCCTCAAGTCTATGGGGATGTGGACCCTTATGGGTGGTCGACACAGGAATAAGTGGAGGCCGATCTAAATGGGATTGAGTCCTCAAGTGAAGAAGAAGAAGTACCTCTACCCCAACCTGGAGATATGCACGTGGAGTTCAATAAGTCGAGCTTGCCAAACAAGGTTCCACCTTCCAATACTCGATTTGCCCCTTATCGACGTGTGCAGGCAACCACCACTGCAGCCGCAGCCAGCAAAACACACCCCTTGATGAAATGAGCAATGATCGTCACCAACAAACTCCGCAAGGAAAATGTGGTCCTTAAGCGGGAGGTTGCTAAGCTCAATGAGGAGATCAATACTCTAAGGGGTATCATTGCCAAAAAGATCACATCATCACCCAAGAAAGACACCTGAGTACATGGGTATGGGCACCACCCTTAGCTTGTTCCAAGCTTGGGGGAGGTGCCCCGGTATCGTATCACCATCACCTTTATCATTACCATCTATCTTAGTTTGATCCTTAGTTATTTCGTGATTCAGAAGAAATACAATTTCAGATTTGCTTTGCTTAGAATCTTTGCTTTGAGATCTATCTATCCTTGTAATCAAGTGTGAGAGTTATATAATAAAGATTAGTTGAGTTTGTGTGCTTTACTCTCATGCATCTATCACCATAGCATTGAAATAAAAGAAGAGATCATATGCTAATCCCATGGGGAGTAATAACTTAATAACTTCACATAGAAAAAGTATAAGTGATGAAAGTTGTTGGGAATAAACAAACATAGCATTAGTCATTGATACAACCTATGCAAGATTATGATAGATGAGAGGAGATTCACATATAAATACACTATCTTGGACATCTTTTATGATTGTGAGCCCCCATCAAATATTATATAATGATCAAGTGTTGATGTTGGACATGGAAGACAACGTAATGATCATGATAGTTTACATTCACATAGAAGTTATATGGTCATGGATCCTTTAACATGTGGTGCTTGCTTTAGATCTTTTGCTAGCCAATAAATTTCTGCACCAAGTAGAGATACTACTTGTGCATCCATAACCCCTAAAACCCAGTTTCTTCCCATGAGAGTCCACCATACCTACCTATGGATTGAGTAAGATCGTTCAAGTAAGTTGTCATCGGTGCGTCCAGCAATAAAAATTGCTCTTAAATATGTATGATCTTTTATTGTAGGGGAAAATAAGCTTTGTACGATCTTATGATGGCAAAGAAATAAAAGTGACAGAGTGCATAATAAAGTTTGCTATCATAAGGCGCAATATAAAGTGACGTTCCTTTGCATTAAGAGCTTGCACATCCAACTTAAAAGCACATGAAAACCTCTGCTTCCCTCTGCGAAGGGCTCATCTTTTATCTTCATGAATTTATTTATGTGCAAGAGTCAATAAAGTTTATTCTTACTCCAACCTATCAACTCTATAGTTAGCAAGCATCATGTGTTGAGGATAGATCTAGATAAATATATCCAATTGAATGTAGGAGATCATGAACAATTATTGTTGACATTATCCTTGAGGTAAATAAGTTGGGTGGGAAAAAAATGAAGCCCCCATCTTCCTATGTGTCTACAGGAAACACTGGTTCTAAAAATATGCAATGAGTGTCAACAATCATAAAAGACTAAATGATAGTTGAGTATGTGAACTTGCTAGAATGAAAGCTCTTATATAGAATCTTCTCTGGATTATGATGAATTGTGATTGCCTCAATTACTAAGAGCATAGTTTGTTGATTGTCAATAGTGTTTATGCTTCATACTTCAATATTGTGAATGGATTGTTATTTACCTATGAGAAGCTATATGATGAAAATATTGCTGATATGTTGTCATTCATGACGCACTCATGTCCGTATTTTATATTTATCGACACCTCACTCTCAAATTATGTGGTCATTATTATCGAGTTCGGCTTTCGCTTGAGGACAAGCGAGGTCTAATCTTGGGGGGTTGATACGTCCATTATGCATCATGAATTCCTATTGATATTTATGATATTCTTATCCATTATTCCTTATTTTGATATAATTCGCATGCCTTTTCTCTCTGAATATGCAAGGTACATCACAAGGAGGGAAATCTCTGGAAACTGGAATCCTGGACCTGAAAACCAAGAAAATGGCAGAAAATTCACTGGACTCCAAATGACTTGAAATTTCATGGAGAATTTTATGGAATATATGAGAATTGTTGGTCCAAAAATATACCAGAGGGGGGGGGGTGCTGGTCATGAGACAACAGGGCGCGGCCCAGTCCCTGGCCACGCCCTGTTGGGTCGTGGTGGCCCAGCAGGTCCCCTGCCCCCTCTTCTTCTATAGTAGTAGCTAGATGATTCTCTCTCTTTTTATATCTTCAATATCATGTTCTCGTGAGCCTTCTCACATGATCGGGATCAATTCGATGTAATCGGTGGTGTGTTTGTTGGGACATGATGAATTGTCACTTTATGATCAGATTGTTGATTGAAATCAATTAAGTCTTTTGAGGTTTTCTTGTTGTATAATTAAATAGCTTTGCATGCTTTGTGATCTATCTATCTTCTTTGACCAAGTTCGATGGGTTTTTCTTCAGAGGGAGTGGTGCTTTGTAGTGGGTTCAAATTTGCGGTGATCTAACCAAGTGACAATAAGGGCTAAGACATGTATTGTATTGTTTCCACTAATAATAAAACAACGGATTTTGTCATATTGATTGACTTGTTCTATCTATATTATGTCATCTTGCTTATTGCGATACTCTATTTCTTGTAAACTTAATACCTTGGAATGCATATTAGATATCGGTTTTGAGGTGGAGTATTAGTAGTATATGCAGTTTGATTGACAGTCTACTTATCATGGACGTAATGCCTATATTACATTATGCCATGAATGATCATAGTCATGAATACTGCAATTCGATCAATTGCCAACTGTAATTGTTTACCATGTCATTTGCATGTTTTCAAGAGATATACCACTAGTGAACCTATGCCTCATGTGTCTATTCTCCATTACTGAATTCTTCTACACGATTTCTTCTTTTATTTGCCTTGCTACTTTGCTACCATCTATCTCTATCTTTTGTGTTTAATCTCGTAATTAGCAAGATAGATAGATTGAAAACCCTCTTGTCGTGTTAGGGTCAAGTGTGTGTGTGTGTGTGTGTGTGTGTGCATGTTTTGTGCATGTGTTTTGTGCGTAGGTGCTGCTCATGTTGCTAGCTTGGGAGACTCCTACTGGATTGATAACCTTGGTTCTCTACCAAAGGAAATACTTGCTATTGTTCTGCTTCACCCTTCCTCTTGGATGAATACCAACAACTCATGCGGAAATAAGCACAAATGTTCTAAACCGTGTGGTTCAGACCTTTGAGTACATGGATTTGAGGCAGAAATGTGCTAGACATTCCACTAATTTCCTGGCATTCATTATGGTACTTGAAATCTCCCCCTAACGTGTGGAAATGATCCTTGTTGAATTAACATACTAGCCTGAATGACCCCCCTATTAGGGCCTTAAGGTATTAACAGAAATACAATTATTCCTCATATAGATACCAAATATATGGTGAGGGGCCAATGATATATGTAGGGTGGTGATATCGGTATATAGCCGAATTCCCGCCGATGGGAAATACTTGGTAGATTTCCACGTATCCAAGATAGAGGGGAATAATAGTATGCAATACGGTCATGAGCATGTAAAACTTCATGACTCCAATCGTGAAGTTGGTAAGTTGTAATTCTGAAGTAAATATCATGCAATTCGATAAAAGATTCTACCAAACCATTTTGGGTCTAGACATATAGTATAAATGCTAAACTTTAATCGTTGGGTCATATTGAAGGCACGTAAGGAGAATTCTACGACGTTGTCCATTCAAACTTGATTGAAATCGATGTTTAGAATAATGAGCCTATGATTTTGTGTGTAAAGGCACACTTGATACCATTGTGTAGATGTGTCTTTTAGAGCTGGAGGATACCTGAATAATCCAGTCAATGGTGGGGAAGAGCCACTTAGCTCGACTTTGATGCGTTCAAGGAGTCTGAGTCGTTGAACATACACTTTAAGGTGCGGGAGCCTTAAAATTAGCTTCCCGTGTCACATGAAGTGCACATAAAATCCAATTGTCGATAGAATTTAGCATCATTTTAGTCATAATCAATGGAATTGCTGATAGTTTCTGTTTCAAGCCAACGTCAGGATGGGATGACCAAGGCAAGTATGCCAAATTTTCCATGTAAAAGATATTCTGAAAAAGTATCTTGTATGCAACATGTGCTACATGTTTTGTAGTATGTTTAGTACAACCCTTATGATGCATAGAGAATGTGCTTGACATATCCATTGTATACAGTGCGAGAGGACATTTCTATTTGTCGTCATCATGTTTTCTCATGGTTTGTTGAACCGAGGCTTTGAAATGCCTTTCCCACGGTTTGAGTTTCTTGGCTTCATACCTAGTTTTGAGGGTCCAAAACAAGGTACTAGGAGATTTCTCCTCCAAGTACTCAAATTTGAGATTTGAATGAATATAATGCCTTATGATGTACTATAAGGAAACTTATTTTTGTTGTTCTGTCAGCACTCCAGATGGTCGTGGCGTGTGCAATCATCGCCGCTGTTCTTCGGTACGTCGCTAGCCTCTGTCTTCCGTGTCACACCATGAAGTCGATGGAGTCGCTCCGTCGCGAGCGTGTTAATGTAAAATGAGAGGGAAAGGGACAATGAACAGTAAAATTATGTGTATACGGATGATGTCAAGTTACATATTCAGAGCCCTGAAGGGGCCAAGGGATGTAAATGTTACAAGATCTGCATCAGTTGCCTAAAGTAACCGATCGATGGTTTGGATAAGTGGAGATGTAATCCTTAATTAATCCTAACTCTCCTCCTAATCTATGCATGTCCATAAGCAAGCTCCATCCCTTAGCTAGTAGGGAAAACCAGCAGGTTATTAAGTATCCTGGTCAGACAATTGTTAATCGAAGCAATGAGTGTTTTGCTAAAAGAGGCACCACCAACTGTTTCTTTAGTGAGTGCTAGGCGTCGGTCGACAGGCCCAAATTTGGGACGGTCGCCGCGCAGCCGCACGATAGGCACCTCCGTGAGCGCCCGATTCGCTGAGCCCTTGCATGAGTCCCATCTCTTCTTCCTCCCGCGATAGCTTTCAGTAGATCCCCATCGCCCCCTTTAGCCTCCTCACTTACAGCTCTGAGTGCGGCTCGTCGGCTCGCATTGGCTCTAAGATTGCAACGCTGGTGTCCCCCATGTGCCTCTGCCCTATGCAACAAATCACGTTGACGGTTCCATCAAATCAACTCGTCGGTCGCAACAATTAGGTCGCGCCGTTGTAACATGTGGTCTTGCTGGTTCGAGCACGCCGTCGTCGAGGTTCCAGCATGAGGAAACACCGTCACAAGTACTATCCTGTGCCGGTTGCAACTAATCATCCCGGCGTCGTCAGCCTTGGTACAGGCCCCACGCCGGTTGCAGCACTGTGCCCAGCCCTAGCTTCCACCGTTCCCCGATTGAGGCTTGTTTTGGTGTTGCTTGTAGCTATTTTTGTAGGCGGTTCCAGCTTTTCCCGTGCCACGCCATTCCCAATCGCAGTTTTCGTCGTTCTCCCATGCAAAAAAAAACATTAGCCGGTCCCAGCAAATGAAGATGATGGTTCCAGCAAAAACCCCTCGCCGTCGTCGGTTGCAGCTAAATCCCTTGCCGGTCCCAGCAAAAACTCTCGCCGGTTGTAGCTCTATATTATGCCGGTTGCAACACATCGACTTCGTCCGCCGATGCCACATAACATTACACTCCCAGTCGTCTGCGGTTGCCTCGTTTTATAGCATCGATTGTCATCTTCTGCAGCTCTGGTGAGGTGCTGGTTGCGTAGCTGTTGTACGACCGTGTGGGGGACAGTGGCCATGGCTGACGAGGAATAGAATGAGGAGGTGGAGAAAGACATGAAGAAGAGGAGGAGCTTGTTGCCAGCGGGGATCCAATGGAGGGGAGGACCGGGTTCCGTGCACTGTCATGCGAAGCGGACGGCTCGCCGGAGTAGAGTGAGGAGAGGCATGGGAGCCTGCGGAGGGTAAAAGGCGAGTCGAAGGATAAGGTAGAGACGAGTAGTGAGGAACAGGGAGACGATGGAAGACACATGATCTGTTCTGATCGAACGTCCCGCGCATGACCGGCCCAACACTCGACGGGTCGTCTGGGTATAAATGTTTCCCTTGGTTCTTTAATTCTTCTAAGAATTGTTGTTTGGGCGACTACTACAAATCAGCCGGATGATTTTCTAGAAAAACCATCCGCCTACCTAGCCGTCCGATCTGGCATTGGCGACCGTTCGATCTCACCAAGGCAGCTCACATCTTCTCTCCTTCGACCCCGTTCTGTTCGACACCCTGTGTCTCACAGAAGACACGATGTCCTCTGCTGTGGCAAACAGGTTGTGCTGCTGCTGCTGCATGTGTGCTCGCCGAGACGCCAGCCGAGCCTCTCCCTCAACTCCGGCGGCCGCCACCGATGTGTTGCGTTGTAACACCACTAGTGATTCGAGCAGCTCCCATGGTAGCCCCACGCAGCAGCTCCATGGCAGCGCCGCCCAGCACCGACGGCGCCCCGGCCCAGCTCCATTGCAGCACCAGCGAAGCTTCAATGCCCCTTGATAGGAATAAGCCGCGGCGGGCTTGAACGCGTGCGCGTGTGTGCGCCGGACGCGTCGGGACTGGCCCGTGGCGGGCTCGGGTGCGTGTGTGTGTGCCCGAGGGAGTGTGCGTGCGTGCGTTGGTCTGTTGGCGATGGAGCCGGAGGAATGACCGCGTCCAGGGCTGTTGGTGGCCGCGTCGTCCGCGTGCGGGCGCGACGGGAGCGCGAGCCAGGTACGGCGTGGGGCGCGGGGCGTGGGCGAGTGCGTGCGTACGAGCGCGCGTATAAAGCCTCGCTGGTCTCTGTGTATCGCTGAGGTGTGTACTTGAGTTCGTGCTTGAGTAAAAGAATCGGCTGTTCGTGCGGCCGGCGGCGTTCGTGCGCCGGGCATATCTTGTTGTCCACTGCCTCGTTCCTCCTCCTTCTTTCTTCTACGTTCGTGCGAGAGAGAGAGCTCCGGTGAGAGGCAAGGCGAGGCTACGGCAACAACACCCCTCACAACGCTTCATTGAAACTCCGGCGGCGCTTCAATGCAACTCCGGCGGCGCTTTGTTGCAGCTCCAGCGGTGCTTCATTGCGACCACACGCGCTTCACTCCAACTCTGACGGCCCCCGTCGATGCTTCATCGCAACTCCGGCGAGCCCGCTCTACTTCACCGGTTGTTGCAGCCCGTCGACTAGCCTACAGCATCACACCGTAGGCGCCGCCACGCTTCCTTGCAGCTCCGACGGCCCCGCGCTGCTTAATCGCAACACCGACAAGCTCCGTCTGCTTCACGTGCTACATGCAGCTCCCGCCGCCATGGCAGTAGCTTCCACCCAGCCTAGCCTACGGCAACACGAGGTGAGCGGCGATAGCGATTGGCAGTGGTGTAGCGACTAGGCGACGATGGCTTGTAGCAATGGTAAAGCAACGCGCCATGGTGGTGCCGCCGCTCTACTACGACGAGCGATGGCTCTGGTGTGTGGTGCGGTGCTACCGAAGAAAGATAAGAATGAGCGGTTGAAACGCATCTGGAGGAAGAGATAAGGGAGGGAGAGAGAAAGCGGCCCGTGGGGCCCACTGAACGCGTGGCGCGCGTTGGAGACGGCTTATGAGGCGGGTTGATCAGCCGGTTGATTTTAAACATTTTCTTTCGCATTTTAGGTCGGGACATGCCGCAAACCGAAGGAACTCGGACAGATCATAGACAGAAAAATCTACGTGCACTTGCGCGTATCTATCTTTTTTTGTGTGTGTGATGTGTGTGAAAAGCGTGTCTAACTATCTACTAATCAGGTGTTTCTTGGACCTCACAACTCAAGCCTGCACTGAACATTCTTTCTGGAAAGGGTTATAGCGGGAGGCCTACATGTTCCTCTCCAAATGCTTCTTCTTACCCCTTCTTCTCCTTTGATGAAATTGAAAAGGCCAGGAGACAAGCACTAATTCTTGCAGATAGTACACTGAGATCTCGGTTGTTGTGGCTAATCTCAGTAGGGAGAGGGTCCACCATTATGGGAATTTGGGTAACTCCAAAACATCGTCTCTCCGGGCAAAAGTTTGGTGAACCTCGAATTAGGACCAGTTTCAACCACTGTTCAAAAAATCTTCCGATTCAGCGATTTATCACTACTCATGGCGTGACGGATAAGATTATGCCTTATCTTCACCGTTTATCTTTTGGGCTGATTTATTGCTCTGACAAACGATTTATCGGGAATCTGCCGATAAAGCAGTCCTATTCTTAGCACTATGTTTGCAAAAACTATGTTTATTTGTGTTATTGTGGGTCTTGTTATGCAATATGTACTATTGCCCTATTTTGTTTGTCATTATACGAGGATTCAAAGGCTAGGAATCAAGGTAACACTTCTGTCCAATATTTTTTTGGTGTTGAATATAGTGTATTTCAGTGTTGGGAACCTGGGATTTGCGAAAAAAATGGCCGATTAATAGTCGACCGATAAAATCGATTAATCGACCGATTTCCGATTTATCTCTAATCCCCAACGGAGCGAGACGCTAACGATAAGCGATATCCTCAACATTGGTTTCAACCATAATGTTTTCGTATAAACGATGCAAATATTGGTTGGATTTGGATTGGACCTTAGAGCATCTACAACCGGGTGCCTCAAACTGTTCTCAAACGTCCAGGCGGGCTGACCGGTCAGAAAAAGTCGACTCATCTGAGCGTCGTAAACCGGCCTCAAACATCTGGGTTGTTTGGCGCCCCTCATATCCAGCCCAAATCTAGGGCGGATAAGAGGCGGCCGGTCACGTCTGGGCTTGTCCGCCACGTCCCCGTTGACAGGCCCGGCCCACTACCGACCCCACCACTTGTTGGGTTATGTTGCATGGGAAACAAAAAATTTCCTACGCACACACAAGATCTATCCATGGAGATGAGCACCTATGAGAGGGGAGATCGCTAAGCGGGAAGCGTTAAGAAACGCGGTTGATGTAGTCGAACGTCTTCGCGATCCAAATCGCAAGCCGTCCGGCGATCCAATCATGATCTAGCGCCGAACGGACGGCGCCTCCGCGTTCAGCACACATACAGCTCAATGACGATCTCCGCCTCCTTGATCAAACAAGGGAGGGCGGAGTGGTAGATGAGTTCTCTGGCAGCACAACGGCGTGGTGGCGGTGGTGGTGAACTAATCCGGCAGGGCTTCGCCGAGCTCTACCGAACTAATCTAGAGGAGGAAGACAATCTAGAGGGGAGAGGGCAGCACGTGGCTTTTCTGGTGTTGGGCTGCCGTCAAACCTCCACTATATATAGGAGAAAGGGGTGGGAGGAGGTGCCCTAGGGTTTCCCCTAGGGCCTTGGCCGCCGTCAAAGGAGGTGGAGTCCACCTCCAACTAGGAGGTGGGGTGCGGGGGAGGAGTCCTACTCCAACAAGGACTCCTCACACCCTCCACTCCTTTCCTCTTGGGTGCATGGGCCCTCTTGGGGTCAGCTGCCCAGCCCACTAGGGGCTGGTGCGCCACCTCTTGGGCCCATGTGCCCCCCGGGGCGGGTGGGCCCCCCGGTGGACCCCCGGAACCCATTCGTCACTCCCGGTACACTACCGGAAATACCCGAAACTTTTCCGGAACCCAAATACCACTTTCCTATATATCAATCTTTACCTCCGGACCATTCCGGAGCTCCTCGTGACGTACGAGATCTCATCCGGGACTCCGAAGAACCTTCGGTCACCAACATACATAACTCAATAATACTGAAACGTCACCGAACGTTAAGTGTGCAGACCCTGCGGGTTCGAGAACTATGTAGACATGACCGAGACACCTCTACGGTCAATAACCAATAGCGGGACCTAGATGCCCATATTGGTTCCTGATACGTCTCCAACGTATCTATAATTTATGAAGTATTCATGCCATGTTTACAATAATTCTATATGATTTTGGTATGATTTTATTAGAACTAACCCGGACTGACGCTGTTTTCAGCACAACTACCATGGTGTCGTTTTTTGTGCAGAAATAAAAGTTCTCGGAATGGGCTGAAAATTTACGGAGAATATTTTTGGAAAATATAAAAAATACTGGAGCAAAAAGATACCGGAGAGGAGTCCCGAGGCCGCCACAAGGCTAGGGGGCGCCCCCCCTAGGGCGCGCCCCCCTGGCTTGTGGGCCCCTCGGGAGTCCCCCTGACTTGATTCCAACGCCAAGTATTCTTATAAATACCAAAACCCCCAGAAAGAAACCTAGATCGGGAGTTCCGCCGCCGCAAGCCTCTGTAGCCACGAAAAACCAATCGGGAGCCCGTTCCGGCACCCTGTCGGAGGGGGAAACCATCACCGGAGGCCATCTTCATCATCCCGGCGGTCTCCATGACGAGGAGGGAGTAGTTCACCCTCGGGGCTGAGGGTATGTACCAGTAGCTATGTGTTTGATCTCTCTCTCTCTCGTGTTCTTGAGATGTCACAATCTTGATGTACCGCGAGCTTTATTAATATAGATGAATCATATGGAGTTTTCCCCTCTCTATCTTCTTGTGATGAATTGAGTTTTCCCTTTGAAGTTTTCTTATCGGATTGAGTCTTTAAAGGATTTGAGAACACTTGATGTATGTCTTGCGATGGGACATCCGTGGTGACAATGGGATGTTCTATTGATCCACTTGATGTATGTTTTGGTGATCAACTTGCGGGTTCCGTGACCTTGGGAATTTAGGCATAGGGGTTGGCACACGTTTTCGTCTTGACTCTCCGGTAGAAACTTTGGGGCACTCTTTGAAGTTCTTTGTGTTGGATTGAACATGATGAATCTGAAATTGTGTGATGCATATCGTATAATCAAGCCCATGGGTACTCGTGGTGACATTGGAGTATCTAGGTGACATTAGGGTTTTGGTTGATGTGTATCTAAAGGTGTTATTTTAGTACGAACTCTAGGGCTGTTCGTGACACTTATAGGGATAGCTCATACGATTGATCGGAAAAGATAACTTTGAGGTGGTTTCGTACCCTACAATAATTTCTTCGTTTGTTCTCCGCTATTTGTGACTTTGGAGTGAACTCTTTGTCGCACGTGAGGGATTTACATATGATTCAACTATGTCAGTATTGTTGAGAGAACTTGCACTAGTGAAAGTATGGACCCTAGGCCTTGTTTTCAAGCATTGCAATACCGTTTTTGCTTATTTTTGTTACTTGCTACCTTGCTGTTTTTATATTTTCAGATTACAAAAATCTATATCTACTATCCATATTACACTTGTATCACCATCTCTTCGCCGAACTAGTGCACCTATACAATTTACCATTGTATTGGGTGTGTTGGGGACACAAGAGACTCTTTGTTATTTGGTTGCAGGGTTGTTTGAGAGAGACCATCTTTATCCTACGCCTCCCATGGATTGATAAACCTTAGGTCATCCACTTGAGGGAAATTTGCTACTGTCCTACAAAACTCTGCGCTTGGAGGCCCAACATGAGTCTACAAGAAGAAGGTTGCATAGTAGACATCAAGCTCTTTTCTGGCGCCGTTGCCGGGGAGGTGAGTGCTTGAAGGTATATCTTTAGATCTTGCAATTGAATCTTTTAGTTTCTTGTTTTATCACTAGTTTAGTCTATAAAATAAAAGTACGAAAAAATGGAATTGAGGTTGCCTCATATACTTCATCTTTATAATGTCTTTCGTGAAAATGATGGAAAGGAAAATTGTGCCAAAGTGTTAGAAGAAGAAGTCAATAAAATGTTTGGCATTAAATCTTTGTATGATGAGAATGATTGCAATGTTGTTAGTATGAATTCCTTGAATATTCATGATGCTAATGATATGCAAAGCTACAAGCTTGGGGATGCTATGTTTGATGAAGATGATATGTTTAGTCCCCCAAGTTTTGATGAGCAAATTTATTATGATGAAAGCATGCCTCCTATTTATGATGATTATTGTGATGACATGTATGCTATAAAGAATAATGATAACCATGGAACTTGTCATCATGATTTTAATTTTCAATTGGATTATGCTTCACATGATAGTTATTTTGTTGAGTTTGCTCCCACTACTATTGATGAGAATAAATTTGCTTATGTGGTGAGTAGTAAAATTTCTATGCTTGTGGATCATGAAGATAATGCTTTATGTGATAGTTATGTTGTGAAATTCCTTCATGAAGCTACTGAAAATTATTATGAGGGAGGAACATATGCTTGTAGGAATTGCAATAATATCAAGTTTCCTCTCTATGTGTTCAAAGTTTTGAAGTTATGCTTGTTTTGCCTTCCTATGCTAGTTGATTCTTGCTCCCATAAATTGTTTGCTCACAAAATCCCTATTCATAGGAAGTGGGTTAGGCTTAAATGTGCTAGTCATATGCTTCATGATGCTCTCTTGCATGTTTCAACTACTATTCTTATATGAGCATCATTGAAATCATCATGCCTAGCTAATAGGCATTCAAGAAAAGCGTTTGTTGGGAGACAACCCAATATTTATACCTTCTATTTTTGTGTGATCACATGATTAAGCTACTGTAGTAATCATGTTTTGTGTCTTTTATTTCAATAAAGTGCCAAGTAAAACCTTTGGGATGACTCACAAGATGAGTAGAATTGATGCTGAACCAAAACAGAAACTTTTGACTCCAGTACAGGAATTTTCATTTTTTACTGGAGAGTGATAATGATCTGAAATTTTTACACAGTATTGATATAGAAATTCTTCAGGTTGTCCTAAATTTTCCGAATTTTTAGAGACAGGTAAGTATGGTTATACTACAGATCTTCACAGACTATTCTGTTTTTGACAGATTCTGTTTTGCATGCATAGTTTGCTTGTTTTAGTGTTCCCATAGCTTATATTCAGTGATATAAATTATGGAAATGATATAATACAGTAGGTATTATGTGAGAACAATTATTAATCTTGTCTTGACAGTACCTAAGTGAATGATCTTTATTTATTATACTTACCCATCTCACGAAGTTCCGTTAAGTTTTGTGTGATTGAAGTTTTCAAGTTTTGGGTGAGACACCGATATGAGGAGAATAAGGAGTGACAAGAACCTAAGCTTGGGGATGCCCAAGGCACCCCCAAGGTAATATCCAAGGAAGACTCAAGCGCCTAAGCTTGGGGATGCCCCGGAAGGCATCCCCTCTTTCGTCTTCAACACTATCGGTATATCTTACTTGGAGCTATATTTTTATTCGTCACATAATATGACTTTTGCTTGGAGCATCATTTTATTTTGTTGTTCTCTGTTAGGTGTTATTTATAATCTTGTTTTTCAATAAAAAGTTCCAAGAATTGCCTTAGGATGCTTGCATTGCATGTTTGATGTGTGCTGTGTAAAAAACAGAAACTTTTTCTGTAGTGTTTGAATTTTCATATTTTACTGGAACGTGGAAAGTTTCTGAAATTTTTACACAGTATTTTCATATAAATTATTTAGCATTTCCTAAATTTTCATATTTTTTTGAGTTACATAAGTACAGTCGTTTAATAGATTTCTACAGACTGTTCTGTTTGGACAGATTGCTGTCATAGTTTTGTTATCTACTTATCCTATAGTTTCCATAGCCTATATTGGTAGATATAAATTGTGGAAATGATAGTAAACAGTAGATGATGTTTGAAAATTATTGTGCAACTTGTCTTGGCAGTACATGAAGTGTTGATTTATTCTTATGTGTACTAACCTATCTCACGAGTTCTTTTCGAGTTTTCTGTGGATGAAGTTTTTGAGAATAGGTGAAACCAATATATGAGAGGATTGAACGAGATACAAAAGCTCAAGCTTGGGGATGCCCAAGACAACCCAAGTAAATATTTCAAGAAGTCTCAAGCATCTAAGCTTGGGGATGCTACGCATCCCACCTCTCTTCATCAACAATTATCGGTTAGCCTATGTTGAGCCCAAATATTTATTTGTTCACATGATGCGTGCTATTTTTGGAGTGTTATTTTTCTTTTGCTTGATGTTTAAATATAATACTCAGATCTGAAAATCTCTATTGAGAGAGAGTCCTCACATAGCTACTTAATTGTTGGCTACTCATTGATCTTCACTTATATCTTTCGAGAGTAGTTTGATGTTTACTCTTGTGCTTCACTTATATCCTATGAGTAAATGGTTGAATGAATTGAATATCATAAATCTGGAATTAAATATGCTGCATATACTTATCCCATGGGGAGTAATGACTTCACACATAATAAGTATAGGTGGTAAAATTTATTGAAAGTTAGCAAACACCGCATTGGTCACTTGAACAATTCATGAAAGAATATTGAAGGAAGAGAGATTCCACATATAAATATACTATCTTGGACATCTTCTATGATTGTGAGCTCATTAATTATTTTCAAACTTGAGTAAATTAGTTGAAGTTGGACAAGGAAGACAACGTAATGAGTTATGGTTGGATATATTTGCATAGAAGTTATATTGTTATGGATCCTCCAACATGTGGTGCTTGTTTAGAACCTTTTGCTAGCCAAAACTTCGTACTAAGTAGAGATACTACTTGTGCATCCAAACCCTTGAGCCAAGTTTCTTCCATGAGAGTCCACCATACCTACCTAAATGCGGTATTTACCTGCCGTTCCAAGTAAATTTGCATGTGCCAAACTCTAAACCTTCAAATAATATTCTGTTTTGTATGCCCGAATCGCTCATGTAGCGACTGGGGGCGGTCAGTATCTTCCATGCTAGGTGGGTTATTCTCACGATATGTCTTGATTCACTATCATTCACGAGAAAGTGGCTAGTATTCGGGATGCCCAGTTCCATGCTCAAAAATGAAATCAAAATATAATGAAACAAAACTCCCCCAGGATTGTAGTTTGTATGGACGGTACCCGTGGATTCGGCTCACCGTGGAGTGTGTTTGATTGGTGGAGGGGGAGTAGAAACTTTATCATTCTGTTTGGGAACCGCCTATAATGTATCTAGCATGGAAGATGGTGAAATCTCTTGGTTGTTATGTTGGCAATGAAAGCATACCTCCCAAAATTGTATTCATCTCTATTTTAAACAATGAGCTCTGGCACATATGCAAATCCCTGCTTCCCTCTGCGAAGGGCCAATCTATTTACTTTCATGTTATTTACTATTCATGTTGAGTCAACTTCTTATTACAACCTCAATCTATTAGTTGGCAAGCATCATGTGGTGGGGAAAGATCCAAACATATATATCCAGTCAAATATATTTGATCATGAATTATTATTGTTGACAATTATCTATATGATAAATAAGTTGGGAGGCGAAACATTAAGCCCCTATCTTTCTCTGTGTTCGATGGATGCTATTTGTTCTAAAAAAATGCTTTGAGTGTCAATAATCATGGAAGACTATATGATAGTTGAGTATGTGGAATTTGCTAAATCAAAGCTCTTACATAGACCCTTCCTGAAAATAAGATGAATTGCAATTGTTCGATGACTAGGAATATGGTTTGTTAGTTTTCAAGAAACTTTCTGGTCTATACTTTAACATGTGAATAGCTTGTTACTTGATCATGAGAAGTTTTATGAGATGAGCTACTGTTTATGGTTTATATTGAAGCTAGAAAAAGTGGCTGGAATTATCATTGATCAAACTTGTGCACTTGCTAGCATTCACACTTCATAAATTATTTCTTTTATCATTTAGCTACTCGAGGACGAGCAGGAATTAAGCTTGGGGATGCTGATACGTCTCCAACGTATCTATAATTTATGAAGTATTCATGCCATGTTTACAATAATTCTATATGATTTTGGTATGATTTTATTAGAACTAACCCGGACTGACGCTGTTTTCAGCAGAACTACCATGGTGTCGTTTTTTGTGCAGAAATAAAAGTTCTCGGAATGGGCTGAAAATTTACGGAGAATATTTTTGGAAAATATAAAAAATACTGGAGCAAAAAGATACCGGAGAGGAGTCCCGAGGCCGCCACAAGCCTAGGGGGCGCCCCCCCTAGGGCACGCCCCCAGGCTTGTGGGCCCCTCGGGAGTCCCCCTGACTTGATTCCAACGCCAAGTATTCTTATAAATACCAAAACCCCCAGAAAGAAACCTAGATCGGGAGTTCCACCGCCGCAAGACTTTGTAGCCATGAAAAACCAATCGGGAGCCCGTTCCGGCACCCTGCCGGAGGAGGAAACCATCACCGGAGGCCATCTTCATCATCCCGGCGGTCTCCATGACGAGGAGGGAGTAGTTCACCCTCGGGGCTGAGGGTATGTACCAGTAGCTATGTGTTTGATCTCTCTCTCTCGTGTTCTTGAGATGTCACGATCTTGATGTACCGCGAGCTTTATTAATATAGATGAATCATATGGAGTTTTCCCCTCTCTATCTTCTTGTGATGAATTGAGTTTTCCCTTTGAAGTTTTCTTATCGGATTGAGTCTTTAAAGGATTTGAGAACACTTGATGTATGTCTTGCGATGGGATATCCGTGGTGACAATGGGATGTTCTATTGATCCACTTGATGTATGTTTTGGTGATCAACTTGCGGGTTCCGTGACCTTGGGAATCTATGCATAGGGGTTGGCACACGTTTTCGTCTTGACTCTCTGGTAGAAACTTTGGGGCACTCTTTGAAGTTCTTTGTGTTGGATTGAACATGATGAATCTGAAATTGTGTGATGCATATCGTATAATCAAGCCCATGGGTACTCGTGGTGACATTGGAGTATCTAGGTGACATTAGGGTTTTGGTTGATGTGTATCTTAAGGTGTTATTTTAGTATGAACTCTAGGGCTGTTCGTAACACTTATAGGGATAGCTCATACGATTGATCGGAAAAGATAACTTTGAGGTGGTTTCGTACCCTACAGTAATTTCTTCATTTGTTCTCCGCTATTTGTGACTTTGGAGTGAACTCTTTGTCGCACGTGAGGGATTTACATATGATTCAACTATGTCAGTATTGTTGAGAGAACTTGCACTAGTGAAAGTATGGAACCTAGGCCTTGTTTTCAAGCATTGCAATACCGTTTTTGCTCACTTTTGTTACTTGTTACCTTGCTGTTTTTATATTTTCAGATTACAAAAATCTATATCTACTATCCATATTACACTCACCATCTCTTCGCCGAACTAGTGCACCTATACAATTTACCATTGTATTGGGTGCGTTGGGGACACAAGAGACTCTTTGTTATTTGGTTGCAGGGTTGTTTGAGAGAGACCATCTTCATCCTACGCCTCCCACGGATTGATAAACCTTAGGTCATCCACTTGAGGGAAATTTGCTACCGTCCTACAAAACTCTGCGCTTGGAGGCCCAACACGAGTCTACAAGAAGAAGGTTGCGTAGTAGACATCAGTTCCTACATATTCTACGAAGATCTTTATCGGTTGAACCTCTATGTCAAGGATTCAGTTAATCCCGTACACTGTTCCCTTTGTTTATCGGTATGTTACTTGCCCGAGATTCGATCATCGGTATCTCCATACCTAGTTCAATCTCGTTACCGGCAAGTCTCTTTACTCGTTCCATAATAGAAGATCCCGTGGCTAACACTTTAGTCACTTTGCTTTGCTTGCAAGGCTCATTGTGATGTTGTATTACCGAGTGGGCCCTGAGATACCTCTCCGCCACACGGAGTAACAAATCCCAGTCTTGATCCATGCCAACTCAACAGACACCCTCGGAGATACCTGTAGAGCATCTTTATAGTCACCCAGTTACGTTGTGACGTTTGATACACACAAGGTACTCCTTCGGTGTCAGTGAGTTACATGACCTCATGGTCATAGGAACACATACTTGACATGCAGAAAACAATAGCAATAAACTGACATGATCATATGCTACATTTCATAGTTTGGGTCTTGTCCATCACATCATTCTCCTAATGATGTGATCTCATCATCAAATGACAACTCTTGTCCATGGCTAGAAAACCACAGCCATCTTTGATTGACGAGCTAGTCCATTAGAGGCTTACTAGGGACACATTGTTGTCTATATATCCACACATGGATTTGAGTATCCAATCAATACAATAATAGCATGGATAATAAACATTTATCATGAACAAGGAAATATAATAATAACCATTTTATTATTGCCTCTAGGGCATATTTCCAACAGTCTCCCACTTGCACTAGAGTCAATAATCTAGTTCACATCACTATGTGATTTACATTGTAATGAATCTAACACCCATACAGTTCTGGTGTTGATCATGTTTCCCTCGTGGAAGAGGTTTAGTCAACGGATCTGCAACATTCTGATCCGTGTGTACTTTGCAAATATTTATGTCTCCTCCCTCAATGTAATCGCGGATGGAGTTGAAGCGTCGCTTTATGTGTCTGGTCCTCTTGTGAAACCTTGGTTCCTTGGCTAGAGCAATGGCACCAGTGTTGTCACAGAACAGAGTCATTGGGTTCAGTACACTGGGCACTACTCCAAGATCCGTCATGAACTGCTTCATCCAGACACCTTCCTTTGCCACCTCCGAGGCAGCTATGTACTCCACTTCGCATGTAGAATCAGCTACCATGCTTTGCTTGGAACTGCACCAGCTTACCGCTCCTCCATTGAGAACAAATACGTATCCGGTTTGAGACTTAGAGTCATCCGGATCAGTGTCAAAGCTTGCATCGACGTAACCCTTTACGATGATCTCTTGATCACCTCCATAAACGAGAAACATTTCCTTAGTCCTTTTCAGGTACTTTAGGATATTCTTGACCGCCGTCCAGTGATCCACTCCTAGATTAATTTGAAACCTTTCGGCCATACTTATGGCAAGGCTGATGTGTGGTCTTGTGCACAGCATTGCATACATGATAGAGCCTATCGCAGAAGCATAGGGGATGACACTCATCTTTTCTCTATCCTCTGCAGTTACTGGGCATTGAGTCTTACTCAACTTCACACCTTGTAACACAGGCAAGAACCCTTTCTTGGACTGATCCATTTTGATCTTCTTCAAACTTTATCAAGGTATGTGCTCTGTGAAAGTCCAATTAAGCGTCTTGATCTATCTCTATAGGTCTTGATGCCTAATATGAAAGCAGCTTCTCCTAGATCCTTCATTGAAAAACTCTTGTTCAAATATTCCTTCACGCTTTCCAAAAATTCAATATTGTTTCCAATTAGCAATATGTCATCCACATATAAAACCAGAAACACTATAGAGCTCCCACTCACTTTCTTGTAAATACAAGCTTCTCCGTAAACTTGTATAAACCCAAACGCTTTGATCACCTCATCAAAGCGCTTATTCCAACTCCGAGATGCCTGCACCAGTCCATAAATGGATCGCTGGAGCTTGCAAACTTTGTCAGCATTCTCTGGATCGACAAAACCTTCTGGTTGTATCATATACAACTCTTCCTCAAGGAAACCGTTAAGGAACGCTGTTTTGACATCCATCTGCCAAATTTCATAATCGAAAAATGCAGCTATTGCTAACATGATTCTGACGAACTTAAGCATCACTACGGGAGAGAAAGTCTCATCGTAGTCAATTCCTTGAACTTGTGAAAAACCCTTTGCCACAAGTCGAGCTTTATAGACGGTGACATTACCGTATGCGTCCGTCTTCCTTTTAAAGATCCATTTATTCTGAATGGCCTTTCGCCCTTCAGGTAATACTTCCAAAGTCCACACTTTGTTTTCATACATGGATCCTATCTTGGATTTCCTGGCCTCTAACCATTTGTCGGAATCCGTGCCCACCATCGCTTCTCCATAGCTCGTAGGTTCATCGTTGTCCAACAACATGAACTCTAAGACAGGGTTGCCGTACCACTCAGGAGCAGTACGTACCCTTGTCGACCTACGAGGTTCGATAGTAACTTGATCCGAAGCTTCATGATCACTATCATTAGCTTCCTCTTCAACTGATGTAGGCTCCAAAGAAACATCTTTCTGCGCTGCGCTACTCTCTGGTTGAAGTGAGGGTTCAACAACCTCATCAAGTTCTATCTTCCTCCCACTCAATTCTTTCGAGAGAAACTCTTTCTCGAGAAATGACCCGTTCTTAGCGACAAACACTTTGCCTTCGAATCAGAGATAGAAGGTGTACCCAACCGTCTCTTTTGGGTATCCTATGAAGACGCATTTCTCCACTTTGGGTTCCAGCTTTTCAGGCTGAAGCTTTTTGACATAAGCATCGCATCCCCAAACTATAAGAAACGACAACTTTAGTTTCTTGCCAAACCACAGTTCATACGGGGATTTAGATGGTGCCCTATTTAAAGTGAATGCAGCTGTCTCTAACGCATGACCCCAAAACAATAGTGGCAAATCGGCAAGAGACATCATAGACCGCACCATATCCAATAAGGTTCGATTACGACGTTCGGACACACCATTTTGCTGTGGTGTTCCAGGTGGCGTCAACTGTGAAACAATTCCACATTGTCTTAAGTGATTGCCAAACTCATAACTCACATATTCTCCTCCTCGATCTAATCGTAGGAATTTAATCTTCTTGTTACGATGATTCTCAACTTCACTCTGAAATTGCTTGAACTTTTCAAACGTTTCAGACTTATGTTTCATTAAGTAAATATATCCAAATCTACTTAAGTCATCGGTGAAGGTGAGAAAATAACGATATCCACTGCGCGCCTCAATGCTCATCGGACCGTACACATCAGTATGTATGATTTCCAATAAGTCACTTGCCCGTTCCATTGTTCTAGAGAATGGGGTCTTAGTTATCTTGCCCATGAGGCATGGTTCACATGTGTCAAGTGATTCAAAATCAAGTGACTCCAAAAGTCCATCAGCATGGAGTTTCTTCATGCGTTTTACACCAATATGACCTAAGCGGCAGTGCCACAAGAAAGTGGTGCTATCATTATCAACTCTACATCTTTTGGCATCAATGTTATGAACATGTGTATCATCACTATCGAGATTCAATAGGAATAAACCCCTCACATTGGGTGCATGACCATAAAAATATTACTCATATAAATAGAACAACCATTATTCTCTGACTTAAATGAGTAACCGTATCACAATAAATAAGATCCAGATATAATGTTCATGCTTAACGCAGGCACTAAATAACAATTATTCAGGTTCATCACTAATCCCGATAGTAATCGAAGAGCGAGCGTGCCGACGGCGATCACATCAACCTTGGAACCATTTCCCACGCGCATCGTCACTTCGTCCTTTGCCAGCCTTCGACTATTCCGCAGTTCCTATTTTGAGTTGCAAATGTGAGCAACCGAACCGGTATCAAATACCCAGGCACTACAACGAGAGTTGGTAAGGTACACATCAATAACATGTATATCATATATACCTTGTTTGGTGTTGGCCGCCTTCTTGTCGGTCAGATAGTTAGGGCAGTTCCGCTTCCAGTGGCCAGTACTCTTGCAATGAAAGCACTCAGTTTCTGGTTTGGGTCCAGCCTTGGGTTTCTTCACGGGAGGGGCAACTGCTTTGCCACTCTTCTTGGAGTTACCCGTCTTGCCCTTGCCATTTTTTTTGAAACTAGTGGTTTTATTGACCATCAGCACTTGATGCTCCTTCTGGATTTCAGACTCAGCGACTTTCAGCATCGCAAACAGCTCGACGACTGACTTGTTCATCCCTTGGATGTTATAGTTCAACACAAAGCTCTTGTAGCTAGGTGGCAGTGATTGAAGAACTCTGTCAGTGATCACCTCCGGCGGGAGGGAAATTCCCAACTTAGCTAGACGGTTGGAATACCCAGACATTTTGAGTATGTATGTGTTCACTAACAGACCCATTCTCCTCCATTTTGCAAGCATAGAATTTATCGGAGGTCTCATACCTCTCGATCCGGGCATTCTTCTCAAAGATAAACTTCAAATCCTGGAACATCTCATATGCTCCATGATGTTCAAAACGCCTTTGAAGTCCCGGCTCTAAGCCATACAACATAGCACACTAAACTATTGAGTAATCATCCGAACGCGACTGCCAGGTGTTCGCAACATCTGGAGACGACACTGGAGCGGGTGGCTCACCGAGCAGTGTGTTGGAAATATGCCCTAGAGGCAATAATAAAGTGGTTATTATTATATTTCCTTGTTCATTATAATCGTTTATTATCCATGCTATAATTGTATTGATTGGAAACACATTGCATGTGTGGATACATAGACAACACTATGTCCCTAGTATGCCTCTAGTAGACTAGCTTGTTGATCAAAGATGGTCAAGGTTTCCTAGCCATAGACATGAGATGTCATTTGATAACAGGATCACATCATTAGGAGAATGATGTCATGGACAAGACCCAAACTATGAACATAGCATATGATCGTGTCAGTTTATTGCTATTTTTTCTGCATGTCAAGTATCTGTTCCTATGACCATGAGATCATGCAACTCACTGACACCGGAGGAATACCTTGTGTGTATCAAACGTCACAACGTAACTGGGTGACTATAAAGATGCTCTACAGGTATCTCCAAAGGTGTCTGTTGAGCTGGCATGGATCGAGACTAGGATTTGTTACTCCGTATGTCGGAGAGGTATCTCTGGGCCCACTCGGTAATACAACATCACAATAAGCCTTCCAAGCAATGTGACTAAGTGTTAGCCACGGGATCTTGTATTACGGAACGAGTAAAGAGACTTGCCGGTAACGAGATTGAACTAGGTATAGAGATACCGACGATCGAATCTCGGGCAAGTAACATACCGAAGAACAAAGGGAACAACGTACGGGATTAATTGAATCCTTGACATAGAGGTTCAACCGGTAAAGATCTTGGTAGAATATGTAGGAACCAATATGGGCATCGAGGTCCCGCTATTGGTTATTGACCGTAGAGGTGTCTCGGTCATGTCTACATAGTTCTCGAACCCGCAGGGTCTGCACACTTAACGTTCGGTGACGTTTCGGTAGTATTGAGTTATGTATGGTGGTGACCGAAGGTTGTTCGGAGTCCTGGATGAGATCCCGGACATCACGAGGAGCTCCGAAATGGTCCGGAGGTAAAGATTGATATATAGGAAGTCCCGTTTTGGTCACCGGAAAAGTTTCGGGTATTTCCGTTAGTGTAGCGGGAGTGCCGGGAGGGTCCCGGAGGGCCATCGGGAGGGGCCACTCACGCCGGGAGGCCACATGGGACTTAGGGGTGGCGCACCAGCCCTTAGTGGGCTGGGCAAGCCAGTCCCTAAGGGACCATGCGGCTGGGGTGAGGGGAAAGGCAAAAGCCCAAGAGGAGGAAGGGTTTCCAAGTGGGGGAGGAATCCTACTAGGAGTAGGATTGGAGTTGGACTCCCTCTCCTCCCCACTTCGGACGACTCCTAGGGGCAGCCCTAGGGGCGCCGGCCCCTCCCCTCCCTCCTATAGATACTAGAGGGAGATCGGGCCAAAGACACCCAACCCTAAAGGCCACGGTGCAGCCCTCTCTCCCAATAGATCGTCTCCTCTAGTTTCCGACGGTGCTTAGGCGAAGCCCTGCCGGAATAGTTCCACCACCACCGTCCCCGCGCCGTTGCGCTGCCGGAGAACTCATCTACCTCTCCGCTCCCTCTTGCTGGATCAAGAAGGCGGAGATCGTCATCGTGCTGTACGTGTGCTGAACGCAGAGGTGCCGTCCGTTCGGTGCTAGATCATGATTGGATCGCGGGACGGCTAGCG
This sequence comes from Elymus sibiricus, assembly GCA_039707655.1. Lineage (NCBI taxonomy): Eukaryota > Viridiplantae > Streptophyta > Magnoliopsida > Poales > Poaceae > Elymus > Elymus sibiricus. The sequence continues at coordinate 434,554,376 of CM077675.1, forward strand.
ATTTGGATCGCGAAGACGTTCGATTACATCAACCACGTTTCTTAACGCTTCCCGCTTAGCGATCTACAAGGGTATGTAGATCCATTCTCCCTCTCGTAGATGCTCATCACCATGGATAGATCTTGCGTGTGCGTAGGAAATTTTTTGTTTCCCATGCAACGTTCCCCAACAGTGGTATCAGAGCTAGGTCTATGTATAGATGAGATCACGAGTAGAACACAAAGGAGTTTGTGGGCGTTGATATTCAGATTGCTTCCTCCCTTGGTCTTTTCTTGATTCAGCGGTATTGTGGGATGAAGCGGCCCGGACCAACTTTACTCGTACGCTTACGAGAGACCGGTTCCATCAACTGACATGTAACTTTGTTGCATAAACATGGCTGGCGGGTGTCTGTTTCTCCCACTTTAGTTGGATCGGATTCTACAAAGGCGGTCCTTGAGAAGGTTGAATAGCAATTTGTGTATCACTGTTGTTGTTTTTGCGTAGGTAAGAATTGTTCTTGCTAGATACCCGTAGCAGCCACGTAAAACATGCAACAACAATTAGAGGACGTCTAACTTGTTTTTGTAGGGTATGTTGTGATGTGATATGGCTAATTACATGATGAGATATATGTGATGTATGAGATGATCATGTTTTGTATAGAATATCACGACTTGCATGTCGATGAGTACGGCAACCGGCAGGAGCCATAGGGTTGTCTTTAATTTATTTTCGCCGTTTTTGATTGCTATGAGTTAGCAATAGTCGTAGAAGCAACAGTAGGCGCGACAACCTCATGGCGACACGTTGATGGAGATCAAGATGATAGAGATCTTGGTGTCATGCCAGTGACGATGGAGATCATGCCGGTGCTTTGAAGATGGAGATCAAAAGCACAAGTTCATGGCCATATCATGTCACTTATGATTTGCATGTGATGTTAATCCTTTTATTCATCTTATTTTGCTTAGGACGACGGTAGCATTATAAGGTGATCCCTCACTTAAATTTCAAGATAAAATTGTGTTCTCCCCTAGTGTGCACCATTGCGAAAGTTTGTCGTTTCGAGACACCACGTGATGATCGGGTGTGATAGACTCTACGTTCGCATACAACGGGTGCAAGCTAGTGTTGCACGTGCGCAACACTCGGGTTAAACTTGACGAGCCTAGCATGTACAGACATGGCCTCGGAACACAAGAGACCGAAAGGTCGAACATGAGTCATATAGTAGATATGATCAACATGAAGATGTTCACCATTGAAACCACCTCATCTCACGTGATGATCGGACTTGAGTTGGTGGATTTGGATCATGTGACACTCGAATGACCGGAGGGATGTCAATTTGAGTGGGAGTTTTTAAGTAATATGATTAACTAAACTCATAATCTTGAACAATAGTCTAAGTTGTCTTTGCAAAATTTATGTTATAGATCAATGGCTCGCGCAGTAGCACCCCTAAATTTTAATGCGTTCCTAGAGAAAGCTAAGTTGAAAGATGATGGAAGTAACTTTGTGGACTGGGCCCGTAATATAAGGATTATCCTTACGGCTTCCCAAAAGGCTTATGTCCTTGATGCACTGCTTGGTGAACCACCCGCTCCAGTGGAGTCTGCAGACGTTGCGAACGCCTGGCAGGCACGTTCTGATGATTACTCAATGGTTCAATGTGCAATGTTGTATGGCTTAGAACCGGGACTTCAAAGACGTTTTGAACGTCATGGAGCATATGATATGTTCCAGGAGTTGAAGTTTATCTTTCAGAAGAATGCCCAGATCGAGAGGTATGAGACCTCCGATAAGTTCTATGCTTGCAAGATGGAGGAGAACGGGTCAGTCAGTGAACACATACTCAAAATGTTTGGGTATTCCACCCGTCTGGTTGAATTGGGGATGCCCCTTCCGGCATAGGCAATCACTGACAGAGTTCTTCAATCATTGCCACCTAGCTACAAGAGCTTCGTGTTGAACTATAACATGCACGGGATGAACAAGTCAGTCGCCGAGCTGTTTGCGATGTTGAAAGTCGCTGAGTCTGAGATTCAGAAGGAGCATCAAGTGTTGATGGTCAATAAAACCACTAGTTTCAAGAAGAATGGCAAGGGTAAGAAGGGTAACTCCAAGAAGAGTGGCAAAGCAGTTGCCCCTCCCGTGAAGAAACCCAAGGCTGGACCCAAGCCAGAAACTGAGTGCTTTCATTGCAAGGGAACTAGTCACTGGAAGCGGAACTGCCCCAAGTATCTGGCTGACAAGAAGGCGGCCAACACCAAACAAGGTATATATGATATACATGTTATTGATGTGTACCTTACCAACTATCGTTGTAGTGCCTGGGCATTTGATACCGGTTCGGTTGCTCACATTTGCAACTCAAAACAGGAACTGCGGAATAGACGGAGGCTGGCAAGGGACGAAGTGACGATGCGCGTGGGAAATGGTTCCAAGGTTGATGTGATCGCCGTCGGCACTCTCGCTCTTCGATTACCATCGGGATTAGTGATGAACCTGAATAATTGTTATTTAGTGCATGCGTTAAGCATGAACATTATATCTGGATCTTGTTTATTGCGAGACGGTTACTCATTTAAATCAGAGAATAATGGTTGTTCTATTTATATGAGTAATATCTTTTATGGTCATGCACCCAATGTGAGGGGTTTATTCTTATTGAATCTCGATAGTGATGATACACATGTTCATAACATTGATGCCAAAAGATGTAGAGTTGATAATGATAGTACCACTTTCTTGTGGCACTACCGCTTAGGTCATATTGGTGTAAAACGCATGAAAAATCTCCATGCTGATGAACTTTTGGAGTCACTTGATTTTGAATCACTTGACACATGTGAACCATGCCCCATGGTCAAGATGACTAAGACCCCGTTCTCTGGAACAATGGAACGGGCAAGTGACTTGTTGGAAATCATACATACTGATGTGTGCGGTCCGATGAGCATTGAGGCGCGCGGTGGATATCATTATTTTCTCACCTTCACGGATGACTTAAGTAGATATGGGTATATTTACTTAATGAAACACAAGTCTGAAACGTTTGAAAAGTTCAAGCAATTTCAGAGTGAAGTTGAGAATCATCGTAACAAGAAGATTAAATTCCTACGATCTGATCGAGGAGGAGAATATCTGAGTTATGAGTTTGGCAGTCACTTAAGACAGTGTGGAATTGTTTCACAATTGACACCGCCTAGAACACCACAGTGTAATGTTGTGTCCGAACGTCGTAATCGAACCTTATTGGATATGGTGCGATCTATGATGTCTCTTGCTGATTTGCCACTATCATTTTGGGGTTATGCATTAGAGACAGCTGCATTCACTTTAAATAGGGCACCATCGAAATCCGTTGAGACGACGCCATATGAACTATGGTTTGGCAAGAAGCCAAAGTTGTCGATTCTTAAAGTTTGGGGATGTGATGCTTATGTCAAAAAGCTTCAGCCTGAAAAGCTGGAACCCAAAGCCGAGAAATGCGTCTTCATAGGATACCCAAAAGAGACAGTTGGGTATACCTTCTATCTCAGATCCGAAGGCAAAGTGTTTGTCGCTAAAAACGGAACTTTTTCTTGAGAAAGAGTTTCTCTCGAAAGAATTGAGTGGGAGGAAAATAGAACTTGATGAGGTTGTTGAACCTTTACTTCAACCTGAGATTAGCGCAGCGCAGAAAGATGTTTCTGTAGAGCCTACATCAGTTGAAGAGGAAGTTAATGGTGATGATCATGAAGCTTCGGATCAAGTTGCTATCGAACCTCGTTGGTCGACAAGGACGCGTACTGCTCCTGAGTGGTACAGCAACCCTGTCTTAGAGGTCATGTTGTTGGACAACGATGAACCTACGAGCTATGGAGAAGCGATGATGGGCCCGGATTCCGAGAAATGGTTAGAGGCCATGAAATCCGAGATGGGATCCATGTATGAAAACAAAGTATGGTCTTTGGAAGTATTACCTGAAGGGCGAAAGGCCATTCAGAAAAAATGGATCTTTAAGAGGAAGACGGACGCGGACGGTAATGTCACCGTCTATAAAGCTCAACTTGTGGCAAAGGGTTTTTCACAAGTTCAAGGAGTTGACTACGATGAGACCTTCTCACCCGTAGCGATGCTTAAGTCCGTCAGAATCATGTTAGCAATAGCTGCCTTTTTCGATTATGAAATTTGGCAGATGGATGTCAAAACAGCGTTCCTTAACGGTTTCCTTAAGGAAGAGTTGTATATGATGCAACCAGAAGGTTTTGTCGATCCAGAGAATGCTGACAAAGTTTGCAAACTCCAGCGATCCATTTATGGACTGCTGCAAGCATCTCGGAGTTGGAATCTTCGCTTTGATGAGGTGATCAAAGCGTTCGGGTTTATACAAGTTTACGGAGAAGCTTGTATTTACAAGAAAGTGAGTGGGAGCTCTATAGCATTTCTAATATTATATGTGGATGACATATTACTGATTGGAAACAATATAGAACTTTTGGAGAGCATGAAGGAATATTTGAATAAGAGTTTTTCAATGAAGGACCTAGGAGAAGCTGCTTTCATATTAGGCATCAAGATCTATAGAGATAGATCGAGACGGTTAATAGGACTTTCACAGAGCACATACCTTGACAAAGTTTTGAAGACGTTCAAAATGGATCAGTCCAAGAAGGGGTTCTTGCCTGTATTGAAAGGTGTGAAGTTGAGTAAGACTCAATGCCCAGTGACTACAGAAGATAGAGAAAAGATGAGTGTCGTCCCCTATGCTTCAGCCATAGGCTCTATCATGTATGCAATGCTGTGCACAAGACCCGATGTCAGCCTTGCCATAAGTATGGCCGGAAGGTTTCAAAGTGATCCAGGAATGGAACACTGGACGGCGGTCAAGAATATCCTGAAGTACCTGAAAAGGACTAAGGACATGTTTCTCGTTTATGGAGGTGATCAAGAGCTCGTCGTAAAGGGTTACGTCGATGCAAGCTTTGACACTGATACGGATGACTCTAAGTCTCAAACCGGATACGTATTTATTCTCAATGGGGGTGCGGTAAGCTGGTGCAGTTCCAAGCAGAGCGTGGTAGCTAATTCTACATGTGAAGCGGAGTACATCGCTGCCTCGGAGGCGGCGAAGGAAGGTGTGTGGATGAAGGAGTTCATGACAGATCTTGGAGTAGTGCCTAGTGCACTAAACCCAATGACTCTGTTCTGTGACAACACTGGTGCCATTGCTCTAGCCAAGGAACCAAGGTTTCACAAGAGGACCAGACACATAAAGCGACGTTTCAATTCAATCCGCGATTACATCAAGGAGGAGGACATAAATATATGCAAAGTGCACATGGATCTGAATGTCGCAGACCGGATGACTAAACCTCTTCCAAGGGCTAAGCATGATCAACACCAGAACTGTATGGGTGTTAGATTCATTACAATGTAAATCGCATAGTGATGTGAACTAGATTATTGACTCTAGTGCAAGTGGGAGACTGTTGGAAATATGCCCTAGAGGCAATAATAAAGTGGTTATTATTATATTTCCTTGTTCATTATAATCGTTTATTATCCAAGCTATAATTGTATTGATTGGAAACACATTGCATGTGTGGATACATAGACAACACTGTGTCCCTAGTATGCCTCTAGTAGACTAGCTTGTTGATCAAAGATGGCCAAGGTTTCCTAGCCATAGACATGAGATGTCATTTGATAACGGGATCACATCATTAGGAGAATGATGTGATGGACAAGACCCAAACTATGAACGTAGCATATGATCGTGTCAGTTTATTGCTATTATTTTCTGCATGTCAAGTATCTGTTCCTATGACCATGAGATCATGCAACTCACTGACACCGGAGGAATACCTTGTGTGTATCAAACATCACAACGTAACTGGGTGACTATAAAGATGCTCTACAGGTATCTCCGAAGGTGTCTGTTGAGCTAGCATGGATCGAGACTGGGATTTGTTACTCCGTATGACCGGAGAGGTATCTCAGGGCCCACTCGGTAATACAACATCACAATAAGCCTTGCAAGCAATGTGACTAAGTGTTAGCCACGGGATCTTGTATTACGGAACGAGTAAAGAGACTTGCCGGTAACAAGATTGAATTAGGTATAGAGATATCGACGATCGAATCTCGGGCAAGTAACATACCGAAGAACAAAGGGACCATCGTACGGGATTAAATGAATCCTTGACATGGAGGTTCAACCGATAAAGATCTTCGTAGAATATGTAGGAACCAATATGGGCATCCAGGTCCCGCTATTTGTTATTGACCGTAGAGGTGTCATGTCTACATAGTTCTCGAACCCGCAGGGTCTGCACACTTAACGTTCGGTGACGTTTCGGTATTATTGAGTTATGTATGGTGGTGACCGAAGGTTGTTCGGAGTCCCACATGAGATCCCGGACGTCACGAGGAGCTCCGGAATGGTCCGGAGGTAAAGATTGATATATAGGAAGTCCCGTTTTGGTCACCGAAAAAGTTTCGGGTATTTCCGGTAGTGTACCGAGAGTGCCGGGAGGGTCCCAGAGGGCCATCGGGAGGGGCCACTCACGCCGGGAGGCCACATGGGCCTTAGGGGTGGCGCACCAGCCCTTAGTGGGCTGGTCAAGCCAGCCCCTAAGGGCCCATGCGGCTGGGGTGAGGGGAAAGGCAAAAGCCCAAGAGGAGGAAGGGTTTCCAAGTGTGGGAGGAATCCTACTAGGAGTAGGATTGCAGTTGGACTCCCTCTCCTCCCCACTTCGGCCGACTCCTAGGGGCAGCCCTAGGGGCGCCAGCCCCTCCCCTCCCTCCTATATATACTAGAGGGAGAGAGGGCCAAAGACACCCAACCCTAAAGGCCACGGTGCAGCCCTCTCTCCCAATAGATCGTCTCCTCTAGTTTCCGACGGTGCTTAGGCGAAGCCCTGCCGGAATAGTTCCACCACCGCCGCCGCCGCGCCGTCGCGCTGCCGGAGAACTTATCTATCTCTCCGCTCCCTCTTGCTGGATCAAGAAGGCGGAGATCGTCATCGAGCTGTACGTGTGCTGAACGCGGAGGTGCCGTCCGTTCGGCGCTAGATCGTGATTGGATCGCGGGACGACTAGCGATTTGGATCGCGAAGACGTTCTACTACATCAACCGCGTTTCTTAACGCTTCCCGCTTAGCGATCTACAAGGGTATGTAGATCCACTCTCCCTCTCGTAGATGCTCATCACCATGGATAGATCTTGTGTGTGCGTAGGAAATTTTTTGTTTCCCATGCAACGTTCCCCAACACAGTGCATCAAGGACATAAGCCTTTTGGGAAGCCGTGAGGATAATCCTCAGATTACGGGCCCAGTTGTCGTCGTTTTCCCACGACAGATGCCATAGGTAGGCTTATCGAGAGTGGTTGGGTCCGGTTGGACGCCGGTGGACTCCGGGAACGAGATCGGGGACAAACGGTGCGGGACACGCGATGTACCCAGGTTCAGTGTCCTCCGTGGGAGGCAATACCCCTAGTCCTGCCGGTCTGGTTGACGAACCAAAGGGGGCTACAATGGTGCTCCTTGAGCTGTATGGGTAGAGGAGGAAGAAGGGGCTGGCTAGCCTTCTCTGCCTCTCTACGTGGGTGTGTGCGTGTGTGTGCTCGGGAAGAAGCGTCCCCCTGCATGGGGGAGCGCTGGGGGGTTTTATAGGCCAACCCCCCGGAATACAATATGAGCGGAAGGCTCCGGAGGGCCCCAGCTGGCGGTCTCTCTAGCCGGCCGTGGGACCTCCGGCTGAAGGGTCTTGTCGCTGGTAGGGTCCGCCGGCTGCGGAGTCCCGTCAGGAGCCGGAGGGGGCCCGCCTGGTGGGCCCTGGGACCCGTCACACCACGGCACGGGTCGTCCTTCGGGGCGTCATCTAGCGGCGGCCGGCCGCAGTCAGCGGTACGGCCGGCCACGCTGTAGCCATGCTGGGGCAGGTAATGGAGTGGTTGAGGGCGTGCCGGCACTGTGCCTCCGCCAGGTCGCAGTCAGCCAGAGTCAGAGGCACTGTCGCCTCCACTGTGGCCATGCGGGCGCTGACCCCCGATGCGACGGGGGCTTCTGTGGCCATGCGTGCTCTGACCGCGGTACCTGCAGCCCCGCCGGCTAGGGGGCTGAACGTCTCCGTCCCTAGCCGGCCGATCGGTGCAGCCGGCTGCGCGGAGCCGGGCCGCAGGGGGAGGCGGCTCGCCCTACGGTCGTTCCGAAAAGTTGGGGTAGAAGGCCGGTTGAGGCTGCCCCGGGGTTATCCCCCCGTCAGTAGTCCCCGAAGCAGGGGAGGCCCGCTGGTGAACCACGGCGGACCTCGCCGGCTTGAGTCACACAGCCTTGCATTGTGCGCGATCCAGGAGCCGGAAGACGCGGGAGCGTGGCGGCCGGCTACGTAGCCGGCCGACGCTTCGCCGGACGCCTCGAACGCCCTAATGAGCAGAGGAGGCGCGCCACGTGGAGAGGCGCAGCGGGCCGCGGTCTGTCGAGCCACGCGGAGGACAAGACCGGGCCGTGGGGCGGAGCCCACTTCGGCCGCGGCCACGGCCCGCGTGCACGGATCTTCTGCGGCCCGGGCCGTCGGTTGGCATTCCCGGGGCGCATTAACGCCATTCCGCGCGCGACGGAAGTAGTGGGGATCGCGCGCGACGCATCCGCTCCCCACTACCTCCACGCGGGGGTTTAAATGGGGGGGGAAGCGGAACGGCCTGTTCGCTCCCTCCGCTCTGGAATTTCATCGTTGTCGCCCCTCCCCTCCCCATTCCCAAAGAGAGAGAGAGAGAGAGAGAGAGAGAGAGAGAGAGAGAGAGAGAGAGCGAGAACCCGTGGGCCCGTCGCGCCACCGTCCGCCGTCGCCGGGGGGCGTGCCAAGACCGAGCTCTCGAGCCCCGCCGCCGCGGCCGCGAGCCTTGAAGGCGATGGCGAGCAAGGGGCGTGGGATGGCAGCGTCGTCGACGAGGAGTTCATCGAGTACCTTCGCCACTGCCGCAAGCTGCCGCCGGCGGAGCACTTGGAGGCGCGCATCGCCGAGGCGGAGAACGCGCCGACCCCGCGGGAGGGCGAGGTGGTGGTCTTCACCGAGCACTTCCTCCGCGGGCTCGGCCTGCCGGCGAGCACGTTCTTCCGGCGGTTTCTCACGCATTTCGGTATGCAGCCGCACCACCTAGCCGCCAACGCCGTCCTGCAGTTGGCGGCGTTCGTCACCCTTTGCGAGGGCTTCCTTGGGTTGGAGCCGCGGCTTGACCTCTGGTGCCGGCTCTTCTACCTCAAGCGCCAGACGGTAAAGGACCCGGCGACCGGCCAGAAGGTCATGACCGCCTGCGGAGCCGCCCTGATCCACTTCCGCGCCGGAGCCGGATTCCCGCAACTCCCCTTGCAGGACTCGGTGAAGAACTGGCAGAAAGGGTTCTTCTATGTGAAGAACGCGAAGCCGGAGGCAGACTACATCAACCTCCCCGCCTTTGTCAACGAACCGCCGGTCGCGTTGCAAAACTAGAGGACGAATCCTCCCCAGGCGTCCGAGACGGTGGACCGGCTCTGCGAGCGTTTGGTGGTGATGACTAGAACGGAGGGGCTGAAGGCCGAGGACCTCCTGACCACGATGGTGGCGCGCCGGGTGCAACCGTTGCAGCGCCGGCCGCACCTCATCTGCCAGATGGGAGGGCGGCACGACCCCTGCCGGCTCTCCACCAAAGAGCTGAAGGCGGTGCAGGTGGCGAAGAGGGTGAACGCCATCTCGGACGCCAAGTTAAAGGAGGGCGAATGGCGATGGGGGAAGACCCCGTACAGCCGGGATTGTCCGGCTCCGCGGGTACGTGATGATCCGTCCCCCACCTTTTCCTCTCTTGACGCTGCCCCTCCCCCCTCGGGCTGACGACGGAGGAACTTCCTCGCGCGCAGGTCTTCCCGCTGCTGCAGAACTACGGGGCGCCGGCTGCCGACGCGGCGGAGTCGGACCCCGAGGAGATCGAGGACGTGGACGATATGGAGCCGGCCGAGCCGGAGCGAGCCGACGCGTCCGGCGCCAGCGGGATGGAGACGGAGGCGACCGAGCCGGCGGATGAGTTCCCTCCCCAGTCACTTTTGCGGAACTGGACCGACGACGACGCTGAAACGGAAGGGGTGCACGATGCAGCGACCCCGAACGACCCCGAGGTTTCGGGAGAAGGCACCATGGCACCAAGGAGGCGCGTTCGCCGCGCCGACCGCGCGCCCAGCCGGGACGACGCGGCCGCCGTCGACAGGGGAAAGCAGCCGGCCAGCTCTAGGCCGGCTCCCAAACGGGCGGCCACCGACAGCCGGGTGGCGGCCGCGGAGGCGGCGGGAAGAAGCCGCGGGGCGCTCGGACGGGCCCCACCAGGAGGGTGGACCCCGTCACAGTCGGGTGAGTTGATCATTCTAAGCGTATGCTTGTTCTTTGGTTGGCCTCCCTTTCTCATCCTTTTCATTCAGGGAGCCGCGCGCCCTCGGGAGGGTGACGACTATCGAGGCGGTGGGGGCGGCGCCGCCGTCTGCCGCGGAAGAATGGGAGCGCGAGGCGTGGTGGGACCTCGAGGCGGCCGAGCGGGAGCGGAGCGAGGAGGAGCGCCGCCCATGGGAGGAGGCGGCGGGGAAGCAGCTGCCGGGAAGTGCCGGCACGGAGGCGGCCGGCAAGTCATGGGAGCCTTTTCCCCTCGGCCGGGAGAGGAGGTCCAAGGAAAGGAACGACCCCGCGGGACGGGAGGAGGCGGACGTGCGGGTCGAGGCGGAGGCGCGCGCGACCGCAAGCACGGCGGGCGCCGCCGAAGGGGCGGAGCCGGGCAGCAACGCGGCCCCTCCGGGGGCAGGGGAGCCTCCAGAGGTTGTCGTCCTAGACATGGAGGTCCCGGCTCCGGAGGCCCCGGCTCTGGAGGCGAGCCGAGCTGGCGCCGCCGGAGGGGGAGCGCCGGAAAGTGAGACAGCGGCGCCCGGAGAGGCGGGCCCCCTGGTGACCACGTCAAAGGGCACGTCCGGCCCTGCCAACGGGGGTCGGCCGCAGGAAAACTGGGCCATGACCGGAGGCGTGGCCATCGACGACGCTCCCAGCGCCCTTGGGGCCGCGATGGGTGTCGTCGCCGCGGAGTTTGCCGCCTGCCGCGCCCAGGTGGCGCAAGATGCCCGGGCCGCCAGCGACCGGCTGGTGCACCTTGAGCAATCCGTCGCGGTAAGGGCTCGAAGCCTCGTATTTCGCTTTAGTTCTTTCCAGTGGGGGCGCGCCAGCGCACCCACTCGGTGTAGCCCCCGAGACTCGGGCCGGCTTGGAACGCAGGCGGGTCGAGTCTAATGGCGTCTTTGCTTCTTCGTTCTCCGTAGGCCGCACACGACCGTCGGGTGGCCGCGTACAACACGCTTCTAGGTTTGTACCGCGGGGCCGAGAATCGGCTGGCCGTCATGTCCGTGGATCTGCAAGGTATGGAATCTTCGCGAATTTCCAGTGGGGGCGCGCGAGCGCACCCATTGGGTGTAGCCCCTGGGGTTCAGGCCGGCTGCTCCGGAAGCGGGCTGAGTCCTTTTCTTCGTTTGCTTTCTGACAGAGGCGTCTTCGTATCAAGCAGCCACCCACGCCGAGACGGTCAGCCTCCGACGCCAGGTGGTACGGCTTGGCGAACAGCGGGACCTCCTGACCGCGGAGTGCGACCAACTCCGCCAGGAGGCGGATCGGGTGCGGTGGATATGTTGGATTCTCCGCGAAGTAGTCTTGCATCAACATCTCGTTCCCGAGATGGCGATTTCGAGGAATGCAAAGACGGCCGACGGTCGATCCTCGCCGCCTCTTTCGGTTCTCGTCTTCGTGCTCCTTCACGGCAAGGGCCATCACCAACGTCTGCTGCCGATAGTTTGCAAGCAGCGTCTCAACATCCGAGTCGTCCGAATCGGACGAATCGTCGAGCAAAAACTTCTCGCACGGGCTCAATTCCATCTACATGAACAGAAATCGCACGCAGCGTCAACCAAGTATGCATAGCGCTCGGCACAAAGCACAAGCAAACACTCACCGGCGGCTCGTGGGGCGACGACTAGGGGCGGCTCGAGGGCGGTCGATCCCCGGCGGCGACGGCGACCAGGGGCGGCTCGTCTCGCCGGATCCGGGGGGGGCGGTGCAGCGTATCGGTGGTGGAGGGTGGGGGCGCCCCCGCGGCGCGATTCCGCCCGCAGATTTGGCCGGAATCGCCGGCGGCGGACGGGCGGAACCAATGACGGGCGGCAGCGGAAGGAGGTGGGGAAAGGGCGCGGGCTGAAATGTCCCTCCCGCCAACCGCTTTCCTGGGATACGGGGCACCGTAGGGGCGAGGCGGAAACCTGCGTATTTGCGGGTTGGGGCCGAGATTTTGCCGCGCCCTCAAAAAATTTTACGGGCCGGCCGCGTTTGCGGGGTCTGTTCGGGCGGGATTTTCCGCGCCGACCCGCATTTTGGCGGTTATTTTGCGGGTCGGGGCTTTTTACGGGGTCTGCTAGAGATGCTCTTAGAGCATCTCTAGCAGACCCCGCATAACGTCGACCCGCAAAACACGTTTGCAGTTCGCGGAAAAACGGCTTTGCGGGCCGGCGCGGACGGCCGCAGAGGCAAGACCCCGCAAAACGGACCCGTATAAAAGGATATTCGCGGAATATTCTCTTTTACGGGTCGGCTTTGCGGGGTCTGCTCTTGCGCCGCTGCCTCCGGTCCGCAAATATCAATACCACACCACAAAAATACAACAATCATCCACACTACAAAATAATTATTCAGAAAAAATATCAATACCAGCACAATACAACAATCATCCACATTACAAATAATTATTCAAATCACCGAAGCAAACTAAATAATGCAATATAAAACTTGTCCCGAATACAAATAACACATGAATTAAATAAAAATGAATAGAAAAATGAGTTTGGTTACTGTCCAGCCCTTTGCCAATGGTGCTCAATGAGATCCTCCTGAAGCTGGAAGTGGGTGTTTGCATTTTCAATCTCCTTGTATGTCTGAAGAAAAGCTCTAATGCGGTTAGGGCCTCTAGCTGGTTTGACACGGCTACCCACATTGTCGTAGAAGAACTCCAAGTTCATGCCTCTCTCATCTTCGAGAATCATATTGTGAAGGATAACACAGCATGTCATGATGTTTTTCAAGGTCCGCTTGTCCCAAAAACGAGCAGGACCACGAACAATGGCTAACCTAGATTGCAAAACCCCAAATGCTCTTTCAATGTCTTTTCGGGCTGCCTCTTGCACCCTTGCGAATTCACATTGTTTTCTAGTTTTGGGTTCTTTGATGCTCTTGACAAATGTACACCAAGAAGGGTATATACCATCTGCAAGATAGTACCCTTTTGTGTATTCATGCCCATTGATAGTGTAGTTGCAAGCAGGAGCATCACCACTAGCAAGCCTAGCAAACAAATGAGACCGTTGCAACACATTGATATCATTGAGAGTGCCCGGCATACCAAAAAAGCAATGCCAAATCCATAAATCCTCGGATGCTACGGCCTCTAGCACAATTGTTGCATCACGAGACTTGCCACAATACATTCCCTGCCATGCCTTCAGGCAATTTTTCCAATTCCAATGCATACAGTCAATGCTACCTAGCATGCTAGGCCAACCTCTCCTCTCATTAGATGCCATCAATTTTTTTGTGTCATCCTCGTTGGAAGCCCGAAGATATTTAGGACCAAAGACACGGATGATCACTTTGGCAAACCTACGCACTGACTCAATTGTGGTATCTTCACCAATGCGAAGGTACTCATCGGCATAGTCAGCCGGAACACCATATGTAATCACCCGCATAGCTGCCGAGATTTTTTGATATGCACTAAATCCCTTCAAGCCCGCGGCATTTCTTCTTTGAGTAAAATACCGACAATTTGCCTCGCAAGCTTGAACAATTTTCACAAAGAGAGATCGGCGCATTCGGTACCTTCTTCGGAAGAGGTGCGGTGGATATGTTGGATTCTCCGCGAAGTAGTCTTGCATCAACATCTCGTTCCCGAGATGGCGATTTCGAGGAATGTAAAGACGGCCGACGGTCGATCCTCGCCGCCTCTTTCGGTTCTCGTCTTCGTGCTCCTTCACAGCAAGGGCCATCACCAACGTGTGCTGCCGATAGTTTGCAAGCAGCGTGTCAACATCCGAGTCGTCCGAATCGGACGAATCGTCGAGCAAAAACTTCTCGCACGGGCTCAATTCCATCTACATGAACAGAAATCGCACGCCGCGTCAACCAAGTATGCATAGCGCTCGGCACAAAGCACAAGCAAACACTCACCGGCGGCTCGTGGGGCGGGCGATCCGGGGCGACGACTAGGGGTGGCTCGAGGGCGGTCGATCCCAGGCGGCGACGACGACCAGGGGTGGCTCGTCTCGCCGGATCTGGGGGGAGGGGGGGCGGTGCAGCGTATCGGTGGTGGAGGGTGGGGCGCCCCCGCGGCGCGATTCCGCCCGCAGATTTGGCCGGAATCGCCGGCGGTGGACGGGCGGAACCAATGACGGGCGGCAGCGGAAGGAGGTGGGGAAAGGGCGCGGGCTGAAATGTCCCTCCCGCCAACCGCTTTCCTGGGATACGGGGCACCGTAGGGGCGAGGCGGAAACCTGCGTATTCGCGGGTTGGGGCCGACTTTTTGCCGCGCCCCTCAAAAAAATTTACTGGCCGGCCGCGTTTGCGCGGTCTGTTCGGGCGGGATTTTCCGCGCCGACCCGCATTTTGGCGGTTATTTGGCGGGTCGGGGCTTTTTACGGGGTCTGCTAGAGATGCTCATCTCTAGCAGACCCCGCATAACGCCGACCGCAAAACGCGTTTGCAGTTCGCGGAAAAGCGGCTTTGCGGGCCGGCGCGGACGGCCGCAGAGGCAAGACCCCGCAAAACGGACCCGTATAAAAGGATATTTGCGGAATATACTCTTTTACGGGTTGGCTTTGCGGGGTCTGCTCTTGCGCCGCTGCCTCCGGTTCGCAAATATCAATACCACACCACAAAAATACAACAATCATCCACACTACAAAATAATTATTCAGAAAAAATATCAATACCAGCACAATACAACAATCATCCACATTACAAACAATTATTCAAATCACCGAAGCAAACTAAATAATGCAATATAAAACTTGTCCCGAATACAAATAACACATGAATTAAATAAAAATGAATAGAAAAATGAGTTTTGTTACTGTCCAGCCCTTTGCCAATGGTGCTCAATGAGATCCTCCTGAAGCTGGAAGTGGGTGTTTGCATTTTCAATCTCCTTGTATGTCTGAAGAAAAGCTCTAATGCGGTTAGGGCCTCTAGCTGGTTTGACACGGCTACCCACATTGTCGTAGAAGAACTCCAAGTTCATGCCTCTCTCATCTTCGAGAATCATATTGTGAAGGATAACACAGCATGTCATGATGTTTTTCAAGGTCCGCTTGTCCCAAAAACGAGCAGGACCACGAACAATGGCAAACCTAGATTGCAAAACCCCGAATGCTCTTTCAATGTCTTTTCGGGCTGCCTCTTGCACCCTTGCGAATTCACATTGTTTTCTAGTTTTGGGTTCTTTGATGCTCTTGACAAATGTACACCAAGAAGGGTATATACCATCTGCAAGATAGTACCCTTTTGTGTATTCATGCCCATTGATAGTGTAGTTGCAAGCAGGAGCATCACCACTAGCAAGCCTAGCAAACAAATGAGACCGTTGCAACACATTGATATCATTGAGAGTGCCCGGCATACCAACAAAGCAATGCCAAATCCATAAATCCTCGGATGCTACGGCCTCTAGCACAATTGTTGCATCACGAGACTTGCCACAATACATTCCCTGCCATGCCTTCGGGCAATTTTTCCAATTCCAATGCATACAGTCAATGCTACCTAGCATGCCAGGCCAACCTCTCCTCTCATTAGATGCCATCAATTTTTTTGTGTCATCCTCGTTGGGTGCCCGAAGATATTTAGGACCAAAGACACGGATGATCACTTTGGCAAACCTACGCACTGACTCAATTGTGGTATCTTCACCAATGCGAAGGTACTCATCGGCATAGTCAGCCGGAACGCCATATGCAATCACCCGCATAGCTGCCGAGATTTTTTGATATGCACTAAATCCCTTCAAGCCCGCGGCATTTCTTCTTTGAGTAAAATACTGACGATTTGCCTCGCAAGCTTGAACAATTTTCACAAAGAGAGATCGGCGCATTCGGTACCTTCTCCGGAAGAGGTGCGGTGGATATGTTGGATTCTCCGCGAAGTAGTCTTGCATCAACATCTCGTTCCCGAGATGGCGATTTCGAGGAATGCAAAGACGGCCGACGGTTGATCCTCGCCGCCTCTTTCGGTTCTCGTCTTCGTGCTCCTTCACGGTAAGGGCCATCACCAACGTCTGCTGCCGATAGTTTGCAAGCAGCGTCTCAACATCCGAGTCGTCCGAATCGGACGAATCGTCGAGCAAAAACTTCTCGCACGGGCTCAATTCCATCTACATGAACAGAAATTGCACGCCGCGTCAACCAAGTATGCATAGCGCTCGGCACAAAGCACAAGCAAACACTCACCGGCGGCTCGTGGGGCGGGCGATCCGGGGCGACGACTAGGGGCGGCTCGAGGGCGGTCGATCCCCGGCGGCGACGGCGACCAGGGGCGGCTCGTCTCGCCGGATCCGGGGGGGGGCGGTGCAGCGTATCGGTGGTGGAGGGTGGGGGCGCCCCCGCGGCGCGATTCCGCCCGCAGATTTGGCCGGAATCGCCGGCGGCGGACGGGCGGAACCAATGACGGGCGGCAGCGGAAGAAGGTGGGGAAAGGGCGCGGGCTGAAATGTCCGTCCCGCCAACCACTTTCCTGGGATACGGGGCACCGTAGGGGCGAGGCGGAAACCTGCGTATTCGCGGGTTGGGGCCGAGATTTTGCCGCGCCCCTCAAAAAAATTTACGGGCCGGCCACGTTTGCGGGGTCTGTTCGGGCGGGATTTTCCGCGCCGACCCTCATTTTGGCGGTTATTTTGCGGGTCGGGGCTTTTTACGGGGTCTGCTAGAGATGCTCTTAGAGCATCTCTAGCAGACCCCGCATAACGCCGACCCGCAAAACGCGTTTGCAGTTCGCGGAAAAACGGCTTTGCGGGCCGGCGCGGACGGCCGCAGAGGCAAGACCCCGCAAAACGGACCCGTATAAAAGGATATTCGCGGAATATACTCTTTTACGGGTCGGCTTTGCGGGGTCTGCTCTTGCGCCGCTGCCTCCGGTCCGCAAATATCAATACCACACCACAAAAATACAACAATCATCCACACTACAAAATAATTATTCAGAAAAAATATCAATACCAGCACAATACAACAATCATCCACATTACAAATAATTATTCAAATCACCGAAGCAAACTAAATAATGCAATATAAAACTTGTCCCGAATACAAATAACACATGAATTAAATAAAAATGAATAGAAAAATGAGTTTTGTTACTGTCCAGCCCTTTGCCAATGGTGCTCAATGAGATCCTCCTGAAGCTGGAAGTGGGTGTTTGCATTTTCAATCTCCTTGTATGTCTGAAGAAAAGCTCTAATGCGGTTAGGGCCTCTAGCTGGTTTGACACGGCTACCCACATTGTCATAGAAGAACTCCAAGTTCATGCCTCTCTCATCTTCGAGAATCATATTGTGAAGGATAACACAGCATGTCATGATGTTTTTCAAGGTCCGCTTGTCCCAAAAACGAGCAGGACCACGAACAATGGCAAACCTAGATTGCAAAACCCCGAATGCTCTTTCAATGTCTTTTCGGGCTGCCTCTTGCACCCTTGCGAATTCACATTGTTTTCTAGTTTTGGGTTCTTTGATGCTCTTGACAAATGTACACCAAGAAGGGTATATACCATCTGCAAGATAGTACCCTTTTGTGTATTCATGCCCATTGATAGTGTAGTTGCAAGCAGGAGCATCACCACTAGCAAGCCTAGCAAACAAATGAGACCGTTGCAACACATTGATATCATTGAGAGTGCCCGGCATACCAAAAAAGCAATGCCAAATCCATAAATCCTCGGATGCTACGGCCTCTAGCACAATTGTTGCATCACGAGACTTGCCACAATACATTCCCTGCCATGCCTTCGGGCAATTTTTCCAATTCCAATGCATACAGTCAATGATACCTAGCATGCCAGGCCAACCTCTCCTCTCATTAGATGCCATCAATTTTTTTGTGTCATCCTCGTTGGGTGCCCGAAGATATTTAGGACCAAAGACACGGATGATCACTTTGGCAAACCTACGCACTGACTCAATTGTGGTATCTTCACCAATGCGAAGGTACTCATCGGCATAGTCAGCCGGAACGCCATATGCAATCATCCGCATAGCTGCCGAGATTTTTTGATATGCACTAAATCCCTTCAAGCCCGCGGCATTTCTTCTTTGAGTAAAATACCGACAATTTGCCTCGCAAGCTTGAACAATTTTCACAAAGAGAGATCGGCGCATTCGGTACCTTCTCCGGAAGAGGTGCGGTGGATATGTTGGATTCTCCGCGAAGTAGTCTTGCATCAACATCTCGTTCCCGAGATGGCGATTTCGAGGAATGTAAAGACGGCCGACGGTCGATCCTCGCCGCCTCTTTCGGTTCTCGTCTTCGTGCTCCTTCACGGCAAGGGCCATCACCAACGTGTGCTGCCGATAGTTTGCAAGCAGCGTGT
This sequence comes from Elymus sibiricus, assembly GCA_039707655.1. NCBI lineage: Eukaryota > Viridiplantae > Streptophyta > Magnoliopsida > Poales > Poaceae > Elymus > Elymus sibiricus. Next base: position 434,573,023 of record CM077675.1, read on the forward strand.
CAACATCCGAGTCGTCCGAATCGGACGAATCGTCGAGCAAAAACTTCTCGCACGGGCTCAATTCCATCTACATGAACAGAAATCGCACGCCGCGTCAACCAAGTATGCATAGCGCTCGGCACAAAGCACAAGCAAACACTCACCGGCGGCTCGTGGGGCGGGCGATCCGGGGCGACGACTAGGGGTGGCTCGAGGGCGGTCGATCCCAGGCGGCGACGGCGACCAGGGGTGGCTCGTCTCGCCGGATCTGGGGGGAGGGGGGGCGGTGCAGCGTATCGGTGGTGGAGGGTGGGGCGCCCTCGCGGCGCGATTCCGCCCGCAGATTTGGCCGGAATCGCCGGCGGTGGACGGGCGGAACCAATGACGGGCGGCAGCGGAAGGAGGTGGGGAAAGGGCGCGGGCTGAAATGTCCCTCCCGCCAACCGCTTTCCTGGGATACGGGGCACCGTAGGGGCGAGGCGGAAACCTGCGTATTCGCGGGTTGGGGCCGACTTTTTGCCGCGCCCCTCAAAAAAATTTACTGGCCGGCCGCGTTTGCGCGGTCTGTTCGGGCGGGATTTTCCGCGCCGACCCGCATTTTGGCGGTTATTTGGCGGGTCGGGGCTTTTTACGGGGTCTGCTAGAGATGCTCATCTCTAGCAGACCCCGCATAACGCCGACCGCAAAACGCGTTTGCAGTTCGCGGAAAAGCGGCTTTGCGGGCCGGCGCGGACGGCCGCAGAGGCAAGACCCCGCAAAACGGACCCGTATAAAAGGATATTTGCGGAATATACTCTTTTACGGGTTGGCTTTGCGGGGTCTGCTCTTGCGCCGCTGCCTCCGGTTCGCAAATATCAATACCACACCACAAAAATACAACAATCATCCACACTACAAAATAATTATTCAGAAAAAATATCAATACCAGCACAATACAACAATCATCCACATTACAAACAATTATTCAAATCACCGAAGCAAACTAAATAATGCAATATAAAACTTGTCCCGAATACAAATAACACATGAATTAAATAAAAATGAATAGAAAAATGAGTTTTGTTACTGTCCAGCCCTTTGCCAATGGTGCTCAATGAGATCCTCCTGAAGCTGGAAGTGGGTGTTTGCATTTTCAATCTCCTTGTATGTCTGAAGAAAAGCTCTAATGCGGTTAGGGCCTCTAGCTGGTTTGACACGGCTACCCACATTGTCATAGAAGAACTCCAAGTTCATGCCTCTCTCATCTTCGAGAATCATATTGTGAAGGATAACACAGCATGTCATGGTGTTTTTCAAGGTCCGCTTGTCCCAAAAACGAGCAGGACCACGAACAATGGCAAACCTAGATTGCAAAACCCCGAATGCTCTTTCAATGTCTTTTCGGGCTGCCTCTTGCACCCTTGCGAATTCACATTGTTTTCTAGTTTTGGGTTCTTTGATGCTCTTGACAAATGTACACCAAGAAGGGTATATACCATCTGCAAGATAGTACCCTTTTGTGTATTCATGCCCATTGATAGTGTAGTTGCAAGCAGGAGCATCACCACTAGCAAGCCTAGCAAACAAATGAGACCGTTGCAACACATTGATATCATTGAGAGTGCCCGGCATACCAACAAAGCAATGCCAAATCCATAAATCCTCGGATGCTACGGCCTCTAGCACAATTGTTGCATCACGAGACTTGCCACAATACATTCCCTGCCATGCCTTCGGGCAATTTTTCCAATTCCAATGCATACAGTCAATGCTACCTAGCATGCCAGGCCAACCTCTCCTCTCATTAGATGCCATCAATTTTTTTGTGTCATCCTCGTTGGGTGCCCGAAGATATTTAGGACCAAAGACACGGATGATCACTTTGGCAAACCTACGCACTGACTCAATTGTGGTATCTTCACCAATGCGAAGGTACTCATCGGCATAGTCAGCCGGAACGCCATATGCAATCACCCGCATAGCTGCCGAGATTTTTTGATATGCACTAAATCCCTTCAAGCCCGCGGCATTTCTTCTTTGAGTAAAATACCGACAATTTGCCTCGCAAGCTTGAACAATTTTCACAAAGAGAGATCGGCGCATTCGGTACCTTCTCCGGAAGAGGTGCGGTGGATATGTTGGATTCTCCGCGAAGTAGTCTTGCATCAACATCTCGTTCCCGAGATGGCGATTTCGAGGAATGCAAAGACGGCCGACGGTTGATCCTCGCCGCCTCTTTCGGTTCTCGTCTTCGTGCTCCTTCACGGTAAGGGCCATCACCAACGTCTGCTGCCGATAGTTTGCAAGCAGCGTCTCAACATCCGAGTCGTCCGAATCGGACGAATCGTCGAGCAAAAACTTCTCGCACGGGCTCAATTCCATCTACATGAACAGAAATTGCACGCCGCGTCAACCAAGTATGCATAGCGCTCGGCACAAAGCACAAGCAAACACTCACCGGCGGCTCGTGGGGCGGGCGATCCGGGGCGACGACTAGGGGCGGCTCGAGGGCGGTCGATCCCCGGCGGCGACGGCGACCAGGGGTGGCTCGTCTCGCCGGATCCGGGGGGGGGGGCGGTGCAGCGTATCGGTGGTGGAGGGTGGGGGCGCCCCCGCGGCGCGATTCCGCCCGCAGATTTGGCCGGAATCGCCGGCGGCGGACGGGCGGAACCAATGACGGGCGGCAGCGGAAGAAGGTGGGGAAAGGGCGCGGGCTGAAATGTCCGTCCCGCCAACCACTTTCCTGGGATACGGGGCACCGTAGGGGCGAGGCGGAAACCTGCGTATTCGCGGGTTGGGGCCGAGATTTTGCCGCGCCCCTCAAAAAAATTTACGGGCCGGCCACGTTTGCGGGGTCTGTTCGGGCGGGATTTTCCGCGCCGACCCTCATTTTGGCGGTTATTTTGCGGGTCGGGGCTTTTTACGGGGTCTGCTAGAGATGCTCTTAGAGCATCTCTAGCAGACCCCGCATAACGCCGACCCGCAAAACGCGTTTGCAGTTCGCGGAAAAACGGCTTTGCGGGCCGGCGCGGACGGCCGCAGAGGCAAGACCCCGCAAAACGGACCCGTATAAAAGGATATTCGCGGAATATACTCTTTTACGGGTCGGCTTTGCGGGGTCTGCTCTTGCGCCGCTGCCTCCGGTCCGCAAATATCAATACCACACCACAAAAATACAACAATCATCCACACTACAAAATAATTATTCAGAAAAAATATCAATACCAGCACAATACAACAATCATCCACATTACAAATAATTATTCAAATCACCGAAGCAAACTAAATAATGCAATATAAAACTTGTCCCGAATACAAATAACACATGAATTAAATAAAAATGAATAGAAAAATGAGTTTTGTTACTGTCCAGCCCTTTGCCAATGGTGCTCAATGAGATCCTCCTGAAGCTGGAAGTGGGTGTTTGCATTTTCAATCTCCTTGTATGTCTGAAGAAAAGCTCTAATGTGGTTAGGGCCTCTAGCTGGTTTGACACGGCTACCCACATTGTCATAGAAGAACTCCAAGTTCATGCCTCTCTCATCTTCGAGAATCATATTGTGAAGGATAACACAGCATGTCATGATGTTTTTCAAGGTCCGCTTGTCCCAAAAACGAGCAGGACCACGAACAATGGCAAACCTAGATTGCAAAACCCCGAATGCTCTTTCAATGTCTTTTCGGGCTGCCTCTTGCACCCTTGCGAATTCACATTGTTTTCTAGTTTTGGGTTCTTTGATGCTCTTGACAAATGTACACCAAGAAGGGTATATACCATCTGCAAGATAGTACCCTTTTGTGTATTCATGCCCATTGATAGTGTAGTTGCAAGCAGGAGCATCACCACTAGCAAGCCTAGCAAACAAATGAGACCGTTGCAACACATTGATATCATTGAGAGTGCCCGGCATACCAAAAAAGCAATGCCAAATCCATAAATCCTCGGATGCTACGGCCTCTAGCACAATTGTTGCATCACGAGACTTGCCACAATACATTCCCTGCCATGCCTTCGGGCAATTTTTCCAATTCCAATGCATACAGTCAATGATACCTAGCATGCCAGGCCAACCTCTCCTCTCATTAGATGCCATCAATTTTTTTGTGTCATCCTCGTTGGGTGCCCGAAGATATTTAGGACCAAAGACACGGATGATCACTTTGGCAAACCTACGCACTGACTCAATTGTGGTATCTTCACCAATGCGAAGGTACTCATCGGCATAGTCAGCCGGAACGCCATATGCAATCATCCGCATAGCTGCCGAGATTTTTTGATATGCACTAAATCCCTTCAAGCCCGCGGCATTTCTTCTTTGAGTAAAATACCGACAATTTGCCTCGCAAGCTTGAACAATTTTCACAAAGAGAGATCGGCGCATTCGGTACCTTCTCCGGAAGAGGTGCGGTGGATATGTTGGATTCTCCGCGAAGTAGTCTTGCATCAACATCTCGTTCCCGAGATGGCGATTTCGAGGAATGCAAAGACGGCCGATGGTCGATCCTCGCCGCCTCTTTCGGTTCTCGTCTTCGTGCTCCTTCACGGCAAGGGCCATCACCAACGTCTGCTGCCGATAGTTTGCAAGCAGCGTCTCAACATCCGAGTCGTCCGAATCGGACGAATCGTCGAGCAAAAACTTCTCGCACGGGCTCAATTCCATCTACATGAACAGAAATCGCACGCCGCGTCAACCAAGTATGCATAGCGCTCGGCACAAAGCACAAGCAAACACTCACCGGCGGCTCGTGGGGCAGGCGGCGACTAGGGGCAGCTCGAGGGCGGTCGATCCCCGGCGGCGACGGCGACCAGGGGCGGCTCGTCTTGCCGGATCCGCGGGGGGGGGGGGAGGAAGGTGCAGCGTATCGGTGGTGGAGGGTGGGGGCGCCCCCGCGGCGCGATTCCGCCCGCAGATTTGGCCGGAATCGCCGGCGGCGGACGGGCGGAACCAATGGCGGGCGGCGGCGGAAGGAGGTGGGGAAAGGGCGCGGGCTGAAATGTCCCTCCCGCCAACCGCTTTCCTGGGATACGGGGCACCGTAGGGGCGAGCCGGAAACCTGCGTATTCGCGGGTTGGGGCCGAGATTTTGCCGCGCCCCTCAAAAAATTTTACGGGCCGGCCGCGTTTGCGGGGTCTGTTCGGGCGGGATTTTCCGCGCCGACCCGCATTTTGACGGTTATTTTACGGGTCGAGGCTTTTTACGGGGTCTGCTAGAGATACTCTTACAGGCAGAAGCTAGGGCTGGAAGGAGCGTCGCGCAGCCCCAACAGCGCCGCTGATTTCAGTTGAGCCAGGTGCACCGGCGCCGAGAAACATGGAGCAAACGCTTATCCCTTCAAACCGAATGCTCGGGTGCGTCATGCGTGCTTATCTAATTGCAATCAACCGGACGCACTCAATTAAATCGTATATTTAGGTGGCTATCTAATGGACCCAAGCGAGACGCGTACATCCGCCGCTCCAGGAGGTTAGCAACCAAGTTTACAATGTACCAGCATCGTGTCAGGTTGGGGTGTTTTTCTTTTTAGGGTTAATGTCGCCGCTTTATTTATTTAAAACTCTGCAAAGCCCGGAATGTCATCCGAGATTACATTCAAGATACAGTCTGGTAGAACCCTCCAACCAAACCTTACATAATTCATCTCCTACTCCTACTCTAGCTAACTTATGCGCAGCAACATTCGCGGTTCGTCGAACCCAAGACACCTTAACTCCTTGCTTCATCTCCAGCATTTGTTTTATGTCGTGGATCCAAGGACCTACTGCCGAGAAGTTCCTGCTGCTCTGATTAATCATCTGAACTACATACAAGCTATCCAACTCCACATAAACATTTTGAGTGCCAATCTCCTCCGCAACCTGCAAAGCTCTCTTACGTGCTAGAATTTCTGCAGCTTCCGGATCCACCACGTTTGGAAAATGATGGCATACTCCGGCCAAAATACTTCCGGGTCCACCATGTCAGGTTGGGGGCGCTGGCCGGAATATTTTAATGATTTATCTGTGATTGAGCAAGCTAGTTAGCATGCAAAACACACACACATGCATCAAGCTCTAGTCCACATTATATAATTAGTGTATGAACTATGGCCACCGTACGTGGAGAGAGCTTTTCTTTGTACATGTGCATGTCCAATACGATCACATATTCTTCCTTTGACTCTAAAAAATATATTTAGGAAGGACATTATGAAAGCAATTTCCATGCCCATAGATATTCCGGCATGACAAAATCGCATCAAACAATTGGAGAGAAAACTTTTTGTACACAATTTAGATAGTAAAAAAATCATTCCAAAATTACTACTTTTTGTACCCAACTTTACTACATTTTATGTAAATTTTACTAAGGTTGTAGAATAAATATCCTAGACCCTAGCTTCGATAGCGCTGGTGTGTGTATGTGTGTGTTTCTAGAAATTAGTGGTCAAAAGTTAATGTTGAAGACCATATCAATATCCAAAACACATGCATTTTTTAATCAAGGGAGTACCTCGGAAACACTCTCGCTCTCGCACACCCACAATAAATGTGAGCATTGGGATGCCAACGAGATCTTTCCATTGTGAAGTGTGTCTCCATTATCCACCAGATAGCAGAAGATTTGCCTGGCTCCATCTGGTACAACCATCCTTGCAAAAACATATGTGGCCGCCAAATTGGCCTTAGGTCAATTTGCCTCAATTTTGATTTAGATGTCTTACTTTGAAACCACGTTACAAAGCGGAGGATCTAGTATTATTGTTTTGTTTGGACATACTTAATGAGAAGACTTTTCAAAAACCAATTCGAGAGAACAAGGTTTTGAAGCCTATAATTTTGTTGAAATATATGTTACAACAAACATAACTGCAACGAAGGCATCCCCAGCAGACCAAAAACACTACACTGATGGATTTCGTTACCATGGCCAGTAGGCACCAAAGGTGAGGGGTAGGGCATTGAACCCATTCTACTCTTTCATTTTAGTGACGAATTCTTGCACATGGCCTTTCCCGACCAGGAACAACACGATAAGTATAGAAGAACAATCAAAGCACCCAACATGACGTAGTTGTGGAGCAAAAACACGAGGCTGGCTATACTCACCGAATAGTATGCAATACGTAGGGTCCATATATGAAAACAACACTCAACATGCAAGGGCACCAATGCCCCCTCCCCCAAATGTGTAAGGATATCCTTAGCTTAAATATCAAATATTACTCAAAGTTCAAGCATAAGTGTCCTTGGCCCTCCTCAACATTCTTCATCAAGCCCCGCTACTAATCTAGAGTTCTATTAGATATGAACTCGTAACCAACAAAGATACCTCTATTTCCAAACAACAACCAAAAAGCTTCACAATATTGTGGTGAATGATTTATGATAGTACGGCAACCTCATTGATAAACCTATCTATATTAGTTTGCTCTACTAGTTTTGACATTTTAATTGCCGACACATATTGATCATGCACAATCCCCTTATAAATTGTGCCATGTCCTCCACGGACAAGAATACGTCCCAAATCAAAGTTATAGGTTTTGTTTTCCAATTCCTTTAACGATATTATCCCTCTTTTATTTGTAGCACTTTCATATAAGATTAGTTGTCCAAGAGCAAGCCTTAATTTTTCTTGAAGTATGCACTTTGATTTTGTATGCCTCTCTTCCGACTATTGATGAGTATAGTTGCACACAATGCAAGAATTACGGCACCAATACCACCACCAAATCCAATTGCAATACTTATGCATGTAGTATGAAGAATTTTGTATTTTCCAAACCGTGAATGCTATCCAAGTAGTTAAGCTCAGTGACGACTTACCACATAATTAGGTTGTGTCCCTTAGTAGATGTCTCACATGTCCCTTTTGTTGTATCATGAGTACAATCTTTGCAGCTAAAGCCTTCGGGATGGTCCCCGCATGTTCCATGCAAATGTTTGGTAATAAGCACTCTTGATATTTGTAAATATAATATGGAGTTGAGCATGAAAGGATGCATTAGATCACTGTAATTTACAATGTTATAACCATTGCTACAAAAATGCTTTATTTTCGCTTACTTGTAGTTTCTAGTTTAAATCTTTCACTCCTACCCTTCCAACTCTTGGTTTCATTCAAATATATTTTGAATTTTCATGGCAGAATATAACGTGACATGTCAAATACCTATTCCCACGTGTGACACGTTAAGCAATTTTTACAGGGAGGGGGGCATGTGCCCCCCTTTGGCACTAAGGAAGCTCCACCCTTAGCTAGTAGGGGAAACCAGCAGGTTATTCAGTATTATGGTTAGAGAATTGTTAATCGAAGCAATGAGTGTTTTGCTAAAAGCAGCACCACCAACAGGTTCTTTCTTTAATTCTGCTAGAATTTGTGTTTTACTTATGGTTCAGGACATGCTTCGAAACAAAGGAACTCGACAGGTCATACACAGGAAAAATTGTAGTGCGTATCTAACTATCTATCAGGTGTGTCTTGAACCTCACACCTCAAGCGTGGACTAGACATTCTTTTTGGAAAGGGTTAGGGTGGGAGGCCTACATGTTCTTCTCTAAATGCTCTTTTCTTCTTCTCCTTTGATGAAATCTGAAAAGGTCCCAAGACAAGCACTAATTTTTACAAATAGGTATGTTTAGTAGTTGAGATCGTAGTTTTTCTTAACACGATACAGACGCAAACACCCATACATACGCACATACACGCATACCCTATCCTATGAGCACCTTCGAAAAATGGAGCCGACACATCGTCTTGAAATTGACGAAGTCATCACAAACGCTTTCGTAGTCGATGGAAATGTCTCCTTCCACCGAACGTACATCGTCGAAAGGCCTGAAACAAATCCAAAAAAATGCGAGCACCACTATCTAAGTCTATAGAACACTTATGGGTGTGAGGATACCACTTATCCCCTAACCATTCAACCACGGGTTGGTTCGCCGTTGAGATCGCAGTTGTCATGCCTTATCTCACTACTCGGTAGCCCCCAAGACAAAGGCATCCTCTCTCCGGTCGAAAATCCAGTGACTCTTGAATTCGGACCAAATCCAAACGTTGTTTATTTACTCATGTATAAGAGCATGGCAAATATTGGTTGTGCTGGGCCCAGCTCGCTGGCAGTGGTAGGTTCTACCCTGAAAGGGCCTGTACATCTAACGTAGGAGATGGATCATTCACTGACGCCCGCCCCGGCCGTGTGGTACAAAGTACGTTGTACCCGTCTCACCGTCTACTCGTATCCGTCTGGCAAGGAGGAGTACCAGACAAATACTGTACGCGTACACGCCATCACCACGTGATCACGTACGTCCTCGCGGATGCCCGTAGAACTGCCACACTGTTATTACTACTCCCTCCGTTTCTAAATACATCTAATATGAACTACATACGAATGTATATAGACAGACGTGTAGATTCACTCATTTTGTTTCGTATGTAATTCGTAACAGAATCTCTAGAAAGACTTATATTTAGGAATAGAGGAATTAACTTATTATTACTGCTGCTAATCACTAGTGCTTATTTGGCGATTTTGTTCCAGCGTAAACCGGCACCGACTGCTGTTACCAAACACACCACTGTGTGACGTTGCATACATATCAACGATGTTAAGGGAGAAAACAACCTAGATTGTTCCACATTATTACCGCCACAAAATGTGAGGGACTCCACTAATAACAAGTGAAATAAACATGGAACGAAAACCAGCAGAGCCAGTTCATAAGAAGAAGAAGAAAACAGAGCCATGAACACCAAATTCACGCGCATTTCGCGCATTTACCAACCGGTTGAAAGAACCATTTGTCCTGACCGCAGTTTCGCGCGAAATGCGCATGAACTGCGGGCACTCGGTCAGTTCGTCGCGCCAGGCACGCTTCAGATTCACAAGCAATCATATCCACATCCAGAGAAGAGAACTCCATCCCACACTCACACGCAGCCGACGAAGGGTGATGGCTCCGTTGGCAGGACAGGAAAGGAACAATCAACAGACAGCCTTGCTTGCTTGCTTGCCCAATCAAATGCTGTACATAAAGGTTTTGCTGCATTGCATCCTGGAATCGACATCGTGCGCCTAGATCCGGCTCGAGTCCCTCCCGAATATGAACCTCCGGGTCCAGTCGGACACCACCAGGACCCGAGTGCGCCAGCTCACCTGCTTGCTGCTCATTCATGGAAAGAAAGGGACGGACTCAGTTGCGGCTAAACGACTCGGGGAGGGGATAAGGTGGCGCCATGGTTTCTTCATTCGGACAGGGTGGTGGATGGTGATGGGTCAGTCATGGTTCCTACCTTGCGTACACGGAGTACCAGAGCCACTGGGTGCTGTGGCCCATGGAGACCCAGTCGCCCGGGAGCTCCGCCGCGGCTTGCTCCCCGCCCAAGGGCGCGAACTGCCCCAGATGCTTGTACCTTGAGTGCCAGGACATCAAAAATTGAGGGAGTGTGTAAGATACTGAAGCAAGAGCTGATGATCACAATGGAACTAGCAACAGCTCCCAGTATTCCACTGAAAAGTTTGTGAAGGAAGAGCCTGGAACTGCCCTAGTTATGAATTAACCCAAGTTATTTCGAAGCCAATGGCTAACCATATAGCAACTGAAGCATGTTTTTCCTAAAAATGTTCAAGTATAACCGAGAAGATGATAGGTTAAGCACGGTAAATAATAACTGAGAGGAATCTAGGTAACCATATTGCTAATTTCCTAATTGCTGAATACTGCATAACTGAAAGAGCAACTGTAGACACGGATCCAGTGTTTATTAAGCAATTTTGGGTACAGGTCACTCCTATCCAAGCAGGTGGTTACTGACAGCAAGTGATTACTACCTAGAGTCATGATGTGCCCCAAAGCTGTGCAGAGTTTGAAGTACAGGTTATGCCTTACAGGCCTAAAAGAAGATGTGAGTATTGGTACAGGTACATCTGTGAAGGAAAGCTAAATACCGGAATGGGCGGAAATTGTGCTGCCCTTCGCCTGACCCCGTCAGGCGCAACGGACCTTCTGGATGCTCTACGCAGTGATCCATTTTGTTAAAACAGTCAGCAAGATAATACCCTTGTTGCGCAGCGACCTGACAAATATCAGAGAAACAATGAGGGAGTATCCACACAAACACAAATGGGTTATTCACGGACCAAACATTATCTATTCTAAGATATCATCAACCCATGTACTCCACAGAAATTGAGACAACCTGAGCAGTTGCCGGAACAGTTTTAACTTGGGAGTCGACATGGCACAAAGCCTTTTTGAACTCCTCTATGTCAACCACCATTGACTCCTTGTGGGCATCTCCTACGCCGCCTTTTATCAAATCAGCAATATCAACCATGTGCATACTTTTCATATACAGTTCTACTTGAGGGTATCTTATACAAATATCTTCTAGAACATCGTTTATTTCTTTCAGTGTCAAGGTGCCAGAGTTATCCTTGTCTGCTACTTTAAATATTGTTGAAATGTCCTCCTGAAAAAAATAGAAGCAAACGAGTCAGAAGAAGGATGAAACATGCACCGAATATTGCTAATTTGACACCGATGACAGGTCTACTAAGAAACCATAACAGTGCAGTAATAATTCTGAGGAGCGGTGTGTGTTCTGTTTGTATAAGATACCCTATTTTCCTTTTGACTTACTGAAGAACAGTCACTATCATTATTTTGCATTCGTCTATGAAGTTCGAAAGCACAAAGAGGGTGCAAATAATATTTATAAAATGCTTGACATATACTCCCTCTGTAAACAAATATAAGATGTTTTAGGTCACTGCTTTAGTGCCATAAAACATCTTATATTTGTTTACAGAGGTAGTACCATTATTTTCCTTTGACTTATTGAAGAACAGTCACCAATTGCATAGACACTATCACACTCACGAACTCTTAACCATTCATTAGTTGCCAAGGCACGCCGTTTGCCCTGTTAAAGGAGAGAACATTTGCATTAGTCAAGAAAATGTTTGAAGTTAATTACAATAATCGGTAACCTGAATAGCAGCTTTCATTCAGATTTAACAACCTGACCAACTTGATTCATGAACTCCGTAATGACGGGGCGAGTACCAATACCCGCAGACCAAACAGCCATCCCATACGGCACCAATGTTTCTACACCAGATGATTTGCTCTTCACTGTAATTGAATCATCAGAGACCTTTATCACTCTGAATCCTGTACTCAACTCGATGCCATCTCTTTGGAACTTTGTTTCAGCAAACACAGCTATCCTTTGGTCAAACCTACATGAATGAAATGGATATATCATCTCACAGTAAACATGGAGAAAAGAGAAGATCTACTGACGCTACAAAACAAAGCATGGATATTGAAACAGTGGGCAATTTTTTTTCCCATGTCAAATCAACAAAACATCCAATTCCCCAAATATCGCAATGTCTACAGCAAGCGTGATAATTTCATAGTAATCAGGAACATTCATTTTAAAAAGAAAAGGAAGGGGAGGAATAACAGGGAAAAAACGGCCACAATCCAAAAACTACTAACAAAATTTGGTAAGAATTAATCCTACAAGGGCATTGCTTGGGGGTAAGGTGTTTTTGGTCTTATCTATCCTGGTAAGGAATCAGTGACTGGGATTTATTGAACAACAGGGAAAAAACGGCCACAATCCAAAAACTACTAACAAGATTTGGTAAGAATTAATCCTACAAGGGCATTGCTTGGAGGGTAAGGTGTTTTTGCTCTTATCTATCCTGGTAAGGAATCAGTGACTGGGATTTATTCTCCACTTCTAGTGACTAAATTGTTTTCCTAAACATGGAAAATATCCCAAATTCTTATTCACTTTTTCCTGAGTATTTGGGAATTATTCAGGAGAAGATTGGCTGGGAAGCTCCTTGCAGCATGCATGTTCTAGTCTGCTAGATGTGAACCAGTCATACAATCATCATTATCTGGGAATGAAGACTGACATGCTGATACATTAATTCCCCTGGAGCCTTTTTATTCATACCAAAACATGTTCTTAGCGATGAGAGCCTGACATAATAGTTCTTTCACTATTCCACACAATGCAAGTGAACCATGGCTACTAGTGCAGGATCGTTCAACCCTCGTTATATGGTATTGGTACCGACTTACGTATTCAATATATGTTCTCCTGATTGAATAATTGTTATCTTCACGAATTCTTCAATGGCAGGATATAGCTTCACCAGATCTTCGACAAGAAAATCATGCAACTCTGCAGCAAATTCAACCCCAGTAGGTCCACCACCAATAATCACAAAGTGAAGGATCTTCCTTTTCTCCTCTTCACTGATGTTAGGAAGTGACGCCCTTTCAAAGCAGTCTATCACACTCTTCCGAATCTTTTGGGCATCCTCCACTTCCTGAATTTTACAATGTGAGGCTGTGAATGCAAGATATAGCTAATAGTTCCATGAATGTAAATTTCCTAATACTGTAAAGTGCAATATATCTCAAGATGTTGCAGAAAATTAAACAGAATAACTTGCATATCAGGACTGAAACATGAGAAGTAGCAGAACAATAAAGGGAAACTTAATTGTTGCACAGGATTTTTACCTTCAGAAAGTGGCAATGCTCCATCACACCAGGAGTGTTGAATGTATTAACAGTGGCCCCAAGAGCGACAACCAAGTAATCGTAATCAACCATGAAATCGCCATTCCCATCCAAATTGGTCCCAACGGCAGAGCGGCAGTGGACGGCTTTCTTTGTCGGATCGATCTTGAAGCACTCGGCTTCAAAATACGCAACATCTTTTCTCTTCTGCAAAAAGAAGAACAAGAGAAGCAGCCAGCCACTGTGTTACTCCACACTTCCACAGCTCTGCATAACAGCAACCACAACAATACAGACAGCTTTTAGCATTCAGGAGCATCAGATCGATCAAACGAGTACCTTGTCGAACATCCTCCGTATGGGCTCGACGATGCTGCGCGCCTCCACGGTCCCGCAGGTGACGCTGGGGAGCAGCGGCGTGAACGCGAAGTAGTTGCGGGGCGAGATGACCTTCACCTCGTAGCGGGAGGAGTCGAGGTTCTTGAGGAAGGAGGTGCCGGCCCATCCGGTGCCGAGAACCACCACCTTCTTCTTCCTGGGCGGTGGCTCCGAAGCCTCCTCTGCCCTGGAGGACTCGGCATAGGCCACAATGCCTCCGCCGCTGCAAAGCCAGTGAGGAAAATCTTGAAGCTCGCAAATGCGGCCAGCCACCTCGATCGGGAAGAACAGGAGCGGATTTTTGGGACAAAAAAACCGGATTAAAAGGGACTGTTCATGAAGTACATCGGATGGATGGATGTCCTGTCGATGAACATCACCTCCCTGTTGACCAAGATTATCTAGATTCTAGAGTGCTAGACAAAGGAGACAGCTACAAGAAAGAACAAAAGGAGAAAGGGTAAAGCAGACAAAAGGGGCGGCAAGGAACAGCTGATCACCATCATCACGCAACAAAAGGGTGGAAAGAAATGGAAGAACTTTATTAGAGGGGACATGGGGGATCGGAGGGGATCGGGGGTGGGGGACACACCTGGCGGCCGTGAGGAGGAGCGCCGCGGTGGAGACGCCGGTGGGGCGTCGGACGTCCTCCAAGAACCTGGCGGCGGCGCGAGAGGCGAAGGAGGAGAAGCCCATCCTGCTTCCTCCGTTGCCACAGAGCTCACACCCCTCTCAGCTCAGCCCAACTGCCAGTAAATCCGAGACGGGCCAAGCTGATCAGGTCAGGTACTGGTGTAGTAGACGGGTAAAGATCGAAAGCGATGTGGATGGAGGGCAACAGTAGCTGACCTGGTCTGGATCTGATCTGGCTCTGCTCTTGACCCAAAAATCAGTGATTTTTAACTCGGCCATCCTCCACACTCTTCGGCAACAGTGCCTGACCTGGTCTGGATCTGATCTGGTGCACATGCGCTGACCCACACCAGCACACCACCGCCGGTGACCACCTCCGCTCCTGTTCTTTTCTGCAGTATCTTTATTCATACACGATCACCACACGGGCAAGGCACCACTGACGGTGATTAATTGGAAGGGTTTGACCTGACATAATAAGCAAGCAAAGGTAACATGCTCAGCACATTGACATTCCCACCCAAAAAGACATGCTTACCACTTGATGCTGCCACCAGCTACAAATTCTGCTCTAGTCAGATGCTAATGAATTACACAAGTGGCAGGCTGCACTGAATTTATTTACAGTGACAACACATGCACAGAGGGACACATATTCAGGATTTTTTTAGATGCAGAGAGTGACAGGCAAGTCAACATCTGACAATAGATACATAGAAGAAGAATTTCGGCCTCAGCTAGCACCGTCTGGGTACAGTTTCCAGGATTCATTCCACTTGAACTCCATATGTACTAGTATCAAAAAACGTCTTATATTTTGATACAAAGGAAGCATATGATTTGTTTTTTTCTCTTGACTTCAGGACAAGTCCTTTCATACTCATGCCTAAAACTGAAAGGGACTAAACTCTTAGATCAGCAAGGAAGACGGTAGGACAATAAACAAGGAAGGAAAACATAACACTGTAACTGTTGCTGATGCTCCAGCTGATCATAGTAATGCATATTCACACCAGAGCATATAGCTAATCTCAAGTCTCAAGGCTCAGCATATTCATACGACTTTGTTGCCCAGCTATTGCACTGAATTATGACCAGTTCGTTCCACTTCCAAGTAAAACACCAACAAGGCAACAATATAGATTCAGAAACTGGATCAATAAGATCTTAACACTCTGCCTATCTTGCAAACTCTGGGGGGTAAGGCCTGTTGCCTTGGTAACTTGATTTGGATCTGGTGCACATGCCACATGCGATGACCCGCAACAGCACACAACCAACCACCAGCGACCCACTCCACCATGTTGTTTGTTTATACATGATGACCACACTAACACCAGCAAGGCACCAAATGATGGTTATTTAGAGACGCTTGACCTGACACACAGCATAGGTAAGCAAACATGACATGGCTTGATGCTGTCAGCAGCCACAAATTCCCTGAGAGTTATGTCAGTGACAGGCTTAACTGAATTTACAGCAGAACACATGCTACAAAGAACTTGCATTTTTTTTTTGAGAATTACAAAGAACTTGCATTGTAGTCATATGTTTGAGGATTACACAAGTGGCAGGCTAAACTGAGTTTCCAGTAGAGCGCATGTAGAAAGGGACACATATCCAGAATTTCAGATGCAGACAAGTGACAGACAAGTCAGCATCTGATCAAACATATCAGTAGTATTACATAATTAGGGTACGGTTTCCAGGATTCGTGCCTGTTGAAACTCCACATTACTGTACATGTTTTAGATTTTCTCTTGGCGCCAGGAAATTGACTTTTAAGCAGCAATGAAGATGGCAATATTGACAATAATAGATAAGGAAAACTGAAACATAAATAAAATTGCAACATTCGTTGCTGTACCAACTGATTAATGTACTGCCGTAATAAATGCAAATTAAAGAACACAAAGCTAGAGCACAGCAAGTCTCAGCCTTCTACAGTGTTTTTGCAGGACTTTCTTCTCCACCAACAAAGCAACAGGCTAGTGTAGAAACTGGGTAATCGTGATATTTTTCATAAGAGTCTTAAAGAGTTAAGCCGCAAAATAGAAGGCACAGATGACATACTCCATGATCCTTCATGGACTACAGAACACATAATCCAGCCTACCTTGCAGATTAGCTTGTTCTCTGTCTTGCCTAATACTAGTAGTTGCTAGTTTCTGATATTTCGCATTATCTGGTCATAACTCCACAACAAGCAAATCATTAAACCTTGACAAAAGCCTCGTGTAACGGCTGGATTGCACTATCATCAGGCTCACTGAGAACTATTTGAGCATTCGGTGAGGCCTTTCTGAGAGGCAATAGTTTTCTTTCAAGAATATGTGAAGTATTCATATGATCCTTCTGAAGCCATTCTGGCTGATTAATCTTGGGAGTAAACAGTATCAGTTGGTTGAGACTAGTAGACTTCTTCAAGAAAAGGCTTACTAGCTGCATCTCATTGTGGTGCCCCTTGAAATTCATCATATTGACCAACAGAAGGTTCTTAAAACCATCACCATCCTCCAGTGCCTCTTCCTCTGACTGTCCATCAGATAGCTCTTCCATTGACCCATGTTTCTGTGATTGCTTTTCTTCAGGTGGCTCTCCCTCTGACAACTCTTCCTCGAGTTCAATTCCCTCTGATAGCCCTTCCCCGAGTTCAATTCCCTCTGACAACTCTTCCTCTAGGTCATCTCCCTCTGACAGCCCTTCCTCCAGCTCAACTTCCTCCAGGGCATCTCCCTCTGACAGCTCTTCCTCTAGCCCATCTTTCTCCAGTGTTTCTCCTTCTGACAAGTCTTCATCTAGCTCATCTTCCTCCGTTGTCTCTGGCTCTGATAGCTCTTCCACTGACCCATTTTCCTCAGATTCTGATCCTGATGGTTCATCCTCTGGCCTATATTGACAATTACTTGTCGGAAGCTGCAAGAGGGTGTGGTAAGCATTCAAAATAAGTGAGCACATCAGAACCAAGCAACAATACAATGACTACTAACTGAATGCATTTGTCAAGGTCATGAGGCAATTTCTTTAACTGCTCGTATACAAAGTCGAAGCTGCACAAATAACCTCTGCAATCGAGGCCCACAGCAGGCCAACAAAAGTCAAAGGCAATGTATTCACCTGCACAAATAACCTCTCCAATCGAGGGCCACAGCAGGCCACAAGGAAAGTGAAAATGTCGTCCATGTTGTTGATCTCCAGTGCGAACATCAGTAGCTGAAGCTCTCTCAAATTCAGCAATTTGCATGGTGCAGCGCTTGTGGCAACTAATCTGGCACGTGCCTTGGCAGACAGTCTCTGCAAATGCAAAGCATAGCAACGAAGAAGGTTATCAGCAAGACAATAACAGAGAGTACTGGGATCAACCGGATAGCATGAAATGCAGAGAGCGACGAACCGGATACTGCTGCGGAGGGTAAGCACAGTGAGGTTGGACTGATTGGTTAGTAGTTGAAGCCAGTTTCTGGGCAGCTCGCAACCGTAAGGTCCTAACAATTGCCTCCGGCGGTCAGGTCCTCCGAAGCAGATGTAAAGGTCAGCAAGAATGGCGGTGGCCGGGATGCTGTAGGCGGGCATGTAGGCGCCGCTGTAGCGGAATGAGCGAAGGCCGGACGCATCGTCGGCAAAAAAAACTTCGGCTTCCGAACCACACTCTGCAACGGTGAGGCTCCTCAGGTGTGCCCCGGCCGCCGCGACGCTGACGGAGAAGAGGCCTTCGCAGTAGCGCAAGTCGAGGGTGTGGAGGAGGGGGCACGCGGCGACCAGGCGGTCGACTGTGCGGTCGGAGATGCGGACGCAGTGGAGGTGGATGACCTCGAGGGCGGTGAAGGGGTGGGAGCGGGCGCAGAAGGACGACGGGAGGTCGACGCTCATGGCGCGGAGCGAGAGGCGCGCGAGGTGGGGGTCGCCCAGCGGGAGCCGGTAGTTGAAGAAGATGGCGAAGACGCGGTTCGTGAGGTGGACGTGCAGATCCTCGACGGCGCAGGCGGCGGCGTAGTCGAGGCAGCGGCGGAAGTGCTCGGACTTGAGCTCGCCGATGTGGAAGGAGAGGGCGAACCGCTGGAGGCGCCGCCGCCCGCGCCGCTCCAGGGTTTCGAGGAGCGGCTGGGGGGAGTCGTGGGTGCCGAGGCGGAAGTCGAGGGAGGAGGGCGCCGGCCAGCGGTGCGCCACCGGGTAGAGAGCGCGCCCGTGCGGATGGCGGATTTGAGCGGGAGCAGGCAGAGGACGTGCAGCCGCAGGGCCTCCGGCAGCTCCGAGATGCGGTCCTCTGCCGCCTCCGCGCCTGCTTGTGCTTCCTCGTCCTTCCGCCGTCGCCGCCGCTTCGTGCCACCGTCCAGATGTGACGACGCCGCCGCCATTCCTCCCGTTTAACGCCGACGGCTCACCACCACCCCGTCGGACCTAAAGAGGTTAACACTTTCGCTGTTTTGGACAGGGCCTCCAGTTAACCTCCGATCGATCGGCCCAAAACTTCCGAAGAAGGAAGTAGGCTTATTATAGGTGTAGAAAAGAATTTGCTCAAAAAAAAAGGTGTAGAAAAGAAATTAGTTGTCTGGAGGACCACATTTATCAAAATGCATTATTTGCTAAAAAATAAATCAAAATGCATTAGCCTATTTTTTAATCAAAATGAATTTATGCCAGTCACACGCTAAAATGAATTTACACTACATTTTCTAAGAATTTACGCCAGTGACAAAAAAAGTTAACATCTAACAATTGATTTGCACCATCAGGGTACATTTTCTAAGATTCCACGGTGGTTAAACTCCATATGCTGTAGTGCATGATTTAGTTTTTTCTCTTAAATTAAGGAAGATAATCCTTTAATGTCAAATCAGCAATGAAGATCTCTCCCCGGAGGGCCTTGAACTAGTCGAAATCCCACCCTTTTCCTTCAGAAGATCCGCTACATCAAGATGATATGCGTTTCGAACCAAAAACCTCTCATCCTTCTCTGGTTTCCACGCAATAAAATCTTCATGCATTCGAGCAGGTAACTTGATTGATGTTCTCGAAGATACAAATACCACAAAAGATGAAAATATGTGCATGGAAATTATTCACCGCAGGGCTACCAACCCGAGTTTTGAAGCGACATCGGCATCTAAACCCGGTGGCCACATGTGATGCTGCGGGCAGATAGACACTACAAAAAAAAACCTTAATGTCAAATCAGCAATGAAGATGGTAAATACAACAAACAAGGAATAGTGTCAAAACATAACATTGCAACCGGTGTTGTTGTTCCAGACTTCCTTCAACCCCATCAAAGTTTAGTCCATCTCGGGTGGAGGGAATCCATTTCTTAGGGGTTTTTCCGTTGAAGTGTGTATGTATGTGTTTGTCTGAGCTGTGAGTGCTATAAAACAACAATAGGATTGTCTCCATGTTCCTATAAACAAGATTGATGGACAATGGTGATAGTGTGTTTGTAGAGATCAACAATAGATCCCTCGTGGTGCTTGCCTGCTAGATCTCCAGAGATGTCTATTTTTTTCCCTGGATCTAACACTATCACTTTGTTATCTTCCCTCTTGTTGATCTCTATGAACACACCATCCTTCATGTCCATCGATATTGTTTTTTGTTCTATCATCGCTATAAGTAACATGGAAAAACACTTACTGGCGTTTCCTGGCCTCGGATTATAGAACCCATCCATGCCTACTCGATAAAACACATCCATAAGCAGTATTTTCCATCCATCTAAGATGGATTGCACCATCGCGGAGCTAAAGGAAGTTTGGACCCTTCGACAACCGCTTTGGCATCAAGATCAAGGGCGCGCTAGCAACATCAACTACTGCTAGGAAATCCGTGACACCCTGGATTTGGTGCTACAGTAATCTTTGTAATCAAACTACAGTAACCTGAGGATTATGCTAATCCATTTTGCTAATCCAATTATGATCACAGTTGGAGTCAAACTATAATTCAAATTTCCTTGCAATTCAAATTCATTTCAAAAGTGGATTTAAAAGTTTTGCAAACTTTAAATTAAAAATCATGAATAGGTTTCAAATATTTCCTAGGCATTTCTAAAATTACAACCCACAATGTTTGGAAGTGTTTGGTGCCTCAAATCTGTTTTAACAGATGCCAAAACAATTATTAAATTCCTTTTTGGATTATAAAATTTTCTAATGTTTTCAAATGGCCTTCAAACATTTTATGGCTCTGTCAATTATTGCACTACCAATATTGAGCCGTGTCACTTAATTTTACCAGGGCATTTTTGTCACTAAAACAAATAATAACAAAACCACAAAGAAATAAAATAAAAAGAAAAGCAAAACTGTAAACATAAAATAATAAAAATAGAAAAAGGCCCCCCTAGTCCCCCTGGGCCTTGTCCCATTTAGCCAACCGGCCAGCCGGCCCAACCCCCCCCCCCAGGCGCTACAAGGGGCCACCACTCCCCCCACCGACACCCCATTCCCTCCCCACTCTCTCTCCCCTCTCCCTCCCGATCTAGATCGGATCGGGGCAACCGACGCCATCCCGCCGTCGCCCCCACCGCCGCCGGTGCCACATCGCCTCCCCACCGTCGCCGCACCGCCGCCGGCCGCCGCACCTCCCCCACGCCCATTGCCAATCCCCTACAGGAGATGTGAGCCTCGGGCTTCCCCCCACTTCCCTTCTTCCTCCCCCCGGCCGGCCACGCCCCTGCACGCCGGCGTCGCCCCACCCGCTCCCCTCTGCGCCGCGCTCCCCTCCACTCCCCTCTGCGCCGCCCGTCGCCGCGCTCACCTCCCTCCCCTTGCCGCGCCCCGCGCTCGCCACGACCGCGCCCCACAGGCCCCCGCTCGCTCGCGCGCACGCGCTGGCCACCCCCCTTCCCGCGCGCCCGCTCGCCACCACCCCGGCCGCGCCTGCACGCCCTCGCATCGACCGCCGCGAGGCCCCTCCCGCCGCCGCCAGGGCCGCACCCGACCCCGCTAGCCACCACCACGGCCGTCGGCGCCCCCCCTGCGTGTGCCCGAGCCCCCGGCTCTGTTGGATTAGTGGGGCTAACCACCCCACTAAGCTACCCCCCACACACTGACTTTGCCCCCCCCCCATAAACGTTTTTAAAAAAAGATAATGTTAAAAAAATAACTAATTAGTAAATTAATTAATTAAGTAATTAATTAATTAGATGATTATGATTAATTAGTTAATTAATCTGCTAATTAGGCAAACAGAGAATGACAGGGGGCCCCACCCCCTGTTGACCAATCAACTTTGACTGGTCAACTGGGACCCCCTGGTCCCACTGGTCAGTTGACAAGTCAACGGCCCTGTTGACTGCTGACATCAGCATGACATCATGCTGATGTCATAAATTGATTTTTGAATTAATTAAATCTATTTAATTTCTGAATATTAATAAAACTTTAAAAATTAATATAAAATAAACTGTAAGTCAGATGAAAATATTTTATACATGAAAGTTGATCAGAGAAATCCCACGAATTCGAATAAGCAGTCCGTTCGTTTGTTACGTGCTCCTATCATAGCGAACATGGAACTTTTCCATCGGTTTCATCTGTCCGGTAAAAGCCAGAGACCCGGGAAATATCGTCAGATATTCTCCCGCTCCGTCTGCGATGTGTAATACTGCGTTAGCTCATGCCTAGCACTGCATATTGCCATGTCATGCATCGTGTTGCATCTTCCTGCTTTATATTTATTGTTTCTCCCCCTCTTCTTACCGTTAGACCCCGAGACTGGCGCGGCTACCGGGTACGACTACGCCACTGACGATCAGGCCTTTGCAGCAGAGCAGCAAGGAAAGCAACTCCCCTCTCTCTCATGCTTGCATTACTTTTTGCTACTGTTATAGATAGCTCCTATTCTGATGCATATCCTGTTTTTGATGAACTGCTATTGTACCTACTGTCATATCAACTGCTTAGTATAGGTTGATCAATGAATCCTCTATGACCCTTAGTCCCAGTTGCCCCCCTTTAAATATCAGTTACTCGATCATCATGATCGGCGAGCCAGGCCCGTCACATCACTGCACCCCCCTTAGTTGAACGACTCTGCAGAATTACTATCGAGTACCGAGGGTGACACCTCGTTAAGTACTCATGATGTTAGCTCTGTAGTGTAGTAATCGGTCGTGGTAAACAGAGGGTGATACCTCTCCGCCACTTCCGATAATGACTTGTCATGCAACCCCTCAAGTGTGGGACCACCGAGGGTGATTCCTATAAGTCCCCCTTGACGACTAAATCGAGCGGGAATCATTGAGGGTGATTCCTCAGGTTCTGCCTTGATGTTTTATACACACGGTTACTATGACTTGGTTACAGAAAGATGTTGGTGATGGGTCAGCCCTGAAGCATACCCACGGTTTATTGACGACGAGGCGTGGCCGGGCAGGTGAGGCCCTTGCCACAAGACCTCGAGACGGGGCGACGGGACCGCACATCATGGGTCGCGCTCATCTCGCATTAATAAAATGCTATTGGGTTGGGTATTTGATCTGAGTTGATCGATTGACCTTTTTACGCACTAACCTTCATGTGGGACAAGTTATGGGTACTCAGCGTCGTTGTATCAGCCGAAGCTCTTCGGACGTCAGCAATGGAGCGGCGCGCGCCCGAGTGGTTCGCGGCGGCACTGATCTTGTATTAGAGTGTGCTAGGACTAATCTCGGCCGCCCACGCATCGTGCATGAGTGCAAAGGGTGAGTGGGCCCATGACCCCTGCGCGCTTAGGATTTAGACCGGCGGGCTGGCCTCTCTGTTGAGCTTAGGTAGGGCGACAACGTGTTGATTTCCCAAGGCCGGGCATGACCCAGGAAAGTGTGTCCGGCCAAAGGTTATCAAGCGTGTTGGGGAATGTGGTGCACCCCTGCAGGGATGAATTCAACTATTCGAATAGCCGTGTCCACGGTAACAGGACGACTTGGAGTTGTATCTTGATCTACTACAACTATAATTGTGACTTAAAATTGAAATGAATGTTGGCTCCGAGATTGCTTTCTCGCAGGGAGTCGAGGAAGAATCCCTGGGCATGGATACTTAATAAAATTTGCTACAATAATATTGTTGTATATGAGATACCAGTCTACTCTCTTCTAATGCTGCAAGATGTTGAAGATGCTAGTTTCGATAGGACTAGGCCTTCCCCCTCATTCTTGCCTTCTGCCCAGCGGCCCCTACCTGTGGAGTAGACCCGGCGGTATTAGTATTCCGATCTGGGTGTACCCGTTTTTGGTACTTTTAACCCGGTTGTTTTCAACCACAGGGTTAAGACCAAGCCCAGAGGTTTTTCTAGAAGGCGTAGTAGTTTTGCTCTGAGCTAACCCTAGGAATCTCGAGGACGAGATTCTCTTAAGGGGGGAAGGTTTGTAACACCCCAAAAATCGGGTTATCGGTTTTTGTGCTGTTATTCCTTCCTAATTTTTCTCTCCCGAATTTTTTCCTCTGGAATTTGGCAAGTGACCAGGTGAATCCAGTTTTTCCCCAACCTCTCAGTGCCTTCCTATGCTCTTGTGCCAGTCAACCTCCCGTCAGTAAACCTCGAACTTCATTCAAACCCTAGTTCCGAAATGTTGGAACTGGAAATCTTGCCTTTGTGTTTACAAAGGAGCTATCATTTTTCCTTGCTCTGTTGATCTTCCCAAAGTTTCCATAGATCCTCCTTCCCTCATAAACCCTGGATGTGCAAAAATATTGCTAAGTCATAGGCAATATTTCCCCTCTAGAATTAATTCCTTTTTCTGCCTTTCTGAGGAATTAAATCCAGGAAAATATCCATCCCTCTCCAAAGCTCATGAAAACTTGTGGAGATATTATTTGTGGTTATGATGAGCTCTCATAAAAATATTGGCCATAATTAAATAAGGGAAATTGCATTTTCCTATTTAAAGCCAATATTCCAAATTGGGGCTTTTCCAAAGGAACTACCATTTTGGTAGCTAGGAAAAATCCCAAATAATTTGTGGAGCTTCTCATATCCATATCTTCTCCATTTCCATCAAAAGATCTAGTTCCTCAATTCAAATTTTGAGCACCACTTCCATTTGCAAATTCTGTCCAGATTTTCCATTTGCAAAGGAAGTGCCTGATTTCTTGATTCAATTGAGCTGAAATTTGGCAGGGTAGTACATATTGATATATTACTACTGTAAACAAAAAAATCAGCTCAACTCTCCAAACCAATCGTTTTCTATAATTTTCTCAAGTTTCTGTCCAGAATATATCTCTGTGAAGGAAGTACCTTCATAGATAATTATTTTGAGCTGAAACTTGTCCAGTGCATTCTTGTGACCAAATCATAGCCCTCCACCAAAAATCATCCATATCCATCTAGCCATTTGACCCCAGCTCTCTCATTTCCAAATCTGGTCAGAATGCCACTTTGCAAAGGAAGTATCATTTTGCTTTGCCCATTGGAGCTGAAACTTTGCCAAGATGATGACCTTAGTAGATTATTGACCCCTGACCAAGATCAGGCCAAGAGAAGCACTGTGGTGGCCACACCACAGCACAAACAGGTTGCTGTTGGCAACTATTTGACCTTGGTGCAGTCACCTCAGGCCTCTCTTGAGTCATTCAGCAGCATAGGTCAAACCAGGGAAGTGTGGAGAAGCCCCACACATGTTTTGGCGTCGAGCAGGGCGTGGCATCGCCGTGGCCACGCGGTGACCACGGGCAGAGCGCGCCAAAATCGCGCCCTGTGCATTGGTCTCGTCGGGAGCGGACCTCCAGCAGGCTCCAGGCCGTCCGGGAGTGTCGTAGAGTTGCCCAGCGCGCGCGTGAACCGTCCAGATCCCTCTCCCCTTCGTCCCCTAGCCGTTGGCTGCTTCTGTCGACCACCGGAGTTCCGCCACGACGCCGGCCATCTCGAAGCCTCGGCCGCCGTCGCGTAGCCCTCCCCTTCGCTATAAATAGCATGCCCTCGAGCCTTTCCCGACGTCAAGCGACCTCCCAAGCCCTCCCCAATCCCTAGGAGCTCCGGCCCCTCTAATGGCCGAGCCGGCCGCCGTCGATCCCGCGGTCGAGCTCCGCCCCTGAGCCCTCCCCGTTCCTTC
The DNA here is from genome assembly GCA_039707655.1 of Elymus sibiricus. Classification (NCBI taxonomy): domain Eukaryota; kingdom Viridiplantae; phylum Streptophyta; class Magnoliopsida; order Poales; family Poaceae; genus Elymus; species Elymus sibiricus. The sequence continues at coordinate 434,598,561 of CM077675.1, forward strand.
TTTTCTTCGTGGGCAGCGTCCCCTGAAGTTCCCGGAGCCGCCGCTGCCCTCCGTGTGGCCAAGGGAGCCCTGCCGGCGCGGTCTCCCCGCAAAGCCCTCGGCAGCCGTGGCCTCGCCAATGGGGCCGGCGCTGCCGGCCACCACAGGCCACCCCGAGGCCTCCTACGGGCGCGGCGCGGCGTGGCCGAGCCGTTCTGCTCGCCGGCCAGCCCGCGGGAGCTGCGGAGCGACGACTCCCTCCGGTGCCCGAGCCCCTGCCTCTGGCTTAGAGGAAGAAGACGACCGGGAGGAGGACAGCGCGGTGGACCCCGCGTGTCAGCGGTTCTGGCGCTGACCAGGCCGACCCGTTCACCGTTTTTGCTGAAGGCGTACTTTTATAAATACGCTTTCATCTATGGAAAGTGTATTCTCCTGCGGGCTTAAGCAGAAGTGCGCTTCCTCCGTTCTGAAAGCGTATTTCAGGAAAAGCGCCTTCAGCCTCAGTCACCGGCCGAAACGGTTATTTAGTGAACGTTCACTCGTTAAAGTCTGTAGTGGACACTGTTTTGTCTACTTTACAGCCTAACGAATGAACGGCCGTATCTTCGCGACCGTAGCTCCGATCGAGGTAAAACCAGCGCCTGCGTTTTCGTCTCGTCGAGCCCGTTCCGATAGTACCATTTTCATAATGTTTTCACGCAGTAGGATTGACCATTTTGCCCTTGCCCTATATCTGCCCCCTCTGTGAGGGAACCCTTTCCGGCGAATTCGTCCGCGAGGTGATCGCACTTCTTTCCGGCGTATTCGTCGACCCCCAGGCAAGCCAACCTCTTACCATGAGCTTCGGACTTGCGTGATGACTTTGCTTGCACCCTGTGTGTTTATCTGTATCACCTGTAGTCTGCATTTGCATACACATGTGATAACATCGGTACTAGTTACTAGCGTTACTCTTCATCTAATGCCATATCACCATGCTAATAATAATGATATTGTCAATAACATTGCCATGTTAGTACTATGGTTGACCTCATGCCATGACTATCAGTCCTATAATCTTGCTATGCTAGTACTTATACTTGTCGGGAAGGGGTACGTTGGTGGATATGTTGAGCTGGATTAAGAGACTACTGTCTATGATTATTTCTGGTTCATCCGGCAGTTTGTGGATATGGGAGTTGGAGTGATACAATTTAGTTGGTTGATCTTGAGTCACCTGTCCGGGCATTATCCGTGCAACCACATTTGCCGGTATGGGACGGCCTTGACTTGGTCTGACTGCGTGATCTTTCACCGGTATCTCCAAAGAGGGAGGGTTATGCGCGGCGTGCTACCCTGATCAGGTAAGCGGCGATAACCCTGTGAGCCCAGTTGTTGATTGGTTAGCCCGGGAGTCCCCGTTTGGGACAGTAGCCCCCGTTTGGGACTACTTAGTTTGGCCACGACGGTGGCAGGTGTCATGAGGACACAGGGGCCACCCAAGGCAGACCTCCGGGGGAGGATGCGTGCCGGTGGTACGATGAAAGAGTCACGGGCCAGGCAGGTTTTGTTGAAGCAACCCTGGTCCACCCGAGTGGGATCACGAGGCCAGGTGCTTAATGGTGTGGGTAAAGTGCGCAACCTCTGCAGAGTGTCAAATCTATTCGAATAGCCGAGTCCACGGTAATGGACAGCCCGTCCAGACCTCACTAGGTGGTCAACCACGGAAATGGTGATAGTCATGGAAGAACTTATCTTGGATAAACATCAGATGATGTCAGGAATAAGATATGTTAGCCAAGGAGTGGCTATATGATGAGTGGTCAGATGACCACATGGATTGGATTGGATTTGGATCTGTTCAGGTTGGATCATGAGTATGTCGAGGGTTGCGGGACAACCCAGAGGAGAGTAAGTTGGTATTCGGTATAGTGAGTACTTCCAGTACCTAGTGTGCTCATTGCCATGCTATGTTAGGTAGATCATAGGTTAGATCCATGCTATGCTATGCTTGATCCGTGTTTTACAGTTAATTCCATGCCATGTTTAGAATACATTCTTATTTAGCATAGGGCTTGCTTTGTCATCTGCTTGTTTGGATGCTATGTATTTGGTTGTCTTGCGAGTACATTCAAAGTACTCACCTGGCCTTGCACGTGGCCAGTTGCAGGAGAATTCCGTCGTGCTAGATCGTAACCAAGCCAGTCCTATGAGTTATGGAGCCCAGCCAGAGATGACGTTGCCGCTGAACCAAGACCCTTGCCGCCATTGTAATTAGCCTTGGAGTTATGTAATATTGTTGTAAGCAACAGTATTGTAATACTCCATTATACTCAATAAAGCCATTTTTGAGCCTGGAATTGCTGTATCATGTCTTTAACGTGCGTCAGGTCTTATCCTGGGACTGGCGTGCGTCGGCCCTCTATCGGGGTGCCACATCCCTAATCTTGGTCAAACGCATTGCGTGTATGATTAGCGTATGGTCAAAATTGGGGGCGTCACAAGTTGGTATCAGAGCCGACTGCCTGTAGGTAACCCCCTTTCCAACTCCTTGGCCGAAGTCGAGTCTAGTCGTTGAAAAACTTTTACTAACAGTGCTGTGTGGCTTAAGGGCCCACATCTCAATCGGGTGGTATTAGGATCTTTTATTCCTCTCCTATACTCTGGGTTCTGTTTTCTCTTTTATTTCGGGTTAAAGATTTTGATAACTCTAACATTAGGTTCTCGTGATCACATCCACCGGAGAGTTGTTTCGTCGACAATTGTTTCCTTTGAAGTTATGATGCACACACTGTCATTGGACATCTTTGAATCTTCTTGTTACAGATGCGTCCTTCCAGGCAGCTCGTTTGTCTGACTATGGTTGTCGATGCCCCTGGATTCCTGGCCATTCTGATCAACCTCTTGACCAGGCTTGGATATCGCTGGTACCCCGAGTACACTGTTTACGAGGACTTCCGCGATTTCAACCTGGAGCAGTACTAGGCAGTGGTTGTTATCTGGGATCGACGTGACCGCTCCATCACTGAGCTGCACACCTATTGCGGTGTTGGAGTGACTGTTGAGATGGCAGTCCATGATGCTCTTAATATGTCTCCAACGTATCTATAATTTTTGCTTGCTCCATGTTGTTATATTATCATTCTTGGATGTTTTACAATCATTTTATAGCAACTTTATATCATTTTTTGGGACTAACCTATTGACATAGTTCCAAAGTGCCAGTTGTTGTTTTTGCTTGTTTTTTACTTCGCAGAATATCAGTACCAAACGGAGTACAATCGCGACGAAACTTTTTTGAGATTTTTTCTGGACCAGAAGACACCCAGTGGGCCAAAAAAGAGCCAGGAAGGTGGGTTGTGGAGAGCACAACCCACCAGGGCGCGCCAGGGGGCCCCCGGCACGCCCTGATGGGTTGTGCCCTCCACGGGGCCCCTCCGCACCGCCTCTGATGCCTATAAATTCCCAAATAATCCAAAAACCGTAGGGGAGTCGACGAAACACAATTCCAGCCGCCGCAAGTTCCAGAACCTCAAGATCCAATCTAAACACCATCACGAAGGGGTTCATCTTCTTCATAGGTGCCTCTCCGATGATGCGTGAGTAGTCCACCATAGACCTACGGGTCCGTAGGCAGTAGCTAGATGGCTTCCTCTCTCTCTCTCTTATGATTCTCAATACAATGGTCTCTTGGAGATCTATTTGATGTAAACTTTTGCGGTGTGTTTGTTGGGATCCGATGAATTTTGAGTTCATGATCAGTTTCCATCCATGAATATTATTTGAGTCTTCTTTGATCTCTTATATGCATGATTACTTATAGCCTCGTATTTCTTCTTCGAATCTTTGGTTTAGTTAGGCCAACTAGATCGATTTTTCTTGCCATGGGAAGAGGTGCTTTGTGACGGGTTCGATCTTGCGGTGTCCTTTCCCAGTGACAGAAGGGGCAGCAAGGCATGCATGTATCGTTGCCATTAAGGATAACAAGATGGGGTCTATTCCTACATGAATAGATCTTGTCTACATCATGTCATCGTTCTTATTGCATTACTCCGTTTCTCCATGAACTTAATACACTAGATGCATGCTGGATAGCGGTTGATGTGTGGACTAATAGTGGTAGATGCAGGCAGGAGTCGGTCTACTTATCTTGGACGTGATGCCTATATAATGATCATTGCCTTGGATATCGTCATGACTATTCGATTTTTTATCAATTGCCCAACAGTAATTTGTTCACCCACCGTGCGCTATACTCATGAGAGAAGCCACTAGTGAATCCTACGGCCCCCGGGTCTACTTTTCCAACATATTGCTTTCTGATCTATCTTTTTGCCTCTTTGTTTTCAGATCTACAAAACTAAAAACCCCAAAACATATTGCTGCATATTTTATTTGCTCTTTTTATTTTGTGCTCTTGAGAGATCTATCTCTCCTATCTATCACTACCTAATCTATCTTTTTACCGTAGAGAGATTGACAACCTCTCTTTCGCGTTGGGTTGTAAGTTTTTATTGTTTGAGTGCAGGTGCTGCTTATTGGGTGGTGGTGATCCTCCTACTGGTTCGATAACCTTGGTTTCATAACTGAGGGAAATACTTACCGTCGCTGTGCTGCATCATCCCTTCCTCTTTGGGGAAATACAGACGCAGTCTCAAGCCACGTCAGCTGCCTACACTGCTATCACCCGCCTCCGTAGAGAGCACCCCTGCTTGGAGGAGACTGGATTCAGATACATTCTGTATGTCCCCGCTGGGGATGAGACTGGATCCTACACTGCTGCCTTCACCCATCTCGTGCGGCAGCGCAACGACCGGTCCTACACTGCGGTCTGTACCCCTTATGTGAGCCGTCGCTACGACCCACAGATTCTGGTTCAGTACACTGAGGCACTGGATCGTGTTGTCCGAGCTCTGACTGTTGAGTTGTACACCACTCGTACTCGTCTTTACGACGCTCTGAATCAGTTGATACCAGTAGTCCATGCGGGGACGTATCCACGTTACATCCTTTACCTGCGCCGGACAAAGCTACCACCAGGTCTTGAGTGGCCTGCGGTTGGAGGTCGTACACCTGCACGTGGACCTCGTATCCCCGATCTGGACCAGTATCCGCATCATAGTGTTCATGGATTGCAGAATCCTATCCCCGGGTTTGCCATACGTGATCACCGGCAGTTACCCAGCTTCAGTGGTTGTCACCGACGTTGATGTAGCTTATCGCTATGTCCCATTGTTGTATCCCTCTACCGCATGCATGCGTGCCGCCTAGTTTGTCTAAGTTATTTCATGCCGAACCTATCGCCTATTTGTAACTGACTTGCGTACGAATCATTATGTCGTGTTTGACTATTATGATGTATCTATTGCACTTCTTTATTTGTGCATTTTACCTCATGAATAAATCCTTGTCGTTATTTTTACTCAAAGCTGAACCTCCCCTGTTGCAATTGAACAGGATGGTTAGGTCGGCTGGTCGTGGTCGTGGTGCGCCTAACACATCACCGCCACTTGAATACATGGCTGGAATGATGCAGCAGTTTGAGCTGAACCGCCAGTTTATGCAAGGGATTATTGACCAGTTCCCGAGGCCGAATATGAATCAGCAGCCAGCCCCAATGACTCTGCAGGACTTCATGCGCCTCAACCCTGCTATCTACCACAGCTCAACTCAGCCGCTTGACGCTGATGACTGGCTCCGTGACATCACTTATGAGCTAGAGTCTTCAGGCGCCCCAATGGCTATCTATCTCACTTTTGCCTCGTACTTTCTGAAGGGTCCCGCTGCTCAATGGTGGGACAGTCACAGGCGCTCACAACCTATTGGAACAATCATCACCTGGCCGGAGTTCCAAGCTGCATTCCGTGCTCGCCATATTCCTCAGGGAATGATGGACAAGAAGAAGCAGGGCAACAAGACCGTGGATGCTTATTAGCGGGAGTTTCTAGACTTGTCCCGCTATGCTGAAGAAGACGTTGCAACTAATGCTCGTAGGCAGGAGAAATTCCGCGAAGGCCTTCACCTTGATATCAAGCTGGCGCTCCTTGTTCAGGACTTTGATAACTTCGCCATCTTGGTGAACAAGTCCATTCAAGTTGAAACAGGTCTGCAGGACTACAAGGACAGCAACAAGCACAACCGTGACATGGGCTCATCTTCGGGCTCATCTACTCAAAAGCGCAAGATCTGGATACCCCACAACATGTACCATGCACCTCCTCCTGCTCCGAGGCCGTCCTATGCTGCACCTCGTCTACCTCCACCCCCACCTAGGCAGCCGAGGCTCCCAGCTCCGCCACCACGAGCTCCTGTTTCCCCTTCTCGTCCTGAGGATGGGTTGTGCTTCAAGTGTGGTTCGTCCAGGGCACCGTGCTAGAGAATGCAGGCAAAATCAGAATCAACTAGCATTGCCTTCCAACCAGCCCTACAAGAACAATGCCAGGCCTGCTCAGGGACGTGCTCAGGCTAACAATGTTGATCTGAATGAAGTTCAAGACCAGCCTGCTACTGTGATGGGTACTCTTCTCGTCAACTCATCTCCAGCTTCTGTATTGTATGATACAGGAGCATCGCATTCTTTTATGTCTGAAGATTTTGCATACATGCATGACATTAAATGTGAAGAGATGAACGTCCCAATAGTGGTAAACACCCCTGTGGGCCAATGTCGGACCTCCACCTCCATCATTAGCCACAATGTCCCCATTGAAATTGAAGGGTTGGAATTCCTTGCCTCCCCCATAATGCTGAAGTCTTCCAATATCGATCTCATTCTTGGAATGGATTGGTTGAAAGCACATACCGCTTCAATTGTTTGTGACACCAAAACCGTCCACCTCCTACATCCTTCGAATGAGATTGTAAGCTACCATGCTCATCTTGTTCGATATGCTGAAGCCCGACTGTATGCCATGAATGCATTAAATGCGTCACCTCTTGAGGGGATTGAAAACATCCCAATGGTCCGTGATTTTCAAGATGTCTTCCCAGAAGAACTTCCAGGGATTCCCCCTGTAAGAGCTGTCAAGTTTGTCATTGATTTAGTGCCAGGCACCACCCCTATAGCCAGGGGCAGAGCTCTGTAGGGGCAAACCTGGGCCATGGCCTGCCCAGGAATTTGACAAAAAACAATTTTACTACTAGTCATCTCGTTTAAGCCCAACCCACTGATCACTGAGCCCAGACATGCACAAGGCACAACACGCTCGACGCATCATTCCCTCGGCCTCTCAGCTCTCACGCACGCTGTACGCACAGCCGCACAGGAAATTCCCCAATTTATCATGTAGCCGTGTAGCAGCGCCACCGATGCTGAGCGCCGTCTCGCGCCGCCCATCGTCCGCTGGAGCGCGACGCCCATCATCCGCCGCCGCCGGGATCCACTGCGTCGTGCGGTTGCTCTCCTCCAAGCTCGAACTCCAAGTCTCCAAGGCTGCAGGCAGGTGACCTGGGCAAGCTCCAACTCCAACTCTCCAAGTCTCCCCCGGTTGGAACTTGGAAGCATCCCGTGACTCCCCCCGCCACACGCACACTTGACAGCAGGAGGTAAAATTCATCACCCAAATTATCTAATTGATAAGCAATAGACTGATTTTCTTCAGTTCCATACACCTAGTGATCTATCCTTCTAGTGATAAATAATAGCTTGATGATCTGATCTTATGCAAAATTTCAACATAGGTAGTCATGGGCAAGGCAAGTCAGACTCAAAGAAAAATTGATTTAGTTTTTAAAAGGAAAAGAGATGACATAATTGAAGTTGAGGAAGACCATGTATTTCCCTTGCTTGAATTGGAACAACAGCAGCCTGAACAACAACATAACCAAGATGGTGGAGTTCGAACAAACGAAGCTGTTACATTCTGAGGTATTGAATTTTTGCAGCGAGACCCTGGATTGCGCCCTCAAATTTGGCAATATCCACCAGACCAGAGAGATACTGTGAGAAGAGCATATTTGATGTTAGGTCCTATGCAACCCCGCCTAGAGAACTATAAACCTTCAGGTGAACCAGGGCATCAACGCCACTTCCAGTATAGTTGGTTTGTTGGTTTATTGACGACGAGGCATGGCCGGGCAGGTGAGGCCCTTGCCACAAGACCTCGAGACGGGGCGACGGGACCGCACATCATGAGTCGCGCTCGTCACCGCATTAATAAAATGCTATTGGGTTGGGTATTTGATCTGAGTTGATCGATTGACCTTTTTACGCACTAACCTTCACGTGGGACAAGTTATGGGTACTCAGCGTCGTTGTATCAGCCGAAGCTCTTCGGACGTCAGCAATGGAGCGGCGCGCGCCCGAGTGGTCCGCGACGGCACTGATCTTGTATTAGAGTGTGCTAGGACTGACCTCGGCCGCCCACGCATCATGCAGGAGTGCAAAGGGTGAGTGGGCCCATGACCCCTGCGCGCTTAGGATTTAGACCGGCGGGCTGGCCTCTCTTTTGAGCTTAGGTAGGGCGACGACGTGTTGATTTTCTGAGACCGGGCATGACCCAGGAAAGTGTGTCTGGCCAAAGGTTATCAAGCGTGTTGGGGAATGTGGTGCACCCCTACAGGGATGAATTCAACTATTCGAATAGCCATGTCCACGGTAACAGGACGACTTGGGAGTTGTATCTTGATCTACTACAACTATAATTGTGACTTAAAATTGAAATGAATGTTGGCTCCGAGATTGCTTTCTCGTGGGGAGTCGAGGAAGAATCCCTGGGTGTGGATACTTAATAAAATTTGCTACAATAATATTGCTGTATATGAGATACCGGTCTACTCTCTTCTAATGCTGCAAGATGTTGAAGATGCTAGTCGTCGATAGGACTAGGCCTTCCCCCTCATTCTTGCCTTCTGCAGTCAATCCAGATATAACCCCATTTCTTGATACAGATGCATACTTAGCATAGTTCTGATGATAGTCTTGCGAGTACTTTGGATGAGTACTCACCGTTGCTTTGCTTTCTCTTTCCCCCTCGATACGATTACTGCGTTCAGACGACGGAGCCCAGGAGATGGAGTACACCGGAGACGACTACTACACCACCGCTGGAGCTTACTACGACGTGGAGGCTACCCCCGACCAGCAGTAGGATAGGAGGTTCCCAGGCAGGAGGCCTCGCCTCTTTCGATCCATTGTTGTGTTTGTGCTAGCCTTCTTAAGGAAAAACTTGTTTAACTTATGTCTGTACTCAGATATTATTTGCTTCCTCTGACTCGTGCTTGTCGAGCTTTGTATTCGAGCCCTCGAGGCCCCTGGCTTGTAATATGAAGCTGTATGACTTTAATTTGTGTCTAGTGTTGTGTTGTGATATCGATCAGTGAGTCCCTAATCTTGGTCGTACGCATTGCGTGTATGATTAGCGTACGGTCAAAATTGGCGGCATCACAAAATCCCAAACCAGAGACTACCCATTCCCTCGTCCACAACCTATCTTCGATAGCAGATCGCGATCTGCATTCACAAAGATTATGGAAATGAGATCATGATCAAGGGGTTGAAAAGGATCAATGGGAAATGTACGTCAGAGGAGAGATTTTCTGAGATAAGAAAGATGAATAGTCCATATTGAGTTGCATTTCTTTTTTTCTTTTTCGAGAAACTAGTAGGAGTTCTGCATATTCATTTAGAAGAAGAGAGTTCAAAATTGGGCGGACAGACACACAAGGCACGTAGTCCCCCACCGGTGCCTACGCACACGCTGACAGATGCCTTCAGACCGCAACCCGATGTTGCGAGATCACTCGTTGGCGGGAGCGCCAGACTGGTGATTGACGAATTTTCGTGAGGTGATGCTGCGATGGCCGTCGCGGATGCTTTGAGGCGTTGTTGTGACATGCAGCGCCACCGGGCAAGCCGGTGTTGCAAGGGCGCTTCCTTGCTATGAGGCCGCCCGAGTTGCAATAAGTTGTGTTGCAATGTATGCGGTGTCGCTGCTACTAGTCGGGGTTGCAGGGGTACCTCCGCTGTAAAGAAAATGATGCAATGTGCTGCACCGGTGCTGCGTCTAGGGTGGCGATTGACGACGTTGCGAGATGATATGGCGAGAGTGGGAAACTACTGGGACCGAGTGGTGAGCAATGCTGCGTCCGAGCTGGTGTTTTGCCATGCATGACTAATATGAACTGGGGAAGGATGGGTCTTGCTTCCAATCGACCCGTCAGATATGATGTTGTGTTGCATGACTTGGAGAGAACGTCATACGTTGAATTGATGGATATAGAGTGCCCATGGCCGAATCCTTCTGCTGCCAAGTCGGTGGCCCTACTTGAGTCCGTGGAGGGCCAAGCTGCGTCCACAAACACTGGTCAGTAGCAATCCGGAGGAGGCAAAGCTGCGACCATGCATGTATATTGTTTCTGCAAAGCCGATGACCCTGCTGCGAGCCCGAGGGGCGCCAACGACGTTACGAACTGGCGACCATCACAACAAACGTTGGGGGAGGGCCGGAGGGGGATGTGACCCTTTTGGCGTGAAATGTTGCAAGTGACACGACGTCGATGATAGGCGATGCGTCGGGGCCACGGTGTTGCGAACCTTCCGGCGAGCTCCACAACGACAACGCCGTGAGTCATTGTTGCATGAAACATCCAAAGTCAGTGGTGTTGAGAAAGGGGGCATTTCTAGGTGTGGCAACGACTGGAACGTCAGTGAAGTTGTGTGGCAATTGTCGCAACACCAACGTTATTGAGCAGTGGCGATTGCAACGCCTATGACGTTGCGACGGAGGCCGACAACACCAAGACAACCGCAACACCCGACCATGCTCGGGTGATGATGCGTTGGACGACGAAGAAGAGAAGAAGAGTTTGCATCTGCGTTGACCTGGCCCCTTGATCCAATGGTGGGTGTGCGGCAAATCGGGCCAATCGGCTGTCGACACATAGCTCACGCTGGGCGTTTGGGTTGACCCACAAATTTGGGCCGGGTAATTCGGGTAATTGTTTTCGGGTTTCTAAAAATGATACCTGAAATTTGTGCAGAAAATTTGCTACCCGAAAATTCGGGTTCGGGTTCGGGTAATACCCGTACTACATGAAGTAGTAAACAATGAAGAAAAGTGCCATCAACAGTGGGACGAGATGGACTGCAATTTGGTGGCTGGCGTTGGCGGTGCAGGACTGTAGGCAGCGATTTGGACATGCATCAGTGGAACGAGATGGAGAACTTCGGTCGTTGGGAGTCATGTCATGAAGGCCGACGGGCAAGTGGTGTCGAGTCGGGGAGGTATCGTCGGGGAAGATGAGGTGAGATGGATCAGTGGCTCACTACCGTCACCCCGCTGAACGCATGTGACCTAGGGTTGGCTTACGGGGGCGAGGGCTAGTGATGGCCTTTTGGGTTGGGCCTTCTTTGCGCAAGTGTGCAACATATTTTACTGGACTGACTAATTAGTTCGGGTTATTCGAGTACCATGGCTTCCTACCCGAATTAAATTCAGGTTTTCAGATCTGCTACCTGATATAGTGTTCGGATTATTCGGGTTTGGGTTTGGGTTTTTGGGGTTCGGTTTCGGGTTTTATGCCAAGCGTGACACATAACACGCTTAAAAACAAACGGCCTTGTGTGGGACCGATCCTGGGTCCAGTAGTCAGCTCTGACTGCAAGACCCAATGGCGATGTCGACACATACCACCGCGAGTCCAATAGTCACGCGAGGAGGACCTGGCGGCGATGTCGCCTCCGCCGCGACGCCGCCGGCCAATCCCGCGCGTTCTGGGTGCATATCTCCGGGGAGGGGTCTCGTCCTGCCGGCTCGGGCCGCGCCTGCTGCCTCTTCCCTTGCGGCGGCACCGGGCGGCCGCCGGAAGCAGGTGCGCGTAGCTTCTCCTCACATTCCAGTTAGCTCGTGAGCGAGAGCTTAATAGGTGGGATATGATATGGTGCTGAGGGTGGTGACTCGCGGTGGTACTTGGCTCCAGATCCTGCTGAAATTTGGTAATGTCTGGCCGTTAATCTTGCAATTAGTTGATACTTAGGGCTCGTGCTGCAGTACATTCAGAGTGCTGGATTGTGGAGTGATGTGTTTTCTACTGATAATTGCCAGTGATAAAAGCAATGCAGTAATGTATGTTTCACCTTGCTGAGAGACAACCTGATAGTAAGAGACAACCTGATTGGTCTCTCGGCCTTAATTGGAAATTCTGAATTGCACATCATACATTATGTGTGGCTCTTTTGTGTGCAAAGATGCATAGAAAAGGCTGTAGAGTTTTTTTTTTTACCACACGTATGATCCGTGTTAACGGCTTTCTGATTTTTTTTACGACCGACCAGTCAAGTATAATCACATAATAATCAGTCACCTAAATGCCTGTTTAGCCACTGCCTACTTCTTAGCGGAAAATCATGCATAACTTCAAAGGTTCAATAGGATATGCCACTTCATCCGCATATTAAAAAATTGTTCGATCGCACTAGACAGTGGCGCACACACTATTGCTGTGAGACAATTTCTCTGCAAATTTACAACTGGAAGAATCTAAGAAAAAGTATCCGCGTGGAAATTACCCTATTCTTGATCTGGAAAGAAAAGAAACAGTGGGAGGAGGGCTCAAGCTGATGTGCTTTTGTGAGGGCAAGATTGTGACATTGCTGAAAGTTGGTACATGTCTTGGCTGTTAGCCTCACAATCGTTCGTAGCTCGGGCCCATGATGTAGTAGATTCATTGTACTGAACTGAATGATGTTTTTTTTATAGATAATTGCTGAGTAATGATGCAATCTAGTAGTAAAACAGTCAGATCAAAATAGGACGGCACTGTTACTGCCACTATCATATATGGCCTCAGCCGTGCATTTCGTTGTTGGTTGTCCTAATCAGTAGAAATTGCAGCCATGATAAATTGTATGCATTCGAGGACAAAGACCAAGACTAAGACTAGGAACATACCGAAGACAATGCATACATTGCACTTCTGGGTGAACTCAAGATCAGCTACTCTCTCAATACCATTGCAATTCCCATCCGCTGCTGCCTCCCTCGTCCAATAATTATGGCTGCTGAGCTTGGGCTACTCGCTCGAGGAGCTGCAGCTATACTTTGCCTCTTGATTTTCTATGTAGCATCATCTGATTCCCGTGATCAAGCATGGATACCAGGTGGAATAGGAGCCTGCATCAGCAAGGAGCGGGATGCGCTTCTGTCCTTCAAGGAAGGCCTTCTGGACCCTGCTGGCCGTCTCTTGTCATGGCATGGCGAAGATTGCTGTCAGTGGGAGGGAGTCCGGTGCAGCAACAGAACAGGCCACATCATAAAGCTCGACTTCCGTAACACCTATGACCACTACAACAGCTTGCGCTTGTCCAGAGATGAGATGAGCTCCTCTTTGGCTGCTTTGCAACAGTTGATGTATCTTGACCTGAGTGGAAATTACTTCAATGGTGCAAGCATACCTGCGTCCGTGGGCTCTCTGGTGAACCTAAGGTATCTCAACCTCTCGTCGTCAGCTTTCGGCGGGAGAATGCCTGCCCAACTCGGTAATCTATCAAATTTGCAATATCTTGATGTTAGTTGGAATTATATGGGCCTGTACGCGGTGGATCTTGCCTGGTTTTCGCGCCTATCATTGTTGAGTTATGTTGACTTGAGGAACGTGGACCTCAGTCCTGTGCAAGATTGGTTTCACATGGTTAATATGCTTTCTTCTCTGAAAGTGCTTCGCTTAGCAGATTGTGGCCTTACCAACACAGTGTCTGCTACTTCAAAATCAAACCTCAGCCATCTCCAAGTCCTTGATTTATCAGCCAACTCCTTTAACACATCACTAGAGCACAACTGGTTCTTCTGGGATCTCACAAGCCTTAAGGAGCTTTACCTCTCGGGCTGCGACTGGCATGGACTTATTCCTGAAGAACTAGGAAATATGACGTCCCTTGAAGTCATAGATGTGAGTGTAAATGATCTTGTGGGTTTAATACCGAGCAACTTACAAAATTTGTGCTATTTGAAAGTGCTGCATTTCGAAGAAATCAACATTAATGCGAGCATAGGGGAGTTCATGGATCGATTGCCAACATGCTCATGGAGTACAATACAAGTGTTGTCACTGCGGTCTACAAATATTACAGGAAAACTACCAATCTGGATTGGGAACATGACCAATCTCAGTGAGCTTTCAGCTAGTGAAAACATGATAACTGGTACTGTACCACTGGTAGTTGGAGCACTTGGTAACTTGACAGTGTTGGATCTTAGCTGCAATAAACTCGATGGTGTGCTTATGAAGGAGCATTTTTCAGGCTTATTGAACTTAGAGTCTCTAAACCTGTCATATAACTCGTTGAAAATGGATATTGAACCAAATTGGGTTCCTCCGTTCAGATTAAAGGACATAGACTTACGTTCATGTCTAGTGGGGCCTCATTTTCCAGCATGGCTTAGATGGCAGACCGACATTCATAGTCTCAATCTTGGAAATGCAAATTTGGATGATGTTATTCCTGATTGGTTCTGGGTGACATTTTCCCAAGCTTCATTCTTGGGTGCAACTGGAAACATGTTGCGTGGTTCATTACCAGCAAATCTACAGCACATGTCAGCTGATCGTATACATCTGGGGTCCAATAACCTTACAGGTCAAGTTCCACAGCTCCCTATAAATATATCATACTTGAACCTGTCCTCAAACTCTTTCTCCGGGTCATTGCCAGCAGAGCTAAAAGCTCCACTGCTTGAGGAGTTGTTGCTTGCAAATAATCAAATTACAGGCACCATTCCATCATCTATGTGCCAGTTAACTGGTCTGATACGGTTGGACCTAGCACGAAATAATTTAACAGGAGATGTTATGCAGTGCTGGAAGGAACCAGAAGATAATTCTTCAGTGTCATGGTTAAACTCTGCAAATCAGTTTGGTTCTAAGATGCTTAGTCTAACCTTGTGCAAGAATGATCTCTCAGGTAAATTTCCTAAATTTCTTGAGAGGGCCTCAAGATTGATGTTCCTTGATCTTGCACACAACAGATTCTTTGGAACATTACCAGAATGGTTACCGGAAAAAATCCCACAGTTGCAAATCTTGAGGGTGAGATCAAATATGTTTAGTGGCCATATTCCTAAGAACCTTACTTGCCTTGAAAGTCTTTATTACCTGGACATGGCCCATAACAATATATCAGGAACCATCCCATGGTCACTATCAAACTTGAAAGCCATGAGAGCCATATCTCCAGATATGGAACGATATGATTATATTCTTGACGAGAGCATACCAGTCATCACAAAAGGCCAAACACGAGACTATACCTTTGAAATCTACAAGCTACTGGTCAATCTTGATCTGTCATGTAACAGCTTAAGAGGAGAGATTCCAGAGGAGATAAGTTTGCTGATTGAGCTCACCAATTTGAACTTATCAAGTAATCAGTTGATCGGCAAAATCCCAGACCAGATTGGTGATCTAAAGAAGTTGGAGTCCCTCGACTTATCCTATAATGAGTTATCCGGCGAGATCCCGCCAGGTTTGTCGGCTCTAACCTCTATGAGCTACTTGAACTTGTCATACAACAACTTATCAGGCACGATACCCTCCGGGCCACAGCTGCAAGCCCTCGACAATCAGATTGATATCTACATCGGCAACCCGGGTCTCTGTGGTCGCCCGCTCTCCAAGAACTGCTCTACTAGTACTGCTGATGCAAAGCAAATTGTCGACCATGAAGATGCAGACCATATCTCGTCTCTCTACCTTGGGATGGGCATAGGATTTGTGATCGGCCTTTGGACGGTGTTTTGCACCATGTTACTGAGGAGAACCTGGGCGATTGCCTACTTTCGCATCATTGACAAGATGTATGACAAAGTTTATGTGTGGGTGGCCATAGCTCGAGCTCGCCCGACGAAGAAGATCTGCGATGACACACCGTGAGTAGTATGCAGCATGTCCAGTTGAACTACTCAAGGGTTGTAAGTTATTGCTTTGTGATTTTGAGGCACTGCTACTATGTACTTGTCCAAGTGCTATCAGCTACCACCTATAATGTACCGCAACAAAATATATTGTTTGGATTTCATCAAGTGGAATATCCCATAAATTTATAAGATGTCATGTTTTGTAAACAAGCACTTACACTGATGAATTAGATTGTGCTCCTCTTGGTTTAGCTGCCCTGCTTTCATAAGATGTCATGTTTTGGAAGTAGGTGCCTAATCGTGTAGCCCCATATATATGATCTGTCTGGTGAAGTGGATACATACTATGTGCGGCAATTGCAATGATCGTTTGTATCTTGGTACCTGATACAGTACAGTTTCATTCTTAGTGCTCCGTTGCATCCTAGATCTCCTGTGGAAATATGTAACTAGGTTCTGTTCTGCATGTTGTTCATGATCAGGATATGTAGTGACAGCTTAGAATTAGGATTCACATTGCACGGTCTTTTTTTTTCGAAAAGGAGGATGACCCCCGGCCTCTGCATCTGGAAGATGCATGCAGCCATTTTATTAATTATTCACAAAGACCTTACTAAAATAGTACATCAGTAAGCCTGAAGCCATCTTAGCAACAACTGTCGCTATCCATATCCACTTGATGAAGGGGTGCCGATAGTCCGAGCCTAATACCAAACAGACATCACACAAATGCCTAACATCTAAAGCCGGATGCACATTGCACGGTCTAGCCGTGCATTTCACAGTTCATTGTTCTGTGCTAATTAACGTTAGTCTCCGTATATTATGCAGGACGAGATTGAAGGACGCTGACTGCTGTGTGGTGGACATGGTTATTACCTGAATATGTTCCTGCCTATGTTGTTCGCGGTGTATGTTCCTGCCTGAGCTTATGAGATCAAGATCATACATCTTGGTTCCAATGGAAATAGATTGGATGCATCTGATCTACTTACCCTGATTTTGAGTTTGGTTCAGTAGCATATTCACAACCTGTTGCCTGTTGGTACAACCTCGCGCGAGTCGCAAGGTTTTTAGTGGATACCGTTTCTCATTTGGCTTGCATGGGCAAACATGCAGTGCTTGATGCAATATGCAGAAGTGCTGCAAATACTCATGCTGAATTAGAAACATCAGACCGTGGGTGCTCTTGGACGACTGAATGTTGACACGTTGTGCAATGCGGCCTGCCCCCTCTTCTCGGGCAAGCTGGGCGGGGAGCGACGGGGTCGGGTACCGCGACGGCGAGACCATGCTCAACGGTGGACAGGGCGAGTTGGCTCAACGGTGGGCGGCTGGCGATCATGGGCGCAGTGGGCGTGAATGGCGTTTCCAGCCATTTTTCGACTGTTCTTTTATTTCAGAAACATATTATATTTTTTTACAAAAGGAGCATTACCACGGCATCTGCATCTGAACGATGCATGCAGCCATTTTATTAATTATTCATAAAGACCTTACAAAATAGTACATCAGATAGTCTGAAGCCATCATTTTAGCGACAAATGTCGTTACTCCTATCCACTTGATGAAGGGGTGTCGATTCCGAGCCTAATATCAAACAGACATCGCACAAAAGCTCAACATCTAAAGCCGGAGGCCCCAACCAAGCCACATACTGGGTTTGGGGTACAAACCGGTCCGACACACTCTTTTGTGTCGTCACCGCCATCTTCCACCAATCCATCTATAGAGTAGAAACTAACGCACCGACCTTGCCAGGCATCTCTGCCATCGACGTCACCATGACGCCAGACAACGTCCTCCCCCCGCGCGAGTCCATCTCCGCGCATCGGACGCCGAGTCTCCACTGCGCCACGCCGCCGAGATCCGCCGCCATCAATGTGTAAGATGAAGCACCGCTCCACCAAAAAAGCCGTCCACTGGTCCCTCGAGCCCGTGTACTCTAAGAATGATGCCCCCAAGGGGGAAGCGACACCAGAGCGCCGCTGTCATAGGATTTTCCCCGAAGGTAGCGGATAGAGGTCTAGAGCTTCTCCACGACGATGCCTTCAAGAAGGTAACAACACAAAGAGTGCCGCCATCGTTGGTCTTGGTAACAAGCCCAGAACAAGGTTTTCACCCGGATCCGCTCGACGAACCTCCATCAAGCATCGTGTGTACGGGTTGCCACCGATCTGAGCCGCCGCGCAACGAGCAGACCGCATAGGCCAGATCAAATCTGTCCGGAGGCCAGATCACTCATGGCGCCTACCCGTCCACCAGGCCCTCCATGCCGCCGCCGCCGATGCGAGGTCAAATGACCCATCGCCGCAGATCTTGTCGCCGCACGCAGCCGAACCGCTGCCCGAAGCAGGGCTGGCTGCCGCGCCCGCAGCCATCGCTGCCCGAGGCAGAGCCGGCCGACGCGCCGCCGTCGGTCAAGGCAGGGACGCCCGCCGCGCCGCCAAGGCCAGATCGGCCGCGCCTCCTCACGCCGCAGGGCTCTGCATCATCCCCATGGCGCAGGAGAGAGGGAGGCCCCCGCCACCGCCGTCAACCCCCGGGCTAAAGGCCAGCGGCGTCCTTCGGCGGCGGCGGAGGGAGGGAGGGAAGGAAGGAGAGCCCCCGGCGTCTAGGGTTTCGTCCCTGCCCGAGTCTCCCGAGCGGGAGCAACGCGGTGGGCGACCCGAGCGAGGGTTCTTTTTTTACGGGTAATATTTAATAATGTATCAAATTATTCCGCACGTAGTTTATATGAAATAGATGATACCCGCACGTTGTTGCGAAAATATTTTGCAACACATCTTAGTGTGATTCATCGTATGAAACATCAATATTTGAAGTAATACTATAAAAAACTAAACATAAAATACATCTAATTTATTATGTTTCGATTACTATATATTTGAAGTAATACTCAGCAATGATACTGCGCTGATTAGAGACGGGGATGGTTGGAGGCGACTATGGCTCCCAAGTCCTCGGCGTCGTGTGATGGCGGTGCTTCACTGTCGGGCGTCGGCTCCATGAAGGATGGTGGCTTGGGGCATGGTGCGAGCTCGATGTACGGAGTGGTTTGGAGGGAGAAGGAAGCAACATAGGATGGCGTGGGCGGCGACAGTGGCGGAGCTTGAGCCGAATACTTGGAGGGGCCATTGGCTGAAGGGGGGGCAAACATAGTTGGTTTCAATTGATTTGTACTGGAAAATAGGTCTAATATAGAGGTATATATGCATGTTTGCTTGTGAGCTGGGGGGTCATGGCCCAGGTTGGCCCCCATGAAGCTCCGCCACTGGGCGGCGAGATGCGAGCGGTGGCAGACTTGGAACCCTATCTGGGTTGAGAGAAGAAGGGAACAAAGCGGGGATAGGGCATCAGTTTTCAAGGATAAACCGCTGGGGGAGATCTGGTTAATAGAAGAAAATCAGAGGGGGAGGGGGATCGGTGGGAGGAGGCTTTGATCGATCCATTGGGTAGGAAAGGAAACGACGTATCAACTCCCAGTAGAGATAAGGGGAGCACGCGAGCTCATCTGCTATATCACCATTCTCCATGAAGCTTGGCGTTTGGTCCCAGCCCAACAAAAAAGTGTAGTCACTTGTCATGTGGATGTGTGGCAAGCGATCTTTGCGGGGTTATTTGTCCAATCCCTCTTGCCGTGTCTTCACATAACGTATCGGGACCAACAGCCGATGCAGCAGACCTAAAGCGCACACCACATGCACACGTTTTAGAAGCCGTCATCATCATCGGACCACTGACCCATCTTCACGAGAGAGATCCGCATCATCCTTGCCAGTCCGGACATCCGTCGACGCCACCATGGCGCCCAACGACGCCACCACCCTGCGCTCGTCCGTCCAGACGCGAAGACTCTGGAAGATCTGTCGTGCGTAGCACCTGCCAACCAGGCATGACTCAGCGTAGCACCTTGGCCAGGCATGTCTTGATAGCTCCACCGAAGCTCCGTGCAAGACAAAGCCGCTCCACCTCCTGCCTCTGTCTGCCAGCGCTGCTCCACAAACGATGCTCCCAGGAGAGAAACGGCACCGCAGTACCGCCATCGTTCGATCTGGAAGACCAGATCCTAGGGTTTCCCCCGAAGCAGTGCCCACCACCAGCAACCGTCAAGGACCCATACGGTGCCCACCACCACTCAGCCCTCAAGGCGACGCGTTCGGGAAGGTCACGACGTCAAGGACGCCACCGCCGCCCACCGGAGTTAGGGTTTTCACCCGAGATGTAGGGGGGAAGTGGAGCAACAGACGTAGACCGACGTCTCCAAGAAGAAAAGTGACGCCCTTGAGCGTCGTCGTCGGCGCGGCCGTCCGGGGCCGACCAAGGAGCTTCCCCCAATCTGGATCTCCTCCACCAGCTTCACCCACGGCCAGGGTCCCGATAACCACGCCGACACCGCTAGGAACCCGCAGGAGAGAGGCCCACCGATCAGGGTCGGAGGACAGCGGCCAAATCTGGCGCTGCCGGCCGCTAGAGCAGCCACGCCCGACCCTGGTCCACCAAAGATCCGTCGGCCGTCCGACCAAACCACCGGCACCACGCCTGCCCCGCCGCTTGCCGCAACACGGAGGGGCCTCGACGGAAGGGCCGCCGCCCCAGATCCAATCACTCTCCAGCGCAAGGCGGAGCAGCAATGGCTCCGCCGCCGCAGTCCCCGGCTGCGCCACGGGCTTGCCCGGTGCCAGCCTCATGCCGGCGGCGGGAGGGGGGTCGCCCCCGAGTCGCCCGAGAGGGGAGGCGCGGGAGGGGGGAGGGGGGGGCAGTGTAGGCACTCTAATGCCTTATCAACCATGATATGAACGTATTTGTTTGCGAGAAAAACTTTCGATCTGGCAGTATAAAGAAGTAACTGAAATTACATTCAGATATGTAGATCACCTAGCGGTAACTACCAGAACCAGAGCGAACTGGAGTCACATCGCCAAATCCCGAGAGATTCATTGTAGACACACCTCCATACACCCTCCGACGAAGCACCGTCTGGACGAGGGTTAGGTTAGGAGAAGCTTGTTTCATGTTTGGGGAGTCACCACCGCCTCGCCTTCCCAAGTAGAGTACAAACCCTAACCGAACTGAATAAACAATGAAAAACAAAGCAGGAGCCCTCCCGACAGCAAGGGCGAGCGTTCATCACGCCTCCATGGCCCTAAGGCCACATGAACGGGGCAGACCGACGATGGTGCCAACGGGGGGCAAGAACTCTAGATCGATCGCTTGTGCACATTTACATTATCAAGTGTATAAAAATATTCAATAATGAATCTATTGATATTGATTTGGCATTGCAGATGTTACTAGATTTTCTATAGACTTGATAAAAATTTATCAAGTTTGACTTTAATAGCAGAATAAATAAAAAACGAAGGAAGTACCTACTATATACATTAACACGTACAGTCATAAGGACTGAGCAAATTGCTGTACTATGTGATTGGCCATGACCGCAAGTTGTACATCACTGGCAAGCTGAGACGATTAAGCTACAATGCACGTACTACTACTGTACACAACATATGGAGCAAACATCAAGTGCACCTGCTTTGTACGATTCACGTCCACGTACCAGCATTTCTCACAGCTTAGAGCATCTCCAACCACATTGCTATTTTGAATTGCTAAAACTGGGTATAGCAAAAGGAGAGAGAAGATTTAGCAACCCCAAAAGTTTTTTGCTCCAACAACATTGCTATAAAGTTTAGCAAACCTGTCAATGACATGTGGGGACGGGTGCCAGGTGCAGGCCAGCAGGAATCTTGGAGGTGGTGTGGTCCATTTGTCAATGGAATAAAGGGAAAATCCTATTCGCCACTAATTGCGTCAAAGTGTCGACGCAACGCACAGGTCGAACGCACGCAGCGCTAGAAATGGGCCGGCCCAATTTACCACTGCTAACCAGCCGGTTTTGGAAATTTTCTAGAAGGTTCCCTGACTGGTTTTTTATTCCTATACCGGTTTTCCTGTTTTCATTTTGGTATTCATGTTTTTCCTGTTTTTGTTCTTTTTTTCGTTTTTGTGTTTCTCGTTTCCTTTTCTTTTATTTTCCTTTTCTGTTTTTTTTTTCATTTTTTACTTTTCTATTTTTGAAAGGTTCATGTTTCGAAAATTGTTTGGAATTTATTTGAAAAAACATTCAAAATTGAAAAATTCTTCGCGATTTCATAAATTGTTCACAAATTCAAAAAAAATCGTATTTTTTTAAAAGTTGTTCGGAAATTTAAAAAATGTTCATGTCTTTCAGCTCGGAATTTTTTATTCAAAAATTTCACAACTTTTCGAAAAATGTTGGGATTTCAAAATATGTGTCCGTTTTCAACAATTGTTCATAAATTCCAAAAAATATTTACGTTTTCATTTTTAGATGTTTCAAAAAATGTTCTAGTTTCAAAAATTATTCATTAATTCGAAAAATGTTCATATTTTTAACTTTTGTTCTGGAATTTTGAAAAATGTTCCAGCATAAAAAAAAAGGTCATGATTTTGAAAAAAATATTTCTGTTTTTGAAAATGTTCCTGTTTTTTACAAACGTGTTCGCAAATTTTCACAGTGTTTATGTTTTAAAAAAGTACAGGAATTTCAAATAATGTTACTGTTTTCGAAATTTGTTTAAAGTGTCAAAAAAAGTTCAGATATTTTAAAATATCTTAATTTGTTCACAAATTAAAAAAAGTTCATGTTTCAGGAAATATTCACGAATTTTAGAAAAATGTTCTCATTTTCAAAATGTGTTCACAATTTCAAAAAAGGTTCAGAAATTTTAAAAAATGTTCTCCTTTATAAAATTTATCGGCAAATTAAAAAATGTTCATAATTTCATAATCCGTTCTTAATTCAAAAAATGTTTGGGAATTTCATAAAATATTTTGTTTTGAAAACAATGTTCGCATTTTTCCAATTTGTTGCTGTTTGAAAAAGTGTTTGCATTTTTTTTCAAAAAGTTGTTCGTAGTTTCAAAAAAATTCTCATTTTCCATATTGCTGCTTTATTTTATTTTTCAGATTTCCCGAAAAATGATTGTGTCTTCAAAAATTTATCATTTTTTCTAAAAATATTCATTATTCAAAAAAACAATTTACTTTTTTGAGAAGAAAATCTCATTCGAAATTTCAAAAAATAAGAAGCCGCTGAACCGGTGACAACGTTCTCTCATGGGAGGTCATGTGTTCGGTCCCACTAAAACACGTTTTTGGGATTTTTTTGCGAGCTATTCTTTTATGTTTTGCCGCTGTTGTTTGTTTCTTTAAAAATCGCGATGTAAATGTTCAACCAAAGTCATCCGGGCGGACTCGCTAGCAATGCGTGCGTGTATGCTGCGGATCGGGGGTTTGATTCCCACCAGGTGCAGATATTTTTGTTGATTTTTAAATGCGCGTCACGCAAATGGACCGGCCCAGGTCAGCGGCCTCCTGTGCGAATCCTCGTGTGTTCGCCGCAAAGAGCAGCACACAGGAGCACCCGGAATAAAGGGATGTAGGGAACCACAAAAACTGGATTGCTAAGGGTGTGTTTGGTTGCCTGCATTAGACCCAACTAGATCTGCGCGGGAAGAAACGGGCATACATAGCACGGAACTTAAAGCACCTCTGGACCTGGCACGCTAGGCATGCTCAGATCGGCAGTTTTTTGCGAGCTAGGCTGAGCTGAGTCACAACGAGCGCACATGGGTGGGCTCCTCGCACGAGAGGAGGCTGGAGGGGATGCGAGCTCTGTACGTGCTTCTTCTTCTACCTCCACTAAGCTACTCCCTAATCTCCTTTCTTCCTTCTCCCCTCTAATCTACACAACAGTGCTTCGATTCGAGATAAGCTCTATACGAAAAAGATGCCCATCGATGTTACAGTTTCATTTTTGTGATTGGTTCATAGTTTCGTCGACCGTAAATGCTCAATTTTGTGTTCATGTTTGGAGCTATTTTGGACGAATTTGGCAAATTCGTCGCATACAGTCGACTGTTTGAAATTTCCTTTGACCGACAGCTTCATCATGCAGTTCCACACGACATTCGTGTTGCAAGTTTTCTTTTTCGACGATCCTACTGCAATGACGCCACAATTACGCACACACTGTATTTCCTCTCCTCCGTCCTCTGTCTCAAAGCCCTCATATGCGTCCTTTTCGATGTTGGCGGCATTCCTCTTGACCTCCTTGCCCGCATCCTACTACACTGGAGTCGTTTCCGGCGTCGGTCATCTCGGCCTCCTCTCTTTGGTCCTACTGTATTGACGCTGCCATGGCGCAAGCACTGTATTTCTCTACGACGACGAGGCTAGCAACTAGTTTGCTACGGCGTCGACGGGGTTGCTCGCGCACGACTCCGTGCTCGCCGTGTCGGACGCGGAGCCACGGCCACCGTCCACCGCAATCGCCATGGTCCGACACGCACTACATTTCTCCCCCCGTCCTCTGCCTCAACGCTCCTCTGCACTGCATTTCTCCGCAGCGACGAGGCTAGTAACTAGTTCGCCACGTCGCCAAGGGGGTCACTCGCGTATGACTCCGTGCTTGTCGTGTCGGACGTGATGTGATAACCCACAAGTATAGGTGATCGCAACAGTTTTCGAGGGTAGAGTATTCAACCCAAATTTATAAATTCGACACAAGGGGAGCCAAAGAATATTTGAGAGTATTAACAGTTGAGTTGTCAATTCAACCACTCCTGGAGATTAAATATCTGCAGCAGAGTGATCAGTAGCACAGTAGTATGATAGTTTGGATAGCAGTAGTAGCAGTAACAGTAACGGTAGCAGTGGTAGCAATAGTTTTGTAGCAGTTGGAACAGTAACAACAGCGACAGTAACTTAGCAAGAACAATATGTGAAAAGCTCGTAGGCACTGGATCGGTGAACTCGTTGGATGATATTCATCATATAACAGTCCTAACCTAGGGCGACACAGAACTAGCTCCAGTTCATAAATGTAATGTAGGCATGTATTCCGTAAATAGTCATACGTGCTTATGGAAAAGAACTTGCATGACATCTTTTGTCCTACCCTCCCGTGGCAGCGGGGTCCATAAGGAAACTAAGGGATATTAAGGCCTCCTTTTAATAGATAACCGGAACAAAGCATTAACACACGGTGAATACATGAACTCCTCAAACTACGGTCATCACCGGAAAGTATCCCGACTATTGTCACTCCGGGGTTTACGGATCCTAACACGTAATAGGTGCGTATGACTAGCAAGATCGGATCAAGAACATAGATATAATGGTGATAACATAAACGGTTCAGATATGAAATCATGGCACTCGGGCCCTAGTGACAAGCATTAAGCATGGCAAAGTCATAGCAACATCAATCTCAGAACATAGTGGATACTAGGGATCAAGCCCTAACAAAACTAACTCGATTACATGATGAATCTCATCCAACTCCTCACCGACCAGCAAGCCTACGAAGGAATTACTCACTCCCGGTGGGGAGCATTATGGAATTGGCAATGGAGAAGGGTTGATGATGACAAAGACCGAAGATTCCCCTCTCCGGAGCCCCAAACGGGCTCCAGATCTAGCTTCCCGATGAAGAACAGGAGGTGGCGGCGGCTCCGTATCGTAAAACGCGATGAAACTTTTTCTCTGATTTTTTTCTCCGAAAATAGGATTTTATAGCGTTGGAATTAGGGTCAGTGGGGCCCCGAGGTGGGCACAACTGACCAGGGCGCGCCTGGAGGGGGTGGCGCGCCCTGGTGTATCGTGCCCAGCCAGGGCTCCCCCTCTGGTGGTTCTTGGCTCGGTATTTTTTATTTATTGTAAAATAAATCTCCAAAAAGTTTCGTCCAATTCCGAGAACTTTTATTTCTGCACAAAAAACAACACCATGGTAGTTCTGCTGAAAACATCGTCAGTCCGGGTTAGTTTCATTCAAATCATGCAAATTACAGTCTAAAACAAGGGCAAAAGTGTGAGGACAAGTAGATACGACGGAGACGTATCAACTCCCCCAAGCTTAACCCATTGCTTGTCCTCAAGCAATTCAGTTGACAAACTGAAAGTGATAAAGAAAAACTTTTACGAACTCTTTTGTTCTTGTTTACATATATATGCTTAAGTAGCACCCAGATTTTCAGCAAAGATTATGACTAATCATGCCAGCAATAACTCTTAGAAATTATATTAACTCATATCAATGACATAAGCAACTAGCGAGCAATAATAAAATATCTCAAACGCCAACACTTTGTCAAAACAATCATGATATAATATGACAATAGTGGTATCTCGCTAGCCCTTTCTGAGACCGCAAAACATAAATGCAGAGCACCTCCAAAGTTCAAGCAGCGACTAAACATTGTAATTCATGGTAGAAAAGATCCAGTCATGCTGCACCCAACATTAACTATACACAATGCATGAGGATGACAATAGTGCTCTCAGGTCTGGCGCTTATTTAAGAAGGTGATGACTCAACGTAAAAGTAAATATATAGTCCCTTCGCAGAGGGAAGCAGGGATTTGCAGAGGTGCCAGAGATCAAAGCTTAAAACGGAGATAAATATAATTTTGGGAGCTACACCATTCCTGTCAACGTTACGACCAAGAGTTATCAATATCTTCCATGCTAAACACATTAGCGGCTGTTCCCAAGCGGTAAAAGTAAAGGTTTACTCCCCCTCCACCAACAATCACACTCCACGGCTAGCAGAATCCACGGGTACCGTCCATACCAACAACTATCCTGGGGGAGTTTTGTTTAATTATTTGTAATTTTTTGATTTCGGGACTGGGAATCCCTATTACTGCCCCTCTCGTGTAAGGACGAGTGAATAAACACTCATCATGAGAATAACCCGCTTAACATGGAAGATACTGACCGCCCCCTGTCGCTCCATGAGCGGTCCAGTCACACAAAACAGATGTTCATTTGAATTTTTAGAGGTGGCACATGCAAATTTATTTAGAACGGCAGGGTAATACCGCATATAGGTAGATATAGTGGAATCATCTGGAATAACTTTGGTTTAAGGATTTTGATGCACAAGCAGTATTCCCGCTTAGTACAGGTGAAGGCTAGCAAATAGGTTGAGAAGCGGCCAGCTAGAGAGCGAAAACGGTCATGAACATGCATTATGCATAATAAACATTGACTCCTAGCATGAGTAGGATATGGACACCATGAACATAAATATCATGAAGGCTATGTTGGTTTTGATTCAACTACATGCGTGAACATGTGCCAAGTCAAGCCACTTGAAACATTCAGAGGAGGATACCATATCATCATACCACATCACAATCATTTTAATGCATGTTGACATCCAAGATAAATCATTATCCACTCCTAGCTACTTAAGCATGGCATGAAAAACTATAATCTCTAATTGTCATTGCAAACATGTTTTATCATAATATGCTGAATCAAGGATACTAGGTTAAACATATTTACAAAAGCAGAAACAAGTTGAGTTCATACCCGCTTTTCTCTGCCACAGTCAATTCATCAAATTTCGTCATTATTGCCTTTCACTTGCATGACCGAATGATATGAAAATAATAATAGTGCAAGAGTGCCATGGACTAAGCTGGAATCTGCTACATTTTATTCAGGAGGAGAAGACAAAGTAATGTGGGCTCTTTGTTAGATTAACAATAATGCATATGAGAGCCACTCAACATTTTCATCGTGGTCTTCTCCTTGGTACGACTCAAATAAAAGGAAAAGAAATTCAGAGAAACACACTGATTTTTTTTGGATTTTTTGTTTTTTCTTGAAGAAAGCAAATTAAAGAGGGAAAAACAAAAAACGAGAAAAACTATTTACACGGGAAAGCTCCCAACAAGTAAAAGAAGAACCGAGAAATCTTTTTGGGTTTTCTTTTGATAATACAATTAATTTAAACTAGAAAGAAAAACTGAAAAGAAGTAGGAAATATTTTTGGATTTTCTCAAAGTTTTTCAAACACGCAAGAAGAAAGCAAGAAAATAAATCTAGCACGGATAATACAATGAAAAAGTATGAACACCGACAACTGGGATGAAATGCATGAACATGAATATAATGTCGGTGGATATACGTACTCCCCCAAGCTTAGGGTTTTGGCCTAGCTTGGTAATCACCATCCGTAGTAACCATCCAGTCCTAAGTCGAAGTGAGATGGAGGCGGCACCTGAGCGTCCCACTCCTGGGGCTCCTCCTCAGCCGCTGCTAGGTTGTTCCGGTAGGCTGTAATGTCCTCTGGCATGACCCTGTATCCGTTTCCTGGCAATAGAATCAAACAGAGCAGGTGCAGGCAACGGGATAACATCACGGGTTTCGACGCTGAATACCTAGTTGTAACGAATGTTATGAAAAGAATCAGTTGCCTCAATAAATTGGTGATCTTGCAACGCCTTGTGATCTAGATAAACTTGGGACAAGGGATAATCATGTGGGCGAATCTGAACATTAAAGTGTCTCACTAAGCGAGTAGCATAAATACCACCATGTATCTTTCCCTTAGTCCTGTTAAGGTGTAAGCGACGTGCAATAATAGCTCCCATACTAAAGGTGTGATCATTGTGCAGTGCACCGCGTAAAATGGTGAAGTCGGGGGCACTGAGTGCGCCAACCTTCTCCCTAGCGGTTAAACACTTCGCGATGAATAAAGCAAAGTAGTGCATAGAAGGAAACTGCAAACTGGTAGCAGTGGCTTTTGACACGCCTCTATCTTCACCCACTTTTAAAGTGAGGAGAAATTCCTCAAACTCCCCTGGTCTAGTCTCTCTTAATTCCCCATCAGAAGGGATCAAGCATATGTCACAAAAATCAGTGAGCGGTATCTTGTGAGTTTCAGCATATAGCTTAAACTGCACCTCAGGAGGATTATTCCTACTTAGAAAATGAAAACTTTGCACAAAGGAATTTGTAAGGATGTGGTGTTGGTCACACTTAGCTGTGAGGAATTCGGTCAGCCCAGCATTTGCAACGAATTGGGCAAACTCTTGATGGAAACCGGCCTCCTCCATGAAGTCATCATGCGGCCATTCACACGGCCGCACCTCCACCCTTCTCGGAGTGTGAAGGTTATTGTCCGATGATTCCCCAATGACTCCTTCAGCATTCTTCTTGGAGGAAAACTTCCTAAAGAAATCCATCTTATTCCTATAATTAAAATTCTGAAAATTTTATTCTACAAAAACTTTGTCAACAAATCTTCGTAAGATTGATAGCAACTACTCCTAAGGATGCATAGAGGCCATATTGAGCGTTCAAACTACTTAGAACTCTAGGAATTCAACATGCAAGCCTATCTACAATAGCGCCAAGAGTAGCTAATTATTCTAAAAATAACCCACTAAATCAAAAACTAATTGGAGCAATGGAGGAGTCACATACCAAGTAGCAATCCCCGGGGCGGCGGCTTAGCAACGGTCGCACGCACCCTCTTCCGAACCGGCTGGTGCGCCGATGGCTGCCCCGCAGCCGGCCTCTTCTCCCGTCGGGAGGCATTGGCCGTCCGGCCACTGACCGACCACTCCTCGCTACTTCCCCGTGGCTCCCGCCGAGCTGTGGGGGGAGGCGCGTCCAAGATCCGGACATCATCATCATCATCATCATCAGTCCAATCTCTGATCGTGGGTTCGGAGTTGAACTCACCAGCCGCCCTGGACCCGTCGGCTCCCGGGTCTCCTATCGTGTCGTCTGCCTCGACCTCCCCAGAGGACTCGACCTCTTCCTCGACGGCTCCCCCCAACTCGAAGTCCTCCGGATCGGATTCGGCGCGGTCTGCCGCGAATACTTGAGGGTGCGGGCCGTCCGGCGTGTTCTGTCGCACAAATCGCTGCGGTCAGCACGGCACGTGAGCACGGAGGCCGGGGGGAGAAAAACAGGAAAGAGGAAAGATGATCGCGGCGAGGCGTACCAGAGGCGCCGGGTCGAACCGGTTGTACGGCTGCTTGCCGAAGTGCCACGTGCACGTCGCCAACTTGAAGTTGGTGACGGAGTTCACCCGCTCCGCCACCTGAGCCGGTGTCAGCTCAAAGGTGGACAGCTGGCACGGGTCGCGTCAGTCCCCCATGTCGCATATCCGGTGCGGCCTCTGCTGCAGGGGCAGCACCCGACGGTCGATAAAGGCGGCCACCAGGTCGGCCGCGACCAGCCCTTCCCCGCTCCTCATGGTGTGCAGCCGGCCCAGCATCCCGGTGAGCTCCTCGACCACCACCTCTATCGTCGAGTTCGCCCCCGAGGACGGGACGTTGACGAAGGGCGGCAGTCGGATGTAGTCCCACGCCGGGTCGATGTTCTTCACATAGAAGAACGTCCTGTTCCATTTCTTGACGGACTCGATGAGGGTGATGCGGGGGAAAAGCGTGCCGCGGACGCACACCACCGCCCCTCCGCAGGCGTAATGGCTCGTTGCCGTTCTTCAAACTCTTGAGGTAGAATAGCTTCCTCCATAGCTCTAGAGAAGGGAGGAGGCCGAGGTAGCCCTCGCAGAGGGTCACGAAGCTGGAAAGCTGCAGGATGGAGTTCGGCCCCAGGTGATGCGGCTGTAGATCAAAGGTGTCGAGGAGGAACCTGAAGAATCTGCTCGTTGGCATACCGAAGCCGCGCGAGAAGTGCGAGGCAAAGATCACAAACTCCCCCTCCACGGGCTCCGGCACCACCTCATTGCCCGGAGGACGGGCGGCGACGCGGTCCTCCGACGACATCATTCGGGCGCGGCGGAGGTACGCGATGTCCTCCGCAGTCACGGTGGAACCGCCCCAACTGTCGGAAGGGCCATCGGCCATCTCCGAGGTGGATGAGCGCGCCGGGGCGAGGGCGGCGGAGACTCCAGGAGCTGCAGATCCCTGCGATCCCCCGTCGGCGGCCGCATCAGGCGCGGGGGGACGAGCGAGCAGGGGAGCGATGCGAGCTCGAGATGCGAAGCGGCGAGAGGAAGAAGACGGCGGGGAGAGGGGAGTGCTAACTGCCTCCGCCTCTCCCCCTCCCCTTATAAATGAGGGGGCGAAGGCCGGGGGACGTGGGGATTAACTGCGCCCACTCCCCCGAAAAACCCGCGAGGTGTGGGCATGACGGGCCGTAACCGCCGGGACCCAGCCGCAAAGGATCCCGCCCACGGCCCAAGGCCTACTGGGCTCGGGAGGCCTACTGGGCTAGGCCTGCGGCGACGTCCCGTCACGTCCCCAGGGGCGGGGCCCACGGCACTCGCGGCACCACGCGTAGCGTACCGCGGCCCGACGCGCGCCCCGAAGCGTCACACCAGGACCCGAGGCGTCGGGCGTGGCTGCCGGCACGCCTGGCCGGCCGGGCCGTCGCCCCAAGGCATGGCTGACGGATGAAGCCGCCGGCTCCCCTTCGTTGGGAGGACACGGGCCCCCGCCGGTCGGGGACTACTGACGGGGTTCTTACCCCTAGGTATGCCAAAGCGGGGGAGTTCGAGCTTTTTCAAAGATTACACGGCCGGCAGTCCACGGCCGGCTGGCGCACGGCCGGCAGTCCCATGGCCGGCTGGCATAAGGTCGGCTGGCGTACGGCTGGCTAGCCCAGGAGCCGGCCAGCTCACGGCTGGCAGCTCCACGGCCGGCCCATCCACTGACAAACGAGCGAGCAGGCACCTGTCCCCTCCCGCCGTATCCGCGTACGGCGACAAGACGCGGCCCCCCTTGACAGGTCCCGCATGGCTACAACGACCGCTGACGGAGAGGTGCGCGTGGCTACAGTCCGGGCGGTCGTACTGCTGACCGTGGCCGATCGTGACCGGGCGGGGCGATAGTGCGGCCACGCCCCCGTCCACTCCATTACCTGCCCCGACGTGGCTACAGCGCAGCCGGCCGTACCGGAGACCACGGCCGTCTGCCGCAAGACGACGCCGCATAGTGCGGTCCGTGCCGCGGCAGATAGGCGAGGACCAATAGCAGCGGCTGGCTGGCGGACCCCAGCCCTTGACGGGACCGCGCAGCCGGCGGGCCCTACAGGCGACGAGACGGCTCTGCCGGTGGGACCCCTGGCCGGCTAGGGAGGCTGCCAGCCGGGTCCCTCCTTCCGGTACCACTTGTGTATATTGTAAGCCGGGGGGTTGGCTTATAAAACCCCCCGAGGCCCCCCATGCACGGGGCGGGCATTCTCACCACTTCACACCCTTCCACATACGTAGAGAGGCAAGAAGAGCCGGCTAGCCCATTCTTCCTCCTCTAGCTAACAGCTCACGGAGCACCATTGTAGTTCTCTTGGTCCATCAACTAGACAGGCAGGATTAGGGGTATTACCTCCCATGGAGGGCCCCGAACCTGGGTACATCGTGTGTCCCTCATTGCTTGTGCCCGATCCCGTTCCCGGAGTCCACCGGCGTCCTTTGGCCCCAACCACTCTCGATAAGCCACCCCATGGCATCTGCCGTGAGAAAACGACGACACATGTAGTCAAACATCCATTACCAATTTGGCTGTAGGGTAATTCGATGACACAAGAAGCAATCTTAAATTGTAGTGATTGGTATTGTCCTTAAGCACAACACAAAATGATGTGCATCACTTGCATATTTTTCTGAACCAACGAAATTTGACATGTACTGATTTTTTTTCTTTAAAAAAGGATTCTTCGTCAAAGTTAACTTTTTTTTCCTTCTATAATGAATGTGTTTCTGAAAGAGGATGTTAACAGAGTAACTGGAAGGAGGAGTGAGCAGCAGCCAGAGAGAAGTCAAGAACAAGACACATGCTTCAGATTAACTCCTATTTCTGAACCAATATGCATTTGATGATTGAATTACATTAGAAAAGTATATATTGCTTGAGATTAACGGATTCTAATGGAGTAGTATGATTTCGGTATGCAAATAATTCTTCCATATGTCTGACTATAATATGTTGCCGTGCAAATATGCACAACGATGATCTCACTTTTGGGGACTTGGTTTTGTGAATCGGTGTTGTTATCTTGACCAAATATCTTAGTATTTGTACAATGTTGCAATATGGATAGACTTGTCACCATTTGTACTGGATTGGTATATAATACTGTATGTACAGTGATTCAATTGCACTATTTGCTTTGATTGATATATGGCTTGCATGCAAATGATAAATGGAATTTTGTTTTCTTTGCATTTCTGGGGTGAGGCAACAATCTTGAATAAAAGATATATGTTATTTAGTGATGTTCTTGTTTAGATTTATTACCAGCGTAAAAACTGAATAAGGACAATTTTATTTAGATAAATGCACGCACACGGCTACTAGTTTCCTTAAGAATACCTCTTGTGCAAATCATTTCTTTTTACCAGTGTCTTTCTTGTTTTTTTTAATACAGTACAGATGCAAGTGCTCACATATACACACATACACTTACCCCTATGAACGCACACACGCACACTCTATCCGTATGAACATCTTCAAGAGACTGAGTCGACATATAATCTTGAGATTTACGAAGTCACCATAAACGCCTCGTCGTCAACGGGAACGTCTCCTTTCACTGAATGCGCATCGCCAAAAATCCTGAAATAAATCCAGGAATAATGTGAGTACCAGAACTTGAATCCTGATGGGATGAGAATATCGCCGTCTCTTTAACCATCCAACGTTCGCTAGTGTCTTTCTTGTCAAATCATTTGAGTCTGTCTCTTTAACCATCCAACTTTCGCTAGTGTCTTTCTTGTCAAATTATTTAAGTACTGTAGAAGTGATCGATTGATGTACGCACGCTGGTTTGAGAATAATTAATTAATTGCGGAAAAGAGATGGGTTGAAGGAATCATAGCCACTTGTGTTAAAAAAAAGAAAGGAATCATAGCCACTTGGTTTTTATCTTGTCCGTGTGCCTGAACACACAGGCAAGTGCGAGACTGCCATCCATCCTCTTGAGCACAAACCTCTCCACCAGCACATAGCATGCAAACTTGTGCCACTGCCCCAGGCCGTCACGCCTGTCCACCCTCGCTATCCTCTCCTCGTTGCCGTTGCCGTTGCCGTTGCCATTGCCGGGCGCCACCCACCCTCCCCTCTCCAGTTCCCACTTCATCCTCTCCCACACCACCATGTCCAGGCACACCGCCGATCCAAACCACACCGCCCCGCCTACCTCCTGAGGCACCACGCTGGCGCCATCCAGCAGAGCCGTCGACCGGCTCACCGTCGCGGTCACCGCGACCTCCGCCGGCTTGCTCCCTGGATTATCGCGGCTGTATATCTGCTCCCAGCTCTGCTCCATCGTCATCTCATAGAATGTGCATCGGCGGAACTGGACCTTGAGGCTGCGCCCCCCGTCAGCCTTGACGAAGATGAACGGGACGTACCATCTGCCGACGACGACGGCAGGCGAGCTCCTCTCCGCGATGCTGAGGCTCTCGAGGTCTGGCATCCGGCGGCGGAGAGCAGAGTCCACCCCTTGAGCGTCGTCGGTGAGTTGGTACTTGGGGGAACTCATGGTGTTCACCTTCCAGCCCTTCTTCCTCAGGTAGCGCGGCGGGATGCCGTCGGTGGCGACCGCCACTGCCTTGAAGCTATTGGACGGAAGCTGCTGCACCTCCACCTGCTGGTAGACGTCGCTGCGGTCGAAGAGCCGTGGCTTCACGTCATTGACGTAAGAGCCGAACCACCGCAAGCCTGTCTTGTCCTCCTCCCTGGAACACGCCGACACCTTCCTGCGCGCACGCGTGTCACATCACCGGACGGCGAGAAAGATGAGAAGCAAGGAAAGCTTAACTAGGAGTAGGAGTAGGGCATGGTTCGATGATCTGTTAGCTCACCCTCTGTGTCTGCCGTCGGCCCGGACGACGTAGTAGCGGCCAGACGACAGCGGCTGGCCGATGACCGGCACCAACATGGAATAGTCGGGCATCTTGGGCCCCTGATTGAGCCCGGGCGCCCTGCCGGGCATGGAGCTGTTCGCGAAGTCGGCTATCGCCCCGACAACATCAACAGCTGTTGCAACTGACTCTATAGGCTCAGGACTGCTGTTCGGCCGCAGCGCGAGCTGGCGGTTCTGCGGGAAGGGGAGGCCGCGCATCTCCCTGTCCACGCACAGGCCCCAGAAGCGTGTCCTGGCTGTCTCCCCCGTCTCATCCACCACCACCAGGAACCCTGAGCCCGGGCCATCCGGCGGCGCCTCCGCCGCGGCGTAGGGGTCGGCCAGGTACCGCGACAGCGGCCTCGTCACGTACATTTCGGCGGTCCTCTTCGAAGGTCTCAGAGTGCTGGGCTGGGATGTCCATAGCAACGAGTACAAAGGTGTTATAAATAGCCAGAGCTTCGACTGGTGGGTTGCAAGTAGGATGAGCTCCACAAGCCAACTTGGCAACTTGCTGATGTACACCTACTATGCCAGGCCAGCAGCAGGGGAGATGCATCTACAAAGCAGCTTGGAGCAGCACCAAGAAAATTAATTGTCGTTTTTTTTTGATATAATTAATTGTCGTTTTTAGCTTGTAGCAGCTCGGTTTCTTTTCTTGGTGCTGCCAGTAGCGGTCGCGTCAATAGAGCAGTCCGGTCTTCACCTTGGAATACTATTTTGTACACGAGGCAAGTTGTCCGACCTGGTGAGGGTTTTTTTCTTTTGCGAGAAAAACTTCCGATCTATTCATCTTCTAGTACAACGAAAACTAGAAATAATAAAAATTACATCCAGATCCGAAGACCACCTAGCGACGACTACAAGCACTGAAGCGGGCCGAAGACACGCCGCCGTCATCGCCCCTCCCTCACGGGAGCCGGACAAAACTTGTTGTAGTAGACAGTCGGGAAGTCGTCGTGCTAAGGCCCCATAGGACCAGCGCGCCAGAACAGCAACCGCCGCCGATGAAGAGTAATGTAGATCGAAAGGATCCAACCTGAAAACACACGAACGTAGACGAACGACAAACAGATCCGAGCAAATCCACCAAAGACATATCTGCCGGAGACACACCTCCACACGCCCACCGACGATGCAAGATGCACTACCGGAACGGGGGCTGTGCGGGGAGAACCTTATTTCATCTTCAAGGAGCCGCCACCGTCTCGTATTCTTGAGCAGGACACAAACCCTAACAAAACTCGATGAAAGATCAAAAAACGGAGCCCTCCCACCGGCAAGGGCCGAGACCCACTCCGCCTCCATGGCCCTAGGGCCACCGGAGACGGGGCAGATCAGCGCTGGCGCCGGCGGGAGGCGGTGGAGCCCTAGCCTTTTGGGGGCGGCGGCTAGGGTTAGCTAGGTGTAAAACAAAATTATACGTACCTGGTGAGGGTCTTTGTCCATGGAAAGAACCAAAGTGCTGATTCATGGAGGCGAGTGAGGTCATCTCACCCACGTCTTCCAAGAGCAATCCCAGGCATAAACTTGGTCGCACAAACCATGCATCATAGTCGGGTTGGAGACTTGGAATTGGAAAAAAAAAAACTGTATTCGCTCCGTAAACAAATATAAAAAACAGATTTTGCTATTTCACATCTAAATATGAAATAGTTACCTCATATCTAAATCTCCCGCCACATGACTGAAGCTGTAATTTTCGTGTAAAATTTGCGATCGCTCGCTAGCGCTTGACTTTCTTCCATTGTTTCCGCATGCGAGCGTGTTGTCGTTGTTTGACGATATTTTGTCACTTTTTTTAGTGCCCACCATTCACTGACAAAATGCATGATTTTTTTTTTTGCCAAAGCAGTGCACCGGAAAGAGTTGTATGAAAGCATATCATGGCAAGGAGCCTGTGCACCGGAAAGAGTTGTTGTTAGTCAACATGCCAATACTTGACAATTTCGTAAATGCATAGGCTAATTAAGTTTCTTGGCTCAATGGGCTTCACTTGATGCACAGTGCGTATAAACTCATGGGATTAATTAGCCAGGCCCATAAGCTGGCTGGGATATACATTACTCATGCATGTGTTAGTTAATGGCATGCTGTTTCACCGAGAGGCAAAATATAGTTATTTAATTCCATGTACACGTGGCCATCAACACACATAATCGGCCCACCACTCAGCTGGTACGTAAGTCTAAAATGTGGTGTATCCAGTGTCAAGTCTATCCAGTGGCATGGATGAGTACGCAAGCAAATCTGGATGTTGGGATAAGCATGCATGCAGCTGAGTCCATCGAGAACGAAGGAACGGCCGAGCGCGCGAGATGCTCGCTCGCCAACGTCTTGGCTGCGGCGCCGCCCCTATCTAATCTTTCTACTGCTTGCCCTAGGGTTTTCCTATATAAGCAGCATATAATCATCCATGGAGGGGGTGGCACACGCCGGCCGCCAGGCCGCTCGCGGAGAACGCCGGCCGCAAGGCCGCTCCCACGCCCCACGCACTGCCACACACGTACACACAGGAAACACACACATACGGCCGTCAGGCTGCTCACACACGCGCACGCGGCGGCCGCCGCAGGGCTGCGCACATGAGACGCATAGAGCTGGCCGCCCGACAGCTTGCACACACACGCCCGAAGCCACTAGATCGATCGGAGTACACATAGATGGCTGGCCGTCAGGCCGTCCTCACGCCTCACACATGGTCGCAAGGCTCTTCCGTCATCACAAACACAACTAGCTAGATTAGTTCCAACACCATCTGAGAAGGCACACGACGAGTGCATCCATCCACGGCTGCCTGCAATGGTGAGAATGGTGAGGATGCATGTTTCTTATAGCAAGCATTTATTCTATATTATCTTGTTTTGTATTACCTTGAAAATTAGATGGTTCACACCGATGAGCAGGTTGACATACACCGTTCGTGTGATGATTCAGATTTAAGATTGGTTCGCTTCACTCATATTGTCTTGAAGGCCGATTTATCGACCAACTAATTTTCCAGAAATATAGACTGGTTCGCCGATCGAAACAGGTATAAACTTATGGCGTACAGGTTTCACGAGAAGAAGGCGAGCAGATTTAAGAGATGCCCATCCATGATGAACTATGGTATAAGTCATGAATAGGGCCATGTGAAAAGATTTGATCGGTTTACACCGATCATGGTATTAGTTGCCCACCTATACAGGTCCACACGACGAACAAGTTCCATTAAAAAGGCGAACAAGTTCAGAAGAAGAAACTAAAATAGGTTGGCTTGATGCTTGTGCCTAGAAGAACAAACGTGCAAATATTTTTGGCTTGATGTTTGTGCCCAGAGAACAATCAAATATAAAACAGGTGTTGTACCAAGCAAGATGAAAATATGACATGCACGTGCATGATGTTTGAGGCTAAAAAAAGCAAGCCAGCAAATTAGCAATTTACGTCCATGACGATGACAACCAACATTATTGCTTCAATCCGTGATTTATTCCGGATAGTAGGCATGGTGTTTTGAGCTGCAGATTTTGTGAGAGATAGAAAACACGCCGAGTAAGGACGTGTAACATTTTCTGCCCGATTGGTGCATGGGAATACCTTCAAAAAATTTGTGAGATCACGATCAGCTTACTGATGTGTAGAAACGGTATGGCTACACTTGGAAAATTATCACGGGCGAACCGTTATGTGTTGGGCCCTGAAACTTTTTCCAAATGACAAAGACATGATCTGAGGTGCACTATAAATTTCTCAGATTATGTGTGCATCAGAGGCTCATTTAAAATAGCACAGTCGACTATATGTTTGCAGAGTCACAACAACAACAATGCTACACTTAGAAATGTATCCCATCGTAAGCAGGATGAGTTTCTCTTGAAACATTTGGACGTGTAGCAGGTTGACTCGTGAACGCATTGTGAAAGTCCAATCCAATCATGACAGTGGAGAAAACCTCTACATGCCCCCTCCCGCACACTCAGATCATGCGATGGTCGAGTGGTGCGACGAGGAGTTCCGTTAGCTCCATGTTATGATTGCGAGTGAGTTGAGCTGCAGCAAAGTCCATACTTTGCTAGCACACTCAAGATCATGTGGCGACCAAGTGATGCATTTTGGAGATTGACTCCATGATTTAAGATAAACTGGTTCACACCATGTGGAAATAATTAACAGTGCCAACACACCTTATTTGATCATTCGGTACCGACGAGGCCAGATATTTCATAGCAAGTCTCTTGCAGCACAATCCTTTTCCGCGACCGACGAGGCCGGAAATATTCATAAGTCCTTGCTGACGAGGCCACACATACTTCTCCTTGACCGATGAGGCCAAGAGATCATTTCCCTTTTCCGTGACCGACGAGTCCGGAAATCATTTGTCCTGACCGACGAGGCTGGACGCACCTTCTCCTTGGCCGACGAGGCCTAGAGATCATTTACCTTTTTCCGCGACCGACGAGGCCGGAAGTCATTTGTCCTGACCGACGAGGTTGGACGTACTATCTCCTTGACCAACGAGGTTTGGAGACATTACCCTTTTCCATGACAGACGAATCCGGAAATCATTTGTCCTGACCGACAAGGCTGGACGCACCTTCTCCTTGGCCGACGAGTGTCGGTGTCAAAACCGGCGGATCTCGGGTAGGGGGTCCCGAGCTGTGAGACTAGGATTGATGGTAACAAAGGGACGAAGGAGACGATGTTTACCCAGGTTCGGGCCCTCCTATGGAGGTAAAACCCTACGTCCTGCTTGATTATATTGACGGTATGAAGGTTACAGAGTTGATCTACCTCGAGATCGACTAGCTAAAACCCTAAATGAGTTTCTGTGTCCTATGAGCCAAAACCCTCCCGGTTTATATAGACACCGGGGGGTACTAGGGTTTACACATGGTGGGCCTCCTGCCGAGAATAGAGATGGCGATTTCCTCATGTTGACTTGGAGTGCACGACGCGCCTTCGGGGCTCCCTTCTGGAACGTGGAGTCTTGATGTGTCCGGCCCTTCTTCAGAGAATGGCCCATCGAGCCGGCCTATTGAGAGATGAGCCGGCAGCCCGAGGACCCCTTAGTCCGGGACTCCCTCAGTAGCCCCCGAACTAGCCCCCAACGCCAAGGGTCTCACCTCCAGCTGCTTCGTATGATCAGAGTCTTCGGCTTGCGGGGTGAGTTCTTCTTCCCTTTCCATGATCGGCTGAGACTAGTTCAGTTTCCGATGACACGTATTCCTTCCGATCATATGATTGACCGAACACCATGGATTACTTAGCCCCGAAGGCCAATCGCCAAAGTGTAAACAGTGTTTTCTGACACCCCCCTCTAACGAAGGGTTGTGGCCTACCACGACCACTGAACCAGTTACAAAGACTCGATTCGCGGTTCGAGGCCGTTTTTATAGCGACACGACTTATCAATGTGCAGATAGTGCCCCGTTTCACACGGGATATGATTAATCTCCATACGCGCATAACGGCACGCATGTCTTGGGAAGCGGAGGGATTTGTGGCGCGGTAAGCGGGGCTAATCGGTGACACGTCCTATAAAAAGGGAAAAAAACCCCAAGGCCTATTCACGCTTCCCATTCGCATCCTCCGCCTTCTCAATCTCTCCAAGCTCCGAGAGCCCAGATCCAGTTCCTCCTCGCCCCCTCCTCCGAGCTTAACCATGACGGGTTCGGGCTCCAATGGCAAGTGGGAGGCCTCCACAGTCACCGACCAGGATATCCGGAAGCTAAAGCTCGCCGGCTACCTCCCCGCCAACATCTTCCACCGCGCCCCGGAGAAGAACCAGGTGGTTCCTACCCCCAAGGCAGGCGAGAGGGTGGTGTTCGTCCCCCACTTCATCCGGGGACTGAGCTTTCCGCTCCACCCCTTCGTCAGGGGACTCATGTTTTTCTATGGGCTGGACTTCCACAACCTTCCGCCGAACTCCTTCATGCACATATCGGCCTTCATCATCATGTGCGAAGCCTTCCTGCGGGTCGATCCGCACTTCGGCTTGTGGCTCAAGGTCTTCAATGTCAAGCCGAAGACCGTGGCCAGCGAGCACGCAGACTGTTGAGGAGCGGTAATCAGCAAGCTCCCCCGCGTCGAGTGGCCTTCTGGCACCCTCATCGACACAATCAAGACCTGGCAGAATGAGTGGTTTTACATCACCGAGCCAAGGGATGAGAGCTGGGCGGCGCCTGCCGAATTCAGATCCGGACCCCCGACGATACTAACCTCGTGGCTCAGAAAGGGCCTTGACTAGGGGTCGGATGCCGAGGTGAAGCTGCTACAGAAGCGCATTACCTCGGTGGTCGAGGCCAAGGTGGAGTTGGTCAACGTGGTCCAGGTCATGCTCCATCGCCGCATTCTTCCCTGCCAGCGCCGGGCTTCCCTAATGTGGGCTTACCAGTCTAACGATGAGCCTACCATGCGCCAACTTTTCTGTACCACTCCTGAGAAGTTGTGGAAGGCATTATTCAAGCCTCGGAAAGATTGGCCGGCCAAGGAAGAGGATACGAGTCTAAGCGCCGATAACCCACAGACCAAGGTATAGTATAATTTCAATTCATTGATTTTGTTTCCTCGGCGAAGAGTCTGAACGCCTTCTCCCTCACTTTCACAGAAGTGGCTGGACAAAGCCGCGAAGGTTAACTGTCCGGCTCCACAACCCAAAGACCCCAGGTCGGAGCTGTTGGCGGCGATGCTTGTTGTGGTGCCGTACTCGGCGCCCGAGAAGAAGGAGAAGAAGAAGAAGGCCAGAGAGGGCCTCCGCATCAGGGACCAGCCGGACGCTGCGTCCGAGGAAACTCATGCCTCCTCCAGTCATGAGGAGGAGCAGGAAGACGGGGGGAAGGAGTTTCCCCCCTCGCAAGGAAGAGGGCGGCGTCATCGGACGCCGCGGAGGATAGAGCTCCTCCTGCCCTGAAGAGGGCGCGTCGGGCAAGGTTGATCCTGCCCGACGACAGCTCGGATTTTGACGCGGAATCCGAGGACTTTGAGAGGGTTCCCCGAAGGAGCTTAAGGGTCAAGCCCCCCGCTCAAAGGTATGAATCCGAAGACTCCCGAGTTACTTGTGCGAAGTTTTTCTCAATGTTTTGAATGTAAGTGCACCCTTCAATCCGCAGCCCACCACGCGTTCTCCCCACCGTCCAAATATCGGACGGGGAGTCACCACCCACCGAGTTAGCGGAAAGTGGGATTGCGTCGCACCCCACACCTCCAGGGGCCGCGAAGGATGCCGCGGAGGTGTCATCCAGCCAGGCTCCGTTGGAGCCGGACACGGGCGGAGGGGGTGACCATGCCATGGCCGAGGCTGACGCCACGGCCGCCGAAGGCCAGGGAGAGGAAATTCCCCAGGCTGCTGAGGACCAGGGGGAGAACACTCCCCTGGTCACGGAAGAGGAAGGGCAGAAAAATGCCCAGCCCCCTCCGAGGACGTCTCCGGAGCACGATGTGACTCCGGAGTTACCGGTTCAGTCCCCGATCAGAGATCGGACTGCCCGATCACCACCGATGCCACCAACGGCCGGGTGGCCGGTTATGGAGGAGGCGCTAGCAAGCGCCCCCATCTCCGAGGATCACCGCACTCTTATGGGTGCGGTTCTACAAGGAATTCAGTCCGTCGATAGCGGACTGAAGGAGGCCTTTAATGGTCTCTTGACGGGCTTCAAGGTGAGTCATGTAATACCTTTTCCCGAACAACATTTTAATTTTAAGTTTTGTGCTATCTCTTTATATATGTACTAGCCCCCGAGCCCTGGATGGGTATGCAAAAACGCATCCGGGGGTCCAATAGTGAGGAATGCACAAGGATGCACAAGGCACCATTTGGTCCTACAATGTTCGGAAAAGTCCTTGAAAGGACCGAACATGGAGTCATATCCTTCATAGTTCGGGGGTTTGAACGCACATAACTGGATGCATATTTGTTTGTTTTTTGCAGGCCTCGTCATCGGCGGCGGCCGTGAATGCCGCTGAACTTACTGAGCTAAATCGGAAGCTCAAGGTCTCCGAGAGGAGCTTGATAGCCTGAACAAGAGGTTCGACGAGGCACAAGGTAAGCCGAATTGTAATTTCCGAGCTATATATCGGTAATGATCTGCACTAGTAACCCAGTGTGACCGTTTGTCCATTGCTTCCACAGCTTCAGCTGCGGAGGTTGAAAAACTCAAGGCCGAGCTCCAGAAAATGAAGCAGGAGGCCGCGGAGGAGAAGACGGCTGCCGAACAAGCAGCGGCCGCGCTTTCCGTTTTGAAGGCTGCGAGCGCCAAGCATGAGGCCCGGGTGGAGGAGGTACAGCAAGAGCTCAAGGATGCCGGCATGAAGTACGAGGCCCTTGAGCAGAAAGGCAAAGAACAAGCCGCCGAGCTAGCCGCGCTGAAGTCCGAGCTCCAGAAGGAGCGGGTGGACAGGCGGTCCTTCGAAGAGGAACTTCGCCGAATTAAGGCTGTCATCGATGGTAAGCCGTATTCACTACAATGAGCCTTTGGTGGTAGCAAATTTGCTTTGCTCACCCAGGTGTGGCGTTCCTTAGGCGTCTGTGCGGATCTCCAGAAGAGTGCAGAGGACGCGAACAAGCTTTATGCTTCGCGGGCGGAGGATGATGAGGCCCGGCTATTCTGGGCGCAGTTTGAGTCCCCCGAGCGCGCTCCTCTCCTCATCGAGCAAATGAAGCAACTGATGGAGATGCACAGAGTGGCGGAGCCGGCCATGAAGGACCTCTGCATCCGTCTATGGCCCGGTGAGCCGTTGCCGAGCAGCTACTTTGGCCTGGTGCAGAAGCTATGTGATGCTGCGCCTCGGGTCGATGTGCTAAAACGCTCTACA
This sequence comes from Elymus sibiricus, assembly GCA_039707655.1. Taxonomy (NCBI): domain Eukaryota; kingdom Viridiplantae; phylum Streptophyta; class Magnoliopsida; order Poales; family Poaceae; genus Elymus; species Elymus sibiricus. Next base: position 434,641,874 of record CM077675.1, read on the forward strand.
TGCATCGAGGGTGCGCGAATGGCCTTTGCAAGGACCACGGTGCACTGGCCGAAGCTCCAGCCGATCAAGATGGCCACCGCTCCTCCGCCACCTGACAAGAGTCATAGGTGCCCCGAGCTGTACTTCCCCCGAGTAATGGAGGGTGCTCGGGCAATAGAGTCCCAATGCTCCAAAGATGTTTTGTATGAATGAGCGCGATGTAATATGTCCGAAGACTTTAACGCTTTATAATTAATGTTGCATGGTTTATCATGTTTTATAAGTAGTTTATGTTTATTTAGACTCCTGTGTGGCCGGTTCATCTGAAAGCAGCGAGTCGTCGGCTTCAGCCCCCTCGTAGATACTACGCGGGGTGTCTCTGTATCCGCACCTTTACCCTTAGCCGATGTATCGACGCCCGAAGGCGGTAGTGCGAGCGGGACAAGGCAATCGGACTACGGTGCTCTATCGCTTTCACTTAGCCGTGGGAGTGTAGAAAAATGCGAGGGCCGATGACAAGCCCCCAGTGTTTTGTGATGTTCCGATGTATCGGGACCGAAGCCAACATCACATGGTTTGTACTAGCACAACACCCATCGTATAACACGGAATAACCACTATCGGTTTTTTAGTATGACACTTATGCTCAGATTCACAGACCGGTTCTTGCTTACTATGACGGTCAGTTTTCAGCTTTCTCCCTTGAGGTGCTTGACCAGACGAGCTGGAAGCACAATCACAGTGGTTCTCCCTTTGCCCTTTTAGCCGAACGAGCGGAACATAAGAGGGCAAGCACAGGAGCCGGGCAACCCAACTATTGACCCAAGACATAGTTCGGATCCGATGCATATAAAGAAAAACCCAAGACGCCGAACACACAATCAGCTGTACTGAGGTGCTATTCAAGGCGATTTTAAATTCGAGCCCCCGGTCTATTAGCCGGTTGCATCATGATATATACCGAACAGTTTTCGCAAGAAGCGTGACCAAGGGAAGAACAGAGGATGTATAAAAGACAATGAAGTGGCCATATATAATGGTTTTGTACTTGCTCAATAATTCTTATAACTTGGATTGCCGAAGCAACTGTTTACAGGTAGATGAAATATAAAATTTACAGAGGGGAGGCTGTACCAAGAGTCTTCGATTGATGACATGATGCCTTCGATGTGCCTTGTCGCCTGTCCGTTCATGTTCCTCTGTGGGGGTTGCATCCCATTAGGAGTGATGCTGTCGCCGAGCGGACCTTGGGAAGAAGGTCTTGAGAAGTCGCCGAAGGATCGATGAGCTTGATGCTTTTTAGCAGGTCCTTGATGGTACCTGTGTTTTGTCCGAGGACGTGTATTGGTATTGGTCGGTCCAGCCGAGCACTTACCATTTGATGGTTGCTCCCCATTGCTACCCATGGAATCTTAAGCGCGAAGTTGTGCCTTCTTGGCACGTGTTTGGCGGTCGTTAGGGCTGTGCAATGGGGGGCGTATCCCTATTTCTGGGGAGCAGAAGAGTCTGGGAGTTCGGATTGAAACCGACCTCGTTTGTCGACCTTACGGGCCTTTATGGCCGATTTGGGTGTTTGCCGACCGTCCTCATAATGGAATTCGGCCGCCAGGGCCAATGCATTCTCCTCAGTTCGGAGGGAACACTCTGTGTTGCCGTTGACGGTGATGACCCCCTTGGGGCCAGGCATCTTGAGCTTGAGGTATGCGTAATGTGGGACGACATTAAAGCAAGCGAACGCTGTACGGCCGAGCATGGCGTGATAGCCACTGCGGAAAGGGACGATGTCGAATATCAATTCCTCACTGCGGAAGTTGTCGGGCGAACCGAACACTACTTCCAGGCTAACATAGCCTGTGCACCGGGCTTCGACACCTGGGATCACTCCTTTAAAGGTAGTGTTGCTAGGCTTTATCCTTGACGGATCTATGCCCATCTTTTTCACCGTATCTGAGTAGATCAGGTTGAGGCTACTTCCTCCGTCCATTAGGACTTTAGTGAGGTGATACCCATCGATAATGGGGTCTAGGACGAGGGCCGCCGAACCTCCATGACGGATACTGGTCGGGTGATCTCGTCGATCAAAGGTGATCGGGTAGGCCGACCATGGGTTAAACTTCGGGGCTACAGGCTCTACGGCATAGACCTCTCGAAGGGCGCGCTTCCTCTCCTTTTTAGGTATATGAGTGGCGTATATCATGTTCACAGTTTTTACTTCTGGAGGGAATTTCTTCTGACCTCCATTGCTCGGACCGCAGGGTTCCTCATCGTCCTCGCTGCGTGGGCCTTTGCCCTGGTCCTCGGCAGCGAGTTTGCCGGCCTGTTTAAACACCCAACAGTTACGGTTGGTGTGGTTGGCGGGCTTGTCCGGAGTGCCATGGATCTGGCAAGGCCTCTCCATGATCTTGTCCAGCGGGGTGGGCCCATCGCGGTTACCTTTAGGAGGCTTCTTCCGCTGCCCGGATTTTGGGTTGCGGAAACCGGCGTTAACGGCCGTGTCATCGGCGTCGCTAGTGGTGTGCCGGCGTTTGTTTTTGTTGCGTCGTGGTTTCCCATTTCCGTCCCGGACTTCGGAAGTGCCGGGGTCTTCGGGGTTGTGGCTTCGCCTTGCTAGCCAGTTATCCTCGTCCGCGCAAAAGCGGGTCATGAGCGATGTGAGGGCGGACATGGTCCTGGGTTTATCCTGACCAAGCTGGCTAGCCAGCCACTCGTCCCGAATATTGTGCCTGAACGAGGCTATGGCTTCGGCATCTGGGCAATCGACGATCTGGTTTTTCTTGGTCAAGAACTGGTTCCAGAATTGTCGAGCGGACTCTCCTGCCTTTTGCACGACGTTGCTTAGGTCGGAAGAGTCCGGGGGCCGTACATAGGTGCCCTGGAAGTTAGATCGGAATGCATCCTCGAGGTCCTCCCAGCTCCCGATAGAGTTTTCGGGGAGACTGTTTAACCAGTGCCTGGCTGGCCCCTTAAGTTTAAGGGGTAGGTACTTGATGGCGTGGAGGTCATCTCCTCGTGCCATGTGAATGTGGAGGAGGAAATCCTCGATCCATACTGCTGGGTCAGTTGTGCCGTCGTATTGCTCGATGTTCACGGGTTTGAATACTTCCGGGAACTGATGCTGCATCACCTCATCGGTGAAGCACAATGGGTGGGCAGCGCCTCTGACCCGGGCTATATCGCGCCGGTAATCGGTGTCTGTTCTGGCCCGGTTTTGGTCCCGAACTCTATTGTTTCGGTCGAGCCAGGGCCGGTACTCGTCCCGTCTATCGGGGGAGTACCCTCTAGATCCATAGATGGATCTCGTGCGGCCTGTTCTGTAGTTCAGGTCACGTCGCAGGTCGTACCTGTCATCAGGCTCCATTGGCTCCTTTCCCCTTCTGCGAGGTATCGCCGGCCTATAACCGGTGTCGCCAGCCGTCCTGTCTCGACCTCTGGGAGGGCGGTCCGGCTGGTCATATGGAGAGCGCTTGGGGGACGGCGTATTGGGGAGCTCGTCGTCGAATTGTGGCAGCAACCGCCGGCGTGGGTAACTCTTGGGTTGATCCCATAGGCCGGTGCCGTGTTCTTCCTCTGCTGATAGGACCCTTGTCCATCTATCGTTGAGGGTATCTTGTTCGGCCTTGAGCTGCCGCACTTTTGCCTTTAGGCTTCGGGCAGTGGCTAAAAGTTGTTGCCTAAACCGTTCCTGATCCTCAACGGTTTCGGGGACGATGAGGTCCTCGTCTTCCGGGCTATCCTCTTCCTCTACAGGGGGGAGGTAGTTGTCATCCTCGGAATCGTTCGGATCTGCAGGGTCGCACTGGTCCTCTGGCCTTTCCTGGTCCTCTAACGGATACTCGGGGATATCGGGATCGCCGAGGTCTTCCGGGGTATCGTTTTCCCTGGTGCCAGCAATAGCTTCCCTTCCCTTTTTTGTCTTTGATCGCTTACGCGGTTTCCGGCGCCTTGACGGCGCCTCACCTGAGTCATTGCCATTGTTAGCTGGTGTGCGCTCGCCGTTACCAAATGGCGTATACACCATGTAGACGTCATATGTGGAGGTGGCGGCCCATCGCCCGGTGTTGACGGTGGTGGGAACGCGATCCTCTTCCTCCATGTCCTCTGCCTCCTCATAGGCGTAGTCCAACATATCGGTTAAGTCTTTGATGGTGGCTACTAAATGGGTGGTGGGTGGGTCGAAAAATCCCTCTTGACCCGCCTCAAGACCGATCTGAGTGTGGATCGGGATTGGGTCATCAGCAGTTTTCATCAAGGAGATCTGATCTAGAGCTTCGCAGAGTGTCGAGAGCTCGATTGGGTGAATCTGCCTGGCGTGTTCGGAGTTAACCTCCACCGCGTTCCCACGAGAAGTGTGTTCGGCAGGAGTTGGTGTCCGGCGATCTGGCGCTATAGCCAGATCCGGACTTAAGTCCAGATCGTCACCGGGATTGGCCCCATGAGCGGGATTGAAAACGACATCCGAGGTTGAGGCCTCGGAGTCCTCGGGCGCGTCGGGTGAGACTGTGAGCCCGATGAGCAAGAGATTGCCCCGAGGGTCAACGGAGAACTCTAAGTTCCCGAATCTGACTCCTTGATCAGGGGCGAAACTTCCGACCCGGCCAAGGTGGCCGGTCGGGTCAGCGTGCAGCACGATGCTGCCGAAAGCGAAGATCTGTCCAGGGACAAAGGAGTCCATGCTGCGGACCTCTTCGTTGATGAAGACGTGAGCCATCGATTCCTTGGGCGATCATAGCGGAACTCTCAATGAAAGCACCAATGTCGGTGTCAAAACCGGCGGATCTCGGGTAGGGGGTCCCGAGCTGTGAGACTAGGATCGATGGTAACAAAGGGACGAAGGAGACGATGTTTACCTAGGTTCGGGCCCTCCTATGGAGGTAAAACCCTACGTCCTGCTTGATTATATTGATGGTATGAAGGTTACAGAGTTGATCTACCTCGAGATCGACTAGCTAAAACCCTAGATGAGTTTCTGTGTCCTATGATCCAAAACCCTCCCGGTTTATATAGACACCGGGGGGTACTAGGGTTTACACATGGTGGGCCTCCTGCCGAGAATAGAGATTGCGATTTCCTCATCTTGACTTGGAGTGCACGACGCGCCTTCGGGGCTCCCTTCTGGAACGTGGAGTCTTGATGTGTCCGGCCCTTCTTTAGAGAATGGCCCATCGAGCCGGCCTATTGAGAGATGAGCCGGCAGCCCGAGGACCCCTTAGTCCAGGACTCCCTCAACGAGGACAAGAGATCATTTGCCTTTTTCCGCGACCTACGAGGCTGGAAGTCATTTGTCCTGACCGACGAGGCTGGACGCACTATCTCCTTGATCGGCGAGGCTTGGAGACATTACCCCTTTCCGTGAAGGACGAGGTGGGAACCCTTTTGTCCTAGCTGACGAGGCCGGACCCACTCTGTTCGTGATCGACGAGACCGAACACATGTTTAAGACTTTATTATGAACCCGGTGCCGACAAGGCCGGCCGTTTCATACCAAGGGCCGACGAGGCGTTGGAACATTCATGTCTGCCACTTTTACTTCTCAACATATCATGAGAGTATTTCAGGTTCAAGACGACGACCATCAACGCAGCTTAATCGGCGGTATTCTGCGGGATTACCAGCAGATGTAATTAACCGGATCGTCTTACGAGGCTACAGGAACTAGAATCTTCACAATCGCTGGATATTAGCTGGATATTAGTCAGATGCACTTTTCCATGGCGCAATAAATGTAATCATGTGGGAAACCACACTTTGTAATTCTCGAAGAATTAATAAAGCAGTATTTCCCTATGAGATTGTCCCTTTTATTTATTTGTATACGAATGTATACTGGCACGCTCGCATTTTTATTGCCGTTACGCATTAGGAAATACCCTACCCAGGGGATGTTTCTTTTTAGCGAAACAAATTGGCACGCCCAGTGGGACTTGGTTCTCCTCCCATCTTTGCTGTGTTTCGAAGGTCGTCAAGTGTTGTCTAAGCTCCATAACAGTCCGCCATAGTCGGTGCTTAGAGCTATTCGTTGCTCATGTGGGCCTTACACACACAAGGCCCCTATCCAAGTACGAGATGCTTGAGAGGTTCTCCCGATACTTCATGTCTATCATGAAGGATTTACAGGTTGAAGACTAGTCACTGTTGCAAGGAATGGTTGTGGTGGTATGTCTCATAGCTAAGAGGCCTACACACAATGCACCAAAACACATGTTAAGTGGTGGCGTTGAGGATCGTGGGGGCCAAATTGAGCCTTATCTCGAAGGTGAACTATCGGTGTTGCATCTCATCTCGCTTAGCCGGGTGAAACTATAGGGAAAAGAGCAGAGAAGGCTGCCTGTTTCAACAAAAGTTGTCTCAGTGTGTAGCTTCTTGCCCCTGGTGAGGCCAAAACAAGGGTCCAAATAAAATGCCTGTGAGGGTTCTAGTTTCCACAAAGGTGGATGGCTAATATCCAAGGTCTCAAGGTGGACCTCCTAGCAAACATGTCAAGTTCATCAAGAAGTCCGTGGATCAGCAAAAAACTACACAAGCAATCTCCAAGAGTGAGACATCAATATGAAGTCAGCGATAGTCAGAGAAAACTGCAAAAGCAAGTTCAAGCAAAAAAACAATTTCAAATCTGCGGTCATCGAGCTAAACCGCATGAAAAAATCAGTGGAGATATTTACATCAAGTCTATGAAAAAGCAGGTCCATTAAGTCAGCGATAGGGGGTCCACCAGAAGGAAAGCGGATAGTAGCCATTTGCCACCCCTCAGCAAAAGTAATGGAAATTTTTCAAGAGTTGTTTACCCATACAAACCCATCCCAATCAGCCATATCCTAAGTCCCATGACGGACCGAGACGCAATGCTGATGGTGAACTCTAACTGATGAGATGGTTCAACTAGGTCAACATAGTCTTCAAAGAGCCCCATTGAAACATGTTGTTTCTACACATGAACACAAGAAAGCGAAGTTGCGAGTGAACATCACTATAGCCATTTGTTGCATCGGTTGATTTGGTCTTCTTGTAATGGCCTTCACTATAATATGGATGCCCCAGCATAATTGCTGGGGGCATTGACACAACCTTGCCTTATGTCAAAGGTAGAATTTCACAATATCCGCTCAAGGCGGTACTGTTTAGTGAGCCGCTTGGCAACACCTAAATATTTTATGCTAGTAAGTGGCATTCATATGGTGCGGTCCAGCTCGGTTAACACCAGTTATGGGGGCAAAGAAAAATGCATCGTCGGTCATGCATGACACTCCCTTTGTCGGGACAAATATTTGCAAAAAAAGAACTATGAAATTGCAGTATGCTGATCAATGCTATTTCATTCAACAAGCAGATTATTGAATGAGAGATGTACATCGGCTTCGACAGTTGTTTGATATTTTATCTAGCTTCAGATGCAAGCAGTAAAAGTATTACGACGGAGCATATCATCATTAAAAAGGTCACCAGCAATATAGGAAGAGAAATCACTTCCATTGTTACCTCTGGCCCTATAGTCCAGGTTGTCGGATCAATCGTCATTGACAAGTGCCTAGATCATATGGTACTAATGGAACCTGACGAACAGGAATACAGTACACGTCCATTTTGAATAGCAATGATTATTGCTTCTAGCCACTCACAAGATAACACAAGTCGTGTACGTACTTGTTACTTGGCAATTATGCAACCAATACACAATTTAAGCTCTTGCCTCCAGCCTGCACGCCAACATGTGGAGAAATTTACTAAGCCATTATGCCACACCCTTTAGGCGTGTGAGTTCAGGCATGTGAAAATAAAATGGCGGACACAAAGTCTAGGTCTAGGTGCAGGCATACACATATTTCACAGTTTTAATTATTTTGAAGGGCTGTTGCACATACTACCGGCCCTGTTGAGTTCAGATACCCATTCCCGCTGTACAGGTTTGCAAGCACTGGGTTGTGGTGAAATCGTATAAAAATAAAATAGGTTAGCACCGTCCTACTTGTTATTTTGTTCAGGAAGGCTATCCTAGACCTCTGACCTTCAACAGGAGAAGCAAAGTACAGAAGCTCTGTTTACAAGTAAGCACATACTTGTACTCCCAATACCCCCAGAGATAAAAGATTTGACATACAAGCAACAAGCTTACCTGTCAATTGCTGAAGCACATGCTAAAATATGTCAATTGCTCAAGCACATGCTAAAATGAGCTTATGAGCCTTGTGGCCATTTGCACCCACCGCGGCAACTGGTCTGTGCTGCCCTTGGCAAAGACATATCCAGAAGAAAAGTAGCATATATGAGAAAATGTAACTGAGCCAATCCCATACGGAAAACATTTTGTCATGTGAACACTGGATCTCAAGCCGTTGAAAGCATATCTCACGGCCAATGTCGGATAGCCACGACTATTGCACCTGGCCCGCATGTGTGGGCCATACAAAATGTAGTGCGAACAGAGAGTTAAACATAAGCGTGAAAGAGACCAAATCAAGTTCATTTTCAGATTTGAGCATTATTCCCCAGAGTGCCACACGATGGAATGAAAAAGGAAATGTTCTAAACATCTATGGCATAAGGGAAATAGCAAATTCCCGATGATCAATGCAAATCCTATATATTCCTGAGAGGGATAATTGAGGCGAGCCTCGAGTAAATATTCAGGCTAATCCTCACAGGAGCAAAACTGCATGATGGCTAGCAGAGTACACACCTAGTTTGGGCTAAGAGCCCCGGCGTCATCGCCGGTATAATCCATGTGCTTCTGCACCCTTCCCATTGCAAGTGTGCCATTATTGGTCGTCCTCTCCACATTAGAAGATATGTTGTGAAAGTTTTGCTGAGCCATCCTGCTCTCTTTGAGGAAGTATTCAATTTCAGTCTTTAGTCTTCTGGAGCTTTTTCTTGGCTTGAGCAAGTGAACCTTTCATGGATGCTATCTTCTTCCCCTGCTGTGCTTGAGCAGATGTGGGAGCCTCATGCTTCAACGTGACAGTTGCCTCAAGGCCCTCGAGTTCCACTAAAGCGGCAGGGATGGCCTCTAGAATTGCAATGGCCTCCATTAATAAATCCTCGAGTCGACTTTTATGAGCGGACATGCCCTCAATATCAAAAGAAGGAGGTGACATGTTACCATCGAGATGTTCCTCCAAGTCTCGGATCACTTCGACCATCTTGTGCACCCCTTCACTGATTTGGGCACAAAATATTTTCGCCCCGCGGGCCAACTCTTTGTCCATCTTTCGGCAAACACATACTGAGCAATCTTTGCAAAACTAGCAAGATTATATAGAGTTTGCATTTGGCATAAGAAAACAAGGCCTCATGTGACTTGTGAGTGATATCTGACACACTAAGACTGATGCCCAAACCCATCGCATTTGTTCAGAGTAGGGACCAGACATGCATGTCGGTTTCGTGGGCCTGTTTGCCATTATGAGAATTCTTGGGCTTCTCTCCAAGCCCATATGTGTGAGTGCTGATGATATGATCTCCTCCACACTGTCAACACGAGCCTTTAATTGGCAAGGTGCTGAGTCAATAAGTTTGACCGGTGTCATATTATGTCCCAAACTCATGGCGCCATATGGGTGACTCATCATCTCTAGTCTCCTCACCTCCTGAATCCTTTGTTCTGGCTAGGGGCAACACTTTTCTGTGCCCGTGGGCTCGATGGCCCGAGCGACCTCCTATTTTGCCCCACTATGTTTTGTAAAATGCCCGAACTTCTTTAGAAGGCATGGGTACCTACAAGGGTCCAAGAAACATTCATCATTATTCAAGCCAAGTTGAAGGCTTGAATCACTAGTGCTAAATCAAAAGAGATGAAATCCTGTTTTAGGATGAGTCCTAAAATAATTATGTCGGACAGGAACAGGAACAACCTAAAATCTGTTTGAAACACTCTGAAAAATACATGCTTAACTGGGTTCAGAAGTAGAACACTGCCTGCTATAAACTATGCCTACCATCGTAGTTGGGCACAACTCTACCCACTACCACAATGAGGCCATGACTGAACCAATGGCAGTGTGTCTCTAGTACGGCCTATGAGTGATGACGCAATGGTACATGCACCATACTCAATTGGGTCTTCGTCATGTTGAATCATGCTTGGCCGATTGAGCCACCACTTGGTAAGAATCGAACCTGAGAGCATCGTCGTTGGAGGCTGCCCACTGAAACAATCCATGGCAGCATATGAACATGCCCTGCAGAATTTTTCATGCCAAACGAATGGCTAGCTGACTCGAGCTCTACCCTGAGCGATAATACGATACGCCACCAACGTTGTGGCCCAACTACAAAATTGCCCCATGTTGCCTTGGCGTTCACCGCAACTGTGGCGCTGCCTTGGTGTACACCCTAAGTCCACCTAACGATCCCTACATGCTCCTCCTCGGGGTGGTGTCACATCTTTGGTTGAATTCATCCCGCAAGTGAGATCCACGTGTGTAACCAGATACGGTCCAACGTTCCTATGAGGGAACGAGTGAAATTGAGCTTCGACCGCGATTTAGTGACCGGCCATACGTGTGTAATCATGATATTTTTTATAAGAGTCTTAAAGAGTTAAGCCGCAAAATAGAGGGCACAGACGACATACTCCATGATCCTTCATGGACTACAGAACACATCATCCAGCCTACCTTGCAGATTAGCTTGTTCTCTGTCTTGCCTAATACTAGTAGTTGCTAGTTTCTGATATTTCGCATTATCTGGCCATAACTCCACAACAAGCAAATCATTAAACCTGGACAAAAGCCTCGTGTAACGGCTGGATTGCACTATCATCAGGCTCACTGAGAATTATTTGAGCATTTCGGTGAGGCTTTTCTGAGAGGCAATAATTTTCTTTCAAGAATTTTTGAAGTATTCATATGATCCTTCTGAAGCCATTTCGGCTGATTAATCTTGGGAGTAAATAGTATCAATTGGTTGAGACTAGTAGACTTCTTCAAGAAAAGGCTTACTAGCTGCATCTCATTGTGGTGCCCCTTGAAATTCATCATATTGACCAACAGAAGGTTCTTAAAAACCATCACCATCCTCTAGTGTCTCTTCCTCTGATTGTCCACCATCAGATAGCTCTTCCATTGACCCATGTTTCTGTGATTGCTTTTCTTCAGGTGGATCTCCCTCTGACAACTCTTCCTCAAGTTCAGTTCCCTCTGACAGCTCTTCCTCTAGGTCATCTCCCTCTATCAGCTCTTCCTCTAGGTCATCTCCCTCTGACAGCTCTTCCTCTAGGTCACCTCCCTCTGACAGTTCTTCCTGTAGCTCATCTTCCTCCAGGGCATCTCTCTGACAACTCTTCCTCTAGCCCATCTTTCTCCAGTGTTTCTCCTTCTAACAAGTCTTCATCTAGCTCATCTTCTGTCGTTGCCTCTTGCTCTGATAGCTCTTCCACTGACTCATTTTCCTCAGATTCTGATCCGGATGGTTCATCCTCTGGCCTATATTGACAACTACTTGTCGGAAGCTGCAAGAGGGTGTAATAAGCATTCAAAATAAGCGAGCACATCAGAACCAAGCAACAATATAATGACTACTAACTGAATGCATTTGTCAAGGTCATAAGGCAGTTTCTTTAACTGCTCGTATACAAAGTCAAAGCTGCACAGGCCTTTCCCAGTGCTCCATGGTGGACGGGTGCTAAGCATGCCACATAAGCGAAAAAATAACATGGCATAGCAATTAAGGAGGAAAGAAAGCATTTTGGTGACCTCAGGAAGAACCAATCCCATACACGTGAACCTAGGCAAACCACTTAAATGAAAGAAGATGACCAATGCATGGAAGATTTTAGATGCTAAATCATTAAATATAGTGAGCTTAGCAACAACAATTTAAGCATCTATGCATTGGGGAGTTAAGTTGCTAAGCTCTTTAATGCTCTTAGCATCACATCTAAGCACCTTTGCATTGGAAGCAGCCTAACCTCTCCAATCGAGGCCCACAGCAGGCCAACAAAAGTCAAAGGCAATTTATTCACCTGCACAAATAACCTCTCCAATCGAGGGCCACAGCAGGCCAACAAAAGTCAAAGGCAATTTATTCACCTGCACAAATAACCTCTCCAATCGAGGGCCACATCAGGCCAAAAAAGTCAAAGGCAATTTATTCACTTGCACAAATAACCTCTCCAATCGAGGCCCACGGCAGGCCAACAAAAGTCAAAGGCAATTTATTCACCTGCACAAATAACCTCTCCAATCGAGGGCCACAGCAGGCCACAAGGGAAGTGTAAATGTCGTTCATGTTGTCGATCTCCAGTGCGAACATCAGTAACTGAAGCTCTCTCAAATTCAGCAATTTGCATGGTGCAGCGCTTGTGGCAACTAATCTGGCACGAGCCTTGGCAGACAGTCTCTGCAAATGCAAAGCATAGCAACGAAGAAGGTTATCAGCAAGACAATAACAGAGAGTACTGGGATCGACCGGATAGCATGAAATGCAGAGAGCCACGAACCCGTAGGACACTACTGCAGAGGGTAAGCACAGTGAGGTTGGACTGATTGGTTAGTAGTTGAAGCCAATTTCTGGGCAGCTCGCGACCATAAGCCTATCTGGTAGCTTGAGGGAAAGGGAATGGGAGTTCATAAAAGGGAGTTAGTAGAGGGATTGGACTTGGGAGGTGGACTATTAGTCCTAATCCCACGTTTGGTACGTGTTGGAAATTGCTTGTGGGAATTTGATCTGGAAATTAGTCTTTAAATAAATAAATTAGATACTCCCCTGTAAACAACACGAGAGAAGGGAATATATCCGTATCGATGTGATGGGAAAAGCTACAAGAAACCAGAAGTTGTTGGCGTCTCTTATATAGGTAGGTTTTTCATGCGGGACATGCATAACAAGGACCTGGCTACCTGGCGCCCGAGCGCCCGTTCGGGCCAGCGAGCGCTCTCCCCGAAAGGAAACCGCAGCCGCGCGCGCCCACGACCGGCCGAAAAAGGAAAGCGCTCGCGCGCGCGTTGTCTGGTCGGGCCCGCGGCTCACGCGCGCCTGGTCTGGCCGCGTCCGCGGCTCGCGCGCCAGCTGGTCCCCCACGCCCTCCTGCCAACGCTCACACCCACGCCCCCTTTTCTTTCCTTTCTTGCTGTGCAAGCCCATACCTGCCCCTTCTTCCTCCTTTCTCCTCCTTCTTCTTCTTTCTTCCTCCTAATCAGATCTGAAATCCCCCAGGCAAAGCTCCCCCCATCCCATGGCTTCTTGAGACAGAGGTAAGCACCAACCTCCACCCCAACCACTTCACCACCCCCACACGCCCCCTCCTCCCCACCCCCCAAAACACTGCCCCCTCTCTCCATTGATCTTGCATGAACTCTCCCACGCGTGAAAAATCACCCAAACCCCATGCTGGTTGAATATCAACATGGCTTTTTGTTCCTGCTTTGCACAAAAGAAAAGTTGTGATGTAACATTGGTGAAAGAAGAACACAATGGAAAAGCGAGGAACTAGAGCTCTGATTGTGAGCAACTAGAGCTCTGATTGTAGGCAACTCTAAAGTGTTGATGGAGCAACTGTGCAGTTGCTTGATGTTCAACCAGTACTGGTTTTGGGTGATTTATGAGCAACTAATGCTCTGATTGTAGGCAACTCTGATGAGTTAATGGAGCAACTGTGCATTTGCTCCAGTTCCCCTCCCTCAACCTCTATCCTCCTTCATATAGTGAAAACCATCTCCCCCCATTGATCAACCAGTACTGGTTTTTACAAAGAAAAGTGTGCATAATATGTAAAACTGAGCAACTAGTACTCTGGTTGTAGGCAACTATATTAGTTTGTGCAGCAATTGTGCATTATAAGCAAGCAAGTGTGAAAAAAAAACAGGGTGTAGCTTGACACATGTGCTGAATGAAGAAGTAAAAGCAATGATATTACTACAAAATGCAGCAACTCCTGCGTGTTTTCATGCATTTGCATCAGGTTATTTGTGTGATTTTCCATGCATTTGCATCAGGTTATTTGCATCAGAAAAAAGTTCATGCTCGCAGAGTTTTTACTACTAAAAAAGGTAGTGATGCTGTAGGTACCAGTAACATGCATATATTCTTGCTAAATTCAAACCACAAGTCCACAATCCACAACCACAAACGATTCCAACTAGTTCACTAGGCTTCTAGAAAAAAAGAAAAAAGGAACATGAGGTTTAATGTACAGCGCAATATGTTTTCTCCATCCATCTACGTCCTGTTCCACATGTCTTCGGCATCCTTCTAAGCTCTCCATACGATATGTGCTGACCTTGTTTCTCCTTCAAAAGTTGTCATCATCCCTGCCTGTAAAAACACAAAAAACAAACAAAATGTCAGCTATATGGACAGAAAGTTGCCTCGGGTTAACTATGTAGTTAACCTGATGCCCAGAAAACTACATGCAGTTGCACAGATTAACTATGTAGTTGCCCAGAAAACTACATGCAGTTGCTCTTTCAAAAAATAACTAACTTCCTGTCCATTACTCGTCGCAAAAAAAACAGTGGGTTTTTTGTTTTGTGCACATAAATGATGCATGCTTATGTTGTCCACTAACACATAGTTTGTTGCAGGTTTGATGTGTTGAGGGAAGGACAGTTAATAGTGCAAAAAAGAAGATGATTGATCTCAATGAACCACCGCTCGACGTAGAGTCCGTCAACATTTCAGTTGAGTTGGGTACACCCTTCTTACATGCAGGTTATGAGCAAGAGGATCACGATTTGGAGGAGGGGGTTGGTGACTCCCCTGACCCCAACATTGGCTCTAACACTACTCATGTCCCGAACAATCATGTCCCTGCTCCCCCACCTATGGTTGCTCCTGCTAATGCTTTAGTTGATGAGGCACATGAGTTGGAAGACGAAGAAGCTGGGTCACAGCCACAGCTTCCTTATGTTGGCATGCGCTTCGACACATTAGTCAATGCGAGGGAACACTACAATCGCTACGCTTTGATGGTGGGTTTTTCAATCAAGTCGAATACGTCTTACAGGTCAGCCTACACGGGCGTGCTGGAAAAACAACAATTCTGCTGTAACAAGTTCCGCAAGCCGGTGGAGAGGGTTGGGGTCTCGGATGTTGTTTCGTCGAGCAAAAACACTACATGCCCGAGCTCACCTGAACAAGATGATGAAGAGGATGGCGAAGAACACACTTACAAGAAGAAGAGGAAGAGAGAGACTATAAAGCAAACAAAATGCCCTGCTAAGATGGTGGTGAAGCTTATAGATGGAAGATGGGAGGTTGTCACTTTTGTTGCAGATCACAACCACCCACTGATTGACAAGCCATCACTTTCAAAATACCTCCGTTCTCACCAAGGCATCCCTCCCGAAGAGAGAAAATTTCTCACTCACCTTAACGACTGCAACTTGACAGCAGGTACAAACAAAAAAACTGCCCACACCACCTTCCAAACCCCCTTTCTCATTGAATTAATCTTGTTACTGTAGAAGTGTTGCTTATTCCTGCCTCAAGTACTTGGATTTATATTCTATTCCTAGTATAAGCTGCTTAGGATTCATGGGCGACCCTGATCAGAAAAACCTGGCAACTTGAAACAGTAAATTGAGGCAACTATGTTCATTTTTTATGCAACTCTGGTAATCAAAAAAAGCATGACTCCAGCAAAAAAACTTTGTGTTACCTATTCCTGCCTCAAGTACTTGGATTTCTATTCTATCCTAGTATAAACTGCTTAGGATTCGTGGGCGAACCTGATCAGAAAAACCTGACAACTTGAACATTAAACTGAGGCAACTATGTTCATTTTTTATGAAACTCTGATAATAATAAAAAAAGCATGACCCAGCAAAAAGACTTTGTGAAAAAAACCTGGTATTGTTCTACTTATGCATAAGTGCTGCTTTATGTTCTCTGCTAAAAAAGAAGTTGCTCGCTAGATTGTGGTTACTTTGTCCTGAAACACAAGTTTTCTGTTTTTTTGATTTCTTCCAGGAAAGATGATGATGATAATGTCATCATACTACGGCTCGGAGTTAATTGTCCCGTACACAGCTAAAGCCATCCATAACCACTGTTCGAAGCTGAATGCCCCAACTAAGGACATTGACATTGAAGAAACACTCAACTACTTTTGCAAGGTGAAGGAAAACGACCCAGGATTCTTCTTTAAATGCAAGACGGATGCGGAAGGCAGGACAGAAAACATGTTTTGGGTGGATGGTGCGGCATGGAAAGCTTACGCGGAGGCTTATCATGATTGTGTATCATTTGATGCAACCTATCTAACAAACATGTACAGTATGCCGTTTGCCCCCTTCATTGGCATCAACAGGCATGGGCAGTCAATTATGCTTGGATGTGGATTTGTGCGGCAGGAACTAGCCTCAAGTTATGACTGGTTGTTTGATGCTTTTCTGGAGGCAATGGATGGGTTGGCTCCAGACAACATCATCACGGACCAAGATATTGCTATGGCACAAGCTATCAAGAGGAAGTTCCCGACAACGATTCACCGTTGTTGCCGTTGGCATATAATGAAGAAAGCCCAAGAGAAGCTTGGCCCTGTGTTGGCTAGGAACCCGGATTTGGTCAAAGACTTCAATGAATGCATTGACTTCAGTTTCACCCCGGCTGAATTTGAAAGGAAATGGGCTGCGCTTCAGTTGAAGTATGAAGGCCTCATGCATGGACACTTTGAGAAACTCTATGAATACCAGGCTACATGGGTGCCGTGTTACTTCAAATACAGGTTCTTCCCTTTCCTTCAATCAACGCAACGCAGCGAAGGGTTCAATGCTGTCTTGAAGCGCTATGTGAACCCACACAAGTCAATTCTCAACTTCGTCAAGCAATACGAAAAGATTCAGGAACACATACTCGTGAGGGAGGGCGGGAACGACTACCGGACAGATCATTTAGACACACAAAGATGGTCGCGTTTCCCCATTGAGGGGCATGCCTACAAGGCATACACTAGGGACATCTATGTAAAATTTAGAACTGAGTTTCAAATGATTGGCCAGTACGATGTGCGCCCCGCTGGAATCAACTTCTATCACCTTGAGCCCAACACGGGAGAAGTTACAGGGTATGGCTCGAGGAAGTATCTAGTCATAGTGAGCCCAGAGTCAGCAATCTATGATTGTGAATGTTGCAAGTGGCATAGGGACGGCCTACTTTGTTGCCACGTCTTGAAAATCTTCACGCACCTTGGCGTTAATGAGATACCTTCACACTACATCAAGCACCGCTGAATGCAGGATGCAGTGCCAAGTGCGCCGCCGGCAACTAACGAGGGCCCTCCACCGGACTTGCCCGCTGAGTTAGAGAACCAGGTTCGGCAAGTGACTATGACAATGGATTTTCCAAAGCTAGCCAAGAAGGCAATGACGAGTGATGAGGCAGCCGCTGCAGTTAGGAGGCACCTGAAAGCAGCGGATGTTGAGGTCATTAAGCTGAATAAACTAAGGAAGAAGAGGCTAAAGGCAGCCCGAGAAGCGGCTCGGGCTAGGGAAGCATCAAACGGTAATGCCCCAAGTGGTTCAGGCCAACCTCCTGCCCCCCTACCCCCCTGCTCCTATGGACCCACCTCGGTCAGTCACAAAAGGGCGCAGCCGCAGCAGGCGCTTCCAATCAGCAATAGAGCTTCACCCCAAGAAAAAGAACAAATGCAGCATCTGTGAATCAATCGAGCACACTGCTGCGACGTGTCTAGGGAAGCTGCTGTGATGGTTACCACATGAAGAAAATGACCCCCTGGGCTTGCAAACTAGCTGAAGCAAAAAAAGCAACAAGTGTCCCCCCCTAGATGAAGCAACTGCGGCCTGGTTTTTGAGCAGATCTAGAAGGAAAATCAAGCAACTTACAGTTCAAAATAGCAACTATGGATTTTTGTGTCCTGCATGAACTTGTTTTTAATTTATGTGTTTTCCTAGCTTTAAATTCACAAAATGGAGACATTGTGCCCGGGGAAGTTGCTGTGATGGGTGAAGAAAAGGACAACTTGAGTAGCAAAAAAGGGAGCACCTCTAAGCTTGTTTTTGAGCAGATGACAAAGAAAACTCAAGCAACTGAAGTGTGTTTTTTGTCGTCGAGACTGTCATGAACTTCATTATGGTTGGGATGTTTTTGAGGAACTTGTTTTGATTTATGTGTTTTAATTACTTTGAATTCATGAAAAAAAGTGGACACTTCTAGATGGATGCTTATCATTTGTGTACCTGGTTCTCGTTCACTTCTTGACCGGTTTGAGGATGTCCTGCCAGACAACCTTGTTCAGGTCACACTTTATCATCGAGACTAGGGACGGCAATGGGGCCCCATACCCGCCAAACCCATGGGGATTTCATCCATTAGGGGATGGGGATGGGTGAAAATCTTCCCATTGGGGATATTTACCGAACTTATTTATTCCCCATAGGGTACAACGGGGATGGGGATGGTATCCTATTCCCCAAACCCGATACCCAACGGGGACCCGCATTTTAGATATGACATGTAGGACCATGTATATCTCTATATATAGAGAATGCAGTCAACCCTAAAAAATTCAATAACCCTACCTCTCATCTAATTGTCCTCGTCCCAGCCGCCGCCATGACGAAGAAGTCAACACGTCCTAGATCTACAGCTACAGGGGAAGCACAACGCCGTAGCTCCAGGTTTGTAGGTAACGCCGACGCATCAGCTTCTGAAAGCCCGTTGTCTTCATCAGCCACGACCATGGCACCTGCAGGACGGCCATCACCTCGTCTCCTACAGCCATCCATCTCCACGGTGATCTCTCTCTCTCTCTCTCTTCCTCTCTCCCTCCCTCCCTCCCTCCCTCCTCCCTCCCTCCCGTGAATATCCCCTAGGGTACACCTTGTTTTGTTCCTTTCTTGGAGATTGGAATCTGTGAACGGATTGGAACCTGTAGCCGGATTGTTTTCATGTCAGTCTCACATGTAGTATCTTGTAGTACTGAACGACATACACACTTTTTAGATTCAGTTGTGAAGCTTCAAAAGTTTAGATTGATTTTAGGACTGGTCGTCTTCCACAAATTGTTTGAGGCGATTTAGTTGTTTTTCGTGGACCATTGGCTTGCAAACTTTTAGATTGATTGTAGTACTGTTCGTCATCGAGTAAATTTTGTGGAAGATTCAGTTGTGAATTATGCCATGCTAGCACTGGTTAATTACTCTGTAGTTTCCGAAATTAAAATAACATAATGATTGATTATGATTTTCACACTTCTTTACTATAAGAACACAGTCTATGTACATGTACTGATTTGTACGCATGCCTATGATAAATGTAGTATCATTTTTTGTGGTGATCTTCAAGTAATTAGTAACTGCATATATTACTCAATACGATATATATTCTTGCATTTAACTGATGAAATAATTTAGTGTGTACAGATCAACATGATGAAATATTCTCACATTTATCTTGTAGTACTGATCGACATACACACTTTTTAGATTCAGTTGTGAAGCTTCGAAATTTTAGACTGATTTTAGTACTGGTCATCATCCACCAATTTGGTGAGGAGATTTAGTTGTTTTTCGTAGACCCTTGGCTTGCAAACTTTTAGACTGATTGTAGTACTGTTCGTCATCCACGATTTTTTGGGGAAGATTCAGTTGTGAATTGTGCCATGCTAATACTGGGTAATTACTTAGTAGTTTTAGAAATTAAAATCACATAATGATTAATTATGATTTTCACACTTGTTTACTATGACAACACAGTCTATGTACATGTATTGATTTGTACGCATGCCTATGATAAATTTAGTATCATTTTTTTCATGATCTTCATGTAATTAGTAACTACATATATTACTCAATACCATATATATTCTTGCATTTAACGTGATGAATTAATTTAGTGTGTACAGATCAACTCATATCCGTTTATTCTTTCCACGTAGTGAGAGATAAGTAACATTTTGAACATGGGGTAGCAGTACTGTACTATACTGATGAATAAAATCATATCTTTAAACGTACTTCTTTCATCTTGTAGGTCCTTGATCCATTGGATTCCACCGCTGGAAGCAGTAGCCTAGTCACATCTCCTACTCTGACATCCCCTCGACATGAAGAAGATGAGGTACCAGTATCACAGGCTGAGCCCATGAATACAGATTCAGTTGTCATAGAGGAAGACGACGAAGAAGATGAAGCAGAAGCGGAAGAAAATGAAGCAGAAGTAGTGGTTCGTCCTAGGAGGAAGTTGACATCTCTTGTTTGGAAGGAGTTTAAGAAAGTGAAAGTGATGAACAAAATGAAGGCCAAGTGTAACTGGTGCTCAAAGAAGCTTGGAGGGGAACCAAGAAATGGAACAAAGCATCTCCTTGACCATTTAAAGATCTGTCCATATCGCAAGAGGCCTGCGGACAACAAGAAGCAAACTTCTTTGAGGTATAGTTCGAATGTACAAGGTGGGAAAGTTGTTGTAGAGAACTATACTTTTGACCAAGATGTTGCTAGAAAGGCTCTTGGTTCCATGATTCTTCTGCATGACTATCCCCTGTCAATTGTTGATCACATTGGGTTTAGAAAATTTGTTTCTGCACTCCAGCCATTATTTAAGATGGTGACAAGAAATACTATTAGGAATGACATCTTAGAGAGCTATAAAGTTGAAAAGAAGAGGGCTATCAACTACATGGAGAAAAATAAAAGCAGGGTGGCAATCACTACGGATATGTGGACATCTGAACATCAGAAAAGAGGCTACATGGCTATCACGGCGCATTTCGTTGATGAATCTTGGAAGCTTCGGAGTTATATTATGAGGTATTTTTGGTCATATGTTTTATGTAATTTTTATATGCAAACTGCACCACTGTTGTATAATAATCCTTTTCATTTTTCATTTTCAGATTTATTTATGTTCCAGCGCCACATACAGCTTGTGTAATTGCTGAGATACTTCATGATGCACTGGTTGAATGGTATCTGGAAGATAAGGTATCTACATTGACTGTTGATAATGCCACAACAAATGATGCTTGCATTCCCATATTAGAGAATCTGATATGTCCAAGTAAGCTTATGTTAGGCGGCAAGCTTTTACATATGCGTTGTTGTGCGCATATTCTTAACTTGATAGTCAAGGATGGTTTGGATGTGTTAGAAGAATCAATTGAGAAAATCCGTGATAGTGTTGCATTCTGGACTAGCACACCTAAGAGAATAGAGAATTTTCAAGAGGTTGCCAAGATGCTGAAAGTAGATCAAAGTAAAAAATTATCCCTTGATGTGAAAACACGATGGAACTCTACATACTTTATGCTCAGTGTTGCTTTACGCTACAAGAGTGTATTTAATCGCTTGAGGCAGAGGGAAAAAACCTTTACTTGTGCTCCTAGTGATGATGATTGGAGATTTTGTGGAGAAGTTTGTGATAGGCTTAAGTTGTTTGCTGACATTACTGAGATATTTTCTGGGACTCAGTATGTGACTGCTAATATTTACTTTCCAAAGATCTGTGAAATTAAAATGAATATAAGGAAGTGGTCGAAGTGTGGGAATGAAATTATTGAAGCTATGTCAGATGCCATGAGTGTGAAATTTGACAAGTACTGGTCTGATATCCAAGGACTCATGGGTATTGCTACACTCCTCGATCCACGGTTTAAGATTGATATGCTGCATGTGTGCTTTGAAATGCTCCTTGGTGACGAGTCCATTATTGATTGTGAGAGTAAAGTTCATGAGATCCGTGAGTTAGTGTCTAGCCTGATGCTTGAATATCAAATGGAGAGTGAGCAAGAGAATACAGAGGCCCGGTCTGTCTCCATTTCTGCAATGGAAGCTAACGAGGTGATGTCCATCTTCAGTGCACGAGTAGCTAGAAAGAGGCCTGCAGCTAGTTTATCCAGAACAGAGTTAGACCGCTACTTGGATGATGAGTATGTGCCAGCTAATCAAGAGAATTTTGATGTATTGGGATGGTGGAGTGTTGCTGGTTCACGCTACCCAACTTTGAGGGCTATTGCGCGTGATATATTTGCCATCCCAGTAACTACAGTAGCTTCTGAGTCAGCTTTTAGTACAAGTGGAAGAGTACTTAGTGAGCATCGCAGTCGTCTGACCCCTGATTTGCTAGAGGCTTTAATGTGTTCACAAAACTGGGAGAGAAATAGAGCTAAAGGTTTACACATTTCTCTATCCTTTGATCCTTTAACCATTTCTAGTTTTGTGATTACAAGAAATTTATGTTTTTTGTTTTTTTGGACATGTCACATGTAGATGATGAGAAGACCGAGGCTGCTAGTTTCTGGAGTTGCCTTGACGATATACAAGAAGGTTTAGAGGTGAGTTATTCTAAGATTTTACATGGTACCATTTTTCAACTTCAAAGATTTTTGTTTATTCATAAAGAATTTTCTTACAGTTGTCTTGTGTGTTTGTGCAGCGGATCACACTGTAGAGGGGGTTCCTTATGTGCTCACTGCATGTCAGCTCAACTTCAACAAGGAATGATGCCGACCACAAACCAAGGCTGTAGCTGTTAGCTTGCTACCTCTGCAATACTTTTACACACGACCATGTTTAGTTATCGTTGCATGGAACCTTATGTTTGAGTCAATAAATTATGTCCGTTGAGTCAGACAGATTTTGTAGTCAATAAATTATGTCAAGTGAGTCAGACAAATTTCGTCCTTTTATCGAATGTGGTTTATGTGGATCATGGTGTTTGCACGGTTGTTCCACCAGTTTTGTGATACTCTCTTCAAGCGTATGCTCAAGATATTCACTATTTCTATGATATTTGTGTTAAAAACATGCTCGTAATGGCTTGTTATGTGTTCAACAATGGTGCATACAACATCTTGTGGTCATCTACCATTATTAGTGCACTTTTTATTTGTTAGTTCACATCAATATTTGTCGATTATATTTTATCATATTATATATATGATTATTTGTTTACGGGGATGGGGACCCTAATGGGGCCCCGCTCCCCAGTGGGGTATGGATATGGGAGAATTTCATCCCCGGTCATGTAAACGGGGATGGGGATGGGGTGATGGGGAATAGATGGGTACGGGGATGTCCTAGGGGTCCCCATAGGGGATTGTCCCCATTGCCATCCCTAATCGAGACAGTCAAGAGCTTCCTTATGTTCGGTATGTCGTCTTGTTCGTAGTTTGGGAGCCACGTCCCATTCCACAGTAGTGCGTTCATCAATGCGAATATCCCACAGTCACCTCTGCAAAACAAAAAAACACGAGAAAACTTGAGGTCATGAGAACACTTGGAAAGAAAAAAACTATGTCTTAATACAACAGTCATTGTAAGTTATTTAGTACTTACGATACAACTTGCTTGGGTGCATCAATGTCCTCAAGTGGGAACTTCTCCATCAAGATTGCCTGCTTCGGGTAGTGCTTGTCCCAAAGCATACGAACTGCTGCAACAATGCACCTTGCTACTTCATCCAACCTCTTGCTTTTCTTCAGTGTCCTTGACGAGTCAAACACCTCGAACCTTCTATCCCTCAGGTTGATGTTGAATAGCCAATAGTGATGAGCACCACTCACATTCCCTGGATCTAGGTTTTCAATGACAGGGATCATGACCTGAAAAAAAAGGAACAATCCTGAATTCAGCTACAACGAAAAATCTGATATGTTGTATACAAACAAAAAACAAGCACACACTGATGAAAATTCAGGCAACCCTATGTGTTCTTGGGACCAACTTTTGCTTGAGTTGGTGTAAGAAAAATGAAAAAGACAAAAACAAAAGTAGTTATTTGGGAAACTATAAACACACATAGCGAACTTGCTTTCCACCTCATGTTCAATCTGGCACTAGGGCCCCCAGAGTTTCTAGGCAACTATGTGTTGCATTTCAGGCAACTTAGATACTAAAAAAGAAAGCAACATACAAAAACAGCTGGACCATATCCCAACTTATCAAAGCATAAGATGTTTTTAGGCAACACAAAAGGAGATACGAGCAACTAGCATATTAAAACAAAGCAAAAGTGACATAAAAACTGCTGGAAAACATGGGCAACTTAGATGCTAAAAAACAAAAACAGACAACACATGGAACATACATTGTCTTGCTCATCCAACCGGTTTGATGGTTTGAACCTGTCCTGCAGCTCATTTACATTGAGATCAATTTTTTGTAGCCAATTCTGTTAAGAGGAAACAGGTGATAGAAGAAAAAAATCAGTACCAATCGAAAGGAATAAATCTGTAAAAAGAAGAAGTAATTGAACAAGAAGTGTGGGCACTTACCGAAAACCTAAGAGGCATAATGACTTTCTTGGACCCCACCCGCCTGTTGAACATGATTGCCTCAATCCCCAACTCAAAGACATGAGTTTTCAGCCACCCGGTCTTCTTCATTGATTGAGCAAGCTCGTTCAATGTGCAATAATAACCGCGATAGTTTACAATCTGTGGCCTGTAGAACAAGAAAGGTTCTTATTTAGCAACTGCAAAAAGAAAAGAAGATCATTTCATAAGAAGGGAAAAAAGGTTGTTACTGGAAAAAACACACACGTTTTATCCTCCCCCTTCGACGTCCTTGCTGTCCCTCCTGCTCCTCCAAGCAATAGAACCATTGCATACAATCTGTTTACTTCTGCTAAGCAACTAAAGTCTTTTTTCACTTCTACATTCACATATGGTGACCTTTGTGATGGGGGGGGGGGGGGCTTTGAGTATTCTCCTCTCGCGCTTCAGAGGAATTGGCTCACCCGAGCTGCTGGCAGCACCTTTGCTCGATTCCCCCTCACCGGTTTTTTTTGCGTCAACAGTTGGTGTACTGAAACCGGAAGGTGACAAGTGCCCTGCGCTCTCTGCTATTGCATCACTTTTGACTGCCCCCTCGATGACATCATCGAAATCAAGGTTGCCCCAGTCAATTCCCCACTCGATGTCTGCACTCGGCGATGCGTTTTCCACCCCCTTACACTCTGCTGCAGTGTCCTCCTTGGTTTTATTTTCCTCCATTTCATCTATGCCGAGGTCAAAGGTTGGAGCTGGACAGTAATCATCCAAAACAGCACTTCCAGACTTTGATCTTTGCAGCGACGGTGGTGGTTGACCTAAATCAGACGCTCCTTCGTTCGATGTCAGATTCATGACAGGGGATGCCCGTATTATTGGTATGGTTCCAGCAGATTTACTTCTCGCGAGCGGTGGCGTCGATCCTGGGCTGATGCACTTTTCAAGCAGCTCGTTGATGCTCCGGATGTCGTCAACTGGGATTTCTTTGCCTTTTGCAGGGCATGCTTGCTTTGTGGCAACGGCCGGAGGCTTGTCACTTGATTGCGGTGCATTTGCTTCTAAAGTTGCCTGGATCAGCTCAGGAGTTGCTTCCTCTAGCACAACAGTTGCTCCTATCTTTCTTGACTACTGCCTAATGCTCGCTTCTCCTGCTGAACCTTTCCCTATATCCTTGTGCTGTCTAGTGACAACTCCAATGTCAACCGCTGACTCCGTACGTTGCTTGGGAGCAGTTGCTCCCTGCATGCTCACTGAAGTTGCTTGAATTTTCTGTTTAGTTGCTTCCAAATTGTCATCAGTTGCTCTATTTTGCCTCTTTGCTGCTTGTTTCTGGTAAACCTTTGTTTTTGGAGCTGTTGCCACTTTCTGACTTGCCACTTCAACTATTGACCTCAGGACTGCCGAAGCTTGCTGAGTGGCTGTCGTAGTTGCAGCACTTTGACCCGCCGCACCCTGGCCTGCTTCCGGGGACAGAGGGGTAGACTTAACTGCCTTGTGTGTTAATTTCTTGATGTTCTTCCTAACACCCCTTTTAGCTCCACCTGCAAGCCATCTTTCAACCTCACTTGGTGTCAAGGCATAAATCCATTCCGGGGAGTTTTTCCTCAGTTGGCATCACGGGCACAGGAAAAATAGGGATATCTCAGAGCTCATGGATGACCTGCTTCTGCTTGTACTGCGTGTCTCCAATCCTCACCACATCTGGAGCTGAAATAACAGGCCCGCTGTCTACCTGGAACGGCTCCTTCCGCATGTCCTTCTTAACAAAGCTGCTTTGAAAAAAACTGCCGGCGCTTTCGATGCTTCCTTGTGTGCTCTCAATAGACATCATTTGCACTGGTTGCTGTTGTTCCTTGCTAGTACGCTTGAGTTTCTCCATAATCTTACTTAGCGGCACCTCATCATCATCAACGCTGCCCCCGCGCCACCCCTGGTTTCGTGAACCATCCTCATCATGGCAGCCGCTGCCGCCGGGATTGTCGGTGCTAGCGTTGCTGCCCGTGCCGCCATCATCCTTATCTTCATCCCCCTTCTTCCCTCCCCCACCATCTTCCTCCACCTCATCACCTTCATCCTCACTATCTTCCTCCTCCTCCTTTTTCTCCTCTTCATGCTTTCCATCATCCTCTTTCTCCTCTGCTTCCCCCTCTTTCTTTTCTACTTCATTCTCTTTTTCATTGCCCTAGTCCGCATTTCTCTCCTTGTCTTTGCTCTCTTCATCCTCCTCTTCCTCTTTACCATCCTCCTCCTCGTGATGCTCTTCCTCTTCATCATCCTCCTCGTCATCCTCTTCCTCCTCTTCACCACCATCTCCCCCACCAACAGACCGCTGAGAGTTGTCAACGTCCATGTGCTTTGACTCATCATCAGCAGTTTCTGTTGCTGCTGGTGGGCTGCTGTATGAGGGAGGATCATCATCATAGTCATCGTCATCGTCGTCATCGTCATTGCTGACCCCCTCCTCATCCGAACTCTCCTCTTCAGGACTGTCATCATCTTTCCCTTCCTCCTCTTCTTCTTCTTC
Organism: Elymus sibiricus; assembly: GCA_039707655.1. NCBI lineage: Eukaryota > Viridiplantae > Streptophyta > Magnoliopsida > Poales > Poaceae > Elymus > Elymus sibiricus. The sequence continues at coordinate 434,668,537 of CM077675.1, forward strand.
CAAAGATTCAAATTCTTCCTCGTCCGATTCCTCCTCCTCTTCATCGGACAGCAAAAGTGTGTCCTCGCACCGAGTGCTACTGCCCCTTACTTTCTTCAGCTTTGCAATCTTCTGCTGTTTTGGACTTGCCGCTGCCCTTTTCTGCCTTTCCCTGCTCACTGATTGACGTGCGCTTGCGATCCTTGAAACACTTGTGGCTGCCGGTTCATCCTCCTCCTCGTCCAGCTTTCCCACGCCTTGAACAAACCTCCACATTTGGACTGATATTTCAGAGCACATGTCATGCACCAGCAGTGACAACTTCCTTTGTTTCTGCAAACACAAAAAAGCAACTGAATGAGGAGACTATATAACACAATGATGAACAAAAAAAAAGAGGCAGTGCGTTTCGTAGGAATTAACAAAAAAAAAGGGAACCAAAAATACATTGGGGTTGTAGGTTTGAGGAAGCTTCGCAGCGACAAACTTCGGGATGTGATCCATGCTCCCAAAAAGGCTATCATATGCGCTCCTCGAGAACTCACCTTTGAGCTGTTTTTGTTAAAAAAAAGACATGATAAAACAGTTAGCAAAACATGATATAGGTGAAAAGGGGTGGCTGAGCAACTGCCTCCCTAACTTAGGGCAACACCAGCACTATTGATGGGCAACTGCATTTATGGACATCACAAAAACTGCAGCAGCTACAGTAACCTGATGAATGATCAACTACGAATATTGGCAATTGTAACTTCAAAAAAACCTCATGTAAAATATCACCACTTGGAGAAAAAAGAATGAGGATGATTACCATGCAAATTTTGATGCAGAAACTTTCATACATTAGCTAGAGCAACTAGCTCCCTAAAATTAGGCAACAACATCCCTATAGGTGTGCAACTGCATAAAATAATTCATGCAACTACAAAAAAAACTGATAAAAAGGCAAATCCAACCCTTATTATTGGCAACTGTGTACTTAAAAAACAAACAAAAAAGGTTGGGCATTGGGTGATACACACGGTTATTTAAAAACAAAAACACTACATGCGCACTTTCATAAACATGGGATCTCTGTGCATGCTGAAAACACAACAATGAAAAAGGAAAATAGGCTGAAAAAAATTATGTGCAGAGGAAAGTAAAGTAAAACTTACTCGCAACTTTCCATAAACGCCCTTCCTAATCCTGTCCTTCTTAATGACTGCCTTGATCAGACCATCATTCCATGCTTTGACCCTTGGAAAAACAGTTGGCGTGCTCTCATCCACATAATCCTTGTCGATTGTCCTGTAGTCCACATCAAGCGAGTCGAGATAAATGAGCTGTTTCAAAAAAGGGAAAAACACATGTAAGTTGCAAAAAAACCCATCCAACTTAATAATAGTAAAAAAGGTGAAAGAAAGAACACAATGAACCGAAAAAGGGGTGGGGGGTGGGGAGGTCTAGATCATTTTACCACTAGGTGAAAAAGGCAACAGCATATTGTGTTCTTCTTGTCTCCAAAACCCATGAAAGCAAGCCTAAGTTGGTCGACGACAAATTGGCAAACATTTGAGTTCACAATCTCACGTGGATTGAGCGTAGCTGAGTATGCGCGCGGGGACACGTTCAAGCTGGTGGTCGGTGCAAGAAAACAACTGAAAACAACGACAAGCCTGGCACTTAAGAACTTGTCATCTGCAACAGCTCCCAGCCCCTTTATCATTTGCACCACTTGGTCACTCTTGGCGCGGGCCCTGAGGGGATGTTGAACATCTCATTGAACAACCTAACTATATCTGGATCCACTTCATATGCAACCTTCTTCTGCCCCCTTGGCAAGCCCCAAATTCTTTCTACGCTTGCTGCATCAACTGGGATCTTCCCCCTATCAGGGATAACAAGCTGCGACAACTCAGGGTCATAACACTTCATGACAAACTTGACAACATCTCCCTTCATTGTTCTTGTGCCGATATCAAGCACGCCGGCAAAACTTATATCACCGATTGCATCCTTTTGTATATCCTCAAGGTCATTGTTTAAGACAAAAAGTCTTGAAGGTGATGCCCTGTTCCTCAGTGGTGGCCCACTGCTACCAATCTGCGTAAAAAATGTACAGAAGAATTCATATTAAAAAAAGGGCAGAGGCTACAATTATATTAAACTGAGCAACCCACTGTATTAAAACTAAGCAACCCACTATGCTAAACTAAAGCAACCCACTATGCTAAACTAAGCAACCCACACCATAATTAAAAAAAAAGCTGTGTTTGCTAAAAACTGAGCAACTAGAACTATATTGAACTGCAACTGCTAGTACTAAAGTAGGCAACTGCTATACTGCTATTCTGCTGCTTATCAACGATAGCAAATGTATACAAATGACATGCTGATTAAGCATTACATATTTCAAAAAAGAAAGAATCATATGTCTCCCTTCTTTCAAGTTTTTCATAAAAAAATACCTCATCCCCAACTTTCTTCGGACGTTTCAGATGCCTCCCTCCTTCATCACGAGGAGCGGAAATGGGTGCCCGTTTCCCCGCCCGACCACCCCGGGCAGAATTGGTGGCCCGTTTCCCCGCCAGACCACCCCGGACAGGATCCACAGCCGTCCGCCCACGCTTGCGTCCAACATTACTCTTTGCTGTTTGAGCCACCACCTCTTCTCCCTCATTTTCACCATCAGTTCTCCCCGCGGTCCTTTTGCTTTTCCGAGCCATTCTGTAAAACAAACACACCAAAAAAAGAAAAAAATGTCATTGCTGATCAAAAAAAAAATACAAGCCCTGTAACCACAAGTTCTGCCTGTGGACAAAAAAAAGTGTGACTTCACTGTCATTGGGAGGGTGATAAAAAATGATCTCCATTTACTCCTACCCAGATATAACTCAACTGCTAAATGCTAGTACTTGCAGAAGCAACTAGGTGCTGAAAACTAGGCAACTACTCACTATTTTGTAGCAACTAGGAAAATGACAAAAAACAAAGCACATATTACTTCCTCATCACAAAAACAAAGCACATAAACATTTTCATCACATAGCTAGACATCAAAAAACTCCTAAAAAAGTTGATAGTTACGATAAAAATAGTGGTTGGATTCACCATCTAGTTGCTGTTTTTATTCGGGCGATGCGGCAGTTTCAAACAGGAGAAGCGGGGGTTGTGGGCGGTTTCGCCTGAATTAAAGCGGTCCGGGGCCCACCACACGCGGCATGTCTCGTAACGCCACCTGGTCGGGCCGAATCGCGCGCGGTCGGAGCGATCCGGCGCATCAGACGGTTTAGGCGCGTGCGCTCGCGACGTCCATCCGACGAGAAAACATAAGTTGCCTCATACCTTATGGTTGGTTGCCTGAAAACTCAGTTGGTTTATTTTCTATTTTCTGGCAGGCAGGATGATGATGGTAATGTCCTCATTCTATGGATCACAACACAGCACAACGCCATGGCCCTAGTAGACAAAACATTGAGCAAACTCCGAGCAATAGCACCTCATATATCCACAAAACAACACTATAAACAACTGCTTGTCCAGTATCAAAGCAATTGTTCGTGAAAAATTGAGCAACTCCCAATCAACTACACCTTTACATTATAAGCAACTCCGGACCAATTTCACAGCAACTGATGAATATAAATTGAGCAAGTCCAGAAAAATAACTCTATACATTCAGAACAACACTACACCTTCACATTATGAGCACCTACGCCTTCACATAATGAGCAACTCCTGACCAATTTCATATTATGAGCAACTACACCTTCACCTTATGAGCAACCCCTGACCAATTTCATAGCAACTGATGTATATAAATTGAACAACTCCAGAAAAATAACCATATACATCCAGAACAACACTACAAACTCTACGCCGCAGCAAACCCTCATCTGTACCCCTCATCCCCGAACCCCCCCAGCGCCCTCTTCCGAACCCCCAGTCCCCCCACCGTTCCCCAACCCAGCACAGCCATGGACGCCGCCAGGCCGGCGCGTGCGGTGACGGGGAAGGAGCACTGCGACCAGCGCTTGTTCCGCCGCGCCTCGGGCTCCACGCGCCGCCCTGGCAGTTGAGTGCCCGAACCTCACTGAACCGAGCATAGCCATGGCCCCGGCCCCAACCCAGCCCCGCCGTGCACAGGAAGCCTCGCGCTCGCCCCTCCTTCCACAAAACGGAGAATCCCCTTCCGACACCCTAACCCTAGCCCGCCATGGCAACCAAATCTGACGAGGGAGACGCTGAGAAGATGCGGGATTACCTCCACCAGTCGCCGACGGCGCGCCGCGGCCACGAACGACCTCCCGCACCGGCAAAAGCTCGCCGAACCCACGGGCGGAACCCCGCGCTCGTCGTCGTCGACGCGAGGAAGAGCGGAGAAAGGGAGAGGAGAGGAGCGGGGCAGTTCGAGAATGGTAGAGGGGGAGGGAGAGGGGAATTCGAACCAGGTCTGCGGGCGGTTTCGCCTGAAATTAATGAGCCGGGCCCACCACTACGCACGAGCGGTTCGCTCCCCTCGCGTCGCCACCTGTGTCGGAGCCAGCCGTTACATCGCGCTGCGCGGCGCGGATCGGACGATGGAGCTGCGTGCGCTCGCGACGTCCATCCGGCGCAGCTGCACGATCTAGCATTTAGGGCATAACAAATGCAACAGTTTTTTTTTCGTTTGTCAATTCCCTTTTCCCAGCTGAATTACCAGGCCTCCCCCAGGGAAGAGATACGGGGGAGTTGGCCCTCTCAATTCCCCATCCGCTTCCCTCCTAAATTCCTCTTCCCCTGAACCATACAAGGGAATTTTAGTCTCATGTCCTTTCAATTCCCATTCCCTAGTTTTACTTCCCCCAACCAAACAGGCTGTAGGTCCTAACAATTGCCTCCGACGGTCAGGTCCTCCCAATGTTTTAAATAGCGGGCTATGCCATTTAGCGGCGGCTCCACCAGAAGCTATGAAAGGCTATAGCGGAGCTAAGCCTCATTTAGTGTTTCTCTTAAATCATGAAAAATTAAAACAATAAGTATATAATCAGGCATCATATATGATATATTGCATATACTTTACATATACACATGTTCGCACATCAAAATGCGAGTACCAAGAGCATCCTAATTCAATAACCAAGCTTCACATCAATGCATCGTATATATCATAAACAAGAACAAAAGATAATGCAAAAGTATGGTTTTGTATAGCGGCTTAGCGGGCTAAATGACTCCAAATTTAACGCTATAGCGAAAAATAGCGGGCTATTAGCTTCATTTCCAATTTAGCACTAAAAATGCATAGCTTTAGCGGGAGAGCTCTCAAAGGCTATAGCGGGGTTATAGCTCCACTGTAGCCGGCTATTTAAAACATTGGGTCCTCCGAAGCAGATGTAAATGTCAGCAAGAATGGCGGTGGCCGGGATGCTGTAGGCGGGCATGTAGGCGCCGCTGTAGCGGAATGAGCGCAGGCCGGACGCATCGTCGGCAAAAAAAACTTCGGCTTCCGAACCACACTCTGCAACGGTGAGGCTCCTCATGTGTGCCCCGGCCGCCGCGACGCTGACGGAGAAGAGGCCTTCACAGTAGCGCAAATCGAGGGTGTGGAGGAGGGGGCACGCGGCCACCAGGCGGTTGACTGTGCGGTCGGAGATGCGAACGCAGTGGAGGTGGATGACCTCGAGGGCGGTGAAGGGGTGGGAGCGGGCGGAGAAGGACTTGGGGAGCTCGACGCTCATGGCGCGGAGCGAGAGGCGCGCGAGGTGGGGGTCGCCCAGCGGGAGCCGGTAGTTGAAGAAGATGGCGAAGACGCGGTTCGCGAGGTGGACGTGCATGTCCTCGACGGTGCAGGCGGCGGCGTAGTCGAGGCAGCGGCGGAAGTGCTCGACCTTGAGCTCGCCGATGCCGAAGGAGAGGGCGAACCGCTGGAGGCGCCGCCGCTCGCGCCGCTCTAGGGTTTCGAGGAGCGGCTGGGGGAGTCGTGGGTGCCGAGGCGGAAGTCGAGGGAGGAGGGCGCCGGCCAGCGGTGCGTCCAGAGGGAGCGCCACCGGGTACATTTTTCTAAGAATTTACGCCAATGACAACAAAAATTCCTATAGTTTGGAACGGTGGTAGTAACAACTGATTTGCACCATCACTGTACATTTTCTAAGATTCCATACCGGTTAAACTGCATTTGCTGTTGTGCATGATATAGTTTTTCACTTAACTGAGGAAAATGATCCTTTAATGTCAAATTCAGCAATGAAGATTGCAAATACAACAAACAAGGAATAGTGTGAAAACATAGCACTGCAATTGTTGTTGTTGTTCCTTGGGCGTCATCAAAATTTAGTCCATCTCGGGTGGAGGGAACCCACTCTTAGGCCTCGTTTGGCACGAAGGGATCGAGGGGGTTTTCAGAGGATTTTCCTCGCATGGCCCACAACCCGCGCAGAACCCCGATGGCCCGTTTGGTGTGCGAGGGTTACATAGCCTAATCCCTCCGAGCCCCCTCTGATACTCCCCTTTCCATGCGGTTTTCAGCCCGCGAGCCCCCCCTCGAGGATTCAGCAGAGACGACGCGTCAGCCGCTCGCTCAACAGGCCGCCGCCGCCGCCGTCCGACTCCTCAAGACGCCGCCACCCGACGCCTCGACGCCGGTGTGCTCCTCCGGCATACTCCCGGCTGTAAGTACTCGTCTTCCCTCCCCTCGCCTCCCTCTTTCCCCTCGCATCTAGGTTTCTTCCACCCCCGGACATGGCTGCCACCGCGTCCTCCCCGGCGAGCTCACCAAGCACGCCGTCTCCGAGGGCACCTAGGTCGTCACCAAGTCTGCCATGTGATCTGATTTAGTTCACCTCCTCCTAGGCCGTCACCAAGTCGTGGTTCTTTATATGTATGAACTGCACGTTGGCTTTTCTACTCTTCTCAACTGAACGTTGCATGTTGTCTGCAAGTTCTAGCGCCAATGGATCGGAATGAAAACTGAGATGCGATTTAGAATAACTATGCATTGATGATGTTTGTGATTTCTTCAGTCTGTGATCTGATTGAGAATAGCAAGTGCTTGCACTGATCTCTGCCATGTGATCTGATTTAGTTCAGTTTCCAGCCCCATGTTGATGTGTCGTTTGTTATGGCAGAGATGTGGTCGGCTGATGTATCTGTGTTTCTTTTGCAGATTAACTAGGAACATTCATTCTTGTTCGTCAAAACCGAACCGGTCCTTGGAATCAATATAGTGTTTCTGAGAAATGAAGTCTTGAAAGTGAGTGAAATTAATTGTACTCAAGCAAATCGTTACCGTAATTAGAGCTGCTACTGTAGTTGTAACACAAATAGTGTCGTTCCTGATGCAAGCAAATGCTGCTGAGCTGGATTTCTGTGCACTTTGAATTTCACATGAATCTGTTTGATTCTTGCATCCCAAGATGAACTGGGGTCACATCCTCTGCCTAAATGCATAGCTTTGAGGGAAAATATTAGTTTTAGGGCAGACTGTAGGTGGTGGAATTGTTCCATCTAGCTATGATGATTGCATTATGGGCACTCTGCATAACGGAATAGCCGCGAGTATGATGGCGGCTAGATGAACGATTCACTAAAGTTTGTCTAGTCATTATTTAGTAGGCAAGGCACGCGAACTTGAGCACTTGCATCGTATTTTGATGCCAAAATATCTGTAAAATTGTCTATGGCTGATCTAGTGTATTATGCTTATGTGGAAGTAAACATTCCCTCTTACATGTTCAGAATGTGTATGCAGTGCTAATTTTCAGTGTGTTACATGAGAGCAGATTTATTTATCTATTTGCTGCACATGAGTAGATTCACTTGATGCATCTATACTGCTAAGCTAGATCGGCTCAGTCCTTACAGCTCTGTGAGTTTCACTTAGAACACTTGCACTATACTCTCTTCGAATCACAAATAAGTGACACCTTGGATATCTTCAGTTAAGATTTTTACACTGACTATGAATACTATTCTAATTGTCCAAAAAATTGAAAAACATATGTACAGATTTGTCTTAAAAATATTAGAGCACTGCTAGAAACAGAGTCATTAGAGCTGCAACTGTAGTTGTATATTTTACAACTATAAACACTTCAGTGAACACTTATATTCCTGATTCCATTTGGTAGAGTAGTTATGTTAAACACTTCATGCATCTATCTTCTCATCTAGCTAGCGTAGCTAACTTGGTCCATTTCCGTTGAACTTAATCTATCCTACTTGATAGCCCTTGTAGTCTTATTATCCTACTTGTTGCTTACTGATTCTAGTTTTAGTTCCGAGATGAATTCCGAAATCATCGAGCGAATTAGGAAGAGGAGAAGGGAGGATGATGAAGACATGATGCTCTTTATTTGGCCCATATTACACCAAATGCGTAATAGAGGACCAATCGAGAGAAAGCAGCGTCATAGCTCCAGCCTATACGGCAAGAAGCGTGTCAATGATATACTTACAGGGCATGTTAAGAACTGTCTCGTAGCTTATAGGATGGAGCCGCATATCTTTAGGTCTTTGGCATCTTACCTTAGAAGAGAAAAGTTAATACTGGATACAAGAATTAAGGTGGAGGAGAAGTTGGCCTTTTTCAGTACATGGTGTCCCACAACGCGTCTTATGAAGATCTCCAGTTAGAGTTTCAACATAGTGGCCAGACATTCCATGAGTACATCAACGAGTTCTTCAACATTGTTCCTTTCTTAGCTAGTCGGTTTTTGAAGCCTCCGAGCATTGATGAGCCACATCCAAAAATCTCCACCGATGAAAGATTCTATCCTTACTTCCAGGTTTCCATTTGTAAAACTTCCACAATTTCTTGTCTTATCTAACTTGAGTTCTTTATTGACCTTCAATCTATTTAGTTTCAGAACTGTTTAGGAGCCATTGATGGTTCACATGTACCTATAACCGCAACACCTGGGATTGCCGCTCCATTTCGGAATAGGAAGGGCACCCTCAATCATAACATCATGGTTGCATGCGACTTCGACCTACAATTCACTTTCATATCATGTGGTTGGGAGGGTTCATCAACCGATGCTAGAGTTCTCCAGTCTACGATGATAAAAGGCTTTAAAGTGCCGGAGGGCAAGTTTTACCTAGTTGACGGGGGTTATGCAAACACTCGGTCATTTCTGGCACCTTATCGAGGTGTCCGATATCATTTGAATGAATTTGGTCATGGGCACGCTCCACCACAGAACCACATGTAATTGTTCAACCATCGGCATGCTATTCTCCGCAACCATGTGGAAAGGTCCCTAGGAATTCTTAAGAAGCGCTTCCCAATTCTTCATGTTGGCACACTACATACAATCGAGAACCAAGTGAAACTTCCCGCAACTGCTGCAGTTCTTCACAATATCATCAGGATGCGTAATGGTGACGAGACTTGGCTTGACAACCAGCCCAATAACATAGCGCCAAATGATTTTGTTGATCTCCCAAATGCGGATGAGAATAACTATGGGAACAACGGCTTAGGGAACACTTTGCGGGATGAAATCGCAATGCAAATGTGGGAGGCATATCATCCTGAATAGCCAACATTGTGGTGTGTGTTTTAATCATACATACATATGTATCAATTAACTTATGTCGTCTTTCATCACCTAACAACGTAATTTGTGTTGAATGAAGATATGTATCCAAAGGGGTCCCCAAAGTATAATCTTATGAAAGCGAGTGAAAAAAAACTTCACACGGTGCGAAGAAGCCATCACCCAAAATTAAGAAGACTCCTCCAAGAGGTATTTTAATGCTTCATCTCCACTTGTTGAATGGTAGCAACTCTTGTCATGTTGATTGTGATCAAGTGTGCCATTATTTTCATGGCTATTTTGCTCTATACATTTATTTTTCAAATTAAATGATAGTAACTCTTGTCATGTTGAGCATTAGTTTGAGCAATGTAAATTTGTGCTAGGTGTAGTTAAGAAGCCAAGAGCTCAGTGGAACCCGGCTCTTGAAAAGGATCTAGTAGAGTTACTTCATGAACACAACAATCCATATCATAGGGGGCAGAATGGCTGGTCTACTGAATCTTGGAATAGGATTGCAAGTATATTCCATGAGAGATATGGCCAGACAAATTTCACAAAACAACAAATCCAAGAAAAACAAAAGGAGTTAAAGGGGCAATATAGGATTCTCAAGGATGCTCGGAAACAGAGTGGCGTTAGCTGGAACTATCAAACACACATGATAGATGCCGAGCCACATCTTTGGCAGAACTTGATCACCGTAAGTTCTAGCTTAATGTATTTCTTATTTGCAACTTGAAACTTGCATTCCATGTTTATTTTGTTAACAATCTTGTTTTCTTTTATGTTCAGTCTTGGCCAGATATAAGCAAGTTTCAGACTAAGCCATTTCCTCTCTATGATAAGCTAGGTGATTTGTACGATGGTGAGTTGAATGGATTTTCATTTCCTCCCTTTTTGTTGACCTCTATAATGAATTCCCATTGCTACCTGACCTTCTGTATGAATGATATACATATTGATAACTTGGGTGTTTTTGCAGGACACATAGCAGAAGGTAACTACAATTTCACGTCAATTGAGGTTACACAAGTCAGTGACGGTGATACTGAAGTTGAAAGAGACGAGCCTGCCTTCTCTTTTGACCTGAATCAATACGGTGATGATCTACACATGTACGATGATCCAAGAGACGTTGCGCAAACTGATGGTCCAATAGATGCCACTCAAAATGATGGTCCAAGAGATTTAAACTATAAATTTCTGCCAAATTATCAACCCAACTCTTCCAGCTAATCCATCAACTCGGTCAATGCAGATTGCTACATGTTATTCTGTAAAAAAAACCTCCGGCAAGTACTAGTAAATGTTATTCAGTTCAAAGTGCACAGTAGAATGGACTCTTGTCACTACTACAGAATGGTCCAAACACGACACATCAATCAGAGACCCTTCGACGAAACTGTGTGCGATGCATGAATCACAAATGGTATAGTGCAAGCTCCGTCGCTAATGGCACGAACTGTGTGCGAAGGTGGATCCATCAAATACGATTCAGACAGTTTGTTCTTATGAACCGTTTATGATTAGAGAAGATAACAGAAGCGGTTACCAAAACTATATACGTGTGCAAAGTACGACATACAGTTCACTCGGATAAACTGTGTGCGCTGATATAGCAGAACACAAATGACTCGGCATAACACGATGTGTGCGATATACAACAAACAGGTGAGTAATGAGAATCGTGTGCGAACACCAGAAATAATACAGACGATTCATACTGACAAGCTGTGTGTGTTGTGGGCAGACGGTTGCTGCCAAATAATTGTCAGCGATGGATGAAATCATTATAGACGCTACGTTGGGAAGTGCCGTTTGCCTGTATTAATATCGCAGACGTTTTATTATTTTGACCGTGTGCCTCCGCATCAGTACGCCCTCCTCTCTCACGTCTTGTCACCGCGTTGCCGCCCGCGTATTCCAGTGCACGCTTCGGCACCGCTTTTGGGTTTTGGCCACGCGCCCGCTCGATGATCACGTTCCCGCTCAGAACCGCGCAGGTTCCCGCGCGCAAAACCGTGCTACGGCTCTAGCTTCCCGTCATGCTCGGTGAAATCCCCAATGCTTGCCGGCCTGCTATATAAACCCTCATGGCCGTGGACTCCACATTGCCTTCATCCTCCCCTCCCCGTAGCTTGTCTAGTTTGCTTCTCACCCAAACCCCATGCTGGTTGAATATCAACATGCCTTTTTGTTCCTGCTTTGCACAAAAGAAAAGTTGTGATGTAACATTGGTGAAAGAAGAACACAATGGAAAAGCGAGGAACTAGAGCTCTGATTGTGAGCAACTAGAGCTCTGATTGTAGGCAACTCTAAAGTGTTGATGGAGCAACTGTGCAGTTGCTTGATGTTCAACCAGTACTGGTTTTGGGTGATTTATGAGCAACTAATGCTCTGATTGTAGGCAACTCTGATGAGTTAATGGAGCAACTGTGCATTTGCTCCAGTTCCCCTCCCTCAACCTCTATCCTCCTTCATATAGTGAAAACCATCTCCCCCCATTGATCAACCAGTACTGGTTTTTACAAAGAAAAGTGTGCATAATATGTAAAACTGAGCAACTAGTACTCTGGTTGTAGGCAACTATATTAGTTTGTGCAGCAACTGTGCATTATAAGCAAGCAAGTGTGAAAAAAAACAGGGTGTAGCTTGACACATGTGCTGAATGAAGAAGTAAAAGCAATGATATTACTACAAAATGCAGCAACTCCTGCGTGTTTTCGTGCATTTGCATCAGGTTATTTGTGTGATTTTCCATGCATTTGCATCAGGTTATTTGCATCAGAAAAAAGTTCATGCTCGCAGAGTTTTTACTACTAAAAAAGGTAGTGATGTTGTAGGTACCAGTAACATGCATATATTCTTGCTAAATTCAAACCACAAGTCCACAATCCACAGCCACAAACGATTCCAACTAGTTCACTAGGCTTCTAGAAAAAAAGAAAAAAGGAACATGAGGTTTAATGTACAGCGCAATATGTTTTCTCCATCCATCTACGTCCTGTTCCACATGTCTTCGGCATCCTTCTAAGCTCTCCATATGATATGTGCTGACCTTGTTTCTCCTTCAAAAGTTGTCATCATCCCTGCCTGTAAAAACACAAAAAACAAACAAAATGTCAGCTATATGGACAGAAAGTTGCCTCGGGTTAACTATGTAGTTAACCTGATGCCCAGAAAACTACATGCAGTTGCACAGATTAACTATGTAGTTGCCCAGAAAACTACATGCAGTTGCTCTTTCAAAAAATAACTAACTTCCTGTCCATTACTCGTCGCAGAAAAAACAGTGGGTTTTTTGTTTTGTGCACATAAATGATGCATGCTTATGTTGTCCACTAACACATAGTTTGTTGCAGGTTTGATGTGTTGAGGGAAGGACAGTTAATAGTGCAAAAAAGAAGATGATTGATCTCAATGAACCACCGCTCGACGTAGAGTCCGTCAACATTTCAGTTGAGTTGGGTACACCCTTCTTACATGCAGGTTATGAGCAAGAGGATCACGATTTGGAGGAGGGGGTTGGTGACTCCCCTGACCCCAACATTGGCTCTAACACTACTCATGTCCCGAACAATCATGTCCCTGCTCCCCCACCTATGGTTGCTCCTGCTAATGCTTTAGTTGATGAGGCACATGAGTTGGAAGACGAAGAAGCTGGGTCACAGCCACAGCTTCCTTATGTTGGCATGCGCTTCGACACATTAGTCAATGCGAGGGAACACTACAATCGCTACGCTTTGATGGTGGGTTTTTCAATCAAGTCGAATACGTCTTACAGGTCAGCCTACACGGGCGTGCTGGAAAAACAACAATTCTGCTGTAACAAGTTCCGCAAGCCGGTGGAGAGGGTTGGGGTCTCGGATGTTGTTTCGTCGAGCAAAAACACTACATGCCCGAGCTCACCTGAACAAGATGATGAAGAGGATGGCGAAGAACACACTTACAAGAAGAAGAGGAAGAGAGAGACTATAAAGCAAACAAAATGCCCTGCTAAGATGGTGGTGAAGCTTATAGATGGAAGATGGGAGGTTGTCACTTTTGTTGCAGATCACAACCACCCACTGATTGACAAGCCATCACTTTCAAAATACCTCCGTTCTCACCAAGGCATCCCTCCCGAAGAGAGAAAATTTCTCACTCACCTTAACGACTGCAACTTGACAGCAGGTACAAACAAAAAAACTGCCCACACCACCTTCCAACCCCCCTTTCTCATTGAATTAATCTTGTTACTGTAGAAGTGTTGCTTATTCCTGCCTCAAGTACTTGGATTTATATTCTATTCCTAGTATAAGCTGCTTAGGATTCATGGGCGACCCTGATCAGAAAAACCTGGCAACTTGAAACAGTAAATTGAGGCAACTATGTTCATTTTTTATGCAACTCTGGTAATCAAAAAAAGCATGACTCCAGCAAAAAAACTTTGTGTTACCTATTCCTGCCTCAAGTACTTGGATTTCTATTCTATCCTAGTATAAACTGCTTAGGATTCGTGGGCGAACCTGATCAGAAAAACCTGACAACTTGAACATTAAACTGAGGCAACTATGTTCATTTTTTATGAAACTCTGATAATAATAAAAAAAGCATGACCCAGCAAAAAGACTTTGTGAAAAAAACCTGGTATTGTTCTACTTATGCATAAGTGCTGCTTTATGTTCTCTGCTAAAAAAGAAGTTGCTCGCTAGATTGTGGTTACTTTGTCCTGAAACACAAGTTTTCTGTTTTTTTGATTTCTTCCAGGAAAGATGATGATGATAATGTCATCATACTACGGCTCGGAGTTAATTGTCCCGTACACAGCTAAAGCCATCCATAACCACTGTTCGAAGCTGAATGCCCCAACTAAGGACATTGACATTGAAGAAACACTCAACTACTTTTGCAAGGTGAAGGAAAACGACCCAGGATTCTTCTTTAAATGCAAGACGGATGCGGAAGGCAGGACAGAAAACATGTTTTGGGTGGATGGTGCGGCATGGAAAGCTTACGCGGAGGCTTATCATGATTGTGTATCATTTGATGCAACCTATCTAACAAACATGTACAGTATGCCGTTTGCCCCCTTCATTGGCATCAACAGGCATGGGCAGTCAATTATGCTTGGATGTGGATTTGTGCGGCAGGAACTAGCCTCAAGTTATGACTGGTTGTTTGATGCTTTTCTGGAGGCAATGGATGGGTTGGCTCCAGACAACATCATCACGGACCAAGATATTGCTATGGCACAAGCTATCAAGAGGAAGTTCCCGACAACGATTCACCGTTGTTGCCGTTGGCATATAATGAAGAAAGCCCAAGAGAAGCTTGGCCCTGTGTTGGCTAGGAACCCGGATTTGGTCAAAGACTTCAATGAATGCATTGACTTCAGTTTCACCCCGGCTGAATTTGAAAGGAAATGGGCTGCGCTTCAGTTGAAGTATGAAGGCCTCATGCATGGACACTTTGAGAAACTCTATGAATACCAGGCTACATGGGTGCCGTGTTACTTCAAATACAGGTTCTTCCCTTTCCTTCAATCAACGCAACGCAGCGAAGGGTTCAATGCTGTCTTGAAGCGCTATGTGAACCCACACAAGTCAATTCTCAACTTCGTCAAGCAATACGAAAAGATTCAGGAACACATACTCGTGAGGGAGGGCGGGAACGACTACCGGACAGATCATTTAGACACACAAAGATGGTCGCGTTTCCCCATTGAGAGGCATGCCTACAAGGCATACACTAGGGACATCTATGTAAAATTTAGAACTGAGTTTCAAATGATTGGCCAGTACGATGTGCGCCCCGCTGGAATCAACTTCTATCACCTTGAGCCCAACACGGGAGAAGTTACAGGGTATGGATCGAGGAAGTATCTAGTCATAGTGAGCCCAGAGTCAGCAATCTATGATTGTGAATGTTGCAAGTGGCATAGGGACGGCCTACTTTGTTGCCACGTCTTGAAAATCTTCACGCACCTTGGCGTTAATGAGATACCTTCACACTACATCAAGCACCGCTGGATGCAGGATGCAGTGCCAAGTGCGCCGCCGGCAACTAACGAGGGCCCTCCACCGGACTTGCCCGCTGAGTTAGAGAACCAGGTTCGGCAAGTGACTATGACAATGGATTTTCCAAAGCTAGCCAAGAAGGCAATGACGAGTGATGAGGCAGCCGCTGCAGTTAGGAGGCACCTGAAAGAAGCGGATGTTGAGGTCATTAAGCTGAATAAACTAAGGAAGAAGAGGCTAAAGGCAGCCCGAGAAGCGGCTCGGGCTAGGGAAGCATCAAACGGTAATGCCCCAAGTGGTTCAGGCCAACCTCCTGCCCCCCTACCCCCCTGCTCCTATGGACCCACCTCGGTCAGTCACAAAAGGGCGCAGCCGCAGCAGGCGCTTCCAATCAGCAATAGAGCTTCACCCCAAGAAAAAGAACAAATGCAGCATCTGTGAATCAATCGAGCACACTGCTGCGACGTGTCTAGGGAAGCTGCTGTGATGGTTACCACATGAAGAAAATGACCCCCTGGGCTTGCAAACTAGCTGAAGCAAAAAAAGCAACAAGTGTCCCCCCCTAGATGAAGCAACTGCGGCCTGGTTTTTGAGCAGATCTAGAAGGAAAATCAAGCAACTTACAGTTCAAAACAGCAACTATGGATTTTTGTGTCCTGCATGAACTTGTTTTTAATTTATGTGTTTTCCTAGCTTTAAATTCACAAAATGGAGACATTGTGCCCGGGGAAGTTGCTGTGATGGGTGAAGAAAAGGACAACTTGAGTAGAAAAAAAGGGAGCACCTCTAAGCTTGTTTTTGAGCAGATGACAAAGAAAACTCAAGCAACTGAAGTGTGTTTTTTGTCGTCGAGACTGTCATGAACTTCATTATGGTTGGGATGTTTTTGAGGAACTTGTTTTGATTTATGTGTTTTAATTACTTTGAATTCATGAAAAAAAGTGGACACTTCTAGATGGATGCTTATCATTTGTGTACCTGGTTCTCGTTCACTTCTTGACCGGTTTGAGGATGTCCTGCCAGACAACCTTGTTCAGGTCACACTTTATCATCGAGACAGTCAAGAGCTTCCTTATGTTCGGTATGTCGTCTTGTTCGTAGTTTGGGAGCCACGTCCCATTCCACAGTAGTGCGTTCATCAATGCGAATATCCCACAGTCACCTCTGCAAAACAAAAAAACACGAGAAAACTTGAGGTCATGAGAACACTTGGAAAGAAAAAAACTATGTCTTAATACAACAGTCATTGTAAGTTATTTAGTACTTACGATACAACTTGCTTGGGTGCATCAATGTCCTCAAGTGGGAACTTCTCCATCAAGATTGCCTGCTTCGGGTAGTGCTTGTCCCAAAGCATACGAACTGCTGCAACAATGCACCTTGCTACTTCATCCAACCTCTTGCTTTTCTTCAGTGTCCTTGACGAGTCAAACACCTCGAACCTTCTATCCCTCAGGTTGATGTTGAATAGCCAATAGTGATGAGCACCACTCACATTCCCTGGATCTAGGTTTTCAATGACAGGGATCATGACCTGAAAAAAAAGGAACAATCCTGAATTCAGCTACAATGAAAAATCTGATATGTTCTATACAAACAAAAAACAAGCACACACTGATGAAAATTCAGGCAACCCTATGTGTTCTTGGGACCAACTTTTGCTTGAGTTGGTGTAAGAAAAATGAAAAAGACAAAAACAAAAGTAGTTATTTGGGAAACTATAAACACACATAACGAACTTGCTTTCCACCTCATGTTCAATCTGGCACTAGGGCCCCCAGAGTTTCTAGGCAACTATGTGTTGCATTTCAGGCAACTTAGATACTAAAAAAGAAAGCAACATACAAAAACAGCTGGACCATATCCCAACTTATCAAAGCATAAGATGTTTTTAGGCAACACAAAAGGAGATACGAGCAACTAGCATATTAAAACAAAGCAAAAGTGACATAAAAACTGCTGGAAAACATGGGCAACTTAGATGCTAAAAAACAAAAACAGACAACACATGGAACATACATTGTCTTGCTCATCCAACCGGTTTGATGGTTTGAACCTGTCCTGCAGCTCATTTACATTGAGATCAATTTTTTGTAGCCAATTCTGTTAAGAGGAAACAGGTGATAGAAGAAAAAAAATCAGTACCAATCGAAAGGAATAAATCTGTAAAAAGAAGAAGTAATTGAACAAGAAGTGTGGGCACTTACCGAAAACCTAAGAGGCATAATGACTTTCTTGGACCCCACCCGCCTGTTGAACATGATTGCCTCAATCCCCAACTCAAAGACATGAGTTTTCAGCCACCCGGTCTTCTTCATTGATTGAGCAAGCTCGTTCAATGTGCAATAATAACCGCGATAGTTTACAATCTGTGGCCTGTAGAACAAGAAAGGTTCTTATTTAGCAACTGCAAAAAGAAAAGAAGATCATTTCATAAGAAGGGAAAAAAGGTTGTTACTGGAAAAAACACACACGTTTTATCCTCCCCCTTCGACGTCCTTGCTGTCCCTCCTGCTCCTCCAAGCAATAGAACCATTGCATACAATCTGTTTACTTCTGCTAAGCAACTAAAGTCTTTTTTCACTTCTACATTCACATATGGTGACCTTTGTGATGGGGGGGGGGGCTTTGAGTATTCTCCTCTCGCGCTTCAGAGGAATTGGCTCACCCGAGCTGCTGGCAGCACCTTTGCTCGATTCCCCCTCACCGGGTTTTTTTGCGTCAACAGTTGGTGTACTGAAACCGGAAGGTGACAAGTGCCCTGCGCTCTCTGCTATTGCATCACTTTTGACTGCCCCCTCGATGACATCATCGAAATCAAAGTTGCCCCAGTCAATTCCCCACTCGATGTCTGCACTCGGCGATGCGTTTTCCACCCCCTTACACTCTGCTGCAGTGTCCTCCTTGGTTTTATTTTCCTCCATTTCATCTATGCCGAGGTCAAAGGTTGGAGCTGGACAGTAATCATCCAAAACAGCACTTCCAGACTTTGATCTTTGCAGCGACGGTGGTGGTTGACCTAAATCAGACGCTCCTTCGTTCGATGTCAGATTCATGACAGGGGATGCCCGTATTATTGGTATGGTTCCAGCAGATTTACTTCTCGCGAGCGGTGGCATCGATCCTGGGCTGATGCACTTTTCAAGCAGCTCGTTGATGCTCCGGATGTCGTCAACTGGGATTTCTTTGCCTTTTGCAGGGCATGCTTGCTTTGTGGCAACGGCCGGAGGCTTGTCACTTGATTGCGGTGCATTTGCTTCTAAAGTTGCCTGGATCAGCTCAGGAGTTGCTTCCTCCAGCACAACAGTTGCTCCTATCTTTCTTGACTACTGCCTAATGCTCGCTTCTCCTGCTGAACCTTTCCCTATATCCTTGTGCTGTCTAGTGACAACTCCAATGTCAACCGCTGACTCCGTACGTTGCTTGGGAGCAGTTGCTCCCTGCATGCTCACTGAAGTTGCTTGAATTTTCTGTTTAGTTGCTTCCAAATTGTCATCAGTTGCTCTCTTTTGCCTCTTTGCTGCTTGTTTCTGGTAAACCTTTGTTTTTGGAGCTGTTGCCACTTTCTGACTTGCCACTTCAACTATTGACCTCAGGACTGCCGAAGCTTGCTGAGTGGCTGTCGTAGTTGCAGCACTTTGACCCGCCGCACCCTGGCCTGCTTCCGGGGACAGAGGGGTAGACTTAACTGCCTTGTGTGTTAATTTCTTGATGTTCTTCCTAACACCCCTTTCAGCTCCACCTGCAAGCCATCTTTCAACCTCACTTGGTGTCAAGGCATAAATCCATTCCGGGGAGTTTTTCCTCAGTTGGCATCACGGGCACAGGAAAAATAGGGATATCTCAGAGCTCATGGATGACCTGCTTCTGCTTGTACTGCGTGTCTCCAATCCTCACCACATCTGGAGCTGAAATAACAGGCCCGCTGTCTACCTGGAACGGCTCCTTCCGCATGTCCTTCTTAACAAAGCTGCTTTGAAAAAAACTGCCGGCGCTTTCGATGCTTCCTTGTGTGCTCTCAATAGACATCATTTGCACTGGTTGCTGTTGTTCCTTGCTAGTACGCTTGAGTTTCTCCATAATCTTACTTAGCGGCACCTCATCATCATCATCAACGCTGCCCCCGCGCCACCCCTGGTTTCGTGAACCATCCTCATCATGGCAGCCGCTGCCGCCGGGCTTGTCGGTGCTAGCGTTGCTGCCCGTGCCGCCATCATCCTTATCTTCATCCCCCTTCTTCCCTCCCCCACCATCTTCCTCCACCTCATCACCTTCATCCTCACTATCTTCCTCCTCCTCCTTTTTCTCCTCTTCATGCTTTCCATCGTCCTCTTTCTCCTCTGCTTCCCCCTCTTTCTTTTCTACTTCATTCTCTTTTTCATTGCCCTAGTCCGCATTTCTCTCCTTGTCTTTGCTCTCTTCATCCTCCTCTTCCTCTTTACCATCCTCCTCCTCGTGATGCTCTTCCTCTTCATCATCCTCCTCGTCATCCTCTTCCTCCTCTTCACCACCATCTCCCCCACCAACAGACCGCTGAGAGTTGTCAACGTCCATGTGCTTTGACTCATCATCAGCAGTTTCTGTTGCTGCTGGTGGGCTGCTGTATGAGGGAGGATCATCATCATAGTCATCGTCATCGTCGTCATCGTCATTGCTGACCCCCTCCTCATCCGAACTCTCCTCTTCAGGACTGTCCTCATCTTTCCCTTCCTCCTCTTCTTCTTCTTCCGAAGATTCAAATTCTTCCTCGTCCGATTCCTCCTCCTCTTCATCGGACAGCAAAAGTGTGTCCTCGCACCGAGTGCTACTGCCCCTTACTTTCTTCAGCTTTGCAATCTTCTGCTGTTTTGGACTTGCCGCCGCCCTTTTCTGCCTTTCCCTGCTCACTGATTGACGTGCGCTTGCGATCCTTGAAACACTTGTGGCTGCCGGTTCATCCTCCTCCTCGTCCAGCTTTCCCACGCCTTGAACAAACCTCCACATTTGGACTGATATTTCAGAGCACATGTCATGCACCAGCAGTGACAACTTCCTTTGTTTCTGCAAACACAAAAAAGCAACTGAATGAGGAGACTATATAACACAATGATGAACAAAAAAAAAAGAGGCAGTGCGTTTCGTAGGAATTAACAAAAAAAAGGGAACCAAAAATACATTGGGGTTGTAGGTTTGAGGAAGCTTCGCAGCGACAAACTTCTGGATGTGATCCATGCTCCCAAAAAGGCTATCATATGCGCTCCTCGAGAACTCACCTTTGAGCTGTTTTTGTTAAAAAAAAGACATGATAAAACAGTTAGCAAAACATGATATAGGTGAAAAGGGGTGGCTGAGCAACTGCCTCCCTAACTTAGGGCAACACCAGCACTATTGATGGGCAACTGCATTTATGGACATCACAAAAACTGCAGCAGCTACAGTAACCTGATGAATGATCAACTACGAATATTGGCAATTGTAACTTCAAAAAAACCTCATGTAAAATATCACCACTTGGAGAAAAAAGAATGAGGATGATTACCATGCAAATTTTGATGCAGAAACTTTCATACATTAGCTGGAGCAACTAGCTCCCTAAAATTAGGCAACAACATCCCTATAGGTGTGCAACTGCATAAAATAATTCATGCAACTACAAAAAAAACTGATAAAAAGGCAAATCCAACCCTTATTATTGGCAACTGTGTACTTAAAAAACAAACAAAAAAGGTTGGGCATTGGGTGATACACACGGTTATTTAAAAACAAAAACACTACATGCGCACTTTCATAAACATGGGATCTCTGTGCATGCTGAAAACACAACAATGAAAAAGGAAAATAGGCTGAAAAAAATTATGTGCAGAGGAAAGTAAAGTAAAACTTACTCGCAACTTTCCATAAACGCCCTTCCTAATCCTGTCCTTCTTAATGACTGCCTTGATCAGACCATCATTCCATGCTTTGACCCTTGGAAAAACAGTTGGCGTGCTCTCATCCACATAATCCTTGTCGATTGTCCTGTAGTCCACATCAAGCGAGTCGAGATAAATGAGCTGTTTCAAAAAAGGGAAAAACACATGTAAGTTGCAAAAAAACCTATCCAACTTAATAATAGTAAAAAAGGTGAAAGAAAGAACACAATGAACCGAAAAAGGGGTGGGGGGTGGGGAGGTCTAGATCATTTTACCACTAGGTGAAAAAGGCAACAGCATATTGTGTTCTTCTTGTCTCCAAAACCCATGAAAGCAAGCCTAAGTTGGTCGACGACAAACTGGCAAACATTTGAGTTCACAATCTCACGTGGATTGAGCGTAGCTGAGTATGCGCGCGGGGACACGTTCAAGCTGGTGGTCGGTGCAAGAAAACAACTGAAAACAACGACAAGCCATGCACTTAAGAACTTGTCATCTGCAACAGCTCCCAGCCCCTTTATCATTTGCACCACTTGGTCACTCTTGGCGCGGGCCCTGAGGGGATGTTGAACATCTCATTGAACAACCTAACTATATCTGGATCCACTTCATATGCAACCTTCTTCTGCCCCCTTGGCAAGCCCCAAATTCTTTCTACGCTTGCTGCATCAACTGGGATCTTCCCCCTATCAGGGATAACAAGCTGCGACAACTCAGGGTCATAACACTTCATGACAAACTTGACAACATCTCCCTTCATTGTTCTTGTGCCGATATCAAGCACGCCGGCAAAACTTATATCACCGATTGCATCCTTTTGTATATCCTCAAGGTCATTGTTTAAGACAAAAAGTCTTGAAGGTGATGCCCTATTCCTCAGTGGTGGCCCACTGCTACCAATCTGCGTAAAAAATGTACAGAAGAATTCATATTAAAAAAAGGGCAGAGGCTACAATTATATTAAACTGAGCAACCCACTGTATTAAAACTGAGCAACCCACTATGCTAAACTAAAGCAACCCACTATGCTAAACTAAGCAACCCACACCATAATTAAAAAAAAAGCTGTGTTTGCTAAAAACTGAGCAACTAGAACTATATTGAACTGCAACTGCTAGTACTAAAGTAGGCAACTGCTATACTGCTATTCTGCTGCTTATCAACGATAGCAAATGTATACAAATGACATGCTGATTAAGCATTACATATTTCAAAAAAGAAAGAATCATATGTCTCCCTTCTTTCAAGTTTTTCATAAAAAAATACCTCATCCCCAACTTTCTTCGGACGTTTCAGATGCCTCCCTCCTTCATCACGAGGAGCGGAAACGGGTGCCCGTTTCCCCGCCCGACCACCCCGGGCAGAATTGGTGGCCCGTTTCCCCGCCAGACCACCCCGGACAGGATCCACAGCCGTCCGCCCACGCTTGCGTCCAACATTACTCTTTGCTGTTTGAGCCACCACCTCTTCTCCCTCATTTTCACCATCAGTTCTCCCCGCGGTCCTTTTGCTTTTCCGAGCCATTCTGTAAAACAAACACACCAAAAAAAGAAAAAAATGTCATTGCTGATCAAAAAAAAAATACAAGCCCTGTAACCACAAGTTCAGCCTGTGGACAAAAAAAAGTGTGACTTCACTATCATTGGGAGGGTGATAAAAAATGATCTCCATTTACTCCTACCCAGATATAACTCAACTGCTAAATGCTAGTACTTGCAGAAGCAACTAGGTGCTGAAAACTAGGCAACTACTCACTATTTTGTAGCAACTAGGAAAATGACAAAAAACAAAGCACATATTACTTCCTCATCACAAAAACAAAGCACATAAACATTTTCATCACATAGCTAGACATCAAAAAACTCCTAAAAAAGTTGATAGTTACGATAAAAATAGTGGTTGGATTCACCATCTAGTTGTTGTTTTTATTGGGGCGATGCGGCAGTTTCAAACAGGAGAAGCGGGGGTTGTGGGCGGTTTCGCCTGAATTAAAGCGGTCCGGGGCCCACCACACGCGGCATGTCTCGTAACGCAACTGATGAATATAAATTGAGCAAGTCCAGAAAAATAACTCTATACATTCAGAACAACACTACACCTTCACATTATGAGCACCTACGCCTTCACATAATGAGCAACTCCTGACCAATTTCATATTATGAGCAACTACACCTTCACCTTATGAGCAACCCCTGACCAATTTCATAGCAACTGATGTATATAAATTGAACAACTCCAGAAAAATAACCATATACATCCAGAACAACACTACAAACTCTACGCCGCAGCAAACCCTCATCTGTACCCCTCATCCCCGAACCCCCCCAGCGCCCTCTTCCGAACCCCCAGTCCCCCCACCGTTCCCCAACCCAGCACAGCCATGGACGCCGCCAGGCCGGCGCGTGCGGTGACGGGGAAGGAGCACTGCGACCAGCGCTTGTTCCGCCGCGCCTCGGGCTCCACGCGCCGCCCTGGCAGTTGAGTGCCCGAACCTCACTGAACCGAGCACAGCCATGGCCCCGGCCCCAACCCAGCCCCGCCGTAGCCCCGCCGTGCACAGGAAGCCTCGCGCTCGCCCCTCCTTCCACAAAACGGAGAATCCCCTTCCGACACCCTAACCCTAGCCCGCCATGGCAACCAAATCCGACGAGGGAGACGCTGAGAAGATGCGGGATTACCTCCACCAGTCGCCGACGGCGCGCCGCGGCCACGAACGACCTCCCGCACCGGCAAAAGCTCGCCGAACCCACGGGCGGAACCCCGCGCTCGTCGTCGTCGACGCGAGGAAGAGCGGAGAAAGGGAGAGGAGAGGAGCGGGGCAGTTCGAGAATGGTAGAGGGGGAGGGAGAGGGGAATTCGAACCAGGTCTGCGGGCGGGTTCGCCTGAAATTAATGAGCCGGGCCCACCACTACGCACGAGCGGTTCGCTCCCCTCGCGTCGCCACCTGTGTCGGAGCCAGCCGTTACATCGCGCTGCGCGGCGCGGATCGGACGATGGAGCTGTGTGCGCTCGCGACGTCCATCCGGCGCAGCTGCACGATCTAGCATTTAGGGCATAACAAATGCAACAGTTTTTTTTTCGTTTGTCAATTCCCTTTTCCCAGCTGAATTACCAGGCCTCCCCCAGGGAAGAGATACGGGGGAGTTGGCCCTCTCAATTCCCCATCCGCTTCCCTCCTAAATTCCTCTTCCCCTGAACCATACAAGGGAATTTTAGTCTCATGTCCTTTCAATTCCCATTCCCTAGTTTTACTTCCCCCAACCAAACAGGCTGTAGGTCCTAACAATTGCCTCCGACGGTCAGGTCCTCCCAATGTTTTAAATAGCGGGCTATGCCATTTAGCGGCGGCTCCACCAGAAGCTATGAAAGGCTATAGCGGAGCTAAGCCTCATTTAGTGTTTCTCTTAAATCATGAAAAATTAAAACAATAAGTATATAATCAGGCATCATATATGATATATTGCATATACTTTACATATACACATGTTCGCACATCAAAATGCGAGTACCAAGAGCATCCTAATTCAATAACCAAGCTTCACATCAATGCATCGTATATATCATAAACAAGAACAAAAGATAATGCAAAAGTATGGTTTTGTATAGCGGCTTAGCGGGCTAAATGACTCCAAATTTAACGCTATAGCGAAAAATAGCGGGCTATTAGCTTCATTTCCAATTTAGCACTAAAAATGCATAGCTTTAGCGGGAGAGCTCTCAAAGGCTATAGCGGGGTTATAGCTCCACTGTAGCCGGCTATTTAAAACATTGGGTCCTCCGAAGCAGATGTAAATGTCAGCAAGAATGGCGGTGGCCGGGATGCTGTAGGCGGGCATGTAGGCGCCGCTGTAGCGGAATGAGCGCAGGCCGGACGCATCGTCGGCAAAAAAAACTTCGGCTTCCGAACCACACTCTGCAACGGTGAGGCTCCTCATGTGTGCCCCGGCCGCCGCGACGCTGACGGAGAAGAGGCCTTCACAGTAGCGCAAATCGAGGGTGTGGAGGAGGGGGCACGCGGCCACCAGGCGGTTGACTGTGCGGTCGGAGATGCGAACGCAGTGGAGGTGGATGACCTCGAGGGCGGTGAAGGGGTGGGAGCGGGCGGAGAAGGACTCGGGGAGCTCGACGCTCATGGCGCGGAGCGAGAGGCGCGCGAGGTGGGGGTCGCCCAGCAGGAGCCGGTAGTTGAAGAAGATGGCGAAGACGCGGTTCGCGAGGTGGACGTGCATGTCCTCGACGGTGCAGGCGGCGGCGTAGTCGAGGCAGCGGCGGAAGTGCTCGACCTTGAGCTCGCCGATGCCGAAGGAGAGGGCGAACCGCTGGAGGCGCCGCCGCTCGCGCCGCTCTAGGGTTTCGAGGAGCGGCTGGGGGAGTCGTGGGTGCCGAGGCGGAAGTCGAGGGAGGAGGGCGCCGGCAGCGGTGCGTCCAGAGGGAGCGCCACCGGGTACATTTTTCTAAGAATTTACGCCAATGACAACAAAAATTCCTATAGTTTGGAACGGTGGTAGTAACAACTGATTTGCACCATCACTGTACATTTTCTAAGATTCCATACCGGTTAAACTGCATTTGCTGTTGTGCATGATATAGTTTTTCACTTAACTGAGGAAAATGATCCTTTAATGTCAAATTCAGCAATGAAGATTGCAAATACAACAAACAAGGAATAGTGTGAAAACATAGCACTGCAATTGTTGTTGTTGTTCCTTGGGCGTCATCAAAATTTAGTCCATCTCGGGTGGAGGGAACCCACTCTTAGGCCTCGTTTGGCACGAAGGGATCGAGGGGGTTTTCAGAGGATTTTCCTCGCATGGCCCACAACCCGCGCAGAACCCCGATGGCCCGTTTGGTGTGCGAGGGTTACATAGCCTAATCCCTCCGAGCCCCCTCTGATACTCCCCTTTCCATGCGGTTTTCAGCCCGCGAGCCCCCCCTCGAGGATTCAGCAGAGACGACGCGTCAGCCGCTCGCTCAACAGGCCGCCGCCGCCGCCGTCCGACTCCTCAAGACGCCGCCACCCGACGCCTCGACGCCGGTGTGCTCCTCCGGCATACTCCCGGCTGTAAGTACTCGTCTTCCCTCCCCTCGCCTCCCTCTTTCCCCTCGCATCTAGGTTTCTTCCACCCCCGGACATGGCTGCCACCGCGTCCTCCCCGGCGAGCTCACCAAGCACGCCGTCTCCGAGGGCACCTAGGTCGTCACCAAGTCTGCCATGTGATCTGATTTAGTTCACCTCCTCCTAGGCCGTCACCAAGTCGTGGTTCTTTATATGTATGAACTGCACGTTGGCTTTTCTACTCTTCTCAACTGAACGTTGCATGTTGTCTGCAAGTTCTAGCGCCAATGGATCGGAATGAAAACTGAGATGCGATTTAGAATAACTATGCATTGATGATGTTTGTGATTTCTTCAGTCTGTGATCTGATTGAGAATAGCAAGTGCTTGCACTGATCTCTGCCATGTGATCTGATTTAGTTCAGTTTCCAGCCCCATGTTGATGTGTCGTTTGTTATGGCAGAGATGTGGTCGGCTGATGTATCTGTGTTTCTTTTGCAGATTAACTAGGAACATTCATTCTTGTTCGTCAAAACCGAACCGGTCCTTGGAATCAATATAGTGTTTCTGAGAAATGAAGTCTTGAAAGTGAGTGAAATTAATTGTACTCAAGCAAATCGTTACCGTAATTAGAGCTGCTACTGTAGTTGTAACACAAATAGTGTCGTTCCTGATGCAAGCAAATGCTGCTGAGCTGGATTTCTGTGCACTTTGAATTTCACATGAATCTGTTTGATTCTTGCATCCCAAGATGAACTGGGGTCACATCCTCTGCCTAAATGCATAGCTTTGAGGGAAAATATTAGTTTTAGGGCAGACTGTAGGTGGTGGAATTGTTCCATCTAGCTATGATGATTGCATTATGGGCACTCTGCATAACGGAATAGCCGCGAGTATGATGGCGGCTAGATGAACGATTCACTAAAGTTTGTCTAGTCATTATTTAGTAGGCAAGGCACGCGAACTTGAGCACTTGCATCGTATTTTGATGCCAAAATATCTGTAAAATTGTCTATGGCTGATCTAGTGTATTATGCTTATGTGGAAGTAAACATTCCCTCTTACATGTTCAGAATGTGTATGCAGTGCTAATTTTCAGTGTGTTACATGAGAGCAGATTTATTTATCTATTTGCTGCACATGAGTAGATTCACTTGATGCATCTATACTGCTAAGCTAGATCGGCTCAGTCCTTACAGCTCTGTGAGTTTCACTTAGAACACTTGCACTATACTCTCTTCGAATCACAAATAAGTGACACCTTGGATATCTTCAGTTAAGATTTTTACACTGACTATGAATACTATTCTAATTGTCCAAAAAATTGAAAAACATATGTACAGATTTGTCTTAAAAATATTAGAGCACTGCTAGAAACAGAGTCATTAGAGCTGCAACTGTAGTTGTATATTTTACAACTATAAACACTTCAGTGAACACTTATATTCCTGATTCCATTTGGTAGAGTAGTTATGTTAAACACTTCATGCATCTATCTTCTCATCTAGCTAGCGTAGCTAACTTGGTCCATTTCCGTTGAACTTAATCTATCCTACTTGATAGCCCTTGTAGTCTTATTATCCTACTTGTTGCTTACTGATTCTAGTTTTAGTTCCGAGATGAATTCCGAAATCATCGAGCGAATTAGGAAGAGGAGAAGGGAGGATGATGAAGACATGATGCTCTTTATTTGGCCCATATTACACCAAATGCGTAATAGAGGACCAATCGAGAGAAAGCAGCGTCATAGCTCCAGCCTATACGGCAAGAAGCATGTCAATGATATACTTACAGGGCATGTTAAGAACTGTCTCGTAGCTTATAGGATGGAGCCGCATATCTTTAGGTCTTTGGCATCTTACCTTAGAAGAGAAAAGTTAATACTGGATACAAGAATTAAGGTGGAGGAGAAGTTGGCCTTTTTCAGTACATGGTGTCCCACAACGCGTCTTATGAAGATCTCCAGTTAGAGTTTCAACATAGTGGCCAGACATTCCATGAGTACATCAACGAGTTCTTCAACATTGTTCCTTTCTTAGCTAGTCGGTTTTTGAAGCCTCCGAGCATTGATGAGCCACATCCAAAAATCTCCACCGATGAAAGATTCTATCCTTACTTCCAGGTTTCCATTTGTAAAACTTCCACAATTTCTTGTCTTATCTAACTTGAGTTCTTTATTGACCTTCAATCTATTTAGTTTCAGAACTGTTTAGGAGCCATTGATGGTTCACATGTACCTATAACCGCAACACCTGGGATTGCCGCTCCATTTCGGAATAGGAAGGGCACCCTCAATCATAACATCATGGTTGCATGCGACTTCGACCTACAATTCACTTTCATATCATGTGGTTGGGAGGGTTCATCAACCGATGCTAGAGTTCTCCAGTCTGCGATGATAAAAGGCTTTAAAGTGCCGGAGGGCAAGTTTTACCTAGTTGACGGGGGTTATGCAAACACTCGGTCATTTCTGGCACCTTATCGAGGTGTCCGATATCATTTGAATGAATTTGGTCATGGGCACGCTCCACCACAGAACCACATGTAATTGTTCAACCATCGGCATGCTATTCTCCGCAACCATGTGGAAAGGTCCCTAGGAATTCTTAAGAAGCGCTTCCCAATTCTTCATGTTGGCACACTACATACAATCGAGAACCAAGTGAAACTTCCCGCAACTGCTGCAGTTCTTCACAATATCATCAGGATGCGTAATGGTGACGAGACTTGGCTTGACAACCAGCCCAATAACATAGCGCCAAATGATTTTGTTGATCTCCCAAATGCGGATGAGAATAACTATGGGAACAACGGCTTAGGGAACACTTTGCGGGATGAAATCGCAATGCAAATGTGGGAGGCATATCATCCTGAATAGCCAACATTGTGGTGTGTGTTTTAATCATACATACATATGTATCAATTAACTTATGTCGTCTTTCATCACCTAACAACGTAATTTGTGTTGAATGAAGATATGTATCCAAAGGGGTCCCCAAAGTATAATCTTATGAAAGCGAGTGAAAAAAAACTTCACACGGTGCGAAGAAGCCATCACCCAAAATTAAGAAGACTCCTCCAAGAGGTATTTTAATGCTTCATCTCCACTTGTTGAATGGTAGCAACTCTTGTCATGTTGATTGTGATCAAGTGTGCCATTATTTTCATGGCTATTTTGCTCTATACATTTATTTTTCAAATTAAATGATAGTAACTCTTGTCATGTTGAGCATTAGTTTGAGCAATGTAAATTTGTGCTAGGTGTAGTTAAGAAGCCAAGAGCTCAGTGGAACCCGGCTCTTGAAAAGGATCTAGTAGAGTTACTTCATGAACACAACAATCCATATCATAGGGGGCAGAATGGCTGGTCTACTGAATCTTGGAATAGGATTGCAAGTATATTCCATGAGAGATATGGCCAGACAAATTTCACAAAACAACAAATCCAAGAAAAACAAAAGGAGTTAAAGGGGCAATATAGGATTCTCAAGGATGCTCGGAAACAGAGTGGCGTTAGCTGGAACTATCAAACACACATGATAGATGCCGAGCCACATCTTTGGCAGAACTTGATCACCGTAAGTTCTAGCTTAATGTATTTCTTATTTGCAACTTGAAACTTGCATTCCATGTTTATTTTGTTAACAATCTTGTTTTCTTTTATGTTCAGTCTTGGCCAGATATAAGCAAGTTTCAGACTAAGCCATTTCCTCTCTATGATAAGCTAGGTGATTTGTACGATGGTGAGTTGAATGGATTTTCATTTCCTCCCTTTTTGTTGACCTCTATAATGAATTCCCATTGCTACCTGACCTTCTGTATGAATGATATACATATTGATAACTTGGGTGTTTTTGCAGGACACATAGCAGAAGGTAACTACAATTTCACGTCAATTGAGGTTACACAAGTCAGTGACGGTGATACTGAAGTTGAAAGAGACGAGCCTGCCTTCTCTTTTGACCTGAATCAATACGGTGATGATCTACACATGTACGATGATCCAAGAGATGTTGCGCAAACTGATGGTCCAATAGATGCCACTCAAAATGATGGTCCAAGAGATTTAAACTATAAATTTCTGCCAAATTATCAACCCAACTCTTCCAGCTAATCCATCAACTCGGTCAATGCAGATTGCTACATGTTATTCTGTAAAAAAAACCTCCGGCAAGTACTAGTAAATGTTATTCAGTTCAAAGTGCACAGTAGAATGGACTCTTGTCACTACTACAGAATGGTCCAAACACGACACATCAATCAGAGACCCTTCGACGAAACTGTGTGCGATGCATGAATCACAAATGGTATAGTGCAAGCTCCGTCGCTAATGGCACGAACTGTGTGCGAAGGTGGATCCATCAAATACGATTCAGACAGTTTGTTCTTATGAACCGTTTATGATTAGAGAAGATAACAGAAGCGGTTACCAAAACTATATACGTGTGCAAAGTACGACATACAGTTCACTCGGATAAACTGTGTGCGCTGATATAGCAGAACACAAATGACTCGGCATAACACGATGTGTGCGATATACAACAAACAGGTGAGTAATGAGAATCGTGTGCGAACACCAGAAATAATACAGACGATTCATACTGACAAGCTGTGTGTGTTGTGGGCAGACGGTTGCTGCCAAATAATTGTCAGCGATGGATGAAATCATTATAGACGCTACGTTGGGAAGTGCCGTTTGCCTGTATTAATATCGCAGACGTTTTATTATTTTGACCGTGTGCCTCCGCATCAGTACGCCCTCCTCTCTCACGTCTTGTCACCGCGTTGCCGCCCGCGTATTCCAGTGCACGCTTCGGCACCGCTTTTGGGTTTTGGCCACGCGCCCGCTCGATGATCACGTTCCCGCTCAGAACCGCGCAGGTTCCCGCGCGCAAAACCGTGCTACGGCTCTAGCTTCCCGTCATGCTCGGTGAAATCCCCAATGCTTGCCGGCCTGCTATATAAACCCTCATGGCCGTGGACTCCACATTGCCTTCATCCTCCCCTCCCCGTAGCTTGTCTAGTTTGCTTCTCCCCCAATCGCCAATGGCACCGGCCGTTCGTCGTCGCCTAGCCACTCCGCCAGAGGACAGCTCCAGCTGGGAGGCTTCACCGCGTCGGCGCGGCAGTCCTCTGAAGCGTGTAGTGCACGTGGCATCCCTGGTGGGTGTGCGCACGCGACCAACTACACGCTCCACCACCGCTGCCCGAAGGCAGCTGCTGCCGGTGGCCGCCGTGGCCGCCACCACGCCGGCCACCACCGGGGCCGCCACCCCACCGTCATCCGTCTTTGCCATGACCCCGCCGTCAGGCTACGGGGTCATAACCCACGCCGCCACCAAGGCCCGAATGCGGGAGGTGGAGTCCGCCAAAGGCCCGCCGCCGGGCTTCTGCGTCGCAACCCTTGCGCGCTACATCTATTTCCTAGAGAAGGAGGTGGAGCGCCAGGTTGCACACGCGAAGAAGCTCACCGACGCCGTGGCCGGAGGAGAAGCCAAAACGGCGGCGCGGAATGCCGAGATCTACGCAGAGTCCCGTCGCTTCGAGGAGGGGTGTATTGAGCATCGGAGGGCAGCACTGGCAGGCAACGAACACGTCTCCGCCAACTCGTCGGCAGGCTCCTCCTCCACTTGCTCTTACTGAGCGCGCTCGATTCTGCTAGAAGTAGTACAAAGCCCCTCCGTAGTACTAGTATTTAGGGGCTATTTTGTTCAGTTCATCTAACTATAGATATGGTTGAACTGTACCACGTACTTTAATTAGCTAGTATATAGTTGAACTAGCTAATTCAGTACGTGGTTGGCAACAATTGGGGAAAAGTTTGTTCGGTTCAGCTATCGAGTTGAACTGTATTGCACACAGACCAGTGCTTAATGTATGAATGAAATCCATGTTTAAAGTGAATGTTAGTTGTAAAATTACACCCTAATTGTGATTTTGTTTCTGCAATACTTGACAAATGCCAGTGCTACGATGTTGACAAATGCCAGTGTTACTAGATCGACAGATGCCAATGTTTCCGATTTGACACATGGTAATTTACCCAGTATGATAGATGCAAATATTCCTGGATTGTCTGTACTAGGCACACGGATCATATTCGAGAAACGTTTGCGATGACGCATTGGACCAATACTTCGCGCCAATATTTTGACTTGGCTTATGGGCGAAGGAAAGATAGTTGTCGATCTTCAAACGGGTATTCAACCTGAACCGTTTGTGATGTATGTTCATTCAGATAAAACTAAGATGGTTTTTTGTTTGCTACTTGAATTCAGAGATAAATACTTAGTTCATCAAACCATAGATTTCATTAGGTCAAGCTTTCACTTTACATTCATACAATCGAGATACGATATAAAGAAAACTAGTTGCGGCGGCGGTGGCGGCGGCCTCCTACGGCGGCGTTCTCGTGCTTCGGGGCGCGGTTGTACAGTTCTTCAACCGAGACGAGAATGTTATGGAGTTCACAATCAAAGAGCCGGTCGTCGCGCGATCGACGGGCGCAGGGCCAGGGCGGCGACTAGCGGCACTGCGAGAAAGCTGTCGACGGCGGCGGCCCAATCCGCTGAGGGGGCCGTGAAGGGTGCAGGCACGTGCACGGGCATAGGCGCGGTGGGTGCAGGCGCGCGCAAGGGGTCGGGCGCCGTCGGTGCAGGCACACGCACTGGGACCGGCGTGCCGTGTGCAAGGGCGCGCACGAGCACGGGGGCAGGTGGAGGCGCTGGCGCTTGCACGTACACGAGCTCACGCGGGTCGACGGGGACCTCCCTGACGCCCGCGGTTTCCAGCGCTGCGATGATGCTGGGTGACCAGCCCGTCAATACCACGGGGATGCTGGCTGGCGCGAGCGCGGTGATGGTTGATGGCAAGTGTGTCGGGGCAGCATCCGCTGCGGCATGCAGCTCTTCCAGGGCCATGTCCATGGCGTCCCATTTGTCTTTATGTTCTATCTCTTCCGGCTCGGTGTCAACTTCACCAAATTGGAAGACTAGTGGCATATGATCCTTCTGCACCATGGCGCAAGTCACCGTGGAGGTCTGAAGATGGAGGGAAATGTGAGGCGAAGATATATGGAGGATTGTGAGTGAGTGGGCAGCAAAGCCGCCTAATAAACAGTGGCTCGGGCGCCATTGATGGACAGGTTGGAAGCGAGGAAGGCGGATACGGAGGTCAAAGGGCTCGATTCCCGGTGAGTCTTCGACGTACTGCCCGCACGCCTCCCGGTGAGCCTGCGCGACGGATGCCAGCTCGCACGCCTCCTGTCAACTCAAGCAGTTGCTCGCACGGCACCTCCTAAGCCCTAGCCAATAAAAGAGTGCGACTCTTGCCAGCACGTAAAGGGTAGTAGAACACCAACGGTTTCAAACTAATGCAACCGTTTGCGTTGAAACGTGACAGTTCTTTGTTCCAAAAAGCTTTTGTTTGCTATTAATGACACAAAAAATACCACAACATATTTGTGCTATATAATGACGCCATGCCAAATTTCTTGAATTTTGTGTGATTTCTAGATTTACTATAATTTAACTAATATTCTAAATGTTGGCTCTAAAAGAAAATATATATTAAAAAACGAGTCTCAGATAGGAAACCAAAATGCTATGACGCCTTTATGTGCGATGTTCATGAAACCATGCCAAGTTTCACGATTCTCCTGACGAGTTTTTGATTTACATGATTTAAAACCCTAGTTTCTCAATATTTCTGTGGCCGAGCCAAGACCACGAGATATTTGAAATTCATTCACATGTCTTGCATGGGACCTAAAGATGCATGCACACTAATATGGTTTTCAACCCATTTTGATGCACCGGACCTTCTGATTGTAGTTCGGATTTGAATTGTGCACGTTAAATAATGCATATAAAAGTCAATTAATGTTTAAAAAGGCCAAACGAACCATGTATATTTTCATATTTTGGCACGACACTCTCATTTTTGTATATGTTGCCTATAGAAATAGTTCAAGACGAGAAGAGGCAGCGGATGTCGATTAGCCCAGATAAGGTGACACATTCCATATCGAAACAATAAAGCTTCACGTGATAATTAATCTTTGGTTTGTGCGGGGCTTGTGCCAAAACTTGTCCCAAATTGGACATTATTTCACCAGGGAACATATGGGTCATGCATGTTATGACACCATGCCAGGTTTCATGAATTTTCCGACTAGTTTTTGATTTACACCTGATTTAAAACCCGAGTTTCTAAATATTTCTGTGGCCGAGCCAAGACCGCGAGATGTTTGAAATTCATTCCCATATATTGCATGGGATCCTAAAGATGCATGTACACTTATACGGTTTTCAACCCATTTTGATGCACCGCACCTTCTGATTGTAGTTCAAATTTGAATTATGCACATTAAATAATGCATATAAAATTCGATTAATGTATAAAAAGGCCAAACGAACCATGTATAATTTCATATTTTGGCACGATACTCTCATTTTGGTATATGTTGCCTATAAAAATAGTTCAAGACGAGAAGAGGTAGCGGATGTCGATTCGCCCACATAAGATAACACATTCCATATCGAAGCAACAAAGCTTCACGTGATAATTAATCTTTGGTTTGTGCGTGGTTTGTGCCAAAACTTGTCCCAAATTGGACATTATTTTACCAGGGCACATATGAGCCATGCATGTTATGACACCATGCCAGGTTTCATGAATTTTCTGACTAGTTTTTGATTTACACATGATTTAAAACCCGTGTTTCTCAGTGTTTGTATGGCCGAGCCAGGACCACGATATGTTTGAAGTTCATTCCCATATATTGCATGGGATCCTAAATATGCATGTACACTTATACGGTTTTCAACCCATTTTGATGCACCGTACCTTGTGAATGTAGTTTAAATTTGAATTATGCACGTTAAATAATGCATATAAAAGTGAATTAATGAATAAAAAGCCCAAACGATCCATGTATAATTTCATATTTTGGAACGACACTCATTTTGGTATATGTTGCCTCTAGGAATATATAGTTCAAGACAAGAAGAGGCAGCGGATGTCGATTCGCCCACATAAGGTGACGCGTTCCTTATCGAAACCACAAAAGCTAGCTTCCCGTGAGTAGCTGAGATTTGTAAGGGCTTGTGCCAAAACTTGTCCCAAATCGGACAATTTATCATCAGGACACATATGAGCCATGCCATGACACCATGCCAAGTTTCCTGATTTTCTGACGAGTTTTTGATTTATACATGAATGTAAAACCAAGTTTCTCAATGTACGTGGCCGAGTCAAGACTCCGAGATGTTTGAACTCCATTCCCATATCTTGCATGGGGCCCAAAGTAGCCATGGCCACTTATATGATTTTTAACCCATTTTGAAGCACCGGACCTTGTGATTTTAGTTCAAATTTTAATTATCCACATTGTATGCCTAGAGAACTGAATTAACGTATGAAAATGAGAAAAGAACCCTGAATAATTCCATATTTTAGCAAGACACTCTTACTGGTGCGAGTTGCCTCTAACAAAAGTTCATGGCGAGAAGATGAGCGGATGTCATTTTGCCTACGTAAGGTGACGTTTTCCTTATCGGGACCTCAAAGATTGAAGTGAGAAGCTCTGCTTTGTAAGGGACTTGTGGCTAAAATTGTCCCATGTTGGACAATTTTTTTACGATGGCACATATTGTGCCATGTCATGACAACATTCCAAGTTTTTAGAATTTCTGACGCGTTTTGGATTTACAGTAAGTTAAAAACCAAGTTTCCCAACGTTTGTGCTCGAGCCAAGATGCCGAGATGTTTGGAGTTCATTCCCATTTATTGCCCGTGACCTAAAGATGAAGCCATGGACACTAATATGATTTTTCATCCCATTTTGATGCACGGACATTGGGACGATAGTTCAAATTTGAATTATACACATTAAATGTCTAGAAAACTCAATTAATTTATAAAAATGCCAAACAGACCCTGAATAATTCCATATTTTAGCACGACACAGCTATTGGTGAGTGTTCACTGCACATAAATCTTATTGCAATCCAAACACCGTCCTTTGTCGAATTAACCTCATTTTTTGTTTTAAAACCATTTTGAAAATTAAGTCTTTCACAAATAGTTGACATTCATGAATCGTGTGTGATGCAGTACAAAATATCTTGGGCCAATCCTCGTAATGAATGGCTTAGGCCGGAAGCTTCGTCGTCTGCAGTACACCGCCGGGCTGTTTACCGCACTGACTCCTCTGACCATTTTACTTTTTAATCATCGCCGGTGAAAGATGGGGACGTGGATCCCCATCGTGAGGGCAACTTCGGCAACCGACTCCGGCCCGAGCACGGCCGCATCAGCCATGAGCGCGCTCTCAACATGATTGAACACGGCCGCTACCTCCGACAGAGCGGCTCCAGCAACCGAAAGGGCAGCTGCTGCAGCTGAGAGGGCGGCAGCAACAACCGCGATGGGGTTAGCAAATGGTGAGAACTGCACATCAACTGTCGTTTCCTCGGCGGTCGCCATAGCCCTGATGGCGGACGCCCAGTCCCATCTCGAGGCCGCCCACGCCCATCTCGTGTCGGTCGCTACACAAATCACACCTGCCTTCTCCGACATTGGTCGACAACCCACCTCCGTTGAGTTGGTAATCGTTGAGTGTGCTCTAGCAGGCGTCCGTTCGTCGACGGCCTCCCTAGCCAAGATTGTGGCCGTCCATGCCCGGAGCAAGGCCTCCCATGCCCAGCTCATGGCGGCCTTATCCAAAGAGATGGTGCATGAAGACTGCGAGATGCTGGAGTATGTGGCGATGGATCTCCTTTCCCCAGAGTTCGTCGAGCGGGAGCTGGTCATCGAGGAGGTGGCGGAGATCGACAAATGCCTGGCGGAATATTAGTCTCTGTCTAGAGCGATGGTGTTTTGTTAGAGTAATGTTTAAGTCAATTAACTAATGTTTATTAGTTGCTCGATTAAGTAAGTGCGGGAAGTGTTGTAGGCTCCTTTGTGTAGTACTCAAATTTGCAAGTGTTGTTAAACTAAGCAATGACCAATGTACGAGGGAAATTTGGACCAAAATTTGCCGTCGTATCCCCATTTTCTCTTCCAAATGAACATGAAATGCAAGTACCGTGTGCAATGTAGTATCCGATATCTTACGCCGGAAGCTTGGAGACCAAAATTTCCACGTTCAGTCTCACCACACACGGGATAAACTATAGAATACGTTTGTGTTGTTGAATATCGCACACAGTTATGGTAATGGTACTGTGTCCGATGTGACTGTGCGCGCTACTTTTTCGCCGCACCAAACGAAATTTTGGGCTGCCGCGCAAATATCTACCTCCCTCGCCCCTCATACCAACCAAAAGCCACATTTCCCATTCCCGCTGCTCGCCCCCCTCATTTCCTAAGTTCAAACCTTCACTCCTTGCTTGCAGCGCCGGCTCCTCGCCGGCGACGCTCCTTCCTGCTGCTCGGCCTCATCCTACTAGTCATAGTCAGGTAATTCAAACATTCCCCATACCCCCTCCCCCCTCCACCGCTCCTCCTACATTCCACATGGCTCGACCGCCGGTGCGACACATTCCACCAAAATCACCGGCCCACCCCCCACATAATCGCTACCGAAAGACATGGTGCACGCAGTATAGCCAGGATCTCAAGAAGCACCTGGTAGCGGAGAAGTAAATCGCGACCGCACGCGCGCATGAGGCCGCGATGGCTGCCATGCGTGCTGACCCCCAGATCTTGGAGCAGCATCTAGACGTCGAGGCCACCGTCGACGCCTCGCGCGCGAATGCCGCCACGTGGTTGGCTGCTTTGAACAACAGCTCGTTGTGTTTTCTCCAGGGCTCCGCTGTTGCCTTCGATGACGATTCCGAGTTGTTTTCTCAATGTGCCCGTGCTTTCCTCAACTCCATAGCCGACAGGTTGGTGCCCGGACAGGCTGAGGCAACTCACCACTACGAGGAGGGCACCCACGATGTGGAGGCCTTGCCCTCATCCAAGCCTAGCGTTATAGATATCTCCAACGACGAGGAATATCTTGTTTTTTAAGCTTAATTACTAATGACCTGTGTTAAGCTAGTTACGCCTGTTATGCATGTTTGTTTTACCTGCTACATGTGCTGCTCCTGCCTTTCCTTAAGAAACTCTAGTGAAATATGCAATGTAATGCTAGTATGCAATATGACCTTATACTACTATGTTGTATTGTGCAATGTGATGCTCAGTTAACTGTTTGGTTCAGTTGTTTTGGTGATCATCTGCAATGTGATGTTCAATTATTGTTGGTACAATTTTGTTTTGTTATGCACGTGAAACCTACAATTGCTATATTTCATAGTTCTTAGCATGCTTGGCTTTTCCATGTGGCTTGAATTCATATGTTGGATATGCAATGCGTTTATCTTTCATTCACAGATTTTATTGATCAATATCTATTCTTAAACACGTTACAGGGGGGACAACGGGAGATAATGAGGTTTACCATCGAGGTTTGCACTTTCATGATCCTTTGGCTAATAGCACATTATTGTGCAATTTCTGGAACCATTCTAATATTTAGGTTTCTAACAATAATTTGGTTTAGACCCTGCCGTAAGAGGTTTAGACCCACTGGTGGACCCATTTTGCATGTGGGGAAATTATGTGTTCATGAATATCAGTCAAATCAAGAAACTCAGAAAGATTGTTAAGATAAAGAAACTTGCAATGAAAAACAACAAGCTGTTTGTCTGCACAATGAAGAAGACATCAGTGAACTATAGGATGGTACTATCTCTTTTACCTTATCTTTTTTCCCTTTCTGACATTTCAATTTTTAGAAACGCAATTTACGCATATCTTTGTTTCCAGTCCTTTCCAAAGCAGTTCATCGATGAGTACGTCTCAAACCACCTGTATGGTCAAGAGGCAAGGAAGGTATCCATACAGCACCCACGGTATAATCTTGAAGTCTTCCTCAAGAGGATGAAGGATGGGCGGGCAACCATCCATAGGCACTGGCATAAAGTTGCAAGAACCTTCGACATCAGTGAAGGCTCAATATTTGCCTTCCGCTTCAACATTTTTCTAGACGAGATTCATATGTCTATTTACCATATATGATGCTATTTTCCAAAGGTTTTAGATGTTGCATGTGAAACACGGTCCTATTGTGTAATTGGGTAGCTAGGTAGTATATGCCTATATGATGTTGTACTCTGATGTATTTCAATTATGAAATCCTGGTTGCCGTAATACGAAATGAAATATATTGTGTGCTTGATATGAAGTATCAATTTGTTTACTAGTTGGATTATAAATAATAGAGCAATTAGCCTGATTATTGGGGTTTCATATTGTAGACGGTTTGTCATAGAACACCGTCAGCGATGACCTCAACAAACCCACATGCTTGCTGGAAAATTGGCGTGTCGGATCAGTGAACAATCACACACGATTTCTAGGCGCAAACTGTGTGTGTTAGAAAACCCATTAGCAAACTTTTTAACATAAAACGTGTGTGTGATGGACAGCCCTATGCCAAACAGTTTCTTCTAGGCACCGTGCGTGATGGCCACCTCTAACACAAACGATGTTAAGCAGAAAATTGTGTGTGATGTACAATACGAACGGAAACATATGTTTGGGATTCACTGTGTGGGATGGTATGCCTATCTCACACGATTTCTCCTAAATACCTGTTTGTGATAGTCCTTCCAATCACACACGACATAATTTTTCCTATCGTGTGTCACCGGGAGCAGGCATCGTCAATGTTTTTTTCATGTCGTGTGCGATAGGCCCCCCCCTATTGCCCACACATGCAAGGTGACGGTTTGAGACTACGTCACGGAAAGGGGTTAAAAACCGTTTCTATAGCAGGAGCCTGCACTAGTGTGTAAAAATGGGATGCATGGAATATATTACTTAGTTAGAACGGGGCCTTGGATATGGGAAGCTAATCAACATGAATTCTGATCCCAGAGTTCAGTTTTGATAACATGTTCAGTTTTGCTGGTTTTAACCAATCTTAGTAGTATTACAATATTCTATAGAAGCTATTATTTTGCCTATCATTTGATTGTAATTGTTAGTTGCATCCGAACATTTGTCTATATGAACATGAATCATTGATACCCACTGCTCGAGTAATTCTTTTTGTTTTCAGTCAGATGCATATATTCACCATATATATCACCTCCCTTTGGTTCGAATGCAAGCAAATTCATGGAACTTCTATTGTTAACAGTAGCAACATTAACTTGTTTTCTTCAGTATCTTGTACTGCTGCTAATTATATTCAGTAGAGACAAAAAATGCTTTAGCTGCTGCTAATTATATTACATTGTGTTATAATACGATTATATGATTGATGATATTTCTTTGGTTTAGCTGCTGCTAATTAACGTCTGAGTAGTTCTACTAGATGTCTAGATTTAAACCAGTCCCTGGAAGTAAAAGGGGGTCTTGATGCATCCAGCACCTGCCTTTTGTATGAATGATATACATATTGACAGCACATAATTAGATGATCAGTTGCCTTTCTTTCAATACGTACTTATCCTTTCTAATCAATGGGTTTAAATTACAAACAAAAGATTTACAATCCCTGCCATAGTATCACTTTGGTTTGGCTACTTGTTGTAACTGTTTTTTTTTCTGAAGGCACTCTATTGTTCATCACTTTTTGTTTCATCAGGTTCTAAGTCACAAAAAGAAGCAATAATAAACAAGATGGATGGATAATTTTTTTTTAGGTTCTCAAAGCTAGATGATCATGACAGCAGAAGATGGATATATTTAATTGCAAAAATATAACTAATCTTGAGCTATTCCAGAAGTACTTGTGCCGCATTATCTTTGTTGCAAAATTATGATGTGGCTGTGATGAATGGTTGTTGCTGTCGAAGATCTTGTTGTTTGATAAATTATGATTGCTGAGATTTGGGATTCGAACTCACGCTATTATGATAATTTAGTTGTTGCTGTGATGAGATATTGATTTCAAGTCATGCAAAATTATGTTGTTGCTGGAAAAAACTGCTACTAAATTATTCCATTGTAGCAACTTTGTCTTCGTTTTATTAGGTGATGTTTATAAGTCTGTACCAACGATATAAGGGAGTTAGTTACATTGTAAAGATTGGATTTTTAAATGTTCTAACAATATGCCAAACCCTTCCTACCAAACAAATTTTTTAAACAAAGAGGATTGTGGATGGAGAAGTTTTGGGGATTCAAGGGGTTTTGAGGGGATTGGGTGGAAGGAAGGGATTCACCCAATCCTCTGAAATCTCCCCTCTAGAAACCTCTCCAATCCCTTCCCGTCAAACGAGGCCTTAGGGGTTTGTCCGGTGAAGTGGGTATGGTTGGGTTTGTGTACGCTGAGAGTGCTATAAAACAACAATAGGATTATCTCCATGTTCCTAGGAACAAGGTTGATGGACATAGATGATGGTGTGGTGTGTCTGTAGAGATCAATGATAGATCCCTCGTGCCGCTTGCCTCTCGAGAGATGTTTCCCCACTAGAAAACCCTATAGGCAATCACTTTTGTAGTGGCGCTGGGTATATGGGCCACACTGCTGCTAATTAGTAGTAAACCCCGTGCTACTACTAAGTGGCACTAGTGGAGATATGGTCAGTCATAACTTATGTTGGTGGTGCGTCAATTCGAAGCGACGCCAGCACTATTATTTTCAAATATCGCCGGCGTTGGGCAATTGGTACGCCAGCTTAATACATGTAGTGCTGACGTGGATATAAATTGGAACGCCACCAAAGTGTGGGCCCTGCTGTGCTGATCAATTGAAATATATTGGTGACGTCAGATATCCTGGCACGTCAAAACTATATAAGGTAGTGCTAACGTTCATTGTTCGTGAAGGCCAGCACTAAGTTTTTACTATATAAGTGTTAGTAGTCCCTTTATTTCTCAAATACATTCACTTCCAATTCTCCACAAATTCTTATCGCTAACTAGCTCCTCTTACTTATGGACCCACGTCGGCATGGCGTGCCGAAAGTTTGGGACTCCGCCACCTTGGCCGAGCTCTCGTCTGGCCCTGTTGGCTACGCCATGAGCTCGCCACGGCCAATGCAGCCGGCTGCTACTTCTTGAGCTTGCGTTGGTTTTCCCTTGAAGAGGAAAGGGTGATGCAGCAAAGTAGATAAGTATTTCCCTCAGTTTTGAGAACCAAGGTATCAATCCAGTAGGAGGTACAAGCAAGGCCCCAATCTATGCACCTGCACAAACAATCAAACACTTGCACCCAACGCTATAAAGGGGTTGTCAATCCCTTCACGGTCACTTGCAAGGATGAGATCCGGTAGAGATAGATATAAAAGATTACTAAAACAATAATTAAAATAAAAGTAAATAAATTGCAGCAAAGTATTTTTGTGTTTTTTAGTTTATAG
Organism: Elymus sibiricus; assembly: GCA_039707655.1. Taxonomy (NCBI): domain Eukaryota; kingdom Viridiplantae; phylum Streptophyta; class Magnoliopsida; order Poales; family Poaceae; genus Elymus; species Elymus sibiricus. The sequence continues at coordinate 434,711,332 of CM077675.1, forward strand.
ACCTGAAAATATAATATGGAAATAGACCCGGGGGCCATAGGTTTCACTAGAGGCTTCTCTCTTGAAGGAAAATAATACGGTGGGTGAACAAATTACTGTCGAGCAATTGATAGAAAAGCGCATAGTTATGATGATACATGCATCACGTCCGTATCAAGTAGACCGAAACGATTCTGCATCTACTACTATTACTCCACACATCGACCGACTCCTGCCTGCATCTAGAGTATTAAGTTCATGAAGAACAGAGTAACACTTTAAGTAAGATGACATGATGTAGAGGGATAAACTCAAGCAATATGATGAAAACCCCATCTTTTTATCCTTGATGGCAACAATACAAATACGTGCCTCGCTACCCCTACTTTGTCACTAGGTGAGGACACCGCAAGATTGAACCCAAAACTAAGCACTCTCCCATTGCAAGAATTACCAATCTTGTTGGCCAAACAAAACCAATAACTCAAAGAGACTTGCAAAGATATGAAATCATGCATATAAGAATTCAGAGAAGATTCAAATAATATTCATAGATAATCTGATCATAAACCCACAATTCATCGGATCTCGACAAACACACCGCAAAAGAGTATTACATCGGATAGACCTCCATGAAGATCATGGAGAACATGGTATTGAAGAACATAGAGAGAGAAGAAGCCATCTAGCTACTAGCTATGGGCCCAAAGGTCTGGGGTAAACTACTCACACATCATCGGAAGGGCAATGGTGTTGATGTAGAGGCCCTCCGTGATTGAACACCCCTCCGACAGATCGCCGGAAAAGACCCCAAGATGGGATCCCACGGGAACAGAGGCTTGCGGCGGCGGAAAAGTATTTTTGTGGCTCTCTTTGGTATTGGGGGAATATTTCTGAATTTATAGGCGAAGAGTTAGGGTTGGAGGAGCTACGGGGGGCCCACAAGCTAGGGGGACGCCCCCCAAGGGCGCGCCCTAGTGGCTTGTGGCCCACCCGTAGGTCTTCTGGCCTCTTCTCCAAGCCTCCTGAGTTCCTTCTGGCCCAAGAAAAATCAGCGTAGAATTTTATTCCGTTTGGACTCCGTTTGATATTCCTTTTCTGCAATACTCAAAAACAAGGAAAAAAACAGAAACTGGCACTGGGCACTAGGTTAATAGGTTAGTCCCAAAAATAATATAAAATAGCATATTAATGCATATAAAACATCCAAAACAGATAATATAATAGCATGGAACAATCAAAAATTATAGATACGTTGGAGACGTATCACCGGCCCTGTCCGACGAATCATCCCGCCACAGCAGCGCGACTTCCGTTCAATCCGGCAGCTACGCCACCAACGTCGAAGATATCGGGAATCGAGCGAGGGCACTTATGCTGATTTGTAGTTGTCGACGTCCTGCTGATAAGCATATGTTACACACAGAATGGAATCCAGAGTGAGAGTTCTACATCCGCGTCAAACGTGGAAAGGTACGTATATGACAAAAAATACATCTTGATCTATTTTCAGTTATTTTTTTACAATTCAACTCCTTTAGTGTCGCTCACATCAATATGTGTATATATATTGTGATCCACAAGAAACAAGAGGAAAATATTGCTTCACATGGATATGGGTTGATCTTGTCCAGAAGTACGTAAGCGAGTTGCTCGACTACTCCATTGGACCATTGAGACTACAGATAGATGAGATGCAACTCAAGAACGATGTGATGCGAGGCGAGATCAAAAAATTCAAGATGCTTCGATATGCACTTTTAGTCAGTTGCATGCTTGACCTGTTTCTCCCAGCTGGATCGATGGCAACAATTCTTCTCGTGGGAGTCATCACACTGATGATGTTCTTAGTCTAGATCTAATAATGGTAAATTATATTTGTTATTGTTTATTATACTTTGATAATGTATGTAAGCAAGCCTAATTAATTAATAAAATCTAAGTTGTTCCCATATATATATGTATCATCTTTTAAACCGTTATCTTAAGTAGTATGTGTGTGTGTGTATATTACAAAAAATGAAAATAAAAAAATCATAATTAATGAAAATAATAATGTAATAAATAATAAACTAAAAATATATAGAAATACAAAATAATGTGTACAAAAATAAATAAACTGAAATAAAAGTAAAATAGCAATGGCGTTGACCACGTGGGTCAACGCCAGCATACACACCACCGCCAGTCAAATTCAACCACACATACACACACGTATCGATTCCCCACCCATCAGCACCCCCAAATCCATCCCCACCCTGCTGCCACCGCCAACAACCAAGCCCCCGACCACTGTCTCTATCTCCGACTCCACATCGCCGCCGTCTCCACCGTCGCCATCTTCGTCACCACCTCCACCGCCATGGTAACCCACAAGTATAGGGGATCGCAACAGTTTTCGAGGGTAGAGTATTCAACCCAAATTTATAGATTCGACACAAGGGGAGCCAAAGAATATTTGAGAGTATTAGCAGCTGAGTTGTCAATTCAACCACACCTGGAGAAAAATATCTGCAGCAAAGTGATCAGTAGCACAGTAATATGATGGTTCGATAGCAGTGGTAACCGTAATAGTAATAGTTTTGTAGCAAGTGTAACAGTGACAACAGTAATAGTAACTTAGCGAGAAAAATAAGTGAAAAGCTCGTAGGCACTGGATCGGAGTATTCGTTGGATGATATTCATCATATAACAGTCATAACCTAGGGCGACACAGAACTAGCTCCAGTTCGTCAATGTAATGTAGGCATGTATTCCGTATATAGTCATACGTGTTTATGGAAAAGAACTTGCATGACATCTTTTGTCCGACCCTCCCCTGCTGGCTTGTGGCCCACCCGTAGGTCTTCTGGCCTCTTTTCCAAGCCTCCTGGGTTCCTTCTGGTCCAAGAAAAATCAGCGTAGAATTTTATTGCGTTTGGACTCCGTTTGATATTCCTTTTCTGCAATACTCAAAAACAAGGAAAAAAATAGAAACTGGCACTAGGCACTAGGTTAATAGGTTAGTCCCAAAAATAATATAAAATAGCATATTAATGCATAGAAAACATCCAAAACAGATAATATAATAGCATGGAACAATAAAAAATTATAGATACGTTGGAGACGTATCAGCATCCCCAAGCTTAATTCCTGCTCGTCCTCGAGTAGGTAAATGATAAAAACAGAATTTTTGATGTGGAATGCTACCTAACATATTTATCCATGTAATATTCTTTATTGTGGCATGAATGTTCAGATCCATAAGATTCAAAACAAAAGTTTAATGTTGACATAAAAACAATAATACTTCAAGCATACTAACAAAGCAATCGTGTCTTTTCAAAATAACATGGCCAAAGAAAGTTATCCCTACAAAATCATAAGGTCTGGCTATGCTCCATCTTCCCCACACAAAGTATTTAAATCATGCACAACCCCGATGACAAGTCAAGCAATTGTTTCACACTTTTTATGTTCTCAAACTTTTTCAACTTTCACGCAATACATGAGCGTGAGCCATGGATATAACACTATAGGTGGAATGGAATATGGTGGAGGTTGTGAGGAAAAGGAGAAGATAGTCTCACATCAACTAGGCATATCAATGGGCTATGGAGATGGCCATCAATAGATATCAATGTGAGTGAGTAGGGATTGCCATGCAACGGACGCACTAGAGCTATAAGTGTATGAAAGCTCAAAAAGAAACTAAGTGGGTGTGCATCCAACTCGCTTGCTCACGAAGACCTAGGGCAATTTGAGGAAGCCCATCATTGGAATATACAAGCCAAGTTATATAATAAAAAATTCCCACTAGTATATGAAAGTGACAAAATAGGAGACTCTCTATCATGAAGATCATGGTGCTACTTTGAAGCACAAGTGTGGAAAAAAAGATAGTAGCATTGTCCCTTCTCTCTTTCTCTCATTTTTTTGGTGGGCATCTTTGGCCTTTTTTTATTTGGGATTCATTGGCCTCTTTTATTATTATTAAAGTCCGGAGTCTCATCCCAACTTGTGAGGGAATCATAGCTTCCGTCCTTTCCTCACACGGGACAATGCTCTAATAATGATGATCATCACACTTTTATTTACTTACAACTCGATACTTAGAACAAAACATGACTCTATATGAATGCCTCCGGCGGTGTACCGGGATGTGCAATGATCTAGCATAGCAAATGACATTAATGAAATCATCACGCTAGCTGTCTTACGATCATGCAAAGCAATATGACAATGATGGTGCGTGTCATGATAAACGGAACGGTGGAAGTTGCATGGCAATATATCTCGGAATGGCTATGGAAATGCCATAATAGGTAGGTATGGTGGCTGTTTTGAGGAAGGGTATATGGTGGCTTTAATGCACCAGCGAAAGTTGCGCGGTACTAGAGAGGCTAGCAAAGGTGGAAGGGTGAGAGTGCGTGTAATCCATGGACTCACATTAGTCATAAAGAACTCACATACTTATTGCAAAAGTCTATTAGTTATCGAAGCAAAGTATTAGACGCATGCTCCTAGGGGAGAGGTTGGTAGGAGTTAACCATCGCGCGCTCCCGACCCTCACACAAAGGATGACAATCAATAAACAAATCATGCTCCGACTTCGTTACATAACGGTTCACCATACGTGCATGCTACGGGAATCACAAACTTTTAACACAAGTATTTCTACCAATCCACAATTACTCACTAGCATGACTCTAATATCACCCTCTTTATATCTCAAAACTATATGCAAGGAATCAAACTTCTCATAGTATTCAATGCACTTTATATGAAAGTTTTTATTATATCCCTCTTGGATGCCTATTATATTAGGACTAAATTCATATCCTAAACCAATTACCATGCTGTTTAAAGACTCTCAAAATAATATAAGTGAGATACGAGAGTTCTATTATTTCTATAAAATAAAGCACCACCGTGCTCTAAAAAGATATAAGTGAAGCACTAGAGCAAAATTGCCTAGCTCAAAAGATATAAGTGAAGCACATAGAGTATTCTAATAAATTCACGATTCATGCGTGTCTCTCTAAAAATATGTGTGCAGCAAGGATGATTGTGGCAAACTAAAAAGCAAAGACTCATATCATACAAGACGCTCCAAGCAAAACACATATCATGTGGTGAATAAAAATATAGCCTCAAGTAAATTTACCGATGGATTGAAGACGAAAGAGGGGATGCCTTTCGGGGCATCCCCAAGCTTAGGCTCTTTGGTATCCTTGAATATTCCTTGGGGTTCCTTGGGCATCCCCAAGCTTAGGCTCTTGCCACTCCTTATTCCATAGTCCATCAAATCTTTACCCAAAACTTGAAAACTTCACAACACAAAACTCAACAGAAAACTCGTGAGATCCGTTAGTATAAGAAAACTAAATCACCACTTTAGGTACTGTTTTGAACTCATTCTTTATTTATATTTGTGTAATATCTACTGTATTCCAACTTATCCATGGTTCATACCCCCCAATACAACCCATAGATACATCAAAATAAGCAAACAACACAAAGAAAACAGAATCTGTCAAAAACAGAACAGCCTGTAGCAATATGGAAACTTCGAATACTTATGTAACTCAAAAAATTCTTAAAAATTAGAACAATCTGGTAAATTTGTATATGAATCTTGTGTAAAAATTTCAGACTCATTAGACGCTCTGGTGAATTTATAAAATTCCTGGACTGAGCGCAAAAGTTTCTGTTTTTCAGCAAGATCAAATCAACAATCACCGTAAACCATCCCAAAGGTCTTACTTGGCTCAAACACTAATTAAAACACTAAAGCACAATTACTACAGAGGTAATAATGTGTAAATCACTGAATAACAGAAACAAAAAATAAAACATAAAATAAAATTGGGTTGCCTCCCAACAAGCGCTATTGTTTAACGCCCCTAGCTAGGCATAACGCAATAAATCTAGGTATTGTCATCTTTGGTATGCAATCCATAAGTACCTCTCATAATAGATTCATAAGGTAATTTAATTTTATTTCTAGGAAAGTGTTCCATGCCTTTCCTTAACGGAAATTGGAATATAATGTTTCCTTCTTTCATATCAATAATTGCACCGATCGTTCTAAGGAAAGGTCTACCAAGAATAATAGGACATGTAGGATTGCAATCCATATCAAGAACAATGAAATCTACGGGCACATAATTCCTATTTGCAACAATAAGAACATCATTAATCCTTCCCATAGGTTTCTTAATAGTGGAATCCGCTACATGCAAATTTAAAGAGCAATCATCAAGTTCATGGAAACCTAGCACATCGCATAAAGTTTTCGGAATCGTGGAAACGCTAGCACCCAAATCACACAAAGCATGGCACTCATAATCTTTAATTTTAATCTTAATAGTAGGTTCCCACTAATCATAAATCTTTCTAGGTATAGAAACTTCCAACTCAAGTTTTTCTTCAAAAGATTACATCATAGCATCAACGATATGTTTAGTAAAAGCTTTATTTTGATTATAAGCATGTGGAGAATCCAACATGGATTGCAACAAGGAAATACAATCAATAAAAGAACAACTATCATAATTAAAGTCCTTGAAATCCAAAAGAGTGGGTTCATTGCTATTTAAAGTTTTGACCTCTTCAATCCCACTTTTATCAATTTTAGCATTAAGATCTATAAACTCCGAATTATCGAGATGACTTTTAACTAAAGTTGACTTATCTCCAGCCCCATATTTATAAAGATTTATATTATAAAACAAATATTCAATAGGAGTCACATCAATCACTTTAAGATCTTCGTCATTATTATCACGGGAACACACTTTTTCAAGCCATTCACGCTTAGCACGCATTCTAGCGGTTATTTCCTTACACTCATCAATAGAAGTTCTCATAGCTTTTAAAGACTCATTAATATCACGCTTGGGTGGAGTAGATCTAATTTTCAAAGAATCAATCTCAAGCGAAATTCTATCAACGTTCCTAGCCAAATCATCAATCTTGAGCAATTTTTCTTCAATCGTAGCATTGAAAACCTTTTGCGAGCTAATAAATTCTTTAATATTATTCTCAAGATCAGAGGGAATCTTATTAAAATTTCCATAAGGATTGTTGTAGGAATTACCATAATTATAGAGGAATTACTAGGAAACAACCTAGGGTTGAAATTACCTCTATACGCGTTATTACCAAAATTGTTCCTACCAACAAAATTCACATCCATAAATTCATTATTATTTCCAATCAAAGAAGACAAAGGAATATCATTAGGATCAATAGGAGATCTTTTACTAGCGAACAATTTCATTAATTCATCCATCTTTTCACTCAAAGTATTTATTTCTTCAATAGCATGCACTTTTTTTACTAGTAGGAGATCTTTCGGTATGCCATTGAGAGTAATTTGCCATAATATTATCTAGGAGTTTAGTAGCTTCTCCTAATGTGATTTCCATAAAAGTACCACCCGCGGCGGAATCTAAAAGATTTCTAGATGCAAAATTCAATCCCGCATAAAAAATTTGTATAATCATCCATAAACTCAAACCATGTGCGGGGCAATTTCTAATCATTAATTTCATCCTCTCCCAAGATTATGCAACATGCTCATGATCAAGTTGCTTAAAATTTATTATATCGTTCCTAAGGGAGATGATCTTAGCGGGCGGAAAGTACTTGGAAATAAAAGCATCTTTACACTTATTCCATGAATCAATACTATTTTTAGGCAAAGATGAAAACCAAGTTTTAGCACGATCTCGTAGTGAGAACGGAAATAGCTTCAATTTAAAAATATCATTATCCACATCTTTCTTCTTTTGCATATCACACAACTCAACGAAACTGTTTAGATGGGATGCGGCATCTTCACTAGGAAGGCCGGAAAATTGTTCTTTCATAACAAGATTAAGCAAAGCGGCATTAATTTCATAAGATTCCGCACTAGTGGCGGGAGCAATCGGAGTACTAATAAAATCATTATTATTAGTATTGGAGAAGTCACACAATTTGGTATTCTCAGACATCGTGACAAAGCAAGAAATCTGGCACACAAGCAAACAAAAAGCAAACGGAAAGGCGAACGGAAGAAGGGTGAATAAAAAGGCAAATCTTTCTGGTTTTTTCTGAAATTCGTTTTAGATGTGGGGGAGAGGAAAACGAGAGGCAAATGGCAAATAATGTAAATGCAAGAGATGAGTTTGTGATGGGTACTTGGTCGGCTTGATGTAGATCTCCCCGGCAACGGCGCCAGAAATCGGCAAGTAGACGGGAGAGTTCTTGTCTTGTCTTGCTATGTATCCTCCCCGGCAACGGCGCCAGAAATCCTTCTTGCTACTTCTTGATCTTGCGTTGGTTTTCCCTTGAAGAGGAAAGGGTGATGCAGCAAAGTAGATAAGTATTTCCCTCAGTTTTGAGAACCAAGGTATCAATCCAGTAGGAGGTACAAGCAAGGCCCCAATCTATGCACCTGCACAAACAATCAAACACTTGCACCCAACGCTATAAAGGGGTTGTCAATCCCTTCACGGTCACTTGCAAGGATGAGATCCGGTAGAGATAGATATAAAAGATTACTAAAACGATAATTAAAATAAAAGTAAATAAATTGCAGCAAAGTATTTTTGTGTTTTTTAGTTTATAGATCTGAAAATATAATATGGAAAATAGAACCGGGGGCCATAGGTTTCACTAGAGGCTTCTCTCTTGAAGGAAAATAATAGGTGGGTGAACAAATTACAGTCGAGGAATTGATAGAAAAGCGCATAGTTATGATGATATCCAAGGCAATGATTATGCATATAGGCATCACGTCCGTATCAAGTAGACCGAAACAATTCTGCATCTACTACTATTACTCCACACATCGACCGACTCCTACCTGCATCTAGAGTATTAAGTTCATGAAGAACAGAGTAACGCATTAAGTAAGATGACATGATGTAGAGGGATAAATTCAAGCAATATGATGAAAACCCCATCTTTTTATCCTTGATGGCAACAATACAAATACGTGCCTCGCTACCCCTACTTTGTCACTGGGTGAGGACACCGCAAGATTTAACCCAAAACTAAGCACTTCTCCCATTGCAAGAATTACCAATCTAGTTGGCCAAACCAAACCAATAACTCGAAAAGACTTACAAAGATATGAAATCATGCATATAAGAATTCAGAGAAGATTCAAATAATATTCATAGATAATCTGATCATAAACCCACAATTCATCGGATCTCGACAAACACACCGCAAAAGAGTATTACATCGGATAGATCTCCATGAAGATCATGGAGAACATGGTATTGAAGAACATAGAGAGAGAAGAAGCCATCTAGCTACTAGCTATGGACCCGAAGGTCTGAGGTAAACTACTCACGCATCATCAGAAGGGTAATGGTGTTGATGTAGAGGCCCTCCGTGATCAAATCCCCCTCCGAAAGATAGCCGAAAAAGGCCCCAAGATGGGATCTCATGGGAACAGAGGCTTGCGGTGGCAGAAAAGTATTTTCGTGGCTCTCTTTGGTATTGGGGGAATATTTCTGAATTTATAGGCGAAGAGTTAGGGTTGGAGGAGCTACGGGGGGCCCACAAGCCAGATGGCGCCCCCCAAGGGCGCGCCCTAGTGGCTTGTGGCCCACCCGTAGGTCTTCTGGCCTCTTCTCCAAGCCTCCTGAGTTCCTTCTGGTCCAAGAAAAATCAGCGTAGAATTTTATTCCGTTTGGACTCCGTTTGATATTCCTTTTCTGCAATACTCAAAAACAAGGAAAAAAACAGAAACTGGCATTGGGCACTAGGTTAATAGGTTAGTCCCAAAAATAATATAAAATAGCATATTAATGCATATAAACATCCAAAACAGATAATATAATAGCATGGAACAATCAAAAATTATAGATACGTTGGAGACGTATCACCGGCCCTGTCCGACGAATCATCCCGCCACAGCAGCGCGACTTCCGTTCAATCCGGCAGCTACGCCACCAACGTCGAAGATATCGGGAATCGAGCGAGGGCACTTATGCTGATTTGTAGTTGTCGACGTCCTGCTGATAAGCATATGTTACACACAGAATGGAATCCAGAGTGAGAGTTCTACATCCGCGTCAAACGTGGAAAGGTACGTATATGACAAAAAATACATCTTGATCTATTTTCAGTTAATTTTTTACAATTCAACTCCTTTAGTGTCGCTCACATCAATATGTGTATATATATTGTGATCCACAAGAAACAAGAGGAAAATATTGCTTCACATGGATATGGGTTGATCTTGTCCAGAAGTACGTAAGCGAGTTGCTCGACTACTCCATTGGACCATTGAGACTACAGATAGATGAGATGCAACTCAAGAACGATGTGATGCGAGGCGAGATCAAAAAATTCAAGATGCTTCGATATGCACTTTTAGTCAGTTGCATGCTTGACCTGTTTCTCCCAGCTGGATCGATGGCAACAATTCTTCTCGTGGGAGTCATCACACTGATGATGTTCTTAGTCTAGATCTAATAATGGTAAATTATATTTGTTATTGTTTATTATACTTTGATAATGTATGTAAGCAAGCCTAATTAATTAATAAAATCTAAGTTGTTCCCATATATATATGTATCATCTTTTAAACCGTTATCTTAAGTAGTATGTGTGTGTGTGTATATTACAAAAAATGAAAATAAAAAAATCATAATTAATGAAAATAATAATGTAATAAATAATAAACTAAAAATATATAGAAATACAAAATAATGTGTACAAAAATAAATAAACTGAAATAAAAGTAAAATAGCAATGGCGTTGACCACGTGGGTCAACGCCAGCATACACACCACCGCCAGTCAAATTCAACCACACATACACACACGTATCGATTCCCCACCCATCAGCACCCCCAAATCCATCCCCACCCTGCTGCCACCGCCAACAACCAAGCCCCCGACCACTGTCTCTGTCTCCGACTCCACATCGCCGCCGTCTCCACCGTCGCCATCTTCGTCACCACCTCCACCGCCATGGTAACCCACAAGTATAGGGGATCGCAACAGTTTTCGAGGGTAGAGTATTCAACCCAAATTTATAGATTCGACACAAGGGGAGCCAAAGAATATTTGAGAGTATTAGCAGCTGAGTTGTCAATTCAACCACACCTGGAGAAAAATATCTGCAGCAAAGTGATCAGTAGCACAGTAATATGATGGTTCGATAGCAGTGGTAACCGTAATAGTAATAGTTTTGTAGCAAGTGTAACAGTGACAACAGTAATAGTAACTTAGCGAGAAAAATAAGTGAAAAGCTCGTAGGCACTGGATCGGAGTATTCGTTGGATGATATTCATCATATAACAGTCATAACCTAGGGCGACACAGAACTAGCTCCAGTTCGTCAATGTAATGTAGGCATGTATTCCGTATATAGTCATACGTGTTTATGGAAAAGAACTTGCATGACATCTTTTGTCTGACCCTCCCGTGGTGGCGGGTTCCATAAGGAAACTAAGGGATATTAAGGCCTCCTTTCAATAGAGAACCGGAACAAAGCATTAGCACTTAGTGAATACATGAACTCCACAAACTACGGTCATCACCGTGAAGTATCCCAAATATTGTCACTATGGGGTTGACGGATCATAACACGTAATAGGTGCATATGACTAGGCAAGATCGGATCAGGAACATAGATATAATGATGATAACATAAACGATTCAGATCTGAAATCATGGCACTCGGGCCCTAGTGACAAGCATTAAGCATAGCAAAGTCATAGCAACATCAATCTTAGAACATAATGGATACTAGGGATCAAGCCCTAACAAAACTAACTCGATTACATGATGAATCCCATCCAACTCCTCACCGACTAGCAAGCCTACGAAGGAATTACTCACTCCCAGTGGGGAGCATCATGGAATTGGCGATGGAGAAGGGTTGATGATGACGAAGATCGAAGATTCCCCTCTACGGAGCCCCAAACGGACTCCAGATCTGGCCTCCCGATGAAGAACAGGAGGTGGTGGCGGCTCCGTATCGTGAAACGAGGTAAAAAATTCTCTCTGATTTTTTTCCGGAAAAATGTGAATTTATAGCGTTGTAATTAGGGCCGGGGGACCCACGAGGTGTCCACCCTCCACCAGGCCGTGCCAGGGGTGCCTGGCGCGCCCTGGTGGAGCGTTGGCACCCTGGGCCCCCTCTCAGGTAGCTTCTGGCTCCATAATTCCTAAAATATATTCCATAATAAATCCCCAAAAAATTTCGTTCCATTCTGAGAACTTTTATTTCTGCACAAAAACAACACCATGGTAGTTCTACAGAAAACAGCGCCAGTCCGGGTTAGTTTCATTCAAATCATGCAAATTAGAGTCCAAAACAAGAGCAAAAGTGTGAGGAAAAGAAGATACGTTGGAGACGTATCAACTCCCCCAAGCTTAAACCCTTGCTTGCCCTCAAGGAATTCAGTTGACAAACTGAAAGTTGGAAAGAAAAACTTTTACGAACTCTTTTGTTCTTGTTTACATATATATGCTTAAGTAGTACCCAGGATTTCAGCAAAGATCATGACTAACTATGCCAACAATAACTCTTAAAGACTATATTAACTCATATCAATGACACAAGCAACTAGCGAGCAATAATAAGATTTATCTCAAGTGCAAACAATTTATCAAAACAATCATGATATAATATGACAATAGTGGTATCTTGCTAGCCCTTTCTGAGACCGCAAAACATAAATGCAGAGCACCTCCAAAGTTCAAGCAGCGACTAAGCATTGTAATTCATGGTAGAAAAGATCCAGTCATGATGCATCCAACATTCACTATACACAATGCATGAGGATGACAATAGTGCTCTTAGATCTGGCGCTTACATTAGAAGGTGATGACTCAACATTAAAATAAATAGATAGTCCCTTCGCAGAGAGAAGCAGGGATTTGGAGAGGTGCCAGAGCTCAAGGATTAAATAAGAGATAAGTATAATTTTGAGAGGTACACCCTTCATGTCAACGTTACGACCAAGAGCTATCAATATCTTCCATGTTAAACAAATTAGTGGCGGTTCCCAAGCGGTAAAAGTAAATGTTTACTCCCCCTCCACCAACAAACACACTCCACGGAGAGCCGAATCCACGGGTACCTTCCAAACCAACAACATTCCTAGGGGAGTTTTGTTTGATTATTTGCATTTATTTTGATTTCGGGACTGGGAATCCCTATTACCGCACTTCTCGTGCAAGGACGAGTGAATAAACACTCATCATGAGAGTAACCCGCTTAACATGGAAGATACTGATGACCCCCTGTCGCTCCATGAGCGGTCCAGGCACACAAAATAGATGTTCATTTGAAATTTTAGAGGTGGCACATGCAAATTTACTTGGAACGGCAGGGTAATACCGCATATAGGTAGGTATGGTGGACGCATCTGGAGTAACTTTGGTTTATGGGTTTTTGATGCACAAGCAGAATTCCCACTTAGTACAGGTGAAGCTAGCAAATAGGTTGAGAAGAGGCCAGCTAGAGAGCAAATACGGTCATAAACATGCATTACGAATAATAAACATTGAATGCTATCATGAATAGGATATGGACACCATGGACATAAATATCATGAAGGCTATGTTGGTTTTGATTCAACTACATGTGTGAACATGTACCAAGTCAAGCCGCTTGAAACATTCAGAGGAGGATACCATATCATCATACTACATCACAACCATTTTAATGCAGGTTGACATCAAAGATAAATCATTATCCACTCCTAGCTACTTGAGCATGGCATGAATCACTATAATCTCTATTTGTCATTGCAAACATGTTCAATCATAAAGTGCTAAATCATGGATACTGATACGTCTCCAACGTATCTACTTTTCCTCACTCTTTTGCCCTTGTTTTGCACTCTGATTTGCATGATTTGAATGGAACTAACCCGGACTGACGCTGTTTTTAGCAGAACTACCATGGTGTTGTTTTTGTGCAGAAATAAAAGTTCTCGGATTGGAAAAAAACTTTTTGGAGATTTATTATGGAAAATATAAAAAATACCGGAGCCAGAAACCACCGGAGACGGGGCCCAGGATGGGCACAAGACACCAGGGCGCGCCAGGCACCCCTGGCCGCGCCCTGGTGGGTTGTGCTCACCTCGGGGCCCCACTTGCCCTACCTCTGCCACTATAAATTCCTAAATTTGGAGAAAAAAATCAGAGAGAAAGAATTATCACGTTTCACAAGACGGAGCCGCCGCCTCCTCCTGTTCTTCGTCGGGAGGCCAGATCTGGAGCCCGTTTGGGGCTCCGGAGAGGGGAATCCTCGGTCGTCGTCATCACCAACCTTTCTCCATCGCCAATTCCATGATGCTCCCCACCGAGTGAATAATTCCTTCGTAGGCTTGCTGGTCGGTGAGGAGTTGGATGAGATTCATCATGTAATCGAGTTAGTTTTGTTAGGGCTTGATCCCTATGTTGTTATGACTTTGCTTTGCCTAATGCTTATCACTAGGGCCCGAGTGCCATGATTTCAGATCTGAACCGTTTATGTTATTATCTCTATATCCATGTTCTTGATCCGATCTTGCCTAGTCATATGCACCTATTACGTGTTATGATCCGTCAACCCCATAGTGACAATATTTGGGATACTTCGCGGTGATGACCGTAGTTTGAGGAGTTCATGTATACACCATGTGTTAAAGCTTTGTTCCGGTTCTCTATTAAAAGGATGCCTTAATATCCCTTAGTTTTCTTATGGACCCCACTGCCACGGGAGGGTAGGACAAAAGATGTCATTCAAGTTCTTTTCCATAAGCACGTATGACTATTTACGGAATACATGCCTACATTACATTGATGAACTGGAGCTAGTTCTGTATCGCCCTAGGTTATGACTGTTACATGATGAATATCATCCAACGAGTTACCAATCCAGTGCCTACGACCTTTCCACGCATTGTTCTTGCTAAGTTACTACTGCTGTTGTTGTTGTTCCAACTGTTACAAAACTATTGCTACTACTATTACTGTGCTACTGATCACTTTGCTGCAGATATTTATCTCCAGGTGTGGTTGAATTGACAACTCAACTGCTAATACTCTCAAGTATTCTTTGGCTCCCCTTGTGTCGAATCTAGAAATTTGGGTTGAATACTCTACCCTCGAAAACTGTTGCGATCCCCTATAATTGCGGGTTATCAAGACCTTCTTCTGGCGCCGCTGCCAGGGAGCATAGCAATATTTGCCGAGTCACTTGGGATTTATATCAATCTATTACTGTGAAGAATCTGAAGGATACTAAGACCAAGATTTTCCCTCTACTACGAGGGGAGGTAAGGAACTGCCATCTAGCTCTCCACTTGATTCACCTTCTGTTATGAGTAAGTTTGCAACACTACCACATGCTAGTAATCCTGATATGTCGCAAGTTGATGATGCTACCTCTACTATGAACTACGCTATTGATGATGCTAGTACCATGCTTGATGATAATGTGCCACTAGGAGAATTTCTTGATGAACAAATTGATAGAGCTAAAGAGAATGAAACTACTGAAACTGATGAGATTGCTGAAATTGATGAAGCATATGATACTGATGATGACTATGAAACACCTATTAGGCCTAGCTCTCCTAAGTTTGAAATGCCTAAGATACCTGAAGGTTATGTTATGGACGAAGAGATAAGTAGAGAAATTCTTTCTTGCAAGGATAGGGATGATCTTAAGAAATTACTATGTAAGTATAAGGAAAAGACTTTGAATGCTAGAATGAAATGTGATCCTAAGTTTGCTACTTCACCTATCCTTGTTACCAATAAGGATTATGAATTCTCTGTCGACCCAGAGTTAATTGCTTTGGTTGAATCTGATCCTTTCCATGGCTATGAAACTGAAACTGTAGTGGCACACCTTACTAAGCTGAATGATATAGCCACCCTCTTTGCTCATGATGAGAAGATTTGCTACTATTATATCCTTAAGTTATTTCCGTTCTCATTAAAGGGTGATGCTAAGACATGGTACAATACTCTTGCTCCTGGTTGTGTGCGTAGCCCTCAGGATATGATCTACTACTTCTCTGAAAAATATTTTCCTGCTCATAAGAAACAAGCTGCCTTACAGGAAATATTTAACTTTGTGCAAATTGAAGAAGAGAGTCTCCCTCAAGCTTGGGGGAGGCTTCTCCAATTGCTTAATGCTTTGCCTGGTCATCCTCTCAAGAAAAATGAAATACTTGATATCTTTTATAATGGACTAACCGATGCTTCTAGGGACTTCCTAGATGGTTGTGCTGGTTGTGTTTTCAGGGAACGAACTGTTGAACAAGCTGAAGAATTATTGAATAACATATTGAAGAACTATGATGATTGGACTCTCCCTGAACCACCGCCTAAACCCACTCCTAAGAAGAGAGGTATCTTATTTCTCAGTCCTGAAGATATGCAAGAGGCAAAGAAATCTATGAAGGAAAAAGGTATTAAAGATGAGGATGTTAAGAATTTGCCACCTATTGAAGAAATACATGGCCTTGACACACCACCACCTCCACAGGTGGTAGAGGTAAATTCTTTATTAAAGTTCAATGAAAGTGACATTCCTCACAATAAACATCCTAGTCAGTGCTTATATGAGTTTGACAACTATATTATGAAGCATGATCATTTCAATGCCCATGTTTTGAAACAATTGAAATACAATTGTGATATGATTGCTCGCTTGAGTGACTTGCTATTTAGAATCAGTAATGATGTTAGAGGTGTAGGAAAGCATGCCTCTATGGTTCAAACTCAGTTAGAACAAGTTGCTAAGTGTCAAAAAGAATTGCTAGATGAAATGAATAATAATATGCATGATTTTGCTGCTAGAGTAGTAACTAGAGGAGGTAGGATGACCCAAGAACCACTCTATCCTGAGGGCCATCCTAAAAGAATTGAACAAGATTCTCAGAAAATTAATAGTGATGCACCTAGTCCCGCTAAGAAGAAAAATAAAAGAAAAATGATAGGACTTTGCATACCTCTAGTGAACGTGAGACACAAAAACCTCCTGATAATAATAATGTCTCTATTTCTGATGCTGAAACTCAGTCTGGTAATGAACATTCACCTAGTGATAATGAAAATGATAATGATGATGTTCATGATGATGCTCAACCTAGTAATGATGTAGAACCAGATAATGATGTTGAAATAGAGCCTGCTCCTGATATTGATAACCCACAACCTAAAAAGAAACGTTATGATAAAAAAGACTTTGTGGATAGGAAACATGGTAAAGAAAGAGAGCCATGGGTTAAGAAACCCATGCCATTCCCACCTAAGCCATCTAAGAAAAAGGATGATGAAGAATTTGAGCGCTTTGCTGAAATGATTAGGCCAGTCTTTTTGCGTACTCGCTTAACTGATATTTTGAGGATGGCCCCTTATGCTAAGTATATGAAAGACATCATCACTAATAAAAGAAAGATACCAGAAGATGAAATCTCCACCATGCTTGCTAATTATTCCTTTAAGGATGGAGTACCTAAAAAACTTGGAGATCCGGGAATACCAACTATACCTTGCTCCATTAAGAGAAACTATGTCAAAACTGCTTTGTGTGATTTGGGAGCCGATGTTAGTGTTATGCCTTTCTCCTTATATAAAAGACTTGATTTGAATAAACTCCCACCTGCTGAGATATCATTGCAAATGGCTGATAAATCAACGGCCATACCTATTGGTATTTGTGAGGATGTGCCCGTTGTTGTTGCAAATGTTACTATCTTAACGGACTTTGTTATTCTTGAGATGCCCGAGGACGAAAACATGTCGATTATCCTTGGTAGACCCTTTTTGAATATTGCAGGAGCTGTTATTGATTGCAATAAAAGAAAAGTCACTTTTCATATCAATGGTAATGAGCACACGGTGCACTTTCCGAAGAAGCAATTCCAAGTGAATGGTGTAAATGTTATTGAAGAATCTCCGACCATCACCATTGGAAGTTTTCAATTACCTCTATCTACTGCCAAAAAGAAATATGATATACTTATTGTTGGGGATATGCACATCCCCATTGAGGTAACTTAGTGTTTTACGAAAGTTTTTCGGTTTCATGCCAATAGGAAGTGGTTGTTAATAAGACTTGATCAACCTTATTAATGGATCATTTTTGAGAGGTATGAAGTTGAGGAATCTAGTAAGCACCATTCTCTGTTTCCACCTTTTATTTTATGTTTTAGTAGAATAAAATAAAATGTCATGTTTATCATGTTTTTTGTTTTCTCCGTGCAATAAAAAAATGACCCAAAAATAAAAATTCTCAGAATGCCCTGAAAATTTAACACGATTTGTTTCCGAATATTTAAGAGTTTCTGGTGCAAATAATACCTGAGGGGGTGCCCCTGGTGCCCACAAGACACCAGGGTGCGCCCTGGTGGGTTGTGGCCCCGGCCCCCCGCACTTATCTCTTTAGCCCACATCACCACCTACCTCCAGCAAAAAATCACCACAACCACCATTTTCGTGTTCTTGCCCTCAAACCCACGGATTTCGATCTCTTTTCTCGAAGCTCCGTTTCCGAAACTGTTTGGAGGGATTGCTTCTTGGTATGTGACTCCTCCATTGCTCCAATTAGTTTTTGTTTTAGTGGGTTATTTTTAGAGTAATTAGCCACTCTTGGTGCTGCTATAGATGGGCTTGCATGTTGAATTCTTAGAGTTCTAAGTAGATTGAATGCTCAATATGGCCTCGATGCATGCTTGGGAGTAGCTGCTAACAATCTTACAAAGTTTTGTTGACAAAAATTTAGTGGACTAAAAGTTTCAGAAATTTTATAGGAATAAAATGCAAATCTTTAGGAAGTTTTCCTCCAAGAAAAATGCCAAAGGAGCCATTGGGGAATCATCGGACAGTGACCTTCATATTCCAAGAAAGGTGGAGGTGCGGCCACGTGAGTGGCCGCATGATGCCTTCATGGAGGAGGCCGGGTTCCATCAAGAGTTCGCTCAGTTTGTCACTAATGCCGGATTAACCGAGTTCCTCGTAGCTAAGTGTGACCAATATCACATCCTTATGAATTCCTTTGTGCAAAGCTTTAATTATCTAGCGAGGAAAAATTCTCCTGAAGTGGAATTTAATCTTTATGCTGAAACTCACAGAATGTTGCTAACCGACTTCTGTAATATATGCTTGATTCCTTCTGATGGGGATTTGAGAGAACCTAGGCCATCTGAATTTGAGGATTTTCTCCTCGCGTTAACCGTGGGTGAAGATAGAGGCGTGTCGAGCGCCACTGCTACTAGTTTACAGTTTCCCTCAGTGCATTATTTCGCTTTGGTCATCACTAAGTGTTTAACTGCTAGGGAGAAGGTCGGCGCACTCAGTGCTCCTGACCTTTCTATTTTACATCGTGCACTTCATGATGATCACACCTTTAGTATGGGAGCTATTATTGCTCGACACTTACATCTTAACAAAACCAAGGGAAATATACATGGTGGTATTTATGCTACTCGTTTGGCGGACCACTTTAGAATCCCATTTTGCCCCCATGATTATCTTTTACCCCGAGTTTACCTTGATCATAAGACATTGCAGGCTCACCAATTCCTTGATGTAACTAAGTTTCCCCGTGATATTCATTATAACTTAGTATTTAGTCAGGAGACACGTGATGTTATTCCATTCCCTGCACCTGCTTTGTTTGATCCTATTGCCAGGAACGGATACAGGATTATGCCAGATGACATTGTAGCTTACCAGAACAACCTAGCATCTGCTGAGGAGGAGCCCCAGGGGTGGGATGCTCAGGTGCCGCCTCCGCCTCACTACGACTTGGGACCGGATGGCTACTACGGATGGTGATTACCAAGCTAGGCTAAAAGCCTAAGCTTGGGGGAGTACGTATTTCCACCGACATTACATTCATGTTCACACATTTTATTCCAGTTGTCGGTGTTCACACTTTTTCATTGTATTATCCATGCTTGATTTGTTTTCTCGCTTTCTTCTTGCGTGTTTGAAAAACTTTGAGAAAACCAAAAATATTTCCTACTTATTTTTAGATTTTCTTTCTAGCTTAGTTTAATTGTAGCATCAAAAGAAAACCCAAAAAGATTTCTCGCTTCTTCTTTTACTTGTTGGGAGCTTTCCCGTGTAAATAGTTTTTTCTCGTTTTTGTTTTCTTTAATTTGCTTGTCTCATGAAAAATCAAAAACTTCAAAAATATTCCAGTGTGTTTCTCTGAAATTCTTTTCTTTTTACTTGAGTCGTACCGAGGAGAAGACCGCGATGAAATTGTTGAGTGGTTCTCATCTGCATTATTATTTATCTAACAAAGAGCCCATGTTACTTTGTCTTCTCCTCTTGAATAAAATATTTGCAGATTCCAGCTTAGTCCACAGCACTCTTGCACTATTATTATCTTCTTATCATTTGGTCGTGCAAGTGAAAGGCAATGATGACGACATTTGATGAATTGACTGTGGCGGAGAAAAGCGGGTATGAACTCAACTTGTTTTTGTTTTTGTAAATATGTTTAACCTAGTATCCCTTGATTCAGCTAATTATGATCAAACATGTTTGCAATGACCATTAGAGATTATAGTTGTTCATGCCATGCTTAAGTAGCTAGGAGTGGATAATGATTTATCTTGGGTGTCAACATGCATTAAAATAGTTTTGATGCGGTATGATGATATGGTATCCTCCTCTGAATGTTTCAAGTGGCTTGACTTGGCGCATGTTCACACATGTAGTTGAATCAAAACCAACATAGCCTTCATGATATTTATGTTCATGGTGTCCATATCCTACTCATGCTAGTATTCAATGTTGATTATATGTAATGCATGTTCATGACCGTCTTCGCTCTCTAGCTGGCTGCTTCTCAATCTAATTGCTAGCCTTCGCCTGTACTAAGCGGGAATACTGCTTGTGCATCAAAACCCTTAAACCAAGTTATGCCAGATGAGTCCACCATATCTACCTATATGCGGTATTACCCTACCGTTCCAAAGTAATTTTGCATGTGCCACCTCTAAAAATTCAAATGAACATCTGTTTTGTGTGCCTGGACCGCTCATGAAGCGATAGGGGGCGGTTAGTATCTTCCATGCTAAGCGGGTTATTCTCATGACGATTCTTTATTCACTTGTCCTTACACGAGAGGGGCGGTAATAGGGATTCCCAGTCCCGAGATCAAAACTCAAAAATAATTAAACAAAAATTCCCCCAGGAATGTTGTTGGTTTGGACGGTACCCGTGGATACGGCTCGCCGTGGAGTATGATTGTTGGTGGAGGGGGAGTATACCTTTACTTTTACCGCTTGGGAACCGCCGCTAATTTGTTTAGCATGGAAGATGTTGATAACTCTTGGTCGTGACGTTGACAGGAAGGGTGTACCTCTCAAAATTATATCTATCCCTGTTTTAAACTCTGACCTCTGGCACCGCTGCAAATCCATGCTTCCCTCTGCGAAGGGACTATCTATTTACTTTTATGTTGAGTCATCACCTTCTCAAATAAGAGCCAGACCTGAGAGCACTATTGTCATCCTCATGCATTGCGTATAGTTGATGTTGGGTGCAGTATGACTGGATCTTTTCTACCATGAATTACAATGTTTACTCGCTGCTTGAACTTTGGAGGTGCTCTGCATTTATGTTTTGCGGTCTCAGAAAGGGCTAGCGAGATACCACTATATATTGTCATGTTGTATCTTGATTGTTTTGACAAAGTGTTGGCGCTTGAGATATATTATTATTGCTCGCTAGTTGCTTATGTTATTGTTATGAATGAATATAATTCCTAAGAGTTATTATTGACATGGTTAGTCATAATCTTTGCTGAAAACCTGGGTGCTACTTAAGCATATATATGTAAACAAGAACAAAAGAGTTCATAAAAGTTTTTCTTTATCACTTTCAGTTTGTCAACTGAATTGCTTGAGGACAAGCAAAGGTTTAAGCTTGGGGGAGTTGATACGTCTCCAACGTATCTACTTTTCCTCACTCTTTTGCCCTTTTTTTGGACTCTAATTTGCATGATTGGAATGGAACTAACCCAAACTGATGCTGTTTTCAGCAGAACTACCATGGTGTTGTTTCTGTGCAGAAATAAAAGTTCTCGGATTGGAACGAAACTTTTTGGAGATTTATTTTGGAAAATATAAAAAATAGCGGACCCAGAAACCACCGAATAGGGGGCCCAGGCTGGGCACAAGACACCAGGGCGCGCTAGGCACCCCTGGTCGCGCCCTGGTGGGTTGTGCTCACCTCGGGGCCCCACTTGCCCTACCTCCGCCACTATAAATTCCTAAATTTGGAGAAAACAATCAGAGAGAAAGAATTATTGTGTTTCACGAGACGGAGCCGCCGCCACCTCCTGTTCTTCGTCGGGAGGCCAAACCTGGAGCCCGTTTGGGGCTCCGGAGAGGGGAATCCTCGGTCTTCGTCATCACCAACCTTTCTCCATTGCCAATTCCATGATGCTACCCACCGGGAGTAAGTAATTCCTTCGTAGGCTTGCTGGTCGGTGAGGAGTTGGATGAGATTCATCATGTAATCGAGTTAGTTTTGTTAGGGCTTGATCCCTAGTATCCATTATGTTCTGAGATTGATGTTGTTATGACTTTGCTTTGCCTAATGCTTGTCACTAGGTCCCGAGTGCCATGATTTCAGATCTAAACCGTTTATGTTATCATCTATATATCCATGTTCTTGATCCGATCTTGCAAAGTCATATGCACCTATTATGTGTTATGATCCGTCAACCCCATAGTGACAATATTTGGGATACTTCGCGGTGATGACCGTAGTTTGAGGAGTTCATGTATCCACCATGTGTTAATGCTTTGTTCCGGTTCTCTATTAAAAGGAGGCCTTAATATCCCTTAGTTTCCTTATGGACCCCGCTGCCACGGGAGGGTAGGACAAAAGATGTCATGCAAGTTCTTTTCCATAAGCACGTATGACTATTTACGGAATACATGCCTACATTACATTGATGAACTGGAGCTAGTTCTGTATCGCCCTAGGTTATGACTGTTACATGATGAATATCATCCAACGAGTTACCGATCCAGTTCCTACGACCTTTCCATGCATTGTTCTTGCTAAGTTACTACTACTGCTGCTGCTGTTCCAACTGTTACAAAACTATTGCTACAACTATTGTTGTGCTACTGATCACTTTGCTGCAGATATTTATCTCCAGGTGTGGTTGAATTGACAACTCAACTGCTAATACTCTCAAGTATTCTTTGGCTCAACTTGTGTTGAATCTATAAATTTGGGTTGAATACTCTACCCTCGAAAACTGTTGCGATCCCCTATACTTGTGGGTTATCAGATACCAGGTTAAACATATTTACAAAAACAAGAACAAGTTGAGTTCATGCCCGCTTTTCTCTGCCACAGTCAATTCATCGAATGTCGTCATTATTGCCTTTCACTTGCACAATCGGAATGATATGAAAAATAATAATAGTGCAAGAGTGCCCTGGACTAAGCTGCAATCTGCAAACATTTTATTCAAGAGGAGAAAACAAAGTAATATGGGCTCTATGTTAGATTAACAATAATGCATAAGAGAGCCACTCAACATTTTCATTGTGGTCTTCTCCTTGGTATGAGTCGATAAAAGAAAAAGAATTTCAGAGGAACATACTAAAATATATTTGGAGTTTTTAGTTTTTCTTGAAGAAAGCAAACATGAGAAGGAAAAACAAAAACGAGAAAAACTATTTACACGGGAGAACTCCCAACAAGCAAAAGAAGAAATGAGAAATCTTTTTGGGTTTTCTTTTAATACTACAACTAACTAAACTGAAAAGAAAAACCGAAATAAGTATTTTTAGATTTTTGGATTTTCTCAAAGTTTTTCAAACACACAAGAAGAAAACGAGAAAAATAAATCTTAGCATGGATAATACAATGAAAGAGTGTGGACACCGACAACTGAAATGAAAAGTGTGAACATGAATGTAATGCCGGTGGGAATACGTACTCCACCAAGCTTAGGCTTTTGGCCTAGCTTGGTGATCACCATGTTGGAAATATGCCCTAGAGGCAATAATAAATTGGTTATTATTATATTTCCTTGTTCATGATAATCGTTTATTATCCATGCTATAATTGTATTGATTGGAAACTCAAATACATGTGTGGGTATATAGACAACACTGTGTCCCTAGTAAGCCTCTATTTAACTAGCTCGTTGATCAAAAGATGGTGAAGGTTTCCTAGCCATGGACATGAGATATCATTTGATAACGGGATCACATCATTAGGAGAATGATGTGATGGACAAGACCCAAACTATAAACGTAGCATATGATCGTGTCAGTTTATTGCTATTGTTTTCTGCATGTCAAGTATCTGTTCCTATGACCATGAGATCATGCAACTCACTGACACCGGAGGAATACCTTGTGTGTATCAAACGTCGCAACGTAACTGGGTGACTATAAAGATGCTCTACAGGTATCTCCGAGGGTGTCTGTTGGGTTGGCATGGATCAAGACTAGGATTTGTTACTCCATGTAACGGAGAGGTATCTCAGGGCCCACTCGGTAATACAACATCACAATGAGCCTTGCAAGCAATGTGACTAAAGTGTTAGCCACGAGATCTTGTATTACGGACCGAGTAAAGAGACTTGCCGATAACGAGATTGAACTAGGTATAGAGACACCAACGATCGAATCTCGGGCAAGTAACATACCGAAGAACAAAGGGAACAGCATACGGGATTAACTGAATCCTTGACATAGAGGTTCGACCGATATAGATCTTCGTAGAATATGTAGGAACCAATATGGGCATCCAGGTCCCGCTATTGGTTATTGACCGTAGAGGTGTCTCGGTCATGTCTACATAGTTCTCGAACCCGCAGGGTCTACACATTTAACGTTTGGTGACGATTAGTATAGTTGAGTTATTGAGTTGGTGACTGAAGGTTGTTCAGAGTCCCGGATAAAATCCCGGACATGACGAGGATCTCCGGAAGAGTCCGGAGGTAAAGATTGATATATGTGATAATAGTGTTTTGATCTCCGGAAGGGTTCCGGAATTCACCGGAAGGGGTTCCGGATGTTTACCGAAGTGTTCGGGTGCAGCAACACTTTATATGGGCCAAAGGGGTAAAGCCCACGAGGTATTGGAAAGTGCAAAAGGAAGTTTTCCTGCTGCCTTAAGCGGTACTACCGCTGGTAAGGCAGTACTACCGCGTAAGCGGTACTACCGCTTGTGTGAAGCGGTACTACCGCTCAAGCGGTACTACCGCTCATGAGCGGTACTACCGCTTGTACGCGGTACTGCTGGAATCCGAGTGGGACTTTTTCCGTGCGGGCCAAACCGACCTTGTGCGGGCAAAACCGACCTTGTGGAGGCTTTCTCTCCAAGTTTAGACCCCAGGGCTCAACATATAAATAGAGGGGCAGGGCTAGCACACGGGATACATCAAGATTTCCCAAGCTGTGTGTCGGCAACCCTAACCCTCTAGTTCCTCCTGTCATAATCTCTGTAGTGCTTGGCGAAGCCCTGCAGAGATTGTTCCTCACCACCATCACCACGCCGTCGTGCTGCTGGAACTCATCCACTACTTCACCGTCGCTCGCTGGATCGAGGAGGTGAAGGCGTCATCAAGCCGTACGTGTGTTGAACGCGGAGGTGCCGTCCGTTCGGCGCTAGATCGTGTTTGGATCGAGGGACGACTTGCGATTTGGATCGCGAAGACGTTCGACTACATCAACCGTGTTTCTTAACGCTTCCGCTTAGCGATCTACAAGGGTATGTAGATTCACTCTCCCTCTCGTAGATGCTCATCACCATGGATAGATCTTGCGTGTGCGTAGAATTTTTTTTGTTTCCCATGCGACGTTCCCCAACACACCATCCGTAGTAGCCGTCCGGTCCCATGTTGAATTGTGGTGGAGGAGGTACTTGAGCATCCCAATCCTGGGGTTCCTCCTCTACCGCAACTTGGTTGTTCCAATAGGCGATGATATCATCTGGTATAATTCTGTATCCGTTCCTGGCAACAGAATCAAACAAAGCAGGTGCGGGCAACGGGATAACATCACGGGTTATGACGCTAAATACCAGATTATAGCGAATATTATGAAATTGGTCAGCCTCATCAATAAAGTGGTGATCCCTGAACGACCTGTAATCTAGATAAACCTCGGGCAAAAGATAATCATGAGGGCGTATCTGAACCCCAAAACGACTCGCTAGACGAGTAGCGTAAAAACCACCATGTATCTTTCCCTTACTCTTGTTAAGTTCTAGGCGTCGTGCAACGATACCTCCTAGGCTAAAAGTGTGATCATTATATAATGCACGTCGCAAAATGGCAAGGTCCGGAGCACTGAGTGCACCGACCTTTTCCTTAGCAGTTAAACACTTAGAAATGAATATAGGAAAGTAGTGCACAGAAGGAAACTACAAACTAGTGGCTGTGGTTTTCGACATGCCTCTGTCATCACCCACTGTTAAAGTGAGGAGAAAGTCCTCAAAATCTGCCGGTCTAGGCTCTCTCAATTCCCGTCAGAAGGAATCATACATATGTCACAAAAGTTAGTGAATGTTATCTTGTAGTTTTCAGCATATAAATTAAACTGCACCTCAGGAGGGTTATTCCTACTCAGGAAATTAAAACTTTGCACAAAGGAATTTGTGAGGATGTGATACTGGTCACACTTATCTGCGAGAAAGTTGGTCAGCCCAGCATTGTCAATAAATTGAGAAAATTCTTGATAGAAACCGACTTCCTCCATAAAGGGAATATGTGGCCATTCGCACGACCGCACTTCTTCCTTCCTTGGAATGTGTAGGTCACTATCAGACGACTCCCCAACAACTCCCTTGGCATTCTTCTTGGAGGAGTACTTCCTAAAGAAATTCATCTTATTTTCTACAAATAAAATTCTGGAATTTTTAGTCCACAAAAATTTGTTAACAAAACTAAATAAGATTGATAGCAACTACTCCTAAGGATGCATAGAGGCCATATCAAGCCTTCAAACTACTTAGAACTCTAAGAATTCAACATGCAAGCTCATCTACAGTAGCACCAAGAGTAGCTAAATATTCTGAAAATAAACCACGAAATCAAAAACTAATTGGATCAATGGGGGAGTTACATACTGAGAAGCAATCCCCTAAAACAGTTTCGGAAATGGAGCTTTGAGCAAAGAGATCGAAATCCGTGGGTTCTTGAGCAAGAACACGAGGGAGAGAGCAATGGTTATTTTTTAGGAGGTAGGAGATGACATGGGCTAAAGTGATAAGTGAGGGGACCCACCAGGGGCCCACCCTCTACCAGATCGCGCTAGGGGGGTCTGGCGCCCCCTGGTGGAGCGTGGCCACCTGGTGCACCCCCCTATGGTGTTATTTGTCCCAGAAATTCACAAATAATTAGAAAAAAATCATGTTAAATTTTCAGGGAATTCTGAGAACTTTTATTTCTGAGTCATTTTTTTATTGCACGGGGAAAACAGAAAACAGGAAAAAGCATGGCATTTTATTTTATTTAACTAGGAAAAATAGAAAACTAAAGGTGGATACAGAGAGTTGTGTCTATTAAATTCATCAACTTCATACCTCTCGAAAATGATTCATTAATAAGGTTGATCAAGTCTTATTAACAACCACTTTCAATTAGCATGAAACTGAAGAACTTTCATAAAACACTAGGTTACCTCAACGGGGATAAGCATATCCCCAACCATAATAATATCATATCTCTTTTTGACAGTAGGTAGAGGTAATTGGAAGCTTCCAATAATGAGTGTCGAAGAATTTTCAATAACATTCACACCATTCACTTGGAATTGTTTCTTCGGGAAGTGCACCGTATGCTGATTACCATTGATATGAAAAGTGACCTTGCTTTTATTGCAATCAATAACAGCCCCTGCAGTATTCAAAAAAGGGTCTACCAAGGATAATCGACATATTGTCGTCCTCGAGCATCTCAAGAATAACAAAGTCCGTTAAGATAGTAACATTTGCAACAACAACAGGCACATCCTCACAAATACCAATAGGTATGGCTGTTGATTTGTCAGCCATTTGCAATGATATTTCAGTAGGTGTGAGTTTATTCAAATCAAGTCTTTTATATAAAGAGAAAGGCATAACACTAACACCAGCTCCCAAATCACACAAAGCAGTTTTGACATAATTTCTTTTAATGGAGCAAGGTATAGTTGGTATTCCAGGATCTCCAAGTTTTTTAGGTACTCCATCCTTAAAAGAATAATTAGCAAGCATGGTGGAGATTTCAACTTCAGGTATCTTTCTTTTATTAGTGATGATGTCTTTCATGTACTTAGCATAAGGAGGCATCTTTAAGATATCCGTTAAACGGGTACGCAAAAAGACTGGCCTAATCATTTCAGCAAAGCGTTCAAATTCTTCATCATCCTTTTTCTTAGATGGTTTAGGTGGAAAAGGCATGGGTTTCTGAACCCATGGTTCTCTTTCTTTACCATGTTTTCTAGCCACAAAGTCTTTTTTATCATATCGTTTATTTTTTAGGTTGTGGGTTATCAAGATCAACAGCAGGTTCTATTTCTACATCATTATCTGGTTCTTTATCATTACTAGGTTGAGTATCCTCATGAACATCACTGTGATTATCATTATCACTAGGTGGATGTTCATTACCAGATTGAGTTTCAGCATCAGAAATAGAAACATCATTAGTATTACCAGGAGGTTTTTCTATCTCAGGTTCACCAGGAGCATGCAGAGTCCTATCATTTTTCTTTTTCTTTTTCTTCTTAGAAGGACTAGGTGTATCAACATTAATTCCTTAAGAGTCTTGTTCAATTAACAGTCATAACCTAGGGCGATACAGAACTAGCTCCAGTTCATCAATGTAATGTAGGCATGTATTCCGTAAATAGTCATACGTGCTTATGGAAAAGAACTTGCATGACATATTTTGTCCTACCCTCCCGTGGCAGCGGGGTCCATAAGGAAACTAAGGGATATTAAGGCCTCCTTTTAATAGAGAACCGGAACAAAGCATTAACACATGGTGGATACATGAACTTCTCAAACTACGGTCATCATCGTGAAGTATCCCAAATATTGTCACTATGGGGTTGACAGATCATAACACGTAATAGGTGCATATGACTAGGCAAGATCGGATCAAGAACATAGATATAATGATGATAACATAAACGGTCCAGATCTGAAATCATGGCACTCGGGCCCTAGTGACAAGCATTAAGCATGGCAAAGTCATAGAAACATCAATCATAGAACATAATGGATACTAGGGATCAAGCCCTAACAAAACTAACTCGATTACATGATGAATCCCATCCAACTCCTCACCGACCAGCAAGCCTACGAAGGAATTACTCACTCCCGGTGGAGGGCATCATGAAATTGGCGATGGAGAAGGGTTGATGATGACGAAGACCGAAGATTCCCCTCTCCGAAGCCCCAAATGGACTCCAGATCTGGCCTCCCGATGAAGAACAGGAGGTGGCGGCGGCTCCGTACCGTGAAACGAGGTAAAACCTTCTCTCTGATTTTTTCCCGGAAAAATGTGAATTTATAGCGTTGGAATTAGGGCCGGGGGACCCACGAGGTGTCCACCCTCCACCAAGCCACGCCAGGGGGGCCTGGCGCGCCCTGGTGGAGCGTGGGCACCCTGGGCCCCCTCTCAGGTAGCTTCTGGCTCCGTAATTCCTCAAATATTCCATAATTAATCTCCAAAAAAATTCGTTCCATTTCGAGAACTTTTATTTCTGCACAAAAACAACACCATGGTAGTTCTGCTGAAAACAGCGTCAGTCTGGGTTAGTTTCATTCAAATCATGCAAATTAGAGTCCAAAACAAGAGCAAAAGTGTTAGGAAAAGTAGATACGTTGGAGACGTATCACGCCACTGTAGACGTCTCCACGCCTCCACTGCCGCCGTCGCCGTCCCCACGCGTCCATCGCTGCCGACTCTGTCTCCGCCTCCCATCATCTCCGTCGTCGTCTTCTCTGCCTCCCCCCTTGCCGTGGTCTCCGCCTCCACCACCGCGTCCTCGTCATAGTTTGGGATAAGCCTACGGCAGAGGAGGAGGAGGAGAAGGAGAAGGTTCAGCCACTGCAACGTCGTCGCATGTCCACCAGGGACGACCACGAGGCCGGCCCCTCTGGCCAGTAGCTTGCTAGATGGGCAGCACTAGCTATTTCGTATATGAATGACTGTTTCGCTATATGCATGTTATTTTATGTTTGAACCATGCACCGTATGTAGAATTGCTTAATTACTAGTATATGTTCTATTTTGACGTGTTGGTTATTTAGTTTGATTGACATATACATTTCCAAGACGCTCCCCCCGTACCCCCCGCATCGCCCTCCCGAGCGGGGCGACCGGGGCGGCCTCTCCCTTCCCCGCCGCCTAGCTCCCCCTCCCTCTCTTCCTCTCGCCGCTGCCGTCGTCTGGCGCAGTCGGGCACTGCGCGTGGCCGACGGTGGCGGCCCCTCTCCCTTCCCCGACGTGGACCCCGTCTCCGGTGGTGAGGTCCGGCGGCGGCGTTCCTTGGTGGGCGGCCCTCCGATGCAGCCTGGACGGAGGCATGGCGGCGGCGCTGCCCCTTGGCGGCGGTGGTGGCGGCTGGCAGGGAATTGGCTGACCGCGTCCTGCAAGCCCAGATCTGGGTCGTTTGGGCCTGATCTGGGTCAAGCGGGTCGGTTTGGCCTCCGGCGCGTCGCCTCCGACTGGTTCGGCGAGCTACCGGCGATGGGGGCGGCGGCTACTGTGATACGTCTGCTGCAATGTGGCGGTGGGAGCTTAGCGGGCCCGATCTGGATCCGGCTGGGCAATTGGCCTGGCGTGCTCCTGCCCTGTGTCCGGTCTGCTACCGCCTGAGCCGGTGGAGTTTGTCCCCTCCCACGTGGCTGCGGTACTGCCAGTCCATGTCTATGGTGGCCTCGTTTCGGTCCGATCGGCCTTGCAATGTTTGTCGTGGTGAGACGACGGTGGTGTCGTCATGACTGTGATGGCGCATGTTGGTGGACGGTTGGCATGGTGAAGCCGAAGGTCGGTTCTGGGCTGTGTATGTGAGGGGTCGGAAGAAATCTATGTTGGGTCTACCCAACACCGTCGCGGCGACGCCTGTGGGCGCTGCCATCCTTTTTGAAGGGCGTCGGGGTACCCCTCCCTCACTCCCCTCCGTGTACCGGGAGAAATCCTAGGATTCGTCCGGGCAGCAGCGTCGTCGTCGTCGCAGTCCTTCCTGAAGGTGTTGCTTGGTGCGTGATAACCCGATGGCACTGGAGTGCGATGGAACTCTTTGGTGGGTGCAGCATTTACGGGATACCACAACTTTCGTTGATCTAGTGTGGCTCGCATTTGTTCTCTTATTTTCTCTTGTTCTTTCTTTTGGTCATAGTTGTGTTGTTTGCCCCAGCATGGAACTTGTTGATGTATCGGATGGTTTCTATATCAATATAGCGGGGCGAAAGCCTATTTCGAGCGAGGTTATTTAGTTTAAATCTATGCTTGCTTTGGTCAACGATGATAAAAACAGTAAATGGATGCCTCGTGTGAGACCTGGGTGCTTTGAGATACCAGAAGGATAGGAAGTTCTTCATAGATATTTTGAAAGACTTCATGACTAAGACGATACATATATGATTTAGTTCAACATGTTCTGATTGAGTTTCATATGGTACGTTTGTAGTCGAAATTGTCCAACACTACAGGAATCATGCACTTTGCCGTCTGCCATGGCAGACGGCAAAGGATAGGCCTGCGGACGACAAACACCTTTGGATAGAAAGCGTCCAAATATTGTCATCATCGCATCGTAGCATTCTCTTCCCAGGTTGAATTGAGCCTTCAGAGCCATTACTTGTGCGATGACATCCAGCTGACAAACCTCAATGTGCTCGTGGAGAGGATCTTTTGAAGACTCCAACATTTCATTAAAGGCCTTTGCAGATTCCTCCATCTCATCGTCCGAATCCTGAGCATCATCAAAGTCTTGCACCATGTCTTCGATCCCGGTACCATGCTCGTCGGTGCGATGACGAACCACCTCAGCTTCGGCACGTTGGGCAGACTCACCATGAAAAGTCCACACCGTATAATCATGCGTAAAACCCCACTTCTGCAGGTGTTTAGACATTTCACCCTCTGTCCTCTTTTTAAAGTTGTCGCACCGGCACAGGGGCAACAGGTTCTTTCCTGGCCATTTGCAAATGCGGCTCTCACAAACCCCTTGGTTTTTGTTAACCATTCATTGGTCATGTCTTTCTGACTAGTGTGACCGGTGTACATCCACGCACGATCACTCATCTTGCCTAGCTACTGGACACACAAGAAATATATATATAATTCAGCATATATATTCATCAGTTAATCAAGTTTGTCAGTTTTATTACGTCCATGATACCTACACGCTAATAGGCAAAGATAGGTCCTAATCCCACCCGAGTATGTGTAGATTGGGTTCGTTTTCCCATGCTCTGCTCCGGATCCGACGCAGAATTTCGGCAGCACCTCCCCATTGTTCTCCTGATACACGTCTCGGCAATAAACAGAGAGGATGTGTACCCGGAGAACAACAGGGAGGCACTGATGAAATTCGGCATCGGATCTGGAGCAGAGCATATGGGAAAACGAACTCAATCTACACATACTCAGGCTGTCCATGGATAACGTTGGACAATTCTAAAGGATGACGGTTATAAATATGCAAAGACATGCATATTTATAGATGCCGCCCTTTCGAACGGGAGACGCATACTGGTCACGCATACTGATGATTGAAGGCACCGATAGCTAGCAAGTTTCGTCGGCACGAAGACCGGAAAAGAGCAAATCAAGGGGGGGGAGGAGATGTCATTTGTGCTCACCCACGAACGCAGGGGCGAAGCTCGTCCAACGCACGGGGAGGTCGTCGAACAACTGCACATTGAAATCCACTCGATCAACACAAATATGATGTTGTTATAACAAAATCGGAAAATATGTGGCCTAACTCATAATTTACAAAACTATGAACCCGTCGGCCTCTGGAAGGCCGAAGAGCACCTTTTCGGTCAACAGGAGGCAGAAGAGGTGTCGGGGGTCGGGGGTCAGTGGAGTCGGGAGTCAGTGGGGTCGGGGGTTAGTGGCGTCGGGGGTCGGGGGTCAGTGGTATCGGGCGTCGGGGGTAAGTGGCGTCGGGGGTCGGGGGTCAGTGGCGTCAGGGGTCGGGGGTCAGTGGCGTCGTGTCGGGGCGTCGTGTCGGGGTGTCGTGTCGGGGTGTCGGGGTGTCGGGGCGTCGTGTCGGGGTGTCGGGGCGTCGTGTCGGGGTGTCGGGGCGTCGTGTCGGTGCGTCGTGTCGGGGTGTCGTGTCGGGGTGTCGGGGTGTCGTGTCGGGGCGTCATGTCGGGGTGTCGTGTCGGGGCGTCGTGTCGGGATTTCGGGGCGTCGTGTCGGGGTGTCTGGGTGTCATGTCTCGGCGTCGTGTCGGGTTGTTGGGGTGTCGTGTCGGTTTTTTTCCTTCTAGGTTTTTTCTTTTCTAATAAATAAACCAACTAACCTAAACCTAAACTAACCTAATAAACTAACCTAAACCTAAACTAACCTAAACCTAAACTAACCTAAACCTAAACCTAAACTAACCTAAACTAACCTAAAAAACAAAAAAAAAACAAAAAAAAACTCACCTTGGAGGGGCCGGTGGAGGAGGGGGCCGTTGGAGGAGAGTGCCGGTGGAGGACGGCCGCCGTAGGGAGGACGCCGTCACGGCGGTGCTGGAGAAGGGCCGCGGGGAGGGGGCGGCGGGGAGGGGGCGGTGCGGCGCGCGGGCACAGGGGCCGGGGGCGGGGTGGTAGCAGGGGCCGGTGGCGGTGCTGGGCGCAGGGCCTCGGCGTCGTCGGGCGGGGCTGGGGAGGCGGTGCGGCGTCGCGGCCATAGGGGCCGGCAACGGTGCTGGACGCAGTGGCCGACGACGGGGCTCGGCGACGTCGGGCTAGGCTGGGGCGGCGGGTGGGGTGGGTGAGTTGGTGGGGGAGAGAGAGATCGAGAGGGAGAGAGAGGGGGGAAACGGTCAGTTAGGCACCCGTTGGGGACGGCCGTTAGTTAGGCAGCTCTTTGCCGTCTGCTAGCGGACGGCAAAGAGTGCTCAAGCGGACGGCAAAGTACCAGCGGACGGCATCCAGGCCGCCCACCTGACCTAGCCCGCTCCACGGTCCAGTGGGGCCCATCTGGGCTCTTTGCCGTCTGCCTTCAGGCCCTTTGTCGTCGGCTGGCGGACGACAAAGATCAGGCTGATGGCAAACTGTGTAGTTGACATCAGCCATTTCTGTGCCGTCTGCTTTTTCTAAGCGGACGACAAAGACCTTCTTTGCCATCAGCCAGCTGACGGCAAAGAAATGGCAGACGGCAAATGTCCTGATTCCAGTAGTGTAACTAGTTATTTTTTTAATTATGCTCAAGGAATCCCTTGCGGGGCAAGGCGTGACTTCTTACAGAAGTTTCATGTTCCGCATGATGCAACCATCACATTCCAATGCACCCTCATGAAGATGCTGATGACCCAACGCTTCAATTGTCTTCTCACCAACGAGTCAAACCGCACTTATTTCGGTTGTCCTGGTTGTACAACTCTTGTAACTGCTTACGAGATGGAAGCTGGAGAGAGAGCCACGTTCTACCTTGACTATGACCGTGATGAGATCATGGTCTACTACTGGCCTGCTGACAGCGATGATGGTTCACTTACTGCAGACTATGACCCCCAGGTCGCCCGCCAAAGTGTCGAGTTAGCTAGCTAGTAGACATGTATGCATGGCATATCTCATGTTGTTACAACCTCGAGTTTAGTTGAACTTGTGTACTTGTGTTATTTGCCTATTTTTGATATTTTTTGAACTATGTCAATAAATAGATACTGTTGAACTTAGATTCTAGCATTTGCATTGTACTATTTAATTATTGTTTTTAAACTTCGATTATGCTGTCATTTTTGTTGGATCACGTTGTTGTACAAATTTGGTTTAAATCTGAAACTGAAATTGTTGGCGTCGCAGTAACATGCAATGGCACTATATTACTGCTGGCGTTGGCCACGTGACATGCCATAAACATGTCAAATAACTGTTGGCACCGTCTCCAACGCCAGCAGTATTTTTTAACAGTGACGCCATATTGATGGCGTCGGATGTCCATGCCAGCAAGACCATTTTTACCATGCCATGGCTAGGCTTTTCTACACTAGTATGGTCCCCACCGTGTTCCCTGGGACAGGCAATACTAGTAGCGTGAAGTATAAAGCCCGTGCTGCTACTAATTAGTACATGGTTTTTTTAACAGACATGCAATCCCCATCTCCTCCCCCAATCCCTCCTCTCTCCCGTCCCTCTCCCAAGACGTGCATGACTCGCCTCACCGTCGTTCCCTCCTCACATCAGCCGGCCACCAGACGCCACCCCCGCAGACGATGAGAACCACCACGTGCTCCCATGTTCACTCTATTTATCCCTTTCCTCGCTTCTCTCCCTCTCACATGAAGCTCTCTCTCTCCCTCCTCCATATACAGGAGCAGGCCATGGAAGTCCTTCACGTTGCCGCCCGAGCTCCTGTTGTCGTGCGTGCGACTCGTGGATCTGGTCGAGGTCGAGCAGCCACCACTGGCTCTGGTGCCCGTGACCCCGCCGGACCTGGTGGCCGTGATCTCGTACGTTGCACGCACCCCTACAACGGTTGGCACATGGTCTAGGCCCAACAACCCGTGTGGTAGCGTAAAATGTTTAGCACAACACGCAGACTGTATTCTAATCTTTTTTTCATTTCATTTCTCTCTTTCACACATGCAATAATAGCGTCCGACTGTCAGGAAGTTGTCAATAACTTAAAGAAAGGCTCTAGTGGGTTGTATGCAAGCACAATCATAGAGATTAAAGCAACTTCTGTAGAGTTGCAACGATGCTCCTTCATCTTTGAAGGACGCGAGTCGAACAGAGAGGCGCATAGCCTCGCTAAACATGTCTTAGGATTACCTCTAGGACAGCATGTGTGGCTCCTTAACCCCCTTGATATCTCTTATCCCCATGGTTTTGTACATTGATCAATAAATGAAGTATGTTTAGACTAAAAAAACATTTCTTTCTTTTCTTGCATGTTAAATGCACAATATATCTATAGAGATACGTGAACAGTTATTTCAAACATGTGGACATTTGTTTCAAAACAATAAACATCCTTTTTGAGGTACATGAATATTCTTATATAAAAGCGTATATAAAATATTTAGTAATATATCTTACAGATACACAAATATTATTTATTGAACATGCAAATATTTATTTGCAAATTATGAACATATTTCTGAGATACATGAACATCTCCTATATACAAGATTTATTTTTAAAATATTTTACATGAACATTTCATATATAAAAGACTTATTTCATATATAAATGAACATTTCCTATTTTGCAAAACAGAGAAATATCTTTTCAATATGCATGAACATTTTTGAAACATATGAACATTTTATGACATGAGAATTAAATAAAATACTTCAACATTTTGAGACGTGTATTTTTTTTTCTTTTGTAATACATGAAATTGTTTAGTTGCATTGGATATTTTTAGCGGTACTTGAAGAAGTATTATAATGGGTTGTGAAAAACTCATTACATATTTTAAAAACGTTCATTTAATTAAAAAAATAAATGTTCTTATTATTGTTCAGAAGTTTAAAAACGTCCTATTTTGCGATGATTTTTGTTTTTTTTTCACAAAAAATGATTATTATTTTTTAGGAGCTAGATATTTTAAAACCCTATTAGAAAAAATAAATACATATTTTAGAAAACAATTCAGTGTGTGTTCTACAAAAAACTTCAGTGTATATTAAAAATGTTCACCGTATATTATGTTCAATTTATGTCACAGAAATGACATCATATATGAAAAAAAGTTCAAAGTGTTTTTGAAAAACGTGTTAATGCTACCTTAAAAAATTCCTAAAATAAAAATAAAATAAAACACCCGAAAACCCATAGGAAAAACCAAAATCTGTAAAGAGAAACGGAAAAAAATAAACAAAATAAGAACAAATAGAACGACCGTTATGTGGGCCGGCCCGTACGATGAGGGTCCTCGGCGAAGCCTCAACTACATGACGCATGTGTGCGTCATATAGGATTGGTCGTCGCCTAAAGCGACACGTACGTTGCACTCACCTACAACGGTTGGCACATGGGCTGGGGCCAACAACCCATGTGGCAGCATAAAATGTTTAGCACAACACGCAAACTGTATTCTCATCTTTTTTTTTCATTTTATCCGTCTCAGATTTGGAGGGGAGTGATAGAGGGCCGAGATATGCTGAAGCTTGGCCTAATACGGCGAATCAGAAATGGCAGCACAACAAACATATGGAACACGAACTGGCTACCTAGAAGGGAAAATATGAGGCCCATTGTATCGCTAGTGGCTAACCCACCCCAGGTTGTTTCGGAGTTGATTGATCACGAGAATGCATGTTGGCACTCTGCCCTTACTGGACAAGTATTTCTCCCATACGATGCAGCATCGAT
This sequence comes from Elymus sibiricus, assembly GCA_039707655.1. Taxonomy (NCBI): domain Eukaryota; kingdom Viridiplantae; phylum Streptophyta; class Magnoliopsida; order Poales; family Poaceae; genus Elymus; species Elymus sibiricus. Next base: position 434,748,795 of record CM077675.1, read on the forward strand.
TCGAATGATACCAGTTTGTACAAGAAACATGAAGGACTTTTGGGCCTGGGTTTTTGAAAAGAATGGAATGTTCTTAGTGCGTTCTGCATATAAGATGGTCATGCAACAAAAAGTAGGCGGGAGGACTGGTTGGATGGGAGAGCAGGACCCTCAAACACAAAGGACAATAAGCGGTCGTGGGAAACCTTGTGGAAGGTCAGGGTGCCGGCAAAGTTGAGAAATTTTTTGAGGCGCCTAGCTAAGAATTCTCTACCTACCGAAGATGTACGTAAGCACCGCAAGATATCACACCATGATGAATGCTTTGTATGCATGGCTCATGATTCTTGGAGACATAGTCTTCTAGAATGTAACATGGCGCGTTGTTTATGGTCATTGGTAGACCTTGACCTACTTGATCATATGACAGCCACTTCAGAACCCACGGCGCGAGCCTGGCTCTTTTCTATGATGGAGGTCTTAAATCACGAGGAACTGACAAGGATGACAGTCACACTTTGGGCTATTTGGCATGCACGGAGGAAACTCATTCATGAAGGAATTAATCAAAGTCCGTATGATACACACATGTTTATCCTTAAATTCATTGCGGAGCTGGACCATATTAACCCTGCACCTGATCCACAGGGCAGAGCGGAAGCAGGCATGACTCATCGTGAGCTTAGGTGGATTCCACCAGCTAAGGGCCGGGTAAAAATCAACGTTGACGCTGTAGTTTCTGAAGAACGGGATGTGGGCACAGCGGCTGTTGTGTGCCGCTATCGGGACGGAAGCTTTCTCGGATCATCTATGCTGGTAATAAATGGGCTGACGGATCCATCGACGCTTGAGGCGATCGCCTGTAGGGAGGGGCTTTCATTGGCTCAGGATCATGGGATGAACCACCTTCAGATCGCTTCCGACAGTGAGCAAGTGGTACACACCACATCCATCAGAGAACGGGAGGAGATTATGGCACTACCATTAGAGAGATAGTGCAAACGTCGTCGTTGTTTGCTACATGTAATTTTGCTTTTGAACGTAGAGACGAATTATGAGGCTCATAGGCTTGCTAGGTTTGGTTTTTCTCTCCCTGTAGGAAGACAACTATGGTTGGGCGCTATGCATGACCCAATTGTAATTCCTATGAACATTCTAGCTACTCAATAAAAGCCTAGCAAGCTTTTCTCAACAAAAAAAAAATCTTTTTTCATCTCATTTCACTCTTTCACACATGCAATAATAGCCTCCGACTGTCAGAAAGTTGCCAATAACTTAAAGGAAGGCTCTGGTGGGCTGTATGCAAGCACAATCAGAGAGATTAAAGCAACTTCTTTGCAGTTGCAACGATGCTCCTTCATCTTTGAAGGATGCGAGTCGAACAGAGAGGCGCATAGCCTCGCTAAACATGCCTTAGGATTATCTCTAGGCCGTCATGTGTGGCTCCTTAATCCCCATGATATCTCCTGTATCCCCATGTTTTTGGACATTGATCAATAAATGAAGTATGTTTAGACTAAAAAAACCATTTCTCCCTTTTCTTGCATGTTAAATGCACAATATATTTATAGAGATACGTGAACAGTTATTTCAAACATGTGAACATTTGTTTCAAAACAATAAACTTGCTTTTCACGGTATATGAATATTCTTTTATAACCCTGATTTCTTTTATAAAAGTGTATATGCAAGATTTAGTAATATATCTTACAGATACACGAATGCTTTTTATTGAACATGCAAACATTTATTTTGCAAATTACGAACATATTTTTGAGATACATGAACATTTCCTATATATAACATTTATTTTTAAATTATTTTACATGGACATTTCCTATATACAAGATTTATTTCCTATATACATGAACATTTCCTATTTTACAAAACAGAGAAACATCTTTTCAATATGCGTCAACATTTTTAAAACATGTGAACATTTTTTCTCATGCGGAATTAAAGACAATACTTCAACATTTTTAGACTTCTGAGGAATTTTCTTTTGCAATACATGAAATTGTTTAGTTGCATTGGATATTTTTGAGCGGTTCTTGAACAAGTATTGTAATGAGTTGTGAAAAACTCATTACATATGTAGAAAACGTTAATTTAATAAAAAAAATATACAGTGCATTTCTTAAGATGTCCATGTAACTTAAAAATATTGAAGTGATTTTTGAAAGTTTTCAGATAATAAAAAAATGAAATATAATGAAAAGAAATAATAGAAAAGGAACAAAACAAAAATTAGAAAAGAAGAATGATAATAAGAAAAAGAGACAAATGTAAAAGGAAAAAAAAACCTTCGAAAACCAAAAAGTCAGAAATATAGAGGGGAGAAATATAAAATTAATCGACTAATAAAGGAAAGAAAAACCATGCTGTCACTAGTAGAAAACAGGGCTTTGGTCCAGGCCTGAAATCCCATTAATCCCGGTTCACTCACGAACCGGGACCCATGGGGGCATCGGTCCCGGTTCGTGAGGCCAGGGCGCCGGCCGGGCCTCGTGGGCCATTGGTCCCGGTTCGTCTGACCCCTTTGGTCCCGGTTCCAGACACGAACCGGGACCAATGGGCCTCGCTCCTGGCCCACAACCATTGGTCGCGGTTTGTGGCTGGAACCGGGACCAAATGGTGTCCTTTAGTCCCGGTTCCAGCCACAAACCGGGACCAATGGTTGGCCTATATATACCCCCTGCCCGCGAGCAGAGCAGTGCACTGCTTTGTTTTTTTGGCCGGCCGTGGGAGAGCTTTGTGGTGCTCTAGCTCAACTCCTATGCACATGAGGTGTTCGATGAAATGCCCGAGCCACACTTAAGCTTTCTCCTCTCGAAGCTCCTTGTCCAAGCTCCATTTTCCTCAAGATTTGTCTAGGTTTGGCGGTCCGTCCTGTCCCGTCCCCGTCCTCACCGCCGTCGATCGCCCGCGCCCATCTCGGCGCCGGCACCACCGTGGTTAGCCTCTTCTTCTTATCTTCTTTCTAAAAGAAAAAAGTTCTTACTTGTATGATTTAGATAGATACTTGTGTAATTTTCTTACTTTTATTATTGTTTGTTATTATATAGTGCGATGGTTTTGGTATCCGCCTCCGTCGGCCCTCGTCCTGTCTATGATTCGGATGTGGTATATATTATCTTTTATAACTATTTGTTTTATTTAGTGTTTATGACAATTATGCCGAGCAACGTGACATAGATTTTTTAATCTAGGAGGTATGTGAACCGGAAATTCCAACCGACATAGAAATTCTTGTCGAGAAGTTAAATTTGGTTGAAAAAGAAAACAATTACTTGAAAGAAAAATTACAAAGAGTTGAAGAGGAGAAGATGAAGTTGGAGTTGCATGTTGCCGATGTCGTCGACGGTCACAAGATCAAGATGGATGCAATGCGCTTGAAGATTAGAAAGATTAGAAAATATGCCATTCATACTGAGGCTTGGTATCATTATGCCGTTGGATCAATTGGTACCTTAGTTGCGGTTATGATCGCATTTGTTGTTGCATTTAAATTTTTTACATAGTTTCAATGTATGTTTTAATTAGATGCTCTAGAGAGCTATATGTTGTTCAATAATGAGAACTATATAACGCACGCAGATGAACCGGCAATGGATGTATGGTGACCGACGCACCTCCGAGTATATTAAGGGCCTGCATAATTTTCTCGAAGCGGCTGAGGCAAACAAGCAGAATGGTTTTATGCATTGTCCATGTACTGTCTGTGAGAATACGAAGGCTTTCTCCAACTCTAAAACCCTTCACTTCCACCTGCTTGAGAAGGGTTTTATGCCACATTATAATATTTGGACCAAGCACGGAGAAAGAGGGGTTATGATGGAAGACAACGAAGAAGGAGAGGATGATGACAACTACCCGCCCCCTGAATACGGTGATGCTGCAATGGGGGAAGCTGAAGATCAAGAGGAACCAGACGATGTGCCCGATGATGATCTTCGCCGGGTCATTGTTGATGCACACAGAGAATGCGAAAGTGAAAGGGAGAAGTTGAAGTTCGATCGCATGTTAGAGGATCACAAAAAAGGGTTGTACCCAAATTGCGAAGATGACAACAGAAAGCTCGGCACCACACTGGAATTGCTGCAATGGAAGGCAGACAATGGTGTATCTGAGAAGGGATTTAGTTCGCTACTGAAAATAATGAAGAAGAAGCTTCCAAAGGATAACGAATAGCCCGGCAGTACATACGAAGCAAAGAAGGTTCTATGCCCTCTAGGATTGGAGGTGCAGAACATACATGCATGCCCTAATGACTGCATCCTCTACCGCGGTGCGTACGAGGATTTGAACGCATGCCCGGTATGCGGTGCATTGCGGTATAAGATCAGAAGAGATGACCCTGGTGATGTTGAGGGCCAGCGCACCGGGAAGAGGGTTCCTGCCAAGGTGATGTGGTATGTTCCTATAATACCACGGTTGAAACGTCTGTTCAGAAACAAAAAGCATGCCGAGTTGATGCAATGGCACATAAAAGACCGTAAGAAAGACGGGAAGTTGAGAGCACCCGCTGACGGGTCGCAGTGGAGAAAGATCGAGAGAAAGTGGAGCGACTTTACAGATGACCCAAGGAACGTATGGTTTGGTTTAAGTGCAGATGGCGTTAATCCTTTTGGGGATCAGAGCAGCAAGCATAGCACATGGCCTATGACTCTATGTATGTATAACCTTCCTCCTTGGTTGTGCATGAAGCGAAAGTTCATTATGATGCCAGTGCTCATCCAAGGCCCTAAGCAACCCGGCAATGACATTGATGTGTACCTAAGGCCATTAGTTGATGAACTTTTACAGCTATGGAATGGAAGAGGTGTACGTGTGTGGGATGAGAACGAACAGGAGGAATTTGACCTACATGCGTTGCTGTTTGTAACCATCAACGATTGGCCTGCTCTCAGTAACCTTTCAGGACAGACAAACAAGGGATACCACGCATGCACACACTGTTTAGATGACACCGACAGTATATATTTGGACAAATGCAGGAAGAATGTGTACCTGGGGCATCGTCGATTTCTTCCGACCAACCATCAATGTCGAAAGAAAGGAAAGCATTTCAAAGGTGAGGCAGATCACCGGAAGAAGCCCGCCCTCTGTACTGGTGATCACATACTTGATATGGTCAATGATTTACAAGTAATCTTTGGAAAGGGTCCTGGCGGACAATCTGTTCCGACTGACGATGCGGGACGCGCACCCATGTGGAAGAAGCAAACTATATTTTGGGACCTACTCTATTGGAAAGACCTAGAGGTCCGCTCTGCAATCGACGTGATGCACGTGACGAAGAATCTTTGCATGAACCTGCTAGGCTTCTTGGGAGTGTATGGGAAGACAAAAGATACACCGGAGGTACGGGAGGAACAGCAACGTGTGCATGAAAAAGACGGCATGCATCCAAAGCAGTATGAAGGTCCTGCCAGCTACGCTCTTACAAAAGAAGAGAAGGAAATCTTCTTTGAATGCCTGCTCAGTATGAAGGTCCCGTCTGGCTTCTCATCGAATATAAAGGGAATAATAAATATGGCAGAGAAAAAGTTCCAGAACCTAAAGTCTCATGACTGCCACGTGATTATGACGCAACTGCTTGCGGTTGCATTGAGGGGGCTTCTACCGGAAAACGTTCGATTAGCCATTGTTAAGCTATGTGCATTCCTCAATGCAATCTCTCAGAAGGTGGTCGATCCAGAAATCCTGCCAAGGTTAAGGAGTGATTTGGTGCAATGTCTTGTTAGTTTCGAGCTGGTGTTCCCACCATCCTTCTTCAATATCATGACGCACGTCCTAGTTCATCTAGTCGACGAGATTGTCGTTCTACACAATATGTTCCCCTTTGAGAGGTTCATGGGAGTCTTAAAGAAATATGTTCGTAACCGCGCTAGGCCAGAAGGAAGCATCTCCATGGGCCATCAAACAGAGGATGTCATTGGGTTTTGTGTTGACTTCATTCCTGACCTTAAGAAGATTGGTCTCCCTCAATCGCGGTATGAGGGGAGACTGACTGGAAAAGGCACGCTAGGAGCGGACTCAATAATATGTAGGGACGGGCATTCTTGGTCTCAAGCACACTACACAGTTCTACATAATTCTACCTAGGTGACCCCGTATGTCGATGAACACAAGAATATTCTGCGCTCCAAACACCCGGAGCAGTGTGACGACTGGATTACATATGAACACATCAGGACTTTAGGCAGTTGGTTGCAAACACGTCTCATGGGTGACAACATTGTTTCTGATGAGCTGTACTCGTTGGCCAGGGGACCATCTTCGACTGTATTGACTTACAAAGGGTACGAGATAAATGGGAATACATTTTACACGATCGCCCAAGATCAAAAGAGCACCAACCAAAACAGCGGTGTCCGCTTTGATGCAGCAACCAAGAGGGGAAAGGACACATATTATGGTTACATAGTGGGCATATGGGAACTTGACTATGGACATGATTTCAAGGTCCCTTTGTTTCAGTGCAAATGGGTCAATCTGTCAGGAGGCGGGGTACAGGTAGACCCACAGTACGGAATGACAACAGTGGATCTGAACAATCTTGGGTACACAGACGAACCATTCGTCCTAGCCAATGATGTGGCGCAGGTTTTCTATGTGAAGGACATGTCTACCAAACCGAGAAAAAGAAAAGATAAGGAACCGAATACATCATACGATGAGCCAAAGCGCCACATAGTTCTTTCAGGAAAAAGAGACATCATGGGATTGGAGGGCAAGACAGACATGTCTGAAGATTATGAAAAGTTTCATGAAATTCCTCCCTTCAAAGTCAAGGCTGACCCAAGCACCCTGTTAAACGATGAAGATTATCCATGGTTACGGTGCAATAAGCAAAGGACACAAGCGTAGAAAAAGTGAAGACTTTCTTTCCACAACTAGTATGATGATGCCTTTGATCTAGAATATCACTGTAGTTACATGTGAAGAAATGAAATGCCTTTTGTAACCGACGAGTTTTCGTATGAAACCCTGATACTTCGAAAGAGATTGTCCGTTTTGTACATGAAGTGCATCCAGTTTTTGCCGTAACCCTCTCAACTTTTTATAACATGCTATGTGGGTGAAATGATGATACCATGCCAACTTTCAACCTTTTCAAAGTTCATTTGTAGTGCTTTTCAATTTCAGGGTCATTTAGCTTAAAAAATCAGTAAATGCATGAAAAATACCAGATGAAGTCAGAAAGGGTTGAAAATTGATGATGTGGCTTTGAATGGTTCATTTTGAACACACAAAAAGTCTGGAGTTCAAATAAGTTCAAAAAAAATGAAATACCTTTGTAACAGATGAGTTTTCGTCCGAAACCCTAATACCTCGAAAGAGATTGTCCGTTTTGTACACGAAGTGCATCCAGTTTTTGCCGTAACCCTCTCAACTTTTTAGCACATGCTATGTGGGTGAAATGATGATACCATGCCAACTTTCAACCTTTTCAGAGTTCATTTGTAGTGCTTTTCAATTTCATGGTCATTTAGCTCAAAAAAATCAGTAAATGCATGAAAAATACCAGATGAAGTCAGAAAGGGTTGAAAATTGATGATGTGGCTTTGAATGGTTCATTTTGAGCACACAAAAAGTCTGGAGTTCAAATAAATTCAAAAAAAATGAAATACCTTAGTAACAGATGAGTTTTCGTCCGAAATCCTCATACTTCGAAAGATATTGTCCGTTTTGTACACGAAGTGCATCCAGTTTTTGCCGTAACCCTCTCAACTTTTTAGCACATGCTATGTGGGTGAAATGATGATACCATGCCAACTTTCAACCTTTTCAGAGTTCATTTGTAGTGCTTTTCAATTTCATGGTCATTTAGCTCAAAAAAATCAGTAAATGCATGAAAAATACCAAATGAAGTCAGAAAGGGTTGAAAATTGATGATGTGGCTTTGAATGGTGCATTTTGAACACACAAAAAGTCTGAAAAAGAATCACTCAAAAATCTATTTTTTAGTAAAGTTATTCACAAACTATGATTCACACAAATTTCAAAAAATTCAAATTTAAACTATTCAAATTTGAAAACTAATGGCACTAACAGAAAGTTTATAATTTTTGTGACCTAAAAGCAAAAAAGAATCACTGAAAAATAGTAAGTATTTAGCTGTAAGTAGGAACAAAATAAAATAAATAAAGCAAAAAACAAAACAAAAAATGGACAACTTTAGTCCCGGTTGGTGCCACCAACCGGGACCAAAGGTCCCTGTTTCTGGGCTGCTGAAAACTGACCTTTGGTCCCGGTTGGTGGCACCAACCGGGACTACAGGGGTGCATTGGTCCCGGTCGGTGCCACGAACCGGGACCAATTCTCTGGGTATATAAGTAGCACTTAGGAATTTTCAGTTCTCATCCCGCCCCCGCCCCCGACGACGCCGACGAAATCGACGCCGCCAGGCTGCGCAGACGCCGCCCGCCGCCCCCGCCGTCGCCGCCGCCCGCCGCCCCCATCGTCGCCCGCCGCCCCCGTCGTCGCCGCCGCCCCCGCCCGTCGCCCCCGCCGTCGCCCGCCGCCCCTGTCGTCGCCGTCACCGTCGCCCCCGTCATCGCCCGCCGCCCACCGCCTCTGCCGTCGCCATCACCGTCGCCCCCGTCGTCGCCCGCCGCCTGTCGCCCCCGTCGTCGCCGCCGCCCCCTCCCGCCGCCCCCGCCGTCGCCGTCACCGTCGCCCCCGCCCGTCGCCGTCGCCGTCGCCCCCGTCGTCGCCCTCGCATCAATATTTGGTCAATATTTTTTTTGTTCATGACAACTTGGTCAATATTTTATTTGTTCATACAATTTTTTTTTGTTCATAGAAATTAGTTAAAATGAGGGGGGACGTCGGACATGAGGGGTGAGCGTCGTTGTCGTCTACCCCCTCCCCGATAACTTCGACATGAGGGGGGACGTCGGACATGACATGAGGGGGGACGTCGGACGTCGGACATGAGGGGTGAGCGTCGTTGTCGTCTACCCCCTCCCCGATAACTTCGACATGAGGGGGGACGTCGGACATGTCATGTGGAATTTTTTTTTGTTCATATAGAAAACTCCGGTAACATAGATTTATCAAGAATGCCCCCATTATGGATGTGCACAAGTTGATCCAATTTTTTTTCTGATCTCATCTATATATATATTCTTCTATATGTCACGTTGTCTGTCAAAGTATTGAAGAAATCCATGGCTTCATCATTAGCCGGAAGTAACAGGCGTATGATGCTACGAAGCTCTTCAAATTTGTTTTGGAACGGAGTTCCGGATAGAATAATTCGCTTTTTGGTACGAAATTCAGCAAAGGCCTTCCAAATAGCGATATTCGGAAGGCTCTTGCTGAACTTCATACCAAAAAGCTAATTAATTATCCTATCCGGGACTCCGTTCCAAAACAATTTTGGAGAGCTTTGTACCATTATGCGCCTGTTACTTCCGGCTAATGATGAAGCCTTGGTTTTCTTGAATCCTTTGACACTAGACAACATGACATATAGAAGGGTAGATGAGATCAGGAAAAATATGGACCATTTTCTGCACATCCAGAATGGCGCCATTTTGTTAAATCCCTTAAAGGTTAAGAGAATCCCTTGTTTGACATTCATGAGAGAGGCGGTCCGGACGTCGGACATTCATGAGAGAGGCGGTCTGGACGTCGGACATTCATGTTTGTATATTAATTGCCATGTTGTAATATTTGCAGAAACTATGGATCAAAGAGACTTGGAACAAGAACAGTTGTTGGGGGAGATAATCCTCGCCGGACGTGATGTCTTGTCGTTTCTCAACGACACCGATGGTCTGGAAGGAGAGGATGACGGCTCCGGTGATCGAACAATGGAGGAGGAAGGACATGATCATGATGGCTCCGGTGACCGAATGCCGGAGGAAGAAGGAGACCATGATGACGGCTCCGGTGACCGAACGGAGGAGGGAGCTGTTGCAAAGTCCGGCGAGGTATATATATTAATTAAGCCTGTGCTGAGTAGCTAATTGATGCATTAATTGTTTTGGTATGTACATATATTAACTCTTCTTTCTTCTTTTATAGCCCTCCGGATCGAGCCAAACTTTGGTAACGAGACGAGGCCCGAAGAGAAGGTTGCGCAAGGATGAAAGGTTCACGATCACAGCACTCGCGGACGATGGCCTACCGATTGAACCCAAGCGGACCAAGGACGCATTTTCTGCTCAGTGCGGAGCTATTGTTAGGGACAACATCCCGATCAGCATCAAGCAATGGAATAAGCCTAAGGACGACGACCCTGAAGTTTCTTATGTCACCGATAGACAGAAAGATGATCTTTGGACCTCGCTGAAGGCAAATTTCACCCTACTGCCAGAGGAGGATCCGAATAAGCCAGTTATAGAGCCACTGGTCAAGGCGTGTGCTCTTAAGAAGGTAGCAGATCTATTCAGGAGGTGGAAGAATGAGTTGAAATCAAAGTTTGTCGACAAAGGGAAGACTCCAGAATTCATCGGCCGATTTGTGAAGATAAGAGATCACTGGCCCGCATTTGTGGCCTACAAGACATCGGACAAGAGTAAGAAAATGTCAGAGACAAACAAGAACAATGCTGCAAAGAAGCAGTATCACTATCACACGGGGTCAGGTGGCTATCTCAAAGCCCGGCCGTTGTGGGACAAAGCTGAGAATGACCTGATTGCTAAAGGGGTCGAACCAGAGACATTGAACTGGCCAGACCGTTCAAGGACTTGGTTCTTCGGGGTTGGGGGAACTTTGGACCCTGAAACAGGGAAGTGCCGTTGGACAGACGAGCAACTTGCAATACCCGTCAAGAAACTTCAGAAGTATATCACCGCAGCGCAGGAAGGGACGTTCATTCCCGACAGAGAGAAGGACGAGCTGACTGAGCCCTCGGGAATCCTGAGCACCCTGGACGAACACGAGGTACACCAGGCTCCGTTCCGTGGAAGGTTGGGTTTCCCGACGCAGGCGGTTACAGAAGCCGGGAGAGAAAGAGGAAAGCGGAGCTGAGCGACATGCAGAAGCTCAATGCAAGACTAGAAAAGCTAGAGGAACTTGAGAGCCAGCGAGCTGCCGGCCAACCATCTCAGTGGCACGAAGCTACCCCAGAAGCTACCCCGCCATCTCAGCGGAGAAGCAGCGTGGCTTCCACGGAGCTCGTTCAGCCTGACTTCACGGCTCCTAGCTACCCCGTGGATACTATCACGGAGGCTCAACATTGCGAGCTTATGACGAAATTCCGGAACCTCACTTTCAAGGCGGCTGTCGGCTATGTTGCACCTCCTCAACCCAACGGAACTTTTCACTGCCTTCCGATTCCACATGGCTATGCTGTTGTCACGGTGGATGAAGTAATGGAGGGATTTGAGGAGCTCGAGCTTGACCACCCTACAGGTGAAGGGGAGAATCAGCTGGTTCATGCTCTGAGGAGTACATGTCTATGGCGGAAGGAGTACATCAAGCTTCCAAACTGGACGCCTCCGCCTCCTCCTCCTCCTCCGGCGAGTCAGTGCACTCCGCCTCCTCCTCCTCCTCCTCCGGCGAGTGATCAGGGCACTCCGCCTCCTTCTACGGCTCCTCCGGCGCGTGAGGGCACTCCGCCTCCTCCTTCGCCTACTCCGGCGCGTCGGAGCAGTCCGCCTCCTCCTCCGCCTCGTCAGCAACGGCAGAAGACAGACGCCGCCGCTCCGGCTCCTCCGACGCGTCGGAGCACTCCGCCTCCTTCTCCACCTTGTCAGCAATGACGGAAGAGAGACGCCGCCGCTCCGGCGGGTAGCAGTACAAGCAGGGGCGGGAGGCAATTCAGATACAGTCCATCTCTCAAGGCTCTGGAAAAGTTACCATATGAGAGGACCGAGAAGGAAAACGAGGACATCTGTCGTGCCCAAGTGAGGGACCATTTTGCAAAGAAAACTCCACCTCCGAAGGAGAAGCCAGATCCGGTGAAAGTGAAGCGCACTATCGATGCCCTGAAGCGACCACCACCGCCTCCGCTGCCATCAAACTATGACCGCTGTATTACAAAGACATATAATGAAGCGCAGTGGTCGGGAAGTACTTCTAGTGCTGCAAGAGTCAAAGAACGAAGAAGTGGGAAAACAATTCCCCAGCTCGGCGAACAGGAGAAGCAATCGTGCCCCCCGCTCAAGGTGTCTAGCGATATTGCTAATCATCCGGTGCTATTGCCCAGTACCAAACTTGGTGATTACTTGGGGGATGATGTAATTTCTGAAACGGCTGAGGTAACAAAAGAAGAATATAAATACGTGCACGGGAAGCCTCTCGTCAAACCTGACCATCCTCCTCTAACAACGATGATGTACAAATTGCATGAGTGGTACATGAAAACCTGCAGGAAGTCTGGGAAAGACACTATGTATGTGGCAGTGAAACCAGAGGACGAATTCATTGGACTCAGCGTGATGCCTATTGAATTTGTGGAGTTATTTCAGTTATACAATCAACTGGCCCTCGACAAACAACTCATGACTTCCTACTGTCTGTAAGTACTACTTCTATAGTTAAGTCTCTAGCTCAGCTCGTTCATTGCATGTATATATAATTATCCTCACTATATTATGCAGATTGAAGATCGTCGAATGCAAAAAAGCAGGAATCTTCGACGTTGGGTTCATTAGCCCAGATGCCGTAAATGAATGGACGGTACGAAATGAAATCAAAGAGACCGGGGAGAACTTGCTAAAGTCGTTCCTTATACATCAAAACAAAAGGGAAATACTCTTTCCTTACAACTTCAAGTGAGTGTTGCTGTCTTCTCTGTATACTCGGTTTCGCTTACTCGAGGTTAAGTAATGCAATTGATGAGTTATATATGCGTGCGCAGTTACCACTTTATTCTGCTATCCATTAAGCTTGACGGGGCATTAGTAACTGTCTTAGACTCGAGACGTAAAGATCCCGAGAATTATGCGGACATGACTGCAATGCTCAAGAAGTAAGTTCAGTCAATACCGGGACCATATCGGCATGCAACTTTCGTTAATTTCCTGATATCAAGTAATCATTTTCTTTGCCTGGCAGGGTTTGGAAGAAGTTCACCCGAAAGGTTCCCGGTCTAAACAAAGAGTTGCGATTTACGCACCCCAAAGTAAGTAGTACTAGCTAGTTCCGCGCATCTCTAATTGATTCAAATTTTCATCAATATATCATTACCATGCTTGCTTATCAGTTTGATTGAACTCTATTCTCGTAAAGTGCTTGTACCAGAAAGAAGGGACTGTTTTTTGTGCATACTACGTATGCGAGTTCATTCGCCACTCGACCTCTGAGCGGGGCTTCTCTGACAAACAATTTGAAGTACGTAAATAATATTCACAATTTTATTTTATATATTACCATCAATTGTGTTGAGTTTTATTCATATATATGCATGTATTGACCCCCTTCTTTAAATTAGATCTGGCAAATGCGGGATGAACTCCTACCACATGATCGCATACGAGCAATTCAAGAGGAATTGGCGGGATTCTTTCTTGACCACGTCATACCTAAAGACGGAGAATACCATGTGGATTTGTGATTGGATCTTAGGTAGATGATGTTAGGGATTGTAAAAGATGTTATATTGTATATATGTAGTAGCGTCGGATAGATATACGAAAACTTGTTGTTCGACCAAGCACGGAGAAAGAGATGTCACTTCTCTCTATATATGTTCAGCATGACGATCTTGTGTAATTAATGGTTTCCTTCATTTTCTTATTAGCTAGCGTCGAGTTCTCTCTATATGTATAGTAGCTAGCGTCGACCAAGCACGGAGAAAGAGAGGACACTTCTCTCTATTAGCTAGCTAACACAATATGAAACCCCTAAATTAACACTCCAAACCCCCCCCCACCCCCCCACCCCCTTCAAAAAAAAAAAAACCCCAGCTCCTGCCAGATGCTGACGCGTGGATGCCCTTTGGTCCCGGTTGGTGTGACCAACCGGGACTAAAGGTCCTCCTGCCTGGGCTCCCCGCAGCGGCCACGTGGAGCCCCTTCTGTCCCGGTTCGTAAGCGAACCGGGACTAAAGGTTTTGGGCTTTAGTCCCGACCCTTTAGTCCTGGTTCCAGAACCGGGGCTAATGGGCCTCTGGAACCGGGACAAATGGGCCGTTTTCTACTAGTGTGTAGTCCTCAACCTATACTGAACCATCACCGAGGTGACTGCCTGCTAGGCGAGATATAGCTTTTGCGTAGAGCATGTCCCCACGCAGCGAAGACAGAATGAGTGTCAAGATCACTTGCATGGTCTAGATAGAGGAAGTCATGTGGATGTACTTGTCACCATGAGCTCGAGACGTTGATCGGCTGACTGAGTCATAAAAAAGTCACAATCAACTAATAAATAGAATTTTTATCATTTTGTAGATTGTTTAGGCGTACTATCTAGAATCTTTATCAGATTTGCACTCAACAAAGCAAAGACTTAAATATAGCGTAAGTGAGTAATGGACTTGGAATGTTTCCAAGCCAACGCAAAACCACTGTGTCAATGTGCATGTGAATCACCGGAAGCAGAAAGATGATATATATGTAACTCTTATATGTCTATGCACATCTATAGTCCATGTGAAATGTGCGAGGTATCATTGCGGGGTAAAATGTCCCATCATCAAACACAAAAGTGAAAATAATATAATACACACAATTTCTTTAGGTGCAAAAATATTTAGGGAAATTCTATAAAAGTATGTTCTTGACTCCCCCCCCCCCCCCCCCCCCCCCCCCCCTCCCCTGAAAGGCATGTACATACTACATGTAGAAACATAACAATTTATAAGTACTACATGGCATGTAGACCTTTTGTAAATCACATTCTTTTTGGATAATACCAAATAACCCTCACTATATTGTACCCCGTAAATGTAGAGAAATTGAAGTATTTTTTTCTCGAAATGGACAACTTGAAATAATTGAAACATTTTGAACAACTGATATTTAGCAAAACAACTAGGTAAAAATTTGTGTAAACATGTAATATAAGTAAATGTATATCTAGCCGCACAATTTTAGGTTCCTTCCCCATCTTTCTTTTTCCCAGAATGCACTACCGCAGAATCAATCTGGCGTGTGATTTGTCTCGCTCACTGGTGCCAACCTACGGCTTGCTATACATGCGCAATCTTGAGAAAGAAGGGCTGCTTAAAATGTTGAGCATTAATTATCGTGACTAGCTCGAAGCTGGAGTCTTGTTGCTCACTCCATGCGCTCTCCAACCGCAACCATGAGCAATTGGCAATTCCACCAGTGTTTGTTTTGGTAGGTAGACCAAGCAGGAACTATAGATTCGACACGCCAAGCAGTTGCAGGAATACGAGGGATCATGGCCTGCTTTGTTTTAGTAGCATGCACCCATACGCACTTGCTAGCTAGTTTGTCTACCACGTAGTAATTATTACTGTAGAAAATCAGTCAGTGTCACGTAGATATAGTGATGCATCCAGCTAATTGTCAATGTTGAGAAGCAAAAACATATTGGCTCCGATCACACAAACATTTTGGTGCTTCCGGCCGGTCACTTGGGTGAATGAAGTTTGCCACCTTGGTGCCGTGGTGGGTGCCCTCGGGTGAGGCAGAGACCGTGGCTCCTCGTCGCTCTCCACCTCCCACACCTCCGACGCGAGCCCCCGTCGACGTTCTTGGGCTCGTCGTCACCCTGTCCCGCCTACGCCTTTCTCCGTGTGCCCCCTCCCTCTTGGGTGTCGCAAGAGTTCCTCATTTCTCCGAGTGCTATTTTTCTTAATTAATTATGATGATTACTTTGAGAGGAGACGTATATATAATTATATATGCAAGAATGGAAACTAATGGTGGTGGAAAAATAATGCTGCGTCGAGTATAATTGAAGCCAAAGCAAAGCATGTGTTGTGTTCCTCTTGGAATCGTCGCTTATCCTAACAGGGAAATCCAGCAATTAATTGGATGCAAAAAAAGACCGCTGCTTGCTCTTATTAACACTACAGCCTGTAGTGGTCTTGGCTTCTTGTCAAGGTTGCGTAAGACGCCAGCTGAAACCGTGTATAAAAGGAGCAGTTCGAGACTGGACCGAGAGCACAAAGTGTACTAGCTAGAAAGAAAGAAAGAAAGAAAGAAAGAAGGACTAAGTCGGCTGGGATGGGCTCCTCTTCCTCTACCGTTTGCCTGCTAGCCTTGCTAGCAGTGTTTGTGTCTGCAGCTGGTTGATTTTCTGACATTTCTCGTCGCGTTCTTCTTCTCGTTGAATCCACTACTAATTAAAGTTGCGTTTGGTTTTCCTTTGACGTAGGTATCGCAGTTGCACAGCCGGTGGTCGTCGCGGTCGCGTACAACATCGGCAATGACGATTACATGGCCTTCATCAACCAGCTCCGTACCACTCTGGCCGCTCATCCCAGGCCAGACGCCGTGAGCGGCCATCCTGTTCTCCCCCCGCAACACCCGAAGGATCTGCCGGCGAGGTGGCTCCATGTTTGAGTTACCGCCGGCGACAAGACGGTGACGTTGGCGCTGAGGGACGACAACGTCTACCTCGTCGGCTTCAAGGCCCAGAGCGGCAGCTGGTACGAGTTCGGCTACGCGGCGACGCCAGGGCCGGGGCAGCCGATGATCCACGGCGCTACATTCCTCGAATGCGGCAACACGTACAGAGCGCTTCTCGGTGGCGAGTCAAGCAAAGAAGTCAAGCAGAAGGTAAGCAACCTTGAACTGGGGAAGACGGCGACGGAGGCAGCCGTGAAGAAGGTGGCGGCATATGCTCATGCCGCCGGCGGACCGGACGAGGACACCAAGGTCGCATTGGCACGCATCGTCATCACCGTCTGCGAGTCCGCCCGATTGGCTTCCATCTCCACAACCCTGAGCAGGGGATGGGGTCAGGCGGCGACGGTGAAGCTCGACCGTATCCAACCTTACTACATGCAGAACTGGGGAGCCCTGTCTACTGCCATACTAGTGTGGAGAAAACCAGGAGCGACGTACACAATGCCCCGTGAAGTCAGGAAGGAGACCGACATCAAGGACTTCGCCGGCGCGCTCGCGGTGGTTCAGCTCGTGCTTAACTGACTCCCCTAGTTCTCGGTGCTTCTGTTCTTAGACGTGCATACTAGTCTGCTCGACGATAAATTGTAATGCATGCATGCATGCCTATTCTAATAATAAAATAAAATAATCGTGTGGGATCAATGAATAAATGAGGTGGAGTAGTAAAATGTCTTCTATATTCCCCGCAAAAAAATATACATGAATGTCTCCTATATATATATGCATGCGTTGCCCGCGTACAAAAACACAATAATTCCTGCCTTAATTATCTCTACAACTTTGTATATTTTGTAACTCTGTTTGCTATGTTCGCACGATCCCTTTTTACACCGCTGAACTGGCTGCGCCATGGTATGCATGCACTAGATCTCTGACATACTACGTACCAAGGTTGCCTTGTGTGGATGGGCATGCTGCTATAATCAAAGTAATAAGAGCCAGTGTGGATGGTTTTAATTCTTGTAATTACATCTATGAAATCAGAAGCTCGAATGTAGAAGCAAATAGTTAAGCTAAGTATTCCTTAAATCTTGCACTTGGTAGACATGTTTGACTTTTACAACCTCATGATATTGTAGCTATACCCTGGGACATCGTTATTCAATAAAGAAGTATAGTCTCCCCTGGAAAAGAAAACAAGAGGTATTTATTCAAAACCATCACATATGGGGCAGGGAACCACCAATTTTACGCCTAACGAATAACAAATCGCACTGATCGTCGATTGATCTCGCGAAAACAACAAAACCGATAGGTTGGGCACACCTGTCGAGATGATGTGGAAAAGACTAAAAACTTTGACCAATTGATGTGGCAAATGAGACATGGGGCCATGTGTCAATGACTAGACTCTCGTCTTCTTCACATCTCTCTTCTATGAGGCATTCCATCGAACACCTTTTGGGCTCCAATCCTTGTCCTCTCACTGGAGAGAGTGAGAAGCAGTAGCTCATCGGCCTCTCCATGGAGTGCCGACGGGGTAGGCGTTCTCGCGACAGAATAGAAGTAGTCCCGCAGACTACCAGCGATGGCAACGACGACACAAGGTTGCCAGCGGCCAGAGCGAGCTCGCTGTTGACTGGCACGAGCACGAAGTACGCTAACAGTCGCTCCGGCTGGTGTGGCACGATGCGTGTGCGCCCCCTGGACACCACAGATCACATGTGGTGTCGGACGACACCCTTGTTATACACCCCGTGCAGGAGGAACGGGTCCATCAGGAAAATGTGAGCATCAGTGTCAAGTCTAGGACTTGAATTCTCGTGGGCTGAGGATACCGCTGTTCATCTAACAATCCAACCACTGGCTGGTTCACATGTTTTTCAGTAATTGATTGCTTTACATAACACACATGCGGGGAAATAATTTTATTTCTTATTTAACAACATTCTAATATCATGTTTGTTGGAAATGCACATTTTGTAAAATCACTAGTGCAGGAACCCCTTATAGGATTTTGTAACTAGCAGCGTTCTGCCAAAAGGACACACGGGCGCTAACTTGGCTTACTACCAACGGTGTCCACTAAATACATATGCGCTACTATTATCTCAATTCTAGCATGGTCCGCCGAACATGCGCGCAGCTAGTGCTGTACACAAAGAGAGCTACTCTGCCGCGAAACACCAACAATGTTTGACAGCAATGCACGGGGCTAGAAGAAAGAAAACTAGCAGTGCTCCACATAGTGGGAACACCTCAAAATCAACTTGCATCCCCACATTGGCCGACCACATGTGTGGGTTCAATTAAACAACTAGCGGAGCTTACGCACCTGGAACGCTGCTAGTGAGCGCACACATAGCGGGCGCCTAGGAGTGTTGCACGCTGCTAACTTGTTCTCAGATTCTCTACTCCTATAAAAATCTGAGTTGATGATGATGATGTGCCTGCCATCTTGCGCTTAGGATCGTTGGATCTGCATCTAAGGCACAACACAAAACAATCTGTACAATTTTACAGAAAGACGTCCGCTTCATGTGACACATTTGCATATAGCCCCTCCAAGTCCCATCTCTCCCGTTCAGCACAACCCCCTCCCAACTCAATCCAAATCCATCTGAAAAAGAAGGCGCTGGAAGAACCAGCGATCTCGCTCGATGGCAGTGGAATCGATCTCGCTCGATGGCCGATGCAGGCGCCGTCCAACCCCAAGCCTCTCACGCCTGCTCTCATCAGCCCCAGCGCCCACCACCACCACGAACCCCCTCCTCCCCGCCATCTCCTCCGCCCCCTTTTGCCCGTCTCCTCCGGCGCCGACCTCGACAAGCACGTACGCCGCCGACGCGTCCTCCTCTTGTGCCGCAGCACTACCGCCCAACATCTCCACCACGACGCCGTCTTCTGCGTCATCCCGTACACCCCCTTCCCCATATCCTGTGATTCCACTGCCCGCAAGTACGCCTCTGCCGTCGTCCGTGCCCCGACGCCGCTCTTGCTTCCTCCCTTTCTTGTTGCAGCAGCCCAACCACCCACCGCCACCACCTCATCGTCCTCATCGCCATCTCCTCCGCCCGCTACCTGTATCCTCCGAGGCTGACCTCGAGAAGTACGTCGCCGGCTGCGCCGCCACCTACTGCTACCCGCCGTCCCTGCCGATGCGCTCTATGACATGTTCTGGTGTGATGGACATGGACACGTACTCTGCTCGGCTATTTCCTTTCTGCACCCAAATCTGCACGCCGGTGGAACTATCTGGAAACCTGTCCTACAACCAAGTAATCAAGTGGGCAAGTAGATGAGACTCACTCTGCTCGAACTACATCCCAAGAAGCCAACACACTCTCACATCTTCAGATCAAACAGAGTGTAAGGAGGTGGGATTCATTGCCCGTCGCCTTCTGATCTGCTTCGTCAAGGAACACGGTATGTTGTAAAAGCTCCTATATCTCTCATCAGCTCTTGCTTCATCTGTGTTAGGCAAATGGAACTTAATGCATGCCCTGCTTTACAAATTAATTACAAGTGTTGCATGAAAAATATGAACAGGAATGCATTGCCTAATTTTGTATTAAAAGAATTCTTTTTTCCACCCCAAAATTTACTAATGATCTTAATATATGGGTCTGCTTGATGCTTGGTATTAATGTATTTGATTTTCCCACTGCAAGCTGCAAGTTCTGAAGCTTATTTTTAGGTCTGCTTGTTGTGATAGTCTCTTGGGAAATGTCGTGAAGTTTCAGACTCTGCTATATGTTTCATGGCAAGAATGCATAGATAGGTTTACACATTTTAAACCCACTACTTGTTCATAATCTAACTAACAAGTGTCCACCTGATCAAGTTGATATTCTTAAGGACAACTTTTGTACAAATGTAATTCCAAAAATTTCCCAACACTATCTTACATGTATCCTGCAAGGTCAGCCAAAAAAGAGATACGTGCGCGCGCACACACACACACACACAAAAAAAACTACAACCTAAGGAATTTAATTAGTTACATGTTAGCTTCTGAAACAGATAATCCCATAGAACGCCTGCAACTCTCTCCTGAAGACGGTCTGAAGCATTTAAACATTCTTGACAGAGTGAGACCTAAACAATTGAGTCATTTGTGTTACAAGAAATATATTTTTCCTATTACAAAGCACATAAAAGATGATGGACAATGTGAGCTTTCTTGTTGGTGCAACACAATGAGGGATATAAATTTTCTCTTAAAAGGAATCATGCTTTTGACTTTTGGGAAATAATAGTAGCATTCCTATCACCTTTTGTATTTTGAGCTTTTGATTCTTTTTTTTTGCTAAGCTCCACTTCTGCTTCTTTTGGGGGAAAAGCATGCAGGTCTTCCGCCCAAAATGTTACAGCCCTCGATCCAATAAAGCGCTAAGGGAAAATAGAAAGGTTGCTATCCTGTACCTTAGTGCTTGGAAAAACAATCTTATTAATTTTACCTGGCCATTTATTGTCCAACTTGGAATAACACAATGGTCGACGGCAGTAACAAGTCCACCAGAACTTGCCCCAACATCATGCCACATGCTCAAATAAGTCTATTTATATTAATCAACATATGTGACAAATTTAAGTTATTCATCTTCAGACGACGAAGTGACAAATCAATCGGTTATAGGTTTTCCTACTTATAATGGTATGCTCACATCAATTGAGGGCTTGGAGCAAGGAGAAAGCTCAGAAGGTAAATATATAAGTGAAAGTGCGTGCCTATATTATTTCTCTTACCCACTCAATAATTCCTCGTGGAAATGTTGTATTTCTTATCATAATAATCAGTGCGCATTTCATCTTCAAAATACTGTAAACGTTCGAGAAAATGCAGATTGAAATAAATTTTGGAGATATGGGCCACTTTGTTATGATTGTGAGTAGATTCATAAATTATTTATGCTATAGATACAACTGAAATGCCATTTAATTTGGTATTCATCATATAAGCTACAATATCACCGTTCCATTCCATCTCTCCAACCAAACAATGAAATGTCACCATTCCATTCTACATATCTTCCTCAACCAAACACTGGAATGGAACCAACCAATTCCAGTGAAATGGAACCGTGACATTCCGTTCCACTTCATTCCGTAACCAAACACACCCTAGAGAACTTCTACAAGTTGCTTGTTGTTTAATTTGTCTACATATACTGCAGACTGTTATATATATGTAGTAGTGATTGTCTGGTTTTATTTTAGGCGAGAAGACAGATGAAGTGAGAGCTCCAGGGCTAATATTGCTGGCATAGATGTTTTGAGAAAACAACTAAAAGAGTATGCCATGCTTGACAAATGATTTCATGGCCTGGTAGATGCCCAAGGTATGTAATAACTAAGTGTAACTAGCTGTGCAAGTCATATCTGAAATCTTTCCTCTATTCATGCTGGCACTATGTGCAGATTCATGCTCGTGCATATTTTCAAAGTATTCGGTCAAACACTCTATTTAATTTTTGTATTTCTCTGGAACCATTTAAGTGTGTGATCAAGCTATAGTGTGTATGTTATGTGGATATATTAATTGCTGCCATTTATCTTCACAGTGAATGAGCAATGTTTAATCCACCGATGAACGGTAACAGAATCAACAGAATCGCTTGTCTTGTTTTCTACAAATGTTCCAAGAAAAGCAATAGTTCTGTTGTAGTAGTTGTTCTAAGGTTGCATGTTACTTGCACAACAGTTCTGGTGTGAGCACAATCGCTGCATTTTTCACAATTGAGAGTTGTTGGCTACAATGCCCGCATGCCTTGCCATCGATGATGCCACTGTTGGAAGGAGG
Organism: Elymus sibiricus; assembly: GCA_039707655.1. Taxonomy (NCBI): domain Eukaryota; kingdom Viridiplantae; phylum Streptophyta; class Magnoliopsida; order Poales; family Poaceae; genus Elymus; species Elymus sibiricus. The sequence continues at coordinate 434,771,019 of CM077675.1, forward strand.
CTGACGCATGTCACATCATTTTCTGATAGTAGTAGCTCAGTGGGCCCTGGCCAATGAAATCAATAGTTGTCGGTTTTAAGAAAAAAACTGTGTTGAATCTATGTTCTTGACTCTACAAGATATTTGCATTATATGAATAAGCTCCAGATGAGAGGCATCTATGTGGCTTTCTATATTGTAGTGCCAATTATTTTCATGTACATGCAACACTTTTGAAGTTGTATATACATAATATACTCTCTTATGTATGAAGTGTTTTTATTCATGTGAGTTCACTTGGCCAGCTGATGATTGCAGTATGTTGGTTGGACTACAATACACTTATCAAACTATTTTAACAATATTTAGTATTGGGCGATCACATTGCAACAGATTGCTATGCTTCAAGATACTATTTAGTATTGAAAATCATATATTTAATTTTGCTTAATGTGTACATTGCCGACAATATAGAAGCACTTCAATCAATGTCTTGGTGCATCTTTTATACTTCCGTAGCGTAGCACGAGCATCTTACTAGTCAAAAGAAATGTAATGGCGTCGGAATGGATGACAGTGAGCTTTGGACGTCACGTTCAGGCAATCAACTTCATGTCGTCTTGTTGAGATGTGGAAACCAGTTCTAAAGGTGTTAGAAAATTTACACAATGATGCAGATAATGTTGCCCAAAGAATCACAACCTCGGGGTTGATAAAGAACATGGAGTCTTTCGAATTTTTTCTCATATTGCATCTTATGATTAGATTATTGGGCAAGACTAACAATCTGTCACAATGCTTGCAAATGAAAAATCAGCATATTGTATGTGCTGTTGGATTGATTAAAACCACGTTGGAGGATTTTCAAGAGATAAGGCAAAATGGTTGGGATGAGCTCTTTAAAGAGGTAACAGACTTTTGTGTCAAATACAACATTGTAGTGCCAAATATGGAAGATACAAGAACAGCTAATGGGCGTTCAAGGACTTGGGATGGGCAATTGCTAACTTACATCCATCATTTCAAAATTGAAATATTCAATGTGTTGCATGATCAACTTATTGTGGAGTTAAACAACCGCTTTGCTGAAAGGTCTACTCAATTGCTGAGATGCATTGCTTGTCTTGATCCCAAGAATTCATTTGCCAATTATACTGAAGACAAGCTGGTAGATCTTGCTAATATGTATGCTGCTGACTTCTCTACATATGATGTTACTTTTGTCCTTAGAACCAAGTAGACTCATTCATTCGGGAAGCAAGAGTTGATCCACATTTGATGAATTGCAATGATCTTGGTCATCTTGCCATTAATATGGTTAAAACTGATATGCACACAACTTTTCCACTGGTCCAATGTCTTGTTGAGTTAGCATTGATTTTACCTGTTGCAACCACAACATTGGAAAGGGAATTCTCAGCAATGAGCATTATCAAGACTGGATTGAGGAACAAAATGGGTGATGATTGGATTAATCATAGAATGGTATGTTGCATTGAGCGAAATGTATTTGTTAGTATTGAAGAATCAAAAATACTCGAGCGATTTCAAGGTTATCGCACACGGAAAGGCATTTTGCCTCGTCCGAGACGTAAGTTTTCACATTTTACATCTATTATCAACTAGTTTTACCTGCTATATTATGCACTGATTTGCATTTCAAAATTAATGATTGAAGGTCTGGCTTCTTCTTCTATTGAAGATGTACTCATGGGAGGCTCAGATCAACCAATCCTTTGATTTGGTATCAATAATTTGTATCATCTATCTATGCTACATATTGTCTTTTGATTTGCCTTGCTTTATTAGTTGACCCATCATGGAACAAATGCTGCCATTGAATATTATATATGATTTCTTATTAGTTATGCAACATAGATTGACTTTTATATGCTTTGAAACTAGAATTTTTTCTGGATAATTTTTAGCCCTTGGTTTCTCGCCTGGGACGTTAGCCAATCCTGGGTCCGTCACTCCAAAGCAGGACTCCTGCCCGTGGCTGGGGGTGGGCAAGGCCTCTCCACTTGGGTCACGCCACGAGGCAACCGCCACGCTCATTCGGAAAAGTGCAAGAGAGTTCTCTCTCTACCGGGCGGTCACCGCGACACAATTCAGTGGGATGGACAAGATGAGCCGGTCGGGATGATACACTAGTAGAAAATGGGACATTAGTCCCAAATCCAGAGGCCCTTTAGTCCCGGTTCTCCAACCGGGACTAAACGATCGGGACTAATGCCCTCCACTTTTAGGCCCGGTCCTGTTACGAACCGGGACTAAAGGTGCTCCACGTGGCCGCTGCGCGGCGCCAAGGCAGGAGGACCTTTAGTCCCGGTTCGTAACACGAACCGGGACAATAAGGCAGCCACGCGTCAGCACCTGCCATGCGTTGGTTTTTTTTTTGGAAGGAGGGGGTATGGGTTTTGGAGGGTTTATAGGGGTTTCATATTGTGTTTCCCCTTTTCTTTTTGTGTTTACTCTTCAATTCTTTTACGTTTAGGGTTTCATTTTTATTTTATGTTTTCCATTCAACTAGATGCTAGCTACTACATATAGCAATGAAGGAACCATTAATTACACAACATCGTCATGAACATCGTATATATATTCGACGCTACTACATATAGTACACGATCATGCATATATACAATATAACATCTCTTACGATCCCTAATATCTAATTACCAAGATCACATCGGAAATCCTGATGGTATTCTCCGTCTTCAGGTATGACATGGTCAACAAAGAATCCCGCCAATTCCTCTTGAATTGGTCGTATGCGATCAGTTGGTAGGAGTTCGTCCCGCTTCCGCCAGATCTAATTTAAAGAAGGGGTCAATATATATATATATATATATATATATATATATATATATATATATATATATATTATATATATATATATATATATATATATGAATGAATGAAACTCAACACAATTGATGGTAATAAAATAAAAATGTGAATATTGTTTACGTACTTCAAATTGTTCTAAAGATATGCCCCGCTCAGAGGTCGAGTGGCGAATGAACTCTCAAACGTAGTATGCACATAAATTAGACCCGCGTGCCTACCACAAGCACTTTACGAGAATAGAGTTCAATCAAAATGATAATCAAGCATGATAATGGTATTGAAACTAGAATCAATGAGAGATGCGTGGTACTAGAGTAGTACTTACTTTGGGGTGCGAAAATCGCAGCTCCTTTTTCCAGCAATCACCCCTAACCTGTTTGGTGAACTTTTTCCAAACCCTGCCCGGCAAAGAAAATGATTACTTGATATCAGGAAATGAACGGAAGTTGCCGATATGGTGCAATAATGATTGAACTTACTTCTGTAGCATTTTACTCATGTTCTCCCACTCCTTAGGGTCTTTACGTCTCGAGACCAAGACAATTACTTGTCCCTCTTCAAGATGAATGGCTAGCAGAATAAAGTGGAAACTTAGCACGCATAACTCATTAATTGCACTTAACCTCGAGTAAGCGAAACAGAATGTGCACAAGATAGTAACACTCACTTGAAGTTGTAAGGAAATAGTATTTCCCTTCTGTTTTGTTGTCCAAGTAACGCCTTTAGCAAGTTTTTCTCCGTATCGACGGGAAATTCTTTTAACGTACGTTCATTTATGGTATCTGGGTTAATGCACCCAATGTCATAGATTTGTAGTTTTTTGCATTCGAGGATCTTCAATCTACATAATATAGTGTGTGAGGATAAGTATACATGCAATGAACGAGCTGATCTAGAGACTTAATTACAGAAAAAAAATACTTACAAACAATAGCAACTAACGATAGTTTTGTCGAGGGCAGCTTGATTGTATAACTGAAACAATTCTTCAAATTCAACGAACAACGGCTTGTTTCCATTGAAGAAGTGCTCATCTTTTATTGACACGAAGATATTGTCGGTCCCGTCCTTGCAGATTTTCAAGTACCATTCATGCAATTGTCGCATCGTCGTTGGTAGACGGCAGAACTCCTCACCTCTGACAAGAGGCTTCCCATCCTCGTATCTTGCTACTACCTCAGCCTTTTCGAACCGTACCGAATCGTCTAAGTAATCACCAAGAGTGATAGCAAGACCACCGGCCGCTATCTACGGATCATTAGCGATATCGGTAAACACCTTGAGCGGAGGGCACGATTGCTTTTATTGTTCGCCGAGCTGGGGAATTGTTTTCCCACTTCTTGGACCACTGCTACTTAAGCTTCCTGACCGCTTCGCTTGACCAAATGTCTTTGCAATACAGTGGTCATAGTTTGATTGCGGTGGAGGCGGTGGTGGTCGCCTAAGGGCATCCAGACATCGCTTCGCTGCTATCGAATCTACTTTCTCCTCTGGAGGTGGACGTTTCGGTGCAAGCTGGCGTTTCACATCGGCATCCACGATATCGGCGGTTTCCTCGTCGGTCATGTCGTAGGGTAACTTGGGAGGAGCCTTCTTGACAGTTGGGACTGCTCTAGATCCCTTCGTTGTTGTGCTGCTGCTAGTCGTCGGAGCGGCGGCGGCTCTCTTCCGCTGTTGCTGAGGCGGCGGAGGAGGCAGAGTTCACTGACGCGGCGGAGGATGCGGAGTCCGCTGACACGACGGAGGAGGCGGAGTCCGCTGACGTGGCGGAGGAGGCATGAGCTGAGGCGTAGGAGGATTCTGCTGAGGGGCCTCCTCCGGCTGAGTCTGCTGAGGTGGCGTCCAGTTTGGAAGCACGATGCTTTCCTTTCTCCATAGAATTGTAGTCCTTAGGGCATTTATCAGACGAGTCTCCCCTTCACCTGTAGGGTACTCAAGGTTCAGATCCTCAAATCCTTTGGAAACTTCATCCACCCCGACAACACCATAGCCATCTGGAATTGGATGGCAATGGAAAGTTCCATCAGGTGCAGGAGGTAAGACATAGCCGACCGCCACCTTCAAAGTTAGGTTATGGCATTTCTCAATTAGCTCACAATGTTCCCTCTCCGTGATACCATCCATGGGGGTAGCGAGGAGCCGTGATATCAGGTTGAACGAGCTCCGTGGAAGCCACGCTGCTTTTCCGCTGACATGGTGGGATAGCTTCGTTGGCAGCATCGAATGAAGGATCTTCGTGTTGGGGAACGTTGCATGGGAAACAAAAAATTTCCTACGCACACGCAAGATCTATCCATGGTGATGAGCATCTACGAGAGGGAGAGTGGATCTACCTACCCTTGTAGATCGCTAAGCGGGAAGCGTTAAGAAACGCGGTTAATGTAGTCGAACGTCTTCGCAATCCAAATCGCAAGCCATCCCGCGATCCAATCACGATCTGTCCCGTGATCCAATCACGATCCGTCCCGCGATTCAATCACGGTCCTTCCGATCTAGCGCCGAACGGACGACACCTCCGCGTTCAGCACACGTACGGCTCGATGACGATCTCCACCTCCTTGATCCAGCAAGCGAGGGTGAAGAGGTAGATGAGTTCTCCAGCAGCACAACGGCGTGGTGGCGGTGGTGGTGGAGCTGATCCGGCAGAGCTTCGCTAAGCTATACCGAACAGATCTAAAGGAGAGAGACGATCTAGAGGGCGGAGGGCAGCACATGGCTTTTCAGGTGGTGGCTGCCCTAAAAACCCTCCAATATATATAGGAGGAGAGGGAGTAGGTGGGAGGCGCCCTAGGGTTTCCCCTAGGGGCTTGGCGCAAGGAGGGGAGGAGTCCACCTCCCACAAGGGAGGTAGAGTCCTAGTAGGACTCCCTCCCCCACTTGGCCTTCCCACCTCTTGCGCATAGGCCTCCTAGGGGCTGGCTGCCCAGTCCACTAGGGGCTGGTGCGCCACCTCCTAGGCCCATGTGGCCCCTTGGGTGGGTGGGCCCCACTTGGTGGACCCCCGGAACCCATTCGTCACTCCCGATACACTACCGGAAGTGCCCGAAACTTTTCCGGAACCCAAATACCACTTTCCTATATATCAATCTTTACCTCCGGACCATTCCGGAGCTCCTCATGACGTCCGGGATCTCATACGGGACTCCGAACAACCTTCAGTCACCAACATACATAACTCAATACTACCGAAACATCACCGAACATTAAGTGTGCAGACCCTACGGGTTCGAGAACTATGTAGACATGACCGAGACACCTCTATGGTCAATAAGCAATAGCGGGACTTGGATGCCCATATTGGTTCCTACATATTCTACGAAGATCTTTATCGGTTGAACCTCTATGTCAAGGATTCAGTTAATCCCGTATGCAGTTCCCATTGTTCATCGGTATGTTACCTGCCCGAGATTCGATCGTCGGTATCTCTATACCTAGTTCAATCTCGTTACCAGCAAGTCTCTTTACTCGTTCCGTAATACAAGATCCCGTGGCTAAATCTTTAGTCACATTGCTTGCAAGGCTCATTGTGATGTTGTATTACCGAGTGGGCCCTGAGATACCTCTCCGTCACACGGAGCAACAAAATCCCAGTCTTGATCCATGCCCACTCAACAGACACCCTCGGAGATACCTGTAGAGCATCTTTATAGTCACCCAGTTACGTTGTGACGTTTGATACACACAAGGTATTCCTCCGGTGTCAGTGAGTTGCATGATCTCATGGTCATAGGAACAAATACTTGCCATGTAGAAAACTATAGCAATAAACTGACACGATCATATGCTACGTTCATAGTTTGGGTCTTGTCCATCACATCATTCTCCTAATGATGTGATCCCGTTATCAAATGACAACACATGTCTATGGCTAGGAAACCTTAACCATCTTTGATTAACGAGCTAGTTTAGTAGAGGCTTACTAGGGACACTTTGTTGTCTATGTATCCACACATGTATCTGAGTTTCCAATCAATACAATTATAGCATGGATAATAAACGATTATGATGAACAAGGAAATATGATAATAACTAATTTATTATTGCCTCTAGGGCATATTTCCAACAGTCTCCCACTTGCACTAGAGTCAATAATCTAGTTCACATCACCATGTGATTTACGTTGTTATGAATCTAACACCCAATGAGTTCTGGGGTTCGATCATGTTTTGCATGTGAGAGACGTTTTAGTCAACGGTCTGCAATATTCAGATCCGTGTGTTCTTTGCAAATCTATATGTCATATTGTAGACACTACCACGCTCCACTTAGAGCTATTCCAAATGACTGCTCCACTATACGTATCCGGACTGCTACTCAGAGTCATTCCGATTGGTGGCAAAGCTTGCATCGACGTAACCCTTTACGTCGAACTCTTTATCACCTCCATAATCGAGAAACATTTCCTTAGTCCTCTAGTTACTAAGGATAATTTTGACTGCTGTCCAGTGATCCACTCGTGGACCACTCTTGTACCCCTTGACAGAATCATGGCAAGGCACACACCAGGTGCGGTAAACAGCATGGCATACTCTATTGAGCCTATGGATAAGGCATAGGAGACGACCTTTGTCCTTTCTCTTTCTTCTGCCGTGGTCGAGCTTTGAGTCTCACTCAACTTCACACCTTACAAATCAGGCAAGAACTCTTTTCTTTTACGGATCCATTTTGAACTCTTTCAAAATCTTTGTCAAGGTATGTACTCATTGAAAGTCTTATCAAGCGTCTTGATCTATCTCTATAGATATTTGACGCCCAATATTTAAGTAGCTTCATACCAGGTCTTCCTTTGAAAAACTCCTTTCAAACAACCCTTTATGCTTTCCAGAAATTCTACATCATTTCCGATCAACAATATGTCATCCACATATACTTATCAGAAAATCTATACTGCTCCCACTCACTTTCTTGTAGATACAAGTTTCTCATAAACTTTGTATAAACCAAAATTTTGATCACCTCATCAAAGCATATATTCCAACTCCGAGATGCTTGCTCCAGTCTATAGAAGAATCACTAGAGCTTGCATACCTTTTAGCATCCTTAGGACTGACAAAACCTTCTGGTTGTATCACATACAACCTTTCCTCAAGGAAACCATCAAGGAAACGATGTTTTGACATCCATCTGCCAGATTTCATAATCGAAAAATGCAGTAACTGCTAACATAATTCCAATAGACTTTAGCATCGCTACGGGTGAGAAAGTCTCCCCGTAGTCAACTCCTTGAACTTGTCGGAAACTTCTTTGCGACAAGTCGAGCTTTATAAATGGTGAGATTTACCATCAGCGTCTGTCTTCTTTTTAAAGGTCCATTTGTACTCAACGGCCTGCCGTTGAACGGGCAAGTCTACCAAAGTCCATACTTGGTTTTTATACATGGCTCTTTTCTCGGATTTCATGGCTCCCAGCTATTTGTTGGAATCCGGGCCCACCATCGCTTCTTCATAGCTCGTAGGTTCACTGTTGTCTAACAACATGACCTCCAAGAAAGGATTGACGTACCACTCAGGGGCGGTACGAGTCCTTGTCAACCTACGAGGTTCGATAGTAACTTGATCCGAAGCTTCATGACCATCATCATTTGCTTCCTCTTCACTTGGTGTAGGCGTTGCAGAAACATCTTTCTGCGTCATGCTACTATTCAACTGAAGTGACGGTTCAACAACCTCATCAAGTTCTACTTTCCTCCCACTCAATTCTTTCGAGAGAAAGTCTTTCTCGGGAAAGGACCCATTTTTAGCAACAAACACTTTGCCCTCGGATCTGAGATAAAAGGTATACCCAACTTTTTCCTTAGGGTATCCTATGAATATGCACTTTTCCGCTTTGGGTTCGAGCTCATCAGACATAAGAGTCGCATTCCCAAACTCTGAGAAATGACAGCTCAGGTTTCTGCCAAACCATATTTCATACGGTGTCATCTCAATGGATTTAGATGGTGCCCTATTTAAAGTGAATGTAGTTGTCTCTAATGCATAACCCCAACAAGATAGTGGCAAAACGATAAGAGACATCATAGCACGCACCATATCCAATAGAGCACGACTACGATGTTCGGACACACCATCACACTATGGTGTTCCAGGCGGCATGAGTTGTGAAACAACTTCCACATTGTCTTAAGTTGCATACCAAACTCGTAACTCAGATATTCACCTCCACGATCATATCGTAGACATTTTATCTTCTTGTCACGATGATCTCAAATTTCACTCTGAATTTGCTTGAACTTTTCAAACGTTTCAGACTTGTGTTTCATTAAGTAAATATACCCGTATCTACTCAAATCATCAGTGAAGGTAAGAAAATAATGATATCCACCGCATGCTACAACACTCATTGGACCGCATACATCAACATGTATCATTTCCAATAAGTCACTTGCCCGCTCCATCATACCGCAAAACGGGGTCTTAGTCATCTTGCCCAAGAGTCATGGTCCGCATGTCTCAACCGATTCGAAATCGAATGAGTCCAAAGATCCATCATCATGGAGTTTCTTCATGCGCTTTACACCAATATGACCTTTAGCGGTAGCGCCACAAGTATGTGGTACTATCATTATTAACTTTGCATCTTTTGGCATCAATACTATGAACATGTGTATCACTACGATCGAGATACAATAAACCATTCACATTTGGGTGCATGACCATTGAAGGTTTTATTCATGTAAACATAATAACTATTATTCTCTGTCTAAATGAACAACCGTATTGCAATAAACACGATCTAATCATGTTCATGATCAACGCAAACACCAAATAACATTTATTTAGGTTCAACACTAATCCCAAAGGTAGAGGGAGCGTGTGATGGTGATCACATCAACCTTGGAAATATTTCCAACACACATCATCACCTCACCCTTAGTTATTCTCCGTTTATTCCGTAGCTTTTACTTCGAGTTACTAACATTAGCAACCGAACCGGTATCTAATACCCAGGTGCTACTAGGAGTACTAGCAAGGTACACATCAATAATATGTATATCAAATATACTTCTGTCGACGTTGCCAGCCTTCTTATCTACCAAGTATTTAGGGAGTTCCGCTTCAGTGACCGTTCCCATTATTATAGAAGCACTAAGTCTCGAGTTTGGGTTTAACCTCGGGTTTCTTCACTAGAGCAGCAACTGGCTTGCCATCCATGAAGTTTCCCTCCTTGCCCTTGCCCTTCTCAAAACTAGTGGTTCAACTAACCATCAACACTTGATGCTCCTTCTCGATTTCTACCTTCGCGGTGTCAAACATCGTGAATAGCTTAGGGGTCATCTTTTCCATCCCTGGCATGTTCATAGTTCATCATGAAGCTCTAGTAGCTTGGTGGCAGTGACTTGGAGAACTATATCAATCACTATCTTATCTGGAAGATCAACTCCCACTCAATTCAAGCGATTGTAGTACCCAGACAATCTGAGCACATGCTCACCGATTGAGCTATTCTCCTTCATCTTGCAGGCAAAGAATATTGTTGGAGGTCTCATACCTCTCAACACGGGCATGAGCCTGAAATCCAATTTCAGCTCTTGGAACATCACATATGCTCCGTGACATTCAAAACATATTTGGAGCCTGAATCTAAGCCGTAATGCAAGACGCACTGAACTATCAAGTAGTCATCAGAACGTGCCTGTCGGATGTTCACAACATCAACGGTCGCCACTTGAGGGGGTGGCGCACTGAGCGGTGCATTAAGGACATAAGCCTTCTGTGCAGCAACTGGGGACAATCCTCTGATCACGGACCTAGTTCGCATAATTGCTACCATCATCTTTCAACTTACCTTTTCTCTAGGAACGTATCAAAATTCAGGGGAGCTACAACACGAGCTAATGATCTACAATATAATTTGCAAAGACATTTTGACTATGTTCATGATAACGAGTTCAATTAATCATATTACTTAAGAACTCCCACTCAAATTGACATCCCTCCGGTCATCCGAGTGTTACATGATCCAAATTCACCAACCCAAGTCCGATCATCACGTGAGATGAGGTGGTTTCAATGGTGAACATCTCCATGTTGATCATATCTACTATACGACTCATGTTCGACCTTTCGGTCTGTTGTGTTCCGAGGCCATGTCTGTACATGCTAGGCTCGTCAAGTTTAACCCGAGTGTTCCGCATGTGCAACACTGGCTTGCACCCGTTGTATGTGAACATAGAGTCTATCACACCCGATCATCACGTGGTGCTTCGAAATGACGAACTTTCGCAACGGTGCACACTCGGGGAGAACACATTTTTATCTTGAAATTTTAGTGAGGGATCACCTTATAATGCTACCGTCGTCCTAAGCATAATAAGATGCATAAAAGGATTAACATCACATGCAAATCATAAGTGACATGATATGGCCATGAACTTGTGCTTTTGATCTCCATCTCAAAGCACCGACATGATATCCATCGTCACCGGCATGAAACCATGATCTCCATCAACGTGTCGCCATCGGGGTTGTCGCGCCAACCATGCTTCTACTACTATTGCTACCGCTTAGCGATAAAGTAAAGCATTACAAAGCGCTTAATGATTGACACGCAGGTCATACAATAATTAAAGACAACCCTATGGCTCCTGTCGGTTGCCATATGCATCGACATGCAAGTCGATATGAACTATTACAAACATGATCATCTCATACATCAAATATATCTCATCATGTCTTTGGCCATATCATATCACAACATACCCTGCAAAAACAAGTTAGACGTCCTCTAATTGTTGTTGCATGTTTTACGTGGCTGCTATGGGTATCTAGCAAGAACAATTCTTACCTACACAAAACCACAACGGTGATACACAAATTGCTATTCAACCTTCTCAAGGACCGCCTTTGTCGAATCCGATCCAACTAAAGTGGGAGAGACAGACACCCGCCAGCCATCTTTATGCAACAAAGTCACATGTCAGTCGATGGAACCGGTCTATCGTACGTGGACGAGTAAGGTTGGTCCGGGCCGCTTCATCCCACAATACCGCTGAATCAAGAAAACACCAAGGGAGGAAGCAATCTGAGCATCAACGCCCACAAACCCATTTGTGTTCTACTCATGATCTCATCTACGCATAGACCTAGCTCTGATACCACTGCTGGGGAATGTTGCATGGGAAACAAAAAATTTCCTACGCACATGCAAGATCTATCCATGGTGATGAGCATCTACGAGAGGGAGAGTGGATCTACATACCCTTGTAGATCGCTAAGCGGGAAGCGTTAAGAAACGCGGTTGATGTAGTCGAACATCTTCGCGATCCAAATCGCAAGCCTTCGCGCGATCCAATCACGATCCGTCCCGCGATCCAATCACGATCTGTCCCGCGATCCAATCACGGTCCTTCCGACCTAGCGCCGAACGGACGACACCTCCGCGTTCAGCACACGTATGGCTCGATGACGATCTCCACCTCCTTGATCCAGCAAGCGAGGGTGGAGAGGTAGATTAGTTCTCCGGCAGCACAATGGCGTGGTGGCGGTGGTGGTGGAGCTGATCCGGCACAGCTTCGCTGAGCTATACTGAACAAATCTAGAGGAGAGAGACGATCTAGAGGAAGGAGGGCAGCACGTGGCTTTTCAGGTGGTGGCTGCCCTCAAAACCCTCCAATATATATAGGAGGAGATGGGGTAGGTGGGACGCGCCCTAGGGTTTCCCCTAGGGGCTTGTCGCAAGGAGGGGAGGAGTCCACCTCCCACAAGGGAGGTGTAGTCCTAGTAGGACTCCCTCCCCCACTTGGCCTTCCCACCTCTTGCGCATAGGCCTCCTAGGGGCTGGCTGCCCAGCCCACTAGGGGCTGGTGCGCCACCTACTAGGCCCATGTGGCCCCTTGGGTGGGTGGGCCCCACTTGGTGGACCCCCCGAAACCCATTCGTCACTCCCGATACACTACCGGAAGTGCCCAAAACTTTTCCGGAACCCAAATACCACTTTCCTATATATCAATCTTTATCTCCGGACCATTCCGGAGCTCCTCGTGACGTCCGGGATCTCATCCGGGACTCCGAACAACCTTCGATCACCAACATACATAACTCAATACTACCGAAACATCACCGAACATTAAGTGTGCAGACCCTGCGGGTTCGAGAACTATGTAGACATGACCGAGACACCTCTATGGTCAATAACCAATAGCGGGACCTAGATGCCCATATTGGTTCCTACATATTCTATGAAGATATTTATCGGTTGAACCTCTATGTCAAGGATTCAGTTAATCCCGTATGCAGTTCCCTTTGTTCATCGGTATGTTACTTGCCCGAGATTCGATCGTCGGTATCTCTATACCTAGTTCAATCTCGTTACCGGGAAGTCTCTTTACTCGTTCCGTAATACAAGATACCGTGGCTAACTCTTTAGTCACATTGCTTGCAAGGCTCATTGTGATGTTGTATTACCGAGTGGGCCCTGAGATACCTCTCCGTCACACGGAGTAACAAATCCCAGTCGTGATCCATGCCCACTCAACAGACACCCTCGGAGATACCTGTAGAGCATCTTTATAGTCACCCAGTTACGTTGTGACGTTTGATACACACAAGGTATTCCTCCGGTGTCAGTGAGTTGCATGATCTCATGGTCATAGGAACAGATACTTGACATGCAGAAAACTATAGCAATAAACTGACACGATCATATGCTACGTTCATAGTTTGGGTCATGTCCATCACATCATTCTCCTAATGATGTGATCCCATTATCAAATGACAACACATGTCTATGGCTAGGAAACCTTAACCATCTTTGATCAACGAGCTAGTTTAGTAGAGGCTTACTAGGGACACTTTGTTGTCTATGTATCCACACATGTATCTGAGTTTCCAGTCAATACAATTATAGGATGGATAATAAACGATTATGATGAACAAGGAAATATGATAATAACTAATTTATTATTGCCTCTAGGGCATATTTCCAACACTTCGTGCTGCTGAGATGGTGGGCCGGCAATAGCTCGCTGACTTGCCTCTAGCAACGCTAATCTTTCTTCCATCTTCTGCATCCGGTTTGCTTCCTCTTTCTTCTTTCTCGCTCGGCTTCTATAATCAGTATTGTCTGGAAACCCATACTTCCACGGAACAGAGCCTGATGTGCCTCTAGTTCGTCCAGGGTGTTCAGGATTCCCCAGGGCCTTTGACAGCACGTCCTTCTCTCTATCGGGATGGAACATCCCTTCCTCCACTTCCTTGATTGCTGCATGAATCTTATTGACGAATGTCTAAAGTTGAGCTTTCGTGAAAACACATTTCCCTGTTTCTGGGTCCAAAATTCCCCCATGCCCAAAGAACCAAGTCCTACACCGATCAGGCCAGTTCAATGTCGCTGGTTGGACCGCTTTAGCAAGCAGGTCGTTCTCTGCTTTGTCCCACGTAGGCCGGGCAACATTGTAGCCACCTGACCCCGTAACATGGTGATACTTCTTCTTTGCATCATTAGCCTTATTTGTATGTGACCTTTTCTTAGCTTTCTCTGATTTCTTGTACGTCACAAATTCGGGGCAATGATCTTTCATCTTCTCATATTGACCGGTGAATTCTGGAGTCTTGTCTTCCTCGACAAACTTTTTGTTCAATAGTTTCTTCTAGTTCTTGAATAGTTTTGCCATCTTTTTAAGAGCAAACGCCTTGACTTTTCGCTGTATAACTGGGTTATTTACATCCTCCTGTGGCGGTAGGCTGAAATTTGTCATCAGCGAGGTCCAAAGGTCATCTTTCTGTCTATGGGAGACATAAGAAACTTCACCGTCCTTCTTCTTATTCCATTTTTGGATGCTGATCGGGATGCTGTCCCTAAAAATAACTCCACACTGATGTATAAATTTGTCTTTGGTCCGCTTGGGAGCAATCGGTTGGCCATCTGGAGCGACTTCTTCGATCTTGAACCTTTCATGCTTATCCAACCTTTTCTTCGTGCCTCGTCTCGTTACAGAAGTTTGTCTCGATCCGGAGGACTAAAAGAAGAAAGAAACGTTAATATATGCACATACAAAACAATTAATGCATCTAGTTATCGGGGTTATGTTTTAAAGACACCCCCCTCATGTCAAAGTTATCGGGGTTATGTTTTAACGCCCCCCCCTCATGTCGAAGTTATCGGGGTTATGTTTTTTAACGGCCCCTCCCCCCTCATGTCGAAGTTATCGGGGTGTTATGTTTTAACGGCTCCTCCCCCCCTCATGTCGAAGTTATCGGGGTGTTATGTTTTAACGGCCCCTCCCCCCTCATGTCGAAGTTATCGGTGTTATGTTTCTTAATGGCCCCTCCCCCCTCATGTCGAAGTTATCGGGGTGTTATGTTTTAACGGCCCCTCCCCCCTCATCTCGAAGTTATTGGGGTTATGTTTTAACGACACCCCCCCTCATATTGAAGTTATCTTCATGCATGTTACAAACTAAGTGTCACACACATAACAAACTTCATGATGTTCCAACAATTAACTAAGTGTCGGGACATCAGCGGCTCACAGTGGGGGTGGCGAGGGCTTGGGGACGATGTCGGGGCAGGCACATGGACGGCGTACGTCGGGGCGGCGTCGGGGCAGGGCACGGGGATGGCGTCGGGGGCGGCGATGGGGGCAGCGACGACGAGGAGCTAATGGGCTCGGAGGTCCAGCCGGCGAGGAGGGCGGGCTCGGGGACGGCGTGGGGGGCGGCACGGGCCGGTACGGCGTCGGGGCAGGGCACGGGGACGGCGTCGGGGACGGCGTCGGGGGCAACAATGGGGTCGGCGACGACGAGGACTAGCGGGCTCAGAGGTCGCGGCCGGTGACGGGCCGGGCCGGGACGGCATCGGGGCCGGGTGGCGACGGGGGCGACGACGAGGGGCGACGAGTGTCGGTGTCAAAACCAGCGTATCTCGGGTAGGGGGTCCCGAGCTGTGAGACTAGGATCGATGGTAACAGGGGGACGAAGGAGACGATGTTTACCCAGGTTCGGGCCCTCCTATGAAGGTAAAACCCTACGTCCTGCTCGATTATATTGAAGGTATGAAGGTTACAGAGTTGATCTACCTCGAGATCGACTAGCTAAAACCCTAGATGAGTTTCTCTGCCCTATAATCTAAAACCCTCTGGTTTATATAGACACCAGGGGTCATTAGGGTTACACATGGTCGGTTGCCCACCGGAGGGAAAAACAAGCTTAATCTACTATCTTCAACTTGACAGACACGCCACGGCTCCTGAGATCTCTCCGCTGGCGACGGGGCCTTCAGTCGACTCCATCCTCAGCGTGTGGCCCATGAGTCCGGCCCATGAGAAATAGGCCGGCCGCCCGAGGACCCCTTAATCCCGGACTCCCTCAGTAGCCCCCGGACTAGCCTCCAATGTCGAGGTATATTATCCGGACAATCCTGCACGTCGAAGTCTTCGGCTAGCGAGGCGAGTCCCTCCATCCATTCTTGTTCGGCAACCACTCCGTTATCGGTAAATCTTCAAACGTCGAGAACTTGCGGGACCCGCTGTAATAACTCCCAGCGCTCCTCGACCCTCGTGTACCGAGGGGAGGCGAGCGGTCAAGCGACTTTTTACAAGATTGCCCTTCTCACAAAGGAGGTACCTCCCATTTAAACAAACGGAATCGTGGTCTAAGCCACACGTTCCTCTTCTTCCCCCTCGGAGAAAACTTTAAGCAAGAGACCACTAAAAAACATGGCGAGCGTCCCCAGTTCTTCTTCGCGCCCTTATGGCACCCTCCCCGGGGACTGGGCAAGCTGCTCCGTATCCCTCCTTCGGCTGCGCGACCTCGAGACCCAAGGATATCTTCCTTCCTCGGATCTGGCGGCTACTCGCGCCGGCCTGACCTCTTATAACCGCGAAGCCTTCGCGGAGAACTTCCCGAATCCTCACAAGGGAGAGCGGGTATGCTTCGTGCCTTTCCTCCTGCGAGGCCTAGGTTTCCCCATCCATCCTTTCCTGAGGGGGTTATTGGAGTTCTACGGGATCCAGCTCCATCATCTCACCCCTGGGTCTATTCTGCACATCTCGGGCTTCGTCGCCCTTTGCGAGATGTTCCTGGGCTACGAGGCTCACTTTGTACTATGGAGGAAGTATTTCTGCCTCGTTCCCCGCACCCGCGGAGAGACAATTCGGGAGGTTGGAGGAGCCGAAGTATGTCGCATGGCCAGGACGGGATATCCTGCGGGGACGCCGAAGAAAGAGTCCGAAGAGTGGTCTTCGGAATCGTTTTACATCGAGAACGCTCCCCTATTCGATCCAGCTCGAAGGGGTCTGCCCGAATATTCCGATGCCCCTTTAAAGAAAAGGTTCAACTGGCGTCCGAAGAGTTCATCCCAAGAGGACGATGCTGAAGTACAACGTTTGGCTGCCGGCGTTAGGATACTGGCTCATCACAAGCTGACCATGAT
This sequence comes from Elymus sibiricus, assembly GCA_039707655.1. NCBI lineage: Eukaryota > Viridiplantae > Streptophyta > Magnoliopsida > Poales > Poaceae > Elymus > Elymus sibiricus. The sequence goes on from CM077675.1 coordinate 434,788,220, forward strand.
TGACGTGATGGCCGCCGCCATCACCAGATGCGTTCAACCTCTTCAACAAAGGATACATCCTTTGTGGTGTTACAACGGAACAAGCGACACCACTCGCTCCCGACGGCTGGGTCCTGTGGATCAAGCGGCATTAGCAGTCGCACTTGCCGATTTATACAAAGGAGAAAAAGAAGACTTTGTTCGGCTGCCAGTTAAGGAGGGCTACTCGAGCTACAACCCCATCGAATGGGTAAGCCTTTCGATCTTGCGTCCTATGTTCGGGTTTTTTATTTGCCCATTTTGACCAAAGCCTTTGATCCGCACAAACAGGAATGTAGGAGCTTTGCCGAGACAATCAAGTGTCCGGCCCCCCAACCGGAGAGCTATTCTCGTGACGACGACCCAGGATTCCATGACGATCCAGAGTTGTCCATTGAGTATGAAGACGGGGTCTTTTACCAAGAGGGCCTTGATCGCTCCAAGGTGGCTATCATAGCCGATCACCCCAGATCACTCCCTTCCTCCACCACAGGCAAGAAGAAAAATCCTTCTTGTAAAAGGAGAATGCCCTCCGTCGACCCAAATGTGCCGGTCACTGCCCCCAAGCATCATAGGTCCCCGCGACAAACGTCGGCTGCAACAGCGATGCCTGGACCAAGCATTAACAGGAGTCCTTCACGTGAGCCAGCCGTGGAGACGGCGCCGAACACTCGTTCATCCAAAAGGTACTTTGTTCGGCCACTTAATCTATCGCTATTATGATCGATAGGATGTACCGAAATATCTCATGTCGAAATACCCAGGGAACAAGTACAACCATCTTCTGCCGAGGACGTTGCCGAAATGCCCGACAATATTCATGAGTCAAGATCCTCCGTTCATGCCGAACCTGCAACGGAGGCCCCTGTGGGCAATCTGGCCCCCGAAGATTCCGAGGATGCGGTCTCAGTCACTAAATCCGAAGTTGAAAGTGCAATGAACCACCGGCGGCGACGAGAGGTCCTGCGCGACCAGGATTTTTCCGAACAAGAGTTTAACGCTCTATGCTCGGTGGACGCGCACATCGGAGCTGCCCGAGCTGGGCTCGGAGAGGCCGTGAAACTGATGTCATCCAGTCTGAAGGTAAGTGATTGATTTTGAGAATCCGAACATTTATGTGAACCCAGTAGCCCCTGAGGCTTGAATTGGTCGGGACGACTGAGTTAAGGATCAACAAATTGTTTCATGGATGATATAGGCCTCAAGGCAGCAGAATGAGCAACTGGCCAATGAATTGGAGGCGAGCCGAACACAGGTGGAACCGTGAAGGCCGAACTTGAACAAGTGAAGAAATTTACCCGGGAGGCGCATGGTGAGTATACCCATTCTGCTGATCTTAGTACGTAATTCCATGCTAACGCGAGGGTAATTTTTAGCAGCTGAATCTATAGGTCAATTGCAAAAAGATTTAGATGCAGCCCGAGAATCTCAGAGGTACGCCGAGTCCCAGCATGAGGCCGGCTACCTTTCGTTGCAACGAAACCTAGAGGAGAAGAAACGCCTCCAAGCGGAAAACAAGCAGCAGGCCGATGAAATTGAGTGTTTAAAGAGTCAATTGGCCCAGACCCAAGAAGAGAATCAGAAATTACAGAGGGGCATGTTTGGTAAGTGTGACCGTGACATCAAAAGGTATTTTCTTCGACACAAAGTGTAATGTACATGCCTTGTCTTATGTATAGGTCTCCTAACCGGGCGTCCTGAAGAAGAGATCGGATCCTACCGGGGGAGCCTTCTGAAGGAACTGTCCGCCGTTCATGAGCGGGCTCGGAAGGCTATGAGGAGCATGATAAAAGTGCTATGGCCTGCCGAGCAGCCCCCGGAAGGGATGACCGAACTAGCTGATCGGTTCAAGGAAGCAAGGAGTCGGTTCGAGCTGTGGAAGACATCGGCTTGCCAAGAGGGAGCACGAGAGGCATGGGCGCTGATAAAGACTCGATACACCGGTCTTAATCCCGAGCATATGGCTCGGGTTGGGCCGGTGGGACTTTATGGGCAAGAAGTGCCGCTTCACTTGGTGTACGACCAAGTGATGCCTGCCGCTCGTCTCTCGCAAGACGATTGCGCCTTGGATGCCTTCATAGACAACCTTGACCGGCAGCCAGATGTGTGATTCAATGTAACTATGTACTTTTAAATCAAAAAATTGCTCCATATGTGCTGTGAACTTTGCCTTAACCGGCCATCGGCTTCGACCTCTTGCGCTAAGAGCGCTGGAGTGTCCCTTATGAAATATCCCTCGATAAAAGGGAATCCTTTTGAGGAACCAGGCAATCCGGCCATTTGGTGCAAACAGACAGTAGATGCATAGGGAGATATGTTATATTACTGCTTAGCGTAAGAAACATCTTCCAAAGAAAATAGTACCTCTATCGGTACCTTTCTTTAGGTTGTCACGTAAATCGTGGATAGTAAGGCCGTATATTGTTAGTATGCGGCTAATGGCCATTTTGAAAGAAGAAGCCAGTGTAATGGTGATAACAACCATCGTATATCCGTTGCTTCCGTCGTAGCCGACCAATTTTCTACTAAAGATAGCTAGCTTTTGGCTTCACCCGTCTGAGATACGTATCCGGATAACCCGGTCGTAGCAATCGCAGAGGTGCTCCCATTACCCTCTAGCCAAACAATCGGGAACATAGAGGGTAAACACAGGAGCGAGGCAACCCAGCTTGGCAAAAATCTTAGTTCGAATTGATGCATATAATGGCTTAAAAATCGACAAGGGAAACATGCATATACAGGAAATGTGAATAGATGCTCAAAATGTATAGTCATCGGCCTCGGGAAGAAGCCCCCAGGTGTTTTGTTCGGGTCTAGCATTTGAGAATGTATGCCAGAAAACTTAACACGAGGTCGGTTTAGCCGAACATAGACTTTGGGGAGAGAGGAAGTCCGAACCTGCCAAAAATTAAGTTGGAAGGGAAGGAAAATGAAAAAGGAAAAGAAAAACAGAAAAAGAAGGGTAAAAAGTATGACGACACCGGTCTAGCCGTAAAAACGCCGAAGACAAGCTGCGTTCCATGGGTGTGGTTCGAGGCGGTTATCTGCCGGGCTTCGAAGACGATAAGCCCCTCATGCGAGTACTTCGTCGATTATGAAGGGGCCCTCCCATTTGGGATTGAGCTTATGCTTCTGCTTCTCGGGGAGCCGTAAGACGAGTTCTCCCACGTTATACGCTTTTGCCCTGACCTCCCTGCTCTGGTAACGCTGGGCCTGCTGTTGATAAAATGTAGAACAAGCCCGAGCTATGTCGCGCTCTCCTTCTAAGGCGTCCAAGTCGTCCTGCCGATCTAACTCGGCCTCCTTTTCTTCGTACATCCGCACCCTTGGTGCATCATGAATTATATCACAAGGAAGGACTGGTTCTGCACCGTAGACCATGAAGAACGGTGTGTATCCCGTTGATTGGTTCGGGGTGGTACGCAGGCCCCATAGGACGGAGTCGAGCTCCTCCACCCAATGGAAGTCGGATTCATGGAGAGATCGGACTAGACGGGGTTTAATACCACTCATGATGAGGCCGTTGGCCCGTTCGACTTGTCCATTAGTTTGTGGGTGATATACTGACGCGTAATCGAGCCTGATACCCATCTTTGTACACTAGTCTTTCACCTCTTGGGCGGTGAAGTTGGATCCGTTGTCCGTTATTATACTGTGGGGGACGCCGTAACGGTGTACCACGCCGGATATAAAGTCGATTACTGGTCCGGACTTGGCTGACTTGACAGGTTTTGCTTCGATCCATTTGGTGAACTTGTCCACCATGACCAGTAGGTATTTATTCTTCTTGGTCCCCCCTTTAAGTGGTCCGACCATGTCCAGCCCCCAGACCGCAAAAGGCCAAGTAATCAGAATAGTTCGAAGAGCCGTTGGGGGCATGTGACTTTGATTTGCAAAAAGTTGGCATCCCACGCATTATTGGACCATCGACTGGGCATCCGCTCGAGCGGTGGGCCAGAAAAAACCAGCCCGGAAGGCCTTGCTTACCAAGGCCCTTGCCGCGGCATGATGGCCGCCCATTCCTGCGTGGATTTCAGCCAAAATCTGTCTTCCTTCTTCCTCAGATATGCACCGTTGGAGTACTCCGGTGGTGCTTTTCTTGTATAACTCACCCTCGTGGACTTTATAGGCCTTGGATCGCCGAATTATGCGTCTCGCCTCTGTCTGGTCATCGGGGAGTTCTTGGCGAAGAAGGTAGGCGAGGAAGGGCTCGGTCCATGGTGCAATTATTGCCATGACCTCATGAGCCGAAGGCGTTTCTTCCATTACGGAGCCACCGATGATTTGATCGTCTGGTTCGTTTATAGGGTGAACAACCTCTTCCGCGCTGATGGATCCGGCGCCCTTATCGTCGTCCTGCCAAACCACCGACGACTTGAAGAGCCGTTCAAGGAAGGTGTTTTTTGGGACGGGGTCGCGTTTGGCCCCCATACGGGCCAGTATGTCAGCGGCCTGGTTGTTGTCTCAAGCGATGTGGTGGAATTCCAGCCCCTCGAACCGTGCGGATATTTTAAGAACGACGTTTCTATAAGCCGCCATCTTCGGATTATTGGCATCGAATTCGCCGTTCATTTGAGAGATGGCCTAGTTGGAGTCTCCCCGTACCTCCAGCCATTGTATACCCATTGAAGCTGCCATCCGAAGACCATGCAAAAGTGCTTCGTACTCGGCCGCATTGTTGGAATCGGCATACATGATTCGTAACACGTATCGGACGTTGTCACCTGTGGGGGATGTGAGAATAACCCAGCCCCCAGTCCGGCCAGTGTTTTCGATCCGTCGAAGTACATCGTCCAATGGGAGTATGTGCTATATTCCCTGGGGAGCTCGGCCTCCGTCCATTCGGTGAGAAAATCTGCCAGAACCTAAGATTTAATAGCTCGTCGTGGCTTGTAGGCGATTTCGAAAGGAAGGAGTTCAATGGCCCATTTGGCTATGCGTCCAGTGGCGTCCCTGTTATTGATTATATCATTCAGGGGTACTTCGGAGGCCACCGTGACCGAACACTCTTGAAAGTAGTGTCTTAGTTTTCGCGATGCCATAAATACTGTATAGGCGATCTTCTGGTAATGCGGGTATCTGGACTTGCATTGCGTTAGCACTTCTGACACATAGTAGACCGGCTTTTGTATCCGGAATTTGTGACCCTCCTCCTCTTGTTCGACGACGAGCACTGCGCTAACCACTTGGTTGGTGGCCGATATGTATAATAACATTGGTTCACCGGCGCCTGGTGCTGTGAGTATGGGGTTGCTTGCCAGCAGTGTTTTAATTTCCTATAACGCGGCAGCTGCTTCATCGGTCCATACGAAATTGTTGGTCCGTTTCAGCAACCTGTAGAATGGTAAAGCCTTTTCACCGAGACGGGAGATAAACCGGCTTAACGCCGCCACGCAACCCGCCAGTTTTTGGACATGCTTGAGCTCTGTGGGAATTGCAAGTTTCGATAGGGCGCGGATCTTAGCCGGATTCGCTTCTATTCGTCTATGGGAAACAATGAATTCGAGTAGTTTACCAGCAGGGACTCCGAAGACACATTTCTTCGGATTGAGCCATATATCGTACTCGCGTAAGCTGGCAAAGGTTTGCCTTAGGTCGTCGATCAACTGGCTGACGTGTTTGGTTTTAATGACCACATCGTCCACGTATGCCTCGACTGTTTTGCCAACCTGTTTTTCGAGACAGGTCTGGATCATGCGCTGGTATGTAGCCCCAACGTATTTTAGCCCGAAAGGCATTGTGTTGAAGCAGAATGGCCTGTATGGGGTGATGAATGCGGTTGCCGCTTGATCGGATTCCTTCATTTTGATCTGATGGTATCCGGAGTAAGCGTCGAGGAAACACAGTGAATCGTGTCCGGCTGTGGCGTCAATGATCTGGTTTATGCGTGGTAGGGGGAAAGGGTCCTTAGGGTAGGCCTTGTTAAGGTCTTTAAAGTCGATGCACAGCCGCCAGGATTTATCTTTCTTTGGTACCATCACCAGATTTGCCAACCATTCGGGGTGTTTGATCTCCCGTATGAATCCGGCCTCTAGCAGTTTGGCTAGTTCATCACCCATAGCTTGTCGTTTGGGTTCGGAAAAGCGGCGCAGAGTCTGTTTGCCGGGCTTAAAGCCTGGGATTATATTCAGACTATGCTCTGCCAGCCGCCGTGGGATTCCAGGCATATCGAAAGGATGCCAGGTGAAGATGTCCCAATTTTCTTGTAAGAATGCTCGCAGCGCTTCGTCCACCATGGGGTCCAGCTGAGCTCCGATGGACGCTGTTTTACTAGGGTCCGTTGGGTGTACCTGAAATTTAACAATTTCTTTTGCAGGTTTAAAGGACGTGGGTTTGGGCCTTTTACTAAGGATTACATCGTCCTTATCCACTGTTGACCGGAGTGCGGTCAATTCCTCTGCAACAAAGGTCTCGGCTAGTGCCTTGAGGGCGAGTGCTGCTGTTTTGTTTTCGGCTCGAAGGGCTGTATTCCGATCACTGGCGATTGTGATTACCCCGTTTGGGCCAGGCATCTTGAGCTTCATATACCCGTAATGGGGTATAGCCTGGAATTTTGTGAAGGCTTCACGCCCCAACAGAGCGTGGTAGCCACTGGGGAAGGGCACGATATGGAAGAGAAGTTCTTCGGATCGGTAGTTGTCGGGCGTGCCGAACACTATGTCAAGGGTGACACGTCCTGAACAACGCGCCTCTTTCCCAGGGATGATCCCCCGGAAGGTTGTGTTGCTATGCTCGATGCGAGATCGGTCGAACTGCATTTTTTCTAGGGTGTCTTCGTAGATGAGGTTCAAACCACTGCCACCATCCATTAGCACCTTCTGCAGCCTAAAACCGTCGACGATGGGGTTTAGGACCAGTGCGGCCGGTGTTCGACCGGGATGGATGGTTGGTTGGTCAGTGTCTCCGAAGGTGATTGGTGTATCTGCCCATGGACTTGCTGCCGCCACATGGTAGACCTGTTCGAGTTCTCTAAGAGCTCTTTTCCTCCTGTTTCTAGAGGGGAATGTTTCATAGATCGTCAGGACTTCCGCATTGTATTCTCGTGGCATTGTGCGGCGCCTGTTCGGCGGTTGGTCGTGGAGAATGGCTTCTCCACTTTTTGCGACCTGCCTGACGACCCAGCAAGCCCTAAGGCTGTGAGTTGGGTTTGTGTTCAGCAATACAGAATGTATAGGGCATGGTTTGTCCAACAGTCCATCAAGGATGGTTCTGGCCCCCATAGGGGGTCTATTTCTCTTTTCGGTGGGTTCGTGTTCGGCTAGCCGCTTCGTGGGTATCCGCTTTTTCCGATCTCCTATAGGGTGTTCGGTAAAGTTTGGTTCAGCGAGTAGCCGTTCGGCTTGCCAGGTGCTCTCCATGGCACAATATTTCTGTACCAGGTCCGATAACTCGGTGAAGCTGCGAACGTGTCGCCGGGATAGGGCATTGAGGATCCCTTCATCATGACAATTGCGACTGAAAGTTGCCATTATCTCCTGGTCACTAGAGCCTGGTACCCTGTCTCTGACGAGGAGGAGTCTGGCCCAAAAGTGGTGAACCGACTCCCCCGGTAATTGTTTGACGTCCCGTAAGTCCAAAGACTTGGACACTCTTGCGATGCATGAGTGCTCGACTTGGGTGGAGGGTGGGAAATTTTATGGCTCCGCGCCGTGAGGTGAGCCCGGAACAACGGGGTTCGGCGTAGGGCTCGGGTTGCGCGCAAGATCGGGAATAGATCCCGAACTATTTTTGGAGCGAACTCCCGAGTCTGGGTTATCCGAGGGATCTTGATGATCGGAGACTGGGATATAAACTGTTTTTAGTTTCGGTTGTTGGGGGGACGAGCCTCCGGCCGGGCACTCGACGGTGGCGACTAAGTGAGTGACCGAGGGAGAGCGAATCTCCCTATCATCGGGTTTAAGCCCGATCCGGTCATAGACCGGGGTCTAGTGGCGGTCGGCCAGGCCAAAGGTTTGAATCCGATCCAGTAGCTCATTCAAGGACGAGATGTCGGCGGAGTATGCGTTGTCGAAGCGCACGGGGCCGATCTGCGATGCCGTGGTCCCAGGATCGTTCGAAGGCGAATCCGGGTTATGTTCGGTCGTGATGGATCCGGGCGTATCAACGGGGTTGGGCGTGCTAGACGGCCCGAGGGGAGAGGCCACCTTGGAAGCGACGCCCGATGCCTTCGACGTCAAGGTGTCGGATTCTACGGGCTTCTCCATGGGAGTTGAGGGCCTCATCCAATCAAGTTCTCCCCGTGAATCAGCGGCGAACTCTAGGTTCCCGAATCTGATTTCTTGACCGGGGAAGAAACTTCCGATCTGGCCGAGATGGTCAGTCGGATCAGCACGCGACAGGGCGCCGCCGCCTGCGGGGGTCTGTCCAGGGACAGTGGCATCCTGGCCATAGAACCCGCGGCTTATGAGAAGACGAGCCATCGATTCTTTTGGTGATCGCAGCGGAACTCTCAATGAAAGCACCAATGTCGGTGTCAAAACCGGCGGATCTCGGGTAGTGGGTCCCGAGCTGTGAGACTAGGATCGATGGTAACAGGGGGACGAAGGAGACAATGTTTACCCAGGTTCGGGCCCTCCTATGGAGGTAAAACCCTACGTCCTGCTCGATTATATTGAAGGTATGAAGGTTACAGAGTTGATCTACCTCGAGATCGACTAGCTAAAACCCTAGACGAGTTTCTCTGCCCTATAATCTAAAACCCTCCGGTTTATATAGACACCAGGGGTCATTAGGGTTACACATGGTCGGTTGCCCACCGGAGGGAAGAACAAGCTTAATCTACTATCTTCAACTTGACAGACACGCCATGGCTCCTAAGATCTCTCCCCTGGCGACGGGGCCTTCAGTCGACTCCATCCTCAGTGTGTGGCCCATGAGTCCGGCCCATGAGAAATAGGCCGGCCGCCCGAGGACCTCTTAATCCTGGACTCCCTCAACGACGGCGGCGTCGAGGGTGGCGTCGGGGACTACGTCGGGGGCGGCGACGAGGCCGGAGCGGGCTCGGGGATGTACGACAACGGGGGCAGCGACAGGGCGGCGACGGGGGAGGGGAGGCGACGGCGAGGTCAAGCAGCCTGCCGTCGTCGAGGTGGTCGTCGGCCGTCGGGGGAGAGGAGGAGTCGATTGAGCAGTTTGATTTGGAAAATTTCCTATGTCCTGCTTATATAGCACCCCTTTAGTCCCAGTTGGTGGATCCAACCGGGACTAAAGGCCCCCCTTTAGTCCCGGTAGGCCCCCCTTTAGTCCCAGTTGGATCCACCAACCGGGACTAAAGGTGAATTTAACCAGTCGAAAGGGCGGAAAGCCCAGGCCTTTAGTCCCGGTTAGAGCCACCAACCGGGACTAAGGCCTTGTTCCTGGCACGGTGGAACTTTAGTCCCACCTCGCCGAGCGAGGCGCGCTCGCAGTGGTTTATAAGCCTCACTGCGGCTACCCTCTCGAGCTCCTCTCTATTGCAGGCAGTACATGCCTAACTCTCTCTGCCCTGTTGGGCCTACTTGCCCCGTGGGCCTGCGTCCTGGCCCATGTATATTTGGGTTACTAGTCGTATGCAGGCAATGGTGGCTTAGTAGGTGGGCATTTTTTATATTTTTATGTTATTTTTTGCATTTGAAGTTTTTGACAAAAAATACTTTATGAAAATTCTTTATGAAAGTTTTTGCTATTAAAGTTTTTAACAAAAAATATTTATGAAAATTCCTTTTGCTATTAAAGTTTTTAACAAAAAATATTTTGATAAATTTAAGTTTTTAGTTGATTATTTTTGCTATTGAAAAATATTATAGATTTGTTATAGTTGATCATAAAAAAATATTATAGTTGATTATTTTTAGTTGATTCTTTTTGATATTAGAGTTTTATAAAATATTTGTAGTTGATTATTTTAATGATTTTTTTCACCTAAATGACCATGAAAATAAAAAGCACTACAAATGAAGAATATTATAAAATACTTTTTGTTAACCTAATAATGTTATATTTTCTTTTTTGTTAAGTAATTGGTATTTCCTATTTTTGATTGCATTTCATAATTTATTTTGAGCTAAACGACCGTGAATTTGAAAAGCACTGAAATGAACTCTGAAAATGTTGAAACTTGGCATGGTATCATAATTTCACCCACATAGCATGTGCTAAAAAGTTTAGAGGGTTACGACAATAACTGGATGCACTTCATGTACAAACTGGACAATCTCTTTCGAAGTATCACGGTTTCGGACGAAAACTCATTTACTCCAAAGGGATTTCATTTTTTTGACATATTTTAACTCCAGATTTTTTCTACGTTCAATATGCACCATTCAAAGACACGTCATCAATTTTCAACCCTTTTCCGACTTCATTTCCTATTTTTGATTGCATTTCATGATTTATTTTGAGCTAAACGACCCTGAATTTGAAAAGCACTGCAAATGAATTCTGAAATTGTTGCAACTTGGCATGGTATCATAATTTCACCCACATAGCATGTGCTAAAAAGTTTAGAGGGTTACGGCAATAACTGGATGCACTTCGTATACAAACTGGACAATCTCTTTCGAAGTATCAGGGTTTCAGATGAAAACGCATCTACTACAAAGGGATTTCATTTTTTTGACATATTTTAACTCCAGACTTTTTCTGCGTTCAATATGCACCATTCAAAGCCACGTCATCAATTTTCAACCCTTTTCCGACTTCATTTTCTATTTTTCATTGCATTTCATGATTTATTTTGAGCTAAACGACCCTGAATTTGAAAAGCACTCCAAATGAACTCTGAAAATGTTGAAACTTGGCATGGTATCATAATTTCACCCACATAGCATGTGCTAAAAAGTTTAGAGTGTTACGGCAAAAACAGGATGCACTTCGTGTACAAACTGGACAATCTCTTTCGAAGTATCAGGGTTTTGGACGAAAACTTATCTACTACAAAGGGATTTCATTTTTTGACATATTTTAACTCCAGACATTTTCTGCGTTCAATATGCACCATTCAGAGCCACATCATCAATTTTCAACCCTTTTCCGACTTCATTTGCTATTTTTCAATGCATTTTATGATTTATTTTGAGCTAAACGACCCTGAATTTGAAAAGCACTGCAAATGAACTCTGAAAATGTTGAAACTTGGCATGGTATCATAATTTTACCCACATAGCATGTGCTAAAAAGTTTAGAGGGTTACGGCAAAAATTGGATGCACTTCGTGTACAAACTGGACAATCTCTTTCGAAGTATCAGGGTTTCGGACGAAAACTCATCTACTATAAAGGGATTTCATTTTTTTGACATATTTTAACTCCAAACTTTTTCTGCGTTCAATATGCACCATTCAAAGCCACATCATCAATTTTCAACCCTTTTCTGACTTCATTTGCTATTTTTCATTGCATTTCATGATTTATTTTGAGCTAAACGACCCTGAATTTGAAAAGCACTGGAAATGATCTCTGAAAAGGTTGAAACTTGGCATGATATCATAATTTCACCCACATAGAATGTGCTAAAAAGTTTAGAGGGTTACAGCAAAAACTGGATGCACTTCGGGTACAAAAACAGATTGTTCGCCAATACCCTTTCCAAAGATTACTTGTAAATCCTTGACCATATCAAGTATATCATCAAATGTTATTACTGAAAAAATAAATACATAAAGTTCATACATATAGTTCTCATAGAACAACATACAGCTCTCTAGAGCATCTAATTAAAACATACATTGAAACTAACATACAACTATGTAAAACTTTTAAATGCCACAACAAATGCGATCAAAATCGCAACGAAGGTAACAATTGATCCAACAGCATAATGATACCAATCCTCATTATCAATGGCATATTTTCTAATCTTTCTAATCTTCAAGCGCATTGCATCCATCTGGATCTTGTGTACATCGACGACATCAGCAACATGCAACTCCAACTTCATCTTCTCTTCTTCAACTCTTTTCAATTTTTCTTTCAAAAAATTATTTTCTTTTTGAACTAAATTTAATCTCTCGACAATAGGGTCGGTTGGCATTTCTGGTTCACATGCCTCCTAGAGAAAGACATCTATGTCAAGTTGGTCGGCATAATTGTCATAAACATTGAATGAAACAAATAGTAATAAAAGATAATATACCACATCACTAGTAGAAAACGGGCCTTTAGTCTCGATTCGTAATCAAACCGGGACTAAAAGTATTTTTTTAAAAAAATATTTTTATTTTTTCGACATTTTTTTTATTTTTTCTGATTTTCAAATCTTTGAATTATTTAACAATTTAATCTCTAATCACCCCTCCTCACTGCTCTTGAATTATTTGACAATTTAATCATTAACCACCCCTCCTCACTGCTCCAGCGTGGAGCACTCATTCCAAATCGTCTAACTTCCCGGTCGGTCACCCATCCTCTCACTACTCCAACCCCAACATGCTTAACTTTCGAGTTCTATCTCCCCTAGTTTCCAAGTCTGCACTTGTTGTTTTCTTGACAATATTAAGCTATCAATCCTATTAACCCTTAGGTCTTGATGTCACATGATTTAATTTTTTGAATTCCAAACAATTATTAAAATAAACAACAATGATTAACAAACAGCAATGATTAATTTAAAAACTCCAAAAAACTTCAAAAAAGGCAAAAATTTCAAAAAAACTCAAAAATTCTCAAAAAACGTAAAAAAAAACGAAAAAAATAAAAAGTTCAAAATAAAATAAGTAATAATAATATTGAATTTCAATGAAAATAAAATAAGTAACAATATTGTTTTATTCATTTTTGCCATTTATTCATTTAATATGGCATAATTAATATCTTTAAATCTGTAAATCGAAATTCGACAAATAATATATCTATTATTATCAGAAAAATGTGTGGAATCCAAATATGACATCATTTATTTTTTCTAAAAAAAATAAAATTAATTTTTAAAATCTGAATTTTTATACTTTTCGAATTTTTAAAATCTAAAAGAATTAAAAATGTTTAAAAAAAATAAACTACTTATTCAATTAATTTATGTTATATGTATCATATCAATCCTATTAAGCCCTTGAGCATGATGTCTGACGTTTCACCATTTGAGTTTGAAACTATTATTCTAAACAAAAATAATTATTTAGTAACACTAATATTTATTGAATAAGTAGTTTGACTAAAAATTCAAAAAATCTTAAATTTGAGGATAACTATTTTTCCATTCGGAATTTGAGGATTCTGAAAATTTACAAAACAGCCTATGGCGGTTGCCATCGAAACCGGTTTCTCGTATCAGGGTACAAACTCGACAATCCCTTTCGAAGTATCGGGGTTTCGGACGAAAACTCATCTGTTACAAAGGCATTTCATTTTTTTAAACTTGTTTCAACTCCAAACTTTTTGTGCATTCAGCATGCACCATTCAAAGCCACATCATCAATTTTCAACCCTTTCCCACCTCATTCGCTATTTTTCATGCATTTATTGATTTTTTGAGCTAAATGACCCCGAAATTAAAAAGCACTACAAATGAACTCTGAAAAGGTTGAAACTTGGCATGGTATCATCATTTCACCCACATAGAATGTGCTAAAAAGTTGAGAGGGTTACGGCAGAAACTGGATGCACTTCGTGTACAAACTGGACAATCCCTTTCGAAGTATTAGGGTTTCAGACGAAAACTCTTCTGTTACAAAGGCATTTCATTTTTTTAAACTTATTTCAACTCCAGACTTTTTGTGCGTTCAACATGCACCATTCAAAGCCACATCATCAATTTTCAACCCTTTCCCACTTCATTCGCTATTTTTCATGCATTTATTGATTTTTTTGAGCTAAATGACCCCAAAAACCCTAAAAAGGTTGAAACTTGGCATGGTATCATCATTTCACCCACATAGCATGTGCTAAAAAGTTGAGATGGTTACGGCAAAAACTGGATGCACTTTGTGTACAAACTGGACAATCTCTTTCGAAGTATCTTGGTTTCGGACGAAAACTCATCTGTTACAAAGGCATTTCATTTTTTTAACTTATTTCAACTCCAGACTTTTTGTGCGTTCAACATGCACCATTAAAAGCCACATCATCAATTTCAACCCTTTCCCACTTCATTCGCTATTTTTCATGCATTTATTGATTTTTTTGAGCTATAAAACTAAAAGAGCTAAACAAAATTTGTTTTTGATTAAAACACCTATTTAAAATAACCTAAAAATTACCAAATTGAATATAATGATAAAACACACTAATATTAAACAGCAGGAAAAAGAATCACTCAAAAATCTATTTTCAAAGTAAAGTTATTCACAAACTAGTGATTCATACAAATTTCGCTCAAAAACTCTAAATATTTCGCTGTAAGTATAAAAAAAGAAAATAAATAAAGCAAAAAACAAAACAAAACTGGAAAAAGACCTTTAGTAATTAAACCAGTTTCTCGTGATGAACATTTTGATATATTAAAGTTTTTTTTTCGACATCGTATGCAAAAGTTATAGCCGTTTTACTTTTTCATAACACTTTAGTCCTGGTTGGAGACACCAACCGGGACTAAAGGGGGTGATACCCTTTAGTCCCGATTGGTGTCTCCAACCGGGACTAAAGATAGACCTTTAGTCCCGGTTGGAGACACCAACCGAGACTAAAGGGTGTGATACCCTTTAGTCCCGGTTGGTGTCTCCAACCGGGACTAAAGGTCCCATTCGAACCGGGACTGATGCCTGCCGAGCCCCGACCGGCGTCCTAGCCGCTCGAACCGGGACTAATGCTCACATTAGTCCCGGTTCGTAACGCGACCGGGACTATTGCTCCGATCCGGCTAGGACGAAAGCCCTGTTTTCTACTAGTGCATCGGAATCATAGACCGGACGAGAGCCGACGGGGGCGTCTACCAAAACCATGGAACTATATAATTACAAACAATAATACAAGTAAGAAGTTAATTTGAGCTAAATTTGTGCATCTAAATCAAATAAACTCACACATACACTCCTCCACTAAAACCCAAAAACCACACTACTTCTAGAGCATTTAAAATGAGCTAAACTAGCAGTAAGAGATGAAAGGATGAAGTTGCTAACCTTTTAGAACACTTGTGTAGTTGGTCCACCGCCAAACCTAGACAAATCTTGAGAAAAATGTAGCTTGGAGATCGAGCTTGGAGAGGAGAAAGCTTGAGTGTGACTCGGGCATTTCATCAAACACCTCATGTGCATAGGAGGTGAGAACAGAGTAGCACACACACATCCCACCCTTCCACGGCCAAAAAACAGAGGAGTTGGGGGAGGGAGCGTGGATATATATAGGCAAAAATTTAGTCCCGGTTTGTGTCTAAAACCGGGACCAATGGACACACCTTTAGCCCCGGTTCCAGACATCATCCGGGACAAATGGGCAGCAACCCTTTTAGTCTCGGTTGGTGGCTGGAACCGGGACTACAGGTCCCAGCAGAACCGGGACTGATGCCTGCCGAGGCCCGGCCGGCGTCCTAGCCTCTCGAACCGGGACTAATGCTGTGATGTGGCCAGGACCAAAGCCCTGTTTTCTACTGGTGATATGTGGTGTGGACTGCACAGTGCTGCTGGTGCACAACCTACATATAGTGCAAAGAGTTGCAGTGTTCAGCTGCAGCTACGCGTTGCTAATGTATAGTGCACACAAGTGGCGTTCAAGTATCTATATCCGCAACTAACTTCATAATTATAATTAATAGGTTTGTAATTTTTTTGTAACACATTGAATTTTTAACAACATATTCTAATGATTATACGATGACACCATGCAAAGTTATTTTTTTGAGGACAACACATACCAAAACCATTATTTCTAATCAAGTTTTGTTCATCAGGTTTCACCACTTGTTAAAGCAGCAACTAACGGCGAATCTGCCCTCCACACGTGCATTAGTTTGGGACATGGCGGTGTAGCTTCTTGTATAGATCTAGCCATTTCTCTAGGATTCTTTTAACTGGTTGTTTGTGTTTTAGGGTGCACCTAACGATTATGCATGTAGAGAACTCTTGTTCCGTTGGTTGTTTTACATGTGTCGTTGTGCATGTTCGGCTGCATGCATGCGTTGTCGTTCGTTGTTGTTTTCTGCTCATGCCGCGAGTTTTGTTTCTGTGTGCGCATGCAGTTGGTCCAGGAAAATAATCTTATACGACCCAGGTCGTATGCTCTCGATGTTGTTCTGGCAGTTTGCTTGGTGTTCGTTTCTCTCGATGCCGACGGTAGCGTGGGTGCCTTCCTCAGTGAGCGGCGGGCGGCAAATTTTCGTGTTTTGATCTTTTTAGTGAAGAAAATCGACATTTGATCCTGGTTTGGTAAAATTTTCAGATTTGACCTTTTTACATACCGTCGATGGTCTTGGCAGTAGCCTAACACACCTTATCGCCTAAGACCATGGCGTTAGGGTGACGGAGGACGACGGACGGCAGTCAACCGCTTATGTGGCAAAGGCTTACCGCCAAAACCCATGGCGGTAGGTTATCTAATCCTACCGCCGGACACCCTGACGGTAGGGTCCTGGGGTGGATAAGATGATTGGTGTGAATGGGTGGGGCCCCCCAGCCACCCATTGACCCCAATCATCTTCTTCCCCCCGAGCTCAGCCCCCTCTCCCCTCTCTCTCCCCCACACAAACACCCAATAGATCCACTCCATTTGCTAGGTATTTAACCCGTGGATCCGGAGCATTTTCACCACCCAAGGTGTCTCTCCCACTCCCCTCTTTTTGGTTGGTTGAAATCATCTATTATTGTTGCTTTGCTCACTTATTTGCAAATCCTAGCTTTTGCTAAAGTTGTGATGGAATTGATGAATACGATGCATTTTTGGTTATGTTTGTGCTTTGGATATGTATTGTGGGACTAGCATTGTTGGGGGTACCTAGATCTAGTGCTAGGATTAGTGGTCATGTTAGTTGATTGGGTTAAGGTTAAGGCTTAGGATTAGGGTTAGGGTTAGGGTTAGGGTTAAGGTAATAAGTATGGACCATGTGTTTTTTCTTGAATGAATAGAATGAATAGAAGTTCTTTGTTCCATGTGTGCATAAAGTATGTAGTTGACTTTATTGTTTCATTGATGGATAGGCTCGTAAATGTTCATTATTTGAACAAGGCGGCATTTATGAATGGAAATGATGATGAAGGGCAAGAGGCTATGGTTTTTGACACAAGTCCAAGCTTTCATGATCTTCTAGTGAAATTGAGAAGTGTCTTACATTGGAATGACTCCATTGCCGAGGCTAAGCTTATTGGGAGGTATGACGTTGGATTGGGTGTAAAGTCTCGATTAAAGAGTATGCCCATCACCTCCCAATTGCATTGGAATGTGTACAAGGAAAAAGTAGACTCATCACAAGACAAGTCACTTGAGATATTTGCCACAAAGGTTGATGCTCCTCCACTCCAAATTGATTTGAACCGCAATGTATTCTCCCCAATACATGATGTTAGTGCCGAGGTGTATGTCCCCAATATTTCTAGCCAACCACCAAGTAGCAAACCACCAATCATCGAGGATATAAATGCTAGAGCCATGGTACTTGGAGATGATGCTATTCCTCCTGTTCAAGAAGATGCTAGTGGTCATGTTGATGATGATGGTATTGTTTCTCAAGAGGATGCTTATGCGGAAGATGAAGAGATTCATTACAATCACATTGGTAACTTGGATGTCATTGTGCACCAACAAGACATGGACCGTACCCTCCCTTATAACCGTATGTGTGGGTATGGCTCAGATGATGAGGGTCCGGGGGAAGAATTGGATGAGGATGGGTTCATGGCACAAGAAATCAAATCTTCAAGAAGGTGTCCGGCAAGGAAAGAGGGCCCTCATTGTTTAGGGATGTTAGTCTTGCGGACAAGGCCGTTGTTGATGGTGGCATGAGATTGGGGTTGTTTGAGCCAACACCGTGCCCCAAAGTCGGTGATCCTCAGCCAAGCGACGAGGATGAGAATTCTCATTTGAAGAAAGGCATCAAGTTCAATTCTTTGCAAGAGTTCAAGATATGGTTGTGTGAGTACGCCATTAGAAACCATAGGCCTTTTGTTGTTTGTCATTCCGACCAAGAGGTGCGGTACACCATCAAATGTGACAAAGAAGGTTGTTGTTGGAAGGTCCGTGGAAGAAAAATTCGAGAAACCGGACAATGGGTGTTGAAGAGCTGTGTTGCCACTCACACGTGCATACCGCCGGACAAGGCCGACCGAAGCAAGGGACACCGTCAACTCACGTATGAGTTTCTAGGCTATAAATTGTTGGATCAGATTGCACATGATCCATCCGTGAAGGTGAAGTTTCTCATGACTGATACTCGTGATCTGTGTTGGGTTTTCCGTGAAGAGGAACGGGTTATCGCAGCACAAAGTGGGTAAGTATTTCCCTCAGTTATGAAACCAAAGTTTATCGAACCAATAGGAATAGCAATCCTCAACCTTCTTCAGCGACTGCACACAAAAGAACAAACAACTTGCACCCAACGCCGGCAAGAGGGTTGTCAATCCCCTTGATCTCGTTATTTGCAAGCAAGTGAGTTGTGTAGATAATAGTGGATAATTGTAAAGTGGAAAATAAAATAAAAGGTAATAAATAACAGCAAGGTAATGATAGCGTTTGTGAATATATAAGTGAATAGACCCGGGGGCCGTAGAGTTCTCTAGTGGCATCTCTCATAAGCAAAGCATACGGTGGGTAAACAAATTACTGTTGGGCAACTGATAGAAAAGCGAATAGTCATGCAATTTTCACGGCAATGATCATGTGTATATAGGCATCACGTCCATAAGCAAATAGGCCAACTACTGCCTGCACCTATTACTATTACTCCACCCATCGACTGTATCCAACATGCATCTAGAGTATTAAGTAAAATAGAGTAATGCTTGGAGAACATTGACATGATATAGACAAAGTAGATTCAATCAATATGAATAGACCCCATCGTTTTATCCTTAGTAGCAGCAACACAAAGATGCAACTTATCACCTTCTGTCACTGGGATATAGAAACTCGTCAGGTTGAACCTACTACAACGCACCACTCCCACCGAAGAAATATAAATCTAGTTGGCCAAAGTATCTCAATAGATCGGAGAGCATTACGAAGCTATAATGATTATGCAAATAAGAATCATAGTAATCAGATTTGACTCAAATACTTTTCATGAATAATCTGAACATAAACTCACAATTCATCGGATCCCAACAAACACACCATACAAAGGGATTACATCGGATAGATCAAGGCAAAGATGCGATGAACATTGTATTGAAGATCAAGAGAGAGAGAGAGAGATTGCCATCTAGGTACTACCTACGGACCCGTAGGTCTGTGGTGAACTACTCACACATCATGGTGAGGGAAACAAGGTTGATGAAGAGGCCCTCCATGATAGATATCCCCTCTAGCAAGGTGCCGAAACGAAGGTATAGATGGCCTCCCGTCGGAACAGAGACTTGTGGCGGCGGAAAAAGTGTTTCGGGAGCGCTTCTGGTGTTTTTAGGGTAGATGTGAATTTATAGGCCAGAGAACGACGTCGGGAGAGGTGCCAGGGGGCCACCACATATCTGGCCGCGCGCCCCTGGTGGCGCGGCCTGTTATGTGGTGGGTCCTAGTGCAGCTCCCGGCCTTCCTCCAAAGCTTCTAGGTCTTGTATTTATCCTTCAAAAACCGTCAAAAAGTTTCGTGGCAATTGGACTTCGTTTGGTACTGTAACTCTTAAAAGGCAAAAATACGCAGAAAACAGCAACTAGTACTTGGCACTGGGTCAATAGGTTAGTGCTCAAAAATATTATAAATTGGTAAATGAATACCCAAAAAGTATCCTAGAATGATAATATATATTAGCATGGAACAATCAAAAATTATAGATACGTTGGAGACGTATCAGCATCCCCAAGCTTAATTCCTGCTCGTCCTCGAGTAGGTAAATGATAAAAACAGAATTTTTGATTTGACATGCTACCCATTATGTAATCTTTGGTATGTATGCTCATTGAAAAATGTTGAATTGACAAACAACAACATAGTAATATTTATAAGTATAGGAAACAAAATCATTGATTTTTCAAAGTATATGTTCCTAAAAGAATGTTTACCCCTATTCATCTTATTATATTAGCAAGGCATAACTCCGTCTTCACCACATAGATACAAATGTTAAGCACCACAGTGTCCAAGTCAGGCAATTGGATCGTACTTTTTCAATATGCATCAACATTTTATTCTTCACGCAATACATGCGCGTGAACCATTGGACATAGCATATAAGTGGTATAGAATATGATGGTAGATATCAAAGGGGTAAAAAGTGGAGAAGATAGTCTCACATCAACTAGGCGTACCAACGAGCTATGGAGATGCTCATCGATAGATGTCAATGCAAGGAGTAGGGATTGCCATGTGAATGATGCACTAGAGCTATAAGTGTATGAAAGCTCAACTGAAGCTAAGTGGGGTGTGCATCCAACTTGCTTGCTCATGAAGACCTCAGGCATTTGATGAAGCCCGTCATCGGAATATACAAGCCAAGTTTATTATATAAAAAGGTAATTCCCACTAGCATATGGAACTGTCAACATAGGAGACTCTCTATATGAAGAACATGGTGCCACTTTGAGGCACAAGTGTGGTAAAGGATAGTAGCAAAGTCCCTTCTCTCTTTTCTCTCATTTTATTTTTATTTTTTTATGGTGGGCTTTTTTTTGCCCCCCCCCCCATTTTCTCTTTTTTTTATATGGTGGTCTCATTTGGCCTTCCCCATTTTTATTTCATTTTTCGTCCGGAGTCTCATCCCGACTTGTGGGGGAATCATAGTCTCCATCATCCTTTCCTCACTGGGACATTGCTCTAATAATGATGATCATCACACTTTTATTTACTTACAACTCAACATGGAGAAATTATAGGAAGATATGACTCTGTATGAATGCCTCTAGAAGTGTACCAGGATGTGCAATGATCTAGCGTGACATGTATCAAAAATATGATGAATGGTGGCTTTGCCACAAATACTATGTTAGCTCTATATGATCATGCAAAGCATTATGATGATGAACGAACTAGTCATGTGAAGTGACGATGGAATTTGCCTGGCAATATATCTCAGAATGGCTATGGAAATGCCATAATAGGTAGGTATGGTGGCTGTTTTGAGGAAGATATAATGAAGCTTATGTGCAATAGAGCGTATCATGTCACGGGGTTTGGATGCACCGGCGAATATTTGCACCGATCCTCGAGGTGAGAATGGGCTATGCATGGTACCCGTCGGGGATATAGCCCCACGGTTTAACCCGTATTATTGGCCGGGTGAATGTAATGGCGGCTCTGGAATTATATTGAAGATGGGTCGTGCCGTGAAGATGAGGCGAACAAGGCAGATACAGAGTAAGCCACCGGGCGGCCCATCGCACGGAGAGACGACGACTCAAGGCCCATAGGGAAGAAGAAGCCAGAAGATTCCTTGCTTGAGAGGCAAGGCGTGTTAGAGAC
This sequence comes from Elymus sibiricus, assembly GCA_039707655.1. Classification (NCBI taxonomy): domain Eukaryota; kingdom Viridiplantae; phylum Streptophyta; class Magnoliopsida; order Poales; family Poaceae; genus Elymus; species Elymus sibiricus. The sequence goes on from CM077675.1 coordinate 434,809,690, forward strand.
ATGATAGTTTACGAGTCACGATATGACTCGGACTCTACTATAAACCCTAGGGTCTTGACCTATATATAAAGGCAAGCCCCCAGGGCCAAAAGATAAGTTAGAAATCGACGCTAAGAACGCCAGGATGACAGAACTACAAGATCGTATACATAATGAGTCGGAACGCCTTTAGGCTGAGGCTTGGCAGTTAGAGCGCCAGAGAGAGGCGTCTGAGGAGGTTTACCAAAGGAGGCATCGGAGCCGGCTGCCACTGAACCTTGAGCCGCAGCAACTCGTTAGCACCCCTCAGCAGATGCCGGGGGCTGGGCAGCTGCTCGGAAATCAACAAAATGAGCCGCCTCAGCCACCGCCGATTCCTTCACCGCCACAGCGTTTCCAGACGCAACGGGGTCATTTTGCTAACCCTTTTGATAATATGTTGGCTGCAACCCGACATTTGGAATCGTTACCCATACTACGGAATACCCATGTTGATGTTGAGGCAAGGAACGCCATAGAGATGTTGAAAATAGTAGTGGTGCAGCAAGCCCAGTATTCTTATAGCCATGATCGGATGCACTCAACCCCATATGCCAACCATAGCAAGAGTCACCACTTGGATTCTCTGGCTGTTTCTAGCAACGGGCGCAGGCAACAGCCTCCGACTCCCCCGACCTGGCCTATTCCACTGGAAGCACGGGCAATTGTTGATGCGGCAAGGGGAGCGCGACAAGCAGAGGCGGAAGCAGTAGGACGGGCGATTCAACAGGCACCTCCTCAACCAGAAGCCGGGACCAACAGTAGGACGATTGGGATACCTTGCCTGTCCCCGGCTCTCCATGCCGAGCGTATGCCCAAAGATTTCAAGGGACCACGCAAGGTGCCAAACAACACGGCGGATCTCAAGCCGGCTGCTTGGATTGAAAGCTACTAGCGGGCAATGGATATGTTGGATGTCAGTGACGTTGTGTGCACCAAATACTTAACCATGATGCTGGAGGGACCGGCTAGAACATGGTTGAAGAATTTGCCGCCCAACTCCATCAACACCTGGGCAGAGCTTAAAGAGCGTTTTATCAAGAATTTTCAGGGAACATGCAAGAATCCAATGACAATTGTGGATCTTCAACATTGCGTCCAGCGTGTCGATGAGTTGGCTCGTCATTGGACTCGCCGGGTCACGGAAATCATACCCTCGTCAGATAGCATTACAGCGGCTCAAGCCGTCCTGATCTTAGAAAAGAATTGCCACTTCCAACCGCTGGTCCAGAAGCTCGGGCGACTCAAGCATAAGGTACATGACATGGGCGACCTAATGGACGTCCTCACCAGGTACGCCGAGTCAGACAACACAAAGGATCCCGACTCAGATGAGGACAAGACCGGCAAAGGAAATAAAGGTGAAGGTGGTAAAGGCCATCACAATCATGGTGGTAACCAGGGAGCCTAGAATAACAATGGCAAGCGAAAGCAGCCAGATGGCGGGTCAGAGTTTTTGGCCAACACCAATGTTAACTTCAAAAACCAACGCCGTAATGGTCGCCCTGGAGTAACTTATAACGGGAATAAGCCTCGTAACTACGAGGAAGCACTCAAGGGATCGTGTCCCAAACACAGTACCCAGGACAAGCCGGCTACCCACTCATGGGAAAACTGTTACATCATGTAGAAATTCCGCAACCAAGCCTTCCAAAATCATCAAGGGGGCAATGGTGGTGGACACCCAGGTCAACATGGTCTTGGCGGGTCACAGGGCGACTCAGGAGCCGATTTTCAACATCAGGTGAATAATGGCAACGGATAGCATCCTGGCCGAGGGAATCAACATAATAACCAAGGTGGGTTCCAGAGTAATCCCAAGCAACTGAATAGCGGTCTGTACCACTAGCACCTGAAAAACTCATATTTTACGGAGAGATCTACAAGAAAGATCATAGAAACTCCGAAGGGAAAATAACCCGGCCTTAGAGCACTGCTTACCTACGGTCATATTATACTTAGAGTCACCGGCTCCTTTACTTTTTTTAATTCCTCCCCCCTTGAAAATTATGTACATACTTCTTTATGTTTCATATATAATAAAGCCGGCATACCCGAAATTCTGAGTTTTTATCGTTTCAGCCAACATACCGAGCATGAGTCTTTATTTTCTAAGACATTGGGCACTTGGGGGCTTCCAACTCATCCAGTTTAGCTTTCTCACCCTTGTAAACCGGCAAAAACTCCACAAAATATTGGGCATTTGGGGGCTTCCAACTCATCGAGTTCAGCTTTCTCACCATCTTGATCTGTCAAAAAGAATAACGCCACATATAGTTAAACCTGCCTGCATGCTTGATGCGACTCCGATCAGGTGACCCCATGTACTCTTAAAAAGTCAATCCTCTTCGGGACCCTGAACTTCTTAAGGTTAAAACATCGGCTTGAGTCAAGAGAGAGTCGGCATGCAGAGAGCTAGGATAAACCATGGGTTATCATGCCCGCTTCATGGAAGCAAGACTCGAGCTTCGAAATCCGGTCTTTATGTCGAGCCTCGAAAGCCGACACCTTTTTTGTCACATACATGCATCATCCTGTCATAGCATCATTGCATCATGCATCATACATACATGTCTATTTGTCTATGTTGCGGAAAGCTAGTCTCCGAAACCAGGTTACACCATAAATTTCTACAGAGAAATAAATCTTTGGACCCAATCCTCATTCTGGTTTGTTATAACCAGGATTAAATTATTAGAAATTCCAAACCGGCTCAAAAGAGCTGGTCTATTTGGCTGAGCCTCGAAAGCCAGTCCCTTATTGCCGAGTCTCATTAAGCTGGCTTATAAAATAGTACTTGATATTGTCATAAAACTATTATTGTTAATTCATAAATTTTGTAGGTACATCACTGTTTTATTACCGTCTCATACATGAGCGTCCGGGTTATCAACTGTCGTTATATTATGACCGGTTCAATATTATTCAAACAAGACTTGAGCTTTGAAAGCCAGGTTTCCCTGTCGGCTCATTCTTTGATCTGACTTCTCTGTTTCAATCAAAATGAACATCGAGCACAACAAAAATATTCAAAAACAAGCAAAAGAGCAGCACAATCATCAATCATCGAAACAGATCAAAGGGATCAAAGTTTCTTGGAAAATTTCACAAATGCAAACATGCACGAAGGCATGACAAAGCTTTTCACGAAGTCTTTTAAACTACTCCTATTATAGACTCATCTCAGGTGTCACAAAATATTCATGTTCGGCCCAACACTTGGGAGCTAGGACCACCGGGCGATTTAAAATCATTTTTACATATCACTTCTGTGATTCGCCTTCAGCATCGCCCGGGTTAACCTCGGGCTGGTCTCTCGCTTGAGCCACCTCCGGGTCATCCGCCACTGCATCTTCTGGCTCTTCGATCTGAAGATTGTCCACGTCCCAATTGCAATAAGTTAGGGCGTGGAATACAGCGTCTTCGTTCAGGATGGGGGATGGGTCAACTTCAGGAGCAAAAATGTGCTTACGGCGCTGAGGAGTCAGATCAACTGATATGAAGGAGGGTGGCCGTATTCGTGAGTTATTCGCATCATAAGCCGCCTGATAGCCTTTTAGCTCCATTTCAGCAACAAGTTGTGTGGCCAACACTCGAGATGTTTTGACACATTTACGATAGTCAGCATCACCGAAAGCAGAGCCATCATCCTTGAGCTCAGGAAACCCTCTGGCCATCTCTGCCAGGTCAAGTTCTTATGAATGAACAAAGGCTCGGCTCAAAGAAGAAGTTGCACCGGCTCGGGCCACTGATCTTTTCAATACCTCAACTTGTTGGGGGATTGTTGAGAGAAACCTCAGCACATCCTTGAAGAGCTTCACCGGCTCTTTTTCTCCCATGACGGCCTTAATTGCAAGATAGCTTCCAGCATAGAGTTGCTCGGTTAATGTGTACACTGCCTTCAGCATGAGCAAGCTGTTATCTTGGAGGCTGCATGTTCTTCAGCCTGCAAAACAATATTAGGAATGTGAGTCGCTAGACGCCTCATCTACGGGCATAGGACTTTTGCAAGTTACTAAAGATATTTACCAAAGATAGCCTGGGTCATATGAGCAATGTGCCGCTTTAACCCGTATAGCTCTTCTATGATGGGTTTCAACTAGCCTTCAGCATTTTCTACGCGCTCCAACAAGGCGGTTTTCTCAGCTTCGAATGATTTCTTTTGCTCTTCAAGATGTGCCTTGGTTTTCTCCAATTCCTCCAAAGAGAGATGAAGTTTCTCCTCAATAGCAACTCGGGCGCTTTGCCCTGCTTCCAAGTCCTTTTTCATGCCGGTCACATTTGACTCGGCTGCTTCTAGAGCTTTCTGCGTAATAAGAGCCATATATTTAACGATCATAAGCCGATTACAGGATGCAATATCATATGACGAAGCAAGATTATAGAAGGTCTCAAACAGATTGCAAAACAATATATTTGACACTAGGGGGCTAACGTATGCCAGTTTTTTCTAGAGCAATGGTATGGAGAAGACCTGACTCATCTCAAGAAGATGAGCCGGCCCTTGGCGGCTACAGGTCGAATTCTTCGATCATTAACAAAGACCCGACTCATCTCAAGAAGTTGAGGCGGCCCTTGTGGGCTACATGTCGAATTCTTTCTAATTATTAACAATGACCCGACTCATCTCAAGAAGATGAGCCGGCCCTTGGGGGCTAGAAAAGGATATGTGAAGTACACAATAAAGAGGAACATACCTCATATTTGTTTTTCATCATGCTAACAAGGCCGACTTCCATCTCCCGTCTCGTAGCAAGACAGTCCAAGTAACCAGCATGTAGTTCTTCAGCACTCATGTTTTCATAGCTTGGAAGCTCCATCTTGGCTTTTCCTTCCTCAGGCAATATTGTGTCATCTTTAGCAACAAGTTTTGTCAAAACTTTGGAGACCTCAGAAATGGTATAGTTCGACCCAGTAATGACAACCTCCTCGTTTTTATCACAAGGATCATCCTCAGTTGTCTTTGTAGGACTGGGCGGGTCAATATTCATTGTCGGGTCGACTTCAGTATCCACAACATCAGCTCTTGATGGCTCAGGTTGAAGGGGTACGTCAGTTTGGATCTCCTGATGATCTTCAGGCTGATTCGCATGAGCTTTAGGGGCAACCAAATCTGGGTTTCCCGGCTTAGGGGCCTCAGGATCAGTGGACGGCTCGCCAACTTTCCTCTTCTTGGCCTTGGCATGAGCCCTGTAAAACAAGAAGACAGAATCAAGAATATGCCAAAAGGCGTGTAAAGGCAAGCATATAACAAAGGATTTTTTTTACCCAGGGTTGATCACAAGGGGTGGCAGTTTGGAGGCGGTAGAGTCGCCTGACGAAGGTGGTGAGTCCTGATAATGGAAGCAGAATAATTAAATAGTTGATGATTTAAATTAGCTTCGAAAAAAAGAGAAGAGATGGGTTAAAAGGTACCTGAGTTGGGCGCTTATGGGCAACCGACCTATTAGGTAAGCCATCTGTAAGATCACCATTACCGCTCTGGGTCTTGCGCTTCGTCTTATGCAGAGTTTTCTTCAAAAAAAAATTGGGATCCAAATAAGCATCTGGATGAGAGAAGCTTACTTTCCGAATGACCCGCCTTGTTCTTGTTGGAAGCAAGGATTTTGATCCGGAGGAAGTGGAAATTACCTCAATATCTTCAGCCCGGTTGGTATCAACATCACCCTAGGAGAAGGAGCTGTCAGCTGGATTCAATAAAATATGGTTAAAGAAAATTGATTTCTACCTCCGACTGAACATCGGTCGTCTCTGACTTGCCCATGAGTGACGGCTCTCCAACGACTACCTTATCCTTCTTTGAACTTGGAAGGACTTTGGGTTTCTTGGCGGCAGTTTTTGTTCATTTTTGCCCCAAAATGAAGACTTGGCCTACAAGAGTTGAGGACAAAAATAACAAGTAAGGATTGAGAATTTAAGAGAAGAAATCATTTATGAAGGTCAGGCACAGAGTCGTCAAAGATCCTTACTGGAGGAGCCAAGTTCAGAGCATAGAAGGGCTTCAGTCCGTCTTTGCTGCAAGCGGCTAGACTTTCACCCAATAGCTTCTTCACAATCCGATTCACTTCATCCGCATCCAAAGTTATATTATTGAACCTTTGGGGGTCATTTAAGTCGCCGGAATAGGCGCACATCAAGCCTTCCCGGCGGATTAGCGGCAAAATACTCCAATATACCAAACACCGGGTCAGATCAACCCCAGTTAGTCCATTGGCTATCAAAGCCCTCAGTTTGGGGTATATGGGGGCATGTTGGGCACGTTCTACTGGAGGAGCCCAACCCGGAAGTTCGAGGTCCATAGGGAGGCGATTTGGTCTATAACCCGGCAAGGGGTTCTCATCGACCGGGGCCGTGTTTCGGCAATAGAACCAAGTTTTATTCCACCCTTTTGGATGGCTTGGTAGCACGGCAGCAGGAAAGGCCACATCCCTCCGCCTATGGATTGAAACCCCGCCAAGTTCCAGGCTAGGGCCGTCGGCTCATTCAGTTTGGCGATTGAAATAAAAGAATTCTCTAAAGAGGGAAACAGACGGCTCTATCTGTAAATACGCCTCACAAAGAACTTGGAATTGACAGAGATTGGTAATAGAATTGGGGGCGAAGTCTTGAGGGTGAAAATTGAAAAAGCGTAAGACATCTTGAAAAAATGTTGACCCGGGAGGGGAGAAGCCTCAGAGAAGATGGTCAAGGAATATCACCACTTCTCCCTCACCAGGTTTTGTGATTTCTTCTCCAAGAGCAACCCGCTAGCCAACTATTTCCTTGGATGGCAGAATACCCTGATTTTGATAATCTTGAAGTATGGTTTCGGAAACTTGGGAAGGCGCCCAATTGCAGACTTTGGAATCTGACATAATGAGTCGCCTAGATAAAAAAACAGGGGGGCGGCTTAGACATATGTTCAAAACAAGATGGTCTAGTCATTAGCAATAGCTAAAACTGCTTCATGAAAGAGCTGGTGTTTTGGTAAAGCCGTCTGACATGTGGCGACTAACAATTATGGAAGCCACCAAAATAGGGGTGACTCATACTAGGTCGAAAGACCTCTGATTTCTGCTAAGTATGGGACAAACAGGTTTCTACCAAACTAGTGGAAATTACAGATCTACAAATAATTCGAAAAGTGAAAAATATTTCGCTAACCCTAAACCGTAAAGCATGGAAGTTGCGGTGGTATAATGCACAGAGTCTTGAGGAAGATTCGCATGTACTATGCAAGAAACAAATCTACCGGATAAAGGCCGTTATGTTCTTATGGTAAAACTTGTGAAGTCCATATGAGAATGAGCAATGGAGATGAACGGAAAGGGAACTACCGGAGTATTTAGGAACTCCGACGAACTATTATAGATATGAGAGAAAACGATTTACCTGAGGGAAGCTAAGAATGGCGGAGATGATCAATCGGGCCTGATGAAGACACGGTTTCGCTGCAGTTCCCAAGACGGCCACCGGCGACGAGCAGAGCAGTGGCACTGTTGCTATGAGACTTTCGGGCGCGAGGAAGAAGAAGCGAGGAGGACGAGGTGAAAGTGAAAGAAGGGGCCGTCCAGTGGGTATTTAACAAATAAAAACCCGAAGGGGCAACCGGCAGGCGCGATAATCAAGGCAACACAGTAAATTTTTAGAAACAAAGATGCCTCGGTTTTCGGGATATGTGGATGCATTTAGATTCGCTATGATGTCATCATCAATTTCCTGGATTTTCTGGCGGGTGATGTCATTAAATGGACGACACGGAGGAAATGACAAGTCTAGAAGTATTGCGAGCCGGCGTCTCAAAGATCATAAGGAGAAGACACAAGCGGAAGATAAGCCGCCAAGGAAAGAAGAGAAATTGACATGAATGAATTCAAATCAAAATGGGGCCTAATGTCGGGGATATAGCCCCGCGGTTTAACCCGTCTTATTGGGCCGGGTCAATGTAATGGCGGTTCTGGAATAATATTGAAGATGGGCCGTGTCGTGAAGATGAGGCGAACAAGGCAGGTATTGAGTAAGCCGCCGGGCGGCCCATCGCACGGAGAGACGGCGACTCAAGGCCCATAGGGCAGAAGATGCCAGAAGATTCCTTGCTTGAGAGGAAAGGTGTGTTAGAGACATGATTGGTTACGAGTCACGATATGACTCGGACTCTGCTGTAACCCTAGGGTCTTAACCTATATATAAAGGCAAGCCCCCAGGGCCAAAAGATAAGTTAGAAACCGTCGAAAGCTAGGTTAGCGATTCTGTACCCTTGCAATCGAGATCGCCATCAATATAGACACAAAGCAGGACGTAGGCTATTACCTCCATTGGAGGGGCCGAACCTGGGTAAACTCGCCTCCCGTCCCTGTTTAACCCCTTTGAGTCGCCACCTAGCGGCGATGGCCTCACACCTAAGTCCTGGCACGAGGACATCTGCCGTGACAAAACCACGACAGTACCGAAGAGGCTAACAAATATGAGAAGGTGAAGATGCGTATATCCATCGTATCACATTAGTCTTAAAGAACTCACATACTTATTGCAAAGTTTAATTAGTTTTATCACAAATCAAAGTAGTCCTCGCATGCCCCGAGGGAGGAGGTTGGTAGGAGTTAACCATCGCGCGCCCCCGACTTGAAACAACACTAGGATTTCAACGAGGAATATAAATGCTCACACATCATCACACTACTAGGAAAAAGCCTAGTAGTAGCACGGGTTAAACACCTAGTAGTAGTGCGGGTGTCCACGCTACTACTACGGCACTACAGCTAACTGGTAGTAGTAGCGCGGTGCATCCCGCGCTACTAGTACGTGTGTTAGTAGTAGTGCGGGTTCCACACGCGCTACTACTAACTATATGTAACGCGTGTCTGTGACCCACGCTACTACTATTAATTTCAAAAACCAAAAAAAAATCTCGATTCCGTACGTGCTGTCAATGGTGTCAATGGTTCGATCCAGCGACGACAGGTGTCGCCGGAGGTGCCTCTGACAGGGCGCTCCATGTCAGTGAGGGCGACGCAAGAGGGTGTGGTGCGGCTGCCCTGACGGTTGGCAAAGATCACTACACGATGGTGCTACCACACACCGACGCACGACTAGATCGTGCCAAGGTCAATGTTGAAGGTGAGACCCTCTCCCCTGCCAGGCACCATGGAGGGACGGCAGCGGATATGCCGTCATGGCCGCATCGAAGCGAGATGGGGGCATCGGGGTTGGGAGCCAGGTTGACCATGGTGGGGATAGGGAAGAGGAGGAGGAGGCTTTGGGCAGCGGGGCGGGTAGCATGGATGGGGGCGAGGAGTACACATCGGCGGCGGGGATGGGGCGGGAGAAGCGAGAGAAACGGAAAGGGGAGAGGAAGGGCGGCTAGGGTTTCGGTGGGGAGCTCCATGGGTGGATCTGGATGGAAGATGAGATCGGGAGAGTGAGATGCAACGGAGGCGGTTGGGGGTGGAGTGGTGCTAGGGCTGGCTTTAGGATATATATATCGGCCGAGGATATGGGTACTTCACCTAGCTTGTACTTAGTAGTAGCGAAGGGTATAAACCCGCGCTACTACTATCAACTTAGTAGTAGCGACGGTTTTCACCCCTCGCTACTACTATGGCATGTTCCAGGGGGGCACGGTAGAGACCACTTAGTAGTAGAGAGGGGTATAAACCCGCGCTACTACTATCAACTTACCAGTAGCGAGGGGTATAAACCCGCGCTACTAGTAAGTACCAGTAGCGAGGGGTATAAACCCGTGCTACGATAAGCGTCTACCTATAAGCTTTTCCCTAGTAGTGTCACCATGCCTCTTTAATTTTTAGATGAATAACGAGTTAACACCTCTTAATCTCGACACTTCTATGAATCAACAATTTTGGACCCACACCTTTTTCATATTACTACATCAATGTCATTAACCCACAACTTCTTTATATGTGCTACACGATGGTTTTGATTATCATTCATTGAATACCTAATGTTCTTGGACTAGTCTGACGACCCATGCAAATTACCTTCACTATTTATTCAGCTCTCATACAAATATAAGTGAAGAACGAGAGCATATTATTTCTATAAAATCTACACGCCACCGTGCTCGAAAAGATATAAGTGAAGTACTAGAGCAACTGCCAAGCTCAAAATATAAGTGAAGCACATTGAGTATTCTAGCAAATTATCATAAAGGTGTGTCTCTATCAAATAAGTGTGTCCAGCAAATGATGATTGTGACTAACTGAAAGTAAAAGCAAACAAAAGCAAATGACACTCCAAGCAAAACACATATCATGTGATGAATAAAAATATAGCTCCAAGTGACATACTGATGGATTGACACGAAAGAGGGGATGCCTTCCAGGGCATCCCGAAGCTTAGACGCTTGAGTCTCCTTAGAATCATACTTGGGGTGCCTTGGGCATCCCCAAGGTTAGGCTCTTGCTACTCCTTATTCCGTAGTCCATCATGATCACACCCAAAACTAGAAAACTTCAATCACACAAAACTCAACAAAACTTCATGAGATCCGTTAGTATAAAAACATATTGCATACTTGAGGTACTGTGATAAATTGATTCAAATTCATTTTTGCATAATAGGTACTGTATTCTAACTTCTCCATGGCTTACACCCCCCAATATAGTCCATGGCATAAACATAATCTGTCTAAAACAGAACAGTCTGTAGCAATCTGTAAAGAGCCCATACTTCCGTAACTTTAAAACTTCTGAAAAATTAGGACAACGTAAAGAATTTGTATAAAAATACTTTGTCAAAATTTTAGATCACTATCACGCTCCAGTAAAAAATGAAAATTCCTGCACTGGAGTCAAAGTTTCTGTTATGTTTCAGCATCGTTTCTACTCATCTTATGAGCCACCCCAAAGGCTTTACTTGGCACTGATATGTCTCAAACGTATCTACTTTTCCAAACACTTTTGCTCTGGTTTTGTCCTCTAATTTGCATGATTTGAATGAAACTAACCTGGAGTGACGCTGTTTTCAGCAGAACTACCTTGGTGTTATTTTTGTGCAGAAATAAAAGTTCTCGGAATTGGACGAAACTTTTGGTGGATTTTTTCTGGAATATATAATGAATTTTGGAGCAAAGAACTGCCGGAGGGGGTGGACCAGAAGGCCACCACGCAACCGGCCGCTCCCCCCTAGGGCGCGGCCAGATGGCTTGTGGGGCCCTCGTGGCCCCTCCGACCCTAATTCCAACTCCATAAATTCACATCCGCGGAGAAAAAAAATCAAAGAGTAGATTTCATCCTTTTGCACGAGACGGAGCCGCCGCCACGTCCTGTTCTTCCTCCGGAGGGCTGATCTGGAGCCTGTTTTGGGCTCCGGAGAGGGAAAATCATCGCCGTCGTCATCACCAACCCTTCTCCATCAACACCGCCATGATGCTCACCACCGGGAGTGAGTAATTCCTTTGTAGGCTTGCTGGACGGTGTTGGGATTGGATGTAATTGATCATGTAATCGAGTTAAGTTTGATAGGGATTGATCCCTAGTATCCACTATGTTCTAAGATTGATGTTACTTAGACTTTGCTATGCTTAATGCTTGTCACTAGGGCCCGAGTGCCATGATTTCAGATCTGAACCTATTATGTTTTCATGAATATAAGAGTGATTTGGATCCTATCTTGCAAGTTATATGTACCTATTATGTGTCATGATCCGCATATCCCAAGGTGACAATAATTGGGATTCTTTCCGGTGATTGCCGTAGTTTGAGGAGTTCATGTATTCACCAAGTGTTAATGCTTTGTTCCGGTTCTCTATTAAAAGGAGGCCTTAATATCCCTTAGTTTCCAATAGGACCCAGCTGCCACGGGAGGGTAGGACAAAAGATGTCATGCAAGTTCTTATTGCAAGCACGGATGACTATATACGGAATACATGCCTACATTACATTGATGAACTGGAGGTAGTTCTGTGTCGCCCTAGTGTGTAACTGTTATATGATCAATGTCATCTAAATCATTATCCATCACCGATCCACGTGCCTACGCGTTACATATACTGAATTTTGCCAAGTCACTATTGCTATTGCTACTGTCACACCTGCTACAAAACTGCTACTATCATTATTATTGTTACTTTTGCTACTACTATTTGCCGTGCTACTAAATCTTTGCTGCAGAGAGATATCCACGGTGCGGTTGAATTGACGACTCAACTGTCAAGGCCAATAAATATTCTTTGGCTTCCCTTGTGTCGAATCAATAAATTAGGGTGAAATACTACCCGTGAAGACTATCGCGATCCCCTACACTTGTGGGTTATCAAGACCTTTATCTAGCGCCGTTGCCGGGGAGCATAGCTCTATTTATTGTGTTAATTGAAGGATATCCAATTGCTACTATGAGAAATCTGAAAGACCACCGAACTAAGATCGTCCCCTCTCGCATGAGAGGAGGTAAGGAACTTCCATCTAGCTCTGCTTTAGATTCACCTACTGTTTTGGATCAACTTCCAACACCACCACCTATTGATCGTCCTGATATGTCGCATGATCTTGATGATGCTACTTTTGAAATTAATGATGAAACTATTGCTACACATGATGAAACTGAACCTGTGCCACTGAATGAATTATTTGATGCTCATATTGCTAAAGCTAGAGAACTTGAGAATGCTGAAATTGAGGAAGACTTTGAATCACCTATTACCCCACGCTCACCTAATACATATGAATTGCCTTTTGCACCTGAAGGTTATGTTATGGATGATGAGGTAGCTAGCGACATTCTTGCTTGTGAAAATAGAGATGATGTGAAGAAATTATTATGCAAACTAAAAGAAAAATCTATGATGGAGGAAACGAAACGTGATCCTATATTTGCTACTTCTCCTATATTTGTTACTAATAGGGATTATGAGTTCTTTCTAGACCCTGAGTTAATTCCTATAGTAGAGTCTGATCCTTTCCATGGTTATGAAAATGAAACTGTTGTCGAACACCTTATGAAACTGAATGATATTGCTGCTCTATTTACCAATGAAGAAAAGATTCGCTACTATTATATCCTTAAGCTTTTTTCTTTTCTCGCTAAAAGGCGAGGCCAAGGAATGGTTCTTATCACTTACTCCTGGTTGCATACGTAGTTCCCAGAATATGCTTCAACACTTTTCTGCAAAATAGTTTCCTGCTTATAAGAAACAAGCTGTCTTACAGGAAATATTTAACTTCTCTCAAATTAAAGAAGAGAATCTCCCTCCAGCTTGGGGGAGGCTTCTCCGGTTACTACGAGCTTTGCCTGATTGTCCACTTGAGAGGAATGAAATACTTGATATTTTTTATAATGGACTAACTGATGCTTCTAGGGATTTCCTAGATAATTGTGCTGGTTGTGTTTTCAGGGAAATAAGTGTTGGACAAGCTAAAGAATTATTGAATAACATAATGCAAAATGCCGATTATTTGACACTCCCTGAACCCCCTTCAAAACCTATTCAAAAGAAGAGAGGTATTCTATTTCTCAGTCCCGATGATATGCAAGAAGCAAAAAGATCTATGAAAGAAAAAGGTATTAAAACTGAGGATGTCAAAAAATTACCACCTATTGAAGAAATACATGGACTTGATACCCCGACACAGGTAGTAAAGGTAAACTCTTTCCGTTCCTTTAATAAAAGTGATATACCTTATACTAAGACTCCTGAACAATGCTTGGATGAATTTGATAATTACGTTGTTAAGCAAGAACACTTCAACAATTATGTTAAGAATCAATTGCAACGTAATGCTATGATGATAGATCGCTTAAGTGACTTGATGTTTAGAATTGCAAATGATGTGAAAGGTTTAGGCAAACATGCTTCTATGGTTCACACTCAATTAGACCAAGTCGCTAAATCACAAAATGATTTGCTTGCTTAAATGAATAATATAAATGATCATGCTATTAGAGTAGTGACTAGAGGAGGTAGAATGACCCAAGAACATCTTTATCCTGAAGGTCACCCTAAAAGAATTGAACAAGATTCTCAGAAAATTAATGAAGATACGCCTAGTTCATCTAAGGGGAAGAAGAAAAAGGAACATGATAGGAACTTGCATGCTTCTAGTGAACCTAGTTATAGAAAAATCCGTTGAGAAAAACAATGAAGTTTCTGTTTCTGATGTTGAGACTCAGTCTGGTAGTGAGCATACACCTAGTGATAATGAAAATGATAATAATGATGATGATTCTCATATAGATGCTCAACCAGACAATAACAAAGAAAATGATAATGGTGTGGAAATTGAACCTACTGAGGATCATGATAACCCGCCTTCTAAAAATAAACGTTATGATAAGAGAGACTTTGTTGCTAGGAAACATGGAAGGGAAAGAGATCCATGGGTTCAAAAATCTATGCCATTCCCTCGTTAAGCCACTAAAAGTAAAGATGAGGAAGATTTTGAGCGCTTTGCTGAAATGATTAGACCTGTTCATTTACGCACTCGCTTGACTGATATATTGAAAATGTCTCCATATGCTAAGTATATGAAAGATATTATCACTAATAAAAGAAATATACCTGAAACTGAAATTGCCACCATGCTTGCTAATTATTATTTTGATGGTGTAGTACCTAAGAAGTTGGGGGATCTGGGTATACCCACAATACCTTGCTCTATTAAAAGAAATTATGTTAAAACTGCTTTATGTGATTTAGGGGCCGGTGTTAGTGTTATGCCTTTCTCCCTTTATAAAAGACTTGAATTTAGTAAACTGACACCTATTGAGATATCTTTGCAAATGGCCGATAAATCCACTGATTTACCTATTGGAATTTGCGAGGACGTTCCCGTCGTGGTTGCAAATGTTACTATCTTAACAGACTTTGTTATTCTTGATATGCCAGAGGACGACAATATGTCGATCATCCTTGGTAGACCTTTTCTAAATACAGTAGGGGCTGTTATAGATTGCAATAAAAGCAAGGTCACCTTTCATATCAATGGCAAGCAACATACCGTGCATTTTTCGAGGAAGCAAACTTTGGTTAATAATATTAATGTCATTGATCCTATTCCCACGATTATCATTGGAGATATTACAATCCCTCTCCCAACTGCCAAGAAGGAGAAATATTATAATCTTATTGTTGGGGAGATAGAAATCCCAATTGAGGTAACCTAGTTACATATCAAGATTCTTCGGTTTCATGATAATCGGAAACGTTTATTAATAAGACTTGATCAACCTTATTAATGAATTCTTTTCGAAATACATGAGATTGATGAATTGAATATTCACAACTCTCTTTATCACAAGTTATATTCTATTTTCTTAGTAAAAAAAATTCCATGAAATTCCTGTTTTCTGTTTTTCCCGTGCATGAAAAATACCTCAAAAATAAGAAGTCTCAGATTTCCACGAAAATTTAACATGAATTTTTCATGAATAAATTAAAAAATTTGGTGTAAAAATTACTGGAGGGGGGCATCCTAGTGGGCCACCACGCAACCAGCCGCGCCCCCCCCCCCACCCTAGGGGGCGGCTGGTTGGCTTGTGGGGCCCACAGGGGCCCCCTGCCTTATCTCTTCCTCCCACTCCTTCTCCTACCTCTGAAAAAAAATCTCTAGCTATCTCTCTCCCGTGTTCTTCACCCAGAAAGTCAAATTTTCGATCTATTTGCTCGGAACTCCGTTTACGAAACTGTTTTGAGGAATTGTTCCTTGGTATGTGACTCTCCCATTCCTCCAATTAGTTTTTGTTCTAGTGGTTTATATTTTGCATGAGTGGCTGCACTTGGTGCTACAGAAAATAAGCCTGCATGTCTAATTCTTTGAGTTCCAAGTAGTGGGAATGCTTGATATGTCCTCTAGGCATCCATATGAGTAGTTTCTATCATTCTTGCAAAGTTTTGTTGACATAATTTTGTGGCCCAAATATTTCAGAAATTTGTTCTTAGGAGAATGAACTTTTTAAGGAAAGCTTCTTCAAGCCGTAGCCCCAAGGGAATTTCTAGGAGGATTCAGAATAGCGATATCAACCTCCCTCGCAATGCGGAAGTTAGGCCCTTTGAATGGCCACATATACCCTTCATGAGTGAAGCGGGTTTCTATGAAGAGTTCACGCAATTTGGTTGCAAATGCCTGGCTAACCAACTTCATCATAGATAAGTGTGACCAACACTATCTCCTTACTAATTCCTTCGTGCAAAACTTTTACTTCATTAATACGCCCGGTGCTCCCATGGTACGCTTTGCTCTATTTGCTGAGAACTATGAGTTACCCTTGCATGAATTTTGTGAAATATGTCTCCTTCCCTCTGACGGGGAAGTGCGTGAACCTAAAGCTGAAGAGTTTGAGGACTTTATTCATACCTTAACTGTAGGAGAAACCAGGGGCGTTTCACACGCCAGAGCCACTAGTCTGCATTTTGCATCTATGCATTATTTTTCTCCATTTATAGGAAAATGCATAACTGCTATGGAGTAGGGTGGTGCCCTCAGCGCCTCCACCCTCGCTATTTTGTGCCGTGCACTTTATGGTGATAATGCTTACAACTTAGGAGCTATTGTTGCGCGTCGCTTACATCTTAACCGAACTAAATGCAAAATTCATGGTGGTATTTATGCTGCGCGCTTGGCCAAGTGCCTCGAGGTGGCTATACGCCCTACTGATTATTTGTTGCCTGAGGTGCACCTCGACCATCTATCTATGGTAGAACACCAGTTTCTTTGGAAACCTGAATCACAACAACCCCTTCGTTACAGCCTAGTCTTTAGCGAGAAGACTTGCGATATTATTCCTTTGCCTGCACCTTCTTTGTTTAACTATCATTCCAGAAACGGATACAGAATAATGCCAGAGGACATCATTGCTTACCGGAACGAGCTTGCTGCTGCGGAGGCTGAGTCCCAGGCATGGGACGCTCAGGTAACTCAGTAGAAGTACTTTCCCGGACCTGACGACTACTATTAGTGGTGATTACCAAGCTAGTAAAATGCCTAAGCTTGGGGGAGTACGTATTTCTCACGGACATTACATTCATGTTCTCACACATCCTATAAATTGTCTGTGTTCATCCTCTTTCTTTGTATATCCATGGTAGCTTTATTTTCCGCTTTCTTCTTGTGTGTTTGAAAAACATTGAAAATCCAAAAATATTTCTTGCTTCTTTTCAGTTCTTTTATTTTCCTTGTTTCTTTAGCTGTAGTACTAAAAAGAAAACCCAAAAAGATTTCCTTTGCTTGTTGGGAGCTTTCCCGTGTAAATAATTTTTCTCATTCTTGTTTTTTTCCTTAGTTCCTTTGCTTGCTTAAGAAAAAAATAAAAACTCCAAAAATATTTGAGTGTGTTTCTCTAAATTTCTTTTCTTTTGTTGCGTTGTCGAAAGGAGAAGACCACGATGAAACTGTTGAGTGGCTCTCATACGCTTTATTGATGATCTAACAGAGAGCCAATTTTACCTTGTCTTCTCCTTTGTCTTAAACTGCCCTGTAGATTCCAGCTTAGTCCATGACATTCTTGCACTATTATTATTATCACACCGTTCGATCGTGCAAGTGAAAGGCAATAATGACGATATTTGATGAAGTGACTATGGCAAAGGAAGCTGGTATGAACTCTTCTTGTTTTCTGTTTTGTAAATATGTTTAGCTAGTTTGATCCTAATTCAGTATATCATGACTAAACATGTTCGTGGTGACAATTAGAGATTATAGTTTCTCATGCCATGCCTAAATAGCTAGGAGTTAATAATGATTTATCTTGTGTGTCAACATGCATTAAAATGGTTATAATATGATATGGTAGTATGGTATTTCCCTCTGAGAAATTCAAGTGGTTTGACTGGGCCCATGTGCAAACATGTAATTGAATCAAAACCAATATAGCCTTCATGATGTTTAAATCCAGATTGTTCATATCCTACTCATGCTACATCCAATGTTAATTATTAAAAATGCATGTTCATGATAGTTGTTGCTCTCTAGCTGGTCGCTTCTCAACCTATTGCTAGCCTTCACCTGTACTAAGCGGAAATGCTGCTTGTGCATCCAAATCCTTAAACCAAGTTATTCCACATTAGTCCACCATACCTACCTATAGGCGGCATTACCCTGCCGTTCCAAGTAAATTTGCTTGTGTCATCTCTAAATATTCAAATAAACATCCATTTTTGTGCACTCATCTCGCTCATGGAGCGACGGGGCGGTCAATATTTTCCATGCTAAGCAAGTTATTCTCAGGACGGTCGTTTATTCGTCGTCATTGCACGAGAGAGGCTGGTAAGAGGGATGCCCAGTACCACATAATCAAAATAAATTACACCAACTCCTTGGGACAATTGATTGTTTGGAGGGAAACCGTGGATTCGGCTAGCCATGGAATGTGTTTGGATGGTGGATAGGAGTAAACTTTACTATTCTGTTTGGGAACCACCAATAATGAGTTTAGCATGGAAAATGTTGAAAACCTTTGTCGTAACGTTGACAAGAAAAGTGCACCGCTACTAAATTATACTTTCGCCCTTGTTTTAAGTTTCGAGCTCTGGCATCTCTCCAAATCAATGCTTCCCTCTACGAAGGGCCTATCTATTTACTTTTATGCTAAGTCACCATCCTCCTACTAAAAGCACCAGACCCGAGAGCACTATTGTCAATCTTATGCATTTAGTTTAGTTAATGTTGGATATGAGCATGATTGGATCTTTTCTATCCTGAATTATAATGTTTAGTCGCTGCTTGAATCTCAGAGGTGCTCTGCATTTATGTTTTGCGGTCTCAGAAAGGCCTAGTAAAATACCATGTCACCATATTGTATTATGAGTGTTTTGACAAATTGTTTTCATAGGAGATGTTTTATTATTGCTTTCTAGCCGGTTATGTTTTGCCATGAGTTAACATAATATCTATTTGTTGTCATGGACGTGTCTATCTATGAATTATGCTGAAAACTTGAGCACTAGCTAAGCATGTGTATAATAACGAGAACAAAAGAGTTTGCAAAAGTTTTCTTTATCACTTTCAGTTTATCAACTGAATTGCTTGAGGACAAGCAATGAGTTAAGCTTGGGGGAGTTGATACGTCTCAAACTTATCTACTTTTCCAAACACTTTTGCTCTGGTTTTGTCCTCTAATTTGCATGATTTGAATGAAACTAACCCGGACTGACGCTATTTTCATCAAAACTACCTTGATGTTATTTTTGTGCAAAAATAAAAGTTCTCGGAATTGGACGAAACTTTTTGTGGATTTTTTTTGAAATATCTATACCTATACTAATTACAGACTCCCACGAAATTACCACGTTAATTAGAATTTATGAGCCGTTAATCTGGTGGGACCAAATTATTACGGTGTAGATCCATCCATACAAATCTTGGCTGAAACTTTCATCCGTTGTGAGAAAAAACGATCCAAGGACCATAACCGTATGTCCATAAAAAAAAGAACACACTAAAGATATGATCCTACAATTACTCAACGGTTGTTTCTTCCGTGTGTAAGGCAATCTCTATCCCTTCCATATAGAAAACAAACAAATCTCTATCTCCTTATACTACAAGGTTTTTCCGTCTTCTACTCCACGCTATTGATATGTTATGCAACTTGGTCTACTTTAGATTTAAACTAGCAACCAGAAAAATCATGGACCATACATCACGGCCATAAACTCCATGTGCCCAACGTCCAGTGCCTTAAGATCATGATGTAGGCGCCTGCGATCAAATTAAGGATTCATCTACATGTCGACGAGCGGCAAGGCGTCAACAAGGCTTTCCGTCAAGGTTCGTGAACCAGATCACTCATGGTGCCTATGTCAAGGTTAGCTAATCGACTTGCATGCGTGGATCTAGGTTGAAGAGGCAGATCACTCATGGCGCCTAATGCCCAGGTTAGCAGATCCTAAAAACAACTACATGTGCAGCCGTGCTAAGTGTTTTGAGAATTGTGATTAGTCAACGAACAGTGCTCAGATGGCATGCGATGTTTTGGTTCTCATGTTTTTATTTTTGGAATTAACAGGAGGAGTTCTCATGTCAATATTCTTCTTTGCATGCATTCTCTTCAAGTTAATTAATGCAGTTTTCAACCGGCCAAAAAAATAGTGCAGATTTCTGTTTGTTGGGATTGATCGCTCTAAGTACAAATCCCTTGCCATAGATTAATACATTTATGTAAAACATTAATGACTTTGTTGTAGCGTGCAGTTTCTGATCTGCGTTCATGTCATGGTTCTGTGTCTTCTCAGTCATATCAGCAGACGGACACCAAAACCCACGAAAACCATGAAACCCTCAACACACCTCCGACAATTCATCAAGCAACAAAATCTTTATCCTAGCGAACGACGGACGTCTCAAGCAGCATAGATACCTGATGTTACTGGACGAATGCGTCAATCTGGTGATCTTTGATATCCGGGTGCACCATATATCATTTATGAAGCACTTTTCTCAGTTCAATTGCTATCCATTACAATCAGTTGCGTTGTATTTTCTGTATTTTTGTCTTCTCCATAATGTTATATCACATGCCCTTTTGATGTAAAATTTTCGCAGTTTCTTTCGGCTTGCCGGACAACGTGTTAACTCATGGTCTAACTTTGGATGTTCGATAGATTCACCAGCATTGATGAATCAGTGACCTTGAAGACACATATTTAGCAATTTTACTTAGATGGTGCTAAGCTCTGGTGATGTTTTAGACTTCACCGGCCGGTGAGGAGCAGGCCGGACTAAGGTTGTTAATATATTATTGGATTTTAATTACCATTGCAACTGTTAATTAAGACTACACCCATATATGCTACTAATACATGTGTTTCCAATATCTCCTTAATTTCCGTCCTTCCCTTCTAATATATATCAGCATATATGTGTGTTGGAGCTAGCATAGATAGCAATAACTTGGGCTATATGTGGTCAACAGGTCAAGGGATGGTGATGATTAATAGGTACGTACATTTTCTTATTTCATGTTGGATAGTGAAACTAATATTCTATGGTTTAGTAAGTCTTCTTTGACTCTGAACTTGATATAAGTAATTGCAAGTACAAGAATTTCTCTGATTGGAACCGTTGCAAAATGCATTACTATTCAAGATTTTAATAGTTTATGTCATGGTTGTGTGTCGTCTCCACCATGTCGTGCAGGCTGGCACCAAAATTCACCCAAACCATGAATGCTCAACACATCTCCGACGATTCCAGCAAGCAACGCAATCTTCATCGTAGCAGACGACGAACAGCCCAAGCAGCATAACTGCCGGATGTTACTGGACTAAGGTACCAATCCGGTGGTTTTCGACAACACATGCACCATATATCATGTATGCAGCACCTTTGCCAGTTCAATTGCTATCCATTACTTCCAATCTGTTGTGTCCTATTTCCAGTATTTTTGTCTCCTCTAATGATATCTCACATATCCTTTTGATCCAAATTTATTCACATTTTCTTTCCACTATGCGTGGTTTGCCAGACAACATGTTTACTAATGATCTACCTTTGGACGTTCCACGGATTCACTAGC